>OZ001245.1:6454763-7685143 GCA_963924025.1 Ischnus inquisitorius | reverse complement strand
GAGAGAGAGGAGAGAGAGAGAGAGAGAGAGAGAGAGAGAGAGAGAGAGAGAGAGAGAGAGAGAGAGATGTAAAAGGGTGATGCTCGCCGCCGGCACTGGGCTCGTTGCGCGAGCGAATTTCTCGTTTAATTCGAAGGGCGAAAAAGTGAACGGCGCGAGAGGGTTCTCGTTGACGAGGATTCGCGGCCGGGGGGTGGAACTCTTGCCGCCGGAACGCGAGAAGGGCCGAGAGATAAATCACGTATCGGGGCTGTCTCACGTTTCCGCCGAGTTCTCAATGCCCCGAGTCCGCAAAGCGGCGAGTTGAGATCGAAGCCGCAAAAATTCGCGGCGAACAACAATAAATATCGAGGCTACGGCCTTCGTTCTCTCAATTAACGTATCCGATACGAAACTCTTCATCGTCATCTCACGTACTCGCGATACGAAAAGTCCGCGACGAAATAATGATATCAAAGTTTGCACATTAAAAAAGAAAAAAAAAGGTCGAGTCCTATACATAAATGGCCCCAATCTGCTGCCTCTTCGCTCTTCTTTCGTCGTATAATATATTCGCGAAGATATAATGATACGAAAACCCGGTAGGATGGTACATTAATCATTTCCGTTCGTTTTAATGAACGACGCTCGAAACGCCGCGGTGAGACGCGGCGCGCAACGACTACGGCACGAAACTTTGTCTCTCGCTCTTACTTCCTGCGGTTATCGCGGCGTTATAACCGACGTTGGAAAAAGCTTTTAACGTGCTCGAGAGAAGGATACTGCGAGGGGGGTGGCGAGGTAGACCGGCAAGAGTCCTGATGATGACCGGAGGTGGTGGGAACGCTCCGGGGGTGAGACGTCTAACGGGGGCCGCGGAACGAGCTTTTTATGAAAATTAGTATCGGTGCTCTTGTAATATAGGAGCCGGCTCGTACGTCCGAGTAATTGGCGCGCTACTACGTGGACCTACCGGGACGAACGGAAAATGCCTCGATACTTCGTTCGAGAGTTTCATCGCCGTTTTATCGCGTTATATTGGCAGACGATACTACCAAGGGAATAGAAGATTTTCGCATTACTAAAGGTGAAAATTCATTTATCGGCGTATAACGAAATTGCGACAAACCGTTTTCAAACACTCGTAAACACTACATGATTTTTTTTACTCCCAAAACGAATGACTGCATACATTATTGGAAATATAATATTTTCTGCCTCGAATACTATTTCTCAAAATGAAAATCCAATTACAGGAGAGACATTATTTTCAAACATGCGAAATCTTTATTTTTTAAAATAAATTACGCAAAAAGTTCGGATAAGTAGATAAATAATCGAAGGTGTAATTTTCGCGCTACTCGAACAATATTTTATTGGAAGGAAAAATGCGCGGTGGAGGAAAATTTCGAAATTATGTCGCGTTTCGCGTCCCTCGAGGGTTGTTTTACTTTGGCTTCGGAAAAAGCTACATCCACGTCGCTCCACGTCGAGGGTGATGGAGTTACAGGGACCGAGCACACTTTCCCGTTCCGGATAAAATTAACGTTACGTGTAACCAGCGAGAAACAAGGGGACGGGAGGGTAGGGTGTTTTCACGGTGAAAAAGCTCGTTCGGTAGCGAAGCTCCGCGTTGTGTATACGAGACAAATGGAATAAAGCCTTGTCGGAGTCCGGTCTAGGCTTCCCACCGTTACCCGGCGTGTCCCATCGCGCCGTTGGCTGACTCACTATCGTACCAAAGAGAAAAGTGGATAGCCGTGTAATTGCAACGGTGAGCCGAGGAAATAAAAGAAATTTTTCGTACCCGGGGTTAAATATAATTCGTGGCTACGCGCGCGCGAGCGAGCTGCAGGGCCAACGGAAAAGTTCACCGAGACGCGAACAACGAAATTAATTACCGAGGATTACGATTGTCTTTTTTATATGTTCTTTCTTTTCTCCGTTTTTTATAACCGGATTATGCGCTATTTTCAACTGTTGGGAATTAAATATACTTAACGTCGAGATTAAACGGTTGTGCACACCCACGCGCGATGTACGCAACTTAAGGGAGCGGAAAAAGGGACACCGAACGATTACGGATGAACGAGACTGCGAATGAGATGTATCGGAAAAGGATTGTCGCGCGAGTCGCGTATCTTCGGTACGGTGAGAAAAATCGTTTCGATGTTATTGGAAAAATTCGTTCGAAACGATTTGACCGCGGTAGAGGGTGCCGCAGGCGCGAGTAATCGTGCGGCGATATCTTTGCCGGTGAATAGAGGGTTGGATAGCGGAGCGCTCGTGATTTCTTCGCTTTCGGCTTCGTCTCCTCCCCTGCTTGCTTATCGGCGGGAGAAAGTATATCGTAAACAATCTTATAACTGTGGATGAGTGGTGGGTGAGCTGCTTAAGCGATCACCCGAGTCAAGCAACATTTCTTGCGGGCAGTACTTGGATGGGTGACCGCGTAGCCGCGCACTGGCTGGGTTGTCAATCGTTTAACGGGAACACGTTTCTTCTGAGACCTCGTTTGTCTATCACGGGCAATCTGCGAAATATAGCCCACTGACACGAATTTTTCAGCGTTTTCCCGTGTCCGCGACAAACGGGGTACAGTGTGGCTGAGATAGCTGTAAACGCCCATGGAAAATTAGGTTGGCTAAGTGCGGGTAGGGCGTGCTAAAAGGGGATAGGAGTGTAGGAAGGGTTCGTGAAAACACGTAATTTTATACGATGGTAGCAAATATAAAAAAAATAATTCGATTTTAAATAAGGCACATTCTAAAAAATGCATAAAAAAGCTCGAGTAAAATAATTTAGGGCCGAAAACGCAAAAAGAATATTTTCATACATTTTTAAAAATATGTTCTGCTTCCTCGCAGGCTTTGTTTTTACGATATCAGAAACACAACGAGGAAACACCGCGCAAATCTAATTTAAATTATTTTTTTCTATTAATATTGTCAATCGAACACTTTAATAAAAATACATAGTGCTACGAATATCGAAATGATTCATCGCTCGTCACTTCGGTCGATCGCGTATTCACAGTTCGGAGATTAATAATATCCCGACGATTTTATTGAATGGATTGGGCGAGCCGAGTTCCGAAAACCGTTCGGAGCAATGAGTCACCGATTAACACGATCGCTCAATTGATAGCCGATTTTGCGTGTTGCGATAAACAAAAATAAAAAAACAAAGAGAATCGCGGAAATTAATCACCTGCGTTTAAAAAAGAGAGTCGACATAATCGTGTGAGTAACGATAAAACGAAAAAACAGAAAATGAAATCGAGTTGAATTTATGGTCGATTGGAAATGTATATAACTTATCGTCGGATCGGTATTCGATACCGCGAAACACAGTTGCCAGTTCTGCTCCGTCGCGTCGCGAGCGTGGAGAGCATGAGCTGCCAGCATTTCTGCGACGCCAGGACGTTCGTACCGCTCGACCGAAAATAGAAAGCCGATAAAATCGATCCTTTGAACTGCCGGGTTAACGCGAAACCGGCCAACTCGAGGGGTTCCAACTTCGTACCGACACGTTTTCCTCGTTTCGGAATTCGTTGTTTATGCAATAAATTATTGTATCGATCTGTAATTTCGCGCTATAACTGTCGAACCGTTCGCGAGCGATGCCGCGATCGAGATCGACGATCCGCGCGGATAACTTGGCTGGCAGAAAAAACAGTTCCCGGATTTTTGTCGGATGGCTACGCGTCTTAACGATCCGTACGAGCCGCCAGTCTCTCGAGTACCGTCGCGGCGCTCATTAACGGAAAACAATGAGAAACGTTTCGGCGAACAATACGAGGAGATTAGAAAGAAATGCACCGTCCCGCAAATCTCGAGGACTCTTCGGCTCGATGGCTCAAGATCTTTCTTTCGAGAATCTTGAGTCAGACTCGTTCCAATTGAGGCTCGAAATTATAATCTCGTTGTGCGGGAAATAGCCGATCTATTGTCGTTGCGATTCGCCACCGAAAATTGAATAGCCACTAACAAATACTGGCTAATACTTTGTACACCGAAAATGAGAAGATGCAGTATTTTGCTTTAAACGCGAATTAGACTATTAAAGTTCGAAAGAATCGCATGAAAATGATTAAATCTCTTTATGGTGTAAGGATAGATTTTTAAAAATCACCCAGAAGATTGCATTATCTCATATCACAATAATTTATTATATCCTCAAATCGATTACACTCGAATACATCCCAATTCAATCTTTCTAAAAATAACGTTTTAACAACTCCAACGATTTCAAGGCCTCTGAAATCCAAGTGACCAATTCACCCGCAAAGCTCACGAAAGAAAAACTCAATCATTCGATACAGGAAAGAGTGGAACAAGAGTGCGGAGCGCAGAAGAGACTAGATGGATCATCGTGTTGCCTGACGCAGTCCGGGCTCGAAATTGACGAAGCGCAGTGCATAATACGCGCCAAGGTGTTCGAGTAATTCGTGACTAATTTGCCGCAAATTCGTCGCTCGTCGTGAAATTAATTTTCGGTGTCGCGTCGAGACGCCTCGTCGTGTACGCGGGTGTAACACCGTCACGAAGTTTCCGCTCAGGAGTCCTGTAACCGCTGGTTACCGTTGGTGCTTCGCCGGGCGCGGTGCAGATCCTCGAAAGGGAAAGAGGACGAAGGGTGAACGACTGTTATGTACTGCTTAAGCGTGGCATGCAGGTGCGGCGGCGTAGGAGGGCGGGATAATGGTGCATCTGGCGTTGGAGAGAGATGAGACTGGCGTTGGAGGCCCGACGAAGGAGAAGACGAGGAGTCGAGCAGGGAAGCGAAGAAAGAGGAACGGCGAGAGCGACGCGGCATCAGCAGCCATCACGATCACGATTATTACGACGACGAAGACCCTGACGAAGATCACCGTCAACGTGCGTTGGCAGAGAGGAATAAAGAACGCGGTAGAAGAGCCTTAGCCATGTCATGGGAGTCTATCGCGTCCAGGGATTACCTCGGGTAAGTACCCCAACTATCCTGAGCTCTTTTGCCTCCGCTTTCTCTCCGCGTCCTTTGTACGAGAGAAAATTAATTTCCAAGCGACTCTGGCTCGGTTCGCATTCCATTTTTTTTCTATTGTTATATCACGATGGAAGTCGGGAGTAGACCGTTTTTTTTGCTCGACTGAAGCATCGCGAAACACGGAAAAATATAATAATAAGAAAAAAAAAAATTCCGCAGTCCGAAAAATGTTTCATGGAGAAGCCGGCGTGGCATCCGGAAGAGTTATGAATTATTCATCTTTATGCGTGTCAATCAAGCTGACTTTTGCCGCCGTCGTTTTGGGCGCGAAACAATGTAACCGATACTACCCGCCCGTGAAAAATCACTTCGCATCGGATAAATGATTTATTTATGAATGAAGAAAAATAAACAAAAAACACATAAATTCAACCATCCATTTTGATTAAATTCCGTAAACAACGAAATAAGGAAAAAAACGTCGGATAATTAATTCATAAGTTACGAAAAAAATCTGAAATACATAATTTCAACTGTACATTTTTATTCGATAAGGTCAGAAGTGCAATAAGAACACTATCGACCGTAAAAAAATCCCTGATCAACGCGAAATCTTCTCCAGAGCATTTTCAATAAATGCAGTTTCCCAAAAATATACCGGATAAACGCATTTCGTAAACGGGCGGCATTTGCATTTATCTCTTGATGAGTGAAACGGTTAAACGTTGTTGCAACGGAGCGAAGCGAAAGGAATTGCGGAGCTCTCAAGTGCCCGTCACTCGGTCATCCAAACAAGCCCGAGATTACTGTTAACCGCATTCCAGTTGACCCTCGCGACCCCGTAGTCCGTGGGCGAGCTAGGGGCGTCGGGTCGAGACGAGGGGCGCGAGTAGCGGCAGTCGGCCACTGGAGCAAAACTCCTGCAGCCTCCCAGCTGATTTCACTCCGGATGCCCTCGTCGGCTATAGAATTCACTCGCCGGGACAGAAGCCAGGCATCGGGGTGGAAGCGTCAGCCCTCCCGACGCGCCGAGATACTAAAGAAGGCGCGGCGCGGATCTGCTTCTCGATCTTGGCTAACGTCCCGGAGTTCGAGTTTCCGAAACTGTAACGTACAGAGGAGGTTTCCGTCGGGTGGGTTTAGCCGGGCACGCGAAACCAACCTATCCGAAATGGTTGCGAGTGCAAGAGCGAGAGAAAGGTTCGAGCTGCCACGCCGAGCGCCGCTATACTCCGCCTCGCGGATCCTTACCTACAGACCCACCGCGAACTAACTGTACATCCACGCTCCTGTTGTTTCTACCGTCCTACCGCAATGCGACCAATGCGGATCGACGTCTGTCACATCAACGAAATTAAACTTTCCAACCTCGACATTCCGAAAACGTCTCACCGTGTCACAGAAAAATTAAACGAATTTCTCGATAATTTTCGTCGTCGAGACGAACGAGAGGGTCTTTTCGACGTACGGCGAGAATTTAATTGCATGCAGCCAAGGGGAAGCGGCAATCATTCGAGGGAATCATACAAAATTTAAGCGCAAGAAACGAGGGCGGTGATTTAATCATTCAGTCATTCGTCTTTTTGTGCTCGAAATTCTATTGAATTCGACCGAGAAGATACGGTTTTTTCGTTAATCGCGGCTTTAATGGAAATTTATCAGAATTTTTAGTGCGTAAAAGGTTTCGAATTTCGGTGGGTTTTTTTTATACTCGAACATTGAGACAGGATTTTATTTATAGTTGACAGAAGTTTGAGACGGTAAAATGAATATTTAGTTATTGCAACCGAATCTCGATTGGGTTAGAGAAGATTCGTTAATTATTAGGAAGTGTTAATAAGCTTTAGTTTGACCCAATTGTAAAATACACGGTTAAACTGTAATTTTTGAACACAAATTAAACATTGGTTTTGCCATATTCAACTGGACATTTGTTAACTCGGAATAAACTCTTTTTATCTGGTGTTCGTGAATGATAAATACGCCCAACGAAGTCGAGATTACCGTCGCTCTTTCGTCGAAAACAGACAGAAACTGAGACGAAACGAAATTAACTCGTCGCGCCCGTGAGCGACCAGGGAAATTGAGCTACCCTAAATAAATGAAAAAACCTTTCAGGCCAACGTGACACGGCGGATGATATCTGCCGGTTCTCCCGGTGTCACAGGCGGCTTTGAAAAAGTATACGTAATCCGTTTTCGCTATCGTGATTGGCTTCTGTTTAATTTTCACTGAGAATTTAAATTGAATCTCGATTCAGGAGGATGAATCGTTACATTTCCAGCCCAAAGCGAAATTCGGAGAGAATTTCAAAGACTTTTCAATCGAATAAAAATCTCTAAAAATTCAACCACATAGAAAGTGCAAATTCATTTTTCATAGTGACGATTCCAAAAAGATTTGCATACATTTGAAAAAGTTGATTCGTTAATATTTCCGAATACATGTGAATTCTCTGTGAATTTTTTCCAATTTTCGAACGTCCTGCTTTTGGAAGAATCTCAAATCCCGTCTGTAATGCGTAGCGATTCTCCGAACTACTATCCAAAATTCGTGAGTTCCATTCGACAAAAATAGAACTTATTGGAAAATCCGGACGATACGCTCAACAATTTTTTATACGTAATTACTTAATAGCTTTTTGCCATTATTATTATAAAATCCTAGTTTCCGCACGCGAAGAACCCGAATTTTTTCGAACTGTTTATATCCGGACTTTGATTTTTTATTTTTCGAGAAATTTTCTTCGGCACGAAAAAACGCATTGCGCGTATCTCCCGACCGACATAACATTTCCGTGCATTATTTTTCGCTTGCCTCTGTTCTCCTCTCGTTTTTAATTTGTTCTTCGTTTCGAATATATACATACGCGCTTTTTTTTTTTGCGTTATTTTCTTTTTCACCGCTCGCCACGGCGACAATGAAACGGCCATCTGGAGCATCGAGTCTCTCGGTGCGCTGGTCACATTGTCGTGCAGTTGTGATAATGCTGAATGCGAGAGACGTGCATTGCAATTCTATGCGCACTGCCTGTGTTCCTACCTCGTCATCCCCGGCGAAACTCTTGCTTTCCGCGCGTATATGTTGGCTTGGCTCTCTTTCCCTCTCGGCGTTACCGTTCTACATACGTTGTTGACGCTGCGATTTGTACCTCGCCAGTGAAATATATCTAGCATTTTCCCTCCCCAAGTTTCGTCGCGAAAACTCGAGCCTGCGAGTTGCGCGAACGATATGGCAATTTGAATAACACGAGCGGCCGTCTCATAGTCGATTGAGTGAAAAAACCGTCGATCAGAATATTAAATGCTTGAAATGTAATTATCCAAAAATGTGTTATTATTATTATTGTGATTTGCTTTGAAATATCTTAACTTTGAATTATGTTTTGTTTGTTGTAACAATAATTTAGTTTTTTATAACAATTTTTAAACCATGAAAAATATTGCCATGCTAATAGTATTGTGTATTGACAAACAACAGGTCCTCAATGAATGAGAAAAACAAGCTTGAAGTATCAAATGAACGGCAACAATTCACGTTGCGGCATTTCTTTATCAATAATAACTGTAAACGAGCCCATTACGGACACCCGCGCATTATTTCTAGCTATGATAAGATATTCATAGTTACAGTTAAGAGTACAACTATGTCGGAAATGGTTATAAATTTGCATAAAAGTTGAAAATATGCATAAATAAAAATTGAAACGTCGTCGCATAAGTCATAACAGTGTTGACACTATTGAGAAATTTGAAGGGGATCAAAAATGGGAAAATATGTTTGCATACGAGGTCGTTCGAGGATCAGGTGTAACAGTGAACAACATTCGTTTTATTATTATACGCTTTATTCTTCATTAGCTTACGAGATAAGCCATTGATCAGCCACTGGCTGAGAATTTAGTGTTGCGATTTGCGCAAGAAAGAAAATCTGGACGAATTGTTCAGATTCGTTAGGAACAGTTTTCCCCAATGGAGAATGTGTAGTCTACTATCATGACCAATTTGTCTTTCGAGAAAAGGTAGCAATTCAAATTATAAGGGCCGCACGGTAGCTGTTCTGAAAGATCCAGGTCTACAAAATCCGCTTCTATGGTCACCCTTTGTGTTCCCTGAATAAAAAAAAAGGTAATTTAGATATATCTAAATTACAATTGAGATATATCTCAAGTAGAATATATAATTGAAGTTTAATTTATATGTATTTCGCAACACACATTTCATTGGCATTATACTTTTCAAATATATATCAATTCATATTCGCGACTACGAACACCTTTCTTGCCAAAATTAATTCGATCTAGCGCCCCACTTAATTAATGCAAACGAAAAAAAAAAATATTTTTGTTACGTTACCACATCAACGGAGCAACCGTCCTCCGAGATTAGGTTGGAATTAACAATATTGGTTATGGCGTACTCCCAAGTTCCCTCGTCGTACTTTTGGCACAAATTCAGTCGACCGTTAGTAGAATTAGCGTAATAAATTTCTCGATCCCCCGTGTTAACCTCAGCGTCGGCCTATGTACAAACCACCGGGGAAACGTTAAATCATGGAAAAAAAAATTATTGTCGCCAATCGAGTTGAGAGCAACGTGAAAAGATTCGTTTACTTACGGTCAAGGGATTGTCAGAATTGATCCGCTCTGTAAATGTTATAGACATCACCGGTTGCGTGGCGGTCTCCATCCGGATGACAGGATTGCCCGGATAGGCGAAATTCGAAACTCTTTCAGCGCGCAAGGTGTAATCGTAAGAATCATCCGCCTATGGAAAAGAAAAGCGTCTTACCCTCGATATTCGTCATTAATTTTTCTGTATGCATGATTCATCTATAGCTCTGATTTTGTCTTTAATAATCAAACGGCTTAAATATACGTCTCCAAATGCTGCGCTAAGTGCGATCGTTATGACGACCACGAAGAACTTCATGATTCGTGTTCACAAAACCGGATTTCACAAAATGTTCATTCAGCCGAAAAGTCTTGGTTTTTTTAACGATCTCCACGGAGTTTCTGTTTATATACCCGTACCACCTTGCGCACTCGAAGTCGTTTTTCTTATCGGCTATTATAACATTTTTGTACTCCGTGTCAGTCTGATATGAGTGGTTGTTATAGTATTTTAATTATTGCATATTTCATGCCAACGAACTATTTTTTTAAAACTAACGCGGACCGATCAACTCGCGCGAAGAATATGTTTCGAATACATTGCGGCTTATCGATAATCGCTGCGATGTAAATGCAAAATTGGTCATCGGGGATTGTAGGGATAACGTTGCCACCGGTGACAAACAAAGAAATGGAAATTTATATAGAAATGAAGATATAAGAGAGAAAAGACCGTTCATGAAGTTCCAGGTTCAAGGTTCAAGGTTTTCGCATTCGAAATCCAATCGTGTAAAATTTTTACAATATCGATTCAAACGCGCTCTTCGCGGATCATTTCCGACTCTTAACACTAATACTCTATGAGCAACATTCGAGATATCATTTAAAAAAATAACGAATGTTTTACGATCACAATTACAATACTTACATTCTTTTTGTCCACAAGACAGTAAAATGTCGATAGACAAAGTCAACTTTTAATGCCATAAAAATTGTAATTTAAATACGAAAAAAAATTCGTTCAAAGAATAAAAAGTTAAAAGTATAGATGGTATTTGAAGCAACGGTTTCATTGAACGGCTACATTCGGCCGTGCCTCATTGGATGAACAATTCGTTGACGAATTTTTGCGAGCACGCTGCATTTGCTCTTGAGACATTCGCAAAAATAGTTTAAAAAGAAAGCCTGGAGCACGCAAGACGGAGTAACAATGGGTCCGGGAAAGGCGCATTGTCTATCCAGCCAGCTCTTCGCGCTCGGTGTCCTTTTATATCTCAACCGTGGGTATTGCCGCGGATTCATCCGCATCTTTTTTTTTCTCATTCGGGACGGTCTTGCCATCGATTTCTTTTTTTAATTTTCGCGAACCCCTTCGTTCTCGAATTTCCAAGATTTCGCGAAGATTGGCGACGGGCAAACAATTGGCGCGAGATCGAGCGTAACGCCGTCGCGCGAGGAAGCAAACAGTACGAAAATTGGCTTCGCTCTCTTTCCGGGAGATAGAGGGAGAGACGCAGCTCTTTTTATATCGGTACTGTCTCGCCCAACGAGAACAGTAGCGGTACCGCGAATATGTCGAAGAGCACAATCCCGACGAAGCTTTTGCGAGGCTGCCAACGATCGGTGATAACCATTACGAAGACTTTAGCTCTCGCGCTTCCGCGAATCCTTCGCAATACGCTAGTTTCCATTCGTTCTCCCGATATCGTTAATGAACGAGATTCTTAATTATCGGGGACTTTGTACCGTCGTTCGCTGTTTCTCGTTGGCTTTTCCCCGGATTGATCTTTTATTGCCACAAAATGAAGCACAAGAATTCCGGCAAACAATTCGAAAAAATCAATGACATCGTGAAGGGGATTTCGCATCACCTTAAAAATCGCAAGGCTTTAGAAGCTTAGAAATGCTGTTTTACCATTTTCATCACATCCTAACGGGTTGAAAAAACGATTTTAAAAATCCGTAAAAAATCCTACCTCGTGTATTTCTCTGTATTATCCTGTCGTTGCTAGTTTTCGTAAATTAGACCGGGAAGAAAAAAATCCCTTTTGGTGGTTACCGGCATTGCCCTTAACTTTAGACAACGATTGCCATTGGGTTCGTGTCAAGTGCGAAAAAATACACAAAACTACCCGGTACGATGCTCAGAGGCCCGAATTTCGCGCAATTGAATTTTTCTTAATAGTAAAAAAAATTAAACCTCCATACTACCACAGCTGGGGAAGTATCTCTAGCTCTATTACGTAGCTCTATTACGTTTGAACATTATTTAAAAGCTACCATCGTAACGTCATTAAGATAGCAGAGGCGGTTCTGCAGACGGCGAAGTGGGCTGGCCGAACGAGTGAAATGGCAGGACAAGCGTTCCGGTGCGAGAAGTTTCTCAACGGATAAGTGAAGTTACGGGGTTGAAGGGGGAGGCACAAGAGGCCGGGAGGAGAAACAAAACGACGAGCACAATGAGAGAGGGAGAGAGACGGAATCAGCGAGCGAAACTAGCGAAGCAAAGTTGGACTCGGTCGTAATTTATGCGCTGTTTTTCCACGTAGCCCCGTCGCGAAAACGGTGGAACGAGAAGATGTCGTGACAGCGACGGGAGTACGAAAAACGTTATTTCAACAAGGCGAAATCAAAATCACAAAGCAACAAAAACCATCCACGAAAAATGATGACTTTGAACGAAACAAATATCAAAAAAATAGTATCAAGATGTCTGCAACTTTCGCGAAAGATGTTTTTACTCTTCATTTCGTGTATTTCTTGATGTTTTTTCGCTTTAAAGAAGTGTAATTTCATAAATGATTATAGACAAAAAATTGCATTAGGAAAAAAATGAGAATAGAAATTCGTTTGCACGTTAGGAAAAAGACTGCAAATGCCCGTGTAAAATTCCGGCAGAGCCGATAAATCAGCAGCGCATGCCACGGGTTGTTTAGGGCGAGTAGGATGAAATAGCGGAATCGTGTGTAGAATTGCCTGCACGGTTTGCTCGGTCGACCCCAATCCATTGCGCGGCTGACAATGATTGGCACGTTGGTGCACGAGAGCAAAGAGCTCTCCGGATGCAACCGGCATGGAATTCTCCTCGCCGCAACGAGATATTACCGTCTGGCGATGCGGGCGGAAAAGCATCGGGACGAGAACTTCATACGAAGCTTAGCGTTGCGACCGATGCCGAAGAGTTTGCATAGCGGTAGTCGCCCTGATCGATAACCAATGTAAGTTCCGACGACGACCCAGCTCTCGCGGGTTACGCAAGTCGGAAAACTGCTGCGGGCCTCGTCGAGTTTTCATATCGGCAATATCGAACACAAGAACGGCAAACAAACCGAAACCCGCTGACTCAATCCGAAATATGAATCTACGAGAGCAAATTCGGCAATCGATACTTCTGTTGATTCTTCTAACGATGTATCGATCCATGCAACGATATCTCGCGCGAATTAAATTCCCAATCCAGTCTCGCGGTAATCGAACACGAACGAACGAACAATGAATGTTGCGCATTTATTTAAAGCTGCGCTCGCGCGTCCAGCGCGACTCGTCCATTCACTGGCAAAGGATGTATGCATAGTTAACAAACGTATTGTCGGATATGGCGCCATAAACATTTAGTTAATGTTAACAAATATTAGTTTAGCCAAACAAGACTTGTTAACTATTAACAAATTTTGTTGAGATCACTTCGGCCCGATTACATATTACGTTGCTCAACCGATAATTGTTAACATGAACCAAACATTGATTCCGTCCACTATAAGTTTGTTAACTATAATTAATTATTGTCTGTGTTGATTGGACTTTGTATTACAAAGTTTATCTTCGTTAATTATCGAAATATCCAGTAAATATGATTAAAAAGAAATGCATGCAATATTTCCATAATGTTTCACTCGCCATAACGTGTTTGATGTGTTTCTCAAAGAGCACACGGATTTTTTTAACAGGGAGTTCGTTGTTTTGTATTCCATTGCTACTTTCATTTCTGAAGGAACAGTGTCATTTTTTTCTTCGCTCAAAAAAAGAAAAAAAAAAGATTGTGACGAGAATACGGCGTTTCGGTGGATGGATGAAATGGATGAAACGACGACGAAACGAGTGTCTCGATGTCCCGGGAGGCGGTTTTGTCGGAACGATAAAAACGTACGAGGCCTCGTGATCGGGAGCAGTAAAGAAAACTCGTTTTGCTCTTCGTTTTTTCTCTCCCTCTTCCTACCCGCGCGACTCTTTCGTATCGATGTACATACATAGAGGGAATAGAACGTTACGCACCGTACGCGGATAGCTAGAAATTTATACTCCACCCTGGACGCCAATGCGGACTATCCGGATAGTTTTTCGAATAATATACCGAAACGATTGATGCTGAAACGAGTGAGCTGGATTATCAATAGTTTCTTACTTATCATCCGCTCTGCTCTCCCGACGAATAATTTCACGTCCGAAGGACTTTTTCGCGATTCTACGATTGATGTGTACGGGAATTAAAATTTGAATGGAAATTATTGTGCGTTTTACAGAGTTTCGGGCAGCCACCAACTGTCGGCGACTGCTCTGCTGGGAAGTCCCGATGGTTCTCGTCATCCCCTCGACGTTTACGAATTTGCCGAGGAAGATTATCGGAATCAGAATGGAAGCGAGGGTACACACTATCAGAACGGACGATCGGGCACCGGTCTTTGGGAGTGCCTACTCGGCTGTCGGCATCGATTGGACCAACAACTCGCCCGAAGACGGGTGAGTTTCTTTGCTTTAAATCAATTCGAGACTACACGAGACTCAAGAATGAGACCTATACATTTTATCGATAACTTTACCGTAATTTTTACCGTAAAAAAATCGTACAAAGCTCGTCGATAAAATTTAATAATAATAGAAAGATAATTATTTGATAATAGAAATTATCTAATGATTTCTTATTGTATAAACGAATATAATTTGAGAAATTATCAAAAACTGTTTTTAACGCGATCGGATAAATTTATACTAAACGGATAGTCAGCGCGAGTTAAAAGAGAAAAAAAATCAAACTGACTTTGTCCCGTTTTCTTCTCGTGATTCATTTATCCTCTCGAATTACCAGTCGGCAATTTGATTAAAGAAAAAAATTCTTTTGAATTTCATATCCCGTCATTTTCCTTGATGAAGTCAACCTGCAAGCTCGATCGAATGATCGATAGATTCTTTGCTCAGTGTAACCGCGACGCGATTTTTTTCTTTTGCTTCTATTTTCTTGTCACTGCTTTCCCGTCTCGTAAACCCAGCTCCCGCGTTCCCAGAACGAACAAGACGTCGAGGTAGAATAATAGGACAGTGAAAGCTTTTCAAGAAAAGAATACGGTCACCCTCGACTTTGGCTCGGGCGTAAGAAGCCAATGCAGCAAAATAAAGTCTCTCCCTTCGCGGCTTCCATTTGACCCGGGGCATTTTTTTTTTTTTTCGATTACTTTTTCTCGAAACAGAACTTCCGTTCTTGGGGAACTTTCTGCGTGTCGACAATGCGGATTTTCTCAGTAATTGCCAATCATGTGCGTGCAAAAAATAACAAAATCAGCTCGACTAAAAATGGACAAAAAATCGGCGGTCGATTGAAAGAAATTATTTTAAGTATTTCTTTCAATGGTCGATACATTTGTTTCGTAATATGTTTTGCAGTGTACTTTTATTTAAATAAATTTGTGAATAATTTAATTTAAATACATGCATTTAAATAAAAACACATCAAATTTTTAATAAACCCGGACCAGCAAAAAAAATGCAATATCATTCGCGCGAAAAGTTTCGCAACTGGAAATTTCCCTCGAAAAAACAGAACAACCGTCGACGAGATTCGCGCCAAAATCTTCTCCCTCGGGAGAAACCTAATTTACCCCGAGCTTCCTCGTCGGAGAAGCTTTTGTGTAAAAATGAAAAATTACGAGAAGCAATAACTTCGTCGATAAACTCAAATCCCCGGGCAAACAAGCCGCGGTAAGCACACACACACACACACACGTAAACACAAATCGCGAAACTGGGTCATCGCTCGTTCGTCGTTTCGCGCAAGACGTATTCTTTTTTTTCTCATCTTAATTGTCGTTAAAACCAATCGTACCGAGAAATCATTTCGTCGTATGGTCCACAAGCCGCAATGGTAAATAATCGTCGTGTAATCAATTATGTACCTTCGGGACTTCTCGGCTATTGACCGACATGATTGTTTTTCTTCTACCGCACGAAAAAAAAAAGAAGAAAAAAGAAACGAAAGAAATACGAGAGCGCTGTGACGATAAAGTCTCGGGTTCTCGCGATATTACTTCGTAAATAACGAATCAAAGGCCCTTTGGGAATTTACTTGTAAACTCAGACGCCGAGAATATATAGCGCTATGTATAAATTATTAGCGCGTGTCCGGAAGTCACGTAACCACTTTTGTCGGGCCGCCCATACCGTGCGAGGTAAGCGTAAGCGAGGAAAACAAGATCTTGATAAGAGCCGCCAAGTTCTGCCCTCTTATTTAAACCCGCAAGATTTTTGTCTTCGAATAAATAAAAAAAACACTCATTTTATTCTCTAAAAAAATATAACAATACGGGAATGAAACTTTTTCTGCACTCGTTTCCCTTCGATCCCGAGGCAATCCCGTTGGAGCGCCCTCGCGAAGTCTTTTGGGAAGTTTCGCGCGGCAACGTGGAATTGCATCTTACCCTTCAAGCCCGGAACAGCCCTAACACCCGGAGCACACGTTTCCCCCTCGTCCGAAACGGTGGGTCGAAAGTTTACCTTATCCGCGAGGGCAGAAGGCGAGTGAGAGAGGCCCCTTAATACAGCCGGGAAATTGGCCCTTTCTTCGGGCTCTTCCCGTCGGCGCACTTGAACTATCCTTTTTCCTATTTCGACTCAGTGTTTACTCGCGCTCTCGAGGCAAGGACTCTTTGCCTTCTTTTTCTTCTTCTTATATATATTTTTTTTCTCACACGCCCTTTATTCTTCGCTAAACTGTCCAATTACAGTTCTCGTAACTTCCGCGAAGATATGTAATAAAACAAACAAGCTAAGGCATCAGTCTCGCGCCCGAGCGAGCGCTCCCTCACTCGTTACCGTCGAATTGTTTGCTCCCCGGAGCGCGGAGCTTTTCCTTGAAGCGTTGAGCAAGGCTACGCGGAGGCTTTATCGCCACTCGTTTTCTTTTATGTATACGCGCCCAGATAAATCGGCCTGTGATGAAAAAAATAAATAAATAAATAAATGCCCCCGACCGAGGGAAGAAAGGTGCCACGTGCGTCTCCCATTAGCTTAGATAGTTTCACCGCTTACTCTGCAACCGTACAGGTATATAGAGGGTGATTCACATAAAAGGTCAAAACTGTTTTTTTGTCTCTCACGAAAAAAAATGATATAATAGTAATAATAATGATAATACATGCTATATACCTAATCTTCTCCCTATATATCTAATTAATAAATAATTTTCTTATTCAATAACAAACAATTTAATACATTCTTTAATGTAAATTATTAATTTACCCGATTCCCATTGCAAATAATTAATGCGTGCAAATTCGATAAAACACAACAAAATTGTTTTTTTTAGTGATAGGTGTTCTAAATCAACCTGTGTATTATATACACTGCCGTGACTCTGTACTTTATCTAGTTTTTTCCGGTCTATTCAAACTCAACGGTGCCTCATTTCTGCAAGTATTTCCTGCCCTCGCGAGCGGATATATCTTTCTATCTGCGGCTCGTTCGCGGGACGAAGGAAAAAAGACGAGAAGAAAACGAGCCAATTGAATGAGGCGAACGATCGGTGGGTGTTGGATTTAGTGATCTCTATTAGTCATTCCGTCTTCATCCAATTGATCTCGTTACGATAAACTCTTGTCCTTTTTTTCAACGTTGGAAAATTAATCGATTATCGATGCTCGAAGGGCCCTTCAACTTTCAGCCTCGTTCGAGAAAAAATCTTCTCGCTTCCTCGTGAAAGAAACTTCGATTTCGCGAAAATAAGCATTTCTTCGAGACTTCCTTTTCAGCATCCATCCGTTAATTTTCCTAATTAAATTTTTTTATAAATGGAAAAAAATTAGGATACGAGTTAGAAAGAAAATACGCATTGTACGAAAGGGATTGTCAGGAATTTGGTCGAGGATATTCGTACATATCCATGAAAGTCTTTCTCGCTTTTGGCCGGGGCTGTAACTGCACACCCTCTTCGATACCTTTGACCTACATAACGAAAAGGGGCGTCTCTGCATCTCGCAGTTTCTGCGTTGAGCTCGAAAAAAAATAAAAAAGAATAAACGATCGTCCTCACCGATGAGACTCCGTTTGGATGATAAGTCTCATCGTGACGACGACAGCCGCAAGACGTCTGATCATTGATTTTCGTTCAAGTTATCGCGATGATCTCGCAGGATTCCCAGAGTCGTAATAGGAAAGAGAGCAGCGTTAGCGCGCGAAGCGGGGAAACCGCCCTTGTCGAATGGAGTGTCTCGTCACCGCGTCCGCACAGATAACCCGGTACCTCGACGATAATATAAACTGAATGTAGGGCCGATCGAGAGAACAGGGAATGAACGACAAGGAGTCGAGGGGGTAGTACAGACGAGAGTGAAGTCTCGGGCGAAGCCCGAAGGGCAACGGAATATAGTTCCGACGGTGTAATTTCAGGCCTCGGTAGGCAGCCGCTTGAGTAGAAGCGAGTGAGTGGAAGCTGTCTGGCTCGCGTTCGACCACCCTCCCTTGGCTTCACTCGCGTCCTTGGACGGGGTTGACGACGCGGATCTTGGCTCCTCGATAAATAGAACGATACTCGCAAAAGTTCAATTCGATATATCGTGTTAAAAGTGGCGAACATCGTCCGCCCTACAATTTATATCTATCACTTTTATCATACGCAAATAATAACGGAACAAAAGAGATAGTTTCGAAAAATATTAAAGATAGTAATTTACTATTAATTACATAAATTCAATAATAATAAATAATTTTTGATATAAAAGGAAGCACGAAAAATTTACTGCCCGATCTATTATCGAACTCGTTCCGCAAAATGTTCCGCTTTTCTAGTATTATTTTTCATTTTAAACGGAAACACGCGAGATCTCTTGGATTTTGTTTATTTTTTGACTTGTTATTCGAAAAAAATATTTCCTCGCTCTCATCGCGGGCGACGAGCAATGAAGGAAGAGAAATTCTCTATCTCGACTCTTCGTGAAAATGTTTCTCTTCAATTAAACGACTTGTTTCATCGTCGAAAAGAATAACCGAGCTTAACGGCGCGAGATGAAAGAAGGAGAAATATATTTCAGAGGCGTAGTAGCCCGCTCCGTTTATATTGTATGCACCAGTGGCAACTGTACGTACTTCCTTCGCGGTGGATATTTTCAGTCATATTTATTTTATGCCACGGCACGTGGTCTGCCGGGCACGGGACAGGACAAAGTTCAGGGTTAAATCGATACGGCCTTCTTCGTCCCTCACCGACTCTCTCGGCGTCCTCTATTCCGGTCTGCGAGGCTCCTCGCACCCTCGGACGTTGCTCGCCTCCCTACCGACGCCCTCTTACATTCTGCGTCCCTATCTCGCTCTTCCCCTCCTCGTACTTCCTTTTTTTCTCCATCGTGCGTCGCGTGATAATGCTCGCCGCGCATGAATTACGTCGAGGCCAGCACGGGAGAGAAAGCGATCGAGAAGAATCTTTCCTCACCCTCTTCACGTTTTGCTTTCTCGTGACTTTGAATATCAGCAGATAACTTTATCCGCTAAGATTCACGCTTTCGTGCCTCGAAAGAGCACTTCCCTCGTTAGGTCTCGCGTCTCAACATCGACCCTCGAAGTTTCTATCGGGCTCTCTCAACTTTCCGCGCGGGCCATTTCGGCATAATCTTATTTACCCACGAATCTCCGACTTAGTTTCGACGGCAGTTATGACAGACACCGATACGGGAGTCGTGCACTTACCATAGATCAGACCGGAGGTAACAATTAACGCGGAATTGAGGGATGACTTCGTGACCTTGCGAGAAATCACGAGTATTTGAAGCAATGAAATGTTATAATCTTAATTGTATTTATCATAAAATAAATTGTACAACAATATTTATTCACATATTATAGACGAGCATTTCTTCGTCTTCGTGTACGGAAATCTCTCGACTACAATACGTGAATAATTACTTGGTACTTCTCTCTGCAAGATCTCTCGACATTGACTGTAAAAATCGATTGAACGAGACGCCGAAGAAATTGAATTGTTACGGATAAAGATATATTTTCATGAACGAGGAATAAAATTATATATATTTGTCGCAAATGAAAAGATATTTCTATCCGTGAGAATTTGGATTTTTTCGGTGAATCAATTTCCGTTTTAGTGAGAAACTTCGCGATCGTACCTAAAATTTTTCGCTTCTCTCGTCGTTTCAGGTGGAACAGGGCTTGAAGCTCTATCGGGCTCACAAACAACAGGCGGCTGTCCGCAAATGGAGGGGAGCATTGAAGAGCATTCGACAGCGAGAGGACAAATTCGCTCTTCTGGGATATCTCTACCAGGCTTACATGGATTGGGGAAAATACAGGCAAGTACGAGGATATCGGAAAGGAACCCCCAGTATTCCACCAGAAACTCCGTCTTTCACTTCCACCGCAAAAAAAAAAAAAGAAAAGAAAAAAAGCTCGACATCTTATCTTCCGGATTCCTCTCGGATTCCGGATTTTCTTCCCAAATTCTTTTTTTTCTTCCTTGTCGCTCGCGCGTGAGATATAAAGAATGAAGACGGCCACCTGTCCCGGATTTGCATCGTATAATTAATAACGGAATATATACTCCCCCATTCCTCCTCGTTTTCTCACCATCTTTCTCTTCCCACCTCAGATTTTCATTAATATTTAACAGTTCTTCGTACGAACCGTTCAAAGTGTTCGTTGCAGAGTAAAAAAAAATCGACTAATGCTCAACGGGATATTTTAACCGTGCGAATAGCAGTAAGAGAGACAAAGCTATCTTTCGCATGGCACGACCCTTCATTCTTATTTTTTTTTCATTTTTTTATTCGCGTACACCGCAAAAATCCAGTGCCGTATTCGCGTTCTGAATTTCTCTTCAAAAGGGGTCATAAAGATGCGAATCGTTGGCGCGTTGACGATAAGAAAAATCTTTAAAAGTCATTATGGCTTTCAGAAGAGCTTTTTCTTTTTTTTTGTTTTAATACACGATGCATCGCACTCAAAAGAAAGCACAAAGTCTGCAGGCTCGCATGTTGCATAATACCGAGAGAGAAATCTATTGTATTATTACGCAGCTAGCATTTTTATTCCAGGAAGAAAAATCGAGATATTTTCTCCGCGGCTTCACTTCATCGGTCGAGGTTTTTCCCTCATTCTTGTTGGATTTTTCGTCGTGTTGGCGGTGCACGAAGATGCACGCTGGTAACGTACCTCGCTGTGCACGAATAGGAATTGTTTTCGACGTCGGGCTCTATGCATATTTTAAATTCATCCGTTCCGATGCATAGGAAGGCGGCTCACTCGACGTGAGCGCCGAGATCCATGACAACCGCGACAACATTTTTCCACGTTATTTTCTCTCCGATGCGGCATGAGGAGAAAAAAACGCAAATAAACGAAATAACCGTTCGTTTCACGCGATTGGCGTGGAGCCGGGGTATTTTCTATTTTTTTCGTTCTTTCACAGTCGATTTGGCAATAAATTTCGATGGTGTCAGCGAACCCGCGCAACGAGCGGTGACGTTATCGCGGAAGGCGCGTCGTTACGTTGCCAGCCAAATATCGAATGAAGGGAATTAAATTTTTAATCGAGAAAAATGATGATCAAATCATGAATATTTATTTTTCATAATATTAATTTCGAAAAATTGTTGAAAAATCAATTCTAGAAAGCATTATTCAACGAAACTTTCGAACAGCTAACTTATCGTGGCAGAAGTTCATTCGTTGATTTTTCTGAATGAACAATAATGTTTTTAGAGTTTCCTTTAATTTTCGAAAATTCCATTTTCGGGAAATTCTTTAATAAATGTTGTCGAATCTGTTCGATTGAAACGTTTAGTTGTTGATTTCTCGTGTCTATTTCGTCTCGTTTCGCGATTCTTCGGTTGCGTCTCACGTAGAAATTGTCACGGGTAAACATAACCGGGGGAAAATATTTTTACAAGCTCCCGACGGGCTCGTCCCCTGTTTTGTCGCAAACCCGTTGACATGTGTCCCGTTTCACTCTTCCGATATTCCATAGCGGCGAGCATCGATACGCCGCGTCGATATTGTTTAACGTGTCGTTGAATTTACACGCGAGGGGCGGCTATCAATCTTACTTTTCGAACGGTTCATTTCATTCTACAATGTCGCTTTTTTTCGATAAATAATTCATCCAAATACTTTATAAATAGCATTGTAAATTTTTAAAAACGGTACAATCGCAAAGATAACACTTTTCCCAACGTTTTATTGGTAAGAGAAACAAAGATAAATAAGAGCTTTTGCGAGTTTTTAATGATATGAATGATGAAATTATTTTTCTCATTTCCTCCAAAGACAATTATAATATCATCGTTAGTTCGAAATTGTCTTTCGAACAATTTTATTAAGTGGGAAGAATAAGAAACTTACGGAATCGAATGAACTGGGTCAATTAACTCTAATCATAGTGAAAACATTTGCATAATTAACAGTCGAGTAGAGGCAAAAGACCGCTTACACCCGCCACCGCGAGAACTTGGTCCCTTTCGCGTTCTACCAACAAGAAGTTCAACTTTCTCGGGGAATTTAATTTTTCTTTTTTTTTTTTCGCCCGTACCGTGCTTCGCTTTAAGCTAAAACTTTAGTTCTCTCGGGCAAATATAGAGAAACCCCCGATGGGGATGGAAGAGACGGATGGTGCGGGGTTCCTCCCCGGTTTCAGTGAAAATTCGTCGAGGTTTTCGTATACGTGCGCGAAAAGATTTCACCGAGTCAATTATATCCAGTGTCAACTCGACGGTCGAGTTTTTTCGCGTTCGCCTGCATACAGCGAACTGCTTTGAATTTCATGAACGAATCCGGCCGGCCCGAGAGAAAGGAAGAAAGAGAGTCGCAGCGGCGGCGGGGACGAGCGTTGAATTTTATTGAAATTTCCAGCCCCCTCGTTCCCGCGACGAGGAGACCAGTGGAATAGAATATTCGGGAAAATCGGGCCAACTACCAGATTAGAACCCGCGTCCGGATGAAATTAATTTATTTCACTCTATCTGCAAACGTTTGTCCTTTCGGTGCAGTTTGGCCGAACGTGAGATCCCCAGAGATTTTCCAACACTTCTCAATGGGATAAAAATCTTTGAAAAATCGGACTTATCGAAACTGCTAAAAAGTATGATTTTGAATATGTATTTGTTACAAGGCCGCCGATTATTCAAACAACTTTAAAAAATGCAATTTTCAAGGAATTTCAAAAACAAGAAAAAAATCATATTCATTTGTAATTTGTTTAACAATTATTTGTCTCATTAATTTGTTAATAACTTTTTGGAAATATTTTTACGCAAAATCGATCTTTCGAACACCTTCCATATCCTTGATTTTTTTCAAATTATTATACTGTTGGAAAACGCCTGAATTTCTTTCAAAATCCTGTCTGGATTTCATATTTCCTCGGACTGCACCGCTCGGACTACTTTAAATTGCCATAAAAACGAGATTTTTTAGCGAATACAATTTCGTTAATTTACTAATGGTCGATTCATCCTATCCATGGTTTTAATTTTTTTTACGTAAACTATATTTTCGGATTATCCACGATTTATTCATCTCGCAAATTTCCGCAGCGCTATAGAACTTGTCGTAGCGTAATCCACGCTACATGCTCTGGTCAACCATCGTCTATTCCCCGTAGCGGTTGCATCGCATTTGTCCGCGTTGCCTAAGCGCGTACAAAGCAACGTACAAAGGTAAAATCTCGTCAGCGTGTGATTTACCGAGGTGTAATAGGCAGACCGAGCTTTCCAGGCTTTGTACTTTGCCCGCTATCGATTGTAAATCGTATATCTCCGTCGGGCAAATAGCATCGTTCAGTAGTAGTATCGTTGCCAGCAATCATGACCGCGAGTCTACAGCTCGTTGTGTGTTACGCGCAAACCTAATCGCATATGCCGAGCCTGTTCTATCATTCTGTTCTAGCAGGCAAACCCTCATAACGCAAAGCATTAGAATTCTCTGCATTCTGCGTAGAATTACGTGAAGATCGTATCGATCAGAAGTTCTCGTCTCGAACGCAAAGAGCTTTCGCAATTCACTAAATAATTTTCAAAAACCGCGATGTTCAACTTTGGGGTCATTTTTGGATAAGACCATTTTTTTCTCAAATAATAAAAAAATCTATCAATGCTCGTTTATTGATTAAAAAATTAAATTTTAAAAGGTCCATGAATGCGAAAGTTAAAATTAAATACTTCGTTGATGGCTCGCAGAAAATTATTCAATCTGGGCTAAAGTTCGATATTAAGTTTCGAGCTTCCCTTTGGATTTTATTCGGTACTCGGGAGTTAATTGGAATTATATAAATCAATTTGCCGTCTCGAGAGACGACGGAGAGCCTCGGGCAAGTGGAGCAATTCTGTTACGGTCAGACAGAGTGAGCAACGCTGGAAAGTATCGTCTGCCGCTCTCGGTTACATATTACCCAAAAAAAAGACGTGTTAAGTAGCAATTGAATGTAGCCTTTGAGGGGCCGATGGAGCTCGACAAAAGATATAAAAATCGACGGCTATCAAAGGGCATCAAAGGGACCAACGACTATATGCAACGATCGCGTGCTTTCCTCTTATATGCGCGCGAGAACCTCCTCGTCGGCGACATTTTTTTCGTCACCTCGGGCTCGAGGCGCTGGCTTTACCGACCACTCGTCCAACACCAACCACTCGGACGCAAGGGAGTGTGAAGAACCTTATGAGAATGATGAAAGAGAGCAAAAAAAAGAAGAAGAAAAGGAAAAAAAGAGCGGAGGGACAACTTCGCGGCCTGGCGCCTCGTTTCGCTGGAGTGCGACGAGTCTACGAGCTTGGAAAGCGAACCCACGACCCTTGAGCACTATCCGCTACTCGTTGATGCGACAAAGAAATGCCCCTTGGGAGATTTCGTTTATTGCAACTGTGCCAACGCGGCAATGGCACGAAACCTTTTTTTTTTCTTTTTTTTTTCGTCCGAGAAACACTTCGTTATCGAGACCAATCGTACTGCAGTACGACAAAGTTACAATTAAAGTCGGGACATTCTTTTGTGTGCCATAAATTCGAATGAGAATCGCTCGAGCTTAAGGTGACTTTAGCCCTATTTTTACGAGATAATTAACAATATTCAAGGTTCTAAATACGTTAATAATAATAATGCTATTCGTGAAACAAAAAACAAGAAATTCTAATAAATCAATATGAATTTGCAAAAATTAACAGAGCACAGAAAAATTAACATCTTTAAGAAATGCTTTCAATATTTGATTCAGATAATTTTGTTACCCCCAAACGTTAGGTGTTAATTTACGTATATAGCATTTTTTTATAACAAAAGACTTTCAAATAAATTAATACTGAATAAGAATGTCTAGAAATCCGGGAGCATTCGTGACTGATCGTTTCTCCGATTATCATCCCGTCGTTAGCGAATTTTCATTCGATTTCGGAACGAATTTGTCACGGACGAAGATTGGATTCCACTCGATAAAGATAGCGAGTCGAAGCTTATTCCGAAGGGTCTCCGACACATAACGGATTCGGCGGAGACACGCAGACGGGAAGGCTCCCCAATATATTCGAGCCCTTCGGAAAATTCTATACTTCACGGCCGGTGATAACGTTCGTTCGATCGTGCGAGACGCGCTCATTGTCAGTCTCGTATACGTTCCATTCCACTTTCACGTGAACGAGTAGGAGAAAAGTTTCTTCGATCGTTAGTCGTCGTCGTCGTCGTTCGTCCTTCGCTGTAGAGCTCTATATACCTCACTAAACTTTTCCGGGCAACGTCGTGTTACTTCCGTCGGGTCCTTCTATTTTCATCCCCCTTTATACCGTAAAGGCTATATACGCCGGCCTTAGAAGCTTCCTCGCCAATTCTTCTTTCGCCGACACACCGACCGAAAAGCGACTCGTACGCCGGGGACAAAACTCCGTCGAACTGTAACGGAATCGTGGAAGAAGAAGCGCGAAGGAAGACGAAGGACACGAGCCGAGTCGGCAAAGCCCGCTGACAAATGTACGCGGGAATTCTTTCCGCCCACGAGAGCACCAGACTTCTCGTTTAAGTCCTTCTCCTCTCCTTTCTCATTCTCCCTCCCCTCCCCGTCGATACTCTCGAGGAATTTTTACGAACCGTAAACTTCCGCTCGCCGGACCGACGAATTTCTACGTTATTCACCACGGCAATTTGTTCCAAAGTACTTTTCACCGCTGACGATGCTCCGCGAGACCCTCCGGGAATTAGCTTCTTTTTCGAAAGATTTCACCTAACCACATAGTACAGCAACTACGAATTCATTAGCTAGCAGTGAAAATATACTTTTGAAAAATCGGAAAAATTATAAATAGGTAAGCCGCGGAGAACATTATTTTTGCGTAATAATAACTCCGTAAAATTATTAACGAATTGGGGGAATTAAAATTGTTTGACGAAAAATCCGTAAATCGAGCTTTTTTTACTTGAAGTTGATTCGTACATTTTTTTGAATACCTATGATTTTTTTTGTATTTTACCGTGCAATATTTACGACATGCCAAACAATTGAATCCACAAAAAAGAATTTTTATGACCTTCGAAAATAAAAAAATCCATTTATGAATTTTGAAAATATTATAAATAAATGAATGAATTAATGAATGATGATTGATGGATGAAGTGTGTACGAAGAATAA
Source organism: Ischnus inquisitorius (assembly GCA_963924025.1). Lineage (NCBI taxonomy): Eukaryota > Metazoa > Arthropoda > Insecta > Hymenoptera > Ichneumonidae > Ischnus > Ischnus inquisitorius. The sequence continues at coordinate 7,658,710 of OZ001245.1, read as the reverse complement.
ACGATTTTCTCCAGATGTACGAATAATAGTGAAAAAAGGTAAAGCGCAGGATCTTTAAATCATTCGGATTTCTGAAGAATCTCCAATCGTTTGCTCCAATGAAACGCGAGGACAACTCTTTCCCGCCGGTTGTTCACTGTGGCACGTGAGAGCGTTTAAAGGGGAAAAAAAAAACAACAGAAATAAATAGATGGATGAAAAGGACTTCGCGACGACGGCGAGAATGGGAGCGAGATTGGAGTTGAACGGTGTATTCTCGCAGCCCGGGTCATTGGTGCTAATTTTTCCGGCCATCGATCGAGCCCCGAGTGCCACTCCAACTCCGTTCTCTGTGTACTCCCGCGCGCCCGTTATCCTCGATGCTGCTCTACGCTCTCTGCAGTAGTTATCCCCGCAGTGTCTGCTCACGACACACACAGAGCGCGAGAGAGAGAGAGAGAGAGAGAAATAGAGAGAGCTTGGATTGAGGATTGTTGAATTGAAACAGCAAGAGTGACACAGAGCAAGCAAACAAGCAAGCTTTTTTCTAGTCTCGCTTGCTGTAACGGCAATAAAAAAAAAAAAAAAAAAAAAACCGCTTTGTGAAATACTTTGTTCAAAGTTCCGTCGACTGCTTGACGGTCGGAGATTCACCGGTGAACTTTGCGTATAGTCGAGTTATCCGAGACAGCGACGAAAATATGCGAAACTTCTGCGTTTATACATCGTCAGGAAATTCTCGGGATTCCCTATGACAACGCGAAAGATACGTGACCAGCGGAGAAGACGGTACAAACCCTTGAAATCACTTGACACAGTCATGCGTAAAAGGAAACGCGTAATCTGGTAGCTTTTTCGAATAGAAATTAACTCGAATAAAAAAGTTAATGTTGTTAAAAAAAAAAATCCAATTCAAGCGTTTTCACGATATTGGAGTTCAGCATTAGAAAAATAGTTCGCCGAAAAGATTTGAAAAATGGGTTCCCGGGAAATTCTAAATAAAGTAAATTAATAGACGCAAATTATGTATTTTTTCTGCAAATGGAGCTAAATTCTCAGACCTTTTAATTAACTATGATTTTTCTTGACCGATGATTTTTTTTAGTGCTGATTTTATAAAAATGGTAGTATCGATTCGACTTTCCCTACAAAAATACAAATTGTTGTGAATGAATTTTTTTTTACGCTTTTAGGATTCTATGTAAAAAAAACTGCTTGCAAGTGGAAACGGGTAGGCGATAATCCTCGTGATAATTTCCATCGGTATCCACTTAAGAGTCGACTATACGATCGCGTTAGGAATAATCATGAGTTGATACCGACGATAGCAGAGCGATCGTAAACCCGTTAAAGACTTGCTTTCATAGTGCATTCGGGACGCAAAACCATTATTTTCAATGCGTTTTCCAATGGAGAACGGTTTAGGCGGATCGTTTCAACCTTTCTGTCGGTCGCAAATTGGAAACGGATTTTTTTTCTCTTTAAAGCGTTAAGTTGTTTTTTTTTTAATTGTATTTCTAGGACCGTCGAGTTCCGATGAATTCATCGACAATCAGCGAACTTGACCTTTGTGCATCCGTTTGTACAAGATTTTACGGTCACGAGAGATAAGCAGCGACGAAAATAAATCGTTTCAAACGATCGCGCACGGGCTAGCCTATTTAAATATTCGAATAAAATATTTATTAAACAGATTTTCAAGGTGGATTGCCGGTGAAGGGCGGCCGAGTTTTCTTTGAAGTTCGAATTGAAGGGTGCCCTTGCGCGAGACGAAAATTTTTTCGTCCTCCGAAAGCGGAGCGGGAGAGGCAAAAAAAGAAATCAGAGGAGAAGCATCGGGAGCTTTGGCGAAACGAGACAAAACTGCGTGGGATAGGGAAGAGAGTCTTCAATCGTCGAGGTCGCCTCCGCGAGAGTCTCGACGACGACGGAAGGTGAACGTCGCTTTTTTTTCTTTTACTTTTTTTTTTACTATCCCCCGAAGGCTCAAAGAAAATCCTTGAGCCTATTCCGAGCGGGAATGCTGAGCCTCCCATTGAAGGCAATCCCGAGCTTTGTCGAGTGCGATGCACAATTCTCTCGGTTTTTGCAATTCGCTAAAGTAATGAAATTTCGCCGTAACGCTCCAACGTTATTATAATATCGTAACGATCCTATTTTTTATTTTCCTTTTTTCGCACCGAACGGGAAACTACGCACGACGTTGTGATAACGATTTTGCTGAACGCCGAGTTGCGCTTCAACGATGCGATAACCATTTCGCAGAAAGTCGTAATGCGCTCGAAAATTGTATCTTTTGTAATTCGTTATCATACTAATCTGCAGTATGCCGCCAGGTGTGTTAGAAAACCCGATAACGTGTTTGTTGTGAACAGGTTATTTTTTAACGATATGACGCAGGTTCACAGGACTGAAAATAAAAGTCACTCCATTCGGCATTAAGCTGATGGGAAACACCGTCACACTTATTCCGCGCTCACGCGGTAACGAGAATTGTCGAGAATGCCATTTCGAAATCATAAATATTTAAGAAGGCATCGTCGGATTCACAAAAGTGAGATTCAGCGAGAATTTCGAAGGGTTTGCAATGGGATGGGATCTTGAAAAAAATCAAGCATATTCGAAGGTGCTAAGAACTAATCCTGTACAATAATAATTACAAAAAGTTATAAATAAAGTAGTCAAAAACAAAATTGTTCAACGGATCATTCGGTAACCTTTCTTTCAACGCAATTCATTCGTACATTTTTTTGAATAGATGAGAATCCTTTGGGAATTATTTATAATTTGCCGAAACCTTGTTTTTGGTAAAATCTTTAATCGATATTTTTCCAAAAATTAGAAGGAATTCCAAAAGAATGTATTCAGAAAAATCATAAGATCGATTTCGGCCAAGAAAACTTCGGTTACCAGATAAGTCTTTGGACAATTTTTTAAAAACTTATTTGTCAACGTTTTGTAATTGTTCTTATTATTGTTGTTCTTAGCAGTGTTTTTTCGTACAGCTGATTTTTTTTCAGATTCGTTCTGTATTCTCCTTTCATCAGAATTGAATTTATGACTTCATAAATAATTCCGAAGCTCCGTCTGAGCGCTGTAGTTTGAGCAAACACAAAGCCTCTTGGAAGATTCATGATTCCCGATTGCCAGCGTGGACGAGAGAGGATATTCGACGCTCGCGATAACTTCACCTGTCGCTGGGCTTGCCGTATCACGTGTAATCTCGTATAAGGGCACTAATGGTTAGCCCGTTATTTTGTCGGAAGTGTTACACATCAAGATCCGAGGGGTGGAAGTGACGAAGGTTGAAGCCCAGAGCCGCGCGGAGAGGAAATCTCGTGAAACGCGTTGTGTTTCATTAGTGACGACGCTCGGCCAGCGAGTACATAATTTATATAGCAGCGCAGGGAGTCGACGAAGAGCGTTTGTCCATCATGATTCCGGTGACTTTGCAGGGAACGAGGGAATGAAGCGAGATTCAACGTTCGCTCGATTTCCCGTGCACAATTTTTATCGCACGCTCAGAAAGGAAAATCGGTTGAAATGACTAAACGGCCTCGCGAGCGGAGAAACAAATATCTCATTCATTAAAAAAATGCTTGATTAATTTTCTCACGATAACTATTATTTTGTTTAATGAATCGAATATTGGTTTCGGCATTCGCAAGCGCTGATCGAGTCGGTTCAAACGATTTTATTTCCCAGTACAATAATTTACACAAACTCTACGAAACGGGGGCGAATGAGATTTTCGATTTGTCTCGGAAAACCGAAGCGGTGTAGAACGTTCGGAAAAATGGTCCGTTTTTGTTTCCAATTTTCCGTGCATCGCGAAGGCAATTAGTGTAGGGGACGAACGGCAGTAAACGTTGGAATTGTAATCTCGTAAATCCCGAACGTAAAATCAAGATCGTTAAGCCGCGACGAACACAAAGCCTCGCTAGTCAATGAAGCGTGCATCGTTTCGCTATTGAATTCGGCGAACTGAAGACTTTTTCTTTTGTCCTTTTATTAGAACATTGAATACTTGAGATACGTAATTGCCGTGCAATCACGATTATTATAGAACGAATTTGGTGAATATGGAACATAAAAAAATCGTCTCCTCAAATTCCGATAAAGAATTTATGTCTAATTCAGAAGAACATAATTCTTCAAATTCATATTCTGAAACAATTCGTTCTGTAAAGTTTTAAAAGCAATGCAACAAAATAATTAATTATTTTTTTGTCTTATTTCTAATCATATTTTTTAATCGAATTTCCTGCGATTCTGCAAATTCTGCAAATTCACATGCAATCACGATTAATTTGAAAAAAAAAGAATAACAAATTAATTAATTATTTCAATACTACTTTTCATGCATTCCTTACAACATCAGAATTTTACGTTGCAGAATTAATTGTAACAGAATAATTTCGGAGCACTGCGTTTTTCGAGGGCCCAATGTTTCATATTCACTCGACGCGCCATGTTGCGAACAAGAGCGGGGACACGAATAGAATGTATATATTTATAATTGGAGCACACGAACGTTGAGTAAATAGTACGCTCATTACAGCCTCGAGTGATTCGTTAAATATTCATATACGCGACTCTACACCATTTAGTTTACTGCGCTAAAAGCCAGAATTGCGCGTAGAATTTGTATTTTCGTTTTCTCTTTGAATCTTCGTAATGTATTTGTCGACGGTCATCGCGCAATGGCTGTCCCGGGATTGCAAAAAATATTCAATATGTAAAAACAAAACACACAGAAGATTAGTTTCATTGAGCAAGTGCAAAAAATGAAAAATAAAATTATTCTAACGCGCCGCTCTTCCGAAATCCGACGGCGGCGAGGATGAAAGGAAAGGAAAATTGAACGTCCCTGTCGCAACATGGAAAGCATCATGAGTCGCGGGAGATTGAACGAAATACCGTAGAAATTCGCATAAAATTCATCGGGACTTACCGCGCGAGAAGGGTAGGATTTTCTTGTTTACAGCGCAAAATCTCGACGTTCAACTTCGCTCGGAAAATGCGAAGGGTGTACAGCGTCACTGTTACACAGCGTAGATACAAAGTCGTCACTCGCGACATCGTAAAAATAAGTTTTCCCGACGAATATAAGGCTGGTGTGCACCAAATACATGTCCTCGGTTTTCCTAGTCTGAGAGGCTCCCTTCTGCACGGATATACGATCCACGGAATAGAGTCCTAATTTGCATATGCCGATGCGACGTTCTACCCATCTCATATTTTGTTTCCTCGTGGAACCGAGGAATTTTTTTTTCCAGGACATCTGTGGATGAAAAACAGATAACCAATAATTTTTATTTTCGCGCAAAATTGAATTGGCATCCACACTGCAATTTCTTTAAGTTCAATTCTGAAACTAATGATTTGTCTCTGGAATGAATAATTAGGAAAATTGTAATTTGATCGAGACTTCTTTTACAGAAACACAATTTATGGTATCTTTGGATGATTGATTCTCCCAGTCATTTTTATTATACCGAACGAACAAGTCTCCGAATCCACAGATCCCGATGGATTCCGATTATTTTCGTTTGAATTAAAAACCGAAATCGTTTAAAATAATTTTCCAGGGACAGCATTGATTTCGCGCATCGTCAACTCGCGATATCCGAAGAGCTGGATTCGCCGAACATGAGAGCGGAGGCGTATCTGCATTTGGCACGAGCACACGAGAGACTCGGCGATCTGGACCGTGCATTGGCCTACGCCAGACACAGGTATAAAGCGACCTTATCCGACCGGGACACCGTGGTGACAATGAATTTCGCGGAAATTTTCATCCCGACGACGAAGCCTTTTGTCGCAGATAAGCCACACGTGTTTTCATTTGGGTAAAACTCATTAATTGAAAAACCACGTATTTCAGTCTGTACAACGAGTGCGATCAGTGCGCGACCGCTGGTCTGGTGCATTTGACGGTGGGTCGGGTCCATCTGGAACTAGCGGGTTTCTGTAAAGCGCTGGAAGCTTTTCAAAGAGCCCACAAAATCGCTCACTCCATTCAGGATCCATCCCTCGAGTTGCAGGCAAGTTTAACGGGGCTTCGGCGTCGCGTCGCGCGCGCACCATTCTCCCAAAGTTCTATCCAACTTGTTCCATTATAGTTTGCCTATACAAGCGTTCGCTATTTGCTCCGACGACGCAACGCCAGCGACTAATGCTTCTCGCTTTGTATCAGCAAAATCTCTCAATACCGCGCTTTGGTCGTAGTCGCGAAGCGTCAATACTGGCTTCCGCTTTTCTGCCGATACGGCTCTCAATGGTCCTTCAGAGCTTTTGGCCCCTGAAGTTGAAGTACTGAAGGGAATAATTGATTCCGTGTTCGTAGGGCTACCGAGAGATTCCACTGTAGGCGATAAATGAACCTTTTGCTTCTTTTCTCTGCCGATCGCTCTTCAATAGTTGTTATTTCTTAGAAATCGAAGGTCCTTGCACTCGAAGCACCATTTGAAAAAAGGCTGTTAATATTTTTTTTACACGGAATGTATCGTTCTACTTCAAACATTCTTTTACTAACTGGTTACGAACTTTTTCGAATTAATATTGTTCAAATTGAATGTTTTTTGCGTCTTCCATATAGTTGATTCTATAATGATTTTTATCCCATTGAGAAGTCTTGAAAATTCACTTCAAATCTCTCACAGGCTGAAAATATACACTGAGATTGTATTACGTTGAAAAAACTGCCAAAGTAGCCGGAACGCGAAATAAGAAACCCAACGTCGCGTATCAACGGAAAAGAATTCTATTCTCTCATCCAACGAGCCGTGAAAGACAATACCCTCAAATCCATAACGAAGCATCTACATAGACAATAATTTTAGTTCCATACCCGTGAAAGTGACACTTCTGTCTTTATAGGTATACGTAGGCCTGTCGGAGTTATTCTGCAGGCTCCAGGACGCCGACAAGAGCGCAAGATACGCCGCGCGAGCTTACGACCTCTCGCGAAGTTTGCAACTCGGTGACTTGAACTCGCGGCATCACCGAGCGGCCCTGTTGCAGATGGCAACAGCCCTGAGAAAGAAAGGAGAGCTCGGCGACGCCCATGACTATTGCTCGGTAAGTAAAACTCAAACTTTCTTGCGTCTCATCCTGTGCGCCATTTGCTCGATCCACATCCGCCGGGTGACTTCATTATTCGCTTCGTTCGCTGGTACGAAGAAGCCCGATTGGCCACTCGTTCGGTTAATTAGTTCGGAGTTCATTGTCGTCCCGTGGATTCTCGATCCTTGGCATAATGGACGAGAGAATGGGAGGAGTTCCTTGCGGCGGCGTTAATTGTTAAACCGCCGAAACAATGGAATTCCCCTCGAGGTGGACCGAACGAAAATCCTGCGTCATCGCACCCTTCCCGAGCCTTCATCCTCCTTCCGATACACGAGAAAACTGTATCAGCTATCCATCAGCTTTTTGTTTGTTCCTTTTTCTCAATTACTTTCGTTCTTTTCAGGAAGCAACTCGATTATCGCTGGTATCCGGCGACCAGGCCAGCTACGCGAGGAGTATAAGAATCTTGGGCGACATTTACAGAAAGAAGTCCGACGTAAACGTAGGTGACGTTGATTTATCGCGAAGCATTTCGGTAGCACGTACAAAACGAACACACGATAGTCAACCATTTCGGGTGCCACGTAGCTCGTGATATCCTCGAGAAACCCAAAGCTCGTGCGAGATGCCTCTCAACGGCGAACGGCTCGCGTTGCGCGAAATCCTGTCCGTTGACTATCGCTATAGCCGTGTATCATCCTCCTATCCAATCCAATTTGGCATCGAAGCTCACGAAAGCCCTCGCTCCATGCGCCCCGGCTGAAGCGCATTTAACGCAGACTCCACTGCGGATAACTGTTCCATCGTCGTGAGCATGTGCGATAATCGCTCATTCAGCTCTCGCACACGCTTCGCTGCACTGTCTTTTAGTTAGATGCCTCTCGCTGGCGCTCGGCGACAATTATGCTAAACGGATTAGCCTCTAGTTGATAGCGTCGCGATAGCGAAGCTTGCATGTATATCCCGTAGGCAATGGGCGCAGCGCTCTCGATGAAAGTATCGACATATTGCAGAAAGCCTTCCGTCAATATGAGAGCGCGATGGGATCCGCCGCGGCGACCGGCGATCGGCTGTGCCAGATGGAAGCGATGGACGGCGCTGCGAGATGCCTCGAAGCTCTTAGGCTTCAACACAAGATATGCAATTGCCGGCCGCTAGAATTTAATACGAGACTCCTCGAAGTAGCCAATTCGATGGGTGCCAAGGTGAGCTTTTTTCATTCAAAAGTAACTCCAGCGAAACCCTTATACAAAAGAAATTAAAGACGGCACATTAAAAAAGTGAAAAAATCCAAAGCATTTACGACTTTTGGAGTACAATTTTATATTTAGCAAAAAATCAGCCATGTCCAAAAATCTAGAGAAAAGAGAAGAAAACGTTTGAGAGCATTGATCGAGCATTGTCACGAGTTTTCTTAAATTCGACAGCTCTTGATGAGAACGGTAAGATGCCGACTATCGCGGATCTACGGCTCATTAGGCGACGAGGAACAAAGGGGACATCACGAAAGGCTCGCGGCCGCGATGGAGGAGGATTTGGAACTAAGGTGCGGCAGCTGTAACGAGCCTTTTGGTCTCGAAGCCGATTCACTCGAAGCACTACCCTGCTCTCATATTTTGCACGCTAGGTAAAATCAAGAAATCTCTCTCACACCTTTCACAGCGTTTCACATCTATACATATATTTTAATTGTATATGTATGTAATTTTTTCTGCCTCTTCGACAGATGCGCATACGACATTCTAAAGAGGCGCGACAAGAAGAAGAAGCGCTTGTGTCCGGATTGTCACAAATCCGTTAGCTCGAGGCTATATCTTCACTGCGAGGACCCTCATGACTTGAATACCCTGAACCAAAGTTCCTTGAGTCTGGCGTCGTTGAGAGCAAGCAGCCTAGCAACCCTGGAGGATTGCCACGCCACGAGCAGTGTCTAAATCCGTGTAATACTTCAAATACGAACTCGAATCAATTGTTATGTGTTTTTTATTTTTTTTCTTAATTGAGGGAGGCAAAACGAGACATAAATGGTGACGCGGCATTAAAGAAGGAGAGACGGGTAACATGTACAAGGCGTACCAACATTTTTATTTAAAAACTGCATATTTGTGTTCCGCGATCAAAACTGAGATCCGTTTGTCTTGGACGAATTTTCCTACGATGCATAGTTTTCGAGATACGAACGCGTAAAGAGCGAGCCAATGAGGTGGCTCCGTTGCAGGTGGCACCCTCTATCCCGCTAGTCTCATTGGTTGAATGCTTCGATCATGATCGTAACTCCAAAAGTACACAACGTACGGAGATTCGAAGAAGGAAAAGATCGCACAGTTTTGTACGTAGAATAATATACAATTTTTTTTATCTTGGTACACCTTGCACAAACACAGTAAATAAATAGTAAATAAAACTATTAATAATTGGGACAAGTTATCTAAATAAAAGAAAAATAGTTCGGCAAAACAGTTTCCTGTATTTTCCTCCGATCGAGGAAATATCGGCAACTGTGTTAGTGTTTAAAAGAAAGAAAAGGAAAAAGAAAAACAACCCGATATTGGACGTTCATGACAAAAAGAAGAATTGAATTCAAAGACTCGAGACGCGAACACGGCGTAAAGTAGGGTGAAACTTTAGGTACTGTTGAATATACATTAATAATTGTTAACGAATCATAGATTATTGTATAGCGATAACAAGGGGAAACCGGGGAGACAGCATGCGCGATAAACTTTATCCCCGAATATTTTAATCCTGTAATTCCATATTTTCATTACTCGTATTAAACTATAGAGATGAATATTTCTGAAGGTGCTACATAGCAATAATTATACAATGACGATCGGATCCTTTATTACGCGTGCACGGCTGATTTATCAATTTATTTATTAACCCTTCGTAGTGAATTAATTGTTTCATAGAAGATTCGGTTTCGAACTATAGCACGGTTAACCCTTGAAAGCGGAATGAGTAATACACAAAAAAAAACATTAACAACAAAATAATTGCATTGTATAGAATCTGAACTGAAAAAACACAAAAAATTCCCAAAAGTCAAGAAATGATTTTGAAAATATTGGCAACAAAGAATAAGCTATTTGAAATTCGTAACATCGGATTTACGATCATTTTCACCGCAGTTTTGGATTTGGAAAATTTGGCCTAATCGATTCGACATTTGTGATTTTCAACCCGAAAAACAAAATGAACCTTTGAGAACGAATTTTGATTGAATCTTCAAAGAGCAATGCTTCACAGAATTAACGTACTGATAGTTGGAAAACTTTTTCTTCATTTGCCGATTAAAATTGAAGTACAGCGAACGGTCGTGAGGATAAACGTTCCGGAAACTAAGAGACCATAAAGACATGATTAAGCCAAATTTCGTGTGCCAATTGTGAGAATCGAACTCAATGATGGAAAAGCATCATTTGCAAATGTGCCAAACTAATCGAAACAATATGGAATATTAATTCGAGCACTCCGTGAGCGTAATATGATTTCTTTTTCAATAAAAAATAACCGTTCAATATCAACAAAACTCGAAACTTGAATTAGAATCTACAATGGAAGATTCTCATATCGTGAAATTCGTCGTGTATAAATACGCGTTATATTCACTGCCGCGAACGATTATCATTAATTTTCAATTTGATAGACAATCCCAATGAATTATCGTTAATTACGAAAATAGACGTGAAACATTGAAGAAAAAGAAGAAGAAACAAAGCGAATAAATAAAACTTGTAACGCGACTCCAACACGGAATCGACAGTTTCGAAAACGAAGGCAACGATTAGGAACTTAAACGGTTGAGTTTATAAAGATTTTTTAACGATTTTTTATAGTCTTTAAGGACATATGCGTATATAAAAATCATATACACACACGACTTGGTAATCGTTGATCAACTCGACGATTCGACCGTGCACTTTATCACACGACGAAACTTATAGCACCCGTTGGTCTACCAAAAATGTGTCTTTAGCAAATGAAAAAAAAGACGACACTCGAACCGTACGCACAATCAGCAAAACAACATTTAGGCACGCACGGCGCACGCGTAGAGAAGCAAAGAAGAAATAAAAACCTGCGATTAAAGCTCACCGGAGAAAAAGAAAAATAAAAGATAAAATAAATAAAGAAAGAAATAACAACTAGTACCTACTGTAAAGAAGATCAATTAAATGTTATTGAGAGTTCAATGAACTTACTAATATGCTAACGTTAACTGTCGACACACTACGAGAATCGAGATATTACGATATTTCCTTGCATTTGTTATAAGATGGAGTATCAGCAAGTACCTCATATTAAAATTAATGTTATGGAAATAAATACAGATACTGTTTTACCAAAAAAAAATCGTAACTAAGTTCTTTTGAAACCGAATTTTTTCCGATCCATCCCCATTTCCAATCTATGTTTTTCTTAACTTAATGTAATGTTAATTTCTTATTTAAAGTACTTTTATCGTTAAAGTAATTTGCTACGAAAAAAGTTGCTTTTTACGTGAGCGATGCATCGAAAGATTTCATCTTCGTGAAAAAACTTAAATGATATAACTGATTACAGTGGCAAAATGATAATTGCGAATTAATTGCTAATACGTGGGGCAAATTGCGCGCTTGGTAATCGAAGATGAAGCGTGAACCTTCGTCTTCAATCAGTTTTGTAGCAATACTTTCATTATTATTATCTCATCAGATAAATCGATAGACGACCTCTGTTTTAACTTACTTGACGCTTAAACTGTGCAACGAGACCCTCGTTTGATTCTCGTCACTTGCGAGCCGAGTATCGCCGCGCTAGTTTCGAGCTCATGGAGATCCGACCTATCACTCGCCGCAAATGGGTTTCCAATATCGGTATTCCGTACTCTAACTTTTTATTGTTCTCCCTGCCATCGTAGCTAACATTCGAACGACGAGGCTTTCTCGACTAATCTCAGAAACATTGTCCACAATAAATTTCGTAACGGAACCGTGTTATTAAACTTATCCGCGTGTCTCGAATCCCCAATCTGAAGTATCCGTTTTTCGCGGCGGATCGTTTGCGTGGCAGAAAAGAAATACAAAATTTGTCCACAATTTCAATGCAATTACATTATTATTTCATCCTGATAGGAGGCAATGCTTTTTTTCAAGTTCTACGTTGAAACGGCTGATAGTCGATAAATCCAAAGAAACATAGTTATTTGAATTTATTTTAAGGCGATGTGGCACAGCATCGGGAGATGCTCCGATGGTAACAATTCGCCTTTCCGAAACAGTTGCTCCGGCATCAAAATGCTAATTCGGTTTTCATGGGTCTATCTAATGACTACAAAAACCTGATTTGATTTTAATCGTTAAAGCAGCCATTGAGGACAAAATAGGGATGGCGTTTTTGTTACCGATTGAGTCTGTACCTCATCCCCTTAAGGCGAGGTATCACTCTGTCGGTAACAAAAACTGTAATCGTATTTTCTTGAAGATATCAGATTTTGGAACGAAGCAGTCATGCACTCGATTTAGTTATTGGGAAGTACATGAAACTTTTCATTCGTCCGAAATCTATCAGGTTTCGACAAAGATAAGCTTAATAAACAAAATTTCATAACTCTCGCCTTCATACGAAAAACCCTTCACCGTAAGAGTGCGAGACAAAAAATTCGTTCGATTGTTCTACATAAACTTGCATCGGTACGGAATCTGCAACGTACCTGAACGATGAACGATTGATTTCGACCGGATATCGAGCGAGGGTTGAGGCGAAATAATTTCGAGCGTCAACTTTGTAGATGCTTCGGCAGCCGAGTGTTTACGCTTTCTTCCGTCTTCCAATGTTCAGCAGAAGATCGGCGATAAACGGGCTTTGAGATTTCTGGAGTTCGAGCGATTTCTAAGTCTCGAACATTCTATCATTACAAAAGGTTTGCGAGCCCATGACCCCTGGAAGAATGTTGCATATGCGACGGTGTGGGGAACAGTTCGAGAAAGTCGTTTCGCGTAAAGTGATCAATTCGACGATCTTTTTTTTTGGTGGGTGAAATTGTTTTTCTTGTCGCGCAGACAATCCAGAAGTTCAATAAAAATCAAGAACATCGCCGAAAAAAAACGATTCGAATTGATTCATTCGAATAGTTTTTTTTATTGATTTCTTAAAATTCCGATTCTCACCTGTTAATTATCGAAGAGAACGCAAGTGCCGGCTCGATCGTCCCCGCAAGGACTCTGGACGGGCCCGACGTTGAATCGTCGAGTACGCCGCGTGGCCGCAGGGGGAGGGGGAGCCCGTGTTGGCCAGCCATCCGCACACAACACACGACGCGCACACACGCGACTTCCGCGCGATCGCAGCGACACCGTTCGACGCTCGACGAAACTTTTTTCTCTCACACATTGCGATATCCGCCATGACAGCTGATGTCTTTTCCAGCGCTTGACGTTTATTCGGAACATGACATTTTGTACATTGAATTTTAACAAATGGCAGACTCTTTTTTCGGATTTGATACATCGCCACCGGTGAGTAACATTTTTCGCACGCGACGAGACATCGGTTTCACCTGTTGAACGACGAGTTTACGCGCTTTCACGTGATTTACCTGTGACGGATTTTTTTCTGCCACCATCAGCCGCGTCGCGGCACAGTCGATGGTTCGCGATATATTTTCGTTTGGTCCGAGCGAAGTAATATTTTTCTTGTTACAAGTGTGTCGTTCCCATCGTCGAAAAACTTCTCCGCTCTGCGACGGATCTCGCGCGACTCGAGTACGCAATTTTTTTCGATCAGTTAAACGCGTTTGGAGATTGGCTCGCGCATCATAACCCGTCTGTGTCGTCTCGTTGACGACGAATCCATCGAGACATAACCTTGTTCCGATTCGTACATCCCCCGCCCGTAAAGGTCATTAACTCGCGCCGCGGATATTTCACGCGAATTTCGCGAAGAATCTGTCGATCTTCCTTGCTTTCGCGTGCGTTCGATAAGAAGGTTTGATTTACTCCGAAATTTTTTTTTTCTCAACTGCCTCTGCTTCTTGTTGATCGTTCGCTCTCCAGCCTGAAAAACGTTTCCTTGGCTTACAAACACAGAAATACCAAACTTTTTTTTTCTCTCGCCTTATCGATAAGCATTGCCCATGATTCGTAGCGGTATCAAGCGCCAGTTTCTGTCAATATTGTTTCTCCGCCGAGCTTGACTCTAAAATCGTTCAATAACTTACAATGTGTTACGATTTACATCTGATTCCCAGACTACGTTTTAAATGTCGCAGAAATAATTCTTATGCCTCAATTACGCAGTTATCAAAATGAACTTTGACCTTGAAAAAATATTGTTGCTCAGTCTAAAAACATTACGATTATTTGTCAAGTATATTCAGGTTTACGCTTTGTTTTTTCAGAAAGTTAATTAAATACTGAACAAACGAATTTTTTGAAAAAAAAATAATAAAAATATCTTGCAACTGCTGTATGTTAATATGTTTCTAGCAATTATCTTTCGTGTGCAATTTATGCTCTCATTCAACTTGACTTTCAAGTTTTCGATAACGTCTATTTTTAATATTTACACTTGATTTTTGTGACTGCGAGACATTAATTAAGAATATACGCTGTTAAAGTTGTGACAAACCTATTTCACTATTTACCCACTTGTCTGCGATAAAGTTTAGTTTATAAAAAAAATTGTATGTATTTTGGAACAGAGAAAGAAACTCCAATACGCAGATTACTTAGAGCCTTGAAATTCTGTATCTAAGAGTATTTTCTACATCAAAATGTCGTTGATTATCCGCTATTTGAATTTTTATAACCTATTTTAGAAATTAAAAAGCGACTCATTACTTCCAAACGAAAGTATTCTTTACCACTTTGCGTGTTCATTAAAATCTCTAAAATTCCATCGATTTCAGCGCTATAATGAATGAAATGATTTCTTCTATCAGGGCCAAGGCTTGGAGGATGGAATAGATTGTCCCCTGGAAGAAGAGGAACTCGTTGAGGAGGAGGAAGAATACGATGCTTTGAACGACGAGACATTTGGCTCCGAAGCAACAGCGGGTGATTGGGAACAGGATCACGAAAAATTAGCTCAGATAACAGAATTGACGAGACCTCATAATCAAAGTGCAACTGGCAAGGTTCGTTATATCGAGAAATACAAACAAACAAAATTCAACATTCTATTTTATAATACAAATTATTATCGTTTGGTCGATTTTTATTGTCAACAGAATTTTGCTCAGAATGGCATCGACGTCGATATCGAGGACAATTTGTCGCACTTGGTGCTGGATGAGAAGGACGGGATCGTTCCGCGACCGGGTGTATGGGACTGTCCACCGAATTTACCCATACCCCATCCGAAACCTCCCCAACAATTGCCGTCATTGAAAAACGTTTGCACCGTTGAGGAATTGGAGCGTGGATTAATTATAAATCGTCCGCCTCCCGGGCTTAGCAAACCTCCGTTGCCGCCGCAGCAGCAGCAACACTTGGGCGGACAATTTTTGTTCGATTCACTGTCCCTCGGCGAGCAACAATTGAATCTACCGCCAAATATTCTCAATGGCCTTCCACCGCCGCGTTTTCCACCGGGTCTTGGCCTACAAGGACATCCCGTTGTTCCACCGCCGACTATGCGATTGCCGCATCCGCAGTTTATGCAAAATCCTAGGGGAATGCCCAGTAAGTTTGTCGAAGTGTGTGCCGACGATTCAAGGCCGATATTTCGCTACACTTCCTGCTAAAAGTGAGAGTTCCAGCGAATTTCGAACATCTCGGAGTGGAATAAAAATCTAAAAAAAGGCAACCATAAAGAACACCCTAAAAAGAATCATATTGCATAACAATAATGCCAAAAAGTTGCTCACAAATTAGTCTAAAGAGAAAATTGTTCAGTGAATCGAAATCCGAAAATCTTCGAGATTCTTTCCGAATTTCGATTTTGGCTGTGAATGTAACGATGCATTCGCCTTAAAGTTGTCTGTACCGATTTCCACCAACGCTTAATTAAAAACGGTTTTATTGAGGACAAATAAGCTCGCGAATTTACCACAATTTATTGTTCATTCAGATCAAACCGGCAATATGCTGAGATACCCACTGCCTCCGCATTTAATGATACCGCACGGAAACCAACGACAGCAACCTCACGGCTTCTTTCCCGTGAGTTTCACAAACAGTTAAACAAATTTTCAAGTTTAACGAAAAGTAACGCACTCTAAATGAATTATTAAAATTTATAGCCACCGCCACATCCGGGTTTGGGACCTCCCCAATTCATGCGCCCGCCCGATCACCCGATGCTTTCGCAATTCCCCAACAATCATCCTGTGCATCACCATCAGCAGCATCAGCACCAACAGCAGCAGCACGCGGTCAACCAGCGAAAGCAAAACCGACCCTATCAGCAGAACGATCAACCGGGCGCAAATCAGCCGTTCTTCAAGGATAATCAGTATCCTTATCAGAATCGCAACAATCAGAGGTATCATCAACATTCGCACGGTGTAAACGGTGTCAACGAATCGGGCGATTACGACGAGTACGCGGGTCTTATGACGAGTCGCGAGAAGCAGTGGCTAACGAATCTTCAGTTGCTGCAACACAACACCAACCAGCCGTACTTCGACGACTATTATTACACTGTTTACTGTCAGCGTATGAACAAGAAGAACGATAATCACGAGCACAAGGAGAAAAAGCAGCATCAGAACAACAATGGATATCATCGGGATTCCAAAGATCGCGATCAGTCGCAGCACGTTTTCACGACGAAGGTCGTCTACACGCCGACCCAGTTCGAAAATTCACTGGGCAAACTTCAATGCGGCAGCGTTACGGCGCCGCGAAAGATCATCGACATGGACGTCGTACCTAACAGCGATCCGCAAGCTAATCCACCGCCGCAGGCGAAAGAAACTAAGAAAACTCGACAACGTCTTCTGGAAATCGAAAGGGTAAAGATTCGTCGTTGTTTTTTCTATCGTAATCGATAGAACCTGGAATTTTACTTCGTTAATGAAACTTTTTCCCAGCGAGAAACAATTACCGTTCATTTTTGCCTCCGTTTTTTTTTATTAACAACGTTTTCTTTATTACGTCGCGACTTCCCTCTGACGTGATAATTATTATTTCAGTTATACACAATCCAATTGAAACTGGAAGATGCCAACAATCCTTTAGCTCTTCTCGCCGAGGCGCAACAACAGACGGAAGACGGCGAAGCCAAGCCGGTTAAGAAGACACCGCGAGAATTGATAAACGCGCTTTTGACGTCCTTATTACAACTTTTGGAGGAAGACAAACTAGCCAGTATACTCAGCATCCGCAAGGGAAAGGTTCGATTACTTCATTGCTTTTTCCACCACACGAAAATCCGATTCTACTATTTCCCTCTATTCGTTTGAATCCAGAAAATCGTGGAAATGTTTTTGAATTTTCATACGGGAAAAGCACTACAATGTCTTATCCCATGTTTCAATTAATTTTACACAATTCATTCGTTGCAGACTTTATTACTACGATTTTTACCATACCTGAGCGTGACGGAATATGCTAAGCAGCTTGCCGAATTGTGGGCTGGTCTGATTCGCAATCTAGCGATAATAGGACGTCGGGATCCAAATCTGCTTACTCGATTCTTTCCCGAATTTCACAATTGGCTCGAGACCGTGCAGGACGCCTCGATGCTACTCGGTATTGTCAGAGGCTTCACGGAGTCACCGAATCAAAACATCAAAAATAATAGCCTCGCTTTTGCCGTTACTAACAAGGTTTGTATCGATTAATCGAGCACGCGTATCTTAGGCGATATTAGATTTGGGCATTATTCGCGTGAAAAATAGTTCGAATAGTTTTCAACGACGGTTGGTCCCGTTTTATCTTATTATCGTCAGCTCAAGAGTGATAAAGATGAAGAATGAAAATCTGGAGAAATTAACCATACAGGAGATCCTAAGACTAATTTTGCAGAATAATAATGTCAAAAAGTGTCTAACAAATTAGTTACGAAAAAATTGTTCAACCGGTTTATTCGATTGCCATAATACGGATAGTTAAATTAATCGGATATTGGTAATTATTTAAATAAATTATTTCCCGGGCGCAATAAATATATTCGTTTTTGTTTTTCAGTTTGGCGTTTCGGTGATAGCATCAATACTGGAACAAGCCGAGAGCGGCGTGCGTTTCGACGCTTTCGGCGGTGGTCGTCAAGCCGCCGAATGGTCGAATTTTATCGTAAGTCTCGCCGACGCGGTCGGCTCGTCGCCACCGAGTGTGTCACCTTGCCAGCCGATACCGGCGAATACGCTAAACGAGCATCTCAATCGTTTCAGCAGACTCGGTTCTGAGAGGTACGCGCCGCTAGAGTTACTGCTAACTGACGCGAATCCATCTCGATAGACTGCTAATAAATAATTATTCATTTTTTTTTCCTTTTTTTTTCTTTGAGTTTATTGTAAGTATTTTTTCATTTTTTGAGATGCAAAAGTGCGCGCGAGAGAGAGAGAGAAAGAGAAAGGAAAACGAAAGCGAGAGAGAAAGAGGAACGATCGAGAGAAAAAAAATGCTACAGTAAATCTTTTTTTTTTTTTGTATAATTTGAACGCTCTCGGTATCGCTTACCTATCCTTTATAGAAAAAAAAAGATCGTCCTCGATACCGACGTTTCGCAGTCTAGTTAAAGATAACAAGCTGCTGCACATTCACGTTTAATTTTTTAAATTCCTTTTCGTTTTCTCTTTTATTTCGTCGGATTGAACGAAAATTTCGTGTATCATATATATAGACTATAAATATGTTTTTTCCTCTTTCATTTTTTCTTTTCATTCACATTTCCATTTATTTTTTCTTTCTTTTTTTTTCGTCCATTGTAAATATGAATTTTGAGTTTCGTATCTGTAAATAAAACGTTTTTGGCAGATATGCTTAAAAGAAAAAAAAGAAAAGAAACCGAAGAGATCAATAAATATTAACTAAACTTTTGCAGTCAATGACGAGTCTACTCGAATGTCGATTCCCTCCCATCCGTTATTTTTTAATTAGAAGTGGAGACGAATTAAAAAAACAAACCATCGAGGAACAGCAGAAAAAAAAAAGAGAAAAGAATATACGCGAGAATCGTGCAGCAGTGATTGAACAATTTGTTATCGTTATTCGAAATAACGTGCCTAAATATATCCTCGCAATTGAGACCTCGGTTAACGTTCGATCGCGACGAGTAGACAAAATTTCGCGAGAATTCAATTAGGGTCTCAATTGTTTATTCGGTTATTCGCGATATCTCCGCAATATGCTGCGGAGTTATCGAGAGAATATTCAGTTATAAGTTTACTTTTCGGAGTTTATCGAGTGAAAATTGTGAAAAAAAAGAAAATCAATGGGAAGGAAAATATATAACGCGAAACTCCGAAGTCGCCACGCTAAGTTGGACTTCTATTTATGATAATTCGAAGGCCCGTAGGTTGCGCTATATTCTTCTTAAACAAAAGTAACCGGGCAGCGAAGGTTCGTGCGTAACGAGTACACGCGCGCGTGAATCATGTACTTTTTAATGATTTATCCTCGATATCCTCAGCGTATGACTTTTTTTTTCAATTAAAATAAATGAAAAAAAAGAAAAATGAATAATAGATCGTCCGAAACTTGGTGTTCGATCTAGCCGTTAATCGAACGCATCGACAAGATCCGCGGTGCGAAATTTAGCGATTTGCCAACAGCGTTGAAACACACACACACGAGTTTGTCGACGTGCCCTCGACCGCACCACCTATTTATTAATATGTTCAAGAAAAATAGGCGTCGAGGTCAATGGCCGTTTACTATATTTACACAGACTATAATATAGTATAATATAAAGAAACGAAGAAAAAAACAACAACAAAAAAACACGTAAATAAAGATAAAACGAAAAAAAAATAAAAAAAATTGGTAACTTTTTCACTGCAATTGTTATGACGAAGAGAAAAGAAAAAAGAAATAGAGAAAATAGTACGGCAATTGTGGAGTGCTTTTTCATTATAATGCTCAATGTGACAAGTAAATTTCGTATAACGATCTTCGTAATATGGTTTTTTTTCGAATTCTTTTTTATTTATTATTTTTTTTACGTTATATGGGCGTTTGAAGGGCTTTTTTTCTTGGGAAGGATGCCGATTTTGTAGAAACGCTTCGAGAGCACATATCTAAACGTGGCCAAGAGCTTCCGATGCTTCCTTCGCGTGCGTTTCGATGCTTTTATTTTCAGAGCGCATCGGCAAGAAATCGCGATGCTTCATCGATACGCGAAACTCTTTCTCTCTAGCGTGAGAATTGTTCGATTGATAAACGAGAA
The DNA here is from genome assembly GCA_963924025.1 of Ischnus inquisitorius. Lineage (NCBI taxonomy): Eukaryota > Metazoa > Arthropoda > Insecta > Hymenoptera > Ichneumonidae > Ischnus > Ischnus inquisitorius. The sequence goes on along the minus strand of OZ001245.1, from coordinate 7,638,343 downwards.
AGAGAAAAGAAAGAATATACGCGAAGACGCGACGAGTGTCTTTGCATTGTAGGAATAAAGAAAAAGTGATTGAATTAAGGTGATGCGACGATTTTTCTAAAGTTTCATTACTCAATGAGAAGCAAAGAAAAAAATGAATAGACCGTGATAGGTTTCTGCTTTACTGATGGAAAACTTCTGCTTCACTTTAAGGCTCCGTGGTTGAAGATCCTCCGAGGGTAAAACAGGAAACGGCGCTTAATCTGTTTTACTCTCGCGGGAACGATCGCAACAGTGCGCTCGAACGGGAACGTTTGTCTTTGAAAAATATTACAAGTTATAGATATATTTTTATAGAATTATTATTGCTTTTATTATGTTTTCGAATGTAGAAAATTATCATGGAGTTCGGAGTTTGTCGATCATTGATTTTCGTAATACTTTGAACGATTATATTCGAATCTAAAGATTATTGACGACTCTAATGCGGCATCGAAGAAAATTCTCGGAGATTATACGATTAACGACAAACATAAGAGAGGGGAAACGAACAAAAAAGACGATTGTAAATTAATAATGCTGCCGGAATAAAACAAAAAAAGAGGAAACAGAGAAACAAATACATAGTTATAGTTGTGTATGTACAAAATTGACCTCATTTCGAAGAATCAAAGTCATAAATAAATGTTTTGCATCCTAAGTGCTCCTCGTTTATCTTATCCGCACCTCCTTTCTTCCCCATGAGATTAGTGCGCGCGTTGACCGCCGCGCGAGTGAAAGTCGCGGCGATCGCCGCATCGTGTAGCTCGGATCGTCGCGGCGAGAGTCCCACAAGCCGTAACGGGCATTTTTCAAGCGAACTAAACGCGGTGACTCCTCCGACGAGAGTTCAACATGTTGTGTGTCATGTTGGGGTTATTCTGAAATGTGCGATAACAATTTACTCGCGATATCAGTGTCGTGGAAATTTCACGAAGTTCCTCGAGAAGTTTCACGATAGTTTCCTGTGTGTACATAGTTTTTTTCACTCCGGCGCGGCATCGACGCACGTAATCGGAATGAAAATTCGTACGGTCGCGAAAAAGTCTTCTCGCGCATAGTTCGGCACTTCGGTTTCGCGAATTTATCGCGAACCTTCCGGTTTGTTTGTGGGTTAACTCGCGCGTGTGTGCCTGACCGCAGTGTGACCGAATATTACTCGAGTTTCTAAACTTTCTTTTCGCTAATCGAGAGTAGTAAACTTCAGTGTTTTTTATGATTATTTATCTCTTCGCATCATTCGCACGGTTCGCCGATGCTACTGGACACCTGTGAACCAGGCGTTTTTTCACCGAGAAAAGGTACGCTGACGCAAAAAATAGAAATACACGAATAATTCGTCAATGAATATCGCAAGGGCCACAGTACTTTCGGAAACGAAGGAATCTGTGATATTTGCAACGTAACAGTTCGATGCGCGGTCGCTTTTGTCGATGACAGCGAAACTTTTTTTTTTCCGCATAGGTTAAGTCGTCGCGTATACACACTCGTTGTTTACATTGTTTCGAGACCTGACGCGGTAGACACGTCTGGCTTTCGTTATCTTCAGCGGAATTTTAATCTCTCGCGATTCTCGATATCGTCGCGATTGATCGAAAATTCATTCGATAATCTGGCGATTTTTTTTTCACTCGATTTATTTTTGCAAGTCGTTTGAATATTTTTCTTGGCATCGTGGGAATTTATGGGCCGAATCGCTGCTCGCAATGAATGTATAGTGGAATTATAAGTTCACCGTCGCAGACTTGGGCATTCGGTAGCGCAGAAACCGACGATTCTTGTCTATCGTACATTCTGTAATAGAGGTTTTTTTTCCAAAATTCATTGATTCCCTTCGACCCACCTAATTTCCATTTTTTTTAAATTTGTTTAAAAAAAAAATTATCGGTAGAAATAGTTGAATATTAAATTATCGAATTTTACTCCTAAATTATACTTCTAAAGCTGCGTCAATTGCGGCATGCATTTTTATCGCGCTATTTTTGTTTGGAAGAAATTAGATGGAACGGCATCTATGATTGCGAGATCATCGAGATGTTTAGTGTGAGATCATTGGCTTTAATTGGCTCAAATTACGCTTGTGCGTTCTACGTTCCGAATTCTTTTTGGGCAGAGAAACAGATTGCGTTGACTCGATTCGATCTATCGCTTTATTGCTTTAGCGTCGACGTGCCGCAGTCACTTGAATGGGTCTTCTTGACCTTATCGAGCGAGGGAACGACCCTGGGTTCAATTTCTGATTATGTCAGCCTGCGACTATGCCGCTGACTGCTTCAAGGTTCACTTCCAAACGTGGATTGTAGTATTTCAGTCGGTCACAGTGATCATTCATGTCTCTCGGCTCCTCCAGTACAACACGAATTATTTATGATACCCAAGTGATGAATTCAATACTGTTTGCTTTTTTCAGAAAAGGGACATGTATGAAGGAAGAAAGTGAAAAGACTACCATATCAATGGCCAACAGAAGGGACAAGGCGTCCGCCGGCTTTGTAAGTAAAAAACACAAAAAACAATATTCAATTTGCATGGATAACTGTACAATGTATCGTCTCGGGCGATCTAATTTCGCCGTAATTAAAATCGATTAACTGAGATTTTTTAATTTTAATGAATTAGATTTCTTCTCATATTCTCTAGATTCCGGAATTTTTTAGCTATAAATCTTTATCGTTCATTACCAGAAAGTTTCATTCCCAAATGTTCTACAAACGCTTCCTTAAAACAGTTATCGTAAAGGAACATCCAGAATGAGGTTCTTTATTGTTAATGAATCTTTGGAAGTTTTAGCAGACTATCGAGACAGTTTCGGCTCGCTAGCAGATCGATCGGTACTTAAATAGGGGCGGAAGGAGCTTAGGCAATTGAATAACGGTGTGGCCTTCAGCCAGCGAAGGCCCTAAGTATTCTGGACACTGCCAGAGATCTTCAGTCTCTGGAACTCCGGTCTCGTGGCTTCTCCGCGGATCCGTGACCCCTATTTCCCGTTAAGGAAATTTCCTTTCGATAGCCAAGCGATCATTCTCCGAGAATTCTCAAAACAAAGACCCTGAACAATTGGGAAGGAATTCTCTTCAAATTTTGGCTCTAAATCTATTTTAATTGAACAAGTTCTATCTGGATTCAAGTGTCGAGTTAAAAATCCCACAAAATAAATCCATAACAATCATTAAGCTCCCGAAAAAAAGCATACCAACAGACAAATAAGCATAGAAGAACCAAAGGACGATTGAGAAGTCTTAGTCAATTCTTTTTTAATAATCATTGTAGCCAGGACTTTCATTTTTCCTCGCAATTCAATAGTCCACGAACGGCGCGCGTCGCTACTCCGCAAATAATAAATTATGCATTCTACAACCTTCCGACGAGCGGTATGTTAAACTACGACAGGGATCTCTTACGAGAATTGAAAACCAAAAATTATCGAGGAATTTTCTTTCCCGAAAATATCCAGTGAAAGCCTGTAGTATTTCTCCAAAGTTTCTATGCGAGAACTTTTTTTTAGCATGGAACGAATAAATTCTTTCCGGACCGACGGAAAAACTTTGCGGAAACTTGCTCCAAAAATGTCGATAAAAACGCAAGCTTACATTTCTTTCGTTCTCTTGCGTCACACTTGTGACTCAGAGCCAACTTATCGGATTGCACTTATCCGGCGACTTTTTCTTATCGTACGCGACTTCAACGAATACTACACCGATGCTATTATCTCCCTTTGCTCATTCCACTCGCAAGGAAACACATGATCGATAGATCTGTTTACCGTTGCAAATCGTCGACTCGAAATAGCGATTAATCGAAACGATGATAATTCATGCGAAAGATAATTCGTTGCACCTCTACGTATAAGAATTTCATTTCAAATACTTTATCATTTGTTGAGTACTTCGTAAGACTCTCCGATAGGATGGAATAATGCGATAATGCTACAGAGCTTACCCAGATAAATCCCGAACACCTTCGGGAAGTTTCTTATCATTTACAATTGCGAGACTCTCGTGGTCGTACTTTTTATCGCCTGGACGAGAGATTGGCGAGCGCTACCGGCCAGTTCTGTTGGCACCGGCATCGGGGCTTTATCGGGAAATGTCTGAACAGCGAGTTCGAAAACGTTTTGCCGGAAACGAAGGCGTGAGCGGGAATAGAAAAGCGACTGACGGAGTTAATTGAAACTCAAAATAATTTTTCTTCGACGACTGTTCAGTGTAATAAATGTTTTCGTCAATTGAGTTAATTTTTCCCGATCTCTTCGTGCATCAATGAAGTAATTGATCGCTCATAAATGGGTATAGCAATATTAAAATACTTTCCTTAAATTAAGAAAATTAAAGTAAAAATACAAATTAGAAAAATATTTTTAAAAATTGTACGTTTCGGGATAAGATCGATAAGTGCGTAAAAATTCACCGTAAAAACTTACTTGACAAATCACGCACCAAACGGATTCCTAACGTAACAACAATTTTTTTTCTGTTCGCGCGAAATCTTCGTTCGGTGATGATAATTGTGTACGGCAGCGGCGCCGGTGTTAAAAGAAATATCTTAATCACGCTCAATTGCCACCTCCCCGAATTCCGGGCATAGTTTTGCGATTCCGCAATTGAATTATGCCGGGTCGTTTCGCATGACGCGCTGCACTAAATCAACTGGCTTGGTGTGCCGACGCGTGAAAGAAATTCGAGAGGGGCAACGTTTCGGATGACGCTATCAATTCCGTAGTAGCTCTTAGCACGCGATACTCGTTCGCTGGTGTTTTTTTAATCAATTTTACGCATCGTTTTTGTCATTCATTAACGAAATTAATTAACGCGGCTTTAGTAAATTTTTTTGTTTTGACAATTATTATTATTACTCTTCTTTAAAATTTATTATTTTTCGTTTACTCGAAAAAATTCTGCTGGTAAATTCTCGTTTCAATGATAAAAAAATTCTTACCGTGAGTTCTTCGATGGCGACTTATGCGTCGATTTGGCACATGAAAAAAAGATACAAATAGATGAAATCTTTCACGGAATTGGCCGAAATGAATTTCAACCGAAAATGTTTTGTATACACGTTCGCGCTAATGAGAGTGCTTTTTATCGTCGCGATAAGATAAGCAACTGAACAACCGTATATGTGGGCGCACTATCGCCCGAAGGTCTCGCCACTAATAGCCGCGAAATCGATGCCTTTTACGAAACGACAATAAAGCAATTCAGCAATTTTATACAGAAAAGTAAAATAATGACTTCGCGGTTAAACAAGTTCACAAAATTTACCCACGTAATTCTTTTAAAAAAAGTTAATGCGTTAAAAGACCGCGTAAAATCCCAACGACAGTAAAGATATTTCCAAAAATTTCACCCCGACAACTAAAGAACTTGTCAAGTTTCACACGTTTAATATTCATCTAAACACGTTTTTCCATTTTTTTCCAAAATTATAAACGCCCTTTCACTGATTGCTAAAAAAAAATACCACGAAAACAAAGCTTTCTCTATGACCGACCGAAAGATGCATGAAATATGAATTATACCTGCGAATAGTTGCTCGACGTATTTTTTTCCCCCGTTCGATTCATCACAGCCTATTGTGCCGATGCATCGTCCGTGGAGATCGGAAACGTGCATCGGTCGACGAGCGAGTCAACCCCTTCGGAGTACGGAACATTTTCCATACGTTCCTGACAATTAGCACATAACGTATGCGCGCGAATCGTTGCGAATACGTACTATGGACAAGCCTCGTTCCAAGCTTCCTCCCGCCTCTCGTCATGCGAGCCGGCTACACGCTGGACGTTCTGATACCTATTCAAAAATACATATTCCCCCTAACCCACACGAGCGCGGGCTATCCAACACAAAGATCGCGCACACAACTCACGGTCGCATGGCCAGAGTGGTTTAAGGTCCGTGCGACAGTAGGAACTTATGCCGTGCCGAGGAGCGACGAGGATCACGCACACTGTTAGTAAGCCGTCGTCCACGGCACGGTTCGCAGTTGAAATGTACTCGAGCACATTGAAATACGATCCATTTTCAGTAACGTACACCCATGCAACCGACGCTCCGTATTCCCCGTCTGCTCGTCGACCCGGCAAATTAAATTAAATTTAATTACGAAAAAAAAAGTATTAAATTAAATTAGACTCAATTAGAAAATAAATCTAAAGAGTTGAATTGAATTTAATTTACAAAAAAGGAGATGTATTGCGGAAAATAACTCCATTTCGCAATCGATAACAGTATCGGGCCGTTAATTTGGGGTACAATCGTGAATGATGTTATTGTTCGGAAGTGACTGATAAGCCGATAAGCAATGCGAGAGCAATGTTTTCGATCCGCGAGAGATACGAACTGAAGACTGTGTGTTCGTCGGGAGTTTCTCACGGGAATATAATCGTGTGATGGGCCTCGATACGAATCTCCGCCGTCGTACGCTCGTGTGCGGTGTAATTGAATAAATACTACTTGTTGGCATTTCGAGGCGGGTGCGCGCCGTCTTCGCCGAGAGATCGCCAAACGAGACGCTGAAAGAGACGCTATAATGTCGGGCTCGATCCAGAGACGAAAGAGTTGGTACCAAAAAGCCGAGAATGGTATAAAGGTAAGAAGGGACGAAGATGTCGGATGAATCGTGATTACATTATTACTGAGAACTCTCGAAAATATTTATTCGAGCCACATCGTCGTCGAGGTCACTCTGGATCAATTATTACTATTACTATTATAGTCGTTTTACCTGCAAGCTAAATTTGTATATTTATTGGAAAATTGCAATTTTTAAGCTCTATAAATTCATATCCGGGATTTTCTTAACCACTTATTTATATTATTATTATGCCTTCAAATGACCGCTTCAACTATTAAAAATCCTTGAAAATTCTTGAAAATAATTGTAAAACTGTCTTATATACACAAGAGAATTTTTTGATTTAAATATTTAAAAAAAATATAAAGTCTACTTTCACCTTCGGGAATTTACTATGCAATATTTCTGATGTTGATGGTTTTGATTAATCAATTAATAATCAGTTGCATTGCTCGTATGTCACGCGAACCGGTAGCAACAACCAGGAGAACAACTATGCAATGACTGTCGGCTTGATTGCGTCGTGACTAATAATTAATCGTTGCGGCGTACGAGGAATCTGGTCGTCACATGTGTACAGACGCCGGATTATTATATTCAATACCGTACACGTGTCGATAGATTAATCTGTCCTGTGTACAGGAGAAACTTACCATTGAAATCGAGCTTTCCCTTACTCGGCGGACATCTGTATAACGCGCTATCGTTTCAGAACTCGCGCGTGTCCCTGCATTAGTTCCGAGTTGCGTTACTAAAGCGTTATGGAAAAGCCTATGTAGTTGTACGGAGTGTAACGCAGCAGGAACAGAGCTAGTCAGCGATACGCTACGCATGGACACATGCCGCATTTCCTGCTGCTCGACTATCACAACAACGCTCGCCGGGACCCGTATCCTCGTACCAGCTTAATATCGACGAACGGCACAGTCATTGGCCGGCACATTAAATTTCTCTGATGAAATAAATAGCCATGTGAACTGCTATTTAAAAAAAAAAAATTTTATTGCCATTTATTATTTTTCATAGACTCGGGATTTTTTTTATCGAGAAAGTACTTTTTTTCGATGATAAAAATTAAGTTTTTGAGAATACAGCCAATTTTTCACATCAATGAGAAATATTAATTTGATAATATAAAAAATAGTTCGCTATAACAACTAGGAGATATTTTTTATTTTCTGCCCTTTTGTTTTTTGGAAACATTTTGAATTTTATTTTGAAATAATTCCTGCAAGAGTTTTGTATAGAGGTGATGATTGAACGAACCTCGAACGGCAGTCATTGGCCGCTTTACATTTCACTGATAAGAAAATACCCCTATGGAGTTTCATAAAAAAAAGAAAATGTTACCATCATTCACGGTTAATTTTTTATATTGACCCGAAATTTTTACAAGATTTCAGTCGCCTGAGGCAAATATCGATTCGATCTTTTCTGAAATGAAGACTACTAATTTGAGAGTAAAAAACACTTTTTCGTCGCAGCAGCAATAAGATATCTTTTATTCTTACACTCTTTCCCGACCAGTTTTAGATTTTGCTGCAAAATAATTCTTGTGAGAATTGTGTAGAAAAATAATCGTTAAAGTGCCAATGACTGTACGGTTTGGTCGCGTGGTATCGAGTAGACTGAGCTCGAGAGCACTCAACGTCCCAACCATCTGTTCTACCTCCGTAGGAAACTCCGAAACTTCTGTCGAACACTGAAAACCGTGACGAGGAATGAAAAATATTGCGTCGCGGAAGAATCGGCGAATGGAAAAATAATGATACCGAAATAAAAATGAAGAGACAATTTTCGCTTGAAAAAAAAAATGTTGCGTAGGATTGTGTGGGGTCGCGACGATTTCGCCTCAATTCGCGTCCCATTGTTAATGAAACGGTGCTGGCGCACGCGTGTCTGGCTGCTCTCGCAATAGTCAGAGAGACTATGTAAATACGTACGCGAAGACGTCAGAAATCGTCGTGCGATAAACAACAGATGTGTGTCCACAAGGCCGCGCTCCGGTAACGCGAACGAAAAATACACTGAATTATGTGGAATGTTTTTCTCGCGATAATGAGTTATCAATTACCAGAGTATGCAATTAGGAAAATGGACTAATGACGAGGAAGATTGAAATTGCGAACTTTATTGAACTGCTATAGATTGATTTATTCTTTTAATGCAATTAACCCTTTGGCCTCGGTATCCCCACATGCTATCTTTTAAGCCCCACGATTTATCGCTCGGCTTCGAGCTCCCTTATTTTTCATTTTGTTGCCTTTAGTTCTTTTTTTTTTAACAATTAAGAGACTCGTAAAATTTTATAACTCATATTTTCTCATTTAGTTCAAACGCTCGGAGGAAACACAATAAAAAAACGTCTGTTTTCTCGTGATAATGGGTTGTTAATTGAAAGTACGCAATTAGGGTAATGAACTCATGACGAGAAATATTTGCGAACTTTATTGAACTGCTATCAAATTATTATTTTTCTAAAAAGAATTAATCTTTATTTGCCGTCGATATTGCCGTATGCCATCTTTCAACCTTTTGGCCCGATCATTAGTTGCTCAACTATGAGCTTTTTTCTTGTTAATATTCGTGCATTAATTTTTTTCCCCCAAATAATGGAGGTACTTGCAAAATTTCGTGAATTACATTTTCAATTTTTAATATTTCTAAAATAGTGCAGTTTTTATTTATTTTTTTCTAATATTAGAGACAGTCGTGAAATTTTGTTGCCTTCATTTTTCAATTTAATTTTTACAATAGCACTTCGAAAAAAGGAAGTTCCGCAAACAGTTAATTCGCGCAACGCCGTGCTGGGGATCGTCGACGGGGGTGCACAATTGTCGTAGACCGCAGCGTTCGGCTCCATTCCGTCGCGTTGCTCATCGTCGAGCGAAACGCGATATCTTCGTGGACAAAAGCCGAGGAAAAATCGAGAATCGACAAACTCGTTGCGAAGTCGCGTTTCTTTGCCGGTCGCGCGCGGGGAGATTTCTTTTCGTGCGGTCTCGCCGCCCGGTTTGTGCGGTTTCTATCGCGCGCAGCGGCAAAGTTCGACCTTGGTGAAATATCGTGAGTCACGCGTCGGTAACAACCAAAGCCGGTCACGAAACAACTGTACGAAGTACACGAGTGACGCGCTTGTTCCGAAGGGACTTACGAGCTGACGTCACGTTTCGTACACTTATCGCCAGGAGAGTTCGAGTCTCTTTCTCATTTTATCTCGTCGCTCTCGCGGGCAAATGAGAAACAAACCGGTCCGTCGCCGCGGACCCCGGGTTTTTGCATTCCACGCGGATGATTGCATTCCCGCGAATGATCGGAAATCTTGAAAATTCTCGGTTAATGAATAACAATCGTGACTAACCGAATATAGGACTGATTGAGATTTGACGAAAAAAAAAAAATTAAGATGTAAAAAGGCAATGCAATGCTCGCCTACGGTGAGGAAGGAGTGGCCCACTGTGTTCGTCGATGGTGACGTCACCTTTACAGATTACCTCATCGACCTTTATGTTTCACTGTAGAGTCAGCCCGTGGGTCATCCGAGGCCTCGACTTTGGGACGGTGACGTTCCCGGCTCGTCTCTCACGTTGTAATGGAAATGAGAGCGCGAGATTCTAGGAATAAGGTCTCACGATAAAGTTGTAAGCCGGTGGTAAGAAAACATTTGGTCTAAGCATGGTGTTCTGCTCCTACGTGACCGAGAATCGGGATGCTTTTGCGTACGTCTCCGTTTATTGTGAAACATTTTTCATGGGACAACCGGGAGCCATGAAATGCAAATTAATGTCGTTTTTCGTCTCTTTATTGTCGCTGGTAAAAGTCCCGTTTTCGTTGTGCTATTGCTAACCAGTGAGGACAAAAAAACTCCAATGTAGAAATATTATTTTCAAAATTTTGTCGATGTTTCTTGCATTGCCAGTCAATAGTGCAATTCAGAGTGAATACGAAAGAATTTGGATTGGATGAAAATCTAACAAAAATACCTACAGCGGTGCAAAGAGCATTGTTTCTGTAAATGGTAATTCGAAAAAATAATCATCGATTTAGTTTAAAAAAAATTATTCATTGCATTTTTTTAGTCAAAAATTATTCGTTGATTTTTCAAATTAAATATGATTTTATTTGGAATTACTTGTAATTTTCAAAAATTTCTTTTTTCTGTACAATAATAATTTTTATGCGTGATCTTTGTTCCCGTCGCCGTATTTTACGCAAAAGTACTCTCGACAAATGTAAGAACTTACCGCTTATCGTTTGATGTATTGAAGAATTGTTGTCGTTTTGTTTCGTTGTCTAACACGCGTGCTCGCATCTCCATTGGTAACATAACTGAGCGACCGGATGTCGAAAACCCCATCGAATCGAGTTACCGATGTGAGAATAAGAAGGTAATAGCGCGAGAAGCGAGTACAGAGAAGCGAGGATGAAACGAATGGAATTGTTCGAAGCGGTCGTTGCAAAGTGTTTTAGCGTTCCGCACGTGTTCTTCGCTTCTCGGAGCTCTTTTCTCCGCATCCGGATCGAGAGTGGGGACACCCAAGGGGAATCCCGTAAAATTGCTCAGTGAACAACGCGTGCACCGCGTAAAATCGTTCAGCGAACAACGCGTGCATCGCGTAAAAACCTCGAGAACCGTTCGCGAGCGTGTCCAATATCAGAAGCGCGCGTACACGACTGCTCTCCGACGTCTCGAGTACAACGACAAATAAATAAAAGGTTCGGCGTCTCGAGAGAGTCTCCGGTCCCGCAGGAAATTCGCTCGATTCCGTAATATCCGCGTTTTTTTTCGATGCACTTCCTTTTGTCTCGTTTTTCCGTGCTCTCCGGGACTTCCTCGTAGAAATTCTCGCTCGTCTCTATCGCAACGCAAATTCCTTTGTATGCTAAGCGAATCTTTCGGATCTACCGACGCTCCGTTCCTCGCCGAGGGACAACGAGCGTCTTCTGCAGCGGCGAATATCTTCTGGCCGAGTCTTTCAACGCCCGTGGTCACGCCGGTATCACGGTAGATCGTTCTCCTTTCGAAATCGCCGCGCGAAAGAAAAAGATGAAAAAAATAACCATTCCGAGTACAGAATCGCGTTACACTCTCGTGGTTCCAGTTACGTATTTTTCATTTTTTTTTTTCGTTCGGCAAACTGTACGGGAAATACAGGCAATTAGGGAGAGACCGGGATGAGATGGACTATCGCGGGGCGAAATGAACGAAAAAAAAAATATAATGTACAGTCTTGCTAGAAAATGAATACGCAGAATATAAAAAAATGTGGTCGATACTTTTAATAATTTACTTCAACTTTACCATAAAATTCGGTGTTCGCTTGATTCTATTATAAAAGTACTTTAAAAGACAATAATTTATTTTTTATTAATTGTAAAAGATACTCTTTTACAATTAATCAAAAAATAAATTATACTCTTTTACAATTAATAAAAAATAAATTATTGTCTTTTTCATTATTAATAACATTACATCAATTATATCAAATTCAGTCCATCATCTTTTTGTGCATAAAAATTTCCAAGTCTTCTTACCACTCCGTTAACAGTCCTATTTCTAGTGTGCCATTGAAAACAAAATCGTCTTCGCATCAATCAGGAAACTTCCGTTTCTCGTTCGGAAGGTCAAACCCCGATATAAGAATCCTTCCTGAATTTCGTCTGGCATGCCGTAATGCGTTATCGTCCGGCGAAGGAAGGCGAATTTAACCGTACATCTCGTTGAACATCATCAAAGATGATTAAACCGTACGGAGCTTCGCACACACGCGCGCTTGCACGCGTGTGGTTCCTACCGGTGCTTATTACGAGTACGTAAAGTCCCCGACAAGTGGTCGCGCACGTCGACGCACGCGGTTAGCCAACCAGCCGGCCGGCATGCGATTATTAAAATTACAGGGCAGTTACAAGTTTAAGGCCGGCTGAACTCGTTCCTGATAAGCGTTCCAGCGTGGAGGAAGAAACGTTCGCGCGTGCGCCAACGTGTGTGCGTGTGTCTGCTGCGAACGTTGTACGACGATACGATTTCCTCGCAGTCGCGAGGGGGTTCACTCGCTTTACCTCTGTGTATACACACGGCTTCCCGTAACACACTTCGGGCCTCTTTCTTTCTACTCGTCTTCTTCATTTTGGTTTCTTTAATTTCCACTCGCGATGCCGTTACCTTAATCTTCTGCTACGACCGGTAACTGTATAAGCGCCAGCGTGTGTACGGCCAACGATTCCAATCCTCGCTCGCTACGCGTTCTACCTTTCGGAACTGCTTTTGCTGTTACTTTTGCTCTTCGTTACTTTTATCGTCGAACGATACTTAACGTACCCGGTCGCGAACCTATCGATTCTCAGCTTCTGCGCTGTCTAGGGCGGTATTTGCCCGTACCGGGCGTTTAGAAGAAAACATTACTATTTTAGTTGCAAAGTAAAGGTTCGAGAAAAATGCTGTATCGTTACGGAGTTTGGAATTTTGAGTGGTAAATGCCAGAGTTACGCGCTGTAAAATTGTTGGCATCTAATTGTTCTTATCGGGAAAAAGAAAGTTGACTTGAAGTTCAATTTCTTGCGAGAACCGACTTTGGCGCTGGATATTATATTAGTTGGTACGACTAATCTAATTGTTAGCTCAATAAATTTGTTTGCTTGCCTAAGAAATTTATTGATTCTTCCGACTATTAAAATAAAAAAAATTGGTTCAAAAATCGCTCGACTAATAAATTTGTTTAATCAATCGATTCAAAATGATTCTTGAAACAATGAAAAAAATAGCGTGATCGCACAATATGATCAAAATTATTACACTCGTGAACTTTACCGATAGATTTTTCTTTTTTTGTGGCTCAACAGTCGACCCGATGATTTTCCAATTTTTCATATTTCTTTTCTGACGCATTATTACCAGCGAGTCGAGCTCTAACGATTTGATGCGCGGTTACTTTCTCCACACCTACGACGATGGTAATTGGTAAATTGTTTGATCTTCCTTCGCGGCTTGCGCAAAATCTCATTTCGCGGATTCGCGGCCTCGTCGCAGGCAAATGAGCTGCCGACGACGATAGACACTGGCTAGTTAATTTTCACGATAGCTATGCGTGTCCGTGTATACGTAGATGGTACTTTGTGTTAATGGTATACGCGATGCTGGACGGAGAGAGGCGAAACTGCGTTGGTAACGTTCGATTTGAGACCGGCCGCACTACACGCGACGGCGACCACCTTATATTATCGAAGATCGAGGCCCCTTAACGGCACCGTAAATTCCTGTACTACTTCGACTCATTTCGTCATTTCGAGATTTTTATTTTATTTTATTCTCGTCACAACTTTTTTCAGGTAAACGCAATACATTTTTCACAGTATTTCGCCAATCTCAACGCCTTTTTTTAATATACAAACTGAATTATTTAATTATCGAATTTAACGACGATCGCTCGACGGAATCGAGTCAGGTGTAATTTCGTAATTAGATTACAATTTTTGATAAAATTATTCATAACAATTGGGGACAGAATGATAAAAATTATTTATTATTATTACATGGATTTTGTCATTTAGATTACAATCTTGACAACATTTTTCTAAAGTCAAAAAAAATTATGCGGCATTAACACATCGACCAGATGACCTGAACAGAACGTGACATTTGAAAAGGAAAACATTTCTATGTTCTATTATCGCTATAAAAAAAATTGAGAATTTTATGTGCTGATACTCGAAGTTTTTATGCACAAACTGTTACTTTCAATGCAATGCCTACTTATCATAAAAAATTAATACGCGGTATATTAAAAATGCCAAATAATCCAAAACCTAACAGCGAATACCAAATGAGTCTTGGCAATTGACTTTAATTTTAATATGAATGCTCTTTAAACCCAATGATTTTATTCAATTTCATTGAAAAAGTATGTTCATTTTTTCATTGCTTTAGTTCATTAAATCTAATATAGCAATTAATGCCTACAAGACTTCGAGAACGATTACACTTGATCAACAATATATTTTTTTAATCGACTTAACAATTTCCCATCAATCCTCCAGACCGAAAAATTTTAACAAGCTCCAATCGCAACCTTCAACTTTTCGCAAACATTGGGACGAAAGTAAACGTTTATTTCATTCACGAGAATAAATACGCCGACGCAGTGTCGGTCAAAGACACTTATAACCGTGACGAGTCCTTTGTTGACAAAATTCTATCGAAATTTTTGGCCTCGTCGGCTATTGTTTCGTAACGATTGCAAGTAGAGGCGATCGTGAAGCAATTAGTATCGCAGGATGATCCGTCGTCACGGCGACGGATAGCGAACCGAGTAAAATTCCGCTCGGGTCCCGAGCGCGACTTAATCCGTTCCTCCTACGCGACTCTGCGGAGACCTCTCCTGTTGTAGTCGAAGCACCGAGGGGATAGCGAAGCCGAACCAGTCTTTCTCGAGCCTCACACCCATGCGGAACTGACCTCGCTGATTCACGAGACGTTCTCTCATCTCTGAGCTCTTTATATCGCGCTTCGCACTCTCGTCTCCCTTAGTACTATTCTTTCGCGATCGTCGCGTCAGCTGTTGTAACTTGCTTATAACAGCGTTAAAGTAATTCACGCAATAACACGATTATGCCGTGAGAACTTTGACGATGCAGAGTACGTGATATAATATCGAGGGATAAAGAAAAAGGATTGAATTCATTGATACCGGAAGTGCACGAGGATGAATACTTACGTAGGAATCTTTATCGAACGTTTGGATATAGTGCTTCGATTTGGATTTCGAGTTTTACTAATAAAACGTGTGATTTGTGCCTAAAAATAATTTTTAAAAATGAAATTGTTAATTATTAACCAGCTGGAAGATATTCTAATTTTTGCCTGCTAACAGTGAAAAAAACTACAGTAACGAGCAATTTTTATTAATGAGTGATTATCGTGTTTCTATGTCAGTTACGATGTTTATTTGACAAAAAAGTGTGAATTTTGGACTTTTGAGCGATTTTTCCTTTTTTTATTTGGTAATTAATTGACAAGCTACGTTTCAACTTTCGTCGGCTACAGAATCAGCAATATCAATTTTTTTTTATTTAAAAAAAAAGTTTTTATTTTTCGTATTAACGAGCGAGTTTAACTACGTTGTAACGCTTGACTGTTGACAAGAACGGAAGTGACAAACGATCCGCTATACAAGTCCGTACAATCACGTGGACGCGAAGAAGAAATTCATCGTGTATAGTCATTGTTATAAATAGCCAACTCGTGTGTGCGCTCTTAACACACTCGCGTAAGCGCGCGTTTTTTTTTAATGACACATGACTTGAGGTCGAAAAAATTCCATCCGGTTTGTTTTGAAATTTCAACTACAAACGCGCTATCACGCGTACCCTTCGCGGCCAATTCACACTCATTCGCGTCTGTCCCAACGGTAGAACTAAATAAAGTGCAGTCACTCGTAAACAGTCAATAATTTTTTTAAATCAATTTAATCAATTATTCAATTAATTTCGCTGAAAATATATTCATTTTTTAAACATTTTTGTATTAAAATCAAATTCCTGATTATTTAAAGAATTATTGAGGGTCCCCAATAATATTTTCAATTAAAAAAATGCTCACCGAGAAATATTTCAACCACTTAGAAATCACAAAAAAAATAGGTCGATGAAATAAAAACGCGCCTCTGTAATCGATACGCTTGCAACGAGCCTTGGAATTATAATTCCCACAAATTTATTCAAATTGCATAAGTGTAGGTTATTGAGCGAAAGATTACAAAATATAAGAAAAAATCTCTGCGTTTCACGCTGCGAGATTGACGCGCGTTCGCGCGTTGGCAACGTATATACAAATTACTGGCTCCGGCGTCGACGAGCCGGGCGACAGAGTCGATGACTCTCGCGGGGCATCATTTTTTCCTTACGCAATTTTGATTACAGCCGTGCGTTATGTACTTTCCGATAGTCGACGCACGCTCGGTGGGGGAGGTTCTCCACTCTTTTACTCAAATAACCGATCTATCCCTCCTTTCGCCTCCCGGCGCTCGCGTGCTCGTTATCCTAGCGAGCTCGCCTTGCCGGCAATAACTATTCAGCGTCAACTCGATTTATCATTGTAATGTACAATTGCGATTTGATATCTGATTTCTCGGCGACTCGACATTCCATTCCAGTTCGGATTTACTGGATTAGCCAAAGGCGTCGCGGGGTGGCAATGCGGGTCGGTGTGGGGCAACGCCGCGGCGATAATGAAGACTTCATTAGTCGCGCGTTTCAATAACGGGATTTTATACCATTGAGATCAATAATAACTGTTTTGAACGTGCCGCATCCATGGTCAAACAAGTCATTAAATAAATATGCTATTTTTATTATCGAAAAAAAACTCGACATTTTTTTTTAATATTAAAATGCGTCTAACAAATAAAACGTTTGACGAACTTCTCAAGACAAAAAATAACTCAAAGAACAAAAATTACGAAACATTCCAGTAGGATAAAACACAATAAGAGGAATAATGTTATGATTAATATTATTTTAATAATGATAATTGTCGCCTCCGAAATCGAATATTTGGTATTCAGGCCTTTTATTAATATTTTTTTTATTGATAATAATTTTCTCATAATAACAATTATAAACGAATGACTCGCATTACCCCCAAAATCGAAAATTCCATATTTAGGTCTACGCTGTACAAATTGTAGTTACAAACGCTGCAGTCGCTTTGAAGACAAACCATCGACATAAACGTCGATGAATTTTCCGTCGTCGAAAGGATCTGTGTGAAAAAAGCTGAGTTCGGCGGCGCACGCCGCGCTTACTCGTGCAGCGAAAAAAAAACAATAGAAACTCAGTGTGTTAATCGACGCTCGGTGCATTATCGGTGGCTGTACGGCAAACAATTTTTTTTTACATTTCAAGTTTCTCGCCGTCTCGAGAGGATCCAATGGCCGATGTAGGCTCACAGCCGACGACGAGCCGCTCGCGAGCTCGTCGCACATGCGGATATGCGGGACAAAATGCTGCACTGGAATTATTGCAACTACCGCGACGTTAAAGACCTTGAGAATTTTTTTTTTTTTTTTTGCAACGCTCTGCTGACGAAAGGTCGCTTTTCCTGAATCACGTCATTTATAACCGCCTTAGTCGTGCGACGAACTGATATAACAAGCACGCATGCCGTTTTTTTAAGACGCTCGCGTGAACGGTGTGCGTTTCAACGAGAGTGCTACAGCGTTTGTGGATATTTATCGTTTTTTTTTCTGTTTCGTACAATTAACTAACATTCGTGCGATTACAAAGTGGAGCCATGATCACGGAATGGGTGAGATTTTAATACTGATGTTTGCTTTTTGTTTTTTTTGCTGTTACAAGTATTAATTATATATAATTCGAGTCTCAATTACCTTGACCCTGTTCTAGATATGCATTCATTTTTTTAAGCTTTTTATACATTTTCTTTAAATGGGTTTTTTTATTAGGGAAAAGCGGTACAAAACGGACCCATAGAAATAGATGCACTTGAAAGAATGCAAAGAAATCTTAGATACATTTAAAAAATAAAATAAAATTTCGAAAAACTTAAGAAAAAAAAAAAGAAAAAAAAATAAAAAAAAAAATAGAAAGAAAAAAATAGAAAGATAGATAGTAGTTAGAAAAAAATTAAGATTACATTTTTTTTAATTTTTGACAAATTTTACGCCTTATTGGAAAAAGAATCAGAAGCTCTAATATTCATATAAATGCGATCGTAAAAAAAATCTCGTCAAGATCAATTGAACAAATAATCCCAATAACTTGGCGTTATTGAAATTTAGATTGATTCATTTATTTTTCGAGCATGTCGATAAAGCAGTTTATCCATAAATCCGAATAAAAATTAACGATCCCAAAAGTGGGCTGAGTTGTAAGTGGGCGATGTGAGGCCAGATGGGTCATCTCCGGAGATGAGATAGCCACTCAGCGCTATTCGGGAAAGCGTGTATATAAATACACCGGGTTGGCCCCTACTCTCGAACAAATGTTTATTTTCTCCCTCGAAAAGTTTTTTTTCTCTACTATCCGAAATAAGAGAAAGAGTCTCTTACGCAAGATCGTCGGATCGATTCACTTGTTCCTTCGCTCGCGAAAATGTTCTCCTCTGTTATATCGGTCGGTCTCGATCGCTCTCTCAGCGCCGCGGGCGCCGCTCGCTCGCGCGATGAAGTCACACGACCGAAACGTGGGCGCGCTTACAGTGGAGGATGAGATACGAAGTCTCATGATGAGGCTGACCTCATATTGCGAACATTTACGCGAATCGCGACGCGACACAGAATCCCACAACGGCAGCTGCCGCTCTTTGGTCCAGCGAGAGACAAAACGCAGCTTTGCTCATCACCGTTTATAAAATATCTTTACGATCCGGCGCAGTTTGAAAAAAAATAAAAAACAAAGATAAAAAGAGTTTTTGTCTCGGAACGAATCTTTGACATTGACACGATTCCGACGTTGGATGACGCGGAACGGTTCAAGGACCTTGGCGCGTTCATCCTCGCGTGGCGCAAGGAATATTATTCGAGATTAAAAAAGAAAGGAGAAGCATCGAAAGAACCGAATAACAACGCAGCGACTCGTAGTTTGCGTAAATTCCAACGGGGATTCTCGATGCAACTGTGAGCACTCCGTTGACCTCGTCGCGCAAATGCCCGTAACCAGTTTCATTTGCGGCCTGCATACCAGAAATTAGCCAGTCGATGGATGAGGCCTATCTTCGAGAGCCGCGGTCTAACCACGCCCGGCATATTCTTATTCAGGAATTTTTCAATGAGATATTCCCCGTCTCTTGTCGCGAGATTTATCAATTCATCACTCGCAGAATTTATCGGCATTCTTTCGAAGTTATTTGATTTATTGAATTGAGATAAATTTCTCGAAGAAATATAAAAACGAATTTTTTAACGAGAAGAAAAATACGAATAATCGATATAAACGATGTTTTTTATTTTCGAAAATATTTATAGAAAAAAAATTAGGATGCCGATTTTATTTATTTATATTATTATTGAAAATAATTTTTATTAGCCAATTTTTAAAATAATAAAATCAATAGTTTTTTTAAGATGTATTTTTGTAATTAAATTTACTCATGTGAAGCGGATTAAGTTGAGAAAGAAGAAATCGAATAAATTTTTAACAGTGCCGATCGTCGCCGAGGTGTAACGATTTCGTGTCGCGGTCCCGTACCACAGGTGACGATAATGAGAGTATTGGCTCACTGCGCAAGCCATTGTTTTCCCGATAAGTCGAGCCCGTCGGCGTTATGCTTCGGGAATACTCAATAGAATTATATCTACGATTCGTTGACTGTAGTAATAGTCACAACAGTTGACGATCGTTGTCCGCAGTTGTAAGCCGTCGAGCGCAATCGTGCGCGATATTTCTTTCGTCGATTATTTTATTTTTTATTTTTTTGCGTTCGGTACCGACTCTCATTCAATGCTCGCCTCTTGCCGAGGAATGCGCTGTATCGATTGCGATCATTTTTGGGATATCCTCTCGGTGAGTCCTTGGGTCAGGCGGTGGATTTTTTGATAGAATTTAAAGGAACTTTTCGTTGCCAAAAAAATCAAGCCTACAAAATTATTTTTATGTTAGAACTAATTAAATCAAGTTTGTCAAATCAAAAAATAAAGAAAAATTGATATTAAATACTATCATTGCAATATCGAAATATTTTGGCAAAAATTTGAACACGTATTTTTTTCGAACGGTATGCAAAGTAACACTTGTTCAAATGTTAAATCGTTTCCGCAATGCAGAAAGCAGTGACGCGAACGACGAAAAAAGATCCGAATTTTTAAAGCGAGGACTTCCCCTTAAGAGATTCAAATAAATGTTAATAAATACTCGCGAAAGTATATTAAAGCCGCAACCGTACCACAATCGTGACCCCGTCGGTCGTTGCATAATCCGCGAAGTTAAATCATCGACAGATCTCTAATTTCCGTTCACGACAAAAGAAGTGCAAGGGTGAAAGTCGTCGGGGTATTGTTCGACTGTAAGAGTCTGCGTCGAACGCGGAATGTCGATTACCCAAGAACGGGTCTTTAGGTCATCGTGCAGCCTCCTTCCTCGTGCCTTTTCTTATTATAGCAATAGTGCACGTATTTTCATTTCGTACAAATCGCGACGATCGAACGACTAATCGATCGTCACAACAAACACGATAATCGTCATCACCTCGACAAATTTATTTAACAAGCCTCGAAAGCAACGAGACTCGAAAAGAAAACCGATAAAACTCAACGGCGCAATTTAGTGCCGCTATATTTGTATCTGTTATTTTTGGAAACCGGTGAGCTTTCACCGAAAGTCCTCACGCTCGAAGACGTAATGCGAGTTTATTTTAGAATAGAATTTTCGGATTTTTCTGAAAAATCGATTTTTGGGAGAAAAAGAAATGCATTATATTGAAGATACATTGTCGGAAATTTATTAATAATAATACAAATTATAATGACCGTATAATAATATTACAAAGAATTATATAATATTCGTCTTGTAATATTTTTTTAACCTTGATACCTGTGTTTCAGCTGGACACATGGTTTCGACCGAAGAAATCGGGTCGTGGGGGTGGAGTCAGAAGTGGCACTGGCACCAACACCGTCCCCCGGCCAAATTCGGGCGATGACTTCGACGAGATCGAGCAACAACGCTCGATCATCGAGAGAATGGATGAGGAAACGATGAACGACAGATTCGAAAAAATGCTGGTAATAATATTATTCACCGTCATTCAAAAATCGAACAGGATTGCTTCACGAATGAAATCAATCACGAGAAAACAGAACAACGTCATGAAATATAATTGAATTTTTTCAGAACATTTTTAGAGTCATTTATAAATTTGTCTCGTTTTTTTTCTATTTGATGCTCGAAAAATTGCGCGTAGTTTTCGATAAGCTCGAATAATCCAAACCCGGTAGAAAAGAAAATTGCTTTGACTTTTGCGAGGCGAGCTCGTTTGAACGTTACGCCAATTGCCTTTCAATTTCACAGGCCAATATGAATCTAACGGAAGAGAAGAAAGAGCCGTTGCGTCAGCAGCCGGAAACGAAGAAGAAGGAAATGCTGGTACTTCATTACAAGGGCAGCATACAGGAGAACCGATCGAAGTTCGATAAGCCAGCGGATTACATACAGTACTTGGCTCAACCAGATCTGAGCGTCAACAAGATATACAGCTGCGTGGAATCCCTCAGAATAGCCCTGACGAATAATCCACTGAGCTGGGTACAAGAATTCGGCACCAAAGGTCTCAAACAAGTACTCGCGACCCTCAACGAGTGTTACAGAAAGTAAGTTTTTCCACTCGCTATTTCATTGATTCTTTGTCTCATCTATCGATCGTTATCGAACTATTTACATGAAAATCTGCAAAATAACGTGGGATATTCTTGTTCTAATTCATTCTCTCTCATTCTTTCTTCCATTGCAGTGCCCTCGTATATTACGATAGGTAAACTAGCAAAAACAAAAATCTATCTAACACATTTTCATTTTTTCGTTATTTCCTTTTTGGCGTATCGTAACTAATTTTTTTAGTCTTCATCTGTATCTAAACATCGATTATTTTTTTCGGCTTGTTAAACTTTTTTTTTTCATTTGCAGCTTTGGAGCTTTTTTAACTATTTTTTTTCTTGTTTTTCTTGAGCATTTTCTAACGCTGGTCTCGTTTCTGGTTTCGCAGCGACAGCCGATACGAGAGGATACAGTACGAGTGCATACGATGCCTGAAAGCTATAATGAACAATACCGTTGGTATAAAGGAGATGCTGGCGCATCACGAGGCTCTGACAATCGTCGCACGGTCGTTGGAACCCAGCAAACCGTCGGTTATGTACGAGGCAGTCAAGCTTCTCGGTGCCGTTTGTCTCATATCGAGCGACAGTCACAAAAAAGTACTAGACGCCATTACGATGAATGGCGAATTCAAGGGACGAGAAAGATTCCTGCCGATCGTTCATGGGTTGATGAACAAGCAGAATGAAAATCTACGGGTAGGTGGATTGAAAAAAAATACACTACGAATTTTTCTCTATCGACAAGGCACGTGCAGATGAACTTGTCCAACTGATAAGGTTGAATGATCGTAAAAACGTGTCGAAATTAAGAAGAGTATATTATTAGATTCTCAGTCAAAAATACGATTCAAAGAGAATTTCGAATACTTCGAAATAAATTAGACGAATTATTTCACCGTAAATTCGCTCGATGGAACTATCAATGATTCTTATTTTTATTAAAGCCAACATTCGTACGTAATTCATTAATATCTCTCACTGTTTCACCCGGCAGGTTGTCTGTTTACAACTGATAAATTCGATAATCTCGTCCGCCGAAGATCTGGACTTTCGGTTGCATCTGAGAAACGAAATAATGCGCATCGGCCTCGCGGACATATTGGAGTCGTTGGAACGCGACGATTCCGAGGATCTAACGACCCACTTGAAGATCTTTAATCGCGACAAGGACGAGGATTACGAGGAATTCGTTCAGCGGTTCGATCACGTTAGATTCGAGCTCGACGATGTCAACGATTGTTTCGAGGTTGAGAAAAATCGCGTTATGGACACCGCCGCCGAGCCGTATTTTCTCTCGATACTCCAACATCTCCTGTTCATCCGCGACGACGCTCTCGTTAGGCCCGCTTATTACAAATTGATCGAGGAGTGCGTGTCGCAGATCGTCCTTCATCGTTCGGGTTGCGATCCTGATTTCAGCGCGACGAAACGCTTTCAAATCGACGTACAGCCGCTCATCGACACGCTCGTGGAGAAATCCCGGGCCGAGGAGGAACGACGATTGGTGGAAATGTCGCAGAAGTTGGAGGAGGCGATATCGAGTAAACAGGAAGCCGAGGCGAAGCTTCAGCACGCCGAGAACAAAATTCGAGAACTCGAACACGGCGGAGCGAGAGCCGGAAGTGGACCTGCGGTACGTTTACAGGTTTTTTTCATCTCAATCCGAAAATTCGCATATCCTCTGTAACTCAATTAACTTAGAGAAAAAAGGGGAAAACACAATTGAGCTTCGAAAATAGCGATAAAGGAGGCTCTGACGATTTTGCTTGATTTTTTGTTTTTCTACAGAAAGTCGGAGGTGGTCCGCCGCCGCCGCCGATGCCCGGCATGTGTGGTCCTCCTCCGCCTCCGATGCCCGGTATGGGAGGACCTCCACCACCGCCGATGCCAGGAATGGGAGGACCACCCCCACCGCCAATGCCCGGTATGGGTATGGGACCTCCGCCACCGCCTATGCCCGGTATGGGAGGTCCACCGCCTCCTCCCTTGCCAGGCATGGGTATGGGACCACCACCGCCGCCGATGATGGGCGGTATAAGGCTACCGATGCCAAACGCCGTACAAGTATTACCTCACGGTCTCAAGCCGAAGAAGAAATACGAAGTCGAGGGTCCGCTCAAGAGGGCCAATTGGAAAGCCGTGAGTTTGATCTCTTAGGATATTTCGCATTTATCAATCAACGCTTACTCTTCAAAGTCAAATTTTCCTTTTTGCTTCGTCTTCTTTAGATATTGCCACACAAACTCAGCGAAAAATCTTTCTGGGTCAAAGTGCAAGAGGATAAGCTCGCGAGTCCCGAAATTCTCCACGGTCTGGCCCAGAAATTCAGTTCCAAGCCGTCGAGCAAAAAGATCGACGACGTCGTCGACAAGTCGGCGCCGTCGAAGAAGGTCAAAGATCTCAAAGTACTGGACAGCAAAGCCGCCCAAAACATATCGATACTGTTGGGCGGTACGCTCAAGCACATGTCATACGAAGAAGTGAAAACCTGCCTTTTGAGATGCGAGGGACCCGTCGTATCAGACAATGTTTTGCAAGGTTTGATACAGTATCTACCGCCGCCCGATCAACTCACCAAGCTTCAGATGTTCAAAGATCAGTACGACGACTTGACGGAAGCCGAACAATTCTGCGTCACGGTAAGAAACAACTACTTCCGCTTCATTGCGGGACGAGTAAAAAAATATAAATTTGGTTATTTACGAAAAAAAAAATGTTCTACAGATATCGACGATAAAGAGGCTACTGCCGCGTCTAAGATCGTTGAGTTTCATGTTGCGCTACGAGGAACTGGTGCAAGACGTGAAACCCGATATCGTCGCGGGCACAGCGGCCTGCGAGGAAGTCAAGTGTAGCAAAAAATTCGCCCGAATTCTCGAGCTCATTCTTCTCCTCGGCAACTACATGAATTCCGGATCGAAGAATGGCCAAGCCTTCGGTTTCGAAATCAGTTTTCTCACGAAGGTGCGTTAATGCGTTACACACTTGTTTTCTTTTTTCACGCCCACGACATAAAGATATTAATTAGACGCATTTTTTTCTACGCTGTTTAACAGTTAACGAGCACCAAAGACGTGGAGAACAAACAAACTCTCATGCACTATCTCGTGGACACGATAGAGAGAAAGTTTCCGGAGTGTCTGAGCTTCGCCGAGGAACTGTCCCACGTCGATCGTGCGAGTCGCGTCTCGTTGGAAAACATTCAACGCACCCTGCGTCAAATGGATTCGAACATAAGAAATCTCGAGCAGGATCTATCGAATTCAAAAATTCCGCAGGGCGAGAACGATCTCTTCGCCGAGATAATGAGTGTGAGTCTTGAAGATTATCGCTCCAATAATAAAAAAATGACGTAAACTATTTTCTTAACCCCGGTATTTTTGTTGAATCGGATTTCAGCCTTTCGCGAAGAAAGCCAGAGAGTCCTACGAGGTCATGCAGAACATGTTCAAAAATATGGACAGCCTTTACACAGACATATCGGACTTTTTCGCTTTCGACAAGCAGAAATACACGATCGAGGAATTCTTCGGTGATATTAAGAAATTCAAGGATGACTTTTTGGTGAGTATAAATTTTGAGCTCGTGAAATCCTAAAATTCCTTTAAACATCTTGAGTTTTTCTTATCCAAGGAAATTCATGGAACGTGCTTAAATTTTTTTGCCGGTTCTTGATGTTTTTAAAAACACAACCGTAATTTTTTACAATCATGATCTTTAAATGATCGGCGTAACTAGAAGATATAGTTAAAAAATTATAGTCTAAATTAACATAAATCCAAAGATTATAGATTTTCATTGACCGAAAAAAATGTGTTTACTTTCCGTAGCAATCGCAAAAGGAAATCGTGAAGCTGCGCGACGGCGAGGAGAAACAAAGAAGAGCTCGGGAGGCTCGCGAAAAGGCCGAAGTCGAGAGAGCAGCGAGGGCGGCCCGTAAGCGGGCTCTCGTCGACATGAACGCTCACGAGACGCAAGAAGGCGTTATGGACAGTCTGATGGAGGCGCTACAAACTGGTTCCGCCTTTAGTCGTCCGGATCAGCGACGAAAGCGACAAACCCGGGTAGCCGGTGGTAAGTTCAAACTAGTTAGGGGTAGGCATGGTCCGACTAAGATAACGAAGTGGAGTCCGGCCTCGACTACGAAAATATTCGACGGAAGCCTCGCTCGAATGAGCTCGATAAATCTCGAAGATACTCGTCGTTTCCTCGACGTGGAAGGGTCGTCTGTCTCGCCCACGGAATTTCCAAGATCGACGTCCGATCGCTCGTTCGTGTATCTCACACCGGAAGAAAATCAACTGGAATTGAAGAAATGTCTTCTGAACGAAGCGAAGAAAACACCGAAACGCGACAGTTTTATATCGCGCGTCAGTAGCTTCAGGCGTAGAAATCGTAAAAAAGAGGGACAAAAAATGCTCAATCCGATGAGTTATTTTGCGTCGCCGTTGTTCGGCAAAACGCCGCGACGGCAAGTATCCATAAAAGTGAACAAAAACATCGGTCTGATGAATATCGAGAGTTTCAGCTCGGCCGATACGTTTTACTCGGCGAATTCGAATCACTTGGCCATTCCCAGTCCCCGACAAACGACGCGAATAACCGACGAAATTCAAGAACCCGGCGGGTCGAAGAGCAGCCCGAGACGCAGCGGAGCAATACCGAAAGTGCGACGCGAAAGTCCAGCCTCGGTGAAGAAGAAAGTCGCGAAATATCTGAATCTCAACGCTTCCCACGAGTCGGTCATCGGCGAATTGAAGAAGCGCACTCACGAAATATCGTCGATCTTCCCTTCGCCGCATTCGAGAAGCTCGCTTTATCGGGAAACTTTGCTCGGCGAGGCGCGAAGATTGACGCCGATCAAGCAGCGGCGTGTTCTCGTCGGTCGGCGCTACAAGCGCAACAGCATCGTGCGACGGGCCATAACGAATCGCAAGAAGTTCACGCACGAGAAACAAGCGAAACGTGCGAAACTGCGGAATTATCTTGGCAGCCCGCCGAACATGAACTCGTCGATGCCGTCAATAATAATTTACGACTCGCCGACCGTCGGGGCAGCGCCTTATGGCGATTGCGAAAAGAATTACGGAACAATCTCGAAGTCCACGGACTATTTTTCCGCCGACGAGGCGACGACGCGTCTCTACGTCGAGCCTTTGTCGACCTTGCCGAGAACGAAGAATTTCGAAGATATCTCGGTCATTCACGACGAGAATCAGAACGACATTGTGCTCGGACGCGGCGAATCCAGCGGAGCTTTCTACGAGTACAGTCCGATTGCAGTGGAAAAATCCAATTTCGTCGGTTCGATCAACAGCGTTTATTCGCCGAGAGCCGTCGAGATAAGCGGAATCACCGAATTGCCGTGCAAAAGTCCCCTCGAAGACAACGGAACGAACGAACGAGAGCGAAAGACTTACGAGTACGGGATGAATTCGCCGACAACACCGAATTTGCTGGAAATTTCGGAATGCGCGAAGTCGAGCACGCCCCAATCGGCGACGCATAATCTTCGCACTCCCAACGGCGTCGAGCGAGATTCACGCGATGGCGAACATTTTCACCAAAACCTCGCGGTCCCGAGCGGCGGAAAGAAAAATTGGAAATTTTGGCAAAAGAACGAGGAGAACGATAAAATTGTTATCTTGAAGTACAACAGATTGAGCACAAGCGACGGCAACGTCGCGGAAAGTATCGACGATATCGTCAACGATGTCGCCGGCAATCCGGATATTGCTGAATGAGATTACTTCGGGTTTTTCACAAATAAATCGTTTTTCGGAGGAGACGAAAGTTGCGAGAAAATATCACAAAAAATGGTTACGAATATTGCGGATAAAACTAAAGACGAGGCTATGTAATTTAGAAATTTACAATGAATCTGTTTTTCTTTTTTTTTTATTAATTCTTTTATATTGTCGCGCGAGACTGTTTTTTTTTAATTGTATAAATGTTCTTTCTTTTTTTTCGTTAATTCTTTTTATTGCCAATAGCGGTCTGTCGACTATCGCCCAGAGATTTCTGTCTTTTATTCATTCGACAAGTGCTTCAATTCGTCAAAACTCACTAAGAAAATAACTTTTTTTTCAAGGAATTCCAATTATTCGCTGTTTGTAGCTCGAAGACAAATGTATTTTTAACGCGTATTAATTTCTGTGAACATATCTCCGACCAATTTTTGCCAAAAAATTTAAGTTTTTTTTCTTAAGGCGTTAAAAAGCGTACTTTCTTGAAAAATGTTAATTCGGTTTCTTAAAAAAAAAACCAGCGAATTCAAATTGCTCCGAAGCATTTTCATACGAAAAAAAATATGTTAAACATTGTTTGCGCTAGACTGAGAAGAAAAAAAATCTGTAAATCGTTATGAATTTTGTGTAAATAATTGTAAGTTATCGCTTCATTAAATGCATGAAAATAATTCCCTCGCTTGATTAACACTTCACACGCTGCCCGCGATCCTCGAGCTTGTATTGCCAATTCGCCACTCTCACGATAATGTCGCTTTCTTTCCTTTATTCGTAGTATAACCGATGATATACACGTACACGATAACGACTATCCGCGTTAAAATTTCGGATACTCGATCGGTAGCGTAGCAATGCGAGGAGCGATTTTTTTTTTCGCGTGTTTACACGACCATTCTCAGTCTCACGACGATTATTCTCGGCGACGGTTGTTCTCCTCTATCTCTGTTATTCGTGTGTCTTACGCGGTAATAAAATGTGAATTTTTTTTGTGTTTTACAGCCGAAAGAAGAGCCCAATTGAACAGGAGCCGATCGCGGACGGGACTCGTGGGAACGGGATTACTCGGAAGAGAATTGTCAACGTGAGTAAATCCAATTGGATAACGAACAGAACAAAAAATCTCGAGACTCGCACGTTCAAAGTTCCAAACTTAGTTGCAACTAATTTTTCTCAAGATTTCAAGTTTAACGAAAGTTGTTCATAGTTTTTAAGTTTTCTTAAATAGGAAAAAGAAATTCGTTCGACGTTGCAAGTTCGAAAACAAATGCGAACGCCCCTTAAAATCTTATCGGTAATTTCCAAAGCCGGCGTAATATGCTCGTCGATCTAACACGGTGCTCTGTGTGTTTTCAGCGAACTTCTCAGCTCGGCGTAGCACTGGAAACCTTCAATTCTCCGTCCTAAATTTGATGCTGTGATTCTCTACGCTTCAACGGCGAAAGCGCGTTGACAAAGACTCGAGTTCGAGAGAGGAGCGATTGAAAGCAAAACAAGACGAATGAAAACAAACGAAAAAGTAACACGTGCAATCGCGTCCACGAACTTTGTCGGACGAATTCGAAGAAGCATCACGCGATAAGTCTTCCCTCTGCGTTTTCTGGTGAAAGAGCCATTATCGAAATTGTGATTTTATTTCGGAGGCGAATTCTTTCTCACTTTCTCTCTCTCCGCCGATCCTTCAATCGTCGCCTCTCCGCGTCTCGCGAAATATTGCACATATATAAATATATATATTTTTCATTCTCCCATTGCGAAATCGTCATTCGCATTAAGTTAATACGCGCGGAGATGCCCAATCGTTGAAACTTCTCACTCGATCGCGCGTGTATATTCTACACTGTAAATTTTACTTCTGTAAATTGTTGATTGCAACACATTCTTTTTTACACGTGTTTCACGAGATAAAGAGCAAAGCCGAAATAACGTTTCACTTCGTTTTTGTATATTTCGAACGAAGATGGGAGCCGCTCGGCGAATTTCGCTCGATTGCGACGATTTTTAAACAATTTAGAAAAAAAAAGAAATGAACAAAAAAATTGCGATTATTCGATGTATCGAATAAAATCCGCGAGACTCCGTTTGAGATTCCCTGCCAGTATTTTCGTGTGGAAGATTTTGCTTGACAAATACACGAAAAAACCCCGGAGCCTTGTCGAGCACAAAGCATAAAACGCGCACACGTGTTAGCGATAGTGGTGCTTGATAAAAAAAAATGAAGAAAAAAAAGACAATAGAGTAACTCTCGGCGATTTTTCTATCCTTTGAAATATTCGAATATTGTAAATAATGCGCAAAACTGGTTGATACGAAATGTGAACGTATCTTACGTGATGTTCGACAGACTTTAGCACAGACATGCATTTAGTCATCGTATTTTGTACCATGTACTTACATACAACGGAATCATGACTCCGCTTGGGACGAGAAGAAAAGAAAAAATTAAAACAAGTAAATGGATTTTAGCCCCGACGTAACGCTGAGAAGTCAAGGTGCAAATTTTTTGGTTTCAAACAAACATTACCTTTCGAACTCAAACATTGTCCTTATTACTATTTTCGGATCTATAAAAAAAGAAAAGAAAAACTGTTGCGAAGGTTTGTTCTTTTCATCATCGATGGTCAAATCGCGTTATTTACGTGGCGAAAACTAATTTTTGGACTTTGAGCTTCCGCGATCCAAGTTTTACGAAATTTTCGAACGTTTTATATTTTTTTATCGTTATTTTACGAAGTATCAATTGCATAATGATGCATTGTGCGAAACAAGAGAACAAAATTAAAGACGAAGTAGATTCCAATTGAACGACGCGCGAACGCAAAGGGTTCGAATCCGTTCGTTCGAACCGAGACTCATCACCGCGATTTCGCAGCGCCACAGTGACTGGGGATGAAAAAAAACCGAAAAACTCACGATAGTTCGAAGAATCAAATGAAGCCTTACAATTTTTGAGAACTCAATGAACAAAGGAAAGTCAGCGATGATTTTGATGAAGCAAAAACTGCCAGATTAGGGGCACAAAGTTGTCGTGATATTTATAAATCATTGTGCCAATAAACGGTAGATAAATGTCCAATCGGTATCTTGGCGAAATTATTATCGTGAACGAAGATTCTCGAGAAAAAGAAAAAAACGAGACGCGCTGTAGCGTTCGAGAGATACCGTTAATTATCATAACATTCGTCTATTGAATCTCGACGCCGAATACGTACGTTGTTTATAACACGAATTTATTGTTGTAAGAATGAAGAAACACAAGAGTCCGATGTATCTATACTGTGAATATTTCATCATAGAATATAATTATAGATTATTATTGATACGAATCATTCGTGTAACATTTATTGTCCCAATCCTCGGCGTTGTTTTTGGTCAGATTCAATATTGAGTATAACAAATAGAATTTCGTTTAATAAAGTTTGCAACTGGAGGATCAAGGCTTTCAAAATGCCGCCCAGTTGATTCGCTCTCAACAGTATCGGCGACCCGTAAAAAAAATCATCCCTAAATCTGTTATTCTAACGTCGTCGACGTGACCAAAAAAACATTCTCAAAACTTGAACACGATGCGCGCGCACACTTCAAACTAACATCCTTTGTAAAACATCCGCGAGGATTTCGGGTTTCGATTGTGTCGGGCGGATATTCGAAGAATCTACGCGATTATAATAAATTGCCGTCGATATTAGATCGCACGACTTTGAACGGATTTTTTGTTACAAAGACGCGGAGATTTGCGGACTACAGAAAGCGATTTACGTGAACATGTGCTACTTTCGACGCTCGCACGGTTTTATCGAAAATACGTGATACGTACATATTGTCGTTGAAATATTTACCCACGATGCTCAGTACAGCTTGAGTGAATGATTGAGACCCATTCTTTCACCCGATTCGACATTTCCGAAAATATACCGATGGATTTTATCTGCAACTGTACAGGCGCGAAAGGGTTGATGCAGATCGGTCGACGTCCGCGCTAATACTGCACCCGTGTCGCAAAGTGCCTCATTGCCGCTCCCCCCCTCATCGCCCCCGCGATGAATGAATTCCGAGCCGTTTATAAGTTTTGAATCCATCGCTTGATTGTATTTTTATTGTTGCCAAATGAGTTAATTATCAGCGAAGAATCTCGCTCCGGTAACGCGAAAACGGGAAGTCAGCATCGCCATAATATATACGGAATAAAAAATATTTATAGTCGACTAGAGCGTTGACCCAAACTGAGACAACATTTTTTGATAAGTAAACATCAGTTTTTTTGTGTCAATTACTCCGAAATTTCAAAGCTTCGCAACCTATCACCTACGCTCGGTAAATTCGAATTGAGTAATGAAACCAGAGGCTTAAAAACATCAGCGTACTCTGGCGGCGTGTCGCAAAGGTAGCCGAGGAGAGAATTTCCGGGGGCACACGAAAAAATGCAAACACATGCTACTGCGCCAAAATAAATTCGAGCCAATCCGCGATAACGAAAGAGCCGCTCGTATGTGCCACTCGCGTCCGCGTTCATCGGGGTGTTGGTGTGACTCGGTGAAAAAAATTAAATGCACAGCACAGCTGGTGCGCGATACTCGTGCCGGGAAATCAAAGCGGAGGGAGCCCTCGATCGAGCGATCGAACGGTAGAAACTGCGTGGAACGGGCGCAACAAAGACGGATAAGTGACCGACGAGGAAGGACCCAAAGGGAGACCACCATAAACACGCAACATCGGATTGGTTGTGCTTTCTCCTTTGTCCTGCGTCAAGGGGAGATCGAACATCCGATAAAACGATATTTCGGTAAGATCCCATTCGTATATCAAAAATAAACAATAAAACAAAAAAGCAGCGAATACAAAAAAAAATCAATTCCAAAGCTCGTATCTTCGACGCCGACGCGCAATTCGAGAAAAAAATGAGTAAATAATCATTTTGGGCCAGAAAAGTGAAAGCCAGTATTTTCGCGCCTCGCGTCAATTGACGCTACGTCACTGACAGCCCGAATGGGTTATGTTTCGTACGCGTACCCTATGCTTCGTCGCATCGAATTTGTCCTCGATACAAAAGCCCCGAAGTCGAGCCTCGTTTCTCTCGGCTAAACAAAGTCTCGTGCGTCGAACTCAACGCGATCGGCGCGATACTTCGATTGGTCGTGCGAGAATCTCTACTGTCAAGGTTATATCAACCATCCGAGTTTTTTGGAGTATTGTCAAAATCAGCTGCCATTGCCGTGCCTCGTACGTATCTACTTGTGGTGAATCTTTGCGCTTCTTTTTCTCTCCTCTCGTTCCACGCACAACGAGACTCTTCTCTCTCGTCGTCGTCGCTATGACAGATACGCGTTTTCGCGACTTTTTTCATTCACCAAGTCGATCGCACATTTTCGCGCGTATTTCGCCGCGCGTTTGTTAATCGACGTCGCGATTGTCAACGGAAAGCGCGTTTTTTCTTTTTTTCATGCACGCTGCAATTTGCATTTCTTATTATTCTCGAAATAACATTTTCGCTCCACGACCGCCGGAAAGTTGTATTTCACAAATGCGACGGAATAAGCGTCGCTCGTTATGCCGTCGTTCCTCGGCTGAATCTGAACTTGTTTTTGCGCAAAATATTTTATTGTAAACATGCGCGATTACATAAGAGTTGTTTTTCAATGTTCGATGACTACGAGTCTGCGGATGCGAGAAAATGGTGCTACGATTGGTTTTTTGTATTTTTGTTTATCCATAAAAATTAACTTTTTGCAGACCGCAGCGGTGTTGGAGCGTCCCTCCCATAATCCCGGACTCGTCTTGGAAATCAGAGAAAAAAATTACTCGGATGGTAAATTCGAGAGCGAGATCTCGGATTCTTGAAGCGAGAGCCGCTGGCGAAGAAGGCTCATTTTTTTTGGGGAGATAATCATTTTCTAGCGAGGAGAAGCAGTGGCGGTAAATGCCGAAGCCTAGGATAAAATGGATCCGTCAATGTTCGTTCCGTACAGTCCACAAACGAACGTAGTTCCCCTGGAATCCAAACTCGCTACGTATATGGTGAGAAAAAGTTTAGAGTTTTCTTTTCTTCTCTAATTGACATTTTTGCAAAGGAATATCGACTGTTTTTCGCGTTAGAGATGCTTTAATCGTTTGTTCATTCGTTTGTTCGAACAGAATCGTCAGAGTCCCGCGACAACGCTGAACGCCAATGCCGTGACGAAGCACCTGTCGAATTTGTCATTGGACGCGCAGAAGAAAGCCACGGCGAGTCCCGAGTTCGTTCCGGGACGCGGGCTCACCGGTAGCAACAGCAGTTCACCGAATTTATTCACAAACTCCTATCATTCCCAGGAGAATGTCGGTGGTACGACTTACTTTTACGTCGGGAACGCGGCGACCGAGCAGTCGGTCGCGAGCGACGACGATCCCGTGAGTCTCGTCAATTTTATTTGATCATCGTAGAACTGTTCTTACTAGTCGTGGCTATGGTCGGGGAAAATCGGGGCAAGCTTGAATGCATCGGGAAAAAAATAATTGGCCGAAGAAGCCGGATAAATGTCGGGAGATTTAAAAAATTTTAGTCACTACTCTGAACCTTCCAAGCTAAAACTTTCCGAGATCCGAATTCCTGAAATCCAACTTCGAATCTGTACATTTTTCTGCGTATCGAACCTTCCGGAATTTCAAAAATATTCATTTTCGACGAATTGGTCATCGAAAAGTCGGGCAACCTTTTTTCCCCGATCGACAATGACTACGCTGTTCTCACGATAGGGTTGCGAATGGAAAATCATTGATAGAAATTAGCAGAAAACGAATGAATAATGATAAAACGAAAGAAAGTAACGAAATTTTGTCGCCAGATCGGAAACGTGAGTGGAGGCCAAGTGAATTATGTCTACCCGGGCACACCGGCTCATCTCCAAGCGGTAAAGCCGGTGAAGCCAACGACGTCGAACAGTTCGTCGGCTCCGACGACTCCACCGCCCCAAGCGAATCCGAGCTTCTTCGTCAGCGTCGGTCTTCGCATGGACATACTACACAAAAATTCGTTGACCCTCACGCAACCCGATCCGACGCAATTTCCCGATTTGCCGGCGGAGGTCGACAGCTATCACGAGTTGTGCCCGTTGGAGCCGATACACAAGCCGGCCTCCACAGTCCTCGGCTACCAGACCTCGACGTACAAAGCTACGAGTCTCAAGAACGGTCAGCGTTACTGTCTCCGTCGCGTGCACGGTAATATACACCTTTTTCAAGAGTAATTTTCATCAATCATCAAAATTAGCGAACGCTCGTCGTTAAAACCTTTTCGCGTTCACAGACTTCAGATTGGGCAACACCAAGTGCATGGTGCTCGTCGACATGTGGAAACGGCTCTCGCACACGAATTTGGTCCAGTTGCTCGAAGTTTTCACCACCAAGGCGTTTGGTGATCATTGTCCGTAAATCCGCTAAGTATTTCACGACTCTTCCGCACCCGATTCCCGTCCCTAGAAGTAGAAATATTTCTCTTTTTTGCTTCCATTGCCACTTTGCTGAATAAGCGTTATTGCAGCCATGGTATTCGTCTACGACTATCATCCGGGCTCCGAGACGCTGCTGAACAAACACTTCTCCGCTTCCGAGCTCAACGGCTACGCGGATCCTTTCTGCTCCGATCCGAATGCTCCGCGGCCCTACAGCCACACGAAAAATACGATACTCCGACAGCAACAGAGCAGCATGCTGCCGGAGAATGTGATATGGAGTTACATAATACAACTCACCGCCGCTCTTCGTGTCATCCACGCCGGTGGTTCGTCTCAGTTTATTTCACTGCAAGGAAGAGAGAATTGCTCTTCTCTTTTCTTCGATCTTTCGGCTGAAAACATCGAGGTCTCTCTTTTATCTCGAGATTCCGCATATCGCAGGTGTGGCATACAGATGCCTGGATCCGACGAAGGTTTTGCTGACCTCGCGCACTCGTTTGCGTCTGAGTTGCGCCGCCGTGCCGGACGTCGTCACCTTCGACGGAAACGCCGCTAATCCTCTGACCCTTATACTTCACTATCAACAAGAGGATCTTATAGCTCTGGGGAAGCTGGTACTGGCCTTAGCATGTCGCAACCTTCTTGCCGTCCATCGTGACAACATACAAGCCTCTCTCGAGCTCGTCGCACGTTCCTACTCCACCGATCTCCGAAACTTCATTCTGTTTGTATACTTTATGATCAACTATATTTCATCTACTCTTTCTTTATTATGTTTTTATTTATATTTTTTTCGTTTTTTTGCTTTTGCGTACATCGTCATTGTGTTCCTTTCGGTACGATCGTTCGGTAAAGTCGTTCGGTTACTTAAAAATACTCCTCGATAAACACTATTTAAAATTTTTTTTTAATGAAAAGCTTGAACAAGGTACCGATCGACTGGCCGATCTCGTAGCGATTATCATTGCCTAACGAAACTTGAGAATGCCATTAAATGTTACCTGTGAAAAATGTTCAACGTGAAATATTTAAAAAATAATCCCATTTTCAAGAATTCTCGTAAATACGAGCGTCTCGCAACGTTTGACCTTCGGTGCATCGATCAATATTTGATTTCTCGAATTGTTTCCTTCCAGATATTTGCTCTCCGATCAAGCGAGAAAAAGCGTTACGGATCTCATGCCGATGATCGGGGCGCGTTTTTACACTCAGTTGGACGCGGTGCAGCTGCGCTCGGACGTGCTCGAGAACGAGCTCGCCAAGGAACTCGAGAACGGCCGTCTGTTCAGGTTACTCGTTAAACTCGCGACGATCAACGAAAGGCCCGAACTTAACATGGAACTAACGTGGGCGGAAACCGGCGATCGGTACATGCTCAAATTATTTAGGGACTACGTTTTTCATCAGGTCACCGGCGAGGGTAGGCCTTGGCTGGACATGGCACACGTTGTTTCCTGTTTAAACAAGCTCGACTGCGGCTCGCCCGACAAGGTGAGAAAAAAATGTGAATAAAAAAAAACCTACAAATTGTGGCTCCGTAACAGCCCCGCAGAATCGACTATCGAATCTTTAGCGATACAAAAAAATTTAAACAATTTCAAAATAATTATAAATAAAATTATTTTCAAAACAACACGAAGAAGTACGAGAAAACGAGCGGTAAGGAGTTCGGAAGAAATTTAATTTCTTTATGTTTTCGACAGATATGTCTGATGTCCCGAGACGAGCAGAGCGTCCTCGTCGTCAGTTACGCCGAGTTGCGACAGTGTCTTGAAACTTCGTTCGGCGAGCTCGTGCAATCGGCGAAGGACGCGCCCTAGGACGTTCTCATCGTCGCCCGCGGGCGATTACATCAGGAAACCATGAATGTGATATGAACATTTAGCGGTACTATGATTTAATGAACGTTGAACGAAAAAAAAAAAAAACCCGATGACGAGTGAGGTCGTTGGTTTTTCTTTTTTCTTTTCGTTTCTATGGGAAAAAAGTTCGCGTTCGAACGGAGAGACACGAGACGAGAGGTGCGCGTTACGAAAGCGAGGAAAGTGAGGGATAACGAAATGTAGAGATGCGTTTGAACGATTTTTCGGTAAGCTACAGTCGGTCGGGAATGTGCGAGGAAAAAATAAAACAAACAAGCAAACTCGTGAGAAAACTTCGTCGCCCGGCAGCTACAATTCGAGTGTTGTAATATAAATAAGAAAAAATAATAATAATAATATACGTACGCGTACGAATCATGTGATCGTGTAAATCGGTAGAGGCATCGAAAAAAAAAAAAAAATTAACAAATTCGCTCAATCGCGAATGGAACGATGCGTTATGGTACTATAAATGCGTAAAGCGAGCGACATTGAGATTGCATAATGACGTAAAAGAGATTGGAGAAAAACGAAAAAAGAAAGAAAGAAACGACAAAACAAAAATCCAAGAATCTTGTACACAATCCAATCGAATGAGTGCATGGAAGAAACAACAAAAATGAATAAATAACGTCGTGAAGGAATGATTTACCTGAACACAGTCGGTGTTATAGGATAGAGAAACTCTTAGATCCTAGGATTACGTACAACTCGTAAGCATTCATTTTTTGAAATAAATGTTTATTTTTGAAAGCAATCGTAAATCAGTTATATATACATGATCTATACATATATTTATCGATCGTTCGGGCCGAAACAAACGAATTCCGCCTTCAAAAGAATGACTTCGTTATTTTTCTAAAAAATTATAAATTTTGTGAGTTTCTTGAAAATTTATGAACTTCGAGAAAAATGATGATATTCATTTTTTTTCGATTTCAAACGACAATAGGCAGGTTTCGCTCCGTGTGAAACGGGCGAGCGCGAGATTTTACGAAATTGATCGCCGACACGATGCAGGCAGAGAGGACCGCGCGGCAGATGACGTAGATGCGACTGAGAGATCGTTGCTCGTTCTAACTCACTCTTCGACGCCCTGTCCCGCAATCACTCAAACTTGATCTCATTTCCTTCGCAATTGCGGGGACCGCAAGCGGCAGTAGCGGCAGAATGACGGGGAACGCCGAGCGTCGAGTTTGCACGCACGCAGGAACTCGTGTATATCCAAGAGAGCGGCTTAAACTCCTCCGTTCGGTGCGCATCGAGCGAAGGCTTCGTGTGCGCTTCTGACTCCTCCCGGGTGTCGAGAGAAGACGAGAGCGCTTACGTGCGTATCGAACGAGGCCCCGCAAACTCGAACGAAGACTCCCCGAAATAAAACACGATGTCGGAAGGAGCGACGAGGCGAGAGATCTCGCAAATGCCTTCGTGTAGCGTCACTGGAACGATATGTCAAGCAACTCAGACGACAATCATTTCATTTAATTGTGTTAATGCCAGCATGATTTCCGCTCCCCTTTCCCCCCCTGCGCGACCGTCGCTTTCGGTGTCCGTGCTCTAACTCGACAGCTTGTTGGCCATCAAAATCAACGAGAGGCGCGTCGCGTATCAAGAGCAATTGTTGCATGACTCGTGAAAAAAACCCATCCAAAGAAATGTTTGATTCTGGCATTGGTTGGAACCCATAGAATTCCTTCAATCCTCTACAAACATTACTAATAAAAAGGCAAAAAAAGAAGCTCAAGCATTTCGATCGGAATTGCGATGGGATTTTTCTCTCCGCTCGCGTTTGCGATTCATCGTTTATCTGTCTCAGATTTAACTACGCATCCGAGGAATATCTTCGAGAAAAAAAAGCAGTGTACAAGATTAGGGAAAACCATCGGCGAGGTGGTAAAATATGATCGTGCTCGTTCGTGAAAGCTCGGCGAGCGGGCAATGACGAAGTGTACGGTGGAAGCGGCAGCAGCGGCAGCAGCAGCAACGCGAAGTGTGCGATAGTTAAAGCGCCCGAAGTGAGAGAGCAGAGGGAAGGAAGGTCGGAATAGCGAGCACACGGCTAAGGGGGTACCGTAGAGAAGCTGAGCTAGCCGGGAGCGCAGTCGCGTTACGATAGTTGGATCGAGTACCGTCGAAGCGTATCCACCGGAGCGCCTCTCCCGCTTTTCGCGTATCACGAAACTTCTATATACAATCCGAACACGCGAGGACCCCCCCGTATATCCCATCGGCTCCTCGTTCGTGCATCGAACTATCGCCCCCGGCCAAAAAGGTGCCCCAGCCGAGAGACGAGCGCGCCGACAACACAGCTAGAGAGGATCAGTTCGCAAACGACGTAACGCAGGACGCACACGCCGTCGAGGGTGAGTACGAGAATTTCGTCGGTACCCTCGCACTATGATCCATCGGCGATCGCATCCTCGAGTAGATTAATCATATTTTTCATCGTGCATCGAACGTGTCGCACGGAACTGCATAAAGCATTGAAAATCGCCTTTTTCGCCGATCACGATTTTCCACTCTACGAAATACTGTTTTTTCGTTTGTTTTTGGAACTTAATGACAAATAATTTATTCACGATAAATCGAGACAGACGTTCGTAAGGACGAGAGCAACGAGGCACCTGCGAGCCGTGCTACCTACGCGATTTCATTGATTTTCCGGGTGAGACCCGCCCCCGCGTACCCCTGCTAAACAACCCTTTAAAAAATGATTTTGTGATTTTTGTCTTTATTATTATTTTTTTTTCCACGAGCGACACAGCCGAATGTCCGTGTGTGATGTTTTTCTTTTCGCGGTGTATTTTCGGTGTCTGTTCGGCGCCGAAAAGAGCGCGGAGTCGGAAATATGGAGACTTAATTATCCTTGCTGTTGCAAACGCGCGCGAGAATCCTCGACGCGCACGTTCGAGAGATAAAACGCCGACGGATCACGCTTCTATCTCTCGCCACGGTTCTCTCGTTTTAATCTTTTTTTCTTCAACGTTTTTTTTCGCCATCATAGCTCTATGTTTTTCTCGCTCTCTCTCTCGCTCATCGCTCGACTGGTGAATTTCGAATTCGGGTCAGTGAACAATGGGACGAGGAATATTACTCTCCCAACGGGTATCGCCGACCGTAGGGGTTGGCGAGGGAGACGCCGAGCGCGAGCGTGTCTTTTCCTCCCGCAAAAGGCAACGAGTAATTTTGCAAATTTCCCCCGAGCTGTAGACCGAGAATACACTCGTCGTGTGGTTGGCGCCCGAGCAAATAACCCCATCCTACGTTTTTTTTTTTAAACATTTATTTTTATTTCAATTCCAACGAACTCGCGAACAACAAACGACCGGAGGAATAAAATAAGTAAAAATAAACATAAAGCTTCGGGTCAGCGATAGACTCTCGGTGATTTTTTTTTTTTCAAGCTCAAACTTTGAGACGCTTTGAGAGATCGACTTTCTTTTATTACTATTCTTGTCCTTTGAAACATCCGCAGTTTAAAGCCGTAGGTCGAGCGGCGATGCGAACTCTCGCACCGAGATAGATTCAACGCTCGGTGCCGCTGTGCGCCGAACGACTCTTGTCGCCCCCCTCGCGGCTTCTCCTCGCATGCGATTACGCTCTTATTTAAATGAGACATAACAATCGCTCCCGTCTAAATTTGTAACAAACAGCGCGACGGGAGACGCGAACCCCGGCAGCGACGATTGTTGCAAACTTTTTTTTTTCGCGCTCATCTCGATATTGGCATTGCCAAAAAGATGAAGTAAATACGTGAAATTCTGCAAAATTTTTCGAGAGCGCGAACAAAAATGTTAGTCGTTTGAAAAAAATGCCTAAGGAAAATGTGGGCGTTTTTGTGCCCGCACGGGAATAAATAAAATGTACAATGGCGATGAACAATTATTGTATTTTTGCAGCGATTTTGAAGTAAATCATTGGATTTGAAATACTTTTATCGAAAAATTGAGGCAAATGGTTGCAAATTCGATGCGAAGTAGATGCGCAGTAAACTTTTTGGGAATAAAAAAAAAATTGAAAATAAAATCTTGTTTAACCGTAATTCGATATTTTCGTCGAGCTACGAGTCCGATATCGGTTAAGCTCGCAAGCTCGAGAAAAATACATTTTTGAAATATCACATTATTGGATAAACATTTCGAGGACCTACCGTGAGGATGGTTCGAATAAAAATAATGAAAGCTCGCCCTGCAACCGGAAGCATAATCGCGCCGGCGAAGTTTGCGCCGTGCAGCGGTTCAGCGGATTAAAATTTCGCGATGCAAAATCCTCGAGGTTTTTGCTTCCGGCGAAACGAAAAAGAAATTAACCCTTTTTCACGAATTTTTATTTTTATTAAAGTGCACTTAGTCGAGCCATGCGTGAATTTATTACACTCGTTGGCAAATCGAAGCTTCTCTGACGCCGCGAGAATTCATTTCGTCGCGGACAGCAACAATTTCGTTCCGGCGAAAACAGAGAGTTTTATATTTTTCTATTCGAAGCCCATATCGTTGTCAAGCTAAATGAAATTTTCGAGAAGACTTTCATTTGATTTTTTTTTTATTCGCTGAAGTATGCTCGTCGTTGTTCAACAAAATTAAACTCCCGGGAAGCCGAAAAAGTCGCGTCGTTGTGAAAAATCGTGGAGCACCGAAAGACTCGAAGGGGGAGCGAGTCAGTCGGCGTCGGGGAGCGAGAGATAGTAAAGTCCTTGGCGCCGCATAACAGATATAATAAGAGGACCTATGCAAATGAACCGCTTCGGCTCTCCGAGTGCATCAGGCTGATTGCGTTTCGGGGTGGGGGTGGGTTGGAAAACTCACAGAGGTTTCAC
Organism: Ischnus inquisitorius; assembly: GCA_963924025.1. Lineage (NCBI taxonomy): Eukaryota > Metazoa > Arthropoda > Insecta > Hymenoptera > Ichneumonidae > Ischnus > Ischnus inquisitorius. The sequence continues at coordinate 7,596,574 of OZ001245.1, read as the reverse complement.
CATCCATTTACAGCTGTGGCACAAAGCTCGGGCGCCGTCGACCGATTTTCATTCGTCCGTCGTCGTCCTCTCTCTCCTCTCTGCTCTCTCACTTTCGCTCCGGATAATTGCAATTATTCTTACCGCTGCCAGACAGCCCCCGAGGGGGTTGAAGTTCACACAGCTCGGATCCTATTTCATGATTTCACATCGACAATGAAGCAACTACCACCGCGAACCGATCAATATTATTGCTCTTCACTGTTTTGCCAAAGATTCAAAAAGATTGGGATTTTCAACCAAAAATTTTTTTTTATAGATTTTTTTTTATATCAACTATTTAAAGAAAAATGTCTTTGTGTTCCAAAAACATTCCAGCGAGCGAGGGTTCTTGAAGTGGTAGTTGTAAGCAAAAATGTTGCTCAAAGAGACAAAAACAGGGGGAAGACAGTGGAGAAAAGGCAACGGCGAATCCTCTCAGAATTCTCGAGACTTCGTGGAAGACGATGAAAAAAAAAAAAAAAAAAAAAAAAAAACACGTGGTGGACAGAAAGCATTGGAAAGTCTGTAAGCGGCGGGATCCTCCAAGATTCAACGGCGAAAAGAAAGAGCTAGAGGAAGAAGAAGAAAAAAAACACACGGTCCCGTTACACTCGACTTTTACAGTTATTCTACCCCTGAAAGATCTCCGGGACTCTCCCGCGCGAGTTGGACTGAGATATTATCATTCCTGCGTGCGTTGAAAGCCGTTGAGAATCTCTCTCTTAGGTATAGACGCACAGATTTTTCTTTCGCTCTCCCCAGAGCGGTAAGCAGATGAAAAGGAGGCTTCGAGGCTCACGTACGAGGCCCGAGGGTGCTCTTAAATTCGCGCACGCGAGACGCCCAAGGGCGATGGCCAAATGCTAAAGAGAAACCGGGCTATCTATCCATCGCTCCTCTCTCGGCTCAGCTGTTTAGATCTTCACTGCCGATCGGTTACGGACGTTTTATCTTAATTTACTCCATTCCGCAATCGATCAATCTCTCCTTTTTTTTCTGTTTTTCCGTAAGGTAATTCGTTCCTCCGCACGCTTCGTCCCGGGATTTTGAGGGGAAGGGGATGAAACCGACACCCCGGGGCAAAATGGAACACGTAGAGCCAGAGATAAATTTTCAAAACTTCGATTAATTTTGAGAAACATAATTGTCATGAAATTTCAAACAATTCAGTTGCACTTCGAAAAAGTACGAGTTGAATAAAAAAAATATGAAGAATAGGAACATCTAAGTAAACATAAAATGTAAAAAGTGCGAGTTCACAAATTTTTACTCAGCGCTTTTCAAATTTTCGTTGCGCCCTCTTTCGTTGCGCTTCCATTTTTCATTTCGTTGAATTCTCGTGCCACTTTGGCTTACGCGGGAAAAAGAATTAATAAATTCCTTTGAATCGAAAGAAACGAACGAGGAGCTTTTCTCTTCTCCTCGCTGCGCGGCCTCTCGCGTTCCGAAACAAACAATATTCAAACAAATCGCGAAGTCCACCGCGGTCGGGTAACAGTTAAAATTCGTGCGGGCGCGATCCTCAACCGGAAGTCGAGGAGATTCGCTACAAACGGACTGACAATTAGTTGCCGAGGCAGAAGCCAACGGGGGCGAAAGGGGGGGGGGGCGGCTTCGAGGGAGGGGTGGAGATTCGAAGTGAGTCCCGCACACCATTAAAATTAATCCGACGTCGCCGGAGGCCTTTGGTGGCCGCGTACACACTTTGGACTGTGTGTCTCTCTGCGCTCTGTGCCATCTCTCAATCTTTCTGTCTCCTCGCCACTTCCGCTTTCAACTTTATAATATAATGTCTCTTCGGATTGTTAGTACGCCAAAGGGAACTAACTATCTCTTTCTCTTCGTATCCTCGTCGTCGAATTTGCACAATGTTATTTTTCGCGGACTCGAGGGCTCGCGAAACGTTGAAATAAAACAATAATCTTTGCTGAATGACGAATAAAAGAAAAAAGAGAGACTCGGGGCTTTGAGAGAATATTTCCTTTGTTATCAAACAATTTCGAGGAATTAATTATCGAACAGAATCGTTTCTTCTCCGGTTTCTTTGTGATTCTTTTTCAATACATTTTTTTCTCCCCTTCCGGATACAATATCAATTGGAATGGAGAAAAGAGTTATTTAGCTCGGGTCTCGGTGTCTCTCGAGTTCGCAGAGCCGATCATTCATCCGAGCGGTTTTTATTAGAGCCCCTTCGGAGTTCGTTGGGGCCAACACACTCTCTTCTAACAATAGAGTCGGTCATGAAGTGGGCTCCGGCCAGTTGAAACAGAGAACGAGGAAGGCGGAAAAAAAGAGAGAAACAAAAAGGAAAGAGCCCAAAAGAGTTTCTATCTCTTTGACCGTCTATTTCGCCGTGTCTCTCGCTGCGCCTACGTAACGAGGACGCGCCGGATGATTCTCGACAAAGTATTATATCTGACCTGGCAATAAAAAAAAGAAAATTGCTACGCAGTGGCGAACGCGTGGAGAGAAAGATTCTCGACCGACTCTCGTGAAAAAAAGTAAGTTTCTTTTCGCTACGGTGTAAAAAAAGGGAAAAAAACCAGAAAATTCAGCTCTCTTGACTTTTGTAACGCAGCACTGTCGAGATTTCATTCCGGAGCACCTGAGCACTTTTATTCCCGACTTTAAACGCTCTCGCGTTGGTGTCAAAGAATCCTTTTTTTTTTTCTCTTTTGCGGGCTTCTTTTTTTTTTCCTCGCCCTCAAAATAGGTCGCGTACTCGCGTTAAAACGTTCCTTTCCTTCCCTTGCGGATACACTCGCGACGGAGTAGGGCGCACTTACACACACGTCGACGGATTAATCGCGGAGCTTCTTCGAGCACACGCGAGAGAAGTGCGCATTACCGCTAGTCGAAGCTGGGCACGTGCAAAAATGAAAAGCTCAGGAAAATCGCAACCGAGCCGGTAGAGCGAATCGTTCGCTGAATGGGCACGTAAGGGAAACGCCGAGCTTTTCGACCGTGAAACAGCAGACGAATCGGATAAAAACATGAAAAGAACAGAAATATTGAATAAAAGCACAAAAAACACGAAACATTGAATCAAAAAATGATTAAACGTGTCTAAAAATATGCGGCAAGAGAATATGTGGGTAAATCGGGTGTGTGGGTCTTCAAGGTAAATAATAATGATAATAGGAATAATAATAACAATTCTGAATTAATTCACACGTAGAAAAGTCAACAAATAATTTTCATCAGAAAAAAACATTATTCTGTCGGGTAATTTGTTAAGCAAGTTTTTTTTAATCAATTTGTTTATAACATTTTGGAATGATTATTACGCAAAATCAACCTTTCGAACACCTTCCACATGGTTAATGCAAATTTCGATACAAAAACAATCCAAAGCGTCGAAGAGCGAAATTTGTCCAGTAAATAAAATTCCTTCCATTGAACGAACGATCCTCTGAGCGAGAGAGATAGGAGAGAAAACTCGTAGAAACTAAAGCTCGATCCAATCTCGGCACAAATGACGTTGAAACTTGAGGTATGCCCTCGGACCCAAGAAAATAACAATTTCTCTATCTATCCGAATTTGCTTTATTTTCTTTCCCCGGCGAAGAGTTATTATTCAATTTGAGAGTCAAATACAAGAAGACCAAGGGAAGACGAAAGAGAAAAGCAAAAAAGAGAAATCGCCGCGCGCGTACGCGGGGAGAAATACGCGAATGGGAATGCGAGAAGCGAGAGAGGACTTTGCGACTCGGAGATATGAGAGCGTTATTTCGTAGCCCGAGTATCATTCGGCTTTCTCGTGCAACTGCCGCTGACGTCGCTATAAACCGAGTGTGTGGACTCGGCGCCGAGAAAAATCCTTTTTCCTTTTCTTCGTCTTTTTGCCGCGAGGCAAACGAGACGGAGAGGCAGAAGGGTCGCGCAGGGCAGAGGGAGAGAATCTAATATAAGCAACGTTCCATCTTGGTCCCACGGGACCGGCGAGACCCCCAGGAACGTCAACCGCACACGGAGAGAGAGAACGATTTTTCAGAGACGACGAGAGAGACTCCGTTACGTTTTCATTCCGCGAGCCAATGTGCGCCTTCGCTCCCTTCGCGTCCGTCTTCCGCCGTTCTCGAGGCTCGCGCGACCACCGGGAAAACCAAAGAGAAGCTGTGCCCCCGCGACTGTCGTCGAGAGAAGCTTTTCCTCGTCTCTCGGACACTCGAGAATTTATAATATTCGCGGAGTGAGTCGCGAGAGACTCGCGCTTAGTTCGCGACGCTTTCCAACGCGCGCGGCTCTAACTGCTAAGTAAAACCCTAACGAGGGTATAACGACTTTTTAATAAAACTCCTCCTTTCTCGTCTATACCGACCCAGCCCCTCGACCCCCTCCCCCCCATTGCCCCCTGACGACGTCGGATCTCTCTCAGGGGTAATTAGCCTCGCCTCGGCTATGGGGGAAAAGAGAACACGCGGACGGGTCACCGAGTGTCTTTGCCACTCTCGCGGGGCAGAAGCTTCGTCGTGCATCAACGACGGCTCGCTCGTTTTATATTTCGTTTAAAGAGAAGAAAGGAGAGATAAAAAAAATACGCACATTACTCAGTCTCTATTTTTGCGCTAAAGAGAAAAAATAGACTCCAGAGACGGAAATTCTTCCGACCTAATTATTTCTCTCGCAGCGGAGGATCGATCCGAAATTTGAGAATCGCGCGACGAAGGGTCGCGGAGAGCCGGAGAAAGCAATTAGGGGTACAATCAGCATTGTTTATCGCTCTTCGCGATATTAAGTACTCGCAATTGTCGGCAATCTCGTATCTGGGTCTCGGATCAATTTAAAACATAGCATTCGCGAGAACATCTGTTAATCTCCCTTGGAAACAATGATTAATTGAACTCTGAACTCGATTGCAGTTAGCGCGATGGGGCGACCCGTCAGGTCGACCTCGTCGGGGAGGCTCGTTCCATTTTGCGTTAAGTTCTACTATCTTTATTATTATCTGTTATCTATATCGCATGTCGCACTATTATGGTGTGAGCTATTAAAAAAAAAAAAAAAAAGAACAAGAGCGAACCTCTCCAAGAACGTCGATACCGTCGAGCGTGAGAATGCGAGGCCCAGAGTTCTCGTACGCAAGAACGCATGCACGTTCACCCGAGAATCTCGCAGCGACGAGCATAACACACTCGTCCCTCGTCCGTCGTACGAAAGAGACTTTATTTTATTTATATTTTTTTTTATCGAGGAAACTGGTCCGCGGTTACCGCGAACCGATCGCACCGATCCCACTCTCGGTCTTCGCCGATCGCGACCGTAACTCTCCCGGTTTTCTTCCCTCCTTTCTGCGTTTCCGCGAGCCGATTCGACGATCGCGAAAATCCCGGCAGCTCGCGCAAGAAACAGTTCGCTTCGAGTTACCGATTAAGTTGCCAGCTTCGCGGAAGGACTGAGAGAGAGCAAGAAACTCTCGAGCCGAAGCCATTACCCCCTCCCGATACCGTTACGAAGGGTTCGCTCGTTACATTCGCAGCCAAAAGCGAAATTCTGATAGAATTTCCGAAACTTCTCCGATTTTCACATAAATCCTATTTTCCGGGTACGAAGAACATTGATTTCACATAATAACAATTCGCGAGAATTATTTTTTTATTTGACAACTTAGTCAAATAAATAGTTTGACAAAGAATTCGGAAATCGAAGTTTTTTTAAGCCGCAGTTTGTTCATTAATTTCTCTTCTCAATACATATGAGTTGCCAGAAACTCAAATTTTTAAAAATCTTTTTCGGAACAATGCTTATTTTTATCGATTTGTTGATACATCTTTTGTATTATGACTACAAAAAAATTAATAACCTCAGTAACTTATATTTTTTTAGATTTGTATTTCATTCGGGAATACAATTAAATTCGTTGAAAAAATAAGTTGAACAATTTTTCAAGAACTTTTCCGCATTCGATTCATTATGGGAAACAAGTATTCTTAGCGCCAATTCCACGATTTATTGATTTCATATTTTTAATCTTTTTTTTTGAACAATTTCGAAGTCCTTTTTCGAATCGCACCGTTGGCGGGGAACGTAATGATACACCCCTAACGATCGGTGCTCCTCGACTTCCACACAGAATTCGCATGGTACCCGCGCGCGCCATCCCCCACAACGAGAGAACACATAGAGACGAAATGGTCGGCAGAGCGAATAGGACGAATAGAGGGAGTTCTGGCAACGCGGACTCGTGCGCTATCCGATTGAAATTGAATTCAACTCGGAGATTAAAGTTAACTCTCGCTACTAGAGAATAACGATCAATGCGAGGAGGGGAAGACGAGCGCGCGAGGGAGGAGAGAGGAGCCTTCGAGTACCCGTGGATGCCTCTGGAACATCGTTGAATATACTCGATGCTCGTATATAGCCCCCGACTACTCCACATATAGATTACACTAATCGCCGAGTGTAGCCCCAGTTATATACGTATATACCGGCTGGATCCATGAAACGAGCAAAGAGAAGAGGACACGGAGCATCGAACCGCTACTAGCCCAGTCCGCAACTTTGCCCCCTCTCGCGAACCCGCCGTATTCACGGCTATAACGGACCGATAAGTAATCACCGATATTGGTTTGGAAGTTTCAGGATTATTAAACGGAGAGATAACAGCCCCGGTGAACGAGAGAAAAAAAAGGGAGAAAAAACGTTCGAGAGTCACCGAGTGAAAGAGATAGGAAAAACTGGATGATTTGGTGGGCATGATGGCTTTTAAGGAACGGAAAGAGCAGCATCATCGAGCGTTATAGAGAAAAAAAGAACGAAAAAAGGTATTCAGAGCTGATAAAAAAATCGAAGCTAGCTTTGACCTTCTTTATCTACGATTCTGTGCGGGTTTCGGCGCACGTGAGAGGCATTTTTTTTTACTATAGATAAAGTATCGTCGCGTGAACTAAGTAATTTTTACGTGGTCCGAAGATTCTGTTAGTGAACGATACTAAAATACGGGGATAACACATTCGGTTTTGTGAGATTTCAATGGGGAAAAAAAGCAATGGTAGCTGTTTTTTAATCAATAAATGCATTTGTTTTTTTTACTACTATTTCATTCCGCACTTGCATCGAGAAACCTCGGATATGGTGAATTAAATATTTAATTATTGTTAAGAAATATTTTTCTCACATAAGATTTGGTGATAAATAACCAGAAGAAATTTTCGTCATATCCAGTTCCAAATTTCTTTAGAAATCAATTGCTCTCCCGTGAATACAATCCGGAGAAAAACAAGTTGCGGCTCTATTGACGTTATAGCGATCCGGAAAACTGGGCCAGCGGTAGCTTAAAAAGAAAAGCGAGCGAAAAACCGTGAATAAGGTCATTGTGAGGAGAATTCTATTACTGGCCAAAACGAAAATACCGAACGGTTCAGCCGATTCGGTTTCCCGAGATTTCACTTCGCCAAAAAAAAATGCAGTGCTCGCAATTTTTTTCGTCAATATATGCCGAGAATTCTTTTTATTTCGCAAAAATCTCATCCTTCACCGAGAATTGTGCTTACTCACGGTTAAAAAATATTGTTTCGCTCGAATGAGATTCGCTACGAACAAACTATTTATTTTGCCATATTCAAATCCAGACTTCTCAATTATAAATAAGCTCTTTCCTCGCTGATAGAATAAACAAAAAAAACAAATAGCGCCTCGGCTATCAAAAAATCTGGGCCAACTAGATAGCCGAAGGAAAAGCGCGCCCGAACGAAACGATTCAGACACCGCAGCATCGAAGATCCGTTCGCGCTTCGCCGTCGCAAACATTCGCGAAGCGTGCAGCGGCTTTCTTTGGTGCCCTCCGCAGCTCTTAACCGAGCATTTTTCTTTCGACTGAATAATTGGTCGAATAAGTTATCGGGGCCGATTCCCCTATCGTTATTAAAGAATTCAGCGAAGGGTACTCGAGCAGTTGCGTCTGCCGTTGAGGCCTCTCACCGAGGAAGACGAAGAGTAAAGAGGATACAGAGATAAAGAGCTCTACAGAAAAAGATTTACTGGCATGAAGAACCGTCGCGTATATAAACCTTCCCCCCCTCCCCTGCCATCTCCTCCAGCGAGACGCGTATCGTAGCACAACAGATCGCGCACAGTCGCGGAGGTTGAAATTCGGTCGAGCCGTAGCGAGCGTAACCAGCGGAGTCGAGCAAAATTTTCAATGCAAGAACGAGCTGCAACATCTGCATCCGGCATACACCGGGCCGGGGGTTGTTGCTGTTGCCTTTGCGTCGTTGAAAGGCTCTCGGTGCGGCTTCCAGTCGATATTTCATTACGGGAACTACGACGAGATATATATACGGGTGCGCGCTGAGGCAGAGAATTCATGCGATCCCGGGATGGACGAAGAAACGCTCGGAAGAGGAGACGGGGAAAGAGAGGAAGAAGCTTTCGATAGTTGTCTCGTAGCAAAGCGGAATACCGGTGGCTTATACTTCGCGCAGACCGTGCGCGATACGACAAAAACTCGTTGTATATCTTGCACTTCCATTCTTTCTTCCGGCTCTCTCGTCGCCCGGTATAATACGGGAGGAGGAAAAAAAAACAAAGAGAAATAAAAGAAAAACAAACGAGAAAAAAACACGGCGTCACGGGGGGGCTCGCGCCCAGGGATACGTAGCAACGACAATACAACGGCGGATGATGTGCGCCAACGGGCCTATATATATATATATATATATATTATGTGTATGTGTATGTGAGTGTATATATATATATATATAATAGCCGCTGTAATTTCGCCGCCTCTGCACTTCCCTATTAATTAACAACGCCCGCTCTCGGCTTGCATACTTATACGGTGTATGCGATGCTGTATTATGACCATCGTGCATACAACGAGTGCCGGGAGACGAGTATAGTCGTGCCCCGCGCGCTACTGCCCGTACAGCGTTATATACCTAACCCAAGGTCCGTCCTCAAGTTTAAATAGGCGCTTTATTCATCGTACGGAACTTGTGCCGCAGCCACCGGCTTCAACACTGGCGCAATTTATTATTATGTATTCGAGTTTTATTACACCCGCTCGCGCACACCCCCGCGGCCGAGCGTCTGTGTAATGGCGCTTTTTGCGAACACGTTTATCGACCCACACTCGTAACTCTCGCGCGGCCGGGACGGGGAGGGGGGGAGGGGGCAGATGGCGAAGATATGTTTAATGCAAACCGCAAACTTACGACGTGCATTATAATTCGACAATATTTTTTGTTGTCACGACAAATTCCGTTCGCGGCGCTCGGGTACACTGAATAGTGGTAAAAATGTCGTAGTCATACCTCTCAATAACCGTATTATTTTTACACGACGAAATAAAAAAATACAAACGCCATTCGGGGTAAAAGCTTCGACGTGATTCGTACGAAACCCGAGTTCTTATTCGACAATTTTTTTTGTTCTCCCAGGATGGTTTGTTTTTCATTATAATTTAACAATTTTTTGTTATCCTGACAATTCAATTTGGAGAGCTCGGTTGAACTGTATTATGATAAAAATGAGGCAATCATGTTTTGAATTATTTTTTTCTTTTCCACGTCCGGTGAGAAAGAATTTGTATCTTTAAGAAAAAATGTTATACAGACTATAATATTTTTATTAAAGAACTCTACGAAAGCTCTGCTCCAATTTATGGAAAGAAATAAATGAAAACGACAAATAGAATAAGATAATAATAATAATAATAATAATAATCAGGTTCTCTGAATTATATTCATATATATTCGTGGCTATATAAAGTTGTAATGATGCCGCTAATTCTTGGATTATCTTCTTTTCAAAGGTTCAAAATGAAGCTGTGGTGGAGCTTGATAATGGTAACGGGAGTCGCCCTGTCGATGATGGCAATTACGGCCTCGGCGGAATCGGATCTGTGGGAGGAGGATGACAAGGAGGTTCTCGTCCGGACAGTTCGCGGCACCAAGGAGCGCGGTACCTACTATAATAATAATAAGAATAATAATAATAATAATAATAATAATAATATTGAAAGATAAATCCAATTATACCGCCCGTACGAACCCTCGAGTCGTTCAAACACTCGAGCGGCAAAAGCTCTTGATAATGGAATAGAGAAAATTCGTTCTCGTTCGCCTTCGCGGTCAGAGAGATATTGCGCTCGCAGTGCATCCCACGGAATCGTCTATTTTCGAGTAACGAAGCGATTCGCGCACTCGATGAGCAATCTCCGCTAACGTTCGTCTATTCAATGTTTCGTTTTTTTAGCAACGAATTCCCCAAGCAATATCAATAATCGATACAAAGAGAGGCTCTGTACTCGTCTGAATGAAACTTTGTGTCGGAGGTCTAATTCAATCGAGCTTGGCAGAGACGGTACCCGATGAAACTTTTTATCTTTCTTTTCAACAGCATCCGAGAGTTCATCATCTTGTAGATACGTCAAGGGCGCCTGGTCCGAGTGCGATCCGAAGACCAACACCAGGACTCGCAGTCTCACGCTGAAGAGGGGCGACAAATCGTGCGAGAAGACCAAGACCATCCAGAAGAAGTGCAAGAAAGGTACCGGACGTTATCGAAGCGTCTCACATATTTCTTTCTTTCCCAAGCACATTTTTTTGAACATACGCGCGAAGGCGGGATTCAGTGCCTGTGAAATAAGCGCGGAAAGGCACCTTTTTTGCATCGCGTGCGTGAAGAACACTGCGCATGCGTATAAACGCACCTCGTCCTCTTTTTCGCACTAGTGCAAAAAAGTGCCGTTGCGCGCACACTTCTCAAACCCGAAAAGCGCGATTTTCGTGAATTTTTTATAAAAAAATTGCGCGTATGGCACGGAGAAAGGGAAGTCCTCTCGCTTGTTTTCATAAAAACTTTTTTTCTCAACGATATCGATGAAGATTGAGGAACAGTGGGTAATAATAAATTTCGTCGCTGTGTGATTACATGCGTCGCTGGGGGTGCAGCGTGTCGGTACGAGAAGGGTACGTTTAGCGGATGCGTCAATCTGTCGATGGCCCGAACCGATACCCTAAAGCCGAACAGCGATCCGACATGCGAACAGACGCGTCGCATCACGAAGAGGTGTAAACCGGAGAACAACATTAATAAAAAGTCTAACAAAGGTCGGTAACGGACCTTCGATAATTCTCTCATACGCGTTGCGTGTAAGACATTTTTTTTTAAATAATTTTCATTATTTATGAAAATGTATCCCATTCGGATTTCAGGTGACCGATCAAACAAGAAGACTGGCAAGCAGTAAGCCGTAAAACCGTAACGTTAAGTTCTACGTTCCGCGCGGAAAAGAGCCAAAAAAGAAGGAAAAAACTAAACACGCGAGCGCGGAACGTAATTATCTCAGGCAATGGACAATGAAAAAAATCAAAGATCCTTGTCTCCACGATCGCCAATCACGCTAATAAATATATTACCTAAAGAAAAAAAAACAAAAAACTATACAGCAGACTTCCGGTCAGGTTTATAGAGTCGCAAGAAGCAGCAATGAGAAAGAACGAAAAAAAAAATAAAAAGCAAAAAAAAAAGTGTTTAGATAGCGCATATCAGAGATTTGCGCGAACGTTTCTCCGTTATTGTACAATTTAAATAATTATTATCGCGATCTTCGTTGAGCGATTGGATATATCAAGTCTGAGGGATCTTCCAACGTTTTTTTTTGTCTGTGGCCAAATGTTGTTCGCTCATCGCGGTTCCAAGTTGAAAAAGTAAATAAAAAAAAAATCGTGTAAACCGCCCGAGCTCGTCGATAATCGATTTTTTCCAATTGTTAGTGGTTCTCCAAAAAAAAAAGACACGTTAATCGTTATCTAAAGGAAATTACGCAGATTATGTACGAGGTAAGAATTAAAAACAAAAATAATAATAACACGTAATACAACTCGGTGTACATCTTATTGGCGCGATTCGCGTTAAACGTATTATATTACGAGTTTAAATTGTTCGTTGTTCCACGATAATTAGATTAATGGAAGAGAGAGAATAGCGATGTATTGCAATGAGCCGGTGCGCCCGAAATCTTCGCTCTAAACGCGGCTGACGATTATTCGCCTACAGGAAAGACGATCAAAGCAAACGATAAAAGAAAAAGGCAGTAAGAAAAGGAAAATATTGTATCACGATATATCGAAGGGAAGATGACGCAGGTTTGACCGTTGTTAATTTTTTGGATGAATAATGTAATTACTCAATTTCTGAATGGTCCGTGAACATTGAAGCTTCATTCAAACGAGATTAACGCGCGATAAGCACAAAATCCGCGAGAGTCTTCGTGATGAGAGTGTTCCATCGATGCCCATCACCAATGAGCACAAGAATCAAACTGAAATAATTCATTGCATCAAAAAACGTTTACCTCCCCGGCGGATGCCTGATGGAAACGAATTAAAAAAAAAAGAAAAAAAAAAACGATTCGATCGGTGTATCATTTCGGTGGGGGTGCCTCCTCCCGGTCCCCCGATAATACGTGTGTCTTCTTCGAGATATAATTAAGCAAAAAAAAAACATTTCTTCCCAGACTAACGAAAGGGATACTCGTGTTTCTCGTTTATCAAAACTTCGCTTAGATGGAACCGTTTAGTGTCTGTCGGTTAAATGAAATAATAATAATAATGATGAAAAAATGTACAATCGACGGAGATGAACAATCGAGCTATGGAACAATGGTCCACAGGCGTTTGCGTTGCGCGCGTTAGTGAGAAATTTGGAAACAACAACAAACAAACAAAAAAAACGAAAGATAAATGAAGTCGAAATTTTTTATCGCGTGAACGAAGAGATACGGGCATTCGCGAGGAACGCGCCGTATTCTCGCAGAAATTGAACGTACGACCATATCATCATAACGCATAATTAAGGATCTATCGTTTAGAGAAGAAGAAAAAAATACGAAGAGATAGCAAGTTATCTGTATGTTCTATTGCCCTTTCCGACTATTATCGTTGAACGTCTATCCAAGCATTAATAGGATTGTATTGAGATCTCTCGTGCTTTACCTCTCTTTATGTAGTATAATACACGATTGAACATGGATTCTCGGTGTGTTAATCGCATTGTAACATAGCGTAAATAGACAAAACGAAAAAGTAAAATCCATTGGAAAAAGAAAATTGGAATCGATGCATGTGCATTCGAAAAGCCGTTCGTTCTTTCGTCGGAATTTTCGATTATAAATCTAGAACACTGGTAGTCCGCGTTCTCTCAAATTTTCGCGCTCGGAGACGGTCGCGTAGCAGTCTCCGAGAGGATAAGAAAAAAAAACAGAACATACCATTTACCATTAGTCATAGAGAGTTAATCGATTTTCACTGTAAACTTTTGTATTCATCGATGCCGGGTATCGCCGGCGAATCTCATTCGAGACGGTCTCGCCCAGGGCGCTGTTGATGCGATACTCGTAGACGTAATATTAGAGATTACTTCGTGAGAAAAATAAAAAGTAAAAAACCCAAAAAATGATAATAAAAAAAAATACAAAGCCGTGGAGAATTTAAATAATGCACAACGATGAGGGACTGTCGCACAATAACGAATTGCGTTAAGAAAGAAGAGAATGTGAAAAAAACAAAAGCTGAAAAAAATATATCTACGAGTAAAAGTTACCGTGACGAATGAGATGAGCTCTGATCTCGATCCCGTCAAGCATTTACTTAGCCCGCGGTAAGCGAACTCCACGACTGCGAGTCTCGATTCCAGTCTCGACGTTTGAATACCGAGCGCGAAGAGTTCTCTTTCACCGAATCGACAGAGCATTAAAAAAAAAAACACAAAAATAACAGCGGATATAGAGATTAATTGTAATCATAGCTGACACGCGATTATTACAATCGATCGATTTATAACGACGCAAAAAAAAAAAAAGGATATCGTGTTGTATCGCCGAACGTGTCGGCGAACTTTATTCATCTACTGACGATTAAAAAATAATCTCAATGAAAAAAACACAAAAAAAAACCTTGTATAATGTATCTACTTGCGTATTAAAGAAAATGAAACGGTGTAACCCATTACACGTGTAAAACAAAAAATGCAATGTTGTCAATAAAAATTAATATTACATACGAAACAAACGAGCGCTTCTTCGAGCCCCATTCCCAGTCGACGTCGCCGCGATAAATACGAGCCAAGTTTTCGATATATGTTTTATTTTTTATTCATAAAAAGTTCGACAATACACGAGTCAGAGATATTCTTCGAATATATTCCAAGTATTACATAAAATCGTATAAACGTATAAAAAAAAAAACTAGTAAAATTGGACGGATTTAAGCTTAGTGGCAGCGTTACATGGTAAATAGTCATGAAAATTTCACCGTCGCGAGGGAACGGCTCCATCGCCGATGAAGCCCGATATTTTCATCCTCCGGTCAGACCACAACACTCCGGAACAGTTTCTATCGATATATGTTTGTACTCGTTATGTGTAAGGCATTCCATGGTAAAAGCTTATTTCTACGTGTTTTTTTAATCGATATTGCGATCACGCGCCGCATCTCGTCGCCGTATAACGGATAATATTCGTCGTATTTGGAGACGATAGAAGTGAAAAAGAGATTCTAGATTAGGTGTAACTCTCGAAATACTACATTTGGACGGTATCGAATTAGTCTCATTCAATTGGCAACGCATCTTCCGTTCTTTCTCGCGTTTGATCTTAGTAGCGAAACGTTCCCGGGGATGCGAATTTACTTTTTGTTGCATTGAATTAATTTTATTTACTACGCGATCGATTCGGATACCTCGAGATCGTAGCAGCCCTCGTCGGCGTTGTTCTTGTAACTTTTGCCCCGACCGCAACCCAAGCGGGTCACGAACTTTTGGTGGAAATTTTGCATACCCGGACACAGCTGCGTCCATTGAAGCATTATCATTATAACGCAGACGACGAAGAGCGTGAGACAAGCGCTCGCCGGCCAGAACACGTGCATACCCATCTTCTCCGGCTTTCAAATTTCCTTCTGCGAGAATTCAAAGCTAAACTTTGAAATTTTTTTTTATGAATGTTTCGCACGCTCGTCGCGTATGTCTCTTAAATATCGCTCTCGGGCTTGTACAATGATTTTTACAAAATTTCAAAAATAAATGTTGAAATTTTTTTCTTCGGTTTTTCGTTTTAATGGATATGTTGCACGCTCATCGCGTTTGTCTCCTAGATATCGCTCTCGCGTTTGTGCAGTACCATGTACTCCTGCTGCTGAAGCGAGCCCAATTCTCTCTCGGGATAGCGAGCGTCCTCGTCCGTGACCTCCAGCGACGGATAGTACAAATTTGGATCCGGGTATTGCGTTTGTATCGCAGCCCTCGATTTTAGCTCCGAAAGATCAAGAGGAGGAACCTTGTGCGGTAACACCACCCACATAGATTGTATCCAACGATTTCCTGGAAACAAGCAACAAAACAGTCAAAATAGTTATTTTATTAGATTTTTTTCTACTGAAGTTTTTTTTTTCTTGAAAAAAATTGAAAAGTTGACGGTTTGTGCTTACCGGTATGACGATCCTGCCAGTAGTGACGATGGCTCGAGCACCAGCAGCAAACAATGTTCAGGATAAATAGAAGTCCACCTATTACAGAACAGATGGTGATGGCTACGTAGAACGGAGTGTAATCGCCAACTTCGTGGTCCACGGGTCTCGTATCATTTATCCACGAATAATTCATCTTGTATATCCATGTCAAAGTCTCATTTAGTATTGTACTATTTATCCGCGTATTATTTAACTTGGATAATTCCGTATCGTTTAGTTGGGACATGGTTTTTGTTTTGTCTTTTTTTTTCTTTGTTCGCTTTTTTTTTTTACTTTTGAGAGTGTCACTCACTTCTGCAAAAGAAGAGAGAAAAGAAAATGGTTTTTTTCAATATCGACGATATGTATCATTGCATCGTTGGAATTGGGAAACGATCGAGTGAGGCGTGGCGCGCGCGATCTACCGCACAACAATTGTGATTCGTTTCAACGCTCGAAACAACGATGCTCCGACGGATTGTTTATCGTCGATGAAACAACGAAACGTTGCTGCGAGACAATTAACGAATATTCATCGTCGCAGCGACGATTTGTTTCGACGAAGATGCGCGTTAAGAATGTAGGGCGTGCACGCTCCGAACGTCAGGCAATGAGCGACGAATTCACGATGTTAACAGGTGGATTATTTACGTACCGTTACGCGTCGCACGAGAAATTCTCGTCAACCCCTCGGTTTTTTTTTGTTCCGTCTATTTACTCCGTCGACGAATATTTCAACTTTACGAATAGAATTCACGAAAGTTCGCACGACGCATCGGCGGGCAACGACCACGACACACTCTCGGCCCTTCCCGTATTACGAATCGGAATGTTTGGACGGCGCGTTACGTCGAGTTGTATTGGGCGGGGCGGCGTCGCTCGTTCAGCGACTCGAACGTTACTCGCTCGCGCCCCGCAAGCCTTTCGTTCTCGTTGTTATCAACCGTTGACACTCTTTCCGCGCCAGAGTTCTCTTTATCCTCGAAGCTTCTCGCTTTGTTCGCGCGCACACGTTCCACGCGTCTGACAGTGGGCGGATTTCGATCGTCTCGCTCAAAATCGTTGTGCGTTCCCGACGATTCCAGTCGCGAGGAAATTCGATTATGGATACTTCGGTCGTTCGCGAGAATTGTCAATTCTTCGTCAAGCGAAAGAAACGCTTTTGTCGAATGACGGTCAAGCGAGGGAATCGTTACTGCGGCGAACACATGGAAACGACGGCGAGGAACGACGAGATTTCCATAGATGAACCGCACAGACGGAGAGTTCAGTGCCCCGTAGATCCTACTCAGTGAGTGTTTATTAGAAAAAAATCGTGGTTCCATTTCGTTCAACGACTTTCCTGTAGCGACGAAAAATTTATAGACGGTTTGCAGTACTTGCTACGAGTCGAGGCTTGCTCAACATGCGAAGGTTTGCAACGCGAAGCGTCTGGCGGATGCGCAACCGGATTACATAGTCAAAGGCGTCAATCTTGGAAACGCTGACGAGGAACCCAAACGCATCCCACTTTCCGAGCTAAGTCAAAGCTTGGTTGACGCAGTCATAAAAAAAGTCGAGGCAGCCTACGGTATGAGAAAAAATAAAAATAAAAAACACTTTTGGTAACTAAAGTTTATGTTAATTTCTGAAATTTTGTAATATTTATTGCAGATCGTTTGCCGCCAGTGACGGAGGACATACTGCAAGACGATTTGCTGAAAAGCGAAATCGACAACCCGACGTACGGAAACAATTTGCGAAAGCACCTGCTCCAGAATGCTTCGCTCTTGGCGCACCTGAAACGCACGGATTTGGCCAAGAATAACACGTGTTTCATAGAGTTCGGAGCTGGCAAAGGCAAACTGACTTATTGGCTGGCGCAGGCGATGAAGGATCAGGAAGGATCGACGGTTCTTCTCGTGGATCGTTCGAGCCATCGACACAAAAGCGACAACAAGCTTAAGAACGAGGAATGCCCCGTAGGCGTTTTACGAATCCGCGCCGATATCGCGGATTTGCGATTGAGCGACGTCCGTGAAATAAAAAATATCGATCGCGTGGTCGGCATTGCAAAGCATCTGTGCGGCGTTGCTACCGGTAAAACGATCGAAATTTGTCCTTTTTAATATTTAGTTATTGGCAAATATTAATAATTAATGATGATTTCATTTATTTAACTATTCTCTCGTTTTCTCGTTTTGTAAAAATATGAATTACAAATTTTACGGCAAAAAATTGGCACGATAAAAATATTAAGTATTCTAATCCTTTTTTTCTTTACAGATTTAACGATACGCTGCTTGGTGGGTTTGATGAGCGACGAGCCGAAATCGCGTGTGGCCGGGCTGCTGATAGCTTTTTGTTGCCACCATCGTTGCGAGTATTCCTCATACGTGGGCAAAGAGTATCTGCAGAGTTGCGGTTTCGCGCCGGACGATTTTCCGATATTGTGCAGCATCGCGAGTTGGGCCACGTGCGGAACGGGAAAGAATCGCGACGCGACGAGCGACGATAACGAGGAGAAGAATAGAAACATCGCGGAGCGCGAGTGCATCGGGAGGAAGGTCAAGTCGCTGCTGAATTGGGGAAGAATCGAGTATCTGAGGAGCGTCGGTTTCGACGGCAAACTACTCTATTACACGAGCCGGCAAGTTTCACTCGAGAACATGTGCATGATTGCTGTACGGAAAGGAAATCTCGACGCCCAAATTGATCAATAAATATCGTGATTTCGAAGGTCATCGCTACGATCGAGCTTATCGATTTCTCGCAATTATATCATTATATCGATAACGCATTTACGCAGAATAATCATAATTCGTATCCTGTTTTTACGCCGTTTTTCTTCTGTGACGGAAACAGCTCGTCGATGACGATTTACGACAGAAAATCGGCATTCTTTCCTCGTAGGAAAAACTCGTTTGAAACAATGTTGACTTGTATATACTGTACATTTATTAATCATATGTTTACTCGTCGTACGAGATTCATGGACGAGTCGATATCCAATTGCAACGTCACATTCATCGTTGCACGATGGTCGGCAATCTCGCTTGTCGAGCCACGTTTTGTCTCAAAATTATCAAGAAACTTTATCGTGCCCGGATGACGCATCACTCCATTATCTTATATATATATAGCCCGATTCTCATTTGCTGCGCAATAGTGTGCGCGCATTGCATCCTCTCTGTCCGTCTACGTGCGAGAAGAGTAAGAAAATGACGATAAGGTACACCGTCGCGTGCACACCGATGCAGCCGGTCGAACACACGCCAGTAAACCTGTTGTCAATGATAATTACCACGAAAAATACGCACGCGCGCTCGGTATTCCCGACGCTCGCTGAGTATGACGTCATCGTCGCTGCCCCACCACGATCGCGAATCCGCCAAACGAAGAGTGCGGCGGATAAGGAAAGAAAAAGTGTCGCTCGCCCCGGTACTTCTTCCGCGCCGAAGGATCGATTATTCCTCATCGATTATGCTCGCTTTGTAATTGTCGAGAATAATCGATATAGAGCACGCGCACACTTGTCGCCTGCGCCTCGCTATTTTTTTCGTTCCTTCTCCGTGCAATAATCCCGACACGAGAACATCGTAGTGTGCGGCATCGGCGCCGGGAAATTCCAGCCGCAGTATCTCCGGAGGGCAGTAGAGCGAGACAGGGATAGTCGGTAGTCCGCGCGCGGAGTGTGCGGTATATCAGTGCCTCGCGGACCACCGAACGGTGTTGTTGATCGACAGTTCGTGAGGAGCTATCAGCGAGGAAGAACTATAAACATCTTTACGATTACGTATTAATTCGACCGTGACCCTTCGCACCGGTTGATACCGAAGTTTCGTAAGTAACGAAATAATGAATACTTTTCGCGTAACTAAGCCAGCGATGTGGCCGGCTTTTCGACGCTGAATTCGCGATGATTCTCGGTTTCGGTGTGCTCCGCGAAGGGATTGCGCAGACGTTAGAATGCCGTACGCGTATATTAACAATAGAGCCTAACCATTACAAAGAATTCTCGGAGGCGCGAGTTCACTGTACGGGAAGACGGCTCATAGTTTCTCGCATGTAAGTCGGCCTCTCGCGAGACTCGCACGGCGCACCGACTTTCCATTCTTGTTTTCGAATCTCCTCGAGGGTATTATACTTCGTCGAGGCCGTCGAACGTCTAGACGCGCGTCTACGGTAAATGAAATTTTTACCGATCGCAAGATGAAAGTATTTCTTTCGATAAATCGGGACCCGTTGCAGTCGCATCGTTCGTGACAATCGCAATTGTCGTAACTCCGACTCGGTTATTACAGTCGGGACGATTCGTGACGCGTTATTATCGTACGGGAAATAAACATTGTTCAGTCATTTTCGCGGAAGTGTAACATCCGCGAGCCGGCTATCGCGTCAAAACCTGTTGCCAAGTGTACGAAGTTCTAGCGTGGCTCCAAACACCAAGCTCCGCGTATTTTTAGACCGCGAACCAACGCCCGCGACCCCGCCGTTGTTTCACGAGCGTGAATAATCGCCTGTCGATTTTTCGGTGTACTGATCTTTCTTTTTCTCACGATTATCCGCGCGGATTTGCCGGAAACTTCGGGTGCGCAGCGAGCACGGATCACGGAATTGCGAATGAATGAAGTTTTTTGTATGAGGAAAGATTTTTTTTTTTTTTTTTTGGAAACAGGAATGAGAACCTCTTGTCATCGGCGTTGTCGGGGTTTGGCCTTGCCGAGGAGAGTCCCATAATTTATGCCGGCTGTTTGTGGCTCTCGCGCGGTTCTTGTTCGGTATTTCGAGTTGGGAACGCTCGTGAACCCGTTCACGCCAATTCTCGGGGCCCCACAAACGCGCGCTTATCTACAATGCACACACACGTATACTATACATGTATATACATGGCTATGTGTGTGCGCACATATACACATGCGTGTATATCGCGAAGCTACATGGCCTCGACTTTTTTCCATTCGGTTTTTTTCGTCTTTTTCTTTTTTCGCTACTTCTCGCCAGTGACGAAGAAATTGTTCGCGCAGCTTGGCCCGCGCTCCGTTCGTCCGATGCTTAGGAGTATGCCGGCTTCATGTTTCCGAGGCACTCGCAATCTAATTCGCTGGAACTTCTTTTTTCCCCTATGCGCGAGTCGCGGCGGCCATATAGCTGCCGCTGGATACCCTTCGCCGCTGGAACTCCAGTGGAGCTCAATTCGAGCTTCGAGCGCGAGCACCCACACGAATGTTAATGCGAGAAAGCTACGCCCAAAACTTCGCGTTCGTAACCGGCGCACCCTTTTGGCACGCTGGATTAACGAGCGACAGCGTGTAATATCGATTAAAGAAGGAAAAACTATGCTTCCACTATCTTTCCACGTGTCTCGGAGATACGTCAATTGGATAACGTTTTTCCGTGACGATACGAATAAAATCGCTACTCGAAGATATCGACGATTTTCGATAGAACGAACCAAAATCGATGTTTCCACGATATCGGTGTAACTCGAAGATTCGTTGATTCGATAACGAATCTTTCGGTTCTTCGACATATACGTATCTCATTGTTTACCAAGAACTGCCGTCGATTCGAGTAGACAACCTTAATGTTCTATTTCGCTATCGCGTTATGCCGGCACGTATACGTCGCCGTTTCGTAGAATAGACGTTTCTTCCGGTAGCGTGCATGCGATGACTCACATATCACGATATCGTTTTCACGAGTGGATCGATGTTACAATCAATCTTCTGTGCCTCGTAACGAGATCCGAACGATCGGCGCCTTATCTTTAATCGACACTGCATCTTTTGTTTCGTTTTTTTTTTGTTTTTATTTCGTATCGTCTTATCGAAGCGATCCTCAAGGTGGATCTATTGAAACGCCGCTGGTACGATTTTTTGTATTTGATCCTCCGCAAGTGCCCGAAGCTCTGGAGAGTTAACAAAGAAAATTTTGCAACGAAGGAGTTCTCGTCTGCGCTTGGCCTGGGGCGTGGACGACACGAGAAACGGAGGGCCGCGCGCGTTCGCAAAGACGAAAAAGAAAAAAAGAAACGGTCGATAATTCAGAGGTCACACGCACGATCCTGCCAATTGGCACCCGCGCTCACGCGACTGAAAAACATATACTACGGAATATCGTGTAACTGTCCAGACCCACCAGAGCCATCGTTATACATCCGGTTACGTGATCATTGTAATTCATTGTTTGCGTTAACGAAACGACCAGGGCAGATGAGAAAAATAGCGTGAAACAACGGAGACGAAAAATACCCGCGTGTATGTTAGTCGAAACGTTCTTCGCTCTCGCTCGTTATTTCCCTCGAGTTTCACGCCGGGTGTGTTATACTCGGGGTCTGTGGCTTCGCGATGCGTAATTGCGTCAACGGTATATTTAACGTTTCTTATCAATAAAGAACCGCTCGAAGCGTATCTCAGGAATGAAGCGTCTGCTCGGATCGCCCATTCCGGTTGATCGAACAATATAATAATGATAATTAACAATATTATATTTTTCGGTCATAATAATAATAAAATATCTAACATATATATGTTTTTGAATATTTACATTATGAGAAAAAATTGGAAAAACAATTTTTTCGAAAAGTTCAATTCGCGGCGATCTCATCGAAAATTCGCTAAGCCACTGAACATTGAGAAAATATGAAATTCGATCATTCACGGGATTTCCGTCGTATCTACTTATAGAACCGACGTTTTGCATATCCTTGTACGGCTTCCCGTAGTTCAATGTTCGGAAAAACCCTTCAAATAGAATCCGTGTTAAGCCGGCCGCGAAGCAAAAGTCTTCGGTTCGGGGCTTCGTCGCTCATCGCCTCGATGCTTCGAGCGTTGTTCGGGTGGAGCTGGAACGACAAATGCAATTTTCCCCACTCTTTCGCTCGCGCGAACTCTGTGTCTTTACTCGCGAGAGACTCAAATCGAACTCGCGAAGGCCGCGAGCCGACCGACGCCGAGTAGGAACCTGCCTTGAATGATAAACGAAGAGGCCGGTCGACCAACAAAAATGGGCATTCGTCCGGAACGCGCAAAAATTAAAGACAAAGCTACATCTAAAAAAGTTGATATAGTTGTTTTTTTATTAAAATATTCGTTTTTTTCCCAAGTATATGACTTTGCTTTAGAAGAAATATCCGTACGAACGATTGTATTTTATTCGTCCTGATATGTTATTGCATGAATTTAACTTTTTCGTCCGGATGAACATTCATTTATCCCGGATGGTTTAATAGAAGGTTGAAACTATTTTATCCGGACGAATAATCGGATATGATCCGTCCGGATATTCCTGACGACGCTAAATACGATGACGTATCCGGACGGATAACGCACAATTATTCGCTCGACTGTCGGACGAAGGCCAATAGCAAACATCATTATTGTGTTGCAGAAGTTTAAAGAAGCGAAAGCAAAGTTAACGGGAAAAAGATGGACAAGAACGGACCGCCACAGGGTATGCAGCCGCCACCTCCGGGCTTCGCGCCCCCGCCGCCTTACACCGATGGGCACCATCCGCCGCCTATGCATTCCGGTACGTGTTATCTGCGATCCATCGATCGCGCGCAACGCTCGATGCTACGCGTGCATTGTTGTTGTTCTCTCTTTTTCTTCATGCGCAACACACAACTGACGTATCAATTGTTTTTTCGACAGGTGTTCAACAAGTTGTGTTTCTGCAACAGCCCGCTTTTGGGCCCGAGACACAAACGATGACTTGTCCCCATTGTCAGGCCAGCATCTCGACTCGCGTAATGAACGAGACGAGCACGAAGACTCATCTCTTCGCCCTGCTTCTCTGCCTCATAGGGTACGAAAGGATACTCTTTTTTTAATAAGAATTACTGAGAATACTTTTACTAATACTAAATTTACTAAGAATACTCTTTTTTTTTGGAAAAAATATTAACCGAAAAACTCGTGCGAAGATTGTGTTTTTTTTTTAATTTTTTAATGGTCTTTCTTTTTTTCTAGATGCTGGCCTTGCGCGCCATGCCCGTATTGCATGGACTCGTGCTTGGTCAAGAAGCACTATTGTCCCGCGTGTAACGCCTTCCTCGGATCATACGATAACTGAAGACTTCACTGCACAACGATCCCGCAAGCTACTCTCGCCATAAAAGAAAAGTAAAAAGAGCAGAGTGAGAAGAAAGGCCCGACGAGGGGCCGCCGCGAGTTCTATTCAAAATCGCGGAAGAAACAAAACAAAAAAAATCTCGATCAATTCGAGTTACATGTGTTGCCTTTGTAATGTTATTTTTTTTCTAATGCAATCGTTGCCTTCCACATGCGGATTCTCTTGTACTGTCGCGGTTTCCGCCAAGGTGGTCTTCGTTAATGCGAGACGCGCAAAAATGCCTGGTAAGAGGAAACTTTTTTCCAATCACGTTTTCTGTGTGACGTCAAACAGCGCGTTAATCAAATCTTCGCGAAAGATTGAAAAAAAAAAAAGGAAGAAAGAGAACAAGATTAATCGCAATTGAGCGACGCGTATGGAGCGAATTACATTCTGCATATATTGGAAAATCATAACGAAATATATATATGGATATATATGGGAGCAATCGTTTTCCCTACGGATCGCTGCTATTTTTGACGGGTCTGTCACGGTTTTTCACGTGTGCACACTACTTAACTCTTTTTATATGCCAGCATTTATATTTTCTACTCGAAGAGTTTACGAGAAAAAAATAATACTAAAACAACAAAACAATCTTTTTCAATCTTCTATTGTTGCGTGTTAATGCCGAGAAAACTATACATATAGATATGTTTTATATTCGCATATATTCATATATATGTATATTACTCATTTATGGTATACGCAAGATAGTCATGATAAAAAGAAAGTCGAGAAAAAAAACGCCTAGACCTTGAAGATTGAGTTTACGAATCGTCGATATCGATGATAAAGATCCAAGAAGGCAGCGTATGAAAGTATAATGTATAGAGGACAGGATGCTTTTTGCAATCGGGGCAATTAATTAACAAAACTATATAAAAACGAAACAAAGAAAAGAAGAAAAAAAAAAAGTAAGGTCGTATAATCTTTGAGGTTGTATTTTTCGTCGTTGTGATTCCGTTTTGCTACACAAGTCTATTGAAAAATGTTTTCTTTTTCTATGTACAATGATTACGTAAATATTTTTATGGCCCAAATCGTTTTCGCGTGTCTTTATTTCGTCTACCTTGAAGCACTTCCCTCTCCCCGACATCAAAACAGTTCGAGAAACAATACAATCGTTACAACGTCGCGGGCGAGGAGTTCGAAGGAATTGAGCGCCAGCGGGACTGCGCGGAGAATTTAATTGAAAAGACCTCTCGTACTTTGCAGGTTGAACTCGTTAATTAGAATTGCTCTCTGTGGCTCACAGTCGTCGAGTCCTAAATTTCGGATCGGTTCCGTATCGTCGAACAGTAGAAAAAAACCGACGAACCGTTCGCAAAAAAGAACAGTTCTTTTTAGGTAATTTGTTAGTAAATTTTTTTAATTATTATGCAAAATCAATATTCTTACGGCGGTCTAAATGAACAATTTTTTTCTGATTCTGATCCCACTGAAAAATGTTTAAAATTCGCTCGGAATCTTCCTTTTATCTGGAACTCTACAGATTCTTTAACCGCGTCTTTGAAGAAGACATTCCAAGACTCGCGAACGACGCTTCGCGATGGTTAAGTGGAAAAATCACCGAAGAATCTCAGGTCAAGAAAAACAACTAACGGTGAATTAACTAACGAATTATTTTATAGCCAATTAACGCGCATTCGAGAGAATACCGTCGATAATTGATTATCGAACGTGATCGTTAGTAGGTAAGACAGGAGCGTGGTGGGAAATATCCGTGTCCTGCGATTCGTCGAAGACGTAGCCGCGAAAGAGAAAAGATCCTTGATAATTCAGGTCACGAGAGAGACATTTATCACTCGTGGTTATCTGCGGTTCAACCCGTCCGAGTGGCGTTCGTTCCCGACTAAACAGTCGTTCGCACTCAAACAAAAGGAGAGAATAAAAAAATCTTCCGAAGATTACCAGAGCCAATCAGCGCTTCGGGTCACACGGGGCGAGAACTTTAGTGTCGTTCGGCTAGTTTTCAAAACAACGATGATTGTCACTAACAATCGAGCCAATTCGTGAAACGCGTGAGACATCGATATTACTGTCACGAGATCGCGAGAATGACGGAGCGCGCGCCGCGAAGCTTTATCGAATGTTTTGTAAGTCGAAAATTCCCCGACGTCGAGACTGACCGAGATTAATTCGGCGCACTTGCGAATTGATTAAGTTTCGCTTTCGTGTTCCTTCCCCCCCACCTCCCCGCTGAAGATTTTCGTTATCTCTACAGTTCGGTGATCACTATCGCTATAACTTTATAACCTTATCTCGAGTGTATAACCCCGCGGAGGACGTTTACGCGCGTTTGATACCGCGCGCGTATTCCTTTACGATTATTTAACGATCTCGCCTCTCTTGGATGTTTGTCAACCACGGCTAAATATTTAACGTTCCCGTTCAACGATCGATGTTGGTTGTTCGTGCATCGCGAGAAAGCCGACAAAGAGTTTGAAACGTTTATAAATGCAAGCTGCAGTCCGCCTCGCATCTCTAATCGGACAAAGGTGAGTCTGGTGCGCGTTGACAACGCGAAATACGCGCGCGAACGAAAAGAAACTGAACAAAGCGTCGAAGAGGATCCTCGGCTGTCCGTTATGACACAAGAAAATCATTGCTGAAGCAGCGCCAGGTAAGAATCGTTATATTTTTCTCCGGAACGTCGCTATCTGTTGCCTCTCGCAGTGATAACTAATCCGTGAAGAGCAGCAGGCGATAACGTCAGACGGCTTATCTTGACGTCTCGAGTTTAGGATAAAATCTTCTACTCTAATCGGCTCGTTTCATTGTCAAAAAAAATTTTGGAGCATTTTTTTTGTGACGGTCACAAGCGTTAATTGTTTTCAGGACAGTGGATTTTCGCCCAGGCGAAGTACGCGGTGAACGATGAAGTTCGCTGAGCATCTGTCGGCTCACATAACTCCGGAATGGCGCAAGCAATACATCAGTTACGAGGTGACGTTTCGTTGGACCAATTTTTTCTATTTTCAGATACTTATATTTTTTGTTCAGGTACTGATTTTTTTTTTTTAAATACTTTACAGGAGATGAAGGCGATGCTCTACGCAGCGGTGGAGGAAGCTCCCTCCGCGGAAAGCGTAGAGCCGGAGGTCATTTCTCGTCACTTCGCCTCGTTCGACGAAGTGTTCTTTACCTTCTGCGATCGAGAGCTAAAGAAAATCAACACGTTCTATTCCGGTGAGGAATAACAGTATAATTTTTTTTTGCCATCGTTTTTTCTACTGCTTTTTTATAATAAATGAAGAAATAATTTTTGAAAGATCGTTTTCATAAAACTGCAAGAAGAAGAAAGAAAACATGCATATTAAATTTCCGCGTCGCCCCCGCTTTTTTTTTTATTTTACGGGCGATCGACGTTTTTTTGTATTTTCATTTGTATTTCAAAGAAAAATAAAACTCGAGATTATGAAACGACGCATCGTCAAGATATCCGCTAGAATAATGCGAAAAGTATGCAAATTAGACTCAGAAGTTGTTTGCGCATTCCTCCTTATCATGAATTTTAAAAGTCCGCCATGAGAAAGTGAGTAAATAATTTTTGGCTTTCGTGGAAAGGAAACTTTGCTTTATAAACGAAATACAATGAAGAAGCGACGGGTAAATTTAATTCCTATCTCTTTCCTAGAATTCTATACAATCGGAAAAATGATCTAAAAATATTGAATTTTGATGAATTTTGATATTTTCGTCAAAAATCTAATATTTCTATAAAAATGCCTATGTTTCGTCAATTTTCCCAAAATCCAACCAGTTTCCAGGATTCCAAATTCTAAGATCCAAATCCTAGAATTGCGGCTTGCATTGAAGTTCAAACGGCTGCGGACTACGATTGAAAAAACTTGATGATTTCTGTGTAGAGAAGTTGGCGGAGGCAACCCGCAAGTACGCGGCGTTACAGAACGAATTAAAAACGGCTATGGAGTTGCAACACAGCAGCGGAAAGAACAAGGGTAAAGCAGCGGCAATAAAGGCGCCGCAACTGCCGACGCGAAAGATTCGAGAGCTCAAACTCGCCTTCTCGGAATACTACTTGTCGCTGATACTGCTTCAAAATTATCAGAATCTCAACTACACGGGGTTCCGCAAAATACTCAAAAAGCATGACAAGGTAATAATACCAAAAGAAGAAACTCGCCACCGATTTTTACAACTTCGCCGTTCCTGAATTCCGAAGAAAGTCCTGAAAAGTCCTCGAAAATCCTCGTCCTCTCGTTTTCGACCCGCAATTATTTTTTTTCGGCAAGTTCGTAACGCATTATTCGATTTAGCGCGATCATTACTCATTTTTTTCGACTAAGTTTAATAATTTTTTCTAGCTGCTCTCCGTGGACACGGGTTCGAAGTGGCGAATGGAGTGCGTCGAGACCTCGCACTTCTGCACGTCGAAGGACATCGACAAGCTCATCCAGGAAACAGAGGCGACGGTGACGAGCGGCCTCGAGGGCGGCGACCGTCAGCGAGCAATGAAACGGCTCCGCGTTCCTCCTCTCGGCGAGCATCAGAGCCCATGGACGACTTTCAAAGTTGGACTCTTCTCCGGTAGCTTCATAATTCTCTTCGTCGCTGTTGTTCTATCCGGTAAATTTGTATTTCCCTCTATTTTCTCTCTCTCTCGAGCTCCACAATAATCGTGAAATTTCGTATAATCGGAATTACATTTTTTTCAGCAATATTCCACGACGGCGGGGAGAATCTTAAAATTGCATTCCGCCTTTATCGAGGACCCCTTCTGATAATTCAATTTCTCTTCTTGATGGGCGTGAACGTTTACGGCTGGCGCTCGTCGGGAGTCAATCACGTTTTGATATTCGAGCTCGATCCGCGAAATCATTTGTCCGAGCAGCATCTGATGGAGCTCGCCGCTGTTCTCGGCGTCGTTTGGACGCTGAGCCTGCTGAGTTTTCTCTACAGCGCCAGTCTGAGCATTCCGCCTTACGTGAATCCTCTCGTTCTCGTCTGTATAATGCTGGCTTTTCTTCTCAATCCCTTTCGCATATTTCGCCACGAGGCGCGCTTCTGGCTGCTCAGAATATCGGTGAGTCTTCGCGTGGTCGTCAGTTCCGTATCGTTTTTTCTCGATGTAATCGCAAAGAAATAATCAAATTTCTCTTGTTATTTTTTTCAGTGGCGAATGATAATCGCGCCGTTCGCTTTCGTGAACTTCGCCGATTTCTGGCTGGCCGACCAACTGAACAGTCTCGTAACGCCACTGATGGATTTTCACTTCTTGCTCTGTTTCTACATAACGAGCGGCAACGCGGACTGGCTCAAGGCCGGCGACACGACGCAGTGCATGTCCGGATCGTTGATAATACGCCCGATAGTCAATTGCCTGCCGGCGTGGTTTCGTTTCGCTCAGTGCATACGTCGTTATCGCGACTCCAAAGAGGCTTTTCCGCATCTCGTCAATGCCGGCAAATATTCGACAACCTTTCTCGTCGTTATATCGACGACTTTGAAGCATTATCACAAGTCGGAGTTCGACAATCACTGGGAGAGTCCGTGGTTCTGGCTTTGGGTTGTTAGCTGCGTTGTCAATTCGGTTTACTCCTACACGTGGGACATTAAAATGGATTGGGGCCTGCTCGACAGCAACGCTGGAGAGAACAAATTCTTGCGCGAGGAAGTCGTTTACTCGTCGGCCGTAAGTATCGCTTATCTCGCTGCCCTGCAAGGAAAGTTTTCTTGATACAAAAAAAAATCAAGAGTTCAGTAAAAACGCATTTGGAACCTTACAAAACTTCGGATATTCATATTTTTTATAAAAAAAAATGTCTGACAAAAAAACGCAACAAATCGGTAACATGACTTTTTACTCTTCTCAGGGATTTTACTACTTCGCGATAATCGAGGATCTTTTGCTGAGATTCTCGTGGGTCGCGAGTTACATCCTCGTCGAGTACGAATATCTATCCAACGATCTGATGACCTCCATAGTAGCGCCTCTCGAAGTCTTCAGGTGAGTTCTCGAAGCGTCTTTCATTAATCCCAAAAATCGCTAACCATACCGATTTCACGAAGAATAACGCCTGTTTGTTCGATTTCTCTCTCTACTCATAGACGATTCATTTGGAACTTCTTCCGTTTGGAGAACGAGCATCTGAACAATTGCGGTAAGTTCCGTGCCGTTCGCGACATTTCGATAGCGCCGATCGAGAGTTCGGATCAGACGCAGATACTGCGAATGATGGACGACGAGAACGGTGTGTTGAATCGAGGTAAGCGCAAGGGCGGCGGTAAGAAACAATCTGGCGCGCGCGAGGACAAGCGTCTGTTGCTCAAGGAGGAGACGATCGACATCGACGTTTCGAACGCGAGTTGAATAACACTCGACGACGCTATTTGTAAATCGGATCGTTGATCGACGCGAGTTTTCGTGCGCGAGTTGAATAACACTCGACGAAGCTATTTGTAAATCGGATCGTTGATCGACGCGAGTTTTCGTGCGCGAGACAAACTCTCGGCTACGCTGAATTTCGCGGGCGCCGAAACGCGAGAATTATGATTAGCAAACGCATTGAGCGTCGCGAGCTCGATCAACGGAAACCCTGCCGGTTTTACGGAATTGCCATAGATCCCGATTTAGCCCTTTTTGCCGTAGCTAATTCATCCTCCACCCGCCGGACTTCCAGCGTCTCTCACTGTACTGAATTGTTATACAAGTCTGTGGGTTATGAATTTTTGTACATAAAAAGAAACAATGAAGAGTTCAAAGAACTGAAAGACTAGTTGACGCCATCGCAAGTGCCTTTTTCTCACCCGCGAAAGAAACGATCGAAGCTACCCCACCGGGCCTCATTTCTTTTTCTTGGTTTTATCGTTTTTCGGAGCACTTTCGGTATCGAATAAATCCTATTATAGCAATACACCGAGAACGAACGTCGCGAAGAGTCTTCCGTTAGATGAACAATCAAAGGCACATCGTATGTTAAACTTGGTAGTACTCGCAATGTACTTATACGTCTCTAGTTCGGAAGAAGATACACACACGTACAGCATCACTCAAAGTGAATACCGAAATGATTTTCTTTTTTCGATTTTCATTTTTAAAAATGTACTATCAAACTAAAAATGAATTTTTAAAAATATAAAACTGATAATAGCTTTGAAAATAAAAATTCTTCATTCACTTGATTCTCATTGGTCATTCAAAGGTTTTAATTGTTATTACTATTATTATTATTACACCTTGAAAAATTCGATTTTAGTTTTGATAGTAATTTTTTCCCGAAAATTGAAAAAAATTGTATTTTTGGTACTTATTACGAGTACTGCAATATGTATGTACTATGTATATACATGTGTAAAACGGTTCTTTGTATTATCGTAGACGAATGTAATCTTTCCAAAGAACTTACGGGAGTTCGAATGGTGTTAATTGAGAATCATTCCGCGCGCATAGGCAAAAGTTTGGCTGTTGAAAAATATCCCCGAATAGGCAATAAGATAACTGGTAGTGAAGTTACTTTAGTGCGATATCACGCGCTTTTTTTTCGTCTATCATCGCAGTATTTCTTCGTTACCCGGAGCTCTTTCTCCTGCGCTTGACTCAATTCCGCAGCTGTTACTTAAAGGAAAAGGACAAAAAAGGAGAAACGCGCGTTAGGACGCGCGAGTGTTATCGCGTACTTATAATTGATTCGGTACTTATCGGCGCGAAGATTCGTAAAATAAAAAAAAAACTATATATATATTTTCAAGGATTCTTCGGAAACCCGGCGATTTTTTTCTTTTCATACGCACGAAAAATGTGATTTTATAACTTTAAATACTAACGAGGCTCAACAAATCCCACGAAACGTGATTTTCGTTTGATCAATCGTAACTAATTTTTGTTATTCCGTTATATCGAAGTTAGCGGAACTCTGTTTAGTGCTCTAGATTTAAAAAAGTGTGTAACTCTTGCGAGTTTTCCGTGTCTCGACGAGAACGCTTTGTCCGTGAATTTTCGCTTTTCGAGCTTCGAAGCGGAGGAAACTCAATATTGTGATATATTAGTGTCGATACAACGACGTCTATTGCAATAATCGATCGAAAAAAAATCGCAATTTTTTCGGACTTTCATTCGATCGTTCCGGGTTCGTTAACTCGCAAAAATGCACACGATAGGAAGATTATTGAACGAAATATATATATGTATAAATAACATACATAGATAACATATATATACATATATATCTGGTGCATCATTGAATTTATAGTTTATCGAACGTCGCGAGCGCCGATCGCGACGATTTTATATATATTTTTCTATACTTTCAACCCGTACTTAGCGAATATATCGTACGCGGCCCCTCCTCCACCAATGATTCTCGAACACTTCAAAACCCGTTACGATTGTATTGTATACCAGATATTTTTATATATAACGCATAAAAAAAATCTACATATTACATGATGTACATAAAAAAAAGAAAAAAATCAAAGGCTGTGTATGAGTTTGTAAGCGCGGGTCTCGTTCCACGCGTCTTCCCTCCCACACACATGTATTCGTTCTGCACATAAATAAAATGAAATTGATAAACGCAAAGTTCGCAATGTCTCCGAGCCTCATCGATTCTTACCCGCAGCGATAATCGACTGATCCGCTACGTCGCCGACGATATCGTTGGCTCTAAACGCCGAAGCGGAACTTGAAGGATGATTGAAAGGATCGAACGAGAGGTAATTATCTCAACTCATCATTTAATAAAATGATAATCGTCTAATGTCTAAATCAACGTGTTTACGTGTTGAAAATCATAATAATAAAACTATAAAGTAATGGAATAATAATAATAATAATAATAATAATAATAATGGCATAACAGTTAATGATTCGTAGATAATAACATAAAGGGGCATGGTTCAGCCGAAAAATTGTTCGGCAATAATTAATTCATCGTACACCTATCGTATAATGTTTATCATAGGAAAAAATATATATCGTTAACGCGTTATGTATAATATGTATAATATGTATATCGTTATGTTCTAAGGTATACTGTACAGGATTGGGCTCGACCGTTGAGCCCCTAAGAATGGAGCGTCGAGCCCGCATAATTGCGTGAAATTATCATCATTATTATATATATTTATCTATTTATATTATGTATAATTAAATGTTTGTTCTCTCTTATCTCGTCTGAGGGATATGATTCGTGCGTCAACGCGTATGGGGCATTGATTCGCGGATGAAGAGAAATCGAGTCGCGAGACCGCGGTACTCGACGGGCTAGGACGGAGACCCGAAAAAAGCGTCCAGGCATCTCCCGCACGGTTCGACGGTCGATACGACGCGGAGCCGGAATCTCCAAAAACCCGGCTTCGCTCGCTCGACTCGCGGAAGGTGTAACGACGCTTCGACATCTATATATTTAAAAAAAAACAATAATAAAAAAAGATTTAACGGCCAAAGAGATAATTCGCGAGACTCGGGCAAGCACTGCGCGATCTTCAGACACGCGTCGTAACGAAACGACGAAGGATCCAATGCGGCTCGACTGCGAGCGACGGTATCGAGGGGGAAGGAAAGTATTTATAGTAATTATAACAATGAATGGGGCGGACTATTCGAATGAGTCTGAACATTGCGCAGTTGACTGGCACGACCTCCTTTTCCTATTCATATATATATCTATATATATATATATATATATATATCATATAATATGTGTAATTATTTTATATTTGCACAGTGCACGATTTGCGATTTTTTTTTCGTGTGCGAATACGATATTAGTATACGATAATCCCGTACGATTGCACTATTGTGTTATTCGTCGATTCGGGCTCTCTCGCGATCGGAACGATCGCGGTGATAACCACGAAACAAAAACGAATTGTTCGAGCTTACGGGTGGAAGAACAAACTGTGGCCAGCCGATCGAGTCTGTCTTATTGTCTCCTGATTCATTCGTACGTCGGGAAACGTCAGCTTTTGTAAAAAAACAGATTTACCAACGCGACGATCAACGATTACGGTGAACGAATAAAAAGGATTGAAATATAATTCATTCGATGAAACGACGCGGGAGTCTTCCGTCTCGGAGTTTCCGTGTCTTTTTTCTCCGAGCTTCCGTTTCATTGTAAAAATTCATTATTCCATGTGTCATCGGTGAACGAATAAAAAAAAACCTGGCGGACGATATTTTCTCGTCGAGTCGCGACAAACGGGTAAACTATGCGCTTAATATCGTCTGATTTATGCTCGCGAAGTTTCGCGGGGCGCTCCGACTATTCGTAACGACGCCTAATCGCATTTGTTGGCAGGAATGTTCTTTTTTCTTCGCGCCACTGACTCCGGCTCGAGAGAATAAAACGAGCGCGTGGAATTGCGACAATTGTCGTTTGTGATATTTCCATTCGTTCGGCATGCCGTGCGACAAATAGCGAGATAACGCGGATCGTGGTAGAAAGACGAAAAAAAAGGCATCGTCGAGGCGATAAAGTTGGAAGAAGAAAAATAGCAACAGTCGAGCCGGCTATGAAAGCAACAAGGTCGTTCGATCTAAAACACGTTCACTCTCGATCGACTTGTACGAGTCTCTGTGGGAGATACGCGGGCTCTTTTTTTTCTCGTACTGCACTTTGCGCGTAGCGCAGGGCCTACGGACAAAGAGTCGATACAATGAGAGCGTCGATGCTCGGGCGAACGGGATCGCGACGGCGCGCGGTAGGCCCGCATAACATCGACGCCTACGTACGGGCAACGCGAGCTGGATTGCGCAAAAAAATATTTTATAACGAGTCCCCGCGTAGCGCAAAGCATCGACGGACAGAGCACGGATATCGAGCCGGATAATACACGGAATACTCGCATTCATTACTCGCGCATTTGCAATGCCCTTTCCCGAACGACTTCGACCATTCGTTAAAAATAAAACTCCCTCGCAGAGACCGTTCACAACGCGAATTCCAGAATTCTCAAATATTAATTAATACTGATCGGGATATACGATGAAAATACTGCTTGGTAGAACATATTATATAGCACGTCTCTGTGTCTCGATGCTGCGTGTTTTATTATCTCGCGAACCGGTGTAAAGAAGAAAAAACAGTGATCGAAGTCTTGAGAAAATTCCATGCGACCGAGCTCGATTTCCGCAGCTTCCACGAGTTTCCTACGAGAAATCCAGTATCTCTTCAATCGTTTATATTTTATTTATTTTTATTGTTTTGTTGTTTTTTTTTTTTTCATTCTCTCTCCGTGTTTACAAGATGCAATACGATTCTCTTCCACGTACGTGCTAATTGGCAAGCATTCGTGTTAATCGCACGCGAGCGCGTTAGGTATTTTCGCTTCCGCGTGCTTCGGGCATAAATCGCGCGCGCATAACGCCGAAATAAACTGACGAATAAACGCGAGTTCGAGAGAACGAGGAAGAATATAAAATGACCACGTGATAATGAGACTAACGGAGGATTTCTTTGCGTGGCGAAGTTACGAGCGAAATTATTCTTCGAAAATACGTTTGGGTGGTGAGATTTTGTAAAGTCGAAGTCGAAGTTTGTTCCGACGCGGTCGCGGCGGCTCCGCGTTCGATTCTACCCGAGGGACCGGTCTCGCCGAAGGTCGCGACACGTTCGACCTTGAACTTCCGCGTTATTAAGCTCGCCCGAATGGTCCGGCTTGGGGCTTGAGAGAAAAACGAGTATGTAGAGTCTAAGACACCGGTTGGCTACGAACGGTCCAGGTGTTACGAGACGGGGAGGCGAAAGAGAAGAGTCCCGGACACCTCGCCGGGCACTCCTTGAACTCGAAGTCGTCCATTCGCCAATGGAACGTGACTGAATATATATATATATATACATATATATATAAATATTAATGAAGCTCGCACCAGGACAAAGTTGGAGTAACGCTTCGTTTGTATGAAAGTACGCAACGATAACGAGAATTTACAAATGAAATTACTGAAATTCAAAAAAAATTCTCGAACACAAAATCTCGGAAACGTTCAAGTTTTTTTTTTTTTTTTTTTTTTTTTTTTTTTTTTAAATCGAGAATGTTGGAAAATCCAAATGTTCAAGAATTATCGACATTGCAAACGCGGCACGTGAAGTTTTGCCCATATCCCGATTCGCGAATGCCAGACAAACGTGCCAGGCGACCTCGCGAACGCGGCTGATCGGTATTTATGTCGTACTCATTCTCGCGGTTGCACGTGGAGGAATCATCGGACTCTCGTGCGCGCATTAGACATTTGAATTCCGCGAGAAGAAAATCGAGATAATAATGTTTGTACAAAAATAGAATACGAGAAAACGAATTCCGATGTTCCGTTTTTCTCGCAAAATTTCGCAACGGTAAAGTCGATGAGTTTTCTATGTTATCGCGACGATCGAGATCGATGCGATTGTTTCATGTCTCTCCAACGGTATGTAATTGTCTCGAGAAGCTTCAATTCTTATCAAATTTCATCGAAGCCTCTGGCAAAAAGTCGAGCGGATCGTTTTCTTTTTTGTTGCATTCCATCACTCAGCGAGACAGCCGATAATTACATTCTTACGGTGAGATACATAATGATCTTGTTACGTGATTACAGTGGCACCGACTTTACCACTCCGAAGAGTCCTGACTAAACGAGAATTCGAGAGAAAAAAAAGAAAAAATTGAACGATCGAAAGAGGCGAGGTAGATTGGCGTCGATTGCGAGCAAGCGCGCGTGATGGATCGATGAGATCCTTGGAGCGTTTATAAATCTGTACCACTGCCGAAGAAAAATAAGTTCAGCGAAGAATGAAAAGAAACAATCTCTTCGCGCAATGGCGAAGGTATGCCGATACACACGCGCGGAGTACACGCGGATATAAATATGAACGTCAGGGCGTGACGGTGGATAAAGTACAGGTTATTTCTGCGTTGATATTTCCTGTCCTGGGTTGAGTTTTTTCCTCGTAGCGCGCGCGAGCGTGCGCGCTCGAGAGGGGCGAAAATACGCGCGAGCCCCGCGAAAGATCGTGAGAAAGCCGCGAAGAGGAAGTTGAGAATCTCGAGCGCGGATAGAACGAGGCACCGCGCGCGAATCAAGAAAGTTTCGTTAGTCGCGACGATATTAACGATCTAACCGATGAACAAGGCAGCCCGTACCGACGCTCGCTGCGGCTCGCTTGGAAACTCGTAAAACGGCGTTACAACGAGCCGCGGGGCTGTAACTTTGCGCGCTTTTTTCTTTTCATCAGTGTACGCAAAGAGTGTTTCTCTCACTTGGGCTCTTTTATAGTATGTATGCGAAGCCCTCAAGGATGTGGCGAAATCAAGGCCGAATAAATTAAATAAACCAGTTCGAAACTAATCGGTGACGTTACACCGGCGATGTAGTATAGACGGCGAGGTTTAAGAAAAAAGAAACGGCAAAAAAAATCGTTTTCTTCAGCCGTTCGCTACGATTGGAGACGAGACAAGGAATTCACGAACCAGGATATAACCGAAGCGCAGAACTGGTCCCAGTGGCTCTTTTTTTTTTCCTTTTCGAATCTCCCCCTACTCAATACCGATTGACGAAACGAGCACGCAAACACAACGCGTGGGCGTGCGCGCGTGGAACCAAAGAAACACGGAAAGTCCCGGAGATCCTGAATCTTATCGCGGATTTTTTTACCGTCGCGAGAGATCTCGCGCGATTTCGTAGATTCGGTGATAAATTAATAGCGCGAGTTGAGCGATAGAAAAAATCGTCGAATGTTTGTAAACGCAAGCTGACGTTTCTCGTGAATTTTTTTCTGTCGAAACTTTCTGTCCGGTCGTTTTTTTCTAACTTCGTCGGTCGCGCAGTCGCTCGAAGGGCTCGAAA
Source organism: Ischnus inquisitorius (assembly GCA_963924025.1). Classification (NCBI taxonomy): domain Eukaryota; kingdom Metazoa; phylum Arthropoda; class Insecta; order Hymenoptera; family Ichneumonidae; genus Ischnus; species Ischnus inquisitorius. The sequence goes on along the minus strand of OZ001245.1, from coordinate 7,559,218 downwards.
AAAAAGACTCGACGGTGCTGCCGAGTCCCCGTGGGGAAAAAATACTGTTCTTTCCTTTTTCAATCGCCTACGGTATATAATCTCACTTCCCCACTAGCAAAGACAACTTTCGACTGATACGTCGCACGAGTACCCGTGAACGAAGATATCCCCCTCAAACTGCTAAGTATCTCTTTGAATTGTTAATCAGTAATGGTGTTTAGATGTCCTTACGAAAAATCCCGCGATTGAACTCGCTCTCAAGCGTTGTGAGCTCGGAGCTATCTGAACGTTATATATATATTTTCTATTTTTTTTTTCAGAGTTTGTTTTTTTTTCGCTTCGCGACGCGAGCTTCGAGCCTGGCAATCAAATCGTTCATCGATCAATGCAGTACTCCCTTGGCACGACTCGAGTACATCGCCTCAATATTATTTTATATATATTTTTTTCCCCTCCCTCTTCTCAACGATACATATTTTACTATTTATAGTATACTACTTTATATCACTTTCGCGTTAATTCGAGACACGAGTCGCCAAGCTCGAAGCCTTTCGACAACTCCGACTCTTTGTTTTTCATTTTCGCCTTTTGTATTTCTTTTTTCTTTCAATAGTTCGCGCTCCCAATCACACAAATCATTCGACGCACGATAAACCATACACACACACACGCACACGCACACGCACATTCGAAACAATCACTATTATCTATACGAATCCTAGAACTCGGAGAACTCAGGCAAAGTCTGCATCTCGTGTGAAAAAAAAAATAAAAAAAATTTCATCTCGGTCACGCATTCATTAAAATCACACTAACGCTCTCAACTGATATTTATATTATTTATACGCCCCCGGAGTCGGTAATTGAGCGTGTTGCATCTTCGTCAGAATGTTCCAGCCTGACGAAACAAAAAAAAAGATCATCGATTCTCACGATGTGTTTTTTCACCGCAACCGGAAGCTCCAGAGCCAGGCTCATTTTTCTCGGCCAGAGGAAAACTCCGCGAAGCCGTCGACGGAGTGAATGCCGCGTTTCGATGATAAATTCCGAATACGATGCTTTTCCTTTCAATCGGCGAAACGTCATATGGCTAAATTTTTGTCGCGTTCATTTTTTTCTTCTTCTTCGGGCTTCTCCTCTGGCTCTCCTTGCTGTTTCCACTATTTATCCTCCGTCAAAATTCGTTTCTTCCTTTCATTTTATAAAATTTGTTTTTTTCCTCCCTTCTTCGTGTTTTCAAATCGTTTCCACTTGTTTATCCTCATTCGACTCAGAGATGAGTGATGATTATGTCATCGTCGATGTCGTCCTTCTCGTCGTCGGTTTCCTCGGGCATGTTTGCCTCGGCCTGGGCGGCTTTCGGATCCTCGGCGATGGCTTTGAGCCTCCTCTGCTTGCGCCTGTGCAATATCTCCACCACGATGTAGCCCATCGTTCCGATAATGAGAACGCTCAGCATAACGTAGAGCTTCATTCGCGCGCAAAGATGCGTGCTGTACGCGTAAGCAACGACGAATCCCGCGCTCTCCCAGAGACGATAGTTCGAGAACGCCGCCTCCTTGTTGCGTCTGAAGAGCGTACCGTACAAACCTGAAAAAACAAATGTTTTTCATTAAACAAAAAAAATCACTAACAGAATTTGTAAAAGAAAAAAAATTCTAAATTTAGCCGAGTTAGTAGAAACTTTCTGTATTTTTTTTTAATCGTTCGTTCGTAACAAAACATGCGTGCATTATGCAGGTAGATTCTTCTCGCTTGAGCGATCGCATCCTTGACCCGTCTATAAGCGAGTACGCGCGGCCGGCCGGTCGTTGGAAGTTGAAATACCGCATAAAAACGAATTCTCGTCTCGTCAATGCGAAACTCGTCCTGCGGGCTATTCGTCCTTCGGTTATCCCCGCGCTAACGAGGATAACGAGAGAAGAAAGAAGGCATCGATGATAACGCTTCGCGGAAAAGCGTGAGAGAGCTGGCGCGCTCGATGCACGTGGTGAGGCGTTATCGTGATAAATACGTCGCAACGACACGAGGGAATCTTCGAGCGTGAAGACTATTGCGCCGGAGAGCTTGGGTGGAACTCCGAAGGCTACAGAGGAGGATGTGCCAGACCGATTACGACGATAGCGATCTGCGAAAAATGTTCTCGAAGCGTCGAGAAACGAGGCGAAAAAAAAAACACACGATCAAGTATATCTGTATCGCTTTACCGTTTATTCTTGACGCTGAATAACGAGCGCGGGTTCCTTTCAACAATGCCTGAAATCGTCGACGCGCGCGTCACGGAATAGTTTTTCGTGGAGGATTTACGTTCGTGGAAACACACGACCGTCCTTTGCCTTTTTTTGTTCGTAATCCATTCATGAAACTGAATGGAGGTGAAAAAAAAAAAAACGGAAAAAAAAATTACAGACTATTGGTCGGATAATTAAATAGCCGTGGATACTTGTCGGCTGTGCGTAACATCAATCTCCGCTTCTATGCTAATTAACGCGATCTAAACGATTGCAATCTCGCGTAATCCGATTCTCTTGTTTGTGCGCTTTTTTTTCTTTTATTTTTATTTTTTTCTATCAACGAAAGAAGGACGATAATTCGCGGTTCGGTGAAACTGAATAATATCATTGTTTTCATGATATATAGCGAGTTGACATGAATGAAAATTTATAGCGAATTTTTTTTTTTTTTTCGGTAGGGATATATAGCGGAATGGAGCCGCGTTCTTGTCGCGAGCGAGCGGAAGTGTCGAGCCTGATTCAACGCCGGGACGGGATACATATATATGTATGTACACCGCAACCAATTACCGAAGAGAAACCGTCCCAACGGCCGTCACGAGACCACCTGTAATAGCCTCAGCGATCGTCTATCCTATGTATATTTCACGAACGGATAGAGATATACTCTGGAAGCCCTCAATATACAGTTATATGGTCTACGGGAGTTCGCAGAAACTGTGGACTCGCGCGACATTTAATCGTGCCCGCGGTTACGGTCGCGGTCGATTCTAACGAAGAGGCACCGCTGCCAAGGATGTTGAATGAATTTTGATCGATCGTTCGTGGAATCCTATCGATCGATCAATTGTTTTTTCTTTGATATCGATAAAAGTACGGATTTCGAACGATTCGACGAATCATTGAGAAAAATTCGCGAGATATTGGAACGTTTTCTCGAGGAAATTTCTCCGCTTTGTTCTTTTGAGATATTGTTTTTCTGGATCGACGAGATATTACTCGAAGTATCGCGCTTCGAAGGCTCGAATTCGATATTCAATCGCTGGCGCGCGTTGAAATGTTTCGCCGATGAAGGAATTCGCTTGAAAATTACATTAAGCAGCAGTCCAGTGTAGTCGGTACTTAGGAGACACGGATACACGCGCACAGACATTGCTCGACGTCGAGAGACTTTCTAAACGTGGCTTTTAATACCCGCGCGCCCGCGAATGCCCGAGAGTGTTGACGACGAGGCGGCACCTCGGCTCGCGTCTGTTTCAACCACGTCAATGCGTAGTTATGCGTATCAATCGGGCCGAACGAGTCGCGAACAATCACGGGAAGAGGAGAACGAACAAAGGATACGATATTCGGAATCGACTCTTTTAAGGCCCCGGCAGTTTAAGCTGAAAACGAGATTCTGGGCGAAAGACGAATATGTCCGAATACCCTAAAAATCCGATAAAAATTGACGATAGCGACGATGTTTTTCAAACTAATTTGTTAATAACATTCCGGCAATACTTTTATGCAAAATTATTTTTTTTAGTATCTTCTGTAAAGTGGATTTTTTAAGATTTTTATCGCATCGCAAAGTCTTCGAATTTCTTTCTGGAACTCACTTTCAGCCCCCCTTGTACACCCCTCTTTAAGGACACTCGATTTTTTTTGCAGTGTCGCGAAAAGATGATCGATGGGCACGAACCTTCGTTCCATCGATCGTTCAGCCCAAATTGACGCTTGTTGCGTTCGATCTCATCTGGTCCAAGAAAGCCGGTTCTCGAACTCGACAAAGTAAGAACGATAATATTCCAAGCTACGGGCACGGTGAGTTACGAATAAATAATTTAGCAGGCTCAAGAGAGAGAGTTCGGGTACGGCGAGAAGGCAAAAATTGCGGGAGAGCCGGGACGGTTCATCGCTAATCTTGATCCATCGTGTGGGTATAGTTCCTCGTGCTTTCGGCGATGAATAAAAGCCGGATTTAAAAAACGGGTATAAAAAAAGCAAAAGGAAGCTCGAAGAGTTGAATCTCGCGAGAGGAGAAAGAGCCGCGAGATAGAAGATTAATCGAAACGAAAGAAAGGGAAGATAAAAAAAGAAAAGAAACAGCGAGCAGGAAAGAAAAGGATACGGGACAAATAATAAAGAACAGTGACGTCAAAATCCCGAGGCGGGAGAGACGGAGCTCGGGCAACGTTTGGGATATAATTTTTCAGAGGCTGCCTAACTTCGAGAACCCAAAAGGCTTTCACGGTGTCAGAGACCCGCTAGCCTTGAGAAACGTGCTTCATGTTTTTTTTTTTTTCATCTCTCGGGAGTCCCCCAACGTTTGCCCTACGATAATGCTCGTTCTCTCTTCGTGAATCTTTTCGGGGGCCTTATCACAATATCATGTATCCTTTTCGCGGCGAACCAATCGTCACGCCATGGAATATTAATTTATATCTTCGACAGATAAGAGTCGATTTTGTTTTCAGGCATCTGGCGTCACGCTTGTTTGTCACACTTCGCCGATGACTTCGAGAATCGCTTATCTCGGTAGGAGCGCGACGCTTTTTCGAGAGATTTTACGATCCGGCTCTCCTCTGACCGTCCCTGTTTCGATAAAGACGGAAAAACATATTTATGAGTAAAAAACATTTCTGAAACAGAAAATTTCGAGCCAATTCTGCAACTCCATTGAACCTTTGCAAATGTTGGATAATTTAATTTTTACTCATAGATTATTATTAAGTAAGTTATTGTTTTTTGAAATGATTTAATTTGATTAATGATTTCGATAACATTTTACTCACCGTTCACTTGCGTCTGCCAAACAGCGTCACCGACGCCCCAGAGGCCGGCCACCGTGAAGAAGACGTAAGCGTTGTCCGGATGCGGCCTCCAAACGAGAAGGACACCGATCACAGCCGCGTGAACTATAGCACCGAGCGCCATCAGGGGTTGACGACCGATGAACTTCATTATCGAACCGAACAGCAACGAACAACCGGCGTTGACGACGCCGAAGCAGATCATCACGTAGCCGACTTTGTGCACCCCGAGAGCGCAGGAGATGTAGGCCTGCAATTGAGATCGCAAGAAGAACATTTTAATTTTTTGCACACATAAAAATAAGAAAAAAAAAAGTAAAAAGACGTTTTTATATTTGAAAAAAAAAGACTATTTTCATTCGAATTTTAGATTTTCCTTTCCTTCAAATTTGATGTGATTATTTTTTTATTATTTATAGAAAGTAAGTTTTCATTTCCAAATCGACTTCCATATAAATGCTATTTCCCGGTAAAAATGTGTTAGAAAGAAGACTCTAAAGTCGTAAATAGATTTTATTTTTTAATAAACAAACAATTCGATTTGATCTAATTAATAATTCATAAGATGCTATAATTAAAAATAATCGATCACAATTAAAAAATCGCAAACGATTAAACGGATAATTGAATGAATGGTTTATTGGATTTTATAATTTTTTCATCGATTTTTTTTCTTTCTGCAATACGGAACGACGTGAGAGGTATCTTCGACTTTTTTAAATGGACAATCGCCGTGAGAGTGTACATTCTACGAAACCGCGCTTGTTTTCATATTTCATTTGGTGAAATTCCTGACCGACTTTGCGTAATTTACCGCGGAGGTTTGGCTCGATAACAACTCGCGGAGCGAGAGACCTCGCAGTCGGGTACTCTCGAGGACATCTCGAGGATCGTCTTGGGTTCGTAACACAATCTGTGCCGCGCCTTTTCGCACGAGAATCCTTCGACGCGACTTTCATCGCAGGCCGCGAAAGCGTGTAAACTCCCCTCTCTCTCTCTCTCTCTTTTCCCCGTCGATACGCGACGAATATTTCTTTGCCTCTTCAAATTATGTATTCGTTTCGATTATTATTCGGAACGGAGGGTCCGGAGCGTGAAATTCAACGAAATGCGAAGCAGTGCACACGGTCATGGGAACTGTAGAGTCGCATTTTTTATTTTATTTTTATCAATAAAAAGAAAAGATAAAATAAATTGCGGGCCGATCATCGGGGTATCGAAACGGAGTGGCGAGACTTTCGCCGTGCAAAACTCGACCGTCAACTTGCGAAGAGGCATTTATTCCCGAACATCCAGTGACGCAAATCGAAAACAAAATTTCGTCACGAAAAGTCTCTCCTCCGAGAATAATCGAAGTATTTTTTTTTATCCTGATTTTTTTTTCTTTCCCTTCTTCGCGAGGGGAAAACGAAAGAAATTGGAGAAGAATCAATGGTAAAATTTGAGGCAGGAATAGCGTGGGGATCGGGAACGCTTGCGAGCGAAGTGGAAAAGCCCTGTTTCGGTCAGGCGTCGAAACGTCGGAAATCTTTCACCTCCTCCAGCCTCGACTGGACTGCCCCACGGTCGAAGAAAGCGATAATCGGATTCGTATCTTCCGAGAATCCCACAGAGGCCTCGAGAGCATTCGGAACATAGTTACGGTATAAATCTTCCAATACCATAAACGTTCTCAGTGCCGCGAAAGAGATAAAACGAAGAAGAGAGCAAAAAAAAATTCTTCAAAGAATCGAAGAATCCAGCGAATCACCCCAGAGCCCGAATATTCATAGCGAACATTTTTTTTCCAACAAAATTGAACCGCTGAAATTGAAGAAAAAACTAGAAGATTTAAAAGAAATAAAAAATTGAAGTAGTAAAGTCGTTTTGCGATCAGACGTTGCGAACATTAAAAAAAAAAAATAATTACCGAAAAAATGTAATTCTTGCAGATAAGAGTTTCTTTTATCTACAAGAATATTTTTTTAGATTGAACAATTTTGTCTTTTCAGATAAAGAATTTTTTTGTATCAGAATTTTCTAAAATTCGTTTCATCGGGCAATGGGATTCAAATGATGGTTGCGTGAAGATCGTTCTGAGATTGCAGCGAATGCCTTCGGGACTCGGGATGGTAATAGAGCAGACGAAGGGGGTTGGCAAGAAGTGGTCGTCGTTCACAGCGGAAAAGAAAAGTGCCCTCCCCTCCCCCGTGCGCGCTTGGTTATAACGACTGACCGGATCCTCGCAAGTAGTACCCCGATAGAGGAGTTCTCTGGCGCCGTCTACGGAATTCTCTCGGCAATGTAAGACGACGAAAAGAAACGAGTCTTGTATAAGGACTCGTTGCTCCGAGAGGGGGGGAAGGGAGAAAACTTGCAACCGAGGCGCCAGCTCAACAACCGTGGCATTAGAAGAGGTCTGCGGTGGAAGAGCGGTTAACCGGGGTACTGAATATACACCGTCGGGAAGTAGGGCAGACCCGTTAACGAGTACCTACAGCATACGGTAGCTCATAGTCTACGCGTTATTTTTCCGTCGCAGTTGATTAATGGGATTTCAGACAAACTGTCGTAAGAGGGCTTCAAATGACTCTTCGAGCGGAAGTGCGAAGAAAAACACAAAATAGGGACAGTTGCGAAAAAAAATTCAATTGCGTTGCAGCTAATGCCGTAGAATTAATCGAATATTCGGCTTCAAGTTGAATTGAACTAAATCAATGAAAATGGACTGTTAATTTACAAATAAAAATCAGGCAGACTAAAACTGAAATCGAAGCCAATAAGTTCAGCATTCAACGAAGAATGAAAATCAAATATTCAAGAAAAAAATTTAAATGAATCAATTAAAAATTACACCGAGATTTTTGTCTGTATTTCGTCAGAACAATTTCAGTGCATCGTCGTAACAAATGCATGAAAAAAGAAAAAAAACCAGAAACGTTGATGTCATCGACGTTATTTTGCCGCGGTTCGAGACCGACCCTGGGAAGGTCGTCCTCTCGGAATTCACAGATCGTATATCTAATCCGTGTGATTTCGCCACTCATCATCGACCCTGACGATTTCCGTACTTCCGACTTTATTGTATCCCGCGGCTCAGCGATGCGATATCGCTCGAAAACAAGCAATTATATTTTGCAATATCCCTCAATCGCGACATGTTCCATTCTTTCGCAAAGTTACATTCCGAATCATCATCTCACAATCGACGCAGGAGTATGCAAAAGAGTAGCTCCGAAACGTGTGTTTTTCGTAGTAACTTCCGACAATTCGTTAGCCAACCGATGAAGGCTGAAATTAAGAAACGTGACTAGGGGGCAGTGTGTCCCTGAACAAATGGGTTGGAGGGGCGTTTACCTCGAGGGGGATCATTTTTCGTTCTCGCTGATTTGCCGAGTTGCGTCGACGGGGTCGAGGCGCGAAAAGGCAGAGATTAAGAAGAATAAACCCTGCCTTGAGAAGAATTGGGAAAAAAGAAATGATAGAAGAAGGCGTATCTTTCCGGAGGATGGGGAGTTGCAGAGTCGTAAATTGGGTATACGCTCGAACGGCAAAAGGTGCCTCCGTGAGGCAATCGCGCGAGGACCTGCGTCTCGATGGTCATTAAAGAGCTGCGTAATAGGCGAGAGCTCGGGGAGCCTCGCTAGGCGATCACCGTCGACGATACCGTGATGATCAGAGGATTATCGTGCGGATGACCTGGCCCCGTCGTCAAGCTGCGAGGCTCGCGGCCTTGGCTCTGGCTCGGTAGTCACAGTCGTTTACGAAGGTCATCGTCGCTACCGATTATCACGAAACCGTGAGGGAATCGTCGTTACGGACGCGAGCGGCAATGATCTAATGATTATATTGACGAAAATAACAGGGAAAGATACGGCCTGGATATAAATTTCATTCTCGTGAAGCCTTTCGAGTCTCCGACCCGGCGTGTCCCAGACCTCAAATTCGTCTTAATGACCCGATTGAAACGAAATACGATGATTATCGTTGATTCTTGCGAGGCTTCCGAAACTTCACAGCTGTTGTTGACGCTCGTTCGAGAGAATTCTCGTGCCCCGAGTACCGTTGTTCGTGCGTGAGCGGTACGAAAGGGAGTAATCACGCTCGCGCCGGCTGATCGGCATTAGAAAGTGGCCCGAGACACGGCACGGCCGGAGAACACGACGGCGCAAAGAGGCGAGCGTGTCTCGACCGTTTCGTATTTTGTTTCGACGATTTATGTACTCGACGATTGCTCGTCTCTCATGGAATCGAAAGAAGACACGCCAACGGAAACTCGCAAATCTTTCCGGAGCTCCGGACGATCGTCGCCGATGACAAATCTCAATTGGGAGACACGCGATGAGAAAAAAAACGGATCAGTCGAAGAGTCGCACGACGTTGGCGTGTGATCGTGAATTTTTCAGGGTCGACGAAGAGCTTGAGAATTCACGGGTTTTGGAAGAACTTCAGGAAGGTCGCGACTGAGCGAGGCAGCCAAGGAAATGTAAGAGATGAAATGCGTTCGATGATTCCAGTGATGATTCTTCATACCTGAGTGAAATCGGCACCGATGAAGGCTTGCTCCATGCCGATCCATACCGTTATCGGTATAAGCAATTGCTGATACGGTTTCTTCAACTGATAAGCCGTCGCCGAGAGCAGTTGGATACCGCTGAGCTCCTGACTGTCGGCGCGTCGCTGCTTCTCACCGTACCTGGAAAAAAAAAAGAACAAAATAAATTCGATATTCGATACACAATTTCGCGCGAGTCGCTTAATGGTAATTCGGGACAATTTGCTCGATCAACGATTGCATCCAATCATTCTCCTCGTGTCAGCATTTTTTTTTTTATAATTAAAAATTATAGAGCTCACTGAAAAATCGCAAATTTTCTCATAGCCGCAGACAAGTGAAGCGGGTGGTCTATCAGTGGCAATTATGCAATTTTTTTTTTCAATTGGCCTAGCTCGCAGTTCGTGACGCTAGGAACTTTGATAACCGGATCTGCAACCGCTCATTCGACGAGTCTTTGTATTGGAGACACAGAAAGACAGATTTCTCGAGACTGCGATACACGCGTTGCAATCTCGCTTGATGCAGCACCTCTCGGGGGAACTTACGCGTGGAAATACAGTGTTGCGCAATTATTGACCAGAGACGAGCGCGCCGAGTCACTTCGTCTCTTGCGCGGTTAAATTTATATCTACGACTCTCCACTCATTGAAGTCTCTCCGGGAGTAGCGTAGATATACGGCGCACAGATGTGGAGTATATGCGCCTACGTGTTTGCCCGAGCAACTCCATTTCATTCATAGAACCAACTCGCTGACTGCATTTCCGACGAAGAAAATCTCGCGTGAATCGCCAATGAATGAACGAAATTGTCTTTATGGTAAACACTCGCTCATATGGCAATATAATGTTCTGGATGATTTTTTATCAGTCAGTTTAACCGATTTCATCAAGTCAGTTTAATAAGACATTTTTCAACGAATCACATGCATTTTTTTTGGAATTTTATTCCATCGGGAAATATTCAAAAGTCGTTCTGATTTTTTTTGGATAGTTCACTATTTTAAGGACGAAAAACACTTCCTTGAGTATGCACTCAATGGACGATCCACCCTAATTCAAGCCTCTGAAGAATTTTCGAACAACAAATATATTTCGTTTCTCGCGCCGTCCGCAGAAATAGTGTTTGGGAACCGCTGAGAAGGGGACAATAGGGTAGGAAGGCGTCGAAGAGTTACTGCCCCCTCGAAGCTGAACGTTATATGATAGCTATATTTTAAGGCTTGAACCCCGGAGCGTTCTCGAGGGCACGCAAGTTTCCTCTCTCAAAAGAGCCAAGAGCCCCCCGAAGCGAGGTGAGAGATAATGACGAGTTTTGCATCGAAAAAAAAGAAGTAAGAAAGAGGAAGAAAAAATTACCAAGACCGATAAATCACCGAGGCACAGTGGCAAACTCGATTACCCAAATTGCCATCCTCTTTATCCTCGTATAATAAGAATGATTGTAGCTAAATAACAGTCGCGAAGATTCCGATTGAAATTGAACTTGCATTCAAGGGTATCGGCCGTCTATTATTATATCCGTGCGCGGTTGTAACCAAGCGAGTTTATTCCAATGCGATAATCGGGCGGCCTCTCGCCGGAGATTGTCGTAACGATCGTGAGGAAAAGGAAGAAGATGTAACAGAACCGGCGAACGAGTGTAGAAAGAGGCCCTTGACCGTGAATAAGGAAAAGGAAAAAAAAACGAAAGAATTAAAGGAAACGAGTTTTTCGAGCCGACTTTATCTATATTTAGCCTAGTATCCAGGCAGACGTCTCGAGGGGGTTGAGCCGCGTCGTCTGCCGACGCACCGAACGATGGGAACGAGTTATCTCCTCCTTTTCTTCTCTATGCCGCAAGAAGCTTGAATTTGCACAATATAATCCCTCGAGGCTTCGTCTATGCTTCGTTCCTTGTTTTTTTTTCCTCTCGCTTCTCCTGTTGGCTTTTTCTTCTTGTCGCCGGGCCGAGGCGACACCCAGGGCTCTATTCTGAATCGCTCGGTGCGTCGACGTCCCTAAGTACCCGGCGGTGCTCTCATCGGCGATCGGCAAGATACTCGCACACGGCAAAACGAACCGCAAACAACTCCCGGGGAGTCTCTGTGCTTGGAGCAGCATTCCACAGAACACGTTTGAGGTTTCAGTTTCTGGACTCCTCTCGGCTCTGTGTGCGTTTGCGTCTTTGCTCCTTCTCACTCCCTGGCGATGTCTGCTACATCCTTGCGACGAGCTCGCCAAGCACCGAATCCTCGCGCTCGGCTCGCCGACGGTGCTGATTGCGAGAGCCTGGACCTTCGTCACCGGAGTCACGGACGCGTGGGCGTTGCGAAGAGACCCGCGACGGAGTACTCGGAAATCTCGACGAGGATTCCGTTTCTCTTTTTGCCTCCGGCTCAACGAGACTAACGTCCTTCATTTTTCATCCCTTCTTCTTCTTCTCCTTCTTCTGCCTCATATTTTTCTTCTTCTTCGAGGCTCCGCGAATATTCTCTGCCGCCTCGCTACTGGAACAATTATTTAATTTAATAATAACCAACGATCTCATTATCTTCTCTCGTCGCACCAATGTTTCACGGAACGAGATCTCTGCCGAGAATACCTTGTCGCGTGAATTACGAGCTTCGAGGCGTAATTAAGATTTTCAATTAAGCGTGCCTACCGAGGCGCGAGAGCCACTTCCAAGACCTGTTTTTCTCTTCTTTTTCTTCATCGGTGCATCAGCCGGGTACTATGAGAATGGAGATAAAATGGTTACAGATTTTATTTCGAGATCCAGGAAGGATACGACGATGATGATTGGTACACGACCGATGATCGGTGTATCGCGGCAGCGATTCAATTTGATCCGGTCGTTAACTCCGTTAATTATGTAATTTTTGTGATCCCGCCGTCCTCGAGAGAATTCCATTCCCCTCGTTCTCGCCGTTATCGTCACTCTTACTGTTCGTTGTAAAAAAAATTGTCTTTTACGTTATTCGTTCCTCGTGAGATTTCCGAGCGACGATTTCTTAATCGATTCCACAACCATAGAGGCGGAAAATAAAACACGTAACGCGAACGAGCTTCTTCGTATTTGGAGTGACTTATGTGGTACATAAACGCATACTATGTACTATATATACTATATGTGTATATATATATATATATATATATCGATCGTGCATTAGTTATTTAATCCAGACGCCAGTCACGCTTCTCACCTCGATTGGAGTTTACAACTTGCGCTCGTAGTTCGAGAACCACTCGAGCAACTATACGGCCGTGCAAAACTCTCTTCGCGCAATCACAGGCCACGTACCTTTCCGCGTATGAGAACGGATTGCAAATTAAGTATATGTCGCGACGCGCGCGTCGACGAGATTTCCAGGACTCTCGCGATCCCGCGAGCGCGCGTTACTCGTGAAAGAAACGTGAAAGCAGCGCGAGTGGAAAATTTTTCTCTGCGAGCAATCACACACACACACACACGCAATCACACACGCAGGGCGTGTCCCAAACATTTGCGCAAACACGCACGGCAACGACAAGCTTCAAAATATTGAATTAAGTATCAGCGATATCGCCTCATTGAGTTTGATTATTTTCAATTGAAAGGTTTTAAGGAGAGCGTATTAAGTCCCAGCCTAAAGTGAGAGTAGAAGAGAATTTCAATGGGACAAAAATTGGAAAAATATCATCAAATTATAAGGCGCTGAAATTATCAAATTTTGCTGACAAGCTTTCGACAAACTATCTCATAAAATTGTTTAATAAATCAGTTGTTTTTCGCAAAAATCGTTCCATTGATTTTTTTAAATACATTTCAAATTTTCTTTGAATTGTTCAATTTACAGAATATTTCTTTGTTTTTCAAAAGTTACCGTTGGAAAGTTTTCAAACTTCTTCGTAAATCTTACTTTTGACAGGAAATATGATAACGCCTTTGGAGATAAATAAAGCGGTTGGGGAATGAATAAATCGCTTCTGTAACGAGTAAAAAATATCGCCCTCGTTGCAATGAGAATAAAGATAAGATGCATTTTTTTCTTCAAGACTCATCGAAAACAATCGCTAGATTCGTGAAGTAAGCTTTGCAGAAAGTTTCATTAATATCACGGAAAAATGTATTCTCTCATAATCGTCGCGGCAACGTGGATAACGGAATACCAACGATATCCGTTCTTCGTACCTCCGCGAATACGTGCAAAAAGCACGTATGTTCGTCCGGCCTGTGTTTTTTTCTCCTAATCCAGATACATAATAAAGTATGTATCTGGAAAAAATGGATATACGTACAACACTCGCTCGAATACTAATTGCTCGCTACATTCGTTCCGATATCGTCGCACAGACACAATCATCGTTGGCGAGGTTTTTCGAGCGCCGCATCGCTGAGTCACCGCGGCATCGTAGTTAAACTCGTTGTCCATTATAACAGGCACCGTCGACCGGTGGAAACTCTTGGTTCTTATCCTCTTTAATATACAAGCAGTCTCGTAAACGGCGAAGCATACAGAATCGCGCGGAGAACGATTCAGCGTCTCGCACGCACGCGTGAGGCACACACGGAAACCTCAAACGCGGCTCCGCGATGGCAGAGAAAGAGAATCAGCCTTGCAAGGTCATCGAGCAACGGCCATAACTGCTTTGCATCGTTCATTCTATAATACGCTCGTTCATATTCATATTTAGATACGCGCCTATCTATATCTATATTTTCCAGCGTGTACACCGAATGTACGCGAGCAAGAAGCGTGGGAGGTGAAAACAGTAGCGAGGATAATTGACCCGACAAGTTTGCGAAACCCGCGACTCCGGTCGTGTAAAATTCGAAGTAAACTCTGCTCGAAGGCTTGTCAATGAATATTCAATGTAAACATATATTGATTATGTAGACAAGAGACGATAAGGGGCGGGTGGAACCCGGAGCAAAATGAATCAGGCAAAATTAACGTCGAACCAGGGAAAAATGGACCGACACAAAATTAAGGAGAGGAGTGTATCACATTAATTCTGTGAAATAAGTGTTTGAAACGGTTGTTAAGAAATAAGTCGTAAAAATTGTTCACACTTCTGGTAGCTTTATTTGCCACCAAAACGTTTTTGTTTTTTTAGAACATTGGATTTGTAATTAATTCAATTTGGCAATAAACAGTTGAAGTGTCTTTCTAATCATGACAATTGTCTGTATTCATTGCTCGGTCCGTTTTGCCCCGATCTTCCCTATATCGGTGTCTAAACGAGCCGCGAGAGTCGATCGATCGGGGCAGGGAGCCCCGATATACAAGCTTTTCCAGAACCGAATGTGCGCGAGATGATCGGAATCGGCTATAAATCGACGGTAGTCAACGAGCTGGAGGCTCACTCCGAAACCGTTACGTGGCCGTTCGAATAATGCTCCTTCGGCTACTCCAGAGACTTATCGCTGTCCACGAAGCGCATCATCGGTGCACTCTCGGCGTTTGCGTATTCAGGGAAAAATGGACCAAATGAAGCGCTCCTGAGAGGTTCGTCGATACATCACTTTTTAACTAATTTTTCATTTTGCTCTAAAAATTTGAGTCACGCAACTGTGCCACTTCGCCCCGAAAATTTGAGGTACGCAACCGTCCCATTTTGCTCCGAAAAATCGGGTTGCGCGATTGTCCCATTTCGTTCCGCCTTCCGCTACGTTTTTCACGTACGCCACGAAACGTAAATACGTGCTCGAGAGGAGGCGCGCACGGGGCTTGCGTAACTTTACGTATGCCGTCGCAGCGCGAGATCGGATCGTAGCGAAGTCAGCGAGGACAGTGGGAGATATCGCGATTGGATAAACCCGACGATTAGCGAGACAGAGAAGAAAAACAAGAGAATGGAGAATGATGAAGAAACGAGCGGCAAGTTATCAATTTGAGAATGACGGCAGAGAGAAGATCCGTAAAAACAATTATTTTAGTATTACTATTCGTTGTTTTTCGAGTCTCGCGTGACGAAAGAGTCGTTTCCGCGGATAATCGTTGCAGGGGATCCCCCTGAAGAACGATTGATGCATAAAAAAAGCTAATGCAAGACCGACTCCAGATATCATTAGGAAAATCGAATTGAAATTTTCTTTTTCTTCGCTCTTCGATTTTTCAATCGGAAGCGATAAAGATGTGAAAGAGGCTGCGATTATTATTAGCCTCACGTGGCAATAGCGGCGTTAATTGGGGCTAAAATCCAGTTTGAGGAAGAAGATGAGAAGAAAAAAGAAGAAAGAGAGAAGCGAGATTCTATTTTTAAACGAGAAACTGCAGATGACTCGCGAGAGAAGTTGCACACGAGGTAGAGGACTGGCATTACCCGTTCCTGTTTTCTCGTTGGCTCACGGGAGTTCGATGAACGGCCTCACCGAGGCTCTCCAGCATCTCTCGGCCACTCTTCCCGCTCGGGCAGGCGCCGGAGACTCGGTCGAGCTGCTGTTGCCGCTGGCTCGGCTCGCTGGCTGTGTACGCGAAGAATTTATACAGCACTTGCGCGGGCAAACCCGAGGAGCCGGTAGATATGGAAGTGATTGGCCCGAATACGGGGAAAAGGATTGCAAGGCTCGCCCGAGAGACACGGGCGGCACAGGTGAGAGGCGAGTTTATTATAGGACTATGGGGGGCTACTATGAGAGATAGAAACCGCTTACGGAAGTAAAACGCCGACGCGCGCCTACGGGCCACGAGGGAATCGAGCATAGTATAGCGTATAACCATGACGGTTTCCCCACCGTGTGGGCCATCGGACAGCGAGAGTTGCACCGCACGAGCGAGTTGCGCGGGTCAGGCACGCCGTGTGTTGTCGTGCCCGCGTGGGCAGATCCACGAGAGATTAAATCCTTGTTCCTTCTCGTTCTCCTCGCGGTCGCAACGTTATCGATTCACAAATATTGCGATTCGCCCTTACGCGCGACATAACTTTCTTTACTTTTCTATATTTTGAATTGAAAAAAAAACGTATAATCCGAAGGTTTTTCAACGTTTTTGTTACAGTCGCTGAGCGATATATTGTGAAGTTCAACGAATGAAAAAATAATTTGAATGAGTACATTTTTTGAACACTTGAAAAAACTGATATCTTCTCTGCTTTGTTTCGTATCATCGCGCCTATTTTCGAATTTCCGTTTCTCGGTTTTTTTGCCCTCGATAGTACAGAATAGAACTCGAAAACACTGAGCCACAATTTCCAATGTTTCTGAATAACCCGTCAGAAAAGAAAAACTGCAAAAGTGAAGAAATTTTGCTCGCGAGCGATAAGATTCTCTTGTGTAATCTGTTACCGTCTCGCGCGCCTTTATTGACAAACACAGTAGTCAACTGGGCGTGTATGAAGTACAAAAACGTTGAAAAGCGAACGAGAAGAAACAATGCCAGACAATGTGTACAAAAGCATTCATTTTTTTCTCCAATTTTCTTATCGCGCACGAGCGCGCCTAGTTTTCGTTTTTGTTTGTTTCTTTCTTTTTCCGTCATCTTTCTCAACGAGTCGTCGCGGTTGTTGCGGAGACCCGCGATACTTCATACTCTTCGCGGTGCTCCTTCGCTTCATTTTCCGTCGTCTCTCGCCCAGCTTTATCAGCGTCAGTAGGTCACGCGGAACAGGGCTTTTGACGCTCATTCTACGCGAGTCTCGCGCGCGAATGTTAATTACTCCGACAAGTCGACAAGGCTCTCGCACGCCACGGCGCCGACGGGGAAACATTGCTATTTGCTTATCGATCGATTGACTCGCGAAACAATTATTTGACAAGGATTAACGACGCGTGAAATAAAAGAAGAGAGTAGGTATGTGCCCCGTAGACCGAGCGGCGAATGTTTCCTTCTCCGTGATTCGATTGAATTCATCCACAAACCTTTCCGCGTGATTATGAAGACATTATCGCGAATACGCGAAGAATTCTGGCTCTCGGATTTATCGAGACTCGTTCGAGCGACAAAAATTCGTTCCAAAGGCCAAACACGGTGTCATCGTGTTTGCTCAATCGTTACGCAATTATTTTGGCGCCCACGACCGAGGCATCTTGAATAATCAATTAATAAAAAAGGAAATGCTGCATACATTCTTCGCATCGAATCGACGTGTGATGATTCTTTTCACCGTCAATATCGACGAATGAGAATCATACAACGAATCGCGAACGAAGCGTTCCACGAGCGAAAAGAGACGAAGAACGGAGGCGCGCGGATTTTAATAAATACGAATACCGCGCGCCTGGGGGGGAGGGCTTCCCCTCCCGGAGATTACGTAATCCTGTGCATCGATGCGTCCCGAGTCGGATGTACGTTATTTTGCAATCACGAAACCCGGAGAGCAATGTTTATGGCGAATAACTGCGCGGCCATAACACGAAGAGCGAATAGTAGGGATTCCATATTGCTCGCGCGAGAACGGTGGAGGATGCGTCGAGTGCGCGATGCGGGGGTGGGAAAGAAGGGGGAGCGGGAGGAGGAGGAGAATTGAAGGCACATCGTCGTCGCACATCCTCTCCCGTGATACTCGCTTATTAGCTCTCGGCTGACTCGTCCTCTATGCGATCGGTGTGTTTCGTAATCAATAGCCCCCGATGGGTTTAACGTCGAGGCGACGGGAGGCCATCGGTGCATCATCGTCGAAACCGAAACGCCGAACGAGTTCGACACGGAGGCAAAAACGAGAAAAAAAAAAATCGCCTCGAAGCCGTGAAAGTTTTTGGGATTCTCCGTCGTAGAAACTCGGCTCGTCGCGTCCGCTTCGAGGAGTCGAAAGGCTGAACAGAAGAGAAAAAAGAAAATGAGCAAAAATAACAACGCAATTGAAAGAAAAAACGATTGGGCACGTTTCTCTTTCGAAAGATGAAGAATTCCGGGTTCTTGCGTCACGACGGCGCATGCCGAGGAATATTCGAGCGACGACGCACACTTTTGCGGTTATCGCGCAAACTTCTTTCGCGCGAGATCATGAATATTTCGTCGCTTAGCGCGAATTCAGCGACAAAGTCGTTATCGAGACTTCGCGCGATGACGGAAGACGTGAGCTGTCTCGAAGGTGGAAAGGAAAAATTGTTAACGAGATATTGAACGATTTTGGATGTAAATCGTGCGAGTCAATTCGGTCATTTCGGTGGTTTCGGTCGGAGCACTCACCTGGACAGGGGATCGACGAAGAGGGCGACGATTATCACGGCAACGATAACACACGTTAGATAGATGGCGGAAATCTCGTAGATCTCCGAATCCGGCGGTCGATGTAGATTGTCGTGGGCACCGTTTCCAACGACGCAGAAATTCGCTCCGCACCTCTTGAGCTTGTTCAAGAGATTCGTCGAATTCGCTCCGCTCTCGCTGCCGAACTCGCCTTCGCTCAGAACTGAAAATTGAATCATCAAAAGAATTAGCGACGGCAGAAAAACAAAAGAATTAGTTCGGGCAATTTAACAATTGTGTTGTATCGCATATTTCCCGGTAATAACACTGTACTACCTACGTCTATTGAAGTCACACAAAACGGCCGATCTCAGTGAATGAATCGACCGCGGAATTTTTTGTAGATAACAGTATTTATTCTCTCAAGTTCTTGACTTCGCAGATTTATTCTTTGGATCAAGTGTTCTAGAATTTCGTAATAATATAAAATAACAATTATATATCAAAGGTGTAAAATTAATAATGATAATTAATAATAATTAAAAACCACATCGATACTTTGCTATTAAAAATGCACGTGAAAAAACAACATAAATACTTTGAATGAAAAATCAATATCGTACGAAGAAAAAAATCTCGAATATCGATAAATCGAATCCAACGGCCCGCGCCTCGTTGTTACAGTTCCGATTACATTCGCAACGGTAATAACGAGGATAATGAATAGTCAGCGTATCCCGGATTTCGTGCGGTTCTAGATTCGAATCTGATTCTCTCGTCTGAAAACATTAACCAGAGAGGCGCTAAGTGCAAACGATTCACGGAACGCAATATAGCGACGCGCTCGTTAGTCGTCGCGGCAGTCATCGTAGTTTTCGCATTAACAAAGGCTCCCGCGCCACAGTTTTGCCACGTGCTGTCGATACAATTACCGCACTATCGTCGGTACGGAATAGTAATTAACGCGAGAGGGTCTTTTTCTTGCTCAGCTCCCGCCTGGCTCGCTTCGCCTCGGCTAACCGGAACTCGCGGCGAATGCGTGGAAGATCGCATTTCTGTTGTTGGGTTCGACGCATGGTTAAGCGGAGAGCAAGGATCAACGTGTTACGTATTATACACAACCGAACGGCCGGATGGCGGAGCTTCGGTTACGAGCTGAACGGGAAGTATCCAAGATTTTTTTTTTCGATTTTTCTTTTTCTCGTTCCTCTCCAGGCGCGTCTCCGCGTTTCTCTCGATAATCGCGCGGGCCTCTATCAATCATTGGCCGATGGCCGTGAAACTACTATCGCTAAAGAGCGCCATTCTTCTCTTTTTCAACTCCCACGCGTCCGCGTTTTCAGAAACCTTTTGTCGTAAATCTTCTCGCCTGTGCGCTACGGAAGTTTTTACACCTCGTGGAAGACGAGGGAATATTCCTATTATTCGGAATAATCGAACTTCGTGGATTATGCATGGGATCCGCTTATCTGTAAACGATGTCACGGTTAAAATATTAACCATACAATCATAGCGCACTGCGTATCTTCGCGTGGGATCTCGATTCGTGAATGCAAACCGTTGCAAACGATGCGCTGCTCGCGCTGTAATTATTTAACGATTCTGTTGGCTTTTTTTTATTCGACGATGAAACTTTTTGAGTCGTCGGTTTTTTTTACTCAATGATGAGGCTATTTGAATATTTGTTTTTTTTTTTGTTTCTGTTTTATTCGACGTTGAGATCTTTAATTTAGATTTTTAAATCTTCGGCTTTTTCAATGCCGCGCCACGGCTTCGGGTGTAGACACGATTTTTATTTGCACATAATTATAATACCTCGTTGTTCGATAGCAAACACGAAACATTTCGAGGCGTATGTCTACTCGTATTTTTTCTTCTTCTTCCTCAATTTTTTCTTTTTTTGTTTTTTTTGAATAAATTTGTTCAGGTGGAGGATTCCGTCTCCGTCTTCTTCGAGAGAGCTCCGCGACGGAGAAGAGTCGAGTACTCGTCTCTGCGACCTCCAATATCTTGGTTCGAGTTTAAAAACCTCTAGGATAGATTTGAAAAAACTTAATTATAATTCTTATTGAAAGCCAAATATTTTAGTGCAATCCTGTCGAATGATCGATGCTCTTTTAATTGATCTCTTTTTTTTTCTCTTTCATATCGTTATATTTTTTTCCGATTTCTTGTTGTGCTCTCGCGACAATCGTGACGTCGGCAATTAAGCCACACAACGAACGGAAGTTAACGAAGTTTGAACAACTGAGCGTTTATGGGTTCTTTTCCACATGCACGGAGAAGAAAACGCGAAGCAACACACGCGCGAAGCGAGGGGCCGCGGGGAACACGGGGAATGCGCAACGTTAAAGCGGTCTGACAAAATATTTAGCGGCTTCTTCGGGTATCTTTGAGTTACCTCGGAGACACGTTTAATCGTCGAAAACAGCTGGAGCGCCTAACAGTGGTTAAGTAGATTTTATTTCATTTTTTATCACCGACGGAATAAGGTTTTTACGACATAATCGAGAGCAGCGTCGACAATCGATGATTTAACGATTCGCGCGAAAATTCTATTCTTGCTTATTTATGGTTATCAAGGTTAAGGTCGTTAAGTGCCGTACAAAAAAACGTGCCGTTTTTCTCTCATACATTTTCTCTTCAATTTCACTTTCAAATTTCTCAATTCAAATATCAAATAAAATAAAATTTTTATCGGATTCCGAAACTTCTCGAATGTTTTTCTTTTCTTTTACGCGTTTTCAACAATATGTTTACTGCTTTTTTATTTTATCTTATTATAATAATGGTGCGAGAAAAAGATACTCGTATTTTATGAATCCCAAATTTTCGTTTTGGGTGTCGAGACTTGTTTTTGCTTTGCTTTTCAATTCGATGCCAATTTTCCTCGCCGACTATTGACCGAAAAAAAAAACATGAGCAAACACTTATTTTGTCGTTGTGCCGAATTTCGTAGAAGTTGTAAATTCGCTCGGAGCGCGCGTTGCGATCTCTCGATAAATCGAATTATTTTCCGCGTTGCGGCGGACTCTCGTCTTAACTCTCGACCTCTCAAGGCAAGGACTCGAAGCGTCAAACAATCTTGACCTTACGGTACAATAGTTTGCACCGCCAAGCGTGAGAGTTAATGCCCCATTCCCCGCCGCCGAGTGCCATGCGTCGTTTCGTAAAGGTCGCGCATTGCGGAGGATCGAACGACTCGCGAGAAACGCTCAGTCAGAAAAAAAAAATAAAGAAATAAAGAGAAAAAGAAATGACGCAATAACGTGCGCTATCGCAACGCTATTAAACATCGCGCCGGAATCATCGAGCGAGAACGCGTCGAGATCGAGAAAAGCCGCGTTCGATCGGAGCGAACGAAAATGGAAACGTCGTAAAGAATCCGAGCGCGAGTTGGCCACCTGTTTCGCGTATGTTTGGACTCTCGCCGATACAAAGTCTTTGCTCTCGTTGCTGTACAAAGAGACCATCGCCGCGGCGAGAACCTCATTGAAACGTGACGCAATCCACAAAGATAAAGTCTCTTTTTAACGAGACTCTTCGACGCTCGCTTTTCCTCCAATTGGCTCGACGACTGAGCCGCGATTTGGCAAACTTCGCGCCGCAAATTTAATACATTTCTAAAAGCTCATCCCCTACGAACTCTAATATTAAAGCATTCATTCATTTTCGCTAACTTCGGTAAAAATAAGAAATATCGAAAAATGGAGTTAAAAGTTTTTCGAAATCTAACCACATTTATCTTTGCTCCGGAAGAGTCTTCGAATTTAAAAGACCGATGTAAATACGACAGAACTCGAAGAAAGTTTCGAGGGGAAGCCCCACCGTTTAATATTCGCGAGAAAAAAAAAGAAAAAAAGGTTGTTTCTTTGTGTTGAGCCGAGAACGTGCACGCAAGAATATAGTTAACGCGCGTACGTATACGGTAGCTGTGCTCCGGAGGGGAATGCGCGCTGCTTGGTACGGAAAGCTGACTATCTCAGGTTTATACCGGTTAAATCTCGTTCGACGATTCGCCCGCGGCGTTCTCTCGCCACGCTCGTATGTCGATATAGCATACATATACATATACAAATTGACAAAAAATATATAAAAATGTATACATGAAAAAAATAACGATAAGGAAAAAAGTACAAATATGTGACGAAAAAAAAATTCGTTTTTCGAATTCTATTTATCCATTTTTATATATTTTTACTCGCAACTATATAAAGTATACGGATTGAAAAAAAATTATTATATTCATATATACAACATAATGATAATAATAATAATAATAATTATTATTATTATTGTATATATATATTAATTTTTTACCCTCTCATTTTTTTGATTGATTGATTTTTATGTATTTTTATCCATAAATATATAAGGTATTAAATTACTACGATAGACGTGAATAGTAACGTAGTACGAGAAACTGCTAGGATTATTTATCGAATTCATCTATCTATGTGTATGGTATATAGATAAATACCGATCGTAGAAGAGAGCAAGAACCGTCGAGCACTTGTCGCCGAAGGTTCAAGCACACGTACACACGCACATCAATGTGGACAGTAGTTACGATGCGTAAGAGTCAGCCGTCGGCGTGTTATTGCCTCCGCGCTCGCCTCGACAAGTGGAGTGGCTCGGGCCGGCCGCGTAACGCTGTTCGGTCAGACGCCCGGTCAGACTGCGCGCCGATTCGAACCACTGCCACGATGTGTCGCGTTGACTCGCTCCACTTGAACCCGAAGCCACTCGCTAATTCAATTCTTTTTCTCCTTTTGGTTTTTCTTTCGGAATTTATGATTCGCCGATTCATTGATAACTGCATGGAAATCTCGATGTCTCGAGGACGTAAAAAAAGAAAGAGGAAAAAGAATACTCAAGGTGCGTGTGCCGTACCGGAATTATGCGCTTGGAAATTATGTACGTAGCGAGATAAACGAAGAACCTGTTAACGGTATTGCTGCCAGCGGAGAGTCTGCGATCTTCGGCACTCGCGCGAGTAGAAGAAACATACTTGTCTCTGCTACGAAGTGGTCGAATCTCGAGACTCGTTTATAAAGAAAAATTCTTCGCAATTTTTTTTATTGAAACTCGAGATTTATGGGATACGAACGGTTTTTTTTTTATTGTTGCCCACCAACTTTGTGAGAGGTTAATTGTTAATTTATTTTCGACATCGTTTTTTTCAAAAATTAATTTTTTCAGCATTTTTGAGAGACCGATTTTGTAAAGACTTTTTAAGAAAATTTGGAACTATTTTGTAAGTGTATCAAATTTGATCTGAATCTTACTTTTGGCTGGGAATGTAACGATATAGCCGTCTTAATGAATCTTCGTTGTCTCGACGGACCGGCAAAAATGTTCCTTCGTTTTTTTTCTTTTTTTTTTCATACAACGAAGGATAAGGTCATTCTTAGTTAGTTGAGCCGTGGAGAAAGATTCGTTCCCGTTATTGTAAAGTCCGAGGCTGGCCGCCGGACGGCAGCGTAGTTAGTCGGACGACGAGAGGAGGGATGGCAATAAGGAGTCGGCGACCACGAGTCCGCGAGGAGCGTATAATATATCTCATTAATTATTCAGCATTATGTGTGTCGTTTGTATTGGCGTCGAGGCGTAAGATGCGAATAATCGTTAACGCGGCAAAAGACGATGCCTCGGTGAAGTTCGAAAAACTCTTTCCGCTCGCGAGACACGGTCGTGTGTGTGTGTGTGTGTGTCTGTGGGTTAGCTATATAATCTTGAAAGTACCGTTTTGTCGGGGCGCCCGACGCAACGATATTTTAATCTCTAATTTTATCAACTTCTTTTTCCCGTCTAACATCGGCGGAGACCACTTTCTTTCCATCGAGACGGTTTTTTCGACGCTTATGAATGCTGAATCTATTTATGTATCGATACCGGCGTTACAGTAATCGCGTCATTTTATTCTCGGAACTAATTATACGCGAGCCTTTGGCGCGAGTACGGACGAGCGGCTACAATATTAATAATTCTACCTATTTATCTCCGTCGTTACGTGCAACTGTTTACAACTACTCGTGTCCGCGTGTCACGACAGCGCGTTACAGAAATTAAAATCTTTTATATATTGCATTAATACGAATCTGATTTTTTTTTTTCAAGTATAATATAATCGGTAAACAGGATTCTTGCCAACAAAGCTACGTGTATACGGCATTAGCCTCGTTTAATTCGAATTACAAAAAAACTGATTTAAGGAGTGTTTTTCAATTTTTTTTTGTCAGCTATTCTTTGCCCTCGCAACTTCTCGGTGGTTGACATTTTTCCAGATTTTTTTTCGATCGAGAATTCACTAAATTTCTCTCTTTTCCTTCTAGCTGGGAAATCCAACGATGCTCTTGTTTTTATTGAATCAATTAATGATTGTTAAGCTTACCGAGTGACGAGATGAGATTTCCCCAAAGCTCGGCGGTCTGCCAGGCAAGGAAGAAGAAGCCGAAGAATCTAACGACGATAGCGTCGGCGGGTTGGTCGGTAAGTTTCGCGTAGACGCCACCGACTTGGGTGAGATAAGTTGCTTTGGCGGCCCACATCGGTGCAGCGCCGAGACCGAGTAAGACTCCGGCTGGCACGAGGGTGTAGAATCTCGGATAGAATTGCGAACCGATGTAAGGAGCGTAGCAGAGCATCGATACGCAAAGGGTCCACTTGACGGTGAGCCTCTTGATGAGAAAAGTCGGCACGAATATGCAGGAAAGAACGAGAGCGGCGTAGATCGCCGACAGCGAAACGGTGCCGAGACCGTCGTGAGCGTTTATCGACGATTGGAGATTCGCCGTTCCTTGAAAAGCCGTGAATTGCACCATGAACGCTATCGACACCGTGCCGATGTTCTTCAATATTCGCCATTTTTCACCGCGGGACAAACGAAATTTTCGCGACTGCGTGTCGTCCTCGGCGAGGGGCAATTGCGGAGGTTTCGTTGGTTCGGGCGGAATGCCGTCGGCACCGTCCTCCTTGTAACCCTCGTTTCTGTAACCGACACCGCTGACGGATACCGTGTATACCGCCGCGTCGCCGTCGTTCACCGGCGTCGTGTCGCCACCGCCGCTTCTTCCACCATCGTTCTGCGACGCGACCATTTTTCACGTGTCGACTACCTGCAATTAATAAAAAAATCAAGAATTAGCATCATTCGTTCACAAAACAAAATATTCATTTAAAAAACGTAGTGGATTAACTCATCATTGTCTTAGAAATAAATAAATCTCAATCTTATATTTTCAAACAATGTATCAATTTGTAAAAAATTACTGACGGGTGACTTTTCAATGAGTGTTTAACGCTAATAAACTTTATCCTTGTTTTGTTGTTGTTGCGTTTTTTTCCTTCGATTTACCTATCAAGATTTTACATTAACGTCGGTAGAATTATGTAATTCTCACTGACTGTGGTCAGCGTCGAAGAATTCGCGAGAGTTCAATCGCGTATGCAATGTTACCTTTCGCTACGAGCTGCCGGAGCGCGGGGAGCGCCTCCGAGGCGGTATTTATTATGCACTGTCCGGATAGTTTTTCAACGAGGAAAAATATTGTATATTGATTGAGTGTCCGACGGTCAGCGAACACTTTCGTGTTTTAACTGTTGACGCAACAAGAGTTTGTGAATTCGATTCACGAGAGTCCTTTCACCCGGGACTAGCGCGAACGGACCGTTGCCACGGATGTGTTTTTCTCGGCTGTCTCAGTTGGATTTCTCCATCTCCGATCCTATGCACTCGTTACCGGGGTGAATGTATCCTTCGCCTGTGTCTTTGCGCGAGTTATTTTACCGCGAAGGAAGTCGACGACGAAGTGGCGTTGAGAGATCGATAAGATCGGTAAGAAGAGATCGACAAAATCGGTAAGAAGAATCGGCAGAATCGGTACGATCGGTACGATCGGGAAGAAAAAATCGATAAGAGCAGATCGACAATATCGGTAAACACTAATCGGTAAACAGAGATCGGTTCGACGCCGAGAGGAGGAATATTAGCAGCGGAAAATTACAAGATTCCAGCTAAAGGATACAATAATGTATATCGCCGCGTCTCAAATAGCCATCGTTTGTTCCCTCGCTCGAATTCCACGGAACCGTACGACGATCGTCAATTATCATTATCAACAACTCGCCTCGAAGACGAAAGCGGCCTTCGAAAATTTCCACGGAAATTCCGTCCACGTGGTGAATCGACAATTAAAAAATCAAGAGAAATACGTAACAATGAAATGTTTAACGCCGCGCAACTCCCGTTTGCACAACCGATTATAACCGGCTGTGCGTTCCGAAACTTTCCGGATGCTCTCGGTTCCCGACACAGCATCGATTTTCTTGCGTCAAAGAAAAAATGAAGAGATAACATTAAAAACTCGGATCCGCGGAGTCTCGGAGACGCGAATCCTGCGTGATTAAAAAATTGATAAGAAATTTATGAGCCCGTGCGACGAGATCGAGGAAAACCGACGAGTGACTCATACACTGTTCTTTTTTTTTTTTTTTATAGACGCGTCTCACACAACGCTGCAATAAATTTATATTCGCGAGGTGAGAAACCCGCGTCGCGAGTATCTCGCCGCGTGTTTTGTTTGGATTCTCTCCGTAGCGATTTGCAAGTGTTAAAAATATGAAATACAAACAATGCGCATTGCCGTCGCATCGTTAGCGCGAATGTGCAGCAATGAAATTGATTGATCTTCCTTTTTTTTTCCTTCGCCCTGTCGTTAGTCACTTTACCGTTGTTCCGGTGTTTTTCCTTCGGCGCGTTAAGCGAACGCCGACGATATTTCTCTTGATGAACGCGCCGGTCCGCCGAACGCGCGCGTGTCGGCGTCGACTGATTCATTGAACCGCGAGTGCCGCGGACTCGGGTCCATCGGATTAACAAACCCTTTGATCAGCCGGGATTAATTGAAACCACTGGAGCGCGTTTCTCACGCTTTCAATCAGACAATGTCGCCGATTCCAAGATTTTTGTTTTTTTTTCTCGCTCATTCGTAACAAAAGCACTTCAAAAAAAATCATAAAAGAAACATTTCGTATTTTAATGAAGGAAAAAAATGTTAATAATAAAAAAGTTAACTATTAATTTTGTAATTTATAAATTTAGTAAATATAATTACTTAAAAAAATGTTTTTCTTCTTCAGTAATTTAAAATCAATTATTATAATCATCGATGACGATTATGTTTTTTAATTTTTTCAAAATTTATATCGAGCAAGTCTCGATCGTTTTCGAAGCCTCGTCAATGAAAGATTCTTTTGTCCCACCGTCGTGCGGGTGCATAGTAACGCGAGTCCGTCACTGCATCGAGCCGTTCGGACTATCTTCGATGCCAAGGTCTGAACTGCCTCCTCGTCGCGCCTTCCTACCGTTTTTTTTTCTCAACCTATACGGCTCTCTTCTCTCTTACGATTTCGTACAATGAGCATTGTGCATCGTGTGTTCGAATGTACGTATGTGCCGCGCCGTGCACTCGTCGTCGACGCTCGCCAAACGAAAACAATGGCCTCGTCACGCATTTTCATCGTCTAAACATTAAACGAAACTCACACAGGTGACGAGAGGAGCCTTACCGAGAGTCGTAAGCGGGACACGCGCGGTTATCGAGGCCCGCGGCTCGAGAGCCAATCGCGATTTTAATTCGCTGAGTACGATCCATAAAAAAAAAAGAAAGAAAAAACATCCTCCAATTGAATTATCCAGCCCAAAAAAAATTTGGGTACATAAATATAAATGTATATAAAAAAAGATATAAAAAAAATAACGTCTCTATTTTCATAATTTCATATTTTATGCTTGCAGACATTATGCAAATTTTTTCAATCCTTCGCACTAACGTAACGATTAATTAACAAACGATATTTCGCCGCTATTCTAGGAGTGTCGAGAATGAGTTAAGAGTCTCCGAGATAGGAATAATAAATCGAAAAAAAAAAAAGAAAATACCGTCGAAGAAACGCCTGTGAGTTAATGCGGTCGTCCTTGCCAACAGCCTTCTCGATTCTTTCGCAAAAGGCGCGCGAGCGGGGAGCCGCGATTCACGCAGGCTCCGCTCTCGCCGGAGAGACAGTGGAAGAAGAAGAAAAAAAAAAATACATTCTACCGGCCTAACGACATCGATTGACAAAGCTTCGACTTGTTTCTCCAATTACCTTCCACAGAGAGATTCGATCGCGCGTCGAGAAGAAGAAGAAGAAAACGATGTTTGGCGCCACGGCTACGAAATGTGCGATGACGCCGCTTGAATTGTTTTTAGCCTCGATTATACACAAGCGAGTAAGCTAATTACGCGAGTAACGCCTGTAATGCACGACGCAAGATTTAACTATAATTTGCCAATGGATTCTCGCGGTTACCACAGCTTATTTTTATGTTTATGATTTGTTTTTTTTCATTGTTCGTCACTCGGAATAATCGGAAGAATGAAAAAAAAACAGATTCTTTCAGTGCAATATACTTGTTGGAAGACGCGGATAAATTTGCCGCCGCCGCGAGATAGTAAACAGTCGGCCGTAACCCAATCACGGGCAATAGTAGTGCCGTAGCGCGTCCAATTACGTCTGACATTTGCGAAATTGAATGTCGTATAGTGCGGCTCGTCTATCGTCGTTGCTTCGCGTACCTGGCACACGGATTTCTATCTTCTTCTTCTCCCGCTTCTTCTTCGCGATCACGCCGAAGGAACGAGAAAGAAACTTGGTCTTTAATCCACGATCGAGCGATACACGTGCGCGATTCTAAACAGTACTTCTTCTCGACCCCCGCGCGGTGCCCGATGAAGATGAAAGAAAAAAAAATAATCTAAGCGATCCGCGCTTCATCGATAGGTTTTTTGTCCAACTAGAAAACGTTGGAATTGCAATTAAGCGATGGATTTTTTTTTAATTGCTACAAAAAAAACTATTAAAAAAAATATATTCCAAAAGATGAAATTCGATTTGTATGAAATGAGTAATTTAAAAAAATGTGTTGAGTCATATCGCAGTAGGATTATCGACGGTTCCGTGGAAATAGTTGAAATAGTGGAATAGCTACTTAGCGATGTAAAAAAAACTGATCCAAGCGATACAGATCTATTGATTATTTTTTTTCTACCGAGAAAACATGGGAATGGCTACTTAGCGATGAATAATCGGAAAAAAAGGAATCATTACAAAAAAAAACCCATTTTTTTAACGCCTATTCGAGGCGATAAAATTGAATTCGAATGAAAAGATTAATCGGAAAAAATGTAAATTCGTTCGGCTGAAATGGTCGAAACGGCGGAACTAAATGTCGATAAAAAACGGTTAAAAAAACCAAACGATTGATTTTTTTTTACCGAGAAAAGCTGCGTAATCGTTTTAGCGTGAAAACGTGAAATAAATTTTTAAAAAAGCCGAAGTAAAACTCTCCGAGAAGAATCTTATCGCGCTTATTCACGGAGGAAATTTATGGCCCAAGCACGAGCGTGTCAAATAAATGAATGATCGACGTTGGGACACTCTCTCGTTAAAGTCAGATGAATTTCATTATTTTTCTTTTGCCCGAGTGAAACTCCGCCGAGGAAGGAAGAAAGGATAAGGCGAGGCGGAAGGAACCGACGATCGCCGAAGGCCGTTTCACTGCTGCTCACGGGCGCGAGTGCGAGAGTTGCATAAGGACGAATAGAATCGTCTCTCCGGCTACTTGGACTGACTCTCGGTCGGTCGGGGCTACGAGCGATAAATTCCGTGCCACTTCGTAACACCGGCTTAGCGCTCGCCGTTAATCGAGCCTCGAAACGCCGAACTATCGAACGAAAAAACTCATCTTTTTCCTTTCCTTTTTTTTCGTAAAAAAAAAAATTAGTCTCTCGGATTTTCTTTTTCCTTACGAAGAAAATGAATTTTTTGTTCTCGAGAATTTGCGATTCGTTTTCGTCGGGAACGACGACCGGAATTGACCGACTCGGACCTTTGTTCCGAGGGTTTACTCAGTGAGGCGATGTTTTGGACTTTGTTGAGTTTCGTCTGTGAAACTAACGGTGAGCGTGACACACGCGGCTCTCCGTGGCTCGGGAGTGTTTGCCGCGCGAGTTCGAGAGTCCAAAAGATAAACAAACAAATACACGAGGGGCTCCAAGTGAAAAACTGGGTCTCCGGCTGGTCGGGGCCGTTTCGGGTGGCGCGTTCTCGGGGCTACTCGAAAGACTCGAAACGAAAGAAGCGCAGAAGGTTTTACATTGAGCACGAGAGATAGCGACGCGTAAAACATTCGACAGTGGGAAAACAATGAATCAGCTTTAGAGTCGTTAAAAAAAAGAGAAACAAAAGAAAATACAACGACGGCTCAAAATCGGCGAGAATGATTTACCGCCTGACGGGCTATCGAGATTAAATTATCGCTGTGCCCCGTTTTTTTTAACTCGCTATCTCTCGCTAATTTTTTTTGCTGTTTGCTTGTATTTCTCGAGACAGAAAAAGCCGGCCAATAAGAAAATTGATCGATGCCGATCGTAAAAAAATAGAAAGTAATAATTATGAAAAAAAAACCAATCTTTTTCGAAAAAATAGTTTCGAAAAAATAAAATACGGGATTAATTTTTTTTTGTAGGTTGTATAAAAAAAAATCATCGTCGATTCTGTCGATAATCGCGTAAACGATCGAGTCGCGGCGAGCGAGAAATCTCAATCTCGAACCCGCTCACTCGTTCGCCTCGTTTGCGGACGCTCGAGCTGCAACGGGCCAAGTCGACAGTCGCGCGCGAGGTGCAAAAGTTGTTCGATTGCAAACGGCGAGGTAACAAAACCGCATCGCATTGTACACACGCGGTCGACGCAGCGCGCGGCATCGAGGCTCTCGTGTGCACCAACACGAAAACGCGCGCCCACGGGCATTAGCACATCGGGAGGAGGGCTCCGGTGCGCTGCCGCACGGGCTGACTCATCAAGACTTCGCGCACGCTTATCGAACGATTATTAACGCGATTGCGTGTTTGGTATTATACTCTCTTTGGCTCGACAATCACCGACCTCGTCGATGACTGCGCGAATGCGATTCAACGAGGAGGACACGGGTTAACTCGCGGCTGAGAATTATCCCCGGCTTGTAAATCCGATCCTCGTCGCGCATTGAAAAACGAACGAAAAAAATCCAATTAATCAATTATATAATTAACGAAAAATTAAGAGTTGACTAATTCAACGATTAATAAAAAAGAAAAATTGATTGATTGAATCATGAAATGTAAAAAAATTAATCACATAATAATTAATAGAAAAAGTAAAATGAATTAATTAAATAAGTAACAAAAATTGAATGTTTACTCAAGTTTCGTTGAAAACAATTTGAAAAACTGTCGATTTCTGTTGTTATCGGCTGAATGACGAAAAAATATGTTTTGGCGCGTGGAAAAAAATAGTGTAAGAATGCTCTCTTAAGCAACCGAATTATATTCGGCGTTGCGTAGTGACGCAATTTATTATTTGGCTCGAGTCTCGAGACGGAGAAACGCAAACACCGGTGTTCTCGACGCAAAGTTCCCACTGAAAGACGCGAGGCTTGTCAATCAATTGTTCATTGACAAGATGGATTATTTTTCTGCTCGCCGATTTTTGTCGATGAGCTGGGTTTTTTTCTGCTTTGTTTTTTCTTCCTTTTTTCGGACATTAAGATTCGACATCGAAGAATGGCGGAAAATCCGAACGATAGTCATTTCTCTCGACGTTCATACAAAATTCATTTTCATCGACTCCGCGAGCGTTCGCACTTCGTCGAACGTTATTTGTTATTTATCGTTCGAAGAAGAAAAAAAACCGCATGTCGAAGTAACGAGCTGAAGATGACAAGTTTTTTTTTCTGCTCGAAGTTTGTGGAAGCGCTTTTTGTTCGCGCGTGGATTGAGTCGTTCAAGTGGATTTTCATTGACAGCACCATTAACCGTGTGGCGACGAAAACGTCCTCGTGTTTACAACGACAATTGAGATGCGCGGACAACGCGCTCGTCAACGAACGGACGATTTTCGCTAGCGCATCGCATCCGCGAAGTCGAAATAGAAATGACGGCGCGACGTGAAACGTCGAACGAATGATGCGCGTCGGCGAAGCTCGACTGTCCATTGATAAATGCATCGTCTGTTCGCGATCGATCGACGGCAGTGCGAAAAAGCCGAGTTTCGACGACGGTCGGTCGGCGGGGGATTATCGAATCGTGAATTTTCGTCGGTGAAAGCGCACCTATGCTTCGCACGCGGTAGCCTTGGCTTACTTGAATGTCATTTGGCGAATTATACCTCGCTATCGTTTCGGCGACAAAGATTTCTTTTCCCTCGATCCGCAGATCGACAAAATGATCGCTCCGACAGAAATATTTTATATCCAATAACAATGTAAAAACAATTACTAATAATAGTATTCTTTGTTTATTCATTGAAATATTAATTATCATTTAATCGAATCTTTTCATAGAGCCTTAATAGTATTATTAATATTTCAAATTGTAAAGAAAAAAAAATTCGCTGACTAAAATTGTTGAATCGACGAGATTCGAAATAATCGTCCGTGGCAAATGAAATTACGCGGCGAATGGCGCTTGCGCCGTATTCTCGTTATTCGATAGTAAATAAAGTTACATAGCTTTTATGAGCCAGAAGCAACGGAAGGTCGGTTCACCGAAGCCCGCGGCGTGTTTGAGATCTATCGACAGATCTACCACTTTATCGTGTATAAATATATATATATTTAGTGAACATATAGAGATATGTATACACAGCGTATGGACCTGTTCCGCTTGCGACCACAAGGTGAGCGAGAGCCACACAAGAATCCGTTCGAATCACATGTGAGTTCAATAAAGTTTCTCTGCCGTAGTAAAGCAAACCTACTATCCGATACATTTCGCGGAACGCCGGCGTCAATTCCTCGTCTTACGCAAACTCCGCATTGAATATAATAATTCGATCGACGAAAAATCGTCTCAAGTACGAAATTAATTTTTTTTTCTTCTTAAGGAGTCCCGAGACCGTCTTCGAGGAGATTCGAGCCATTGCCAAATTCTTTGTATCGCAGACCCGCAATTAAGAGGCCCCGAAAAACCTTCCGATTATATTATTAATCCTCGACGCCTCGCGGGGTCGGGTGAAGGACAGCGCGAGACTCTCGGAGATTTCGCGAACGAAGGATTATTAACTCCGAGAGTCTCATCCTTGGGGCGGGAGATTCGCTCGGCGCGACTCTCGCCTATCTCGAGACTAACGATTATTAAATATGGACAATATTGTAAACAGTGAGTAATCGCCGTTCGCGATTTCTTACGATGTTTACCGAGATTTCGACGCGACGGAATGGCCCATAATGAAATGACGACGCTATTAAATTTAGCTCCTGTTTTTTTTTTTTTAGACATTCCGTCGAAGGAAATTTATTCGCACGGCCTCAAAATATAAATAATATAATGATTATGTGCTTCTTTTTCTTCTGTTGTTCGTTTTTTTTGCTGCCAGGGTCGATGAAGCATTATCTCGCTCCCGGAGGATAATTAATGGACACTGAATCATCGCGAGAGGCACGCGACTTTGAAAACGCGGAATAATTCCCAATGAAATGATCGATCGATCGTACGAACCACTTATTATTGTTGCGCGCAACTGGCATTGTGTGCTTCCTCTCTCTCTCTAGAGAATAACGAACATCTTCGAGAGCGCGAAAAAATAATTGCCAACCGACCGGAAGACCGAAGAAAAAAGGACCAGCTAGTTGTGAAATTAAATTAGTAAAATGTTTCGAAATTTTGTTATAGTGGTTTTTCGATCGAAAATTAATTATTTATTTATTATTTATGATTCATCATTATTTTCAATAATCAGTTATTAATCACATTAATAAATTGAACCATCTCGAATTTTCGGAAATCATATTATCTTCATAGCTGGTCCATTTTGCCGCGTACCGGTGTCGTCTTTGCCTGGTCCATATTGCCCCAGTGTCTCCCCCCCTGTATCTACCTCATCGGGATGCTCAACGCGTTAACGACGGGGGGAGAAACCATCGACTGCGATTACGTCAACGGGTTGTCGTTTAACAAACGCGAGATATTCGATCTTCGCGTGGCGCCTCGACGATTCGATTTATCGATGAGATTATCCGTGGACCAGATACAATCTACCCGCTCGAATTGATTTATGTATTTATTTACGTAATCCTTTGTCGCCTCGGGGGTTTGGAAAAAAAAACCGGTTTCTAAATCATTGCGCGAACCCGGCGAGGCAATGTTATCCTCTTCGCCACCACTGTTAACCGTTTTCTCTGTACGAAACGATCCTATTATGCCAATCAAACGTAGACGCGAATTGATTGCAACGGTAACGGGTAAGAAACGACGATTGACGAGGCGTTTCTTACCGAGGGCTGAAGCGATCCAATGAACCCGGAAACCTATCGTCACGAACGCCCCAAGGCTGACTCATACTTTTATGAACACTTTTTAATATATTTCCTTATTCATGATTGTTTCATTTTAATTATTATTTAACTACCTATCTTTTATAATATAATAACGATAATATAGTATATATTATTAATGTTGTTTGGCATCGTTATTATTATTGTTTGTTCCTGTTGCATAACATTCGGTAAAACCCAGGAAAATACTGAATTTATTTAAAAATCGCTACTACGTAACTGCGCGATTTCGTGATTATTTGATTTATTTTCACTTTTTTCTTCATATTTCGTCGAGCATTCCAAAATCCCCGATGATTTTCCTCCGGCAGCAAATCAAAGCGCGTATTTATCGTCATTTATAAATAGCCCAGGTTAGTTAATGCGAGCAGGTTTCGCGGACGGCATTAACGGTGAATACCGGTTGCTCGGTTCGCAACGATTATTATACATGTGCACGAAGACACGCAGTGGCCGACCTCAGAAAAGAAATTTTTCCGTTTTTTTTTTCCTCGCAAAGGTTCAAATAAGTTTCCTCGATGACGATGCGGAGCGTTGATTTCAAGAGGAGGATCTCAATTATGTGTTCTGCTAATTTTATAATTATACAGCGATCAATTAACGATACATAAATTATCGGCGTGCGTCAATCGACGTCCACTCGAGTTAAAAAATAAAAAAAAATTTATATTCCATCCTATTTCAGAAAACCTTCGCCGAACAAGTGAAACGGAATGATTCAGTTACGTTTTTTTTTTATTTTTCGAGAACTTTGCACTTTTCATTCGCGATGAAAGGCCGGATTCGAAAGTTTCGAGTCTCGTAGAGGAAAAAAAAAAAGAAAGAAAAGAAAAACGGCGAAGTGTACGAGGGAAGAAAAAAAAATTGCGAGCGCGAAATACGCGAGCCCGAGATCTCGTCACTCGTGTCGTACACTCGTCGCGTTCCTCCTCGCACGTACCCGAGTCCCAGTTTAATAATTCCGCTCGCACCTCGCCGTAGCCACAGGTACACGTGTATACAGATATACGCGACTCGTCGTGGTCGGTCTGGACATCCCACAGCCCCCCCCCCCCCCCCCCCCCTCCCGGCCCCCGCCCCCTTCCAAACAGTTACAACTCGATACAAATCGCATACGAGTACGTGTATGTAAACTGGCTAATACACAGTATATAAGCCGCCGGGGCGATGATTGTGCGCTCGTGTTTCACGAGCGGAGTCAGCGCATTGCACTTCTATCTCGAGCAATAATGATTGTTGTCGCACACTTGCTCTACATACTTTTCCCTCGTATATAATCTTTTTTTTCCTCCCGCCTACCCAGTCCTGCCGGTTATAAAGAATTATAATAACGAATTAATGATAGCGCCCGCAAAGATCGCTAACCAACATTATCGTCTCCAAATGAGATGATATTACAATCGCACAATTACGGTAAGGAAGAGAAAGAAAAGAATTGATTACGAATAACGGTTTCGCTTTATCATTTGAGCGGAAAAATAAAAGTTTACCAAATTCGGTTATTTTTTTTTTGACAACCGGATGATTCGTTGGTCAATTATGATCTACTCCGTTAAATAACATTTTTGCACTATTGTTTAGTGAGCCCAATCTTCTTGAAACGTTCTACAATGTTGATTTTTTTCAGAATTTTTGTCCCATCGAAAAATGTTCAAAATCCGCTCAGAATCTCGCTTTTAGTTTGGACTGTAGCGATACACCCTCCTTAACGTTTGTGCGTGTGCGCACGAACCAAGCTTGGCCATCTAGCCCGAGTAATTAGCGCTCGAGGTAAACGCCTTTTATCGAGAGAGAAAAAAAAATAAAAAAACGGGCTACTCTCGTTCGAGAGACAACAGCGGCCGACGCGAGGATCGACCTTTGCGCGTTTACGCGAGACATTGAAACTCGCCTCGTCTCCGCGAGCCGCACCGTCCGCAGAAACCTCGACTCGCCGGGACAGCAGGAAACGAAGCAATAAACGATTCAAAATCTCGCAAGCCTCGACGAGCGAAAAATAAATAAATAAATAAATAGTTTGGGTCTCGAGTTCTTTTGCGCGTGTGCGACTTGCGACTAATCGACGAGAGGATGATTTTCCGGTGTTTATATCCTTTGTATGCCCGCGCGCGGTCTGTAACGCTGTATTTGTTTACTCTGTCCGACCCGCGCGCAACAACATCGCCGCGAGCGTTAACGCCGAGTCCGGACGTGCGTGTCGGCGCACAATCCCAGATTTCATTTATTACACTCCCGGGAGTTCCGCAAAGTTGCGATTCAACGATACGACAAACAAAAGTAACGATTCTGCGCCTCGATACGGAGTGTCTCGTCGCGTTTGTCGAACGAGCTTTCGGCATTGTTTGCACGCGTCGTTTGTAAACGAGCGTTGAGTAAATTCACAGTTTTGTCACTCGATAAGCCGGAGACTTCGGGCGCGCTTGCACCGGTAAAATAATCGTTTCCGCGCTCATTCGACACGAACGTATCGCTGGAAAGACCGATGTATAGACGAGCATAACTCGGCTCGCACGCGAAACCGGCCTAGCCGTGACTGTCCGTTGTCTATAATGAACCGAGTCTCGATAACTGACATCGATAGACAATGTAATCACGCGCGAGTGCAGCGATTTTGTAACATTTTATTTTTTAGTCTTATCTCTCCAATTGTTCGCGAATGAACCGGTCATTGCCTTCTTGACAATGTTTTCTTTTATTTGCAACAAATATTAAAATAAAATATTTGTCAATAATTTGTTTTTATATCAAAGCTTCGAGCGGTCTCGACGAATTTTTGGCCCATTTCGATCACGTGAAAAAATCATGATGAAGTTTTAGACGGCGTTCACATCGATCCCGTTTTATTACTAAAAAAGTCCTCTAACGAAATAACCGGATTGATATTTGCAATTCGAATTCTAATCCCCGTTAAGAGACGAAACAACGATACTGCAAATACGAAGCCAAGGAGGCTCGCGAGACGTTCCTATTTATTCATTTTTCTTTTTTCTGCTGTCGACTCCGCTGAGATATCTCGTACGTGTCGTTGAATTCTTTACACAAGTCGAGTCGGCTGTTCTCGTCGCGTAGTCACGTTCGTATGCGTGCTCGCCAATATGTTTTACCGTGTACTATTAACTGTTGCATATGTAGCGTACACGTATATGTACATATTATATATGTAGTCTAGTAATGTACGAGACTTCGACCGTCACCGCGGCATCGATCGTTCGCCGCGATTTAGAAAGTCTCTGGAAAGGATCGAGAACCGGAGAAGGTGCACGGAGCGAGCGCGCTGTGGCGCGCGAGCGGATCGCGCGCGCGTGGTCGTTTTGAGACGTTTCACAACTAAACGCGCGACGCTATTATCCGTAACTCGAATGCAACGCTAGAGGCGCAGACAAAGCGAAGCCGTTCGCCGCTCCGGCACACGAGAGAAGAGTGTGCCTCGGCGGTGGCAACGTTCGCGTTGAATCAACAGGTTGTATACTCGAGGAGGCCGAAGCTCGCTAGAGCCGCCCATACGGCCGATAGACGAGACCGAGAGTCATCGCGCGCACACGTTGCGATCCGTCTCGATTTGTTCATTCAACATCCTCGAGACCTATCGACGAATCTTTACGAAATAAATTTTCAATGTATTTCCTACACATTTTTTTTGTCTCGTCTTTTGAGTCAAAAAACTCAACGATTGTCTGCACGCAAAGTGAAATTTGTTTATTATAGATTCATTTTTGTTTAAAAAAAATGAACAAAAAAAAGCTTAATCTCTTGTTACTGTTATTTATAACAGATTATGTGAGGCTCCGAAGATAACGGTTTTGTAATAGGCCGTAACCTGAAACAAAATAAACACTACTACTCAATTTATTTTCGTAGTATTTATATTCGTGGAAGGTAGGTAAAAGGGCCCGAAGTGACGCACGGGGCCTAATGGGTCTCGGAGGCATAAATCACGATTAAGGCAAACTATGAAACCTCATCGACCCCCCTCCGTCTCTCTCTTTAACAGCGGTCCCCGATGGAGCTTCGGATAATTTGTGTTTACGAATGGAAAATTCGTAGCGTCGTGAGCATTGAATTTCTTCTTTTTTCAAAGTCATAAACCGTTACGGAATATGCAACGTGAAGGGTACAACGAGTCGAAAATTTATTCTCACCAAAGGTCGACAATTGGCCGATCGTATGAGTCACAATTGACGATTATTTGTCGATACAAAAATGTCGAATTCGACCTCGTCTCGTGGCGCGATGGCGTTGCCATTAATAATGACCTTCGCGAATGAAAATAAATCGAATAATTAATGCCAAAATCGACTGGCATCCTTTCGCCTAATTGAGACGTCTCGATTGTCCCTTCGACGGTGACGAGCGCGAAAAAACGAAAAAGATCCTTCCATAGCTCGAGGGAATTCTCATCGATCGAGCCATCGAGGGAAGTGTGTCAAAGACCGTTTGTGTGAGGTTTTTCGATCGCGCAGAAGCGACTTCGCGCGCGCCGTTCACTCGTACGGCGCGCGGGGAGGGGGAGAGCAGCGAACAGGCAATAGGCCTGCGGTTCGAGTTCTCGAATCGTGTGCATAGAACACCGTTGCACCTCGCTCTCCGCCCGGCTATTCCTTCGTATTTTACACCTGTATATCGGCAACTCGAAGATTCTAAGTATAGAATCCGCGGCGCTGCTCGGCGCGAACGAAGACAACACACGAACGCTTGAACTACTTGCGCTTCTCGCGTGTTTAGACGCTTTAATGGGCGATCCCTCTCGGGCGCGAATCTGTAGATCGAATAGAAGAAGCCTCGCGCCACTTGTCAACCGCCGCCCGAGAGTGCTCTTGAATTCACGATAGAGCATCGTCTTCGCGCAGAGGTGAAAGTCAATATCTATTCACTGTTTATTCGGCGGTCGCGACTTGAGAATAAATAAAAGTTATATTGGTGTTTTTTATACTCATGCTGAAGTATATTTATGTTATTTGTATTATTATAATTTTAATTTATATTTGTTTTTGTTTTGGTAAATGTATTTTTTTCATCAGCGTACGCATAAAAAAATGATATTAAAATTGATGCATTGGT
Organism: Ischnus inquisitorius; assembly: GCA_963924025.1. Taxonomy (NCBI): domain Eukaryota; kingdom Metazoa; phylum Arthropoda; class Insecta; order Hymenoptera; family Ichneumonidae; genus Ischnus; species Ischnus inquisitorius. Next base: position 7,519,106 of record OZ001245.1, on the reverse strand, counting down.
TTTGAGGGTTTTTGTGCATAAAATCTACATGAGATTCGATGTGTAATGGTGATAAAAATTTAATACAAATTTACAATGAAATAAACGTAAGTGGTTGGAAGTAAAATATCTCTGCGTTCTTGAATGCACGGTACATTAATTTTCCATCATAACCAGTTTGGCCATTAAAACTTTCAGACCCAGTACATTAAATTGCTATCAAAGTTTTTTTTTTACAATGTATGCATTTCTTGAGTATTATGGAATGTTCAATAAATACATGAATCTAATACGATACAATCACCTCGAATCTCTTAAGCGGAAAAACGAGTATCAGATTTTTTTGCACGGTTGTAATTCGCGCCAGCAACTGGGTTTTTTTCAAAATCTTTTTCCTCGGACGTCGAGCACGTGACGAGGAAAAGGGTCATCGACGTTCCGGGGATCGTCGAATCGTTAGAAAGTCGATCGTATCCACGGGGGAATCGCGGCTCCGTTGGACTTTTGCCGTATGGTGTTTTTCCTCGTCTAATCTGTCGCGCGGGTGCCCCTCAGCCGCGAGCTGAGACCTCTTCTCTCGTGCCCGGAGAAGGCCCACGGGGGACAACGACGCCGCGGCGCAGCACGCATCAACGGAGCCGGAGTGAAAGCAATCCCGGCGTCGCCGTACTGGCGAGCGCGCGAACGTGGAATCCGGAAATTTCCCGGAGTTATATCGAGTTTTAGATGACCGCCGAAGAATCGGCGACACGATCGTTCCTTCGGGGGGAGACCCCCCCCTTCCCCCCGTGAATTATTAACGAGTTTCGTTACGTATCGTTGAATAAAAACGCGAAACGAATTCGACATTTTCATAACGCTTTGCCGAACGCTCGAATTCCTTCGACGAAGCGATCTCGCCAGCACGGCGATCACAAATATAATAATAGAAACGAGCGCGAACCTAACAAAATTCGATACGTCTCGATCGCGTTACGAGACTCGTCGGATTACCTCGCTACTTGTCACAACCGAGTATCGAATTGTCGCCCGCGCGATCGTATCGACAGACACACCGAGCTCCGCTGCGGAGCGAAAACCAATAATTCAAGGCACGTTACGGACTCAATTTCTTTCTTCTTCTTTTTTTTTAATAACAGTTTCAACGTGTTTATCCTCGGTTCACTGAGACGCGCGATAAAGAGAGTTTTTCGTCGTTGAAAAATAATATTTTTCGACGAATCGCAACGCGCGCGTAAAATCAACACGATATTCGCGGAGCGCGCGAAATACGGGAATATAGATCGGAGAGATAAATAATCGTGACGGCTGTGAACCGCGGGGCTTTAGTGGGTCTCTGTTACTCACGTCTTAGCGGATGATGAAGACTCCTTGTTAGCACTGACGAAACCAAAGAATTTCAAGTCTCTCTTTCACCCCTCTTTCGGATGAATTTCTCACGAAAGAGCGACCAACACCCTCGAATCTCCTTCGACTTCGGTTATCACAACAACAACAACAACAAAAAAAAGAAGTTTTCTTACTGCCGCGAACGCAGGACCGTCGACGTTCGATCGGCAGGGATAATTCACGATTTTGCGTTACAATCAATACGAGTCGCACTGCAATCGTCGAGTTTGTCCGAGTCTCTTTGTTTTCGCGTTACGAACAACGGAGATAAACGTGCGAAAAAAACGGAAAACCAAAACTCACGAAGACCAATGAAAAAATTGTTTAAAAAAAAATTCTTCGATATATTTTCGTTTTTTGTGTGTATTTCGATTCTTCTTCGTCAAGTTTCTTAAAAAATGGGGGCGCGATCTCCCGTGCAGAACGTCCGACCGGTTCGGGGGTTCGGAGACAACTGAAACTCGCAACGGACTTTGGATCGGTGTTCCGTGTGTTGCCGGCTACGGCGGGGTACTGTGCTCTCTGTTGCTGGTTGCTCGAGAGCTCTCTGTGCTTCGCGGGGGCAACGCAGGTTCTCGCCCGTCGTCGGCGTCGTCGTGTACCGTACCGTGAGCCGTACTACTACCGTGTGAGAAGCGGCACCACACGCGGGCTGTGGTTACTGTACAGTCGGAGAGTTGTCTCTTACCGTACAGTACGCACAACACAAAGTCTCTCTCCTTCTTACACTCTAGAAATCTCCCTCTTTTTTTTCTCTCGTTCTCGCGAGTCTCGATGTCTCACATTTATTTTTCTTGCCCCCCTCCCGCCGTCCCCTTCCACTTCTTCGACTTATTCTTCTTCTTCTCTATCTGTCTGTCAATCAGTCGAGCGCCGAGATATATCCTCGCGCATAATCGCGCGCCGAGAACGGCGCGCACACGGGAGAGGACGAGAGAACGTCGAGGAGAGCCTTGTTGTGGTTTTTTCCCCTTCGAACTTTTGTTCGGACAAATTCATTCGTCTCCGTCCCGCCGTCACGAATTCACGCTGACGTATATATCTTCTAATCTTTATGGCACTGCATTAGCGTACGAGACCCGGCGAGGTGTAAAAGATTCGATTTTTTTTTCCGCCATCGAGCAGGTCGCAAGGTCGAAAAACCGTGAGACGCGCTCGCTTTTTCCAGACAATAGATCGGGAATTTCGGTCCGTTAAATTCTGCGAAGCGAACGCTATTTTGTGGCCATTCTTCCACGTGAGCGAAGATTTTTTATCCGATCGACAAGATATATGTTTTTTTTTCTATAATTCGTGTATCGAAATAATAAAATTGTAATTAATCGAGATGTAAAAAGTTGCGGAATCCGAGAGCACTTAGTTTTTTTAGTTCCACTCTTTCGGGTTAATCCATAGGGCAAAATTGAACATTAATTAATCATTGGTTTGTTTGTTTTTTTTTATCGAGCTTTCAGAAATAAGTGCTCTATTAAAGTATCACAGGTGATCGAAGGTTTCTTCCTCGGCTCGCAACACATGCGATACGAGCATGCGCGATCGTACGTGTCAGATAAAAGAAATCTTGTATTGAATAAATTATACGATTGAACGATCGGGAGGAATGGCGAGGAGCGAGAGGGCGACAACGCGGTTAGGCATACCCAAAAAAAAAACGTCGCCGTAATCGTTCGAGTAGAATAAAAATTCGTCGGATGAGACAAGCTACGATGACGTTAATGATAATATGGCCAAGGCGACTATATCCATTTGTGTACACACAATTTGAGAATCGAAACGTATCGACGCGTACACATAAACGCGTTATGCAGATGCAATACAATGAAGCTTTCGTAACCCTCGCGATTGAATAATGAGATATAGTGACATTGTCCTTGAGGCGGTGAGGGAAAAAAAACACACGTTTTCGAAGGTTTCTCTGTACTTTTACGCGCTACCGCGCACAATCGACTAACGTCTCGGTGTTTTATCTCGTCGTTCGTGTGCACATCCGACGCTTGCACATTTTGTGTGCTCAACCTCGTCAAATATTAATTGCGCGAAATCGTGCAAGTTTAATGCGCCAAATCACGAATACCCCGTCGAAACGACGCGACGAAGATTCGAACGCATCTGTGAGAGCGCGCGCGCGCGCGTGTGTGTGTGTTTTATGTTACATATTTGCGAATTCTCTTGGCGCGATTAACACGTCGAGTAACGCGGGCTCCTCCATTCGTTAAGATGTTTAAATATTTGGATGAAAAGAAATTTGTTTACTTTCGATTCTCGATTCAACGAATAGGACAAACACGCGCGAGTTTCGTGAGACGCCCGAGATAACGAAATCGATTCTTGCATTGTTTTTCTTACTTTCCGAAGTTGTGTCTTTTGGTGATAAAAAAAAAAAAGAATTTTTTTCGCCGATACCGTTTCGCGCGAAAAAATATTTGAAAGTAAATAATTCAGATTTTTTTGATCTTCGAAATTATTTTGCGGGGATCTCGACGATACCTTTTTTCCGATTTTTCGATAATTTTTATGACTCGACGAGGTCTCGACGCGAAAAACCGGTTCCGTAACTCCGCCAAGTGCTCTATTTTACTGTTTCTTTTTAATCTTCGTAGAACTCGATAGGTGCCTCGGGTTTTCCCGTTATTCTATTATGAAGTAAACAATCGCTATTTAGAAATATCGAACGATCCCCCGTCATTGAGTTAGGATGAAAAATTACTAAATTTTACTTTTGTTTTTGATTCATTTGACGACCTTCCGAACTTAATGTCAGCCGTGCAAAAAAATTGTATTTCGTCTAGACACTGCGCATCGATAAATCCAAATGGTTTCAATATAAAAATAAATTATCGATAATATAATTCAATTAATTACCAATTAACAACGAACGCTTCTTCCACCGCACCTTCTACTTCCGTCTCACTGATTAAATAAAGTTTTTTTTTTCGTTTATTCGTCTTCAACGCCTCCCGCAGGATCACTATAGAATATTCACAATGACTAATAGTTTCGATACCGTAGTTAAAGCCGCGAAACTTGAACAATAAATAATGATATACGCGAGTTGATGACGGTATCGCGTCCGTGCGAAGACTCTTGATGAACGCTCGTCAACCACCGTACTTGAGGAGACACTCGGCTATGACGTCACGATGCCTCAACGGATCTGGAAGCTGTTCCCCGACTTTGCGAGAAAACAGCTCGGAGAGCGCTATTCTTCGCGAAGCCCCCCTACCGCAATTTTTTCAATTTGTTTTCTTTTCCTCGAGTTTCTCCTTCCGCGGCTCGAAAGAAAAAAATCGTTGCCGAATCTGCAAGATGGCTCTCCCACTTTCGAACTGTAATTGGCCCTACCCCCGTTAACGATAATCATTCGCTTGCCGTCGCTTTTACCCCCCTTCGTCGAACGTCACAATGAGATACGAGAGAGTCACACGCCTGTTAAGAGAGACGCGTCAGAAGATCAAACAGGTCGTAAACTCGTCAGGTAAAATGTATATCGCAATGCGGTTATCTCGGCGATACAGGGCATAGATAGAACTACCGTTCGGTAAGTGGCTCGGTTATGGATGTAACTTCAATGTTCGAATATACCGATTCATCTTGGTTATTTGAGAATTGGGATTGACAATCGAAAAAATAATTCCAGTATTAAAAGAGATTTTTTTTCTTGAATTTAAGGGTGTATTATGTGCCAAGACAGTACGATTGAGACAGAATTTCAAATACTAGGCAGTGGTTAGTAAATGTAAAAAAGAAAGTAACGTATCATTCGGTAACTTCATTTTTTTTCAGCAGAAATTGATGCTTGAAAAGTTAGGAATTTTAAATTAGAACTCGGAAAAAAACTGCGCCTTACCCTTGAAAAATTTGCGGGTTATTCAAACAGCATACTCGCACATGCCGATTGAAAATTTGTCAGAAACAAAATTTTCAAAAATTAGAAGAGAATTCTAAAAAAATCCATGGCAATTCAGAGAAATGATCGAATCAACGTTCTTAGTACTTTCTGTACAATTAATTGAGTTTTTACATTTTTATCCCATGAGGAATCATTTACAACTGCAACTACAACTCGCTCACCCTTCGTTCGACCACATGGAAAAGAAAAATTCACGAATTTCTCATTATATCGAGTATAATCCTAGAATTTCGTGTTAGCAATAATCGCCGCGTGAGACTATAATAACGGTATACCGGTTCATCGGTAGGAATACAGAACGAATCGTACTCTTCGGGAGCTCCGATTCTCCTCTCGGGTATTCGTACAAGGTCACGGGTATAAGCCGTTCCAGTTTGAATTCACGATGACGAAGAGAAGAGGACGCCGGTCGACGCCCCGTTATAACACTATCTCGGCTCCTCCGCGAACGCGCGAGACTTGGCTATCATCGGCTGCGCAGCATCGCCCATCGGTAAGCAGCGGCGGAAAAGCATCGAGAAGCTCGTCAAGATATACAACGGCGTGCATCGCTGTTGTGTGTAAACAATTCCCGCTCGCTTGACTCGCACGACTCTTGCGACGATTTTTATTCTTCTTTCTCATCGATAATTTACGAGTCCTCTGGGTTTGCTTGCCCTCGTAAAGTTACACTGAAACCTGACACGGAGACGAGCCGAAGATTGAGAAAGAACGACAACTCCGGGACCCTTGAACCAATTTTTTTCTTTAATCCCTTGGGCGAGGTCTCTCACGTTTCTATTCGTGTTGAACGTCTCAAAATTTTCTCTTATCTTCGTGAATAAATCAGACGACAAGGGACAAGAATGAGATCTATGTCAACGGGTCTTTTACTCAGAGATTTTCAAGTGTCTTCGAAAGTAAAATCGAATACTTCGCTGCGCGAAGCTGAGAAAACTTTCTTGGAAAAGTGTTCGAAACGATATATTCTTTAAGATTCCATCCAACGGACGATTCGCCTTGGATCGTCGATGACAACGCCGGAGAAGCTTTTTCGCGTCGTTCTTTTCTTTGTTGCCACTCAAATATCCGGTTCGCGTCTCTCCGCTAAGTTTCGCTCATTGAACGGCGTTGCGGCGTCTCGATTGAACTGGATTGAAGTGCACGAGAGAAGTCCGCCGCGCACGCCGCAATAAGAGAACAGACCGAGAGACACGGAGACGAGATGAGAATGAATGAAAACGCGACGGTCACGTGCGCGCTGCTCGCGATGCTGCGACATGTGCGGACAAGCCGAAGACGTCTTGCGGTCGGGATCGGCAGCGCGCTCGCGCGCGCCTGCCTTCCGACAATTTTAATGGCGCGAAAGCCAAACGCCCCGGATTGGGGGAGCTGTGGCCGGCGAAATCTGGTTGTTAACGAAAGAGTTATTCGTTCTGAATCTTCATGATGCGTGTATACACATATTTATCGACCAGACAAACACGTGACGAGTGCATGAACGAAAAATATTCGCGAAATTTAGAGAAGGACTTCGCGATCGCGAATCAACGTCGAGCGAGTACCGCGAAAGCCAAGTGTATCGCAAGATATATCCGTACTGGATCCAATATGTATGTTTACGTATATTTTTATAAAATATAAAAAAATTTAATATAAATAAAAAAAAATAGTAATAATAATTTATAATATAAATATTTGTTATTCTTGTTAATATATATAACGATGTCACATAGGGTCAATGCGAATCTATGTAAAACTCATTTATAACCATAACTAACTCGAGAAACTGCGGTGCAAGGAATTGTTTTTTATTTCTGGAGCGTTCGAGGAATTATCAAAGTTTGCCGGGCTAACTGGCTCAATGTCACTGTTTGCGACCCGACTCGAGCGACACTTTTTTTTTCCTTTTCAAATAATCCGAACAATAAAAAGAAGAAGCGAATTGTAACACAAAAAACAGAAGCGAAACGACACCGTGTATCCGTAACGCAGGTATAAAATTTGATAGTATTATTCTCCGCGATATCTCCACCGAGTATCCTCGGGAGTGTATCTCGCGAGTTTGTGATTTACGACGCGCGCCCGCGTTGAGGAGAGATTCGTCGGTGAGTTCGTGACGAATGCGAGAAACGTGTGCGGGCGAGAGAGCGCGAGCCCAAAGGCGTCACAGCGTCGTGCTCGGGGATCTCGTTGAGCATACAATTACGAGTTCATTATTTCTCCCTACTCTTCGGATACGAATTTTTATTTCGTGCGTTTAAGAAGAAAAAATCATTCGCTTAATTCGCGAAGCGCGCAATCATTGTCAACCGTCGTGTCTGCTCGTCATTTATCGACTCGGCTAAATGATTTCCTAGACTTCGATGCAATCTCAAACAGCGCGTAACGCGACTAAACGGCTAACGCTCGTTTATTACATGCCGCGACAAGGTGAGATTATTTGTCGTGTACAAATATTATTCGTTTAAACGCTTCGCGCGAATTGTTTTTCATTCCTACACGTAAGTGCTCCCCGATGATTCGCGGCTTTTCGCGCGACACGCGCCGATGAAAATTCGTAACGAAAATCGTACGATTACTCATCGATTTGCGATGAATCTCCTTCGAGGAGCATCACTGCTGTACCAGTCAAAAGTGAGAATTTTCCAGACTTTCCGATGGGATGAAAAAGTCCAAAAAATTGACCTCACATAAAATTATAAGAACATTATTTTTGAGTGTTTCTTGAATACAATGCGCAATTTTTCTCCATAGTCGTGGCCAAAATTCGTAAATTTTTATCCGTAAAAAGAAAATGAAAAATCGAAAATTAGAAGAATATCCAATAAATTCTTGTGTTCCAAAAAATTTACGGATTAGGTAATTCCTTCATAACTTTTTGGCATTATTATATTAAACTTCGAAATTCAAAGTTCGAGGTTCAGCTGAAATTTTTAATAAAATCCCTCAAATTCGTATGACGGTTTTTTACAAGCTCTCGACGAAAGTAAATAATCACGAAAGAAGTGTCCTTAAGCATTCGTCGTTAATAAAAAGAAAGATTTATGAATGAACTCTCCAAATACGAAGAAAAAGATAGCTTCAAGGCCTTATTACGTTAATGATCAAATATTTTCAAAAATATCAGTCAAGGGAAAAAACAGAAAATGAAAAAAAAAAGAAAAAATGATCGTAAAAGCCTTCTGGCGTTGAGCTAACGATACTGTTCGAGCCGTCTGGCTTTTCAATTGTGTCTATACCCACATGTATATACATATATGAATATTTCGCCGGTTGAATGAGTGTCTAGTCTTTGGCGCGTCTCGCACCGACAACCATCTAATTTCTTCGTTGATTATCGCGGTGGCGTTAACCCGATGTCTAACGAGAACTCGCACGCGCCACATTTTGTGTTTTTTTCTTTTTTTTTTTTCATGCACTATATGCGTTAGAAATTCTCAGTCGAATACGCAAACACGCGGCGATTACTTCTTCGTTGCCTCAATACGCTTAACCAGTCGTCACCTCTAATCTGCGTAATCAATGTGAAATCCTCTCGCAGAACGCACGATTCACGCGACCCAAGGCAAGGCGATGCAACGAAACGTGTGAGATTTTTTTTCTCGGCTTATCGCGAGGGCTCACGAACGATCGGAATTAATTCGAACGTCAAACGAGAGAAAGACCGCGGAACACAACGAGGAGGAAGCAATGCGTTTTATCTATCCCGCGCTTTCAGGAGTCGGCGGCATTGCGTAATTGCATCTGGTCGCGCAATAAAAACGGACGCGAGAATACGAATATACGTTCCAAAGGGTATTAGTGTTGTATTGGTATGGTAACTAGAGAAACGGAAGTCGTCGGTAGAGTTTTTTTTTTTACAAATTGAGCAGAAAATTATTCAGATCTGTGCGGCGGAAGATCGACTTCCGGTAATTTTGTATCACCGTGAATGTAAGATGGATTAATGGAAAAAAATCGGACGAGAAGTTTTACTAATGAAACTTCTCGTTTGTGTTGGTTTGTTTGAATTTTTATACGGTTTAGATCAAGCGATATGCATTTTTTTTTTAATTTTCTGTACGCACGATTTTTTTCGTTACTATTCGACTTTACGAAAAAAAAAAAAAAATAGAACTGCTCCAGTCTATTTCGCTACCATTCAGGTGAATTCTTCAGTCAAAACATTCTAACGTTTATGATCGGCGGCAAATTCTCCGTCGATCAAAAAGCGGAAAATTTCGATGTGTTTCGCTCGCGGAAAATCAAACAGTGAAAAAAAAATTCCACTTGCGCCTGTATCCGCCGCGGTAATATTTCACGTCGGGAAGTACGGCAAACTTCCCGGATCGATGACTCGGCGCCCTCTCGCCTGCGATATTTGATCGTTCAATTAACACGGAGTCTCGCGTCTCCCGACCTAACGTGTCGCTGCACCTCGTGCAAATTCATTCCGTGGATGCGTCGCGAGCGCCGCACGGGAAGAATACACGGCGAAACGGAAGGAAAAAGACACGAAAGGCGCTGATCTCGCGGTGCGCGAGAACTTCCAGCGAAGCGAGGCTGCAGGGGCGCACACCTGTTGCCGCAAACTATGAATCACCCGAGTTTTGCCATTCGAGTAAGTCGGTAGCGTTTCTGACACACGACAGTGTTCAATAGCCAGCAGGAGGGTTATTGATAAATTTATACCGACGGTAGAAACCGAACGTTGACTCGCGTTTTTTTCCAGCACGACATAATTGCTCTCCCGAGAGCAATGTTTCGTTCATAAAAAAAACTCGTCTATTACTCGCGATAAAAAAAAGTTTCACTTAATTCATTCGCATTTCTTTCTCTGAGCGCGATTAATCCACGAAAAAGTGCTCAAAAAACAAAAAAGAAAAATGCGGAGAAGCAACGTAAAAATCTGTTTTTCTCGTGTCAGATTATTCCGCGAGAAGCCAACAATTTTTATCGATCTTTCGAGGATGGAAATCGGAGGGCCCCCCGAGATACCGTCGCGAATCCTCGCGTCGGCATAATCAACGCGTTTGCGAGAACCTTGACCGAAATCGAAGCGAATAAACGTCGTATACGATATACATATCGTATTTATGTTTCTTTCCAGGAAACATAAACGGCGAGATACTCTCATAAATACGTGAATTATCGGAGGGGAAGACCCGACGAGTATTCGACACTGTGTCCAAAAAAAAAATCTCGAATACGCGCGTGTGTGCGGTCGAGGTTAGCATAGACAATTTTTGGCGACCGGGCGTCTCGCGAGAATTAATTGCCCAAAGATGACCGAAACCATCTCGAAAATATATCTTCGGTCCATTAACCGTCGAGTCCGAGGCCGTGAATCTCGTTTAATTCTCACGATTCCGAAAATCGGTGGAACTCGTATTTCCAATCGTGAATATCTCTCATAAGAAATTATTGTAAAACCTTAATATTAACATCAAGGATTGAAAGCAAAAATAAAAATGAACATTCTTTTATTTACGAAACATTCGTCCGAGAAAATACAAATAGAATGATCGCCTTCGTTTTTCATCAAAGGGCAAAAGGGAAAAGAATTGCGTTCGAAAAATGGTTTCAGGCATGAGAAGTCGCGTGAAGAATGTTTGACCCTCCGGCTTTACGGAAAAGTAACTATAGCGCGTACTGCTGTCTGTCGTCGCCGAAGGTGCGGAAAAGCAGAATCGAGAGTCACGACACATGGAAGGTGGGGGCGAGGGGCGGGGACCTTTCGCTTCGGGACAACAAGCGTGTCTCTCTTCGATAAGTGGAGAAGCTCAAGGGTACATACTCCTCGAGCGATAGGTTGAAGGGGCCTTCGTATTCTCGACTACAGTCGTAAACCTGAATACACTTGACCGACTACTCTATTTCGCTCGTAACAACGAGAGACCCGAGCGATTGTCTTTTCATCGAATTCGGGTACGTAAGAAAACACAACAAAAAAACAAGAGCATATCAGCAGTTCGAACGTCGCTCGAAGTTTCGTGTCGGTCGGGTTCGTCGAGCGAAAAATGAATTTCGATGGATCGCGAGCGACGACGCGTCGCGTAACAGCGCCACGGGGGCTTACGGCGGATGCGACAAATGTTACGAAATCCGCGAGAAGAAATACGATCCTTTAACCGGGCTCTCGAGAATTCGGGTAAAGCTGCGCGAGACACTCTCGCCAATAGTTTTCGTTTCGGGTTAGTGATATACAGACGCACGCGTGCGCGCGAGGCGCTTCGCAGTTACGCGAATTATTACGAGCGTGCAGAAACGACAGAGGCGAGAGACATCAGAAAGTTTGTCGAAGACTCTACCGCGGCTGGCGGCGTAACGCGCGACGAAATCCGTGCCGAGGGCGAGCACGTTTGAGACGGGTGAACGCGCGGGGCGCGTGCGCGCGCGCGCTCTGTGTATAATATAGGCATTATAACACCTGTGGTCTCGCTGGGTATATTAACTTAACGCCTAGCTCGTCGTTGGATTCTCTTCGCGATTATACGCGTAGGGTAATAAACAACTCCATCACGTTTCGAGACTAGTTAAGGCCACGTGTTAGTTTCGTGTAACCGGCAGATGTGTGTAAGAAGAAACGATTGTCACTCCGCGCGAGGAGGAAGAAGCGGAGGGAATTGAAGAAAAAAAGAAAAAGAGAAGAATAAGCAAAAATTCGAGAAGTTTCGTCGGAGTGCCGCGAATGTATTGATGTTGTAAATAAAGAAAAATGCGTAAAGCTGGTGCCACTTTAACCCAGATCGAAAAAAAAAGAAATACGAAAGAAACAAGGTTGCGAAGCTAACTTGTATTTAATCCGGTGTTTGATCAGGCCGGAAATAAAAAAATTGTAGGCTACGGAGAGTGTTGCAAGAATTATTGCTCTGTGTTATTAGATCTGGTCGAATAATTCGCTCTCGACGTACCCAGTTTCTTCTCACCTCTTTTTTTTTTTTTCGTTTTTTTTTTTTCTTCTCCGTATACCTTGCCTCTATAACTACGACAATCAGCGCAAAAGCGTTTCCTTATCTTTCGCTTCGCCGCGATCCGGTCGCGGCGGTTCTCGCGTGAGCGTGGACGAGATAATATGCTTATTTATTCCTTACGACAGAGTTACATGGCGTACGTTGTTTTTGTTGGCGTTACGAAAAATCACATATCGATCTTTCGATGCCTCGAAAGACTTTTTTCTTTTCATGAAAATTTGCACAAAAAAAAATGTACAGGCGAATCGGTATTGTAAATTCCGAGCATCGATCGCTTCGTTGCGCCACAAGGAAATAAAGGCCGTCGAAAGAAATCTAAGAGAGCGCGATGTACAAATCGATGTTTCTCATTGCCAATCTTTTTTTTCGTTGGAGCCTCATTTGGCAAATTCGTTGAAATAGAATAAAAAATTTAAAAAATCATAAACACGAATTAATGAACCGATAATAAATTATTTTGCGAACCAATTTATATGAATCACAAATTAAATTAATTTGGATTATCATCAATTGAATGTATAATTCCACAAATTATAAATTTAAAAACATTTCTCGGCGAAAATGTGTACCCGATAGCCTCGAGGCCTCTTCTCTAATATTCGAAGAAGCGTCGTAGAAGCGAACGACCCCGAGAGTTTACGTTTTTTTTTACCTGTTACGTTATCGAATTTCTCGAGCACTCGTGTGTTTCGCGAGCGGGCGTGTGTACGGCGTTCCGATAGTTCGTGATCGCACAATCGATTCCACGGATCGCGCCCGATTCCCTCGCCCGAGGGCGCGCATCATGAATATTGAGCCGAGTTAAGGTATTTGTCGCCGCGTTATTCGCGCGTGTCTGACTCGTGTCCAGCGCACGCATTATTGCGCAACATCGTGTCGTTTTCGCGTCCTTACTGCATGTAATATCTCTGCCCCCGACGCTACGCTGCGATCGAGAGCAGCCGAGGGGGGATGAACGACGCACACACCCGCCTTACGATTCGCGTAAAAAAACCATGGCCTACTTCGACTAAAATAATCCATGCCGCGAGAATCGATTAACGATTGTAACGACACTACGAATAGATCCAGGACGCGCGCGATTCGCGGCGCTGTTTCGTCCTCTTATAATCCATAAGAATGCGAAACGTTGATTTTTCATAAAAAAGAAGATAAAAATAACGGATAGTATTCAACCGTCGCGAAGGAACGAGGATATAACAAAGATTCACGAAAAATCGATTTTTCCGTTACGATATCCGCGTCGAGCATGTGAATGGGGAAAGGCCTCGCGATCGCGCGCGGCAGAAGTGAAGCCTCTCGGAACCTTCCGCAACCGCTGGTTACGGGGTTGTAATGATAACCTTATGCAAACGTTAATTTTTGCAACAAAGTATTAATTGTCTCGCGCCGTGCCGCGCGTAACGCAAAATGGCACGTTTTTTGCTTCTTCTTCAACAACTACTAGACGTCGCAGTTTTTTTTCCGCTGTACCACAGTTTAACTACGAGTGTGTAGTACCCGCAGTTCCGTTGTCGCTGCGTCGAGCGCAGCTTCATTACGCAACGCGCGCGGCATCAGCGCGAGAGTGTGGGTGGGTCCCCGGGAGCGAGAGAGGCTTACCGCGAATTTGATGAACGACCGTGAAACATCGCGAAATTGTTTAAAATGATAACGTACGTAGCCGCGTACCCTGTTATCGAGAGTTGCGAGCCGGAACGACGCGCCGCTTCATCCTCGCGTTTTATTTTTCCTACGCTTCGGCCGGATGCACCGTCTAAAGTGCACCATTCGATCGATAATCGACTCCGAGTTCGTCGCATTTTGTTCTTTTTCCGCGTCCGAACCGCACGAAAATATGTCGTTGCGAGAAAAAAAAAATCATTTGTCATCGACCTTTTTTCCACGGAAACACGGGACAAGAATCCGAGGGCGAACTATCGGAGTTTGGACGGAAACGCATTAGTCGTGCGTTACGCGATCGATTTATTTTGCACGAGATACGGAATAAGAGAACAATGAAATTCGTTTCATTTCGATAATTTTTACTGAAAACGAGAAGCGTTTCGGGATTCATTGTCGCGTCGAGTCAAATTTATCACTGCTCTTTGTGGTTCGCCACGACGAAATTGTACGGAGGTTGAACTTTTGTACTGTATATTTTTTATGTTTTATACGCGTGGGATTAAAATCTATACGGTCTGGCGACTGGGACGCGGTATCATTGCGGGTGTACATTCGTCATAGTATTAATGGCATTCTGACATAAAAGGGGTTTTTTCTCAACATATGATCGCCGTAAAATGAAAAATATCTGTGGTACGAGCCACCGGAGACAAAGGAATGTTTTTCTTTGTCAAGGGTACATCGCGCGCGTCGCGATGCCCGCGATTTTTGTGGATACTCGCGACTAGCTCGATTAGTTCGATCATCGGGAGATGCGCGCGATCTTCCCGAGAAATGTTTTACGCGGTATTCAAGACTCATTCCGGTAAACTAATTAGTCTGCATTCTGATCGATGCGACGAATGGCATTTCGATCTCTCGGGAAAATCGTTACAGAATATCATGCTTATGAAAAAACGTTATGCAAGAAAAAGGATCGTTCAATAAACCTTGAATATTCGCCGTCGTCTCAGCCTCCATCATCCGTTCCATACCGTGAATCATCGAACGTAAGATTAATGACTAATTGAAACGAAAGATATTTCCTGCTGCAGCTTCGTCGACCCTCCTTCCTCGCGCTCCTCGCGCACCCGCGGGAATGGCAGCGTGAGTCCGCGAGCAACGGAAGTATCGCAAAACCCCGAAGAGTTGCGGTGCTGCCACCTAGCGCGACAGTCGCGAATCACTCGCCGATATTGACTTCCGGGGGCTCTCGCGCGACACAAGCTCCGCGCATGCGCGTTAACGAGAACGACAGATCGCGTGAAACGTCTCCATTGCAATTTGCAGAAAATTTCTCACCCAAACCGAGAAAGAAATAAATAAGATCGTGCAAAATGTCAGCCTGGAGACAAGCCGGATTGAAGTGAGTTATTCAACGGATACAACACGCATTACATTCTTTAGTATTTTTAGCCTAAATTCAGTATTCAACTCTTTAACCCCTAAATAAATAAATTCACCTTCGATCGTCGTGAAAATTATGTAACCTATTAATTTCGGAGAGCGAAACATGAATGAATATAAAAATTATCGTTTATGAATAATTTCGCAAACGTGACATTGAGATTCGATCGATCGAACGAGCGATTGGAAATGAAAAATTTTTTCTTCATTTTCAGCTACGTCAACTATTCTCAGATCGCGGCTCGTATGCTTCGTCAAGCTCTGAAGGCCGATCTCAGAGCAGAGGCTATGAAGCGCGATGAGTCCACTGTCAAATTCGTGCAGTGGAAGGACGGCAAACCTATCAGTAAGCATAAACGATTTTTTAGAAAAATGACGTAAATAAATCAACTACGAAAAAGAAGACGGAAATTTTACTCGCATCGTAGCTCCGATATTGTTTTTTCATTTATTTGCCGCAAGTTTGTACATCGTTGTACTTCTTTTACAGGCGAAAAGATGTGAATCTCGCGATTCAGTAAGTTCGCATACTCCGGAGTGCTTGTTTTTTTTCACACAATTTTTCAGCTTCTTTGTGATTTCAATATTGTGTGAAAAAAAAAACTGTTTTTTCGCATGATTTTGTGCCAAACTTCGATTTTTCTGGAACGCCAAAATAATTTACCGATTTGTCGAGTTCGTTCGCGAATGGAAAAATTTATTCTTAAATTCGTCAATTTGTGTTTCTCCCCCATTGTCGTACTAACAACGAATGAAAACCGTTTTACAAAATCCTCTCTAACTCGCATCGCGTTCGAGTGGGCAACTTTTTTTTTTCTATTCGCGCTACAATATTCTTTCGTTTTTCTCGAAGACTTAAACACGTAAATTTTCTTTCAGAGTCCACATCATAAACATCACAGTTACCAGCTGTTCGGTAGAAACTAAGGAAAAAAAAACAGGCGAAAAAAACCTTCATCCGTTATGTACACTTGATCAGACGTAATCTGTATATGTACGCTTATTTCGTTATAATGTAAAATAAAAAAAAAAGAAGGAAGAATACGTTTCGTCAAATTCTCATCTGAAACGACTCGTTGGGCGAATCAACGGCGAGGTGTGCCCGCGCTCACTCCTTTAGTCGTCATCTCACGGCGGAGTAGTGGGCTTTGCAATAAACTGAAAAAAAAAAAGAAAAATGTATCATTATCGAAGAGTTCCAACCCTTGACTGGGCGCCTATTGAAAAAGACGAGAGTTGCGCGCTTCTCTGGGGCCTCGTGATTTTTTCCCCATTTTCGTTGTTTCGCAAAGAAAATCATCGATCGAACTCGTCCGTTGACTCACTTATGAATTCGGAGACGAGATCGTTGTCGCCGTCGCCGCGCATAGTTCCCGTTATCTCGTCGTTCTCCACCATCGGCGAGAAGAGATGCATGAATTCCGTGCTGTACGGTGGCGCGATCGCCTCCAGGACTTCGGTGACGAAATATCTTATGAGAGAAACGTCGGTGTCGCCGCGTTGCCAGCATTGTTTTATGTAACAAACGACGGGAACTACGCAGCCCCGACTCAGGAGATTCACCATTCGATCTATGAGCATCTTTTTCATTTCGAGCTTCAACGAGAAAACAAAAATTAGGATCCCCTCGTGAAAACACTACATTTATTTCCATTGATTTTCATCGTCTACCTGAACGAGAATCTCGAGCTCGTCCTGTTTGCTCTCGAAGAGCTGAACGAGAAGTTGCAGAACTTTCGGATGCAGAAGTTGATGACAAGAGACGACCTCGTCGAGGAGAGCCAAATGAACCGGACAATGCTCCGTGCTTAGTTTGAAATACGAGGGCTCGGTCACAGTGCACTCGACCCATCTAATTACGCCGACGCTGACGACGGGAAACCTGCAAAGAATTTGAAACGTTTAATGACTCGTAGCAATGACTTAGGTTCCTTTTTTTTTTTCTTTTTTTTTAATTACCGTAAGCATTGATAGAGCGTATTGAGCTCGGCTATGAGTTCCATCGATCCTTTGTTAACGTTGCATATATTGTGAACTTTCTCGATCGCCTGTATCGTCGTCTTCAATTCGTCTTTGTTTATCTTACGGGTATTCGATTTCTTCGGCGTGGTTTCGCACACGCTCGAGGCGTAAGCCAACAAATAAATGTATTTGGATTTGTGCTCGGGATTCAGTTTGACTCCCGGCTTGAACAGAGAGTCAACCAGAAGTTCTAAAAGTTCGAGAACAGAAAACAAATCGTATCAATCATTTGGCGATTTTTTTTATAAGGCAATTGACGATTCGATAGCGACGAGTACCCAAGAATTGTGGATTTCTGACGAGTTCGATCGACGGCGGTTCCACGGCCGAGTAGTGGCGAAACAACACCGTTATGTCGGCGGGATTGAGATTGTTGCGAGACAGCATAGAAGCGAGAGCTAAACACGCGGCCGGATTACCCGCTGCGCCGTTCAGTGCCATCGTTATCGGCGTCACGTCGTGGCGACTGCAATTTTCCCGAGAGCGTTTCAATGCGAGAATGATTAATGGAATTTATAATGTTTTAATACTCGATTACTCACTTCTGTTGCGCGCATTTTGTTATTTCCTGGGATAGTCTCTTCATCATGAAACCTCCTCGTGGCTCTTGCGCGAGAATTTGCAGTAACACCTGACTGTAGACGTACGTGTGCTGTCCGTGACAAACCATTTTCTGTAAGGAATTCCATTTAGTTTTTTTATCACGTGCAATTAGAAACGCGCGAGGCATAAAGCTTCTCGAATTATTCTGCGCTGAATTCGAGCAGAACTATAAATACTGTTCCCAATAGAAGTGGCTCCAAAAAATTAATCCAGAGGTTCCAGTTTTTCGGGGCCAATTTTCTAAAACTCGAAAAATAAACCCAAGATTTTGTTCTACTAACGGCGCACTCCTGAATGCTCGATTGCCAATCTTCGGTATTCTGCAGAAAGCCGGCAATCGCGGTTTTCAACACACGCGAGAAAACTTCGATCTGTTGGGCTGCCGTTGAAATACTCGTGATTTCACCTTGAAATCCAGCGTCCGATATGAGCTAAGAAATAGGATTGTTTTCAGAAGTCTATCGCTTAATGATCTGATTTCAATTCAACGTACTTTTATCGTGAAATTGAGCATCAAGCAATCCGGATATTCCTCAGCAAGTCTATAAATCAACGATCTCCAAGTCGGGTGTTGAATCATCTCGGTCAGCCAGGCCGGTGTCTGAGGAATAGAATAATTCGATTAGTTTTTGCAAAAACCGAATTTGCAAAGAAAAAACGAATCGACGCACCTCTCCCTCTTCCGTGAAAATTTTGTCAGCCTTCTTGGGATCGAAAGTTTTGAGAATCATGTCCTTGAGATTGTTCTCCACCATCGCCTGGACGTCCGTGACCTTGACCCCCGCGAGAATCAGCCACTCGGCCAAGAGATTCGCCATTTGCGCGCAAGCCGTATAATTTTTTGATAAAAGCTCAATGACTTGCTCCGGATTTCCACCAGCCTGGAAATACCTGTTAGCGAATAACGATTCAATAAAAATCTAGGTAAATATCAAATGGAAAATTGATAGAAATCCATATAAATTCACATAAATCCATACAGATTTATATAAATTCAAATAAATTCACATAAATTCAAATAGATTCATAGAAATCCTCATAAATTGTTAAAATTTGTAAAAAAATTGCCTCTTCAACTGCGTGAATATTCCTGGCTCCATTATGTAATCCGCAGTTTTGAATTTCTCCAAACACTGATTGAGAACTTCCTGCGGATTTTCCAGGGCGTCTTCGCCGCCAGCGTCGTCGCCGCCTCTGTTCATGTCGTCTCCCCAGCCTCCTCGATCCTCCTCGTAATCTCCTTCCATCTGTGCGAACAAAATCCATTATTGAAGAATCTGACAATGACAAAAAAACCAACAATCTTACCTTCGGCATGCTTTTGTAAAAAAAAGGCTCGCACCAATCTAAAAAGAAAAAACATACGAACAGTTAAAGAATAATCCATTGACGAATAGTGTCAAATTCGTCAATTATTATTATTGATATATCAATATCAATAATAATAATTGACGAATAGTGTCGTAAATAAAAATCCATCAGATTCGTCTTCGCGCATTTTTCGATTGTTCCTCGATAATTCGACGTTTTATTATTACTATTATCGATCACTCGAAAACAATAAACAATTATTCGAAAGGCATTGTAAACAAATCGAGAAACAATTTTACAACGAGCAACCGCCTCGTCTCTTATTTCTTCAGGCAGCGTTGATGTGTTAATCGGCCAAAAAGTTTCATTACCCTAGAAAAACAATGTATTGCAACAAAAGATTGTTTATGTTTCCTCGTCGCTGCGAAAATTGAGTTTACTTTGATGTAAACTTTGAGAGATTTGGAGGTTATCCTCTCCGCAGCGCCCCCTACAACATTGCGTCCGGGCTCAGCTGACGCGCGGGCCTTCTTCAAAACAGTTTACTCCAACAATTGACGCAATTCTGTTTCGTTGTCCGCTGAACGACACTTTGCCGTCGCGCGACGAGAGTACTCTTGATAAATAATTACAGCATCTTTCGACTCCTCGCGCGTACTCGGGCGAAATTCTTGAAAAACATGGAGCAGGTGAGTTTTTATCGTTCTCGCGTATATTTCTCGACGGTGCAACGAAACGCGAAAGTCTGACAACAAATATTTCGAGCCGATAACCTCAAATTGACGCAACAGTATCGGCGAGTCTCGATGGTGTTGTAGCGCCCAAAATTCACGTGCGTCGCGACAATATGTTTGTTATTCAAAAAGCATTTGCATTTTTTCCCGAAAATACAGGATTTAAAAGCGAAGATCGATCAAGCCTGTCGAACGGCGGAAGATTTCACGAAACTGTATTATGGAAGTTTGGACAAACAACGATACGTGAGTAGTTTAATGATAGCGCGACGCGCCGAATAATTCGTCAATAATTGAAGTTTTGGATTCTCTCGATGCTGCAGCATATATCAAGATTGTATCTCGACACGGGAATCTTGATATGGAACGGCAACGGAATAGAGGGAAAAGACAATATACAAAAGTTCTGGATCGAATTGCCACCGTCGGATCATAACATTCTAACGCTGGACGCTCAGCCCATAACTGGTAAAAATATCTACAAATTTATTATTATTTTCTCTAATCTTTGCTTCTTGCGAAAATAGAAACATTGGTTAGCAGAATTTTTTTTGGAGATTCGAAAATCAATTCGAAGCAAAAACGATTGCGTTCATTAGAAAATTGTCATTAATAAAATAATTATTAATTAACTTATAAACCGATCAATAGTGCATTGAAAGATCATTAATTGACCATCAAAGATTGATCAAATGGTCATTTATTGACCATTAACGACTGATAAAAAAATGATTGATTTATTATTAATAATCATTTAAGAAAGCATCGATTGATTGATTGATAAATTAAACAATTATTAATTAACTATCAATAATGAATTTCAAAAAATCATCAGAAATTACCAATTAAAAAATTAGTCGATAATCAAGAACGAATCATGAAGGCTGAATTAGTCTCGATTTATCGATTTTTCTCTTTGACATAAATGAATCAACGTCTAATTAACAAAACTTTAATGAAGTTTCGATTCGTTTGTAACAACCACATATCCGTAGGTCCAGCCGTGTCCGATCAGTTGACGTTTCTGGTGAAGGTCAGCGGCACCGTGCGATACCAAGGAAAGCCCGGAAGGCCGTTTAATCAAAGTTTTCTCATAACGGCGATGGGCGACAAGTGGAAAATCGTCAGCGACTGTTTCCGCGTTCAAGAAGTATTGGAAGATAAACCACACTAGACCGTATCGACTTCTAATTTTCGATGGAAAAAGAATAAAAAAATTCGCGCCGCAAAATCGTCCGAATCATCGATCGAGAAATTTTGTCGGGCTCGTTTGTAAGCCTTCGATCCTTGAAGTGCAAGAAAAAAATGAGTTAACGGCGCGAGCCGAGCCAACCATTAAAAGACACAGGGTCATTCGATTCCTTACTTTTATTCTCAAATCTTATTCGTACCGTTAACGTATAAAGCAATATTTTGAATTTTGTATGAGCGAATGAGTCGTTGGTCGTTCGATCTCGGCGGTGTTTCAATACACACCCATTTATATATATATATATATATATATATATATATAAGTATGGATATATATATATATATATATATATATATATAACTTTACATGGATAATTATAAAATAAATACTTGTATAAATAACGATAAAGAAAACTATAATACAGATCATTATAAAAACAATGAGATTCAATTTTTTCACAATCTTTGTCATCAGTGTTGAAAAAAAAAATTGTCTAAAGCATACTAAAAAAAAATTTGAATGACTAAAAATGCATATAGCCGGCTAAACGCGTCTAGCATTTAACCAGCGATGCGCGTTGACTCTTTCGACAAAGTTCGAAATAAATTCAAGTAATAAAAACGAGAATGAGATTTTCAAAGTATCGAAGAGTGAGGTGAAAAGAAAAAAAAAGAAAAATAACGAAAGTTGGAACAGTTTATCACAGGAACTACTGAAGAGTATAATTAAACTTGGTAGACTGGACCGAAATTGCCATTTTATATTCTTAAAAGTTATCGATGAATTGAATTGTTACTGGTTAGCTGTTACATGTAATATAGGCAGTGTCGTAAGAAGTATTGAGTTCATTCATAACATGTTTTTTTTTCCTTCATTCACCAATATATCGCATTCTCGTCTCGTTATTACGAAGCTCGAACTCGGAAGAAAAAAGAATACAAGAAAAACGTTCAATTCGAATTCCGCGGAGTTTCACAAATTTTATCTTTATTCAATTTTTTTCTTCCAAGTTCGCTCTTCTGGAAGAACATTAAAAAAAAAAGTGTGTTCCCTCGGTGTAAAACGAAGCCACACGGACACTCGATAAAACGTTGATTAATTACAATTGGATTCATTGCGGTGTATGTGTGTTTTTTTTTTTTTTTTTTTTCGTGTGTGTAAATCCACAGAGACAATGTTCAATGCAGGCGCAATTTAAAAATTCGTTCGTGTATTAGCGGACATCGAACACATTTTTCGTTCTATACAAATACAAAATCGGTTTACAATATTGTCCCCCATCATCGGTACACAATGAATGCTTCGCTTAATCGTTAAAATGTGTGTATTTTTTTTTCTTACGTTTTTTTTCATTTTTTTTGTTTCGTTTATCTCTTAAATATCGTTTATATCCCCGTATTTATAATTGCTACTCTACGTTTTTTTTTTTCGCTCTCACACATTCACTCGCTCATTCTCGCCTCGCCGATACGAAGATAGATTGCTAAGCGTGAAGGTTTTTGTTGTTGTTGTTTTGTTATCATCGTCGTGATGCTTATAAAAAGTTATTACAACGTTATTTAAATTAATGAGAATGACGTTTACGATAGCTAAGAAACTTAACGATGAATTCGAATATCTAGAAAAATTGCTCTCTTTTTCTTCGCGTTCTTTTTTTTCTTTGATCTCGATAAAATCTCACTCAGAACATAGTTAAAAGTCTGGACAACCCGACCGTGAAATAAATACGCTTCAAGGCCGTTCTCCAGACGCGCACTTCACTCATCCCCTTGAAAGAAAAGCTTTCGTCGCAATTATCGTTAGCTTCTTTTTTTTTTTTTTTTTTCATTTCGCTTTCGACTTAAAAAATGTTCTCGATTCACGTACACGTTTACATCTTGGATTATACTGAGCGGCTATTATATGTTGAATTACAAAGGCTGACATATCTCCGTTGGGGGGTCTAGCGAATCAAACGTTATATCAAGATAGTTATTTTATCCACGTACAAGTTCATTCTCCCTCGCGCATTCGTCGAATACATGCCGTTGACATAGCGACAATTCTATCGGTCTGTCGCTCGTCGAAAAAAGAAAAACATTCGCCCTCGAATGTCTTCATTTGCTTCTTTCGTTATTATATCGTGATTACAAAAATTACTATTTCGATTCGTCCCCGATTAGACGTGACGCAAGCGACGTATCGAGAGTCCGGGGAAACCCCGGACGATGGCCCGAAAGTTTGGAAATACTGGTTTTTCGTTTTTCTTTTCTTCATTCTTAATTTTTTTTTCTCATTCCGGTGCTTACTAGTGACTTAGATAATATATTTATTTATATATTTATATATATAATATTTATAAGATTACGCCCTTTGAGTCCGGGTGACGTTGACGCTAGTGGAGGAGCTCTCGAGGCGGATGAAAAATCGTAAAATTTCAATCGTCATTCGAACTTTCCATCGCGTGTACCCAGTAAGAAAAGAAAGGATGCTGACAGAAAAAACTGATGATGACCCTTTGAGGGTTTATCGTTGCAGTTACAGCCAAAAGTGAGATTCAGAGAGAATTTCGAATATTTCCCAATGAGACAAAAATCCAAAAGAAATCAATCGGATCGATGATGCGACTTTTCAATTTTGCACAATAATGATGAAGAAAAGCTAAGAAAAACGAACGCATCGACTACTGCTGAAAAAAAAAGTTCTCTTACAGAATGACTCATTGAACAATTTTTTTAAACTAATTTAGTAACTGCTTTTTAGAATTATTAGTGTGCGAAACGTATCTTAGCATCTTCGCCACCGTTGATTTTTTAAGATTTCCATTCCATTGCGAAATCTTCAAAATTCTCTCAGCGTTGGCTGGGAAGGTGCGTTGACGCTCTCGATGGAATAACGTTTTTTTCCACGGTTTCTTGAGCATCCTCGAGAAACCAGCGTTGCGTCTCAGGGACGAAGGAAATATTGATTGAAATTCAACGATTTCGTTTTCCGATTGCTACGCCCCTCGACACAGCTACCCTACAAGGATTACATGATTAGGAAACGCAGGATATTCGTCAAGCGTTCCCGCGTATTTGATTCGTTCGTTTTACTTTTTCATCATCATCATCTCGTATCTTCATTCTCGTTAATCTCTCTTCGTCGTTCGAACGCCCGCGAGCTTTTTACCTCTGCACCATATTGGTCACGTCTTTAATCGTATTCTGTACGTCGCTAAGTAGTCTTGTGTTCTCTGTGATATTTCGCGTGCCGGCAGCCCGCAATTGTCGCGCCTGAAGCTCGAGACGCGCGAGTAAATCGCGAAATTGAAATTTCGCGTGTGGCGATATAGCGCTGTCCGTGAGATTGACGCACATTCCGTGAAGTAGACCAACTTTGTCGGACAACTGAAGCCAGCTCGCCATCACGATTACCGGTGTGCCCTTCAAGTTCGTTATGCTCGTCTCGATCGCGTTCGATATCTCGAGAACATTGTGCTTGGCGCTCTTCGTCGTCTCGACGCTCGCGAGCTTCGTCGATTCCTCGTCGCTCTGACTCGTTTGCTTGTCGCAATTCGGCGTCGCGTAGATCGACGATACGAAGTGTTTCGCGGTCGACACGAGAGGTTTCGGTGGTTTCGCCGGAACCGCGGGTTTCTCGAGATCCGCCGATGATATCGGTGGCCAAGCGCGATGATCGCTCTTGCTCGTGGAACTTCGAGTCGACGCGCCGCTGTGATCCTCCGGCGATTCCTCGCCCGGATCCGTCGCCTCGTGCTTCGTCGTTCCGCGCACGCTCAATTTCGGGCTCAATGGTTGATTCTCCACCGAGGACGCTTCCTTGTTCTCCCACAATCTCTTCAAGCTACTTATACTACCGGTGCTCCGTCTCTTGTCGTCCTCGTCGTCCAGCTGTTGCGCGGCGTCCGTCCAGTTGCTCGATTCTTCGGTTCTCTTGGCAATTTTCTCGTCGACGACTTTCTCGGCGTTGTCGACCTTTCGCAGTCGCGCTTTGAAGTCGATTATCTGCCCGTCGGCGTTCTCGTCTTTGACCGCGTTGCCACGGGTCGTTTTCTCGACTCTTTTGAGCTTGAAACCAACGCTGGCGGCGTTGGCGATACCCTCGGCAACGGGCGACGCAGCGGTGGAATCTTTGATCAAATTGCCCGCTGTCGCGTATTTTTCGCTCGACGAATTGTCCTGAGATTCCGGTCCTTTCAGTGTCAGTATCGCGTATTCGCTCTGTTGAGAATTCTGAGCCTGTTTCGCGGCGCCTTCCATGCTGAAACTCGCGCAGAGTTCCGAGAGCAATTGCGACGCCGGATCCAGGGATATTGAAGCGACGCTGTTAGTCGGATTGGTCTTGCTCGACGTGCCGACGAGTTTCATGTCAGCGCTGTGCTTTATCTCGTTGATCAGCTTCAATTCGAGCATCTCCTTCATACCGGGCTTGTTCGTGAACGTATCGTTCGCCGATAATTCCAGCGGCGGCGGAGGCGGTGGAGGCGGCGGGGGCGACTCTTCCGGTGGCGACATTATCGTTCCCATCGATTCGTACTTCCTGCTCGAGGTCTCCTTTCCGCGATAGACTGTTTTTTTCTCGTCCATCGATTTGGCGGTCGCGATCGACGCCTCGGTCGAGGTTTCGCGACGCCGGAGACTGACTCCGAAACGCGACGATGCTTCTTTGACCGACGGCTCGACGGTTCGCACGTCGTTGCCGCGATCCTCGGGCTCCTCGGATGTTTCCTCGCGCGAGCGACGCTCCGACTTGGATTTACGAATGGTCACCGGCGAACTTGCGGGTTTTTGGTGGGGCGTCGGTTCCGGCGGCAGGTCGCATTGATCGCCGGAATTCACGAGATCCTGCGGCGGCGGAGGTAGATCCAAGGGTGGCGGTGGAAACTCGAGATCGGCCAGGGTCGGTTGCACCGATCTCGAGGGACTCGCCGTACGGAATGTCGACGTGTTCGGGGCCGCGCGAAACGTTCGCAGACCTATGCTGTCGGCGTTATTTTTTCGCGAACTCACGCCACGGCTGCGCGGCGAATTTGGTGGTTGATAAGTGCTCACGACGCCGCTCGACGAATTGCTTCGCGTCATTTGCGGCTGGTTGCGAAGATTGTTCTGACGAGGCGAGAGGGAACGATGCTGCGGGGTTTCCATTATTATGCCGCCTTGAATATCGTGCTGCGGGGTTTGTTGCTGCTGTTGCTGCTGCTGTTGGGACATCGAGGCCGACGGAACCGGGACTCCCTCTTGACTAGAGGGTATTCCACTTTGGCGAAGGGACTCCAGGTAAGCGCCGATTCTTGCACCCTTCGGCAATGTGCCGTAACGGTTTATGGCACGCTTAACATTTTGCACTTCCAGGGCTCCCACGTGCACCAGCTGCAAGATTGAATCATATTTTTTGTTTTCTTTTTATCAATTGCCAAGAGAAGATAGGAGATTAATCGGACACTCGGAGAATTTCCAGGATCGCTTTTTTCTTTAACTATCGCTCTTGAAACTGTTTTACTTTGAGCCATTGAAGCAGCGCAACAGAATTTTACAGAAATAGTGATATGTTTTCCTTTGATTAATATTCATAAAGAAATTTATACGGCATTCGAAAAAATGTGGGGAAGGAAATTGTATGCAATAAGTCTGTCGAGGACGGCGTATCGATCATTCGCAACGAAAAATGAGATACACAGACAACTTTTGAGACTTTCCAATGGGATTAAAATCTGAGAAAAAATAAACCATATGAAAGGTGCTGAGAAATTGAGTTTTTCAATATAATGTTTTCAGCATTTTCCACATGGTTACTTTTTCGAGCTAGCTCTAAACCTTTCCTTACAATCGATATCAAGTAACGCCAGAAATGTCGAATCTGCTTTCCATTTGTGACGTTTACAAGTAAAGATGTTTAAACTACTCTGCTTCAATGGATCGAAGAACATATTTCCACATTTTTTAAATTTACTGTCGGATCAATGTGCCTATTTTTACAGTGACGCGAACAGTACGAACACTTTGACTGAAAAGAAATTCCGTGAACATATTTCAACTACACTATCCTCATCGCGACTGAAATTAACTCCGAGTATTGAAAAAAAATGATATAGAACACGATGTTTGTGATTCAAGCAGTGCTAGATGCATTTACTCCGTTCGAACGTGAATCAGAATTGTTGTTATTATTATTATGTTCAGCACGATATTTATATTTCGTTTAATCACATATGCGTAGTACTGATTGTCTGAATTATTTTATGCATCGGTAAGTTTGTGTCTGAAAATCGCGAACACTACTGTCTACCAAAACCGAATTGTTGAAAAAAAAAGTTCAGGACATGTTTAATGTCTTTTTTCTTTTTGTTTTTTTCACACGCTAACGGCAACACCATTTATACCTTATGCGGTAGTACTTCCTTAGATGGGTAGGGTCGTGTTTTAATTTGTTTCAGATTGCTCTGTATGTTGGGCACTGGCTCCGGCGAGGCCGACGGCTGCGGAGGAAAATTTGGCTCCGCAGTCCCTTGGGATCCGTCCCCGTCGTCGTCCAAGTCGCAGCCTCCTGCCGTTATCGACTGTGTCGCCATTGTCACGAGATCTCGCGTGATACCTGAGTTGGTCATTTACATAGAGAAACACAGTGTATTCCCAATTTTTCCTTTCTATTCTTTTTTTTTCGAATCTATTTACGTTAATTTAACTTTCGGCAAAAGATGGTTTTTTTTTTTTGGATTTCGTTCGTTTTAGAATGGTCAGGTATTTGAGATAACCCCTTACCACGTCGAGCATTGTTTGCAAGACAAAAAAACGTTTTTTTCCTCAATAAACAAATTTATGAGCAACTAAGACCTATTTTTTAAACTGAATTTACTTTACGTTTTAGATAGATTTCAAATGACTTCTATTCACTGGTCAGTAATAATTGATCGAAAAATATTGTTTTTAATGGTTCATTAATTTTTTGCAGTGTTCGGTAAGTACCGAGATCGAAATTGGTGCGCAAATGTAACGTGGTGAGGGGTTAACGTAGCGGTTATCGATTAGATGGGCGACGAAGCGTTTTCGGAAATTACGAGATCGCGCCTTTTCCCCGATCGAAATATGTTTTTCTCTTTCGTTCCCACGCCCGTGTCCCAGGTCATTCTCCATGAACCAACATAGCAACGGAATTTGAAGCGAGGAAAGTGACAAGCGATCATAGTGAGCACGAAATGTGTAAATATGTTAGTATTAATATCGTCCTTTTTTCCTTGTTTCGTCTCTCGACGGCCTACAATTCGAACGATCGTGAAAAATAACTACGATGAATCGTTTCATGATCCGAACTTCGTGATGATTTTCTTTTTTTTCTCGTATCTTTCGAAATATTTACAATGAATGACTGTATATGCGTCAACAGTAAACTCACGTAACACTGCTTGAACGTGTGAGAACTTTGTGATTGATGTATCGATAAAAAAGTTGTGAACAAAAAAATACATTTACGATGTCGAAACGAACGAAAGAAAAACTGTAAGAGTAGTACTCGTAAAAAAAAAGAATAAAAAAAAAGAAACATTTCATGATAATGAATGAATATCGACGAACGAATGAAAAAAAAAATCAAATGAAAATGGACATGATCAGAAGTAAAGGACCGGTCTACTCGTCCCTCTAAATTGATGCCATGCAAAAAGAAAATGAACGGACTATTTTTGCGGTGCCTAGTAATCGAAAATAAAATGTTGAGAGAAGGGTGGGACGATCTATCGGTCTAGCGTATGCGATAGTTTTACGTATCATGATGCAAGGACTCGAATTACTTCAGAAAAAACAAAAGTCGGAATCTCTATGGGCACGTATTGATGTCAGCATTGAGGAACGAGGGGGAGCACGACAAAAAGTCAAGATTCCGGGAGAATGACCCATGTATTATTATCGAGCATTGATTAACTTTGTTTTTTTTTTAGGTGTTAATTTCTTTTTTTTTACCTATGTACGATGCAAACGACGGTAAGCAATGAAAAAATGGACGAGAAGGATTCAGAGAGAGATAGATATATATATATATAATAGATATATATATATATATGTGTGTAATATATGGATAATCGAAATGAGAGATAGTAAGCCGGCACGTGCATTTCTTCGTAACGCTCGATTGATGTAGTGAAATACCTTCAAAAATCTTATCAATACCATTTACATCTGTTCCGTCATCGAGGGACACGCCGCCTATGTCGATGTCACGCTGATCTTGCTCCTGGTAAGCGGAGTCACGAAATGAACTGCACGAGGATAATAAACTGTCGAGAAATGCAAACAATTATCGATGTTAGTTCCAATCGTTTCGACGACGGTGTTACCGTTACATTTCTAACAGTGGGATTCGAGCAGAATTTCGAAGACTTCCTAATGAAAATTAGGTTACCGAATGATCCGTTGGAAAATTCTTTTAAACGAATTTTTTACGAATTTCTACCGCATTGGGAAGTGTTCGGAATTTTTCCTGAAGCTCACTTTTGGATGGAAAGGTAACGGTTTATCCTTTCAATGAGCTACTTTGGAAATGAACATAAAAAATAAAATTAACTTGAAGGATTTTGGGGGCTCTTTACCTTGTACGTTTTGGTGGAGCCGGCGCTTGCTTTCCTTTCTTGTTAGTTGAACGTCGCATTTGTACGATACTGCTATTATTACTTTTGCTCGATAGACCGCCCATGAATGTGCTGAGTTTTGTTACGGTGCTTGAGCCGTCTGAGAAATTTTAAAGGCATTGACGATCGATGAAGACATGTTTCCGAATAAATAACATAGTACAACACGTATATAAATTCAGAGGGAATGAGCAAATGAATAAATATTACGTACCCTGGGTTAAACCCGAATTGGACAATTGATCGGTAACGAGCACGAGGCCGTGGATGTTTCCGGTACTTCCGGTATGCGACTTTTTGTAGGATAGCAAAGGAATTTCACCTCCGCCCTGCAGCTGCTTTTCTACCTCTAGAATGAGGCGAAGAATATTATCAATAGAATCTCGCAACCAGCTTTTCGTACGTTAAATAATATTCTACACAAGAATTCAAATTCAGAATGAAATTGAATCTAATTATTCTTACGTCGAAGTGACTTATTTTCTATTAAAATTTCAGTCGACCTGTTTCGCCCGAAAACGAAAGAAACTTTCTTCATAATGAAAAAAAAGAATATAGGAATTATCTATCGTAGAGATCAAGAAAAGAAATGTATGGAATGACTTTCATCGTCTCGAAATTGATTGATTATATTCTCTTTTGGTATTTTTTGTCACTCGAATTACCCTCTGTGATGCTGGACTCCTGAAACATATTCTCCAACGAATGATGAATCTCTTTGAACGTCGGACGCTCGACGGCGAGCCATTGCCAGCACTGTCGCATGAGCTCGTAGACTTTCGGCGGACAACCAGGCGGGCACTCCATTCGATAACCTTTCTCGAGCATGTGATAAACATCCGTGAGATCGACGCCGGGATACGGCGACATTCCGTATGTCGCGATTTCCCAGAGTAGAATACCAAACGCCCATACGTCGGATTTCGTTGAAAATTTGTTGTAAGCCAAACCCTCGGGTGCCGTCCATTTTATCGGGAACTTTGCCCCCGCGTGAGCCGTATACGTGTCGTCCCTCATCAAACGCGCCAAACCGAAATCCGCCACTTTGACCAAGTGATTCTCCCCAACGAGACAATTTCTCGCGGCCAGATCTCTGTGAAATTTTTCGTTTGACAAGAGAAAAAAATTGTTTAAAAAAAGCACCGCTGATATTCGTGGTAGAATCTACAGAATTTACAGATCGAACAATTTTCAGTTTTCAACGTATGAAACGATTTTTAACTTTTTCATTACGTTCTCTATTATAATTGCTTGTCTCTCCTCTATCATAAAACTGCTAAGCTGAACACATTTTTTTGTGAAATTGATAACGATTCTATTGTAAAATGAACAAAGACAAAAAAGTAGAATGCTCTGAATACTTTTCGTTGAATCTACCAGTATTTTCTAAATTTATTTTGGGGCATCTCAATTTACCTGTGAATGAAATTCCTACTCTCCAAATAGCTCATGCCACTCGCAATCTGGGTCGCCATGTGCATGAGAACGACTGCGTTTATTTGATGCTTGCTCTCGTTGCGCAGATAATCCAAAAGATTTCCCTTGCTCATGAATTCGGTGATTATGTAGAACGGCGGTTCGCGCGTGCACACACCGAGAAGTTGTACCAAATTTCGGTGCTTCATTTCCTTCATTATCGCCGCTTCTTCCAAGAAATCTTTAAGCGCCATAGTGTCCTCCTACGTACAAAAAAATACAAGGACGTTAAATAAAAATTCGGTTTCGATAAAAATTTTATTGCGGAAGCTTTTATGTAGCGTTTATCACCTTCAACGTCTTAACCGCTACTGTCATGTTGTAACGCTTCCAAACAGCCTCGTAAACGTCGCCGTATTGTCCACCGCCGAGCTTGTGACGCATCACAATATCCGTTCGATTGATCTCCCACTCGTCCGGTTCTGCGAGAAACGTCAAAGGTTTGAAAAACGTAATATAATCACCGAAATTCTCGGTTAATCACAGCCCACTGTGAATATTCATTATCGATATTATTCGCTCTATTATAAAATCTCTTGAAATTAAGAAATGAAATAATAAAGCTAATAAAGTTCTCGGTAATAGAAAACTTTTAATATCCATTATGAAATTCGCTCGATTAGCGAATCTTTTGAAGTTCATAAATAGAATAACGCAATCATAACAATTCTCAGTCACAGCAAACTTTGAATATTTATTTTCCACACAATTCGCCCGTTCATAGAATTTCGTGAAGTTAAATTAAGCTCAGCAATTATTGTCTCCGGAATGAAACCTGACCCAAACGAAGCCCTTATTTTACCTGGGCTAAGTGGAAAGACGGTTGGTTTATTGTGTTTCGGTGCCGGATACAAGAGCTGCGTGATCAATCCATCAGCCAGCATCGAATGGTGATGCACGAGTTCCGCCAGAGTATTGAACTTGCTCTCCGTAGTGACGAACATCTGAAAAAAAAATTAAACAAAAAAAAGGCATTGGATAACTTTCGAAATCGGAGACTCTGAGGGACTAGAATTATTTTTAATAAAAGGAAGCCATACCTTTCCTTCGCTGTCCTCGCTGATTCTGTAGTGATAGACGCGGCCCTCGTAACGCAATGAAATACTCCGCTGTCCCGGACTGCTCTCGGATTCGCGAACGAGAAAGCTTCCGTTTATTCCGGAGCTGAGGAGATACTCGGCGGCGTTTCGCGATATCCTTCCGTGATACCATGAGTGTTTCTCCAACGAGTTGACCGGCGTGACGTAGTTCGACGGCACCCAACCGACCTGGCCGGTACTCGAGTGGGCCTCGCACCATTCTCCGCTCTTGTTGTAACTCAGAATTCGCACTTGTTCACCTGAAGCAATCCAAACGTTCATTAACCGTACGGGTTTGCATAGTTTTGTCCCAAACGGTAAAAAAAAAATTCGAATCGAACGAGCTTTAACTACAGAATTTTCTCACGAGATACAACGTGTCGGTTTCTTTTCTTAATCAATGGGACGAGAAAAATAGACGTAAATAATGGCAAGATTCGTACGAGGAAAAAATTAAACAAACATGGAGGCGTTTCGTTAAATTACTGTAATATCGTCAAGAGCTCGATTCAAACATTACTAAAATCGTACGACATGCTCAAGAGCATCGAATATTTGTTCTTTTCTCAATACTCATCCAAGCTTATTTCTGCAAGTCAATACAGTGGAATCTCGATTAAACGATGCTATTTCTCGCGTTTATTTCATAGGCACTTTTTTCCAATTACAGTATTTTTTACATTTTATTCTTAACATTATAGCTTTATGACTGAGAAGGAAGAAAGATTTTCAATAACTTTCAATTTATTCGGGAAAACGACACCGATTAATCGAGATTTTACTTGCAACTCGTTGCAACGAAACGCGTATAGGTAAGTTGAGTAGTTCCAGGAATTTATGAGAAATGGGAAACGTGTAAATTATACCTTTTTTCAAACTAAGCTGATTCTCGCCGCCGGCTTGAAAATCGTAAAGCGCTACAAACAACTGAGGATCGTCTTCTTCCTGAGCGAGAAGGTTCTCTTTGCTAGTCCATCTGAGTAAATAAAGCACATTCATCAGTTTTTTTCTTTGCCGTCTTGCGGTCGTTGGAATAAGAACGATCATTGAAATTGTTTTTCTTTTTATTTATGCTTGTTTCTTTGTAATATTTTTCGACCTGTTGGCAGCTTCGAGAAGACCGCTACTCGACACATTGGCGTGTTGTTGCAGATTTGACTGTTGAGATATGGATTGAACGCTGGAACCGCTCGGAGGATCGCCCTCCGGTAACGCGGGTATGTGAGGTAGTGGTCTACTCTGCAGAAGGGCTTCTGCAAAAAAATGAATAGCCTGTGTGTGTTTTTCTTTCCCCCTTCGATTCGTCGATTACATTCACGCGCGCGCAGCATCCGATAATTAGAAGATTATTTTCTTTCTCTTCGTACGAACAAGCTCCTTACTCTCGTTATTGAGGTTGTATCGCAAACTTTGTAAACAAAAATGAAATTGAGAGAATTTCGAAGTCTTCCCAAAGGGACAAAAATCTAGAAATGATTAAGCGTACAGTGAATACTAAGAAAATTAATTTTGCACTAAAAGCATCTCAAAAAGTTAACACATCGGTTGAAAATATAGTTTAACGTATCATTCGATAATCGAATTATTTTGTAGCAGAATTCGATCTATTAATTGTTCTTAATATACGCACGTTTTAGAATTCTTTCGAATTATCGAAAATCTTCTGTTGGAAAATTCTTTAAACTATATATGTTGATAATAGTTAATGAAAAAAAATAATTACAAAAACGAGAAAAATTTTAAGCGATTTTTATTCCAAGCAACAAGCCAATCAATATCCGTTGAACAAAATCACCTCAATGGATGATTCTTTGAAATTCTTCTCAATAACTTTTTAATAACTTCTTGGCATTATTATTATGCGAAATTAATGTTCTCAGCACTTTCCGTATAAATGATTTTTTTCAAATTTCTGTCCCATTGAAAAAAATACGAATTTTTCTCTGAATCTCACGTCTGGCTGCGAATCCAACGATACATCCTGCTTAATTGCTAAACTGTAGAAATCTGCGTATTACGCAATGTCGCCTGAAGGCGCTTGGCATTCAAGCAAAGTCATTCCTAGCCGAAGAACATCGACGATTCGCGATTGAAAAATAACGCAAATTTCCAACCATTAAGTACAATCGAGTAAACAACGAGTTAAACTGTGACAACGAATTGTTGCGGCTGATCTATCGGAGAGTAATTTAGTCTGTGGCACAGATTTTATGTAACGAATGCCATAATCGCGATTGCATACCGTTTGATATTTCTCACTGGACTTTTTTTCTTCGGTACGTTTCTGAAATGAGTGATTATTTCATTTGGCTGTATATTCATTATTGACCCGAGAAACAGCATATTTCCTTGTGCGCGAAGCTGTTCCGTCGCTCCCACGTGAAGATAGAGTACCGCGGCTATCTTATCCGCAATTTTTTTTTACAATTTTCAAGGAGTAGAGATTATATCCAATATCGCAGTTTACGCGAGTGCATGCTCTAGTTTGCAACAAACGACTTGAGCGCAAAATGCAAGGATCGCCAGGATTTTTCCTTCTTTTTCTAAACAACTTGATAGCGTCTCCTTCGTAATCGTTGCTCCGAATGCTATTCGAAGCTTATGAAAAAATAGATAAAATTTTACCAAACTTGCGCGAACCTCAAAAAAAGTTTTGTCTTTCGCAAGCCTAATATTGCCTTGGCGCACAGAAAATTTTGAAGTGAAACAAAAAAAATATCATAAAAACTGAAAAGCCTATTTTCTCTTCCCAAATCTCTCCCACGATCGGCATACGATAATTTCTCGCGACAATCGTCGAATTAATTCGTCGAATCGTCGGATCCGTCTTTGTGACGTGAAGAAAAAAAAGAACTATAAAATTTCACCACCCTCATCGTTCTCTTATCGCCCGATAAATAATAATCAAAGGGACGATAATCGTTTCCGCTCCCAGGCACTCTCAGGAAGTTCGTCTCGTTTTTTTCATCTCGTCGTCATACACACGCTCACACACGCGACATATAGACATATGCGCTTCGATACTTTCACATCCCGAATTGACAAATGAAAAGAAATTAATATTTAGCGGATGCGTGCGGCGCTATATAGATAAAAGTCTACGGGGAGCGTACACCATCGAGGAACAACGAAGGAGAAAAACAGAATCTGGAAAAAAAAGGGGGAAAAAAAAGAGAAAACCGAGATCCGAACACGTCTGGACTCACCACTGTGCTCGGTGAAGATGTTCGAACCTATGAGCCTCGATTCTTTCGGATTTCTCGGCTGTTTTCTCGCTTGTCGTACCGCTGATCCGGCAGGTATCACTCTGTCTTTAGTCTGTTGAGCACCCATAGTTTCCGAATTATCATGCCCTCCCCCCACCCCTCACGCGTAATCCTTGCCCTTTGCCGTATCTGTGTCCTTCCCTACCGTCTGTGATCCCCCACTTCGAGGTCGAAAATATACGTATTTTTAAAAAACTCCAATCGTCTTTCAAACAAAAAAGTTCGACGTTTTTTTTCTTGTCTTTCGCTCGGCTGAACCTCGTTAACGTCAAAGGTATTCGGCGAACTTCCGGCAACCCCGTGGTTGTGTGTCTCTCGCGCCGTGTTTCCCACCGGGGCGCGGAGTCTCACATCGTTTGTTTTATCCCGTACGG
Source organism: Ischnus inquisitorius (assembly GCA_963924025.1). Classification (NCBI taxonomy): domain Eukaryota; kingdom Metazoa; phylum Arthropoda; class Insecta; order Hymenoptera; family Ichneumonidae; genus Ischnus; species Ischnus inquisitorius. Next base: position 7,483,186 of record OZ001245.1, on the reverse strand, counting down.
CGAGGTATGAAACAATCGGGTGGACGACGGACGAACGACGAGCCTCCCCCTCGTCCTTTCGGCCACGCACTATCGACTACACTTATGTACACTCAACGTACCGTCGCGACTATCGTCAAGATATTTCATTGACATTTTTCCGCGCGCGCTTGTGTGCTCTTTACTCACGAACGATATAGGTATTTTCTACATAGTTTCGAGAGCGTAGTCTCGCCATATTTGACAGGTTTTGACGTCGATTATTTAGTTTGTCGGTGCATTGCTGCGGGGCAGCACGACGGGACGGAGGGTCGGTTCTCACCGAATTGATACGACGATCCCCCCACCCCTCGCAATGTTCCCTTCCCGACAGTCCCCACTCGATTCACACGATTTCCGCGAGCTATAGAACATTCGTTGTACTTGGATGTGTACATGTTATATATTTCCCAGCGGCAGCAGCAGCGAACGGCAGGGAGGAGGGGGCGACCATTGGTCGCACGCGCATCGAATATCCTGGGGCTTTGCGACGACTCTCTGCGCAAGTCTAGTGCGAACTCCCGGTCCTCTCCTCGATGCGCGTTAGATGGAGAAACCTCATAAGTTACGAGTCATTTGACTGTGAAAACTTGGATAATTCCGATCCGACGTACCGTGATAATTTTTTTAATGCAAACGTGTTCTTCCGTGCTACATCAATGTATGATTAGTTCCAATTCGAGAAGGTTAACAAGAACCGGAAACGGAAGTCGTCAAATCGCACACGAAGTTTCTTACTTTGAGTTTATCCCGGGACGAGACCGTATCGCGTCTCGAAATAATCGACTCTTCTCGAAGTCTTGTTTGAAAATGATTCGCAAAAATAAAAAAAACTCTGGTGGATTAAAAAGATAATTTAACTAGACAAATAGCTCATAATTCAAAGGAAAATTTTTCAGATATGTTGATATAGTCTACACGATGGAAATGTATTTGAAAAATCCTTATTATTATTACGAGATACATACAACGATAGCTACAAGACATAAGTGAGCAACTTCGGAATGACGAATTAAGTCGAATTGAAGTCTCTCGCCTATTCCGCCATGTTGTTGATGTATCACGTGACGAGCAGTGACGAGGGAGCAGTGAGGTGAATGCGCCGGGTCAAATCCGCGGATCGGAAAGTCAAAAAATTCAAGTGTATTCGATTAATATAATTTAATTCGTACGCATTGCCGAGTGAGTCGGAGGCAATCTCGTCATGGATCCAAGCAAATTGACGCAATTGTTGCGCGCCACGATAGATCCGGCCCAGCAAAAGCAAGCCGGAGAACAGCTCGATCAGGTGAGCTCGGGCGAAAACGGAAAAACGTGCTCGGACAGCCGGGCCATATCCACTTACCCAACGTACCCGCTCAATTTTTTTTTTTTTCCCAACTCCAATCGCAATTCCGCGACATTTCTCATAGATTCTTCGCATTCAATTTCATTCCATTCGATTATGTCTCGAATTTGGACGAAAATGAGCCCTGAAAATCGTCGAAATTCGCGTAATTATTCGCCCTTCATTTTTTTTTTCACGATAGGCACACTATCTCGCATCTCGTCACACGTTTTACAACCTCGCAATATGCACCCTGGCGTCCAATCACACAACGTCCTTAGCTCGCAACCTTGCCCAACTCGCGCGTGTTGTGCCAACCGAATTCTCGTTAAAATTCGACTTGCGTCATTTAACGCAATGTTAACGCTATTGTCACGGATTTTGCGAAACTTAGATGAATATTTTTTAAACATGGCTTTCGTTGAGTTTTGAGATTTCGAGCTGAGATTTGTTGGGATGCAGATATATTCCTGCGGCGAGGCTGCCGCTGACAATCTTGTCGGTGTCTCAGAGCGCATTGACGAAACAAATTTATCCAAAATAATTCTGCTCGAGATGACAAAGGAGCAAAAATAAAATTGTTGGAAATAGGATGAAACAATTATGCGCAGCAAGATTCTACGTCGTTATATCAAAATTTTTGACTCAGCGTTTGTCGCTCCAAGTTGAAATTAATTGAAGTAAATCTGAATAAAAACTTTGAAAATATTTATTTTTCCTGTTTCTCCCATCCCAGCTTCATGAAACGTTCCTTAATGTAAAAACATTTTTTTCATTTATTCTTCAACTTTGCGAAACATCGGGTACTCCGAAATACCAAATGAGTCATCGAATCGTTTGTTTATTCTGCCAATCGGAATGTCTAAACTTCCTACCGAGCGCACGGCTCGGCAGAGTCTTGATATAAAATTTTTGCTTTCAACTAAATGTTTTTAATCACCATAAAATTATTTGAAAATGTTAAAATTTGTTAGATAAGTATTAATTTTTTAATTATTTAATCGCGTTTTTGTTTTTGTTACATTTTTTTTTTTTAATTGACATGAAAAAAAATCTTGGATGTAACGAAAAAATACATTTTTTTATTCACAGATTCAAAAGATCATCGGTTTTGCTCCGACTCTGCTGCAAGTCGTCATGTCTGCGGAGGTCGATCTTCCCGTTAGGCAGGCTGGTAGGTGGCGAAGAAAATGCCTCTATCTTACTAAGGAATGATTGCAGGCCCATACAATTTTTTGTGACTTTTTCGCAGCAATTCAAATTTTGATAATGTTTTTATGAATTTTTATCGAAAATCCCATTTTTGGACGTGTGAGAATGTTGAGTTTTTTTTAATAATGCATTTTTCAATCCCCAAACTTTAATCTTGGTCTATTATAAACCATGAAACAAAAAATGACTGAAATATTGTCGAAAAATGTTAGTTTTTCAATTCTCATCTCGGCTCCGTAGGTGCCGTTTATTTGAAAAATTTAATAACCACGAAATGGGCGGATCGCGAGGCGGAGAACGGACCCGTGCCATTCAGTATTCACGAGCAGGATCGTGCCATGATTCGTGACGCTATCGTAGACGCGGTTGTTCACGCCCCGGAGATCATAAGGCAAGTCGCCCAAAGGAATTTTCTCCAATTAATTCCTGCTTCGAGATTTATCTTCCGCAAGAACGGATTTTTAAAATCCTTTCGTGTGTCCTTTTGTTACACAGAGTTCAATTCGCCGTGTGCATCAGTAGTATCGTGAAACACGACTTTCCAGGAAGATGGACCCAAATTGTAGACAAGATTACAATCTATCTACAAAATCCGGACGCTTCTTGTTGGCCCGGAGTCTTACTGGCTCTCTACCAACTCGTGAAAAATTTCGAGTAAGCTTCGTCGTTATCTCCTTTCTTGTAAAATTGATTAATTTTTTGTTTCCATATTTCCAATGGAAAAGAAATGAGAATGATGTGTGCGACGATTATTTCACGATCAGGTACAAAAAAGCCGAAGAACGTGGACCGCTGAACGAGGCGATGAATCTTCTATTCCCGATGATTTATCAGTTGATACTACGACTTTTGCCCGATCCGTCGGAGCAGTCTGTACTGCTTCAGAAGCAAATACTCAAAATATTCTTCGCTATAACGCAGGTACGAGTCTGAAAACCCAAAACAGCGAATTTCAAAGAATTTCGATTAATTTCTTACATTTTTTTGCGCAGTACTCGCTTCCTCTGGATCTCATATCGAAGGAAGTATTTTCCCAGTGGATGGACGTTGTTCGTCAGGTGGCGGACAGGCCTGTGCCTCCGGAGACCAACAGTCCGGACATCGACGAGGACGAGCGCGGCGAGTTGCCGTGGTGGAAGTGTAAAAAATGGGCCCTTCACATTCTTCACAGAATGTTCGAACGGTAAGAATTTTTATTTATCCCAGTAAAATTTGGCTCCAACATTTTCCCGATTTTCTATTCTTAATTTCTTTTATTTATCTATGCAAAAAAAATTGATATTTAATTATTTAAATAACTGATGAATTTAAGTTCATTCAGTTTCATTCGAAATTATCTATCGGTTTATAAAAACCTCGATTTCAGTTACGGAAGTCCCGGAAGTGTTTCATCCGAGTATCAAGAATTCGCCGAGTGGTATTTGCAAACGTTCAGCGGCGGCATACTAGAAGTTTTGTTGAAAATTCTCGATCAGTATCGTCGAAAGATATACGTTTCACCGAGAGTCGTACAGCAGTCCATCAATTACATCAACCAAGGGTAAGCCGAATCATCGTCGAAAATTGATTTATTGCGATCATTTTATATAGTTAGGAAAACCAGAATGAGTGCACAGAAATACAAAAGTTACAGAATCTGAACTATTTTTTATCGAGACTTATTGATGGAATATATTTCTTTTTTTATCGCAGTGTAAGTCACGCCTTTTCGTGGAAATTCTTGAAGCCTCATATGTTCGAGATAATCCGTGACGTTCTTTTCCCAATTCTTTCGTACTCCGCCGCCGACGAGGAGCTCTGGAACAACGATCCTTACGAGTACATCAGAGTCAAGTTCGGTGAGTCGAATCGATTGACAAATATGCTACTTTTGTTAATTATCGATAACGATAATAACGACCATTCATTGGATTTATTCTCGGGCTCCAGATATCTTCGAGGACTTCGTTTCACCGGTAACGGCGGCACAGACGCTTCTCCACTCGGCTTGCAAGAAGCGCAAGGGTATGCTGCAGAAGACAATGCAATTCTGTATGGAAGTGTTGACGAGTCCGAACGCCGATCCGCGACAGAAAGACGGCGCTCTTCACATGGTCGGAAGTTTGGCGGAAATATTGTTGAAGCGAAAGGTGTACAAAGAACAGATGGAGAAGATATTGGTGCAATACGTTTTTCCGGAGTTCAACAGCCCCCACGGTCACATGAGAGCGAGGGTAAATTTTTACTGAAAAGAAAAATTCTACATCAAGAATTCAAGAAACTCGATCTCGAACTATTCCGTGACTAACAAAATCCTTTCGTTTTTGCTTGAAATTTTTTTCGCAGGCTTGTTGGGTGTTGCACTACTTCTCCGAAATAAAATTCAAACAGGAACAAGTATTGTTCGAGGCTATTAGGTTGACGACGAACGCGCTACTCACGGATCAGGATCTTCCGGTCAAAGTGGAAGCTGCCGTGTGCGTTCAGACGGTCCTCAACTCACAGACCAAAGCGAAGAAGTACATCGAGCCACTGATTAAGCAAATAACTCTCGAGCTATTGAACATAATAAGAGAAACGGAGAACGACGATCTGACGAACGTTATGCAGAAGATCGTGTGCACTTACACCGAGCAATTGATGCCCATTGCCGTGGAAATTTGCCAGCACTTGGTGAGATTCCAATTCATAAAAATAATTGCTTTAGTCTGTTGCGCTGAATCGTTCATTGAATCAAAGCGTAAAGTACAATGAAAGTTTTCCGGCCTTGAAAAAGTAAACCGTTTGGGAATGGCCAATTAAAAAAGACTGCCATTAGCTTATTTATTTTTACTATAAAATAAAATGAAAACAGAGGCCGATATAATTTTCTTCATTCATTAGCCTGTCTCTGTTCAATAAACGATTCACCCTAAATACTTACCTCGAATAATTGCATTGAATTTTCTGTTTGTTCGATGAAGGCCGCGACGTTTAGCCAAGTATTGGAAACCGACGAGGGCAGCGATGAGAAAGCTATCGCGGCGATGGGTCTTTTGAACACGATCGCAACGCTTCTGACCGTTATGGAGGATCAGCCTCAAATAATGGCTCAATTGCAACCGACCGTTTTGCAAGTCGTTGCTCATATTTTCGGTCAAAGCGTTATCGGTAGGTTTGCTGTTTAGAAATACTTATGTTCTTTATTCGTTTTTCCATCAAAAACTGTTATCGATTAGACAATTCTCTCGTGCAACACGAGCCAATCGATATCTATAAATAAAATAAAGTACGATGTTTCAACGCTCGTTCTTGTGCTTTGCAGAATTTTACGAAGAAGCCATGTCCCTCGTTTACGATCTAACGGGAAAAACGATCTCCGAGGACATGTGGAAGGTTCTGGAATTGATGTATCAGCTTTTCCAAAAAGACGGCTTCGATTATTTCACCGACATGATGCCGGCACTGCACAATTACATCACCGTCGACACACCGGCCTTTCTCTCCAACGAGAATCACATACTAGCCATGTTCAACATGTGTAAAACTGTAAGATTCTTCTTTCCAAAGAGCTGCCAGAAAAATGTCTGTTCCATCAGACTATCCCACATTTTTGAAAATAATTTATCGCTTGTTTTTTCAAATAGATACTCACAGGCGACGCCGGCGAAGATCCCGAATGCCACGCTGCCAAATTATTGGAAGTAATAATTCTGCAGTGCAAGGGCCACATAGATCAGGTACGGATCACCCTCTGGATTTCTCTGAATTGTTTGCTTCTTTTCTCGTAGAGATCGTCGAATAGCATAAAAAAATGTTCTGAATTTTTCCAGTGCATACCGTCGATGGTGCAATTGGTCTTGGAGCGTTTGACGCGCGAAGTGAAAACTTCGGAGCTTCGAACGATGTGTCTGCAAGTCGTTATAGCCGCGCTCTACTACAATCCGGCGCTGTGTCTCGAAGTGATGGATCGTCTCCAGGGCAACTTGGGACAGTCGACCGAGCCGATAGCCTCGCACTTCATCAAACAGTGGATCCACGACACGGATTGTTTCCTCGGCCTTCACGATCGTAAACTCTGCGTTCTCGGTCTCTGCACACTGATCAGCATGGGCCCGGCCATACCGGCGGCCGTGAACGAGTACGCCCAGCAAATAATTCCGTCGTTGATACTGCTGTTCGACGGCCTGAAGAGAGCATACGCGGCAAAAGTCGCCGAGGCCGAGGAGGAGGAAAACGACGACGAGGAGAGCGACATCGAGGAAGAAGTCTTGTCGTCCGACGAGGACGAGATCGACGACGCTAGTCAGGAGTATCTCGAGAAACTTCAGGACAAAGTAACGAGAGCCTCGGCGCAGCACGGTTTCAACGTAAACGCCTCGATACAGGACGGTCACGCCGATCACAGATCCGACGACGACGACGACGACGACTCCGACTACGAGGGCAACGAAGAAACTACCCTCGAGTGCTACATCACACCTCTCGACTTCGACGAGAACAATCAGGACGAATATGTCGTTTTTAAGGAAGTCATGCAGAGTGAGTTTGATTTTTTTTTCCTTAAGAAGAGCGCAACGTTGCGCTCGCCAGACGATCGTGAGATTCAGAGAGAATTCCGAAGATTTCTCAGTGGAATAGAAATCTTTAAAAAATTAACCTTTTGCAAGATACTGCGAGCATTAATTTTGCATAATTGTAATTCCAAAAAGTTACCTTACTAGTCATAAACTTGACAATTTAATTTCTTAACGGATTAATGTTTATTTACCAAATGATTCGATAAATTTCTTGTGTTTTTTTACATCGATTCGTTAACAACTTTCCGCTTTGTTTATTTTATCCGGAAAATAGGTTTGCGCCATAGAACTATCGATTCTTGTAATTAGTTATTAATAACAAATGATGCTCGTAACGTTTTAGATATCGAAAGGACAGATCAAGCCTGGTACAGAGCACTGACGAGCCACTTGACCGCCGAGCAGCAAAAGGCCCTTCAGGAAGTGATTCTTCTCGCGGATCAGCGCAAAGCAGCCATGGAAAGCAAAAGGATCGAGCAGAGTGGCGGTTAGTTGACGAACTCATACTTTTCTTCAAATAAAAATCATCGCCAGCGCGAAAAGTCCAACGATTAAAATTGCATTTTTTTCTACTATTCTCTTCAGGTTACGCCTTCCACTCTCAGACTGTACCGACCTCATTCAATTTCGGTGGTACTCCCTTAGGTCGATAAAGAATCTTAACATTTCTATCCTAGGAAATAAGTAAGTAAAGAAATTGTAACGGCAATGAAAAAACAATGGAGAGACAAAAAAACACACACACGAACTTTCGAATGAAGTGAAGATCAACAACAAAATTCGATGCAAACAAACGAAACGAAACAAGAAAAAGCAACAAAAAAAAAAAACACTTATTATAGCGCGCGACTGTAACATGACCACTTCGAAGACAATTTATGCATTTCCTATTTACTATTTTTGTGTAAAGTAAATTGTACATTACTGATGCACTGCGACGGCGAATATCATCGTGTTACATTTATTGGCTATTTTCGAAAATTTAGTCAACGCGATAAAGAAATGAAAAAGAAAACAACAACAACAACAAAAAAGCAACGTGTACCTTAGCCTGTTGGACGTAAACCCCGTTTACTTGGATACCGCTCTGTCGTCACACGACACGGCTATGTATTCTTTTACATAAAAAAACAAGCTTTGGATACTAACTTATTTTTCAATCTATATATAATATATCTCTTGTTTTTTTTTCTCTTTTTTTTTTCTGAATCTTATACGGGAAACTTTTTTTCTTCCCGACTTAGTGTTGAGGCATACACAGTCCGCAAACGAACATAATCGAGGCTTTATTAATCGAAAAAAAAACGTAAATAAGAAAGAAACGATGAAAAAAGAAAAGAACAAACTGAACAAACAAGCGGGTCGGCCGAAACGAATCACACCTCGAACTTCGTACTATTCTCAAGCGTGCCAGTTGGTCGTTTTATTAAGTTTTTCCCTTCATTTTTTTCGTCGTACAACTAACATTTTTACTCGACCATCATCCCGCTGAGACAAAACAAAAACAACAACCCGTTTACTTTGTATGATGTTTGTTGAAAAATGTGTTAAATTGTTGGTATAAAATATATCGAAAGGCTAATTTTTATGAAAGAATAACGCTTACCTCCTCTGTTTTTTTTTCTACGTTGTCGCTCCTTCGCTTTCGGCTTGCGAATGATCCTCGATTCGCCGATCGCAGATCGTTCGATTGCAACTATTTTTCATGAAACATAAGCGAATTTTTTCGCACAGAAACGTGAAATCGATGATTCATCAATTCTTCAGAGGTCCGAATAACATTTGTTTTCATGACTGTTGAAAATAAATAATTGACCCCTCAATTTATCACTTGTACAAAGAATGCGCGATTTTTGTCACTACATCAAAGATTCGATCGCTGATAGAAAAAAGAAAAAAATTGATCGACGAAGGATAAATGATTTTTATCAGCGATAATTTTTCTCTCTTTATTTACTGGTTCTAAAAGTTTATATTTCTCTGGACTGTTCTTCGAAGGTACAGATTGCGCATCAGCTTATAAACGCGCATAAAAGAAATTTATAAATAGCCATCGACGCGTGATTGCGAATGTTCCTCTAATAATAAATAAACACACACGGCCATCGTGACAACGAAGGACTTTTGCGATCACACTTGTTCCATTTCCACTGTTATCAATATTATCATTATTATTATTATTATTCTCTTTTTTTTTATTCTTTTTTTTTGCTTCTTCACACCTAAGAAAAATTCTTAATACAAATTTTATACGCGAAATATAATCCGCCCTCGTTGAATCTCTCCGAAGACATTACAACAATTTTTTTTCTTCACTTTTTGATAATATATCTGTTTTCTTTCTTGCGTTCTTATCGTTTTACATGTGCGCGGCTCTCGGGATACGCGATACTAAAATTTACGCCACGCACAACCCGTATAAATCGTTCCCTTGGACAATTTTATGAATTCTTTTTTGTTCCTCTGATCGTCGCAATCTTATTTTCGCTGCATAACTCCCGGAGTGGGCCATCACGAAAAAAAGTTTGAAAAAAAAAAAAAAGCTTCTACACGTATTTCGTCACATTTGTCACAAACGTCATGGGATTGGGTTCTTAGTAAAAATTAAGCAACTTATACGAATCTTAGACTATCGACAATGAAATTGCACACGAAGAGGATTCGTAAATTTGGCGATTGGCGCTGACGAACGACGAACATTACGAGTAACGAGTTCCTGAATAATTCTCTGGATCGCAAAATGTTTGCTTAACTGTTTTTTTTACGAAGGCTGTCGCGAGTGCGAGAGTTCGATATCTTTATTTTTCGAGAAGCACCGATCGCAGCGCGTGCGAAAGAGCGTAATCGATTCCGAATGAAAGGACTTTGAACTCGTCTTTGTCCCGAAAACTTCGTCAGATTGACGCGAAGTCGATTCCGGTTCTCGAGAAGCAATGCTCGTTTTTACTGGTGAGATTTTAACTTCGATAGAAGAGCAAAAAAACACTTCGGTCGACTGATGAGTGCCAATGGGATGCGCGACGCCGAAGTGGCGATCGAGCGCTTACAACAATTTGCATTAAACAGTTGCTACGCAAAGGTGCCTTAAGAAAGAAATATGTATATCGATGCTATTACTAGAGTTAGCGCAAGGACGACGAAACAGACGAGATTGAGAGCGACGAACGGTCGCGAAAGTTAGTGCAAATCTTTGCATTACTTGCTACAGGCCGTCGGTGTGTTTGTGTTCTTTTTATTGTTCGGGGCGGGAGGCGCGTTAAATTTTGGTATCGCGAAGATGCCGCGTACTCTTCAGCGAAATATATTTCTCCGACGAGAGATGAATCAATAACTGAAGAACGATTTTCTTGCATTTTCCACCCGAGAGTGTACATTTACGCTCTCGAAAAAATCATGTTTATTTCATTTGCTTTATATTTCTTGTGGTTTTTTTTTCTTCCTTTTTCTTTCGTTTCTGTGTTTCATTCAGAGAAAAGCATAAAATACTTGGTGGATTAAATGTTTTGATGCCTGGCAAGATGTAAAGAACGTAAGTATGTATAGTGCGGATTTACAAGCGACGAGGATCACACCGCGTCGTCCCTCGTTGCTCCGGTGCTTCGGTAATTCACCTCTAAACGCGAGTCTCCAGATAATCGTGTACAGGGTCGGAGCACCGGCGTTGTATCACTTGAGACATCGCTCGAAGTAAAAAGATCCTACGTAACCGCCGCGCATCGCCTTACCGACGTTCTGCTCGAATACGCGACGATTGTTTTGCAATACCTCCGCCGCCTCCTTGTTCAGTGGATCCTCCGGATTCGGTTCCTGAAAAATGAACGAAAAAAATTATAACGTAAGCAATAAGTCAAATTTGTCTCCATCATTTTTTTTTTCGATGATTTTTCAAATAAAAAGAACTGTTTGCACAGCGAGAGCTCGTTTTACTTAAAACATTGAAAAAATCACAATCTAAATTTGTTTATTCTTAGGTTTATAAAAATATTTTTTTTTACTTATTTTTAAATAAACAAATATTTTCAGAAAATTAAAAAAATATTATGATTATTATTTTATTATAATAAAATATAATTAATATCGTTGAATTTTTAATTTGTTTAATCAATTTTATTAATTTTTTTTTTCTCACCAGGAAAAGATACTGCAGTCCGTAAACGATGGAGTTAATAGTTAGAACGGGTTTCCAATCTTCCCTCAGGATATTCAGACACACGTTACCCTCCAAATCGATGTTCGGATGGTAAACCTGCGTTTCGCACTTGACCTTCGGCGGTTCGTGCGGATAATTCGGTCCGACCTTAAAACTAAATGTGAATCTTCCGCCCCTGTAAAAACCCTGCGAAAAAAAGTGAAAAAAGTTTCTCATCAGCACACCCGAAGTCGTGTCGAGGCGGAGGAATGCGACGCGACCGGGAAGTAACCGATACTTACTTCATCGGGGCAGATAATTAACTTAAAACTTAGCAAGTCGTCGGGATCAGGAAACTCTGTACCGCATGTTTTTGGAAGATTCAGTTCGTTTATATCTGAAAAAAAAGAAGAAATAAAGGAATGAAAAATAAAACGACGATGATAAACATCCGTCGAACGATTTTGGGTTATGACGTTGTATTCATATATATATACATTTTTTTTCCGTGTTTACAAATGTTTAAAGTGCGACGATTGAGTACACGAGATCGAGCGACGAGTCGGAAAGGCGACCGCGAGAGCCGACGATTTTTTGGCGAAGCAAGTGGCGTGTCGGAGTGTCGTATTCGTACCTTTTGTAATCCTCAGCTGTGCCGCGGATGCCTTTTTCTGCGTTCCTGACTTGGGTGATTCGCCATCTTTTTTCGCTTGTTTCAACGAAAATAATTTAATCATGTTAGGCTTATAAGCTTACACGCTGTGTAACGAGGCATACAAAATACTTTTAGTTAGTGCCGCGGTATCACGAGGACAAAAATATATATACGGGGGGGAAAAAAAGGCTATAATTTTTGACAAGGGTGATCGACTGCAACGCGGCGCGATACGTCGCCTTCGACTACCGTCACGGTCACTTCGACCATCTTAATTGCACGGTGAGAATTTTGACTGGAGTCACAAAACTAAAGCCGAGTCTTCAACGATTCGCCGTGGGACAAATAATTTTCTCAATTGACGCTCGCGAACGGGACGAGAGCCCGAGCGTCGTTTATGCTTTTGTTCCCGCAGTGGAAAGAATAAAAGATTGCGACATCGACGTGTATAATAATAGTGAAGCGTTTGGATAGCAAAAGCGCTCGCACTCAATGTCGCACAGTCGACGCCCGGCGGTCGCGGGAAGCGAGCCGTGTATTCGAACTCTCGTTAACTTGTAAATAATGTTATTCAATAATTGTAAATAACAATAATCTCATTGTATATACGAAAATGTTGTTTATTTGTGCGTATTATTATTCTATTATTATTCTAGATCATACACGAATGAGCCATTTAAGTGGTTTATGATAAAACTTCGAGACTCGTGAAAAAAACCGAATTCGAAGATTTGTTGACAATTCTGTTATAGAAGCCAGTTTCCCTACTTTATTCAATCAGTTTTACCTGCCCACATTTTATACCTGCATGAGCGTTTAATGATTGTCAACGAAAACCGAATGAGCGCCTTCGAGTTCAATTTCCATTGCAGATCATTTATCTTTTGTACTTGTAGTACAGTAAAATATAAATACCGTAAAACGAATCTATTCACCACCGGGACGCTTCGGTTTCGATACGAATTGGACGGCGCATAAGTTGTTGATACATCAACATACATCGTCTGGTATACTTGTCGATTCATTGAAGTGCACTATCGGTTTAGGCGAGTCGAATAAAGGCCGTTTATTCCGCGTTATCGAATATTTTTCTTTCATTGAATGACAATCCGATTATTGACACTCCATCGGTTATCGGGAGAAGCGTTGACACATGACAGACGAAACACGTTTATTTTTGTTGCTACTGACAAATGGCAGTTTGGTCGAGTTGTGGGGCACGCACCGTCGAAGCCGGCCGCTACCGCGGCAGTGTGCCTCGGCGAGTTGCAGAGGAAGGTTGTGCCGGTGGTAGCGGCTCGACCTCTACGGACTATTTGTTTTGATTTCAACAAAGCTTAGCAAGTACGAACGCGCTTCATATTTCCCAACGACCGGTCTCTACGAACAGGTGAGTTTTCACATTAACATATTCCGATCTCCGTACTCGCGAATATCGCTTCACGATTATTATCAGCTACGTCAGCTCAATCCTTTTTGATACATAATTTTTTTCTCAACACACAAATAAATATTTATCATTCTAATAAATATCAAAATAACGCGCAGATTGTAGGCGATGACATCGCGAATTTGATTTGCTGTTATTTCCGCAGATTTTGTCATTTTTTTCGAAAGCTGGAAGAGTTAATTGTTCGACCCAAACAATGTTGCGGCAGCAACAAAAAAAATAAAAAACAAAGTTTCGCCTAATCATATTTTTTAGGTCAATTAATTTCGTCCCGATCTTGTAGGAAGCATGGGTTACGAGGGATCGAGCAACCGTTCCTCGCCGACGTCGTCGGACGACGACGACAGTTATTGTTTGATAAAAGGCCGAAAAATCATTCTCCCGGAGACGAAGGTACCGACGATCGCGCTGAAGGTGCCGGAGATGAAGAACGACGTGAGTTACTGGCAGATCGGCACGGCGTCGTTGAGCCGCGTGAAAATCAACAGTCTTAAAGCGGACGTGGACATAAACACCGACGAGGCGGGAACGATCGACGGAATGTTTTCCGAGGGTTACGGCCCGGTATGCACACTGGGCGTCGCTGTCATTCGCGTTTTCGACGTGCCGATCAAGATTCACGTGACGAGATCGGCGAACGTCGCGCCGGTCGTGTCGGACGGTATATTGGGAACGGATTTCTTCGAGGCGGCCGGCGTTTGTCTGAATCTCGGTAGCAAAACGATGAGCGTGCACGGGCGCCGGTCGCCCATACCGATGTTGCAGGGAAAGGATCTGATACCGGATTACTTGAATCTTCTGCGACGTCGCATGATAATGTCGTCGATCGAGGCGGAGAAGGGCGCTTGGTCGCTCGTCTCTAAGCCTCTCGCGAAACTGCGCGATTTTTTGCCGCCGAAAATCGTTACCGAGCAGGGCGCGCCGATGATCGAGATACTCGAGGAATACGTCGATTGCTTTCATTTGCCCGGCGAAAAGTACGGTTTCACCGAGTCGCCGACTTACTCGATAAAAACGAAGGACGACGCGTTGCCGCAGGTGCCGCAGCACGAGCTATCGGAGAGCGACGAGGACGAGATCGAGCGCCAGATCGGCGAATTGTTGAAGCACGGAATCATCAAACCGTCGGAATCTTCCTGCAACTCGCCGGTCCGCCTTCTCGCGAAAAAGCCCGATTCACGGGGCAAGGTCAATCGCCGCGTCGACGTTGATTTTCGCGTTCTGAACAATCGTTCGACGGGCGATGCTTTTCCCGTGCCGGACATCATCGATCTCGTCGATCAACTTCACGGCTCGGTGTACTTCACCGTTCTCGATCTCGCCGCGGCCGCTTATCAGATCAATCTCGCGCCGAAGGATCGCGCGAAAACGGCGTTCACGACGAGAAGCGGACACTACGAGTTTCAACGCATGCCGTGCGGTATAAAGAACGCTTCGCAGACCGTGCAAAGACTCATGTGCGACGTGCTGAACGACATGCTCGCCGCCAACATGGTGTTCGTTTGTCACGACGATATATTGATACACGCGACGACCATCGAGGAACACGAGGTGCGAGTGAGAAGAGTGTTGTCGCTGATACGCAAAGCCGGTCTTCAGTTGCAACCGGACAAATGTCAGTTATTCGAAACCAGCGTCATATATCTCGGCTACAGTGTCGGTTACGAGGGTCTCCGTATCGATCCGGGGAAAATCGCTAAATTGACGATCGACGAATTGCCCAACGAGCATCGAGTGCTCGAGCGTCATCTCGGACTGCTGAGCAACTACAAGCGTTTCATACCCGATTTCACATCGAGATGCCACGCGATGTACAATCTTCTGATAAACAAGAAGACCAACGTCGATTGGACCGAGGAGGCGATCGAGAATTTTCGAGAGTTGAGGAATTACCTCGCGAACGACGTGTTGCTGCGTTATCCCGACTGGAACAAGCCGTTTATTCTCGAGACAAGCGCATCGCGTTACGGTTTGCGGGCGGCGCTGTTGCAAGAATACACGTCGAACGACGAGAAAACGGGCCGGGCTTTGCCGATCGCTTACGCGTCGCGAGCCTACTCGCCGAACGAAGCGAAATACAACAAATACGACAAGGAACTCGTCGCCGCGACGTTCGGTATGGAAACTTGGTACTGGTACTTCAACGATTTGGAGGACAGGGAATTCGTGCTCAGAACCCGCGAGCCGAAAGCGTTCAATTGGTACGTTGAGAGACAGTGGAACAATTCGTATATACGCGGACGCTTCGAAAGACAATTCAGCGGACTGAAATTCACGGTCGAGCCTCTGTCGACGTTATAACTAGGGGTATATGAAACAGCGTTGTTTTCATGGTATTTCACTTGTTCCCACGGCAAAGTTCCTTATATCTATTTTTATACGAAAGTTAGTATTAATGCAACTCTGTGATTTTATGATATGTTCATATAAAGCATTGATTCGGACAATATCGATTTATTTCAACGACCCACATCGAAATATTTCAATTGACAAAAAAACTACTTTCCGCTTTGTAAACTATTGGATCCCGAGAAATTTGAAACTGAGGACTCGCGCGACCAATCACACATCGCGGTTTTCTTATCGCAATCGTAAATATTGCGGCGATCGCAGCAAAGAGAGCTTTTCATTGGACCGGCACTCGGGGTCGGAAAGTTCACGCGAACCTTGTAATATTCTTCGAATAAAGATAAATCAACCTCGCGATGAATACGCAATAAAGAACGTCGATTTCGCGTGTGTTATCGGTTTAACTCATCAAGCTGGGAAAACCAGTTTTTTAATAACGAACTGTAATGAATCTTACCGGCGAATCGCGTTAGAAAATCGCGACGCGGCGTTGCCGGCCGGGGGGGTTTCGGGGTAGTTCGGATACACGCGGGCTAACCTCTCGTACGTCAGGCCGCACTGTTTACATCCCGGTCTACACGAGAATAAAGGCTGAAGATACGTTTCGAATACTCAACGACAAAGCACACGCGCCAAAATGGAACTCGACAGCGCGTTAGTAGCAAATATCACGTTCTTTTTTCGACATTCTCAAAGTTTTCGTGCAATCACGACGACAACAAAAACATTCGATATTTCCGCAGATACGCGAGAACTCAGGAGGAAGTGAACGAAGCGATAAAGTTAGCGAACATCGAGGAATCGAAGCTCAAGAAAACGAGCCAAGTTCTCCTCCCGACCTCCGGGGACAACGAGGCTTGTTACAAATTGATGGAACTCGACGATCATCTGTTGAATGAAATCACCGAAGGATGCTGGTGAGCAAAATTCACTTCGATCCCCGAAAAACCCAGCGCAATATCGTTGAAATACCGATTTACTTCAAGCCTGTCGTTCAGAGGTCAAAAAAATGCTTGCGCCGTCGTGTGCACGACGAATCACACCTACGAGATTAAAGAGGCAGAGACGTCGAATACTTTGTTACTGGTGAGAAATATCAAATTGGGAAACGACATTGAGGGCATCTGCGACGATCCGGAGGACAGGATCATCCACGAGGCTATGATGGAAGGAGAATATCGAACGTATTACGAGGTAGATGAGACAAAAAAGTTCAGTAAATGCGATTCGATTGAGTTTGACGAGAAACCATTTTTTTTTCTTTTCCCAGTTGAAAGAGTGCAAGCCGAAACTCGGAGAGCTGTTGACTCTTTTGAAGCCTTCCTCTTTCAAGGGCTTGGAGTACGAAAAGGATCTGGACCCGGATAGTCTTTACGATTGGGACAAACTTCGTAACAACACTCAGGCCAGCGATTGCGAACTCAAAGAGGCTCTCTCGAATCATTTAATCGCCAACATGAATGGTAAATTATATTTATTTGAAAATCCAAGGTTAATGGAATTTTTCGATTGTATTACATTGATCAATAATGAATCACTTGAAAAAATCGATTTATTATCATTATTATTAAATACTATTCATTTTTGATAATGTAATATTTATATTTTTAATTATTATTGAATAAAAAGACTTCTTCAAAAGAAAAAAAGTTTATAAAAAATTAATAATAATAAATAATGCATTTTTGTTATTTGTTAATTATTTATTAACAACTGTGACTCGTTGCGATCTTCGTTTCGCTTTAGGATACTATCGACTCGTCTCGTTCGAGTACGAAGCCCGAGCGGTGACCTTCATGCTCGACTTGATGGACGAGACTTCTTGGGAAATCGACGAGATCGACAAAGAAGCGACTTACGAGGCGCTGAAGGAGCTCATACCGCGCGAAGTATTCGATCTTGTTTTTCACAAGTACGCGCAGCTCAGCGACAAGTCGGCGCCGAGCGGCGCGCTCCTTTACAGGTAAATTCGCCAAGTTGTAAACACGTTGTTTAACGCGAACGAAAAAAAAAGATACTCGGCAACTCCGTTTTTTATCTCCAGATACGACGAGGAGAAAACTTGCAAGTTCCTCGCGGAGATTCTACTCGCTGCATCGCCGGTAAACGAGTACAGGCAATTCATGGAAGCCTGGAAGATCGGAGCACCCGAGAGTGAGGAATCGATTTTTTCTTAATTAAGAAAACACGCATCGTCTGTGTTCTTTTTTTATTATTGAAACATAGCTTTGCGTACTACATTCGATGATGTTTTTTTATTGAATTTTTCAGAACTGAAACCGAAAGAAAAGTATCTGAGTGGCATAGCTCTAATTACGTGGAACAATCAAAAGATGAGGAAGGAAGTTATATCGTATCCCGAGTCGAATCTCCCGGAGAACATTGTCAAACGACTCAACGAATTGTTCAAAGTCAAAAGCAAATGGACTGTCGACGAGATAACGCCGTACATTTCGTTAGTCGATTTTTCTTTAATTTCTCTCTTCTTTTCTTCCGTTTTTATAATTATTTTCGGCCCGGTGTTCACGGATTTTCTTTATTTTTCTTTCCTTCGTTTCGCAGGAGATGCACAACGCGAACGACGGACGTCAACGCTTTGTTAACAAAATACGCGAGGCCCTCGACGGTTAACGGCGTTAAATACTACTGTTCGAAGCATGGAAAGTAATCGCTGATTTGTGTATTTTTTTTGTTCGAAATATTCGTCCGGTTCGGATGCGCAACGATGAAATAAATAATTTATACTTTTCGTTAATATCGTCTTCGGGACAATGATTTTTATATCTCGGAGCTGAGGCGCTCTAATCTACGATTACATATGCATAATAATGATCAGCGAAATGCTCTTTCGATCCGACTTCTCTCGGTTTCGCGTCGTAAAAACGTTCTTCGCTTACTCGTGGCGTGATGAAGAACTTTTTTTTTATCGTCGTAGGAACTATCGTGTGTGTAAGTGTGGCTCGATCCGACAGTCGAATTATTTAGTCCTTTGTGTATAAACGTGCCAAAAATTTAATTACATTCATACGAGCGTCAAAACGATGCTTCGATCGTGCGATTTATATTTTTATGCGATTACTGATGTGCGACTACTACGGAAATAAACAAAGGTCCGAACGGAAGGACGATCGCCCTTCGGAACGTCGACTGCGCGCATTAGTTTCGCTTCCGCTACGAATTCGTAGCAAAATTAAGAACTACTTTCCTCCGGTGGATAATTACAGTTTTGAAAAATAATCAACCGGCGAATTAAAGGAAAATATACACTTAGCAAAGTCAGACAAATCGATTTCTGTTTTTCGAGTTTAATACATTCAAGATTAACGTTTAGAATGTTACGAATTCCGGAAAAAAAATGTATTTTCCAAACCAGAAAAGATGCCGAACCGAGAATTCCAATAGTTCCGCGCAAAAAAAATCGTAATAATTACCTTTTTTCTCTTTTCTAGGTGTACATTCTCCTTTACATTGCGATGCATCATTGTCTTCGGAATATTCTCAATTTGACCATAGCTGTTTTGTTTGTTTGTTTGTTTTTTTTTATTAAACAACATAAATTAATTGTACAGAGATTCGCGCGACCCCCAAATGCCAATTACTTCACGATTGTGTGATAGGGCGGGCAAACATTTAATTCTGACACTGATCACTCGTTACAACAGTACAAATCAATCGAATCGAAATGCTCCGGTTAAATTACAGTTTAATTCATGCACGCAACAAGCCGATATCGCAAGAGGTGTTTTCTTTTTAATATTCGTTCTGCGTTCGTTTGGCGGATTCGTTCGACGAGGCTCGCGTGAGGGGGATAATCGCGTGCATCGAAGAATAGTTTTGGGCATCGGGCGCGCTCGCGGATAACGTTGAACGTTTCCGAGCTGACGTAACGCCCTCGTTAACCGAGATATTCCCATAGAGGTATATCTTTTAAATATCATATAATTATCATAATATATATATTTATATATCGTTAACTGCCTGCAGGGTGAGGCAAAGAGACTGACGACCCTCGCGCTGTTTGGCTATAAAAATTTCAAAATTCGCAACAGGCTCTCGTTTTTTTCTTCTTTCTTTTTTTCATTAATTTTTTTTCCTTATAAATCTGTTTAAAGCCTTTCTAGAAGAGATATCGTGTGAGGGTGCTTTAAAGCTGCGCGCGTTACAATCATTGCCATTTCGACGGACGACCAAAAGTTCTAACGTGCCGCGGCACGGATATGCATTTAAGTCGACGAAACGATTGAAAAATCGAAAACAAATCAAAACAAAACTTGAGCAGTTCATATGCGTCACCCCGTCTACGCGGTTTTCTTTTTTCATACAATAACAAATATTGACAGTAATCCTAGAGCTTTGGAGTTTGTCATTTCAATATCGCTACATCTTTTTTTTCTTTTTTTCCTTTCCTTCTTTAACTTACCTTTGCAATATAGATTCGAGTGCTACAACTAGTAAATACTGTACCTACTTATAAGTACGCAGTCGGACAATTTTCTGTCTGGTTTTTTTTTCCTTTTTCTTTTTAATTAAAAAGATTACAAAAATGCTACGAAGCACAAACATTACAATCCCTGTGAAAGATATTTCAAAAAAATTGCTGTACGGTCGGGAATCTATTTTTTTCTTTTACTGTTTTTCTTGCACGGGTAACTCAGTTGTCGTCGTCGTTTTTTTTTTATTTACATACAAACTAAAAGATGCCCTGTAGTTTTAATCGTAACTTGGAATTGTCGAACGTATGCGCATTTAAATACTATAGATACTGATTATCACGTAATTTAATTAAATGGCGGCCGTGTGTGGGGGAGAAGTGGGGCAGTTAAAACATCGGTGTGGTACTTGTGTGTGTTTCAACCGAGTCACAGTGAGGATATGCGGGCAAACCTTGTTGTTAGCTATCGTTCGGTGGCGCTTCGTTGGCCGTTTTGTTGTTCGCGAATACCGACGATTGGCTCATATCCGCCGATATCAGTTGGGTCGGATGTATAACCGGGGCGACGGTTTGCACGATGCTGCACGAGACCGGCACGATGGGCGGCAAGTTGCTCGCGTTTCTCGACGAACTCGCGTTCGCCGACGCTGCCATCGATGGCCTTCTTCTCTCGAGGCTGTTCGTTGCCATTTGCTTGCGCGACGTTGAATTTCTCTCGAGGCTGTTCGTCACTATGTGATGCCGTCTCTCGAGGCTCGATACCGCGTTCGTTTCCGTCTGGCCACCCTGTGTTCACACAATACTATGTACATTTTTATTTCCTTTATAAACAATGTCACGATTTTGTTTGTTTGCGAAATCCTCGAGCGAAACAATTAGTCTGGACGGTAATTCCTCAAAGACAATTCGTCTAAAAATAATTCATCTAGAACAATTTTTTCCCAGGCACGATTCGTCTCTTCGTCGAATCGATTATGTCGGTTCTTTAAACGAAAGAAGAAGAATTTACCGGCAACGCTCGATCGACCGATTGTCCGAGCCGATGAAGCAGATCTCCGCTCTGGCTTTGCCTGAACGGCGTCTCCGACCTCTCGCTCGACTGGCTGCGTCGCAGCAACAATTGTTCGCCGGATTGGCTCGATCGGATACGATTTTCCGGCGTCGATTGTCGGGTATTGCAACTGTCGTCGTTGTGCTTCTCGCATATCTGATTGTTAACGTGCGGATAGCGTATGCGAATCGAATCTATCACGTCCAACAGATTCTTCGCGTCCATGGCGAGAATGTGCGCCGCCGACAGCATGCCTCTGCAACGGATAATCGGAAAGGATTAATACCTTGTTTCAATTTCTGAATTAAGAAAAGGACCTCCGTTCGATCGGATTTCTTACTTTCGATATTCGGCATCGAGCGTCGTCGAGCTGTAGCTCTGCGCCAGTTTCATAGCCGATACCAATTCGGCCATGTCTTTGCTCAAGACTTTGTGAGCCATTTCCACCTCGCGATGCGCGCTACCCGGCAATATTTCTACGAGAGCGTCGACCGACGACAGCAGAGATCTCAGCTCTATTCCGACTCTTCGCACCAATTCCAAGTACTGGTCGGCTTTGCTCTGTTGAACTCCTGCAAACAATTTTTCGCCATTGATATTCACCGTATTCAATAATATTTTTGATAAACCAATGATTTTTCTCGCACGTACTTTGGGACAGCGACATAACTGCTCGCACGACACTCGTAGTGCAATCGTAGACTTTGTCGTTCGTTCTATCCAAATCCGCAGTGGGTGTCGGCTCCATTTTCTATCGAATACAAAAAAAAGCGTTTCAACATACCGAACTATCGTTTGCTTCGTAAGCTCTACATCTCGATTTTTCGGTACTCGAAGAGACTTGCCTTTACGACAATTATTTTATCGGAGCCCTTGTCGGATCCGAACGAACTTGTATTGGCACTGTGAGTCTCGTGACTCGGCGATTGTGTCATCGATCGGGGAATCGGTGGACTCGCACTCTCGTCGCCGCTCGTCGCGATTGACAGACGTTTCTGCAAGAATTTTCGCATTGAATTTCGAATTGAATTTTTCATTTGAAGCAATGCGATAGAGACTCGGTAAGAAATCCTTCCTATTTTTCTTTCCGGCTGGAAAAAGGCTGGGACGACAAAAAGCAATTAAGTTTTTGTAGTGTCTAGATAGAGGAAAACCAAATTTGGTTTAGACGTCGGAGCAAACTTTTCGGGAAAAATAGGAAGGGCGAATTATTACTATCAGACTATTTCCCGTCGCTGTACCGCACGACCTTAATGCGAAACGATTGCGCACCTCTTCTCTGGCGAGCCATCGACTGTCTTCCTCGGATTGTCGCTGCTGCTCGAAGAGCCTTTGCTCCAACAACTTTTGTTCGTCTTCCACATTGGACGGGGCGACGTCCGTCATGCTTTCGAATATTTGTGACTGCGCGTTTCTCTGAAACTTCGCAATCGTTTTACCGTTAATTATGAATTTCCAATACCGTTACTTAAAAAAAAAATATATGAGCATCGAATTAAATAATAAATAATACAATATGTACAGGTCAACATAAACCGTTCGGGATTACGGGGTGATAAATACGTGGAAGATTAAAAAAATAAGATTAAAGAGATGCATAATTCCAAATAAAATACGCATACGTTGTGCATGCAAAAAATCATAATAAATACAAGAGAACAGAAGAATTGTAAAAAAAATGCGATGCATCGTGTCGTTCATTCTCCATGCGCAAACCAAGTAGCCTACGTGTGTATCGCAGTGTGAGGATCGCTAAAAAAAAAGAGAAGTAACACGGCGACAGCGCTCCGAATTACGTATAACAATCAAATGGTGCGGCAATACAATGGCAATTCCCTCAAGCGTGTGTTTCCGGTTCGATAAAGAAACTCAAGTCGGGATAATAAAAAATCGTGAAAAAAAAAAAGGAACGATAAATTCAAAAGATACAAAATCCTGTGTGCGACCGATGCGACATACTTCAACCATATAACCAATGCAGAAATAATGACACAGGGTGGCCACTTCATCGTTGACCGAACAAGACAATTTTTCCTC
The DNA here is from genome assembly GCA_963924025.1 of Ischnus inquisitorius. NCBI lineage: Eukaryota > Metazoa > Arthropoda > Insecta > Hymenoptera > Ichneumonidae > Ischnus > Ischnus inquisitorius. The sequence continues at coordinate 7,459,988 of OZ001245.1, read as the reverse complement.
ACCGAATTTCTCTGCATCATTGAACAGTGTTAATTTCCAAAGAATGAACGAGCACATACAAATATTTTCTGTATATGACTCATCCTTTTTTCCCTGAATTTTCTAAATACTCTGAAATTTTCCTAATGCCTCGATTCGATTATTCTCTCGTCCGAAATTTCCATATTTTTCCGGTTGTATACCCGAGCGTGGCCACCATGTGACGGAACAAAAAAATATTTGCGACTTCTTTGTTGTTCGCTTCGTTTGATTTTTTTGTTGCAACGGATGCAATTTTTTGTTTTTTGTAAATCCTAGGGTGGTCATTTTTGTTTGGTTCCCAAACCTGTTCTTGCTGTGCCTCCTCCGTCATAGAACAGCTCGACGACATGGGGTTGTCGATAGTTGCGGTCGTAGCGTGATTGCCAGTTGTGATAGCGCCGTCGACGGAGCTCGTTAGCTGCGTCTCGTCACCTATATTATGTCCTAAGTTAGTCGTTATTCTAGCGATGCCGGTTGCCAATTGCGGGCCGCATTGTTTCGCCGACGATGCGCAGGACAGATGAACGTTTTGTTGCTGTTGCATCATGGACGAGGCGCCGATGCAGTGTTGCGGCGCGACGTTGACGTGTCCGACTTGGCCGTAATTGACGACTTGTCCCATTTGTCCGTACTGCTGCTCGATGTCGTTATGATGAATGAAATTGTCGTTTCCCTGAGCGACGTACTGGTGCTGATTGGATTGTTGCTGGGACGAAGCGCACGATACGGCGTACTGCGGATACATGACGTGTCCGTGAATCATTCCCGACGGCGGTACGTGCTGATCGACGCTGTGCTGTCCCAATTGGCCGATCGGCGGATAGTTGCTCTGCGAATTGATTGGCGCGTTGCCGCGTATCTGATGATCGAAGCTCTGCTGTTGAAACTTTTGGCCCTGTATAACCGTGGCGGGCATCGCGTGAACCGTGTAAATTGGATTTGGATCGTTCATCTGGGCATGATGAGCCATGTACTGCGTCGATGTCATCACGCACTGCGGCTGATTCGTGTTTTGCTTCTGCGAATTCGCGAGTAGCTGCGAGCGCGACACGTACATCGGTTGACCCGGTTGGCCGACGTTCGAGTAGATCTGATGCTGATAGTTGTGAACGTATATCGGCTGTTGCTGTTGTTGTTGCTGTTGTTGTTGCTGTTGCTGCTGCTGTTGAAAAGCTTGTCCCGGTGTGGGACTGTGAACGACGCTGCTGCGGGCGTGTTGCATGTGCGAAACCGTCGGCGGTGTCGCGGGTTTGATATCGCCGCAATTCTGGCTCTGAGCCGTCTGAGCGCGAAACTTAAGAACGGGACCGTACAAACATTCAACCCCGGACGTCGGTGCGATAGTGCTGATCGAACTGACGCCACCGCCACCGCTACAAAAATTGCTCGGACACGACGACGATGCTGGTTGGGAAACCGCGCCAGCGTGAACGCCGGCCTGGGACGAGCTACAATTACTCGTGAAACCGGAAATCGCTAAAGAATTCTGTGCATGCGTGCCAACACCGTAATGACCGGATGCTTGGGTCACGAGAGCGCTGTTCAAGCTGCTCGGTCCGTAGTTCAACGAATTTTCGGAATAATTGCCACCGATACTCGCGGTTTGAGCGAAATTGCTCATTATCGCCGAGCTCTGGGTGAAATTCGCGACTGGACCGTAAATCTCGGCGCACGAGCTCGTCGTTATCGCTACGGGCATCGCGGGAGTTGAGAATTTCTGTACTGGCGAATATATGTCGCCGGTTATGCTACCAACCACCTTCGAACTGACCGAATACAAATTTTGCATCTCTTTAATCTTGCGCTGTTTACGACACGAGGCGGGTGACTGGGTTTGGACTGGATCCGATAGATTTAGGCTGGACATCATTGGGGATACCGTGTCCGATGAATCGATCGAATCCAAGTTTGCCTCGGACTGCGTCGAGTCACCGCCGGCCGACTGTGAGTCGTTGAACGGGCTTGGCTCACCGGGGACGGAAGTGGAATCGAAGAAGGGCAAGTCCGTGACCACCGACGTAGTCAGGACCTTGTCCTCCTCTTGGAACTGTACCGCGAGGGTATTGAAGGGCGAAGCGGGCGTCGTATAAACAGAGGGACATACCCCCCGTGCTTGATTGTCCTTCAACAGTTGGGCGAGCACCTCCGGACTCTGGGCTACGATGTACGTCGATACGGGAGCTATCGCGGTACCCGATTGCTGCTGATCCGGCGCGTTCTGCGGCTGTCGCGATGGCTTCGGTGGTGGCACCTCGTCGGCTCCTGTCGACAATATCATTCAGAGTGAAATCGTTCATTAAATGAGCATGTAAAAAAGATGTAAAGTTTTTTCGGAATTGGAATAGTGGATCAATTGGATGAAAAAACATAAAAGGCCCAATGTCGATTCAAAAATAAATACAAGGAGCTCGACTCGTACGAGATTTTACGCACCCCACGACATCGCCTGGACTCTTCGGTTCTCGCGTCTCATCGTCTCTTGTTGCTGATGCTTCTCCTCCAATAGTATTTCACTGCGGAAAAAACGTTTTATACTCGATTATGTCGCCCTCGCTAGGCCGCCGACGCGTTGGATAGAAACTCACTGCAAATTTTCTCGTATATCTTTGAACGTCGGTCTCTTGCTTGGCTCGTAGCTCCAACATTGCGACATCAGCGAATAGAGACGCGGCGGACAATGATTCGGAAGAGCGAGACGCTCCCCGTTCTCGAGCTTGCGAATGACTTCGTTGTTTTTAACGCCCTGGAATGGTTTTACGCCCAGCATCAAGATTTCCCACATACACACTCCTGAAAAGAAAAGCAAAAAAAATGGTTGCCCGATTAACGGCTGTTTCGAAACGATGATTAAAAAAAAAAGACTGTCGTTCCACTCACCGAACATCCAGACGTCCGACGACGTCGTGAATCGACGAAAGTTTATACTCTCCGGTGCCATCCATTTTATCGGCAATTTGCACTTGCTCGCGATGTAGTAACTCTGATCCTCGACCCAACGGCTCAAACCGAAATCCGCGAGCTTGACGCAATTGTGAGAGGACACGAGAACGTTTCTCGCCGCGATGTCTCGATGAACGAATTTTTTGCTCTCGAGATACGAAAGCGCCGTGCTCAATTGAAAACTGTAGAGTAACAGCGTAGCGAGGTCGAGACGATGCTTGTTCGATTGAAGATACGCTCGCATCTCGCCGAGCTTCGCCAGTTCCATTACCAGCCAAATCGGCGCCTCCGAACACACACCGATCAGTCTTATTATGTAAGGGTGCTCGAATTGTTGCATTATATCTGTGAATCGCACGGTTTTTCTCATGAAAACACTTTTCAAATACACTTAATCGACCCATAATACCAGCGGAGCGTTGAAAAATTGCGTTTTTTTCATACTTACAGGCTTCCTCGAGGAATTTATCGGCGGTAGCCGAATCGGCATCGACCTTGCACGTTTTCACGGCAACGGCGATCGATTGCCCGTCGCGGCCCTTGTACGAGCCTTTGTGTACATTTCCGAACTGACCCTCTCCTATTATTTCTCCGAGTTCGACTTGGTTCCTCACTATTTCGTAATCTCGCGCTACAATAAAAAATACAAAATAGAATTATTACCAAAAAAAAAAGAACTGAATTTAGCAAACATCTACGGAAGATAGAGTAATATCGCACTTGCTGGCGTTGAATAATCGCCTTCCTCGTCGACAATCTCGGCGTAATCTTCCGACAGTATGGTACCGGTTTTTCCGGCATTTTTCTCGGGACTACCGGTGCCGTCCTGTCGATACTTTGGCGGATGTGCATCTGTCGAAATGACGAATTGCGTTAGTCAACAACGTGCGACACCGATCGGTCTTTCGATCTACGATAAAACAAGAAATCGGCGAACTCTGCCGCACTCTCCTTGACGAAATAGCCAAAGAGAGGAGAGACATTGCGTCGTGAATAAATATTGTTACAAACCTTTGCACGGACAGGGATAGTTTTTCCACGAAGCAGCTTGTAACCATCGAAATGTTAAGTTTTAGTGATTCGTTATGCGCAAGAGAGATAGGCGACAGGACGATTCGTGACTTATATGCGGAAATCATTTCAATCGTAGGACAGCGAAGAGATCGATGAAGTAAAAAAAGACAAAACGTGGCATTTCTTTCGTTTATCCGGACAATCTCGGGCAATTCACCTTTTCGATTCCACAGCGAGGTGTTGCTGCCGGTGACTAGTCGACAATAGCCGTCTATCAAGTCGGCGAGACTCTCGGCTTGATCCAAACTCGAGCACGTGATACTCAGAGTCTCCGCGGCACCGGCGACCCGTAATTTGATGCAAGCCTTCGCGTGTTCCTTGCAGTCGGATACCAGAGTTTGGATTGATTGTATATGAGAGAACTCGGCCATTCTCGACGGCTGCGAATCAATGTATTGCACCTCAGAAAATCGCATCGAAAACAACCAACGGCTTGGTAGACGAGTGATTGATTTTTTTTCGTACTCACCACAGTTCCGCCTCGATGAGCCATGTAAGAAATTCCCAAGTCGGGCCCGATGACTAGCTCCACGGGTATCGACCAGCTCGACTGTAACGAAATACGACGAGCGTCGGAGAAAATATTGATAGACTTTGTAATCGGGAACAAATACAGTGAGTGTAATTCTGTTCAGAATGCTCGTTGAGAAAATTAAAAGGACACGTTTTAGAATTAATAAAATGAAATATACAAAAAGTAGTAAAAGAACAATAATAAATGAATGAATAAAAGTAGCAGAGTCATATTCTTGTTTCTTACCCCCAAAGCGCATATGAATCTCTCCTGATCGAATCTGTAGTGGGACTGAAGGAGCTCGAAGAATTTGAACATACACTCGAGCTCGGTCAGAGCGGCGACTTTTTTGAAGTGTTGCTGTATGAGCTTTCGCAGTGTCTTCGCCTTGACGCCGTTCAGCACGGAACGTGGAAGGAACTTGTGCAATCCCACCTGTGGAATCGACAAAAAAAAATGTAGCAAGTGAATGAACATCCGTCGAATCGAATCGCGTAGAGTCCTACCTCTCTCTCGAGATACTCCAAGTTGCTTTTCTTGTCGAGAGCAACCTGCGGCATATCTTTGAAGAAATAACGTATCTCCAGGCAACAGAGTTGAACGGCAACGTCCTGATCGAGCGCTACGTGATTAGCGTTGAGATAGTCGTTGCGCACCTGATGCAAAACGGGAATGAGGATTGATATAACGAAATGAGCAATCGAAGAAAGAATTCCTGTGCGATTGAATCAACAATTAGTGCACACAACTCGGAATTCTTTTTCAATCATGTGAATATTAGATTCGTCGGCAAGCGCCGATTTCTCCGTTCCAACCGATCATCTTTTTTTTTCGATTCGTCTCTTGGCAAACTAACGGATCTCAATGATCCGCAATCTCACCTGGTCGTAATAATAGTAGAACGTGACTTTGTCCTTCTCGTAGAGATCGTTGAGATTCTGTGGCAAATAGCGTACTCGCAGCTCGTACCTCCACTCGCTGTGCGGATGTTTTCTCTCGTACTTCTCCTGAACCTGATACATCGTTGTGTCCTGATGAAGCCAATAGCTCTCCCCCGAGCCGGGATGATGAAGCCTCATCGCGTACAAATTTCTGTAGTTTCTCGTGCCGACGGCCAATCGGCTCGTCACCAACGATATTATACCCTTGACGTCGATGGCATCGCCGAATTTCACGACGTTGAAGCCACCGTTGGGCAGATGAACCTTCAGGGTGGCCTTGTCCATCGGCGTTGGCGAGCCATGGGGCGGCGTGTTTCTTCCGCCGACGCTCTGAACTCCGCCGACTCCGCCGCCATCTCCTCCAGCGCTCATCCCCTCATTACTGCAACGGTAGAAAACAGAGAACAATTTAATGGAGACCGAGAAACGCCGTATAATGCAATATACGTCTATATAATAATAAAAAAAAGGGAAGAAAACAAAACAAAGGTACCATGGGAAAGGTAGCCGAAGCGTAACTATAATAATGCCATATGACGTGTGAATAAAACGTGAATAATACGACTACACCGGATTCCCCACCGAGCGGCTCCGACAGACTCGTGACCTTTAAATAACATGTGAATACAATCGAATTAAATCGAGCCTCCCGGGGATATCTGGTCGATTATGGAACGGTGTCGAATTCTTCGATTTCCGTGAGGTGTGATAATGATTGATAAAAAATATGTGTGTATGGGAAGAAAAAAGAAGGCATGTTATAGAGAACACGAGATAACTTCGCTCAGGCATCCAGCAGAATTCCTGTTTCTCTACGAGCCGCGAGAAGGCAGGGAGAGAACCGCGAGACGGCTCGCCAGAGCGTGACGGCATTTGCGGAAAGAAATCCTGCGTGCAAAGAGAACTTCTTACATATATGAAAGTTTGCACCGGCGCGCCTACACGTAATCCTGGACTAAACTCGCGAGTTCCCCTCCCTCCCCTTTCAGCCGACAGGGGTTTTGCCCTGTATTTTCTGAACTTGCATTAAGATACCAACCCGCGAGGCGAAATGCACTTGGGGGCATTCGCCACGCGCAATTAAGAAGGGTCGTTACATTCCCAGCCAAAAGTGAGATTCAGACAGAATTTCGATGACTTTTCAATGGCTGAAAAAAATTGATCGTACGGACAGAGCTAAGAACTTTAATGCATAATAAGAATTCTAAAAAGTTGTTAACTATTGGAAAAATCAATTGTCTAACAAATATTCTGATAAATATTTTTTTCTATCGCACAATTTGACCTGTTATTTTCACTCAATGCACTTGCAGCTTTCAAGAGTTTGTTCTGATTTACGAAATTCTTTTTATGGATGGAGAGTCACGTTTTTTGAATACTAAAAACATGTATTTTTTTCATCACTTTTCGACAGTATTATTATACTAAATGAATGATCGTAGAACCTTCTATATGGTCAAGTTTTTCTCATCTTGGCGAGTAATTGAAAATTATCTTAGAATCTCACTTTTGGCTGGGAATGTAACGAATGCACCCTTCCTGGAGGCGCGTTGTTTTTCAAACGCGCCGCTTTCATCGTAATTGTCTCTGATGAAATAATACACTGTATTCCATGAGATTTCTGTGTTATCATTGAGTTAGAAGATTCCTGTTTCCATTTGCGCTCGCGGAGACACTGAATATTCAAAGGTAGAGGAAAAGAAGAATTGCCAATTAGAGGTTGCCCTATTCGGTAAAAATTGTCGGGATGAGCTGCGTGCGCGTCTGGCGCCCCACTTTTTTTTTTCTCCTTTTTTCTTCAGAACCCTTCCGGCGAATATGCCGAGGTTTCGCGTCGCTGCTTACGAAAATTGTGGATCGCCACGTGTATCGGCAAGCCTGGGGGGCATTTCGACGCGAAATGAATGGTATAAGGACGACGATTTGCTGAGTTAACGTGTACGATGGAATTCAGGAGGTGATCGCGTGCACGCAATACATAAATATGGGAACTCCATTTCCGCAGTTAAATAGACGCGGGGTCGGAGCTTCGAGCGGCTATCGCTCAGGGTGAATTCTAGCTCTGTCTTCGGTCGCGAGATTTGTGTTCGGCCACTTCGTCGCGACAAAAGCTTCGAGTTTCGTGAGAATCAGACGAAGCGGAGGGCGCGACTCGCGAAATTAAGAGTAGGAACGATCAATAGTAACGCTATCTTTGGAAAAGAAACGCCAGTAAAGATACGATCCAAGGAATCTCATTTTATAATAATCTACAAACGATCGAAACGAGTTGCGAACGAGAACTGTTCGCGAGGCTTCTAGAATTAATGCAAATGAATAATAATAATGGAGTAAGATTCAAAGCTCGGATAATAGAGATCGCGTTACGAGACGGGAGCGAGAAAAACAAGAGGAGTTCAGGCTCGATTGCTATAGATATACCGAAGCCAATGAATGCTTCGAGATTCGACCCTGACCTGCATCATCGGTTCCGCAACGCACCTGCACGTGCATCGCCCACGCTTCACCTTTCGCTCAGACTTTCTCTAATACATTTTTTTTTAATACCGCGACGTCGGCATCCGACGATAACGATTACGTATCGCTTATCGGTCGTCGTTTGATATTGGAAAATTGAGGAATTCGGATTTTTTTGCACAGCAGCCTGGGGCAAATATTGATTTTATGATTTCAATACGAGGATCGCAAAACACAGTATTTTTTTCGTATTCAGGGTTGATTTTCTTATCGATGGCGGTACGAAGCAAATTAATTGACAAATTCATGATCAGCGAGGAAAAAAAACGAAGAATTAAAAAAAAACATTTCGGCCCACATTTTTCCACGAAAACCTTCGCGCTGAGCAAGAATCTGAAGTTAGGTTTAGCCTACGATGAAGCCACGCATTGATAAGGTCACAAAAACCATTCCGCCTTTTTTTTCGTTTCTAGCGCTATCGATGCTATTTTGTTAGAAAAAAATTATTAAAATATGGGAAATAAAAAAAAAACACCTTGCATATGAGAATTTACCTCGGTCGTGATACCCTGTGAAATTTCCACGTGCCTATCGTGTCCGGACTGTAATAGGAATCGTTGCAGCCGAGTTGACCGAGGGCGCAGAACAAACCTTTGCTGTTTCTCTGCCAAGCGCGCTCCCGCGCTGCGTACCTCACGCGGACGCTCTGATTCCTGATCACCGGATTATCGAGCACGATCTTTTTGCCACCGAAATTCTCGACCCTCTCGTCGCGACACGACGCGACGGGCCACGATATTCTACTGTCCTTGCGCTCGACGATGCTCAACATTATTTTGCGTCGGCGATTTCAATTATCGCGCGCGATACGAATCAACACACTCCGATGATCCTGGATCGGTTTCAATTTAAAAAAAAATACGACGCACGTTCGGATATCGTAAAACTTCACTTTTTTCCGGCTTGCCACGCGGCATTCTGCGAATTCACGTCAATGATGAAGGGCGGGGCGAAACGGGCACGAAGAAACAGAAAAAAACTGGATAAATTAAAAATTAAATAATAGAAAATTCCCCTCGTTATTTTCTTTTATTTAAAAAATTAAAAAATATATATGAAAAAATATAAAAATTTAAGTTCAAACATAAAAGTTTCATTCGAAAATCTGAGAATCTGTTTTAATTATCAATAAAATTATGTAAAAATAGAAAAAAACATTTTCTGCAGTTTTCCCATTTCTTTCTGATTGCCCCCCGCGTTTTCCCCTATCCCGAGACAAAGCTACGTCCGTGACGATTCGTCCTTCGATATTCCAAAAGGAGATGATAATTCCATCGTCAATGTCGCAAGAGAGATCCGCATTCTTCGGTTTCGAATATTTCGCGCCGAGACACGCCGACGATGAGTAGTTAAACGGCGATAGACTTTTGTAACGGGGTAACCGGCTACCTCGAGCTTCTCCACGAAAAAAAAAAAAAAAAAAAAAAAAAAAAACGAACAACCCATCGAACCATACAGGCTCAGTCACAATTTGCATGCGCACAATGACTCTTATTTATTGCCTCTCGTTAATTACGAAATAACTTTGTAGTTACATTTAACAACTGCCTCGACTAGGCATTGATTCTTTCGAGATAAAGAGACGAAAAAAAAAATCATTATCCACAATGCAATCTCAATGGGGGTCAGAGAAGACATTTCCTTTTTTTTTCTTTTCGTCTCGTTTCTGAATGACTCTGTATATACGTGTGTGCAAGCATTTCGCGAGGTAGAAGGATACGTGGGCGTCGATTGCGATAGAGAACCCGATGCGAACACCTGGTGGATCGTTACGAGCGCACGGGGCTCTCTCGGTGCCCGGTGCGCGCGCGCGCGCCAGCGTATCGCTTTGGATCGCCGACGGGACATAAACTACTGCCGAACGAGGAATTCATTCATTTTTACGGTCGAAACGAAAGAAAAAAAAGAAAGAAAGTAAAACGTTGCTCACAATTTACGAAGGGAATTTCGTTTTCTCGCGAACGACGAGCATCGGCCCGTACTGTCCCGTGCGCGTAAGCTTTCCCAAACGATTTATCGGCAGGCGGGCGCAGGGTTGGGTAAGCAAGAGCATCGCGGGCCGCGAGAAGAATTATCACCGACGCGCAAACGTGGGTGTCAGACGGGACACGAGACTCTCGGAAACTCACAAATTAAGTGACACACATTGCCTCGCGTTGCGATGACAAAAGACAAACACCAATATCAATATAATGAAAATTCTGACGAGCTTGGGCCAATTTCACAATTTTCGCACAATCGACTATCGAAACTGTATCAATTAATTACTTTTTCAAATTCAATATACTCTTCAAATCAATATATTATTTTTATTATTGGTTTACAATTATTTTCTAATTATATTCACGCACTAAAATCGGAAGCATCGGGGCAAAAAAATATTAAATACAAAAAGAATAATTGAAAACTCATGACAATTCCGTAGAATTAGAATAATTTGGTAAATTTCGTACAATCGAGTATCTACATTAATACATTAATGAATTGATTTATTGAAGTTGGTATATTAATTATTGAATTCAATTAATGTAATCAGTTTCGACAACCGATTGTCAAAATTATTATTATTATTATTTACTGATAATATTTCACACGCGTCTCAATTACGATTTGTCAAAATTGTCAAATATGAACAAAGCAATTCGCCATTTCGTGGAAAAAAAAATGCACTCTATCCGATGACAATCGCAGTCGATGATTCACGCTCGTTCACCCGCATCAACGCGAACCGAGGATCGACACGTAAATCGTCGCGGACGCGAGGAGATTCGACGCAAGGAATACGAGATTTGTGCGAATTTTCTCGGGGGCATCCTCGAGCGCAACGCGCGCGGGACCGATCCGCTGGCGTCAAGCGCAAACTGATCCGCTGTCTGCTTCGCGGTGTTACGAGCAGACACTTTGCTTTTGCACCCTCTCTCCTTCGGCCGTTTCGAACACTGCCTTCTCCTTCGCGGTTTCCTTTCCAGCGTGGGTCGCCTTTTGCCTCCTTGCCTCGCGCGAGTTCCCACGCTATCTTCTTATACACGCCCATGTTAACTCGGATGTGTTTATTGCACGTATCCCATTGTTGCTGTTACGTTATTTTTGAGCTTTCGAAACAATATCAATTGAGCCGGAAAAGAAACTCGATAATCGATTGCGAAACCGAAGAAGAGCTTTCAGCAGTTTACGGCAAATTTTTTTTTTTTTTTAATTATGTTTTTTTTTACAATAAAGGTTAAACGGTACCGGTATTCTGTTTATGTTAAAAAGTGAGGTTCAAGTGCAACGAAATATTCTAATAATTTATATTTGAAAAAGTTGGATTACGAGATGATTCGTGAAATCGTTTTTTTTTGCTACATTGCTAACCATTTTTTGGAATCGTTTTCTTGCAAAATTCATGGTTTTCGCAGCTTTGAAGCGGTCGATTATCGTAAATTTTTTGTCCCATTGATAACTATTTGAAATTCTCCTCGAATCTTCCTTTCGACTAGAAACTTATAAGTTTCTATCCTTATAAGGATACAACTTCCTTTATAAAATACTAAAATGTTCGTTCGTAATTTCTAGGAATATCTCGAGCCTCTCGAAAGGTATTTGAAATTGTATCGAGCGCACAGGCACGGATTGGCGCATAAGCCAAGGGTAATTGCATTCGTTGTTTTACCGATACGATTTCGATTGAATTTCGACGGCGTCGAATTGGCAACTCGCGATACGCTCGGGGCCAGTTTGAGTGCCGAGCTTTCGTGGCCGAGTCTCGCCACGACATTCATTAGCGACTCGCCACGTGCGCGATGTTTCTCTATTATCGTCACTGAGTGAACACATGTTTTTTCTGTCCAATCGCGACTCGCCGATCGAGGGGGGGCTTCCCGTAGGAAATTGGGAAGATCTATAAAAGGAGCGATAGAAACAACTTTGGCTCGCGAGGATGCGGGCCGTTGGCTTCGGGATCGTCCCAATTGTCGCTTTAATAGTTCTTCGAGCGAACGGTGAATCGGCGATTGAAAAATTGACGAAAAATCCCGAAGACGAAGTGCCCAACGATGCTGTGAAGAGTGTCGTCGGCGAGGCAAATAATAATGTTAGCAGGAACAATAACGAACGAATCGATTATTGGATGGCGAGAATGGGAGCCATGCGGGACGATTTGATAAATGTGCAAGCCATGATCGTCAAAGACGAGGACGTTAAGGGCGCTTGCGATCAGGCCGAAAGAAAATCGTAAGAAACGATGAAACATCACACACTTTTATTTTTTAATTCTGCTCAATCGTTAAATTTTCTTTAATTTTAGAAACAAGAGATTCCTAATGTGCGCCGGTTCTATATTGAATAGAAATCATGTACTCAGCTCGGCAACGTGTATTCACGAGGCGACACACATAAGGTATTTTTTTAAGGTGTTTTGATTAATTGCAGTCAATGATAAAAATCGATAAATAATTAATTCTTTTCCAGGCACAATATTCGAAGTCCCTTAGCGGTCGTTATAGCGCCCTTAAAACCGAGCATACAAGTAATCAGAGTGACGGAATATAAGATTCATCCGAATCATCAAGAAAATCCTTATTCGCGGCAGCACTTGATCCACAATGTGGCGATATTGAAATTGGCTTGCAGGTGACGGAATATAGTCGATTTGTTAAATAAATTCTCCACTGATTTTCCTCGATTTTTTTTTCATCACAGAATAGAAATGGAGAATTATTTCAAAGTGGATCTCCCGGTAGCGCCATTCGTGCAAACATGCAGCGAGGACAACTGCATAGTTGCGATTTACCGAAAAACCGGAATGGTTCGTTCCGAACCGATTTTTTTCCTTCGCAATTACCGTAAATTCCGATAAGGTTTTTCTGTTTAGACAAGCAACGTCATGTTTCAAATGCTCGCGCCCAACATTCCGTTTCCCAATCGACGAAGAAAGGAGACCATGACGAAAGACGTGGCGATTCGAAGATCCCGAGAAAACACAAAAATCGAGAGGATCGACGATTTTTCGCGCCGATCAAGGCAAAAGAGAAAATTGGCCGAGCCACCGATTTTCGTTGGTAGATACGAGCCGCGAAAGAGGACGAACGATTCTTTCGCAAAAGCGACGACGGAATCGTTTCTGGTGAATTCGACGATCGGCGATCACAACAAAGCAGCGATTGAGAGTTTCAAGGATGACGAATACAAAGTGACGCTGCCGAGTGTCGCGGTCGTCAGCGAGACGATCAAATCGTTCGTTCGTAGATCGAGCAGCGGATACCGATCCTGCCCTCATACGGGTGCGGCAGTGATGTCGAACAGAACACAGGTAAATCGGCCTGTTTCGTCCTCCATTGGTTTTTCTCAATGGAAAATAAGAATAAACGATAATTGATCTGTTTTCAGGCGGCCGTGACGTCCGTGCCATGCGACGATCGTCAACAATCGGCCAAATGGCTTTATACCGATATCTGGGACAATATCGATTGGATTCACGATATTTTGCAAGATTGGGGAACAAACGCGACCGCGGGAAGGCCACCGGGTTTGCCGGCCTTTGACTCGAGACCTGGAGCTCCGCCAGGTTCCCCGGGAAATTACAGCGGATGCAGCACTTGCATATTCAATTTCTTCATCGAGATCGGCTGCAAGGACAAGAATCGTTGCGGCAATAAAAGCAACACGGCGCACGAAGCTTCAAACTCCGCGAGCGGCGCGACAAACGGTAATCAAGCTTGTAACAACGGCAATGCGATAGGCATCGAAATCGGTATCGGCGGTCAGGGTTGCGAAAAGAAGAACCCGAAGACCGGCAACGAAGCCGAGTATCGCGGAATATCGGCTAAAAGTATCAACCTTCGCATCGGTAATTCTGATAAACCGAAACAATCGCCGAACGGTCCGATCGACTCGAAAATCGGACAATCCGTTACCGATCTTCCCGCGAAAACTATCGTCAAGGATAGTCCAAGCGACGGTGATAAATACATGAAAAAGGGTACGGATTCGCTGAGATCGATAGATCGGCCTTCGTCGATTGGACAAACTTACAAAACGCCGACGAGCAAGAATGCCCAAAGAGATCGGGCGACCAACGAGATCGGTTCGCACAATGCCGAGGGAGATTCGACCGATTGGTCGTCAGAAGTCGAGAAAGGACTGGAAATGAGCTTCGATGCTAAACGCCGATTGATCCATTCCGGTCGACCTTCTCAATGAAGTTTTTCTTTTAACCCAACATTTTACGATTTTGAAACAAATCTTGTTTTTATTAGGGATATTTCTCAAAGAGTTGATTCCATCGGTCAATAGTTGACTAAATCGTTAAGTAGAGATATTCAAACAATGATACATTATAATAAAAAAATATATAAAATAAAAAATGTGTAACCACATTCTGTTCTATTTCCCGTATGCCGATTGAGAATCAATCTCGAGTCGAATAATCGGCGAAAATAAAAAATGTAACCGATTTCACGGCAAGTTTTCAAATTTTTATGGCCCCCTTTACGACAAAAGGCGCTAACACAATACCGAGAGCTATGGCTGAGTCGCAAAAGCTCCGATGATTATTGAGCGTTTGTTAACGTGCCGATTTCGAGAAAGCCTGATAATCGGCACGGTAAACTCGTTCAATTCCGGAAATCGTTGAATTGGAAATGTCCGAGATTACCTTATGAATAACGCCACTTGCCGTGGCTCTAATTGCCACGATTAATGACTCATTAATTCCGCGAGGAAGTTGATGTTTCGCTGTTGCCTTTTGCCTCCTCGCCCTAGGAGAGAAAAACAAAAGAAAATTGCTCTCAAAGGGGTAATTGTGGCTCCAGTTGCGTCCGCGCGATTAACCCGCGTTTCACGGTTCTCTTTCGTCGTGTCGTCGTTTCGGGAATTCGGATAAAACCGCACCGATCGACCGAAAATCGATCGTACGCGAGAAACGATGTCATCCTTGATGATTCTTCTGCTCATACTGATCCTGACGGTCGGCTACTCCGACAAAATCAACGCGCACGAAAGAATAGAACGCGCCAAAAATCTTCCACCCACAAGCGATCGCGTCTCGCTTCCCGATCGCATTAATTACGTCACGTTGAACATAACCGGTACGAGCGAAAAGGATTCGTCGTTGAGGATGACACGTTTGCGTCAAGACTTGCAACATGTAATGAGCACGATGGTGAAGAAAATAATTTACAAACGACGCATGAAGCAAGCGCTCGGCGAACGAATTTCCGGAGACAAAGGCGCGATCGGCAATAGAATCGTTATCGGTGATACTTCGGAGGAAAATCGTGTCGAAGCGGACGAGCGAACGCCGAGAGACGGCTACAGCGCGATTCGCGAACAAGCGTCGAGAGATCTATACCGAGTATCGGCGAGTCTGATACCGATCGTTCGACGATCGGTAAGTCCAAGAACGTCAAGAGCTCGCAGTTATCGGGAAGAATTTGCGAAAAGCAAAATTAATTCGGGAAATCGGTTAAAAAATCGGAGTCTCAAGCCGATCGTTCGCCAATCGGTAAGTCCGAGAACGCCAAAAGCTCGCAGTTATCGAGAAGTGTTTGCAAAAAGTACGATGAATTCGGGAAATCGGCAAGAAAATCGGCAAGGTTTGCGAGTGAAGCGAGCCAACGGGGATGCTTGGATAAAAAGCGACTTTGAAGATCACGAGACGAGTATGAAGATGCACGCTCTCGTCGTGAGGGACGAGGACATTCCACCTTGCTGCGCGCCGGCCAAGGAAGTCACGTACGTAATGATACATCGGCGACGATGACGGTTTAATATAACGATAGGCTGATGTCACAGACCGATTCAATAACGGAGCTCTCGGCGCTCGCGCTCGTCGAGGTCGATGACGGTACGAATTTTTTTTAATACGACCGTCTCTTGCGCGTTGTTCGCAGCAATCAACGATATTTCATGTGCAGCGGTGCAGTACTGACGCTCAAGCATGCCATCACCACGGCCTCTTGCATGCACTACGCTGATATTTATGAGTGAGTCTCGTTTCTCCGCGTTATTTAGGTGCAGAAAAAAAAACCGTTAATCCGGGAATGGATAATATATTTTTGTAGCGCTTTGACGATGGCGAACGGCCTGGCTATGCCGGCGTCTTTGACGTTGTCATTATTTAACGAAAATCGAAAATAAAGCTCGATAATGGAAGTTTCGTTTTTTTTTGCCATTTTCAGTCGAGAAATAATTTTTTTTAATGTACGAATATTTTTGTTTATTTTTTCTTAATATAGTAGGCGCAATAATATTAATACATTATTCATTATTATTGCGATTATTACTATATTAATTTTAAAGAACTTCCCTTATAGAGATATTTTTGATATCAGTTTACCGAAAAATCGAATAAATTATATTATTATTATCATAATTGTCGTATAATAAAATAAATTTTATTTGTAATCACTCGTAATTGATATAATTTGGAATGCGTTCGAAATATTTCAAAGGGACGTGAAAATAATAAGTACAATAATGACAAACAACAAAAAACAAGTTTTTCTTGAAACTGCTCGGGAATCGTCGGCGGTTGTCGTACGCTCAACGCTACCAATGGGACGAGAGTTTGACGAATTAATATTTTACACCGAACATGCGCAGACATCACGTCGACGCGGACCTTGCGATTCTCGTCGGCGCTACGAGCCCACGTGCTTATGTCATCAAGATAAATCGTTACGAGATGCATCCGGACTACGACTACGACGTGGATTCGAAGAATCACGCTACGAACAACGTGGCGATTCTTTATCTGGCCTGCAGGTCAGTTGTCCGAATTCGCTCGGTGGGCATTTCGACGGTTCCGCAAATTTATGGAGAACGAATCGATTGATATTTCAGTATCGTCGAGCGAGACGCGACGGTTCCCAGCTTGCCGAAGGGCTTGAACGACGATGTGGCCCACATGTGCTGCAGGGAGAGCTGCGATCTTATCACCGTTGTGCAAAGTTTCGACGTGAGCTTATCCCACTTTATCGCTCTCGCGCACCGAAGACTCTTACAATTATTTGAAATTCTCCCGGAATCTCACTTTTTCCTCAAAATCTATCAATACTTCCCCCTTAGTAATTGATATAAAAAATCTTTGCATAAAAAAAAACATAATATTTGCGAAATTATTCTCGCGAATAACTAACGAATAATGAATTTTGCCTGCGAATCAGAATCGTCACACGGCGCGAGTGTTGAGAGCGAGACACCTTCCGGCGCCCCGGCACGACGATGACGTACCGAATTATCGTCAATTGTCAAACGCACCGTTCGAGGGGACGCGACGATTCAACAAGCACACGCAGGCGAACGGCACTTTTCCATTATCTCGAGGAAAGCGGAGTCCCGTTAAATTAGCCGCAGCGCCAATTTTCTTCGGCAAAGAGCCTCGCAGTTTATTCCGATTGCCGAGCACGGCAAAAGCCGCGGAAGCTACGGACACGAGGAGGATGAAAAAGACTAAGCCGTCGCAGACGAGGCGAGCGAAAAATCAGCGGCCCGAGAGGAAGAGAAAGAAGCCATTGAATCTCAACGATCTGACTAATGGACGAGGGCCGGTAGCTCGTGAGTTATACGCGAAAGCTTCGGCAAAATTAGTTTCTTATCGAAAGATTATAAATCTTTTATTGTCATGAAATAAAATTAAACAAAAACTTAAATAAGAAAATAGATGTAAAAAACATTAATTAAACAAATCATGAAAAAAAAAATTAAACAGATGAATTTTTATTCATTATAGAATAAAAACAAGGGAATAAATTGTTTTAATAAAATATGCTTTTTCTAGAAATTCCGATTTTGCGTGCTCTCGAGGAGAAAGGAGTGAACGTCGAGGAGCAGTTGGCCGCCGTCGATTGGGAGAAAATCGAGGAAACTATGTCGAAAAAGTTCACCGATGAAAATCGCGAGAAGATGAATATATTCGCGAAGAGCGTGGTCGACGAGACTATGAGACGTCTCGAGTCGGCGATCGGTGACGAGGGTGACGGGCTTCCGGGTTCCGGTGGTGCCGACATCTCGAACCCCGGCGGTTCCGGGACAGGAGGAAACGGCAGCAGTATATTCCAGAAACTCATGCCGGGCGACAGTCGAAATAAGAGTATCGACAGTTTCGTGAAGGTCTTCACGAAAGTTGTGACGAGCCTTGTTCCGCCCAACAGCCCCGTCTCGCTCTCGGTTTCATCGGATTTTTCCGTTGAAGAAAAAGACCTCAAGGATCCTCCACCGGCATACGAGAAGTGTCCGCCGCTCGGCTCCCCGATTTTCATCGATGGAATACTCGTAAGAATAATTTTTTGCCCAATTTTCATTTATTTACGATTTTTTATTTAAAAAAAAAAATGAATAATATGAAAAGTCGGTGTTGATTAACTTGAAATCAATTATAAATAAATAATTTATAATGAATAATTGTTTTCACTTGATTTATACATTGAAAAAAGAATTATTTGTCTTTTTTTTTATTTGCCTATTGATTAGAATTATTTTTTATTAATTGTAATTTACCATGAACATTTTTTGTTTTATAAAAATGTCATTTTCAGATCGCCCTATTGGCATATACTTGCGACGACGCGCAAGAATCAGTCGAGTGGAAGTACGTAAACATAGCGAGAAACATGAATTGGATTCGTAATCGAGTGTCGACGGAGTACGAGCCATCGGTAACGTGCGGCGAGACGGAAAAGTCGACGCAGCAACAGCGCTCGTTGCCAGACGCGGCGTGGACGATCGATGAGAAAAATTTGTTTGGTGAAAACTCGACGGATATCCGTCGCGACGGCAGAGTCGAGTGGCCGAGTCGTGGGCCGTCGCTGGATAAGAGACGCGGCTTCGCTAACGGGAATCTCGAAGATTCGAGAATTTCCGTGACCGTCGCGCCTCCGGGGATTCTCAAAGATTCGTGGTACGCAAGGAATTCACGATTCACGCCACGACAGCCCTCACGCGACGATATTCTCGCGAACTCCCGAAATCAACCGAAATCCTCGATGTTGTATATACCTCACTACAACGTCAACACATGCTACGTGAGATCGGACGGAACGACTGATTGTCAGTCACAAACAGATTTTAGTATTCGTTAGCGAAATTCGATGTCCCAGCCATTCTCTTACGTTTCGATTAACTACAGAAAATTCTGAAAAAAAATTATAAATTAATTTGAATGTGTTGTTTTTTTCAACAATCCAAATACAATTATCTTACGCAATTTCGCGATGTCGTTACGAGATAAAGAAACTAGCATTGTACGTGACCGGGTAAAAGTCTAGCCTTGCCCATTCGCCTAATTGGTAATCGAGCTGCGTCGGCCGGAATCTATTATACGTGAAGCCTAATGTCCGTTTCATTAACGATATTATTGTACAGGAAGCGAGTGTCCTACGTGCGAATCCTCAGGCGACGCCCCGGAGACGAGCGTAACAAAACTTCCTATCTTTCTCTTGCGCGACGACTGCGGGTCGCCCTCGGGTTTATACTTTCAAGGTCTCGAAGCGGTCGTGGAACGAGGGATCATTCCCGTCTGGCGCACTCTCCTGGCTCGCTATATAGCGCGCACAGTTCGCTCTACACTCTGTGGCCTTGTCCCCTAAATTCTCGCTGACTCTCTTAGCTACCGTTTTGCTCGAGAAATTTCCGAACGCTTGTTTACTCGCGTATATACATATTACATGTATATGCAGGGTATCCTCCTGTTGATTATACTTACTCGCTTGTTTCGAGGTACTGAAAGACCCGGTAGACGGGACGTCGATACATGAAGAGGTGACCCTCCACACGATCCACCATCATCCTAATTATATCACTTCATTCGCATCGATCGAACACACACTCACATCGATAACACTGCGAAGGTTTTAAAAATTGCGATTCCGCGATTTTTTCGGCTTTTACTCTTTCAATACTATTTGCTTTCAATGTTTTATTTATCTGTGATGCAGAAGAGAGAATTATAAACGCGCACAGATAGGTTAACGCCACCCGGCTATTTTCCTGTTTCACTGCATACTGTATAGCCCCCTCCCCCGCGCGCGCGTTCCGTGCGGATCGATCGGTCGGTCGTTCTCGTGGTCCAAAGCGTCGCTTGTACCTCCTGGCTTCGATACCCCTCGCAAGCTCCCGCACGCCGGGCAATCGCAATTTTTTTTCAAATTCACACGCACAGCTTCTCGGCGTTGATGCACGTCGTGGCTCGAGAGTAATTTTGTCTTTCCATCGAGACAATGAAAAAATTCACAATTGCACCGTTTTCTTATCACATTGATTTATCGAACTCACGATGAGATTTCAGTTCTTTTTCTTTTTTTACTTTTACGTGACGAAAAAAGCGTCTATAAGAAAAGGATCGAAAGATATTTTAGTTATTTGTTTGGTATCAAAAGATTTGAGTACTCTTAATTTGTATCATAATCATAATTTGAGTACGTAGCGAGGAAATCCGACTGATTTCGATATTTTTTTCATTGAATTTTCGTTTCCATCGTCATTTTTCGCATTCGCAACCCTCGTGTCTGACGGACTGCGGTTCAACGCTCGCGGTAGCGAATTTCTTCGCTGCGAAGCGATTCCGTTTCTCTGCGGGGCTCTCGGAACTTTTCACCGAAGCTTCGGGGATAGCGAGGAGAGAGCTTATGGAGAGAGCGGTCAGTGCCCTCCAACGGACAGGGACAAACACGCCGATAGAGCTACGCGTCGTAGTCAGACGAGGAAGAGAGGCGTTATATACGCGATACGTAGGAGCGACGGTTCCTAAAATTACACGAGCCACCGCGAGAGCCGGTAGAGCTGAACACGGGGCAAACGTTCCTTCGGGAACGTTGGCTTGGCTCCTCCCCACCTTTCTTCTCTCTCGTGTAAAGCGCGAATTGCAAATAGCCGCTATTACGAGCCGACTACTCGAGCATATTGTAGCGAAAGATCACCGCGTCCCCGTCGC
This sequence comes from Ischnus inquisitorius, assembly GCA_963924025.1. Taxonomy (NCBI): domain Eukaryota; kingdom Metazoa; phylum Arthropoda; class Insecta; order Hymenoptera; family Ichneumonidae; genus Ischnus; species Ischnus inquisitorius. The sequence goes on along the minus strand of OZ001245.1, from coordinate 7,439,071 downwards.
GTGTCGAACAAGGCCTCGAACCTGCGCGTTTCCAAAAAAAAACTATTCAAAGCGTACTTTTTCCTCGCATTATTTTTCCCGTCTTCTCGACCGCGCGACAACGATTCCGCGAAAGAGTCTCACGACCTTGTAGAGCTCCGCGTATGCCCTTGACAATGAGTACCGAACTCGCGAAAGGTTTTCGACGCGCGATAAACACAACACAAGCTCACCGTTGCGAGATATATATCTGAAACTTCGAAAACGAATTCTCGGAATCTCGTGGAAGGAGATTATTGGGCGGTTTCCAAGTACATTGTGGCAGGACGTTCTTTCCCTTTGCGTTTGACCCCGGCGCGTTTAATCTTCGGAGTACTATTTTTCCCCGGGCTGTAGTCAAAGCTTTGCGAAATCACTGGTTTTATTTGTTTCGCACTGATTCGGGATATAATGCACTTGAGAAAGAATTCTCGGACGGAATCGCGCGTTCGCTGCCGTGTGTATCAAAACGTTCGCGTTAATAACAAGCACCTAGCAACAGAGAGTAACCAGGCTCTCTGGATAGACGCACACATATATATATGTATATAATATATACACACGTTAGGGGGTGCAGAGTTGCGCAGGGGATTGAAGGAAGACGCGAGAGAATGGAGGGTACAGGGTAACACGGAGAGCCCGGAGTACAGTGTCGTTCGGGGGCTCGGCGCACAGTTCGGCTGTGCTGTAGTTGCGGAACTGGCCTCGATGATGTTGGGCAAATTCTGCCGGCCGGCCGGCACCGCCGTTCGAGCAAGCGCTACGCTGGGTGCGGCAAAATGCTGAGCTGCGCTGTGACGACGCAACACGGGACCGCGCGCCTATCCTATCACGTCTGTGTGCTATACGCTTTTCAACCCCCCTTCTCGCACTCGCGATTCGCCCGTTCGAAACCGTGAAAGGCAACCCTCCCGAGCATTGGTAACGGGACGAGAACGGGACACGGGGAAACCACCCTCTCCCCCTCCCGTCGCTGTCTACAGCGCTTCTCGGCTGTACCAGGCACGTTTCGTGCTGTCTGAATTCCCAACCTGACCCGACCCAACGCTTATAGCCGAAAAGCCCACACGACAACGGAGCCCCTGCAGGACATGCATGAATCCCACGATAGAATGGATTCGCTATATCTGTAAGGCGCAATATCAGAGTTACTGTCGTCCGCTCTAATGTCACTGGGCTGAGACTGGATTATTCATGGTTTACAACGTTAGACCTCGGGTCACGTGACCATTAGAGCAAATCGCAGAGGGGTTCCTTTGTAGGTTGACCTTTCGAAGGATGGGAATTCAATAACTCGAGAATTTTATTCTCACGTGAAAATCTATAGTGGTGTACCAAAAAAAAATCAAATTTATTTTACTGATATCGAAAGTTTTCATGCGTACATTTCTAAGGGATTTAAAGAAAAATGAAACTGAATATAAAGCACAGATTGTTTGATTTTCAATTTTTTTCAAAAATCACGTATTATACTATATTTTGAACGGAACGTATTTTATACGTATTATCGTACAAAATTATTTGCATGTGACTCGCGGTAGTGTATGCCTCGGAAGACCGGTGTTTACTCTTTGTTAAACGTCAACGCAGAGCTGAAGATCGGAAACGTTTGACATCGGTCGCTCCCTTGCGTGTTGCATCGAGCTACCGGGCGACTGGAATCGTAACTATTTGCAAAAGGTTGAACGCCATATCAGACGCTAGAGAGCATCCCTCTATTCGTTAACCGCGCGTGCACACGAGACAAACCAGTTTCGCTGCCGTGGAAGATCCGACGAATCGCCCCAAGGGAGAAACTGGTTTGTTACGCATACTCTTGTCTAGCGTACCGAGAGCAAAAAAAAAAAACAAACAATAAAATAGGACCACGAACGAACCGTCTCGCTCTCGCTCTGTCTGATATACGCGCGGCTTTGACTTGCCCACCGGCGAATATTCACGGAACGGTGAGTAGACCGAGGACTAATTACGCGGAAGACGAGAGTTACGCCGCGAATGCTTCGAGTCGCGATATATCGATCGTTCGTCGTAGTTAGAGAATAATAAAAATGAAAGGAATAAAATTATTATTGTTATTTATAAATAATAATAAATAATGCATATCATTATTATTTATAAATTATTATTAACAATTTATTTATTATTTTCGTTATTTCTTTCGATTAAACAATAGTCCAAAAAATGAAAAACTGTATTTTTCACGGAATGAAATACACGGAACTATCACAATTCGAATGATTAATGCATGTATTTCGAGAATGCACAACAAAGAACTTCTCACGAATGCGCAGAAGGGGACGTTTTTGTTTCTTTTTTTTTTTAATTCTGGGTGAAACTTAGTTACGGCTCGGAGATTTTCACGTGCCCGTCTCCTCTCGGCTGTCGTGTCCTCTCGCGTGCCAAGAATATATATTTCAAACTATCCTCGTCTCGTTCTCTCGTGGCGCTCGGATGACTAACGCAAAAACGACCAATTACCCACGGAGGAAGAAGCTATAATCGCAAACGGCGAATGTCGTGAAAGCACTCTGCGAAGTTTTGGCCGAAGCTCGGCCAGAGAGAGCGGGAATGAGAGAATCGCAGCAGGGTTATATTCAACTTTTGTGTCGCCTCGAGCGTCGTCAAACTTCTGGATAACAAAGTGGATAGGCTTTGGGGTTTGGTAACGCGAGACGCCGGTTTAATTTATCGATGCCCGCATCGATGTCCGATGTGTCGTAATTTTTTTTATTCGTCGAACCGACCGCGGTCAATGAAGAGGAACATCAACGCCGAAGAACTGTTGTTTTTTTTACGTGTTCGGAAATCACGATACGACACACACCCGCTACGACTGTCTCGTCGAGGCGCGAGAATTTTAAGGTGACTGTAGCGTTGTATTCCCAGCCAAAAAAGAGATTCGGAGAAAATTCCGAATACTTCTCAATCGATTAAAAATCTTAGGAAATCAACCGCGTAGAAGGTTTGCCGAAACTGATGCGTTAATTTTTCTAAGGACACGTACATTTTTTAGAATTTCTTCGAATTTTCGAATTCTTCTTTTAATTTCTTTATCGATGAAAATTCCCAAATTTTGAGACGAATTCGGACGAAACACTATCCAATACACTGCAATCAGAATCCCAAATATCGATTGACGATTCTTACAAAACAGCATGGTTTTTTTTTCGATTTCCATGACATCGTAGTTCATTTTGATTCTCACTTTTGATTGAGAATGTAACGACACACGGTCCCGAACAATCTTCCGCGTACGTGCCATCGGTGATACGTTTGTGTTATGTTAATAGAGTCGAATCGGTCGAAGACGAAAGAAACGAGAGAGTGGTGAGCCGTGCGAAAAATACACGGAGGACACAAAGCGTTGCAAGTAGTAGAGGTAAATGCGCGCACGCCGTACGGACTGTTGGGGGGCCCTCTTCGAAGCGCCACGAGGAGTAGAGTTTTGCACATCGCCCGGACACAAGTGCCCCCGCGTGAACACAAGTACGTCCATAGCGGCCGGCGATGCTCCGGCGGCTTGCGTGATAGTGCGTGAGCGTGAAACGCTTGATAGGCACGGGCGCGAAGCGTGCGTATATAAATAGCTAGTTAGGGTCGATAGACAGCGAGAAGAGCGAAGCCCCCGGTGTGTGTACGTAAGTATGGTAAGTACGGGGCGGGACGGGATCGGTAGAGCAGTTCGAACCGTGAGAGACCGAGACGTACGAGGCGAGGCCTGTGTCGCGGTGCCCAGCTGTGTGCGCAACGCGTGTGTGAATGCAACGAGCCTTCCGACGGTTTTATATTATACTCAACTCCCGCGAATAATAATTAATCAACGACTCTGACGCGCGCGCGAGCTCACGGATCAGCAAGAACGAACGAACTCAACCGACTCGATTCTCCAAAGCTTTTGTTCCTTTTTTTTTCCATCCCTCGTGTGCATAAAATTCAGCGATAAAATTTGTTGAAAAAAAAGAAACGATAACAATGCATTTATCGAACGGCAGTAATAATTCTTCGGAGAGGGTCGCCGAGAGCCCCTTATCTCTTGATTTGTTGTTACCAGACACTTATGGTTAGAGAGAACAAGAGCGCAAACGGATAACATTATTGTCTCGATAAACTTGAATACAAAGGACATTGAGTGCCGTTACCGATATGAGGGGAAGCCGGGGCAGAACGACGATCCGGGGTAAAAATGAAGACAATCGCAAGAAAAAAATTAAATAAAGTTTGGATTTTTTTTGTTTAGATCGTGGATTTGTTCATAAATAAAAATTGTATAAAATTTAATACCAATCTTTGTTGATTTGTGCGTAAATTATTTTTTTTTCGATCATTTCTCCTTTTCCCGTGGCGCCTTATCGCCGTTTTGCCCCGTTCTCCCCGATGTTTGCAGCACTGGCGACAAACATTAAACTTCTTCCGGTTGAATGTAAATAAATACCGTCCCCTTTGACTCATTGTTTCTGTGATTATTTTTTTCATTATGCAAAACTCAAAAGCGTGACGAGAAAACGAGGCGAAACACTGGTTCGGAAGTATAAAAATAGTTGCGATATATATCTCGTTCGAGATAAGGGAAAGGAAGTGACCCATAGTCGAGCGTGAAAATGCTCGAAACGCGACGTTCTCTCGTTCTTTCGCGGTCGCTTATTATTTTTTTCGTAGATAACAAACCGTTGCAGTTAAAAACCAACGCAGAATACGACGTTACGCGATGCAACGTGCAAGGGGTTGATTTCCTCATTTCCCGGATGGGTGACGCACGAGAGAGGGCCTGCGACGTTTCCACCGAGTGTCAGCGATGGATAAAGAAAAAAATAAATAGAGAAAACGAAGAAAACAGAGGCGGAAGTTTGGGGCTTATCGTCGATTGCAGTTCGAAGGAGATAGAAGGTCGAGCGACTCTGGGACTCTGAATAAACAATCTTCGGACCGCTGGATGTTTCGTATCGCGAGCGTATCTTCGACGCCACCTGGCACTCATCAAACGACTCGACTAATTGGTCGATCGTTTATTGCGTACTTTATCGCCGCAGTCATATCGGCGGCTCGTCTGCTCCGCGTCGTTATGCCGAAAGAAGCCCTTCGTCCCTTTTTCGCCGCTTTCCCATTCGGTACAAAGAAAAAACGGTAAAAATACATAATGTATTTTTGGATGGGCGTGTGCGGTTGCCGCGCGCAACAGCAGCGAGCCGCGTTGCGCGCGTACAGCGCCGACCTCTCTCGCGAGAACAGGCCGGGAGGGCTTTTGTTAATGCGACAAGAAAAGGGACACCCGCATAAAAGTGAAACGTTTAAAATACGACGTTATAAGTCCATCAACGGAAAAATTCGGTTCCAATTTTTTTCTTCTTTCACCCGTCTATTTATAGATCGCGCATAACGGCCACAGGTTTTGTCACACCACGCATGACATCACGAAATTTTATAAGAAGGAATCTCTCAGTTCCTCGAGCCGTAGGAAAGACGAAGAATAATCTTTGCTCGATTCTCGATAGAACAAAATTATCAGCGAGCAACGGTGACGATAAGCGAATAAATTCGAGTTTATCTCTCGAGATTCCTCGATAGAGTCGCCGAATTGAATATGTTTTTTTTTTTTCTTAAGTTGAGCCGGGAAGAGACAAACGTTTCACGTATGCGTCACTACCTGACCTGCGGTCGTCGGGGGACGGAACGCGAGAAAAAAAGAAGCGAAGGAACGAAACACGCGGACCCGAGGGTCGAAAGATCAATTGATCGGGATAGCGATGAGGCGACACTAGTTTTGACTCGATGCCTCGCTACGTACTCGATAACTTGTCTCGCCAACAATATATAATAATAATTGAAAAACGCAAGAAAAAAAAGTCTGTTCTATTGAGCCTCCTACGCGAACAAGTGTCGATGAAACTTTCTAGGCACTTAATCATCGATCTGCACACTCACGCGAGCCGCACTGGAACACGTGGGTCGTATCACTTTGCGCGCCGGAATAACGATAATTACAAGCGACAAACGTAGAAAATAGTATAATTTTCCCGAAGCCTCGATTGCCGTTGGGGAACGATAAAGAGAAATAATAATAACGGGTGTTTAGCCGGTAAAACTCGAGCGTAGTAAAAAGCTCGCTCTCCGCGATACGATCGGGCTCGCGTCGAGCCGACTACTGTCTCTCACTCAACGCCGTGTCGCGGGCTACCGAGTTTCTCGCTCGCGCGGTCACGACTCACGCATCGTTTTCTCTCCTTCGGGCTCCTCTGCGTCATTATTTACGCGACTCCTAACGCTATACGCATACTTAGACCGAGTCGCATTGTATTCGTATAGCGCTTTCTCATCCCTCGTCCGTCGAATTGAATTTCTCGCTCTTGCTCGGGCCGCTCGCGGGCATCCGGAACCCCGTCCCAAGAACATCGGGGGCCTATACCCTTATCTTGTAGTCCGCTTTGATGCGCGACTCTCGCGAACGCGCGCATATGGTCTCTCGCGCAACCGGCTGACTGCCAGGCCCGAGACGGACTCGACCAAGCGCGCGCGAATTTGTCCCTTATTTGACCTCGTATTTATTAATCGACTTTGGCTTCTACTTACGCTCGCACGTGACACCCAACCGATATAGAGAAAAAGATGGGACAAAATAAATTGCTTTAGCGATTTCGGTAATTCCGACAATTTACACAAGACTTTCGTAATATCGAACCGATACACAGTCCTTTAAAGGATTCAGGTAGAAAAAAAAGAAAACAAAAAATGGGGCCCAAATCCAATTAATATTCACTATTTTAATTTTTTCGCAAACAAATCACGGTCAAGTTCGCCCAATTTAAAGAAGATCGTAATGCATTGAAGTAGCGTGCTAAATCTATATTTTGTTTCAAAAGTAGTGTAAAAATGTCGAGTACATCGATGAAACTCGCAGAGTTGTTGAAAAGTTTCGTTTTGTCTCACATTCCCCTATGTATATTCCCTCGGCGGCAATGCATACACAACGAGTCAACTTAATACGAGAAGGAATTTCTATTGCGAGTATAGGTGCGAGTCTCGATTATAATTTATTCCCCGTTCCGTTGTTGGGTTAATGCACCGGGCTCCGGGCGAGCGAGGACGATATCGCGATATGCCCAACTCATTGCGCGGCAGTTGCGTGCTCTCGATTGCACCGTATTTCAATTATAACTTTGGCCAACGGCGTACATTATTATAATTGATATTATCTCATTTAATTAGGTCATTCGAGAACTGTTTTTTTCGTGTTTACGGCGGCATTAGTCAAAAGCTAGATGGATGGCAGGCGTGTTTATATTCGAATGGCACGGAGAGCCCGGCCCTGTGATACAACACACTGGCGAACGCGAGTGTTATTTCACCGGTTCCGTTTCCACCGCACCCTCGAGCTTCGTGCGCGTATAAGGTCCAAATTGGACACTCGATCCTCGAGGGAAATGAAGAGTCTCGATACACGTGATAACCGTATAGAGCTCGCCTATATTGTCAATAATTTTTTTTTGTAACCCTTCGAGACATCGAAATAATATCGAGCTGCGACGAAGACCTTTCGACTATCGGTAGTCTTTTCGGAATATCTTTGCGATCATCTTTAGTGAAACATTATGATGATACAATGGCTCTTCGCCGTTGAGTCATAGGCATGAAAAAACACGCTTCACGGTCGCTAGGTGTACCCGTCCCTCTCTTGTGCATCACAATAGTATTATGTGTACACTAATACGACAAACCACAAAGAGACGTGATAAGTGCGTGCGCGAGACACGCTGCCGCACGTGCTTCGACGCTACTTTACACCAATTTTCAAGCTCGCTTCTCTAAAAAGGATGTCTTCGGTAACAATCCCACTCGAGCCAGTCGAAAGAAGATAGCAGTTGTTTCAGAATTAATAGTCAAGGTTTTTTTTACTTAGAAATAACAAATTAGTATTTGAATAAATTTTAAACACATCTTATTTTACGTAGATCGGAAGAGAGTTGATAAAAATGAATAAATAGATTTTGTACGCTTGATCATTGAGAATTCGCGGCTCAATGCTCGTGGAGTTTATGGATCACTCAGTACATTATAATTCGCTACTTTTACCGAGGAGGGAAGTTGCGAGGGCTTGCTGATAAAGTAACTCGTTGGATGATCCACGAGCGTGGGATTTACTTAGACCACGAAGAATGAAGGCTTCCACGAAAGTGTAAGAGAGAAATTAGCCGAGGATTCTCCGGTTACAGCTCGTTAGTGCTCTCTCAGCGTTATAATGAAAGCGCAAAAAAAAAGAAATTCCGTATCGTATATTAAAAAACCAAGCGCGAATCGTTCGATCGAAAAATTCGATAGTGCTGCGTGTTAATAAAACGAAACAATGCATCATCATCAACGTCATTGTCAAGTGCATTACCCTCAATTACATCGTCGGGCGCGATTATGATGAGCACCCTCTGCCTGCCCGTCGTGAGATCTCACGAAGAGGAGAGAAGAGATCGAGAGACCGAGCCTAGGTACTCGTTAACCGGAAAAGCAAAGCGCGCGCATTACTATCGTGGCCTCTATCGGAGGCTCCACCGTCGCTAATTACCGTGGTAAAATCGCTGATATAATCACGTTCAGTAGCGTCCGTTGCGCGTCGAAAGAGACAGAGCATTCGCGCACAGCCGGTTACGGCTCTCGAGGATCTGTTAGGGGGGAGAGCGGCGGAAAACGGTACCCGGACGAAACGGTCACATCGAAACGGAAACGATTCAAGAAAGATTTAGTTGAAATTTTCATCATAATGATAATTATAATATTGTATTATAATTTATTATACATTTTTAGAATGATTTTCTCTTTTTATCGTCAAATTTCACGAGAAATTAAAAAAAAAAATCATAATTTTTTTTTGTCCCGTATGAGCAATGAGACCGTTTCGCCCCACTCCCTCATGCGTGCATTATGTACCGCGGAAGACCCGTGTGGAGTTCGCTACTGCTGCCGTTAATGGCTGCGGCAGCACATTTTCACTGTTTCTCGACCGTTGACGGTAAAAGGGACGGAAGAAAGAGGAGACGGATAAGATAAGAGGGTCTATCGCAAAGTACAAACTGTACAATGAAAGGATAGGACTGTTTCGAGTTATAGAACAATAATGATGCTGCATACGCCCGCGCGAGCGCGTTAATAGTGCGCCAATGAATGGAACGAACGAAAAGCGTTCGGTCAAAGTTTCAGGTGCGACCGGGATCGCGGCTATCCTCTAACTGGAGCGCGACGTTTTATCTCCGCGCATAAAAGGACAATGGTCCGGTATATTTCAACTGTCCGTCGGTTATTCAACGACGAACGTCGACTATGCCGCGACGGGCCTTATGATGCGCGAGCAATAATGAAGCAAACTCGATGATCGATCAACCGGAAGCGTTTGAGAGTCACTGTTATCCCGAGTTTTGTGTGTGTATAGTCACTATGCGTACTCGTAGGCACAGGTACCGTACACTATAAACTCGTATGCCCCGTTGTGCGTGGGCTGGATCCCGAACGCCGCTTCTTTTTTTTTTCTCTCTCTCTCTCTGTCCCTCTCTCGTGGAAGTCACGACGCCTTTCCGTAGCGACGGACGATTTCCGGGTGTCGAGTCGCGATAACGAAACGTCGTTCGCATTATGCAATATCGATGAAACAAATCGTCAATACGCATACACAAAACGAACGGAAGTCGCGCTTTGCATAACGCGCCGAAATAATTTGCATGAAACACGCTTCATTCTGTTTTCTCATTTTTGTGGTTCTTCTTTTCCCCTCAAAAGGCAAGCGGCACGAGGATTCCCGTCGATTCGAGTTTTTCGAACGGGCGCGCGACGGCGTTGCGAAATTTTTCTCATTCGGTGAATACGGGCGATAGGCGTTAGTTTGACCCACTTCGACGAGAGTCCGTCGGCGCGCGAAGAAAAATTGATGGGCGAGCGAGGAGCAGCTCGCCTCGAGATAGAATCGATCGAGTTGCCGGTAGGTACTTGACCCGGTGTCACCACGCTGCGTGGCGAGTCCTCGCGCGCCCGATGCCGCCCCCGAGAAAGAATCCGGTCAAGAATTCTTCGTGCCTCGCGTTACGAATGCCGACGGTGCGAAGCGAGTTTAACGCAATAATCGAGATGATTTCTTTTCGTCGGGTACAATCGTCAACGATGCGATAATTATCATTTGCATAGGACCTTTGAATAAATGTTTTCTCGAGAACGCGGAGATTGCGTGGGAAAAACGCTGCGAGATAAAATTGTATCATTCCCACGCGACGCCTTATCTTGCCGATCGAGCATCGCCGTAGCGCTCTTATCGTCTCGAGTGCGTACATCGTTTCGTAACAGAAAAAAAGTCGCACAATCGTCGGTGTTAATGTAACACGACGAGTGCGACCGAGTCAAAAAGCCAAAGATGGCTACCCGCAACCTTCGCTCTTCTGTCATCGAGAGATTCGTCCCCGTGCCCGCGCGCACTCGAGCGACAGGTTCCCCTTGTTCTCGGCGCGACCTTCTATCTACGTTCGAGCAGAAAAGCATCTTGCTCCCGTTCTCGACGCCGACAAGAAGAGACTAGATAACAGATATAGATGCATCGAGAGTACTCACGTTATTGACACGTCCTTTGACGCTACGAAAAATCCGGCCCGATGCCCGCTCGCTGCTGGAGGCGTGGAGAAAAAAAAACTCGTTGACGCACGTTGACCGATCCGCTTCCGCGGAAAAACTTCACTATCGGTTCTTATCGAGAGAAATATTTGTCCTTGTCACGCGAGGGACCACGAGTGCGAGGGAATTTTCGTTGATGAGATAAAATTGCGTTGGCTACGCGAGCGAACGATGGAGCGGCGCGACGAACGAACGCCGGGATTCGTCCGCGTATAATTATGATTTTAGATCGCGCTAGATCGGTTTCACTTGAGAAAAAATTCGCCAATAAACGTGACACGCCACCCCGCTGTGGTAACACTGTGGCACACCGTCGCACGGTCAGTCGAACGTTCGGCTCGAGAACGACAGAACTACGCGAGCTTTGTTTACGGCTTTGGCGAATGTTTGAGAATACACGATAGGACGAACGTTCGGCATCGGGGCAACGTATAAACAGTATTTGGACTCTCAACAATCGCGAATTCGATCGCGGACGATCAGTTGTCGTAAACACTCGACGCCATGTTCCTTTTCGTGGTGAACACCTGTCAATAAAAGTACAGGCGCCCGCCACCTCGCGCGCCCGACACGCGTCTGCTGGCGGTCGATCGAAGCCGATGCCTGTCGCCATCTCGCGCTCTCGTTCGATATCAACGATAATCCGGCGCAAGGGTTCATTCGGCGGCGGCGAAGGTAACTAAGTAACTCTTTCGTTTTTTCTCGACTGTTTCTCATGACGTATAATATTCGATTTGTGTTCGAATAATATTCGAAGATGTTTCGTTGCGAGCATCATCGAATATTAATTAACTCGGCGAATCGCGGCGAGTTTTACGCATCCGGTTAATCAAAAGTAACGAAAAGTACTACGAGACTCATGCGAAGTTGTAGCGCGCGCATCTTCGCACTGGCGCCATTGCGTTTCAAAGCTTCTCCTTATCTCCACATTATTTATCGAATCTTTTATCGGATTATCATCGTTTTTATAGAATACTCCAATGTGTGTAAATGAATTTCATAATTTTGAAGGAAAATCAACGTGAGACGTCGATGCTGTGTTCGAAACTTCGATGGCAATTGAAGTGAAACTACGGGATTGTCTGCGGGTCGTAGAATTGCAGAAAAATCTGTAAATTTCTATGTTTAACGTCCAGAATCGGGACATCGTAAAAACTGTTATTTACATCGTAATACGATTTATTATTGACAAAGCTCGTTACAATGTTAGTCTCTGAACGAAACAATATTTTACTTGACTATCTGAATAATAAATAAACGTGTATGAAGACGATACGTGTAAAATATAATAATGATATATAATCGTAAAAAAATGGGAGTAGTAAAAATAATATGAACATACATCACAATTGAATAGGACATATAGAATGCGATATTTTTTTCTTCATGAAACTGCATCATGTCCAGGCAGTCGATAAAACTATCTGCAGAGTCGATGATTTTTTTTCAAATCTTGAAACAGAACTACGATACTATAATAAATAATAGGTTTCTAGACTAACGCAAAAGTTTATCGAGAGCCCTTTATGCACCTAGATAATATTATCCAGATCGTAATTTTCTTTTCATACGTAAAAATAATAGATTTGCAACGAAACGTTCTCGAAGATCCTCAGAGCGACATCCGATTTTGGCACAAATCGAAATATCTTTATTGGGACGATTCGCGTTTGAAAAAAATTGGAAATTGAACGATTTGAACACGGCAAGATATATTGAGCAACGTTCGAGATTCTTCCGAAGCATCTTTTTTTTTTCAAATCAAGTCGACAAAACGATCGTTTCGCCGCGGAAGATTTACATCAGAAAAGTGTAACAAAAAGCTCCGTGATTGTCGACAGCATTCGTTATAAAAGCCAGAGATTCCTCGTAAATATTATTACACGCCGATTGTCAATCATCGCCGTAATCCAGTCGATCTGCGACAATCGGCGTTTTTTTTTTTCACCCTTGTCATTAGTTCGACAAAGTTTTCGTGATTCTCCGTTGAATGGCACCTGGCTATGTAAAATTTAAGATTCTTCTAGTACAAATAATTTTTCGGCTCTTCCGTCGGTTGACCGCAGACCCCGTGATAATTCTTCGTAACGAGACTTCGACTGCGACAATTCTCGATCTCCAAGAAGCACTCGTTGCTGTAGGTCATTCCGTCGGTGCCGCACACCGGATCGTAGTAGGGCGGACATATTTTTTGGCAGCCCCTGAACAGGAAACCTTGAACGCAACGCTTCATCGGCACGACGTACACGTGTTTTCTGCAACGATTAATCGACAACCTATTACAATCGGGCACATATTTTTATGACTCTTTGACAGTTTTTTTGTAGCATTAATCAACTGGTTATTTTTTTCAGAATCCATATACAATTTTTTTGTTTTTTCTGATTTCCAATTTCTTGTCGTTCGAAAACGTTCGGAGATTAGAAAAAAATTGGGAGATATTCGTATGTATCCCAAAAAATGTGCGACTCAGGATTAACGAACCGTATCCTGGGAGAAGCAATCTCGATGCACTCACCCGCAATTGTCCCTCTTCATCTCGCACTCGTTGCGATAAAGCTTGTTGTCCGAACCGCAAACAAATTGTCGCTCACCGCTGCATATCTGATTGCAAAGGGCGGTCGTGCGGCAATGCTGCGCCGGTACGGAAACCACCCGTTGACCGCAGGTATCTCGTTGCATGTGACACACCGACCTAGACATATCAAAATTAATCAACGACACCGCGCGTAACGAGCTTTTCCGCGATGGGCAAAAATTGCTCACGTTGCGGGAACATTACCGGGGCATTATCGTTAGCGCGAAATAGCCTTCCAGGGCTTCACTTGGGTAGGAGAAAATTTATAACGATCGTAAACAAGATTGCGATTCTAAATCGGTCGGCGCTAAACAGTCCCGAGGGTGTTCTCGAGGCGGCCGCATTCGCGAAGCGTTATCAATGATTTTTATTGTCGCCGAACGCAGACACCTCGAGCCTTCTCGATCTCGGAGAAACCGGCCCGGTTTTTCCTTTTTTTTTTTGTTTACTCTTAATCTTTTTAGAGGAGTCACGAGTTTGCGTGGTATCTAACAATGCCGCTGGCCAGTTTACCGATAAACGTTTCCGTCGCTCCCGCAAACTGGTTCTTCGGCCACATCGCTACAGTCTTCGGGGCACTGCTCGGTCTCCTTCAAGGTTGTGCACTCGCCAACGTGCGCCAACTGAATTCCTTTCCTGCATTATAATAAAGTCGTTGAGACGTGACCGCAAGGTTTATCGTCTTTCCCCCCTTTTCTATGGCTCATGCTTGATTCTCTCTTTCCGTATACTTAGATTTTTTTTTGCCAACAAATTTGGATTATCGAATGGCCATTCGACGATACTCTGTAAGACTCACATGCACACGGCAACGTTGAGATGACACTGATTCGGATATGTGCTCGCGTCACTGCCGCAAACGGGATCCACGTCGCCGCCGCATCGTTGCTGTTGCTTCGAGCACTTCGTCAATCGTGTGCGGCATTTTTCGAAGTCGACCGTTATCACCTTTCTCCTCGATTGTCTGTAACGCATACGATTGCAAGTATATCGAAAAAAAATATATCACAGAGAAACACTTGTGAAGAGTCTCGGAAATCGGCCACAGCAATCGAATAATTTATTAATCCAATTTTTTACGTTTTATTTCGTTGATCGGATTTGTCGCGCGTTCTTACCCGCAATTCAGCATCTGCATCTCGCACTCGTTGCGATAAATGCTACCGTCCGATCCGCATATCTGTACATCGGGTTCGTCGTTGCAGTCGAGAGGGCAAGCGGTCGCCGGACCGCCGGAAGTTCTCTCCCGCGACACGCAAAAGGACATCGGTACCTCGAATACGTGTTTTCTGTAGCAAACAAAAAAACGCATTGACCAATAGGATTCTGAAACGAACGAATTGTTCGAGGTTGTTGACTCCCTCGTGCGAGCCATACGTCGAAGAGACAGAGCGAAAGAGAAAAAAAAGAGATTTCTTATCGGGCGGCTAACAGCGATCGGGAGTTAACCACGTCAGCGAAGCGCCGAAGTACCGAACCCTGCTGATGAATAATTCAACAATTTGGTGGGGAGGAAACGAGAGAGGCGGGCCTGATTCTTCTCTTTTCTTCGTTGTAGGTTTTTTCTTCTCTTTCATTTTTTTTTTTAGAGTTTATTTTTCTCTCTTTGCCCGCGCTCTCTTTCACTCGAGCTCTACGTGGGGCTCATCACCCTCTCAACGGGGGCCCGAACGCAAACGAGAAACCACTCTCGTGCGCAGATTATCATCGTGAGCCTCTAATGCCCCGTGGAATACCGAGCCGAGCGAATTAAAAGTTGAGAAAAAGAAAAAACAAAAAGAAACATGAGAAGAGAGGAGAGTCTCTCGGAGTGGCGCGGACCTCTCATTATCGTAAAGTTCTCTGTTCGCTCGTGAGCGTAGAGAAAAACCGAATAAGCCGATATAAACTCATTTCGGCCACAAAGTACGTGATTTAAGATTCTCCAATTAAGTAGAGGATATTTGCTCGATTACTAGTCTCGGCCTAACGCCCGCTACGAGCGCATATGATGTTTTTTGTTTCTTTTTTCGTTGTGTTTTAGCATCCTTACCCGCAATTCTTCGCTCGCATTTTGCATGTATTCGCGTAGAGTATACCGTCGCTGCCGCATGCGGGTTTGGCACCCCGCCAGCAAGACTCCCGGCAATGTCTCGTTGTCTGACAATGCTTCTTGTTCGTCCTCACGACGCCTTGGCTGTAACATTAAATCTCTCGTCTTAAACACACACACATGAGAGTCCTAACGATTCTTCTGATTCTCTTCTACTCGCAATAGTTGCAATTCTTCCACGACGACAAATCCAGCGAACAAACAATCGTCGAACGAATATCCTTCAATGATTCGCATTCCACTTGCAGGCAACGGTTTGCAGGCGAACGGAAAACTCTTCTCGAGTCCAGACGCGTCTTTTTACTGTGTTGCTGAAGTGTACAAGGAAGAACGGGACAAAACGGACAACAAAAGTTAAGACAGATTCGAAAAAAATAATTTTTTGAATACAAATTGCGAATTGTAATTTTTTCTTGAAATTTGACGACGCTAAAGAAATCTAACTCAAACTTTTATTTATTTTATGATACATTTTTTCATTTATTTTCATTTTTGTGTGACGATTTTGCCTCCGGTTGCTCGTTTTGTCCCGCTCTCCGCTGCGCGTTCTCCATACGCAAAGAGAGTCTTTACGATGTCGCGTGTGGAAAAAGGCAAGGAGAGAGTTCTCGACGGTGGCTCGAGAGATGCCCGATGCTCGCGTGCGAGACCAATTATCCTCTCGCAGTACGGCGGTTTGTAATCAGTCGGAATATAACGGTAGAAATTCCCGTCTCGTTCTTCTTTGTTTTTTGGTCGTTGCATTTCACTTTTTTTTTTATTATCAAAATCGTTACCATTCCCGGAATTTCAATGGTTTATTGAATCGCGGTCGTTATCGGCCGTCGCTTGTGGTTTCGTCTCACGACGAAAATGATATGCGAGATGGTAATTCGTCGTAACGGTCGCTAATCGTCGGATAGTTTCGTTCGAGAGTTTAACGTACCCGCACGTCAGCAGTTTCATCTGGCACGTCGACTTGTAGACGTTTCCATCGCTTCCGCAAACCGGTCCGTCGAGGGGCGCGTACTCGCACGACACCGGACAGTTCTCACGATGGGCCGATATATTGTTGCAAGGCCCGAGATGCGACAGCTCGATGCCGACCCGGCAAACTTCGACCCTGAGCATGCACTTGTTCAGATAGGTCCGCCCGTCGGTGCCGCAAACTGGATCCTGATCGCCCGGACAACGATGTTCGCACTTACTTCCGGACGATCGGAGACACGCTGTTTTCTCTGTGGCTATGGTCACACCTAACAACCGAACGAAAATCATTTTTTCTTTCGTTTGTGCGAATTAATTTCCGTCGCATTTATTTCATCATTTTATTAATATTTTCTGAGATTTCATTTTTTATAAATTTTTTATAGAAAGTGCGGTCACCCATCCAAGTACTGCGTTAAATATATATATTTCTCCGATATTTTTTCGAATTCCCCGATCAAATAGAAAATTATGCATACGAGACGAGACCGCCAACGAGATGATGATCGTTGTCGCGTGATAGCATTTTTTATAAATTTTTCTTTTCTTACCTTTTCCACACATCTTCTTCCGCATTTCGCACTGAGACGCGTAAATGACGCCGTCGCTGCCGCATACCGGCTCTCCGCCGGGTGGACATATCCGGGGACAGGCACCTGTCGCGAATTCTGTAAACACGGAAACAAAAAAGAAATAATAAGTCAAAACATCGAATAAATGATTTTATTAGTTTGCGCAAGGATATCGTTTTCTGAGTCGTGTAAGCTTTTTTTTGAATCTACAACGAAACTTTAATTGCTTCCGGTTCAGTGTCTCGATGCTCGGGCACGAATATAATACGAGATCCTCGTAAATCCCTCGACCCGAAGCGTGTGTGTGTGTGTACGTGTATGTGGACACAAGCTGCATGATATCCTCGTGTCTTTCTTACACGTTGCCGCGGTCTCGGTCCAGCGAGCACCGGGTCAACAGCACTTTGGATTAACTATAAACCGCGGCTCTACGCCCTTCCCGATCTGTACGGAACGCACACCCCGGATTATATTTATATACACACAACAGCCGCGTCGATATATTATATTAACGAGTGATAAATAAACGAACAATAAAACGACCCCGGGCATAACAGTTAGAGAGTTCTCTAATCCGCGCGGGGTTACGCTACCCGTGTCTCGTTCCGAACAAAAAGTTTTGCGAGCAGGTATGGTACGCGAGAGCCCGGGCGCTCGATGGGGAAAGATGATGCATTTATATATCGCGCGAAAACCCGTTACGATCGAAACGAGGAAAGACAAACCCATAAGTTTCGTCCAATCGAATCATTAACCTTGCGATTGTCGAATCAACCGCAATATCTTTCGCCTGACCGTGAATTATTCCAGTATAATCGATAAGCGCGCGTCTATTTATAACTCGGGCAAGCCGAGCGTAGGTATCGTCGCGAGGCGATGTCACGACCGGTTTTTCTCGCGAACTAAAATAATCGGGTCAATTGTTCGACGTTACTACCGCCTATAAATAGAATATAATTATCGTTCCATTGATAACATTGAGTTATCTCAACGGCCCGCGGGGAGGGGCGATTTAATTCGAGATGCGAGCGTTACAGCATGGAAAATCAATTCGACACAAATCTCGGTTAGTCAGTTCTGGTTTAACGCGTCGGTGAGTCCTCACGCAGTCGCGACGTTAATGAACAGTTCTACTTAACTTTCATCGCCAATATCGTCGGATTTATTACAACCAAGAGTCGAAACCGATTGAGATCCAAGGCGATTCGTGCGCGAGCGCGAAGGACGCGGGAGCTGCGCGGACGGCGCGGCCGAACTTAACGGCACTATCGTCGATGCGAATATACACGTATGAAGACTTTAAGCCGCGCGGATGTTTCAACGGACACGCGATATCTTAATTAAATTCTGTGAAATATTGAGGCATCTTACGTTTTTTATTCTACGCCGTGTGTGTTACACGATGCCGCGGAAGGATACTATTTAGATTCGCGATAGTGCAGAGTTATCTTGGTTTAGAATTAGTGTAAACGCACAGCAACAACTTGTGGCGCCAGTGCGAAAAGGCGTGGATCTCTTCGCGCACTTCGCGTATCCCGAGACGCGATTTTTATGGGGCTTTGGGATTTCCCGCTTGGGCAAACCTGGCAAATGCTTGAACTGCTTCTTGGACCGAGTTTTCATTTACATTTTTTTAGAAAAACTATTGGAAACGAACTATTAAAAAAGCAGGTGTCTTTCAACAGCCACATCCGCTTTTAGTTTTGACATTATACGACAATTTTTTTTTAATACTTCCAACAAATGTATATTTCAAAAGAAATTAAATCCATTATAATAAATCCTGTACTTCGCTTTAAAAAAATATATTTATCAATATTTTCGAGCTCTGAGAAGTTCTTGTATTGCATATTGAACGAGGGAGGGTGATGAGAAAAGAATCAGGGCGTTGATCGTTGTTGCGAGTCGGGTTGTATCCAGCTCGGACCGAAAATGATTACGGCGAAAGAGACGAGAGCGGGTTGAACGCAGGTTCAACGGCGGGAGGGGGCACGGTTATAAGCATCGTATCGGGAGCATCGCGATCGCATCACGCTCTCAAACGCCTTGCAACACCGCGCTCTCCGGTTCTTTCACTTCGATATAATTGGCAATTTTTCTGACCGGTAATTTCCAGACGTTACCCGATAGCCCGGTTATTCCATTTCTTTGCACTGTTCCGCCATTCTGGCCGATGTTGTACCGTAAATGGGAATCAACGATCGACCGAGTTATCGAGAGAGCTCTCGGCCCGTTGATCGCCCGATAATAATTCTCTCTCGAGCGCGTACACACATCGCGCGTTCGGAAACAAAAGACAATGAATCGGTAAATTCTCTTTTAAAGGAAGACGGAGAGGGGTAACGGATACCGAAACGCGGACAATGACCGGTGCGATTGTTACACGCGAAATTCTCTCATCGTTCGATCGAGCCCCGACATTTCGCTACAATAGCGGAGCCCGCAATTTGCCCGTGTACAGCATGATCCATAAAAAGAATCAAATGTTTTTTCTTTTTCCTTCAATTGAAAAATAGAATATATTATGAAACCTTAAACTGAAATATTTGATTGACTTGAATTACCTTCTACAGAATTAGTCTCTCAAACAAAAACTAATTGTTTAAAATGAAACTTAAGTCAATTAATCATTCAAACTTTGCAAAGTTGTTATCATTATTTTTCCAATTCTTAACATTTAAAAAATTCAATCCGAGTTTGCATAATTTTTCTTTCATTTTCGTGGGAATTTGAAAAAAAAATCAATTTCGATATTGATTATGATCGTGCATGTGTACGTGGGATCTCGCGGTAAGACACAAAAGCGAGTGAGGTACACGAGTAGTATAACTGTTCCGATAACCGATCGTCTGAAACCACAGACTCTTGCAGTTACCAATTCGTTCAGGAATCTCTCTGCTTCCGTCCGTTGTCTCCCTCGCCCTCCCTCGCCGAGCGTTAGATTCGATCTCTCGGAAGAGTGGAAGAAACGAGTGAAATGAAGCAATGTCAACTTTTGTTTCAATGATTTATAATCGTTGGGGCGCAGCGAGATGTCTCGAATGAAAAGCCATTCGGTGTGCGCTCGAATACCGCTGCTCGTAATGTCCTCTCGTCTCGTCAATCGCTACGATCTAGCACCAGGGAGAGACCGGGCGCCTCGTGTGGCGTTGGTAAACGCCTTTGAAACGTCCTCCGACGGCTTTTGTACACACAACGCTCGCGCGTTGGGTTCCACACGGCTGCTGACCCCCCTCCCCTCTCTTCCGCTATCGACGAGAACGATCTCGTTTCCTCGTAGCGCAACGGACAACAGTAACACACACACAGAGTTACCTGTATTATATTGTCCCGCTATAATATCCAAACTGACGTTGCCAAGAGGAACGAGAGTCGACAAAAAAAAAAAAGAAATAGGCTCGAGATCGCGAGGTGAGATGCGAGTCTCGCGATAAGAGTCCTGCGGGCTTGAGACGCGTTCGCGAACGAATTATTTCTCGCGATTAACTTCTCCTCGCGCCCATTCCTCTTTTCTACCGAGTCGAGTCTCTTTCCTGTATCCTCGCGCTTTCCGATAGCTAATGAAACCCCTCGTTTCCTCCGGCTTGATTACATTATCGAGCTACGCACGTACTCCCGACACGGCGAGTTTGCAATCGCGGCCGAGTATTTGACGGGGGATATGTTGTTATAATTTGTAGAAGCAAATAAAGTTCGTTTCATTCGTCTTCTCGCTTGTTTTCTGTAACTCAACTGCACACACGCTCTCCGCGACGCGTAATCCTTTATCCGACGCTTGAAATGTTGCTGTTAGCGAAGTGTGGAAAAACGGATTTTGCGGGGAAAAAAAAGAAACATGAAGATAGTGGCGCGTGTGCTGTTGACGACGGGATCGCAGTCGCTCGGCACGCCTGGAATTTGTCCGACAAGATAAATCGATCCAATTAGATGTCTACGTGTCTCCGAGCTTTTTATTCCGATCTCTTTCGTTTACTTCTCTTTTTCGTAATTTTTCGCATTTCGTGTCGCTCGAGGACTAATGAACGACCGAGAAAATGAAACAATATTCCATTTAATCGAGTACTAATTGTGATCGAAGAGTCGTATTTAAACCATTAATCATTCAAATATTCCGAACGAATCAATGAAGCGAACGTTCGATAAAAAAGGTTGTATCAAACGTTAGTTTTCCCGTGAAACAAATCGCTCGAGAGTCCATTGATGACCAACAACGATCGTTCGGTACTCGCACCCCGCGGGGAGTTTGAGTACGACGCGAGCGGAATGTGTGCCACCGAGGCGCAATGACGATCGGCAAACTCCCAATCGAGCCGAAGCAGAGCAGAGTCTGTTACACGCCCGGCTGATCGAGCGGGCCCCACACCGGACAGTGGTAAACCGCAAAACCGCGTTGGTCTACCCGTCGGCAGGTAGCGGAGAGGCTTCAAGAGAGGCTCGTCCCTCCCCGCCGCTCCTCCCCGGTCGTGCCATAAATCGTGCGATCGGTTAAGTGGTAAGTGGTAAGTGGAGTACTGGGGCGAAAAACTACCTCCCAGACTGCGGGCATGCGCTCCCACGGCGTTCGATGGAACGGAGGAGGACAACAAATCGGCGGACAGCGGAGAGTTGCAACGACGGAATCCAAACGAGTGCGTCTATCTCGCTTCGGGTTTGTAGAGGCGCAAGCGTTAGCCCCAACCGGCGCGGCGCGATCGTCGGACCTCTCATCCTACCGATCGCCTCGAGGCCTATACCTACCGATCCGTTAGATCGGAGAAATTTCGATCGTGTCTCGCATACCAGCCTGCACTTTGTGTTCTTTTTTTTCAACGTTTTTCTCATCTGGAATAGATGAAACTGCGGCTCTTTCCCTGTTACTCTTTCCGCGCGACGAGTGTCTATTTTCTTGTTTTTTTTTTTTTTTTCTTTTTCTAATGCTATTATAATGGGAGCGACTCTGGTGGGCCGAGCAATCAATCGTTGCATCGTGCATTAATCAAGAGGCTGTATCAATTAGGAGACTCGTTAATTAGAAGTAGAAGCAGCAGAAGAAAGAGAAGAAGAGCGCGTGTGGGTTATAGCGAAGCGGGTTTTATTCATTATCCTCGGGACTTCGAGGGTAATGTCTCTTCCGTGGCCGCGAGCTTTCGAGATTAGCTCTCCCGCGTCTCGCAGACTCATCCGCCGAGGTTTATGGTCGTGTTGTTTGTGTATCCACTTCGTTACGGCGGACTGTTCTCGTGTTCTCGGCGCGGTATCCATAACCCCCCCATCGCCGTGAAATGTGAAGTAGAACATTTTTTCTTCTTCTATTTCCGAGTCAAAAGATCAGCGGCATGAAATTTAATTGCCTCAGAGAATTATCGCTCGGGAATCTCTTTTTGCGAAAAGAAAAGAATTGAATACGAGTAATTATATTAAAATTAGATAACAATTGCAGAGAATCTAGAAATATTATATTAGAATTTATAGGAATTAATTGATTAATTACTAATTAATCAATTTATTAATGATTTTTTCCGGTTCATTACAAAATTATATCAGAGTTTGAAAGTGAAAACTCAGTTCCTGCTAATAGTAATCTTTGCAATAATAATAAATTCCGCAAAAGACTCTGCGGACCTTGGACTCGTTTCGGGTCACCTACACTCCACCGGACATTCGCCCGTGCTTCTGGCTTTGCTCTTCGAAACCACCGAGTTTTACAGTTAGGCTAATTTAACTTGTCCCGAGTGTGTGCCACCGATATAAATTCGTACTTATCTCGTTTCCCCGCGGAGACAGAGAGGACCTCGACGAGATTAACAATTCTCAACGTGAATCTCGAACCAACGGGGAGCTCGAAAGAACTCACGGAGAATTGCAAAATAGTCTCACCGGATGACGATAATGACGAGATACAAGATCTAAAAAGCGATCGCGTATAGATGAGGTTTTATTACAAATTATTTGGACCGTGTATTCGTTTCGCAGCAAACGTCCCGAAAATTAGCGTGAATAACGAGATTTTGCGAAACGAACTATTTCGCTTCCGGCTAACGGCACATCGTTCCCACAGTTCAGGTATTCAAATGTTTGAACAGAGCTGAGGTATGACGAAGTTTGCACAAGTCCATCGCGAGTTTTTTTTTCGAATCTTTCTTCAAATATTTGCCATATTTTTTTTTTTCTCAATTTCAACAGAACTTCGTTGTATATTTTTTTTTGGGGGGTGAATCTCGTAACCGCGAAAGTCGTAGTCCTTGCGCCGAGGAAACGAGGAAATTTATACGAGAAAATCGGGGCGAGAGAGAGAAGGGGGTCGGAGGGATGGTAATGACCGTTGGCTCGCTTTCTGCTGACAGCGAGTAGGTAAAGGTGTGCGGCCTCGACCTTACCTCCATACCTACTTACATTGCCTTGTCGGGCCGGGGGCGTACCTTCGTGGCCTACACCGGCGCGGCCAACAGACGACGAAGAACTCTCTCGCGAGTTCTCCTCCTCTCCTCCATATCTCCTCTATCTATCTGGCATCTATCCTACGGATTTATCTGTCGGCTATCGGCACAGTTATTTTGCTCTGCAAGTATTACCGTTAAAAAAGAAAAGACGAAGAAGTAAAACTTTTTTTTTCGGAATTATTGGGGTAGTCAGAAATTGAAAGTTGAAAACTATCCCTCATTACTCAGGAATTCGAGAAAACGCAACCCATACATTTACAAAAAAATGTAAAAAATGTTAACAAACTTTTTAATGTGCATAACATTTTTTTTTCTCTGTAGTGAAACTTCTTTCGCGCCAATCCGATAAAAGCAATTTTTCTCAATCGCCTAAAATGGAATCCAGCGCCGAGATCATAGATTTCCGGCACGAATTGAAACTTCGTTTTCTCTTCAAGGTCCTCTCTAAGGTTTTTCCCCACAGCTCAAGGCGCTCTTCTCTCGTCTCTATTCAGCGCCATGCAATAAATTCCAGCGCAGTGCCCCCCGCGTCGATAGAACATCACTACAATCTATACATCTACGGCAACGGTAATAAGAAAAGTGTCGGTTTCCGCGCGCGCTCCGTATCTCATACGATTTTGCGATTCGATAAACACACGTCTGAGGTATATAATGCGCATACGTAGAATCGTCCCGCGTACTTTCTCGTCGTGATGAGCGCCAAAGCTGGTTAACTCTCTTCGCGCTAAACACGCTATCGTGAATTGCCTTGCGGCACGAGAGTCTCATCGCGGCCGGGGGCCCCACGGAGATTTTAAATTACTATCAACCGGTACGACGACGATATTTCTCTCTGACGCCGTTTTTTTTTTGTATACCATGAATGCGTACGAGAGAAAATCGTGCAAAGAGGAGCGTGGCGAAGCGTCGAGTACTTCGCCGTATCGCCGTATACGCGTACGAGAAGTTTCCCTCGTAAAATCGTTATTGCCTATATAGGCACAGATCGACCGATATATATGTCACGCGGCTGTTTCTCTTGGTATGAAAAATAAGCTTCCCCCCGCCCCGTCATCTGCCGCGCTATTCCGCGTATACAGTGCACGTTATTATTATCAGAGCACGCCCGTTGCTACGAGTATACGGCGTGTATATTTTATGCTAGGCAACAACACACGAGAGCGCGCGCGCGCGCGAGCGCGCACACAGGCCGTAGCGGTCTCTCAATGTCAAGACCTATATTTACTTCATTCAGCGAGAGCGCTCTCGGAGGTACGGAGGATGAAGCGATTACGGGCGCATGAATGGCATCGGCATTAATACGCCATCGTGCCCGGCCTTTGTACCGCAAAGCTTCACGGTACGCTCGGGGATTATTTCACAATCTCTCGTAGAATTGATGCAATGAGAATATTTTTATTCGTAAGAAGAGAAAGAAGAAAAAACTCCCACGTTGCGACGAAACAAAATCGTAACGAGAGAAAGAAGCTTCGCACGAATCGCGAGGCTTTGCGGATCGATCAATCATGGTCTCGCTCGCCGTGCGAAGTCGCACGCTCGATATTTCATTTAACTACCGTAATCATCGTGGAATTTCCGGTCTGCTTTAATAGGAATCTTTATTATAATATTAACGCGACGCCGTAACTGTAACCCCAATGGTGGATATGAATTAATCCACGATATTTTTCTATTGAATATCCCAAAGCGGACGCTTCGGTCAGTCTGCGAATCTTTCCCGATACCGGTACCGCGACTTGGCTCTTTGAAATCCGAGTCGAGTAAAAAAGAAATTCAGCAAATCTACGAAATTATGAATTGGACATTTTTGTACGTGATCCGTGTATTGAGAGTCTTATAGAATGAAAATGTTGCAATTTCGAAAAAAAAATTACAATATATAAAAAATAAAAAATAAACCCTGGACCTCCTACAGTTTTTGCAAAAAAACCCAAAATCAAATTCTCGCTTTTGGATCAACTAAATATAGCCCCGAAGTTTTTTTTGCAAATTACTTGTTGCACAATAGTTTTCTACGTCGAGTACGATTCGTTGATCCAGATCTACCTTAGCATTGCGGAGTTTCTCGTTCAAAACGAGTACAAAGAATCTTCGAAATCTCGTTGCACGATTGGCTCGGCAGTGCGAGGACTACCTTAACACCGTGCGACGACGATACGGAACGAGTCATAAATACGTTCAGGGTGAAAGGAAGCTGCATTAGAGAAGAGATGATACCACTTGTTCCCCTTACAGTGAAGATTGGCTTTTCTAGGTCACTTCGTTGGCTAACTTGACCATTATAATTTGTTGATGCCCCGGCAGAGTCTCCGGCGTCTCTTTTGCTCGCGCTACGCACGGTGTGAAATCAACGCCGCGCGCGGCAAAAGGCTATCGATACTGGGTAATTCGCTGGCACGTCTCTAAGGGGGGATCATCAAGCTAACGCAATAACGCCATGGTCTATCATCTGTGCGAGTTACCCGCGGGCATATACTCTCTCTTTCGCCTATGCTTCGCTCGGGCTTCTTATCTGTGCAACGAGGATCGCTCGGGACGTTCAATGCCAAGGTGTCCCCCACCCCGAAGGTTATCCCCGTCGAAAGCGCGGCCTGGCGCCGCGAGTGGCGAAATTCAGAAGTAACGCGTTTGGAAGAAAACCGCTGACTCGAGACGATCGCCCGAGAGGAAAGCTGATCGGAATAAAAAAATCTCGACAAAAAGAATCGAATGGAAAAAAAAACGCCGAGCCGAGAGATCGAGTAAAGAGCGAAGTTGCCCGGTTAACCACCCGCCGATTGAAATTCATCGTGGCGGAGAGAAGAACAGTAACCACCGTTCACTGGGTCTCCAGGTCAG
Source organism: Ischnus inquisitorius (assembly GCA_963924025.1). Lineage (NCBI taxonomy): Eukaryota > Metazoa > Arthropoda > Insecta > Hymenoptera > Ichneumonidae > Ischnus > Ischnus inquisitorius. Next base: position 7,412,953 of record OZ001245.1, on the reverse strand, counting down.
CTAAGTAAGCCAAGCAACAGCGGGGGCCTTGCGATGTGGCCTGGGCTCTCGCCCGTCGCTGCGGGTGGCAACGAACTTATCGGTGAAAAAACAATAAATGAACTAACATGTATCCGTATCTCTGCTTTGACTCGGCGAATTCTCATTAGACGTCAAACGGCGCGAACACGACGATTAACATAGAAATCGAGAAGCATAAATAGACGCAACGTTGCGCGAAAGATTTTTTGCTCGAGATCGGAACGCACACGATAAAAATCTCAAAAGCTTCTCGTGAACCTTCCTGCGCCCGGCGTACGCACGGTGTACGCAATAACGCGGGCAGAAAATTTCTGTCATTGATTGAATGATGTGGGGGCCCGTTCGAGCCCGGAGAGCCTCTCCGTCCGTTCGTCTCTCGTTTAACGAGGTAATCGCTTATTTACGGCGCGCCACAACTGCGGCAATTAAAGTCGGGCGTGCGGCGGAGAGTGCAAAGGCCTCCGCGCGACCAGTCTTACGAAGCCAGTTACGTACAATACAGTCGCCGTCAGGGTCAGATGGCACTATCAACGAGAGCGGAGACGAGAGAGACGGCATCGAACGATATACAGTCAACGAAATAAATAAATTGTCCCGAAATATCTTTTCGTGAAAAAAAAATTTCCTCACTCAAATATCTTCAATAAAAAAAAAAGTTAAATCTGCATTTTTAATCGGTTTTTCGGGAGTTGCGACAAATAGAAGAAACTTCTCAATCGGTTACCGTTTTATCTCTCCATACTGTAATAAATCGAGATATCCAATTGTCGTCGTATCGTATTCATAATTCACACCGCCGGGTCCGATCCGTAAAGTCGCGACAATACGCGAACGCTGTCATTACGAAAATGTGTATAAACACCCTCGACAAGTTGCACAACACACGGATGAAGATGTAGCGACTATAATCTCATGATAATGATATCCGACAGGGCCGATCAGTGGCTCATATCACGCATAAATTATAATACTGTACAACCGAGGAACGTTCCTCGCTTTATCTCGTTCTCGCAACGTATTCCCCCTTGTGCACACGTCTACGGACTAATTGGGTTATCACTCTGTCGTATCGTGCGGAATCATCGTCGTTAGAAACTCGCAGTCATTGGCCGGCCAAGCGCGGGTCGGCCGCTCGAGCGGTTAAACGAACTGTGAAACACGCAGGACGCGATGGGACGAAAGAATTGCCAATAACTGTCGTTAGTTCGCAATTCACGATGCCAATGACCGGCACAGCTCGCTCGTCGACTGCGAGAAAATAACTATCTCATGCCGGACCCCGCGCGCCGCATAAGTCTCGGGGATTCTCGACACCGGGCACACTCGACGCGAATAGTTTATTCGAGTTCTCCTGTCGCTGGTGCCCCCCGAGTGTCAAGAACCCCAGGTGACTGGTCAGAAACTTCCCCGACCCAATATATGTGTACGTACAGCATGATTCATAATAATGATCTATTTTTCCACTAAAATGAAAATTATAATCTTCTGATATAATGATAATAATAATAATTTTTCGAATAGAAATAAATACAAATTATTATTTGACTTGATTTGTATTCTGAAAAATTATTCTTACCAAGAATTAATGGTTCCGAATGAAAAACAATAGTTACATATTTCATTTTTTTACTTATTATTATCATTTTTTCTTATGGGAATGCAAGATGAATAGCCAATTGGGTATTTATTGTGAATCGTCCTGTATATATATAAATACACCGAGATCTAACTCTCGGTATCCGTGCCCCGACGTGGGTTCTTAACCTCTTCGAACTCGCTCGCTTAAGACGAGATCGACGATGCTCGAACGCGCGCGAGAGCGCGTAAGCCGAGAGACAAGCTCTCGCTGATTCGTCCGAGCGCCACTGGCCAGTGGACTTTGCGAAGCTTTGCCACGAATGAATAATTTACATTTCCTATGCGTTCGCGGATGTCGTCCTTGTATACACCGCGCTTCTACAACGTTGGGGAAACTTGTCGCGTGTGTACACGGTACACCACGGCCACCGAGAGAAATAGGCAACTTATATATACTTTCGATAGGATCTTTTCTCTCGCGTGCGCGAGAGGCGGCAGCGTCCTCCGACACTCGAGAAAACGGTCCTTCGGCCGCGCGCGGCGAATATCTCTGACAGAAAACTCCGCGGCGATGCGAAGAAATGCCGACGGCTGTCTTTTGCACGGCCACGGGAGCGCGATAGTGAACGACAAGGAAAGAAACAAGAGATTTTATCTTTTTTTCTCGCTCACTACGCGCCGTTCGCACGCCGTTACCGTACCGGGGAAACAGTTTGAATTCTTCTACTTCCTCGTTGAGGATTTTTTTTTGCGAAAGTCATTTTTTTCTCTTCGCGAATTTTTATATAAAGGTTTTCAGAATTGGCCAAAACGTTAAAGAATCGTTGTGTGAAGAAAAATTTTCGCATGAATGTATCAGTTCCGAATAATTTCATCGATGGCGATCTTCGCCTTTGAAAACGCACTCTTCTCGCGCACGCGAAAAACGGAAGAGAGGCCCCACCTCGTGGCTTGCACGGCTCGACGCAAGAGAACGTTGCATGATATTAACCCACTTCGACGTCCTGCCCAATGCGCAAGAACAGCCGGGTTATACCAATTACCGAGGCGCGTTCATCAATTACAGGGCATGCGAGCGTGGATAATTGTATGAAGATGAGAAGCCGAGCACTCGAGACGAGAGTCGCGAGATCGGTTACGCCGTACCGGAGCCCTCTCTTGCTCTTCTGCCTTCGGATAATCGAAGTTTTGTGTCCCATTATCTATTCACGGGAACGAACAACGCCGCCCGTTCTTCTCGACGTCGAACGAAATTAATTAAAACGTCTTGCGCGAGTCCCGTTTGTTTACTCATTATTTCTCTTGTTAATCGCGTCGCTGCGATTCACCGCTTAATGGATAATACAAAGTCATCGAGTGGCCGATATGGAACGGCGCAGGGTCTCGAGTTTTGCTCTCCGGGCTCGCACTCGCGCGTTCTCTCTGACCGGTTTGCCGATCGTCTTATCACATGCACGAAGAGCGCCCAACACACTCGCGGGATATGCGCCTTTTCTCGCGAAGAGCTCTATTCGTTTACGAATATCTTTCACGTTGCGCGTCTCGCCCGGACGTGCCTTCTTCCCATGCGAAACATGAAAGTTTCCGGAAAAAACAATCTTAAATCATTCCTTCTCCGCCTCACGAGAATTTCGTTCGTTTCGTATGTACCTCTTCGACGATCACGAATAAAAACCTTATTCGTTTTCCCAAAATTATCGAGCATAAAGAACTTGAATTATAACGTAACCCAATATCGAATATTTCATTCTATTTTTATTGCCCGATTCAAAAAATCATTAAAAAGCCAATGAAAATCCGAATAATGCGACGTAACGACAAGTTATCTTCCATCCGACCGTTAAAGGGTTAATGCCCCGCAGAAATTGCGAATGGGGCGCGGTTAAAAAACAATGTGTTTGTCTTCGAGTTTCCCTAACGATCGAACCGCGCTGATGATTCCGCATCGTTCGCTCCGGAGTCGAAACAAAGGGGTACATGGATGCAATTTTCGAGATACCCAACGCGCGCGGCAAGCCTTGATACGTCCACCGGCAAATTGCACCAAGGGGAAGCGAAGAGGGGGGGCAAATGGTCAGGAAAGAAGCAGAGAGAAGTATAAGAAGGAGAATGCGCGAGGCAGCGAGCCACGGTGATTAAAGTCGCATCAAGCACGAGAAGTATGGGAAAAAAAGAGAAAGAATAAATTGAACAATAAAACTATAGGTATGCCGGAACGTGTTAAACGCTGGGTATGCTATGTACCCACAAAGGAGATCACTCACATTCGTTGCAGTGGGTCTGTTGAGTCGAGCATGAAGCATTTACTTATGTTATTATAATAAAACAGCCTACCCCCGTGGATAAATCCGAGAGACGATATATTGAGATATATATATCTCTATGTACGTATGTACATATATACACGCATAAAACACGGAAGAAATCAATTGCCAGCTGCGATAATTCTCCGACGAGTTATGCAGGCGTGATATTATTTTCTCACGCGACGCAGTAACCACTATTCCGCACGGCCACGGACACGAGGCTGCGACCGAACGATATTCGTACGAGCGCTCGGTCTGGAACTGCGTCGAGATTAACAATCGCCAATCTCGCTTGCAACCGGAGACTCTTTTTTTTTCTTTTTCATAAATGTTCAATTGCTTTTATTCTCTCGTTTCTCCATTCGTGCACGATAAGTGAACGAGCGATGAGTACTTTGAGAGGAATCCCCTCGTGCGCGCGGGCTCCGAGAGCAGCGGCGACGGGAAGACCCCCCCTGTTGGAAACCCTCGAAGCCGCGCACACGTTTGCTACTCTTTTGCTCGGGGACACGAAAGGATACGGGCTGAAAGCGCGCGCCGGCATCAATTCGAAGGCGCGCAGCGCGTGCTGTGGGCTCTTCCCTCTTCCCTGCTCTAAACTCTCTCACCATTGTGACCATTATGACATTTCCATAGTGAATCTTTCGTCCCTCTCGTGTATTCATTCACGGCCGAGTTCCCTCGGGCGCGAGGGCTCGCAGCGATTCTTCGGCTTCCGTTTACATCGACATTATAGCGCGTATAACGCGCGATAAAAATATAACTAGATATTAGCGTGTCATTTACGAACCTTGTAAACAGCACAGCAGCAAGATCGTCGCGACGACGTGGCAGCGCATCCTTCCGGCCGTTGTTTAATTGTCAGACAGAAGATTTCTTGCGATCGAATCAGCGACGAACCCCCCACGAACTATTGTCGGTTCACTCGAGTCCGCGATGTGACTCTTTTTCCTCGAATTATTCCGAGCGCGACTGTTTTTTTATATTTTTCGATCGTTAGTGAAAAGCGCGGTAAAGAGAATAGGGTTAGGCGTTGCGGCTCTCAATGTGAAATACTCGGGAATGAAAATCGCGCGTAGGAAAGAAGAAGCTCACGGGGGGCCCCGCGGTGACTGTGGCAGTGCACGGCTGCAAGGTGCGAAGAAAGAGATCGAAGGAGGAAGTGGTCCTCTTCTTCACGACCTCTATCGTCCTTCGAGGTCCACGAACGACTGAGGCCGCCGGACTCTCGTCGCTCTGGCTATAGCCCTCCCCTTCCTACTTTCACGTGGCGTGTGCTCCCATTTCCAAGACAACACATATACAGGCCTCGTTTCGCCGCTGCTCGCTGTGGGCTTTTGCTCCTACTATAACACACCGCACTTATACTTCTCGCTTCTACGCGCACCACCCGACGATGACAACGACGAAGAAGAAGAAGAAGCAGAAGAGGACGATCGAGTCAACGAAGGACCATTATCATTACCATTACCAATGACGCTGCCGCGGCGCGCGCGAGCGCGGTCTCGCTCTCTTCCTCTCTCGTTCGGTAACTCCGCAGCGCCCCCTCCCAACCCCCTCCCCGGACGGAAGCCGCGATGGACCACCACCAAGCGTTTGCACATCGTACCTAACACGTATTGGGTGATGGTTAATGCACGATCGTGCACGTTTCTACCCTGGATTCTAGGCCAATGGCAAGTACCTCTTCTCATTATTCCTGCGCGAGCGAAAATTTCACCGGATTATCTTTGCCGTTCGTAACTCGAGTATCGATAGATAATTGAAAAAAAAAAACAATATCATTTTGTAACTATGGAAAATTGGGATGGATCATGGAAAAAAATTATTGCCATATCATTCGCCACGCGGCGTTTATTTCCGCAAAGGCACACGCGACTTTTTTTTTTTTTTTTTTTTTTCGGCTTATTACAGTGTAAACTTAATATATGGTACAAGATAAACATAAAAAATGCTGAATAACAAGAATTCGCAACAGAAGTTCTAATGCCCAAGGAACGCTACAGCGAAACGTTCGGAAATTTTTCGTCAACCGGCCGCGCGTGGGTCGACACAGTGCCTGCTGTCAAAGGACACGACACGGACTGTCGTTGCGCGCGCGAGCGAAAAAACAACAGCCTTGATTCGCGAGCGAAGACGCGCGACGGGGCGAGGGACGAGAAGTCGGGACTCGTTTCGTATTAGGCACTCTCGGTGACGCGCTTGCAGATATACATTCGCGCCGAGTCTCCGTCGATTTCTCACGAATAAGGCAGGTTTTTGCCGACTTAACCTCCACGCACTTCTCGGCGTATCTTTTTCTACGCATCGCGATATCTCGTCGCGACCGACGTTTCCTCGCCTACTCATCATCGCGGTCGAGATTCTTACGTTTTTTTCTCCATCGGTAGCGTTCATTATTCGCGAACGATGTATGCTACTCGGGCGATTCTCGCACCGGAGGGCATATCGCGCGAAACACAACTCGGCTCTCGATACCTTTTCGCGGTGCACTCGCGCGCGCGGCCTTTCACTCGTTTTTCACGGGGATAGTTTACGAGCGCGCGCGCACACAGCGTGCGGCCGAAGAGATCGGCATCGCTGCACGCACACACAAACTTGATATTGGCGGCGCGGAGGCCGCGAGATGAACCGAGGAGACCCGATATTCCGATTCGATGATTCCTTTGCTCTCGTTACATCTCGTAGGTACCCGTTCGAGCAGTTATTTTTTCCAAGACGAGCTTCCGTACGTTCATCGAGCCTGGCATTATTGCGGCGAGCGTTCGAATTAAGGTCCGGTGATTGCGGGTCGAAAAAAACAGTTCTTGTTTCACCGGTGCAGAGAAAATAAAAGAATTTCGAACCTCCGAAACCTCGTAAACGGAGGTGCTCTACAATCTCGTGCTTACCGCGAAAACCGCGCATATCGATAGGTAATTTCATGATCTCGTCCATCGCGTGCGTTACGAAAGACTAACCCGTTGTGCGAGTATTCGAGAGAAGCGGTGATTAATATCCGCGGTCGGCGCGGAACAATGGACGCTAAATATAAATAGAACTAGCCGTGTACTACCTACGCGCGACCGTAGGAAGATACTCGCTTTTGCGGACACACCGTGCGGAGGAGAGAAGAAGAAGCGCGCTCGTTCGCTCGCGACTAAACTGCGATAGCTATAGCGCGCGCAACACGGGTAGGCCAAGTCGTGCGTGCACCACGAGTAAAACGGGATTACCCGCTCGCCGCGTGCGCGCATCTACTTCCGGTTAATTCAGCGTCCACGATTCCTTCAGGCGGACGACGACACGAACGCGGTAACCCCGGGCAACGTTCGGTACAGCGGCCGCAAACGGAGTCGGTAATGCTGGCTGCGCCGATGCGTTTCTATAATCGTCCCTTTGGCCTCGTCGTGTCTCTTTTATTATAAGAAACCTCTCGAAACTCTTGCGGTTCGTTATACGTGTTTTATTGACGAGTCAGTGAAAATTAGTGTCAGCGGATAATCCGCGGTGGATCGGAAGGAAAATATGCCGGTGAACTCGTAGATAAAGCATCGTTCATCTGGCATTATAATACCAGTGTCAAAGTAGCGTACGGATGCAGCAACCTGCGAGGGCAACGCGCAGTCGAGACAGAGGCTAGGCAATGGTCGCCAAGCATGTTTCGTCGTGACCATATCCAGGTACTCGTAAAGTATACCTCGGCTAGACCAACCCAAGGGCTCCAACGAGGCTCAGCGGCCGCGGCGTAAGTGCAACTAGGCATAAGCGCGCTTCGAGCCACGGCGCAACGAAGGACGGAGAATACCGGGCCCGGTGAGTCGCCTTGGCATTGCCCCATTGGACATTAGTTAAATTACAGCTTGGACCTCTCACCTCGGTAGTGCGAGACATATATAAAATATAGTCGAAGCATGCGAACGGGCGAGGTACGTGTACTCTCGAGAGGAAGGAGAAACATTTTTTTCTTCTATCTCCGCCATCTCACCGGATATTATATGAATAAACTGTCGGCGGGACTAGTAATTATAATCAGATAATGATTTAATAATATTGAAGACGAGTAAAAGCGGAGAAAAAATAATATAGTATGCCGCATAATAATAATAATTTGATTGAATGAATATATAAAATAATGAATAATTATTTAGTCGTTGAAAATGTTTTTGCTTCTAACAATACAATTGGGCGCGCGTCAGGGTCGTGATCAAGGTTCGTAGCGCATTTTCGTGTATTCTTCCGGGCTGAACACGAATCCGATGGCAATTGTTGCGTAAAATTGAGGAGATCACGGGAAATGACTCAAAACGACTTTTCACGCGTCCTTAATCTTTCACCTTTTCTTTGTCGAACTTGGGACTGGTTTAGACTAATCGTAAGACGAATGGCTTGGCTTCAAGACATCGAGATATTTCTGTAATACTTCGATAATATCTCGCAATCACCTTTTTGCCGAAAAGGATAGAAAATAAACGAAGCTTCCTTCAAGCCGTTCCCGCACAACGGTCCGTGGATATTCCACGCTCTTAATCTGATTGATGCCTCTCGGAAGGAAAAAAAAAACTCGATACTCCGGTCCAGAAGTATCAACGAGCCGGCGGAGTCGGTGAGATATAAGTTGCAAAGGAACTGTGTGTCCCCGTGGCTATTAGAATGTTCTCTTCTTTCTTTTGCCCGAGAGAATCTGTCGCGTAGCGGAACGCGCGCGCCTGTGTAGCAGTCGCGGAGCGCTCTCCTCTCGGTGGAGCCCATTTGAGTCATTTCGCACTTCTTTACAACGGCCACCTGGCCACCTCGTTGACATAATTGCTGATTCTATGATTTACTGATTGCAGCCGGAGAAAACGACTGTTTCCGTGGTGTTTACCAGACGGCCCGCGCACCGCGTCGAATACCGACGACGCGAGGATCGAAGGTACACTACATACATATATATATATATATATCGTTCGAATGAACACGGAATTTTATGCACTCTCTTAACGAAAAGGAAAAGAAAAACCGAAAAAAGAAACTATTAGATACCCGACCTAATTGAATTCGCGCCAAGATAACATCGGGTCGGAATTCGCCGCGTTTCGTACATACGAAACACCTAAAGAGCGATGAAGCAATTGATATCGTTCGCGAACGAGTCGGGCGAGATAATTTTATTCGCCGCTCGCGGAGAGTAGCTGAATAATGCCGCGACAACGATCATTCGAAGAGGTCCGAGAAAGATAACGATCCGCTGAGTTAGCAGCATGGAAACAAAGTGGAAGAGCCGAAGCGAGGACTCCTGGACGGCGGAACGCTGATGATAGTAATTCACGAATAGCGGTGGTTGCCTCACGGGGCTTTCGTAAATATGATTACGGTCGTGGACGCGTAGCCTTGAGTAAAAAGTAAGAAATAAAAAATGATGTTTATCCGTTGTAATGAAACGTACTATGTACGGCGGCTTCTGATTAGCATTGCGGTAATTATCGATACGTTTCGTCGAATTACATTCTATTAACGTCCGCGCACATACGCGGCGAGAATTTCCTGTCGATAGGTTCGAGAATCAATTGCACTCCCCGGCGTCGGTACAGTGGAATCCGCTTATCGTACGGCATCAACCGCGATAAATTGCGGCGAAAAAATCTCTCCGATTCTCGTAAACTTGTCCCTGGGAAATTTTTTTTATCGACAAATTGTACACGTTGTGGAAGGCGAGTTAAGCAATTTCCTGTTTTGAGAAAGTCATTTCGAAAAAAAAAACGAAAAGCGAAGGCGCACAAGAAACAAGGACGAATTTTGTAGGGCCGAAAAATGTCGATGAATTCTTTTACTTTGAAAAAAGGCCTCGTAGAGACACCGCAATATTTTTGCTATAGTAAGAATAATTAAATTCTGAATAATATATTCTAATATAAATCTAAAAAAAGTATCTGGTTATTTGAAGAGAGCTTATCGAGTAGGTTCGATAGCGTTTGGTTGAGGGCTTGGGCACGAAATACATGTGTTTTTTCATTTTAATGTCTAATCAATATTTATTTGTTCATAGTAGTACTAATAATTGCTAGACGCTTAAATACAGATGATTTCTATTACAGAACGAATGTATCAATGCTTAGTAATGTACATTCTATATTGATCGGACTCTTGGATAGAATGGAGACAAAACACATAGTACATATATGTTTATATATGTATTAATATATATTTATATATATATATAAATATATACGCATAATAATAAATTATTCCTCCATCCCGCCGTCTCGATTCGCCACTCAACAATGTTACCATCAATATATAATATATTAATTTCAAGATGGGCAAAAAGAAACACTCAACGATTCGTCATTCGCGGCTTGCGACAGTGGTAAAAGTTATTTAAAAAAAAAATAATGATAAACTAAAGATGAGAGAAAAAAAAGATAAATATAAAGAAAACAAACAAAATAGTCTCTATACAAGAATATATGGGCGAAAAAAATAAAGAAATAATAATTTTATCCCCTTCGAGGATAAATGTGTCTCCTATTGTACAGGTCGAAGGAATAATACTTTTATTAGGATTAGACTAAGTCTTAATAATTTCATTTTTCTTTCTCGTACGCTCATTGTCCTGCTGCGTCTCGCATTCGTTCTCAATTCATTCGGGCTCGATCTTTCGTTTCTTTCGATCTCCATTCACTCGATTCGAATATTCGCACGGGCATTCACGATATGGCTACAATAATTGATGTTTGTGATGTAAAACGTAACACACGCGTCAGGCAACACGCTATTGTTAGAATATAATTGTAAAGGGACATGCATTATGCCTTATACCTAACTATTTAGAGAAGATTCATTCTCCTACGATTTCATCGAAAAAAAACTCGAGTTTTTTTCTCGTCTTCAAAAAAAAAAAAAGAAAGTATAATCAGGGTGAAGAATCGTCGCAGATTTTTGTTTTCTCGAACGAACTTTCAACCACATTAACGAGAAAGAAAAAATAATCGAGAGGAGAAAAAGAAACGAGATATCTTACACGTCGTAAAATATTTATACAATGTAAAATCTTCATCTTTGGTAGAAACTACTAAATAAATATTTATCGCTTAGATTAAGATTTTGGTGGAGAGGGGCGAGGTCGGGGCGGATTCGAGGGATTATTGAGAGATTTGGAGCTTTTGGACTCCGCAATCGAGAGATATTACAGAACGATTGCGAATAAGAAAAAAAGAATCCGTTCGCCTGTCGCCGAGGGGGATCGTGTGCGAAGTACTTACGAAGCAAATTCGGAAAAATATACATGCATATACAAGGGGACGCGAGAAAGTGCGAACGAGAAGTCTGCGTTTCTTCGATTTTTACTCGTTGCCCCGACTCTTCGTGCGACGAATGAAAATATCATTTTTAATGTTCCAAAAATCGAAAACAAGAAAAAAAAATTGTCGACCTTTATCCTGCGCTCTGAGCCGAAAGTTTGTTAATTGAGCGATCTTATTGCGATGCGTAGTTTTGAAGATGTTAAACCGTGAATCTTTCGTCCAATGAGCGCTCCCGATCGCCGCTGATACGATTCACAGAAACGCGCCCATTGGCTGCAAACTTGAGTAACCCAAAACGACACGTAATCTCGACGGTCCGCGGATTCTTTTCGAGGAAAAAACTTGGCTCAGTCACAAACGTCCAACAAAGAGATTGCAATTTTTTCGCCATTTTCGAGACACGTCTATATACTTTTTCAGCGTTTTTTTGCGTCATGGTACAATAAGCCAGGGCGCGCGACGCACAGCAACAGCAAATCGATTACACGCCTCGCGAATTAATATTACTCGTAGGATACGTCGCGCGCAACGGCAGTGTAGAAATCTTTCTTTTATCGTGTACAAACGAACTATCCTAAACTTCTATTCGCGATATCGATCGAGTCGAGCGCTCGCGCCGTGCGAAATCTTCAAGAATCGCGCAATTGTCTTTCGCTTCGTAGAAATCGAAAATGAAGAAAATTGGGAAACTTTTGCAATTACATTAATCTGTCGAGACGAAAAATTTGACGCTGCTGGTGCGTTATTTCAACATTTTTCGACGATACGGAATTTAAATGAATAATTTACATTTTTTTTTTTCTAATAATAACAATTTAACGAAATATTTTAAATATCGAAGGAAAACGATAGACGATACTGTTATTAAAGTTTTTCGCACTGCTCGGGTATCCGAATTCGTCAATGACGGATCTACTTATTCCGCGTTAAACCTACAAGCTAAGATAGCCTCTATTTCGCGCGTTCCTTTCGTCTCGCGCTCGGACATAATTTTTAAATTACGTTCTTTTATTTGTCCGACAAAAGCTACGGGTTTCGGTGCTTGTAAAAAGTGACTGCGAAGATTGAAGCTTTTATCGCGGTAACGAAGCGACGACGAGGTTGGCCTTCAGCACGACGAACTTTTGAGCTCGCCGATGTCAGCGATATTTTGTAGAAGAGCCGCGGCCTCGCTGTTCGGTTGTGCCTTGGCGTTGTACCGTTGCTTGAGTGTGCTCAATGCGGACAATAGTCTTGTGTTTGACGACATTAGACGAGAATTCGCGGCGTCCAGTGCGGCTATCTGTTGCTCCTGCGCGTCGATCACGCGCTGCTTGTACGACAGTGCCGCCGACATCTTCTGCTGCTCCCGCCGTAGTTCCTCCTCCACAGAGATCAACCTGCGCAAAGAACGGAAAGCATTGAATTCGGCGTTGCTCGCAAAAAAATTTTTAAACACTTCGCCTTTGTTTTTTTACACTCTTCGATCTCGCGAATAGTGAAAATCCAAGGGTGTTCTCGCAATCCGCTAACGACCAATCTATCATTAGACAATCATCGACTTTGCGTCGCACCCATTAAAGCCTGTTCACGTTTATCGATGCAACAAAAAAATTGTGGAGTGAATTATTGAATATCGGAATTTTCTTCTTCGATTGATCGTCGAAGAGAAGACATTTTCAGGCTTTAGTGGGTCGATTCGACAGCGATTATTTTTGCAAATAATTATTAACTAGGCAACAATACGAATGTGCAAAATGAGAAATTTTCTTCCTTTCGCTCCGCTCTCGTCGTCGCCGACGAATATCGTCTCTCAATGTTACAACAATAAAAACAAGCTTTGGCGAGCAATAAAAATTAAGAGGCGTGATTGGATGAAGAAAAGAAAAAGATTGTGGAATATCCGTGCAGATGAACGAATCAACGATCGAACGCGAATGACATAATATTAATCGTACAGCTATTTAAGAACGATAAAAAATGTCAACGATTTTGTGTGTATTCATTGCGTATGAATGTGTCTGTAAAGTAACGAACGATGTTGCGTTATGATGAACACAATTGTACGTTCCTTACAGTGGTTGAGCATAGTTTAGTGTTTCGATTGATCGACGCTGTTTCGTCGACAGACAATACGCAGATTAACTTGTGTTTTTCGTTTGTTTATTTATTTTTTTCTTTGTAAAATGGAGAAAAGCTTAGAAATATAATTGACTCTTACACCAAGATCCAGATCAAGCCAGAGTATACCAAATGCAGCGGATAGAATGCACAGGAACACACAATAAGTTAAAAATACATTCATTTCGTGATAATACTGTTTTTCTTAACGCGCCCGAGATTACAGAATACGAATTGCTCTTCGCACGCGCGACGGATCTAGGCGACTGCAAAGCGATACAGGATTTCCTTTCAAAAATTTTCAACAACGAATTAAGAAGTAGATAATTTCCTTGTTGTCATTTTATTTGTGTTCCGAAAGTCAACAGAAGTCTGTATCGCTTTTCAATCCTTCCATCGATTGGAGAATCCTATCGGCAAATATAGTTTTAAAAACTCTGTAGGATTAAATTTTTTTTTTTGAAACCCTATCGATGTCAATGAACGAAGCTATGCAATGGGCGAGAGGGGTCAATGCGTGAAAATCCGACCAAGTCGGCCTGATAAATTTCAGAGTCGAACGAAAGCTTTACGGGGGTTTGTGAAGTGAGGTAAAAACCGCGTGAGAAATCCCTGATCGTCGGTAAAACGATACTAGACGTGATCGGTGTGTCCGAAAGACCGTTCTAGACTCAAGTAAAATCGCGCTATCGGGCGACAATGATGTACCTGGAGATGATGCTCTTCATTTTCGTGTCCGGCGCTATTCCGTCAATTTCAGTGTCGTCGGTTGTGCCCAAGCGGGCTCGCAGACGGTCAACGCTACTCTGCAACCTCTCGATTTCCACCTCGTACTGGAAGCGAATAGAGAAAAAAAAACACTCAATGTTAGTTACAAGACGGCGTGATTCTTTTTTTTATCGAGCGCGAACGAATTTCGTCAAGTTCAAGCGAGTCTTGTTGCATTAGAATGAATTTCATTGAATCGCATAATCCTTTTGTTGTTTGTTTTAATAAAAATTTAGTATGTTATTCACACCCAGAAATTATCGACAAAAGTTGCGTAGAATAAGAAAGAATTTTTGTAAAAACGGCGATGAGCTGTGAAAAGAATACCGTACTTCGGTATTTTTATTTTCTTCTCGATTTTTTTGGTCGATTAGTTTTCACAGTAAATGCGCCCGAAGTTTAACAAAACGTCGCTATATTTCCTCGCTTACCTGATCGATACTTCGATGACTGCGGGATTTGCTTCGCCTTGTCGCGCAGCTCTCTTCCTCGCTCGTGTCCGAGAGATCCCTGGTCGAGTCGAGTGACAATCTTCTCCTAAGTTTGGTACAGCATACATTATTCTGCGGTTGTTCGTTGCTCGTTCGATGGCTCGTATTTCCGCTTCTCCATTGATTCTGCCCGTTTCGCTGAATGTTTCGGATGCTCGGCTGTGGGGGCGGCGAGGGACTGAGATCGACGCCGCGAACGCCCTCGACACCGCCGCCGCTTCCCTCTCGTTCCTCGGAGCTGCTGCTTCCCCTTCGTCCGCTTCTGCCGTGTCCGGACTCCATGTGATAAACCGGATTGGCGAATGCCAACGGCGCGGCGCTCAGTATGTGAGCGTTTGCGTTGTTGCTCAAATCGACGGGACTCGAGCTTTGACTGTAAGCGGCGAAGCTCTGATAACCGGACGACGCGACATTGCTGAGCTGCGATATCGATATCTGCGAACCCTTCTGCGATTTCGACTCGGATACCTCGTCGTCGGCGTATCTGAGAAGATCCGACAATTCGTCCAAATTTCCATTCGTCCCGCTCGTCGGATTGTTGTGACTCGCGGTTTTGGCGTTGTTGTAATTATTGTTCGGCTGATGATTGATCGAGAGGGTCAAATTCGTTGAGGGATGATTGACTATGCTGGGATTCGCGTTCACCGTAGTTTTCGTTACGTTGTTGTAATTCTGTTGCTGCGTCTGATTGGCGTTCTCTTCCTTGTGACAGTGATTCCTGCTGCTCGAGCGCGAAACGTTGTAATTGTTGTGATTGTAGTTGTCCTCGTGAACGTCCAAATTTTGGTGTCGCCCGACATTGTGCCGGGTTTGCAACTGTTGCTGGATCGAGGCGGTGTTGTTGGCGACGTTGGTCTGATTTATATTGTAATTCGAGTCTTTGAGATTGCTGTGACTCTCGGAGCGGGTCGGGCTCGTCGGATGGCTCTGTTGGCAGTGATTGACGTTCGCCAAGCTCGCGCTGGCCGTTAGTCTGTAACCGGCGCCGCTGCGGTTCGATGCGATCGGCCTGTGCTGGCGAGAGATCGGCGTCGGCGAGCGCGAGACGAAGGCCGCCGCTTCAAGGGGATGATAATCGTCGGAGCTTATCTGCAACTGCAGCTTACCGTTTGTCGGCAGATAAGCGTTGCGCGGCAGTGTCGCGGCTCGCACGACGTTCGGCGATCTTGCGCTCTGATGCCCGAGGGTGTTGGACTGAAGTATCTCGTTACTGTCGCGAAGAGTACCGTTAAGCGTGCTGTGATTGCTGAGGGTCGACGTCGCCGAGACGGAGAGATTCGTGTTTGAGTTTCCGATCGTCGGATCGTTGTAGCGGAATATGTTGTTCTGAATATTCGGATAACGGTGTGAAACCGGCGTCGGACTTGGACCCGGCTGATCGAGGGCGGCGGAGATTCGATCGAGAATGTCGGGCAAACGCGCGAGCGGCGAGGACGGACAACTCGGCGTCGCTGCGACACTCTCCCGGAGAAGCGCGTGAAGGAGGGACAGTTGCTTGCCCAGATCTATGTAGCCGTCGTACTCGAGAGAATTATTCGCTGGGGCGTCCTTAGCCAATGGGCTCTGTGATAATAAAAAATTTCATTAAATTAAGGATAAATTCCATCTGATTTCTCGTTGAATTTTCTCAATTTTTCGAACTTCAAGCGAACTTTTATATATCTGTAATTAGTTCTGAAGTATTAACTCCGTTCGATATTCGAGAGGACTAATTAAATATACTTACGCTGATGAGCTGCAAGAAGTTCTTCATAGACGGGGCCTCGCGCTCGAGCACGTCGTTCATGAATTCCATGAAATTTTCCTTTCCCTGAAATCTCGTGAAGTTGGCGAGTGTTTGAAGGGTCTTGGCGACAAGCGTGAGATTCCTCGCTGCCTTCTCGTTCGGATATTCTGTCGAATCGAATAATTTAATTCAGTTGATGCGATTTGCGTGCGTGAATCGATAGTCGTCGCAAAGAAAATGAAGTTACGATCGAATTAATACGGACCGTGAGTAATGTTGAAGAGCGACGGACTGAGAATAGCCGGACAGAGGAATCTCAGGAAAATCGATGCCGATATGAGATTGTCAGCTATGTCCTCGCGTCCCATTTCCGCGAGACGTTCGCGGAATATGCGGAAGCACTCACGCAGCTCCAATGGGAAGTGAGCGTGGCTCGAGAGTATTCGGCTCCAGGCGAGCTCGACGGCAGCTCGAAGATTCTGTTGCTGCTTGTGGAGCGCCGCCACCGAGGCGACTTTCAGCGGGTCGACCTCGCAATCGCCACCCTCGACCGCGGCGCGGACAACGGCTCCGAGAGTTTCCTGAAGATAACGATCCCCCGTGAGCTTTAGATAGGCTTCCATCGCTTTCGTAGCCAAAGAATTTCCACGGAACGTGAGCCTCTCGTCGTCTACGAAAAGAAAAAAAGAATTCGATCATTAGTTCGCGTCGATTGCGGCAGAAACAATCGTTCCTGTGTTCCGTTAATCGACTAATTACCTATTCGATGAATGTCCATCATGACCAAGTCGGCCAAGAATTGTGGAGCCTTCTTCTCGCGTTGCATGACCGCCACGAAAGCGGTCGCGATATCCTCCTTGGCCTTGACGCCGATCACCGGTTCGAGCTTTTCGCACAGAGAAGCGTAGTCGGTTTTCAGGTACTCCAAGAACTCTTGATAGACTTGTACTGGCAATATGTCGACGGATTGGAACCGGCATTTGACCCTCAAGGCGGGCGGTTCTTTCAAGGGACCTTTGTCCCCCACAACGGGATACCATTTTTCCGTGAGATATCGCGATGTCACGTTGTGCACTGGTATGCTAACGGAACCTGCAAAATGGCAAAGGAAAAATTAATTAACTTTCTTATCAATTTCGACATTTCAACGCGATCTTTTTCTGCTATTAAAAATTAATGAAGAAAAAGAGCTTACCGATCAGAACGTTCTTGTCGCGTTTCTTCTTTCTGTCGGCCTCGCGGTAAAGATTAACTTGAATCGTGTTCACGGACGGCAGGTGATGAAAGTCAAAGTGCTCGCCCCAGAAGCACAGTTCCGTCTTTACTTTGGCTGTCGTTCGGGCGTAGAGAGTGCTGTCGAGGCATACCTCGCAGAAGTAACGCTTCTTCGTGGGCACACCCTTGGCCTCGAGCAACCAAATCTGCAGGGAGTTGTCTGTTCTCCGTGTTTGCTCCGCGTCGGGCTGCACGGATTTTCTCAAGCTGTATTTGCACAAAAAATTCAACGATATTAGAGAACGGTGTCGAGAGTCGTGGTCGCACGTTCAGTGAAATTTTAGCGAACATATCGCGGGGAAAAAAATCAGCGGAAGGTTTCTCGTTTCTTTGTAGATGGACAATACTTGCTCCGAATTCTTATCATTTCTAGTAGGTTTTTTATTCGTATAAAAAAAAGTTTAGCAGAAGCGGAAGAAAAATGTTCAGCCGAGTCGAAAAAAAAGGTTAAGAGGGAAAAAAATTGTTCTCGGCAAAAAATAAAACGGAGCGAAGGGGGTTTTCGCGAGGATCAAATTAAGCGATACCAAAAATCATACCTGTGAAGCCATTGTTCTCGTTCGTGGGCAGTTCTACAGCTAAAGTACTTTGGTCCTCCGGTGCTCGGTGTAACTTGGAA
The DNA here is from genome assembly GCA_963924025.1 of Ischnus inquisitorius. Taxonomy (NCBI): domain Eukaryota; kingdom Metazoa; phylum Arthropoda; class Insecta; order Hymenoptera; family Ichneumonidae; genus Ischnus; species Ischnus inquisitorius. The sequence continues at coordinate 7,394,804 of OZ001245.1, read as the reverse complement.
ACAATGGGGCCTGCCGAGTAGGCTCGGATGGAGCGGCGTTACCGCCGCGAGATCCATCGAGGTCACGGCCTGACCGCAGAGCAGAGACTCGTGCGATCGACAACCCCGCAGTCCGGCGCCTCGTTGTTTCTGTCGCTCCAGCTTTGTCACGCTCTTCGTCCTCTTCAGAGGGTTCGAACGGAACGACCTCTTCGAAAAGAAGTTCTGAAAAAAAAATGTTAATCAATTAGTATTTTTATTCTACGATGAATATAAAATTGATTAAATCATGTTAGTTCCAAGCGTTTATTCGTCGAAAATTTCGATCGCCAACATTTTACAATAGAACTTCGCGTTACGGGACTAAATTTATTGCTGCGCAAACCTTCCGACTTCGCGCCACGGTGGATAACTGTAATTCTTCGATACACCATGTAACGACGGTTTCTTGGCGACTAGATCGCGGTTGCAGAATTCAATCTATTTTTCGCTTATTGGTAATTTGTTACTCCGAGATTTAATGATCGTTATTTGGCAATGAATATTCTTGTCCATAGTTAAGAAACGTTCGACGCGATCGCGTGTCGTCGAGAGCAAATCGTTGACTGGCCTTTTAACCGAGGATTTCCACCGACGTTCCTGCGGTGAAAGGTGGAGTTTACCGGATCACGGATACTCTCCAACACTCGAGCACTCACCGGTAGCAACATTCGGCATACGCGCGCGACGGAGTGTCCGCGCACGCACGACATGAATAATTTCGCTCAACGCCAACAGAACTCGTCTGTAAGACGCACACGTGAGAAAACGCGTAGGAAAGTCTTGCGAAAGTGTCACGCCGCGATCTCGAGTCCCCGCGATCTTTCTCGGACACTTGATATATCTTTAAGTATAGAAATTTGCATGACCCTCGCTCGGTACGCGCGAAACGAGGCAGAATGAATTTTTTTTTTTTATACTAAATAAAATTTATCAAACACTGAAGTTTAATTTGATGAAAAAATTGTTAATGATTCAAAAATGTTTTGAACATAAAAAATATTAAAGATCCTTATTTCAGATTATTTAATATTGTTTTATTTTTATTCTAAGTGAAGTATAATTCAAACCGTTCAATTCAGATCCAAAGAAATATTGTCGGTAATGTAAAATTTTGTAGGAAGTCATTGTTTCGCGCAGAAAAACGTTTTAACTTTATGAATAAAAAAGATAATCAATGTTTCCTGAATTGGCCAATACATACAAAGTGTCGGACACGGTATCGAGTGCGTTTCGAATTTTCCCTTCGATATATCGTTGCTGAGAGTCTCGAAATCATGGGATCTTCGGGTGAAGCGGATAATACACGACGAACAAGTAAATTTATCGATAAGCGCGACGTTGCGACGATGATCGATTATGAGGTATTTACCCTAGTTGTGAAGTAGTTGATTATAACGTTCACTACTCTTTCGTCCTCGTTATCCTCCATCGCCCTCACGCACATCTTTCTCTTCCGCATCGATCCGATTTCACGATCGCGAATAATTCAGTAAATTTAATCGATGACATAGATCGTCGAGAATTTCGCCCGATAATTCGAATAATTTGTATAATTTCACCTCCACGAGAGAAAAAGAGGAACTTTTTTAACGATTCTTTAAAACGGCCCTTTTTCACCAAACCCACGGAAAAATTTCAAACTTGATCACTTTGTTCAATTCCGTTTAGATAAAAATTTTGTACACCGTTTCAATCTTTATTCACTAGTCGATCATTATTTGTCAAGATTCTTTTATAGTTTTTCGTAATCGCACAAAATTGTCGTCGCAATAATTAATTTCTTTTACACGGTTTTTTATATCAGTCCACTGTAATTTTTTTTAGGTCAAACGTCTCGCCTCGCGTCCATGCAATTCGGAAGTCGCATTATCCGCGCAGTAACATCGCATTTGCGCGGCCAGAGTTGGAGCCTTATCGGCTATGTGTCCACACTAGATAACGGGTTCTTTAACAACGCGACCTAAACCAAACTGAAATCTTCGATATTCGTATCGCGAATTTTGTTTTTTCTTCACCACGAAAAATGTGTATATACTTTTTTTTACAATGTCCGTAATTTAGAAAATCCACAACAGTTCTTTACGCGTAACGTGATCGTTCGTTTCGATACCCGAAATATATTTCAATTACTCGCACGTTTCCAGTTACACCTCCGAATATTATTTCACTCGTAATTCCTCCAAAAACAGCAACGAAATTGATGCTTTTCAACTTTTTTTATCAGTGAAATTGTTACAAATACACTTTGAAAATAACTTCTTTAAACTTCTATTTAAAATAATTATATTAAAAATATACTGAATTTTCTGCTTTTTTTTCAACAAAATCTGTGATTTTTAACAATACGTCTCGATAACAAATTACCGCAAGAATTAACTAGAGACTTAAGAAAACAAGGCAATATTCCAATGGGTGTGAGGACTTTAAAACTCAACGAAACACTAAAAGCGCGCGATCGCAGTGGCGAACAACAATAGGACCGTTGGCAGCTGAAACGATGGATACGCGACGAAATCTCGGTGACGACTGCAGATGCTCGATTCTCGGTGTGCCGAGGAAGAAGAAGAAAGAAGGAAAGGAAGTAAAAGAAGGAAAGGTGCCCCTGGTTGCTTCTTGTTCTGGTTCGTGGGGTAGCGAAACGAAGTCAAGGGATCCTTGGAGTCCCCGACCGACGAAGGGGATAACGCAAGCGAGGCCCCGAGGCCCCGAGTACCTTTGTGAGGGCCGAAAAAGCAGCCCCCTCTAACGTTTAGTTCAGGTGAGGGGGATGCAAGGTGGGCTGCTTCGTTTTGCCGGTGTCGTTTTCCCTCTCGCCGCTTCTGGCTCGCGGTAGCAGCGATCCTGGCGGCGACGAGAGCGTAAAACGCCATCGGCACAAAATCCCCCCCGGAATTCGGGTTCTCTGAGAAATCGTTCCGCGATTCAACCCCCTTTACGAGAGGTCGACAAAAATGTCTTGGAGGGGTTCTCAATCGGGCACGAGACCGCGATACATGCGAATTGAATCGCGCGTACCATTAAGAGATACCATGGAATGATGAATCATATTCAGCCGAAGATATTGATGGAAGAGTCTTTCCTTCAAACCCACAGTTGGTTTCGATGATAAATGTAGAGAGAAGAGTACAGTTGACAAGTCAATTGAAACCACTATTCGAGATTGTTAATCTGTAATATTTATGAAGACAAATATCGATTGTTTCGGAAGGTTCTCCAATTAAATTATGTTTTTCTAACAAGGAAGGATGAATTTAAAAATTAAAGAAATCTTGGAAACAATTTTTTTTTCAAGTTAATTTAAATAATTGTTATCATCGTATCGAGATTTACGATGACGAGGCTCCAGTTGCTTGGGCAACCCTTGCGTCATTCCCATCTCGCGATGAACCCTTCCAAGACCGCTGCAGGCTCGAATATATTCCGAATCTTAACCGTTCGTGTCACCACGACGTCGCGTCAACGCGCCATCTCTTCATCTTCGTTCATCCCGTTCACCCTTTTTCATTCCACTGCGAAGCCCGCTTTTTTTCTATACATCAAAGACTATCGATCAAGGGATTTCGCGGGTCATTCGGTCGCAACGAGGTGAAACAACGAAGACGTTGCCGAAGTGGGGATGTGAAAAGCCATGTACTTTTTTTATTCGTGCAGTCGCTCTTTGCCCTTTGACTGCCGTTGGAAAAATGACGGATAAGCCGCTGGGAAACGATGCTGAAGACTATGCAAGTCGTTTCGTCACGTCCTTATTTATTCGTCACCTGCCTGCATTAAAAGAAATATTTTACATGTAGTCAAATTTTTTTCAGCAGAGCAACGAATGATTAGCCGCAAAGAAATTATGCTACTTCGACATTAGAGGATTTTAATTTCAACATGAAATTGTTATCCATCGATTTTTCCATCGATTTTATCCAAAAGATTATCTTTCGGGAAAAAAGATTTGTTTATCGTTGAGCCAATTTAATTTTGCACTCGTTCAAATCATCAATCACACTCAGTTATTACACGTTTCGTCTCATAAATTGATTAAATTGGCGACGATACGTAATGACGAAGTTTCTTGCTGACTGAAACTTGGGAAACTCGAGACCGAGAATGTTCGAATATCGATCAGGAAAATCGAAGAATAAGGGGCTGATCCCCGAGGGCAAAGTCCCTGCGGAATTTCTGGTACGGAAGCCGAGCACAAATGAAAGCTACGGGAGCGCTACTCTTGTGCCGTCAATACCGGAGCGATCGTTCCTCATCTCGTTTCGGAGATTAGACAGGTAGGGAGTTCCCTTCCGAGAAACTTTCCTCTCACAAAAATTGCAAGCATCCTGTGGAAGCTTGGCCTTTGTACTACAGATATAGTCGTAACCCAGTCGGAGTACTTACGACTCTGCAGTAAACCGAGCACGCGGTTTAGCCGAGGTAAAGCGAAACACACGACAAAGTTTCGAGATAAGATTAGAGAAAACCGTCGATTCTTTGGAATTGCGACTCGCCGAAGAAGAAACGAGGGAATACGATTAGAATCTGTGGCGACGGAACGAACGACTCTCCTGCGACTCGTCGAACAAAAAAGCTACAATAATAGTTTCACGAACGAAATGCGATAACCCGCGGAAAAGAATAATATAATAAGAAATTATATAATACTATTATATAACTATAATAACATCATATAATTATAATAACATTATTATTAATTAATAATATTTATGTGGATGAAAAAATCAATTGTTGGAACGCTGTACTAAGAACGATTAGTTTGCGCCGGGAAAGATCCGGGAATAACGATGAAAAACCAAGGACTTCCGGTCGTGAAATATTCAAACGCAGTCTATTCCCGTATGCATTTTAACTGATCAATTATCACCTTTTTCTCTTGACTCTTTCTTGAACGAGGAGCCAGTGTAAACACGCGGTCCGGAGACGAAACGCGACCAGAAATATTCATTCGCGACTACCGGTGGCATTTTTACATCCCAGACGCGTCGGAATGCGAAAAAAGAACAAGAGACACGCAGCTGTCCCACCGACGAAAGGTGTATTTCACGAAAAACCGGGAAATGTGCCAGGGATAAGATTCGGTGCTTAAAACGATTTTAACGTTCGTAGACTTTGCGAAAAAGAAGCTTGCGATAGTTTTATTAATATTTTTTAAGAGACGAATAAATTAAAAAAATTCCAGCGGTTTTAGTTTTCATTTCTATTTAACTTACAACTATTTTCACTTCATATTTTTATTGAAAACAAAACGATTCTTTCGACTACGTCTGAATTTTTTAAGATCCATAGGAAAAATACGCGGAGAAGATCGAGCCGAAGATTCGATCTCTTCGACTGCGGAATAACGCATTTGTCGCGAAGCCGAGGAATCCCTCGGCCGAGGCGGAGGTGTCGCCGTTTTTTTTCACTTCCTTCCTCGATAGTCATCTACGAGGACACGACATTCCAGCGGGCTTTCCGAGCCCGAGAGGATAGAATGGAAAAGAGAAGGAAGACGAGTCCTACGCGAGCGACTAGGATTCCGGAATTTCTATGGATATTTCGTTCTTCCGCGAGTTCCGGATTTATATAAGGGAGGTTCGATTTACGCGTATACAACTCGTTGTTTGAAACAAAAATGAAACGAAGCTCTGGGCCGAATTTCAACAATGCCAGGCTCGTTGAGTAACAGGGTAACGGTAACGAATCGATGCAAAGTCGCGACGTAACGGTATAGAACGATCGTTAAATTCTGCGTTGATTCGATGCATGCCGATGGCATCGCCGTGCATCAGCCGTTCGGTTTGTCCAACGCTAATCACCCTCGCTCGCTTCGATCCCTCGACGAAACACCCGCGTTTAATTAATACGAGCCGAGAGAATATTTGATTGTGTTGACTCTCGCGAGCTTTCCATGGTTCTTTCAATCACTCGATTGCGAGGGCGCGAGGGCATTGGCAAATCAAGGACAACGACAATCGCTATCATAATCAAGTCGGACGTTTTGTTCAAGGTAACAGGTACATTTTTGTTGAAAATGATATCGAATCATTGTTCTGAATACTCATACATTTTTTTAGAATTTCGTCTGATCTTTAAAAATCTGGTTTAAAAAAAAATCAGACAAAAATTATTGCTTGACAAAACACCCGGAACGTTTTTTTTCCAACAAAAATAAATTGTTAATTTTTTTTATGAATGTATAAATTTGTTCAGTTTTTTCCAGTTATTTGAAATTGCGTTCGAACAAAATGAGCCACAGTGCTCTGTCGCTTCCGCATCGATCCTATTTGTCCTCACCCCTTTCATTTGTTCCCTTTCCAAAATTGCCAAAGCGCGACTCTCTCGAGTCATCGGAAGCGCCGCTCGCGAGGCGAGAGGAAATTCTTTCGGATTACCGGTTCCCTGTTTGCATAACCCGCTGCCGTTCCAACGGAACCCCGACGTTTTGACTTGATCGATTATTTCTTTCCCCGGTGGTTCATTGTCATTCTAATACCGGTAATTCGTATGCCTATGATCTTCGCCGGCGCATGTATGCGAGAGACAACGTTATGCAAACGCCGAGAACAGAAATCGAGGGGATGTTTCTTTCGTCGAGGTCGAGTTTGGTGCAAGTGTAGCGATGCAAGAGAGGCAAAGAACAAAAAAAAAATAATAATAATGAAAAAAAGGCGGAAGGTAAAGTTGGCTTTTGCGGGCTCGTCCGAACGAGGCGCGCGAGCGAGAACTTCGACGTAATAAAGATGCGCACGCTGATGGGTGAGCGTAACCGGCACAGGTAGTCGTGCGTTGTCGTAATCGGGAAGAGATATATATAAATTATTCAACGTTCGGGCACGCACGGAAGGGACGCAATATTGGGAAAACTCATACGCGTACCGTAAACTAAATTATGGATGATAGATGAAAGAGAAAAAAAAATACAGCGCGGAGAAGAAGATGAGTGGCTGAGGTATTATTACACGCGCGTTAACCGGCAGAATACGAGTATCCGATCGATCAATTTCACACAGGAAAGTGAACGCGGATACCGGCGAATCTCGTCGAGATTGGATCCATGAATTATACGATCATGCTTCTACAAATGTCGGACAAATTTTTTTGCTTCGATCGTATTCACTCTGGGATAAATTTTATCTATCCAACGTTCCAACAGCTCAATATTTTTTATTTTTCAATATATTTCGATCATTTTTTTTGTCAGAATCCGAATACGCGTGCCGATTAGTGAAAAAAATACATTTCTTCAGCTCCGATAGTTTTTGACAAAAAATGAAAATAATGATTATTTTATTGTATTTTTTTTGAGAATTCGGTGAAATGAAGAATTGGAACAGATTTTTTTTGGGTAAGATTCGTCGATGTTAATTCGAGGGTAATGGTTTTTTCGAGGTGGCAAAAGTCCATTGGAAATCAATGGTGCGAGTTGGCGAGCGTGTGAATTCGATCGGCGATAATCTCGCGCTCCGTTGCTGTTTGCTGCGAGCAATGAGCATCGAACCTTTTCACCCCCCGCTTCCTGATTCACGAATCTGTGATGGAATTGAGCGCATCGCGCACCTAGGTCGATCTATACCCTCCGTTTCATTGTCATTTTAATGTATATATATAGCTCGTCTCGCTTTCACACGCTCGCCGATCCACAGAGCAGTCCGGAGCCAGCTGAATCGTGAACACGAGTCGCACTAACGCTCCGAAGGGTTCTCTGCGATGCTCCATCGCGGCTGAGGGTGAAACGGAAAGAAGCTGATGGAATCTTCGTAAAATGTAACGTGGAAAATCCTTGAATTCGTGATTCGCAGGACTTACACGTAGCTTGCTCAAAAAATTCGTATATCACCCAAACGATACTTTTTCCACAAAATTCATTTTGTTAAATTAATTCAAAAAATCGCGAGTTATTAAACAGAAATCGACGTTTTTTTACATATTTCATAATCGTGCAAAAACAATGCAATTATTTTGCAAATATAGTTATTTCGATTTTTTTTTCGAATTTAATTCCAAATCGTATTCAATGACAGATTAATTTTGGACGATTTCCGTATTAAAATCGGGTCTAAAAGATGTTGGAGATTGAGAAGGAAATGATGGTTTACTCACGACTATTCTGTTGGGGGTGACGTCGAGTGGTCTCGCGCCGAGAACTGGGGTAGCAGGGGCGCTACCCCTTCTGCAAGCTTTCTCGTACGATGTGTCTGTAACCGAAAGAAAAACAGTGCGTAAATATTAGCATAAACAACGGGTCGACGATCCGAGGCGACGGCGATGCCAGGGAATTCGTAATCCCAAACGCAAGCCGCAGCGAAAAAAAAAGCAACATAACGAATTTCGTTGCGGTGCACCGTGTCACGTGGAAAATATTTTCCGACTTCTATTCTCACGCCCCGAGTGCGTTCGGCGAGTCCGAAAGGAAAGAGTGAAAAGATCACAAAAAAATCCCGCACTTCATGCGAATATCGCCGAACGAACGGCATGGGGCGTCTCGCCCCGGTAATTGGTGTAACATTTTTTTTTCACATGCACTCTCGGAAGATTTACGAGTTTTGGGTATCGCGAGCGTTCCAACGTTTTAGGGTAAAAAAAAATTTCGCTGCCAAACAAGAAAAAAAGTTAAACCTTTTTCGACGAAAAAGCATAAAAAGCCGAGAGTTTCCCCTTTTACATTCGCCCGAGAAATATTATCCCGTCGCTACTTACGAATCGAATTTACTAGAATTTACGAGGATATAAAAAAGAACGGATGAGAAAAGGAGAAATAATCGCAATCCCTTGGAAAAGTTAATGGAACGAGTGGCAGGTCCTAACGATAGTTTCCTTAGATTTCGAGTGGAGTTTCGAACGAGTCGATTAGCCATTATTCATGGCAAAGGTCTGAAAGCAACGCGATCCTGCATCGCGGTGTAGCTGAAGCCGTTGGGGAGAGGGGGGGTCAAAGTTCAGACGGGAACGCGACTCGACGTAGTGACCCGATGCGCCAGAGGATAACGAGCCGGAAATTCGAGACTGCGAGCGTACTGTAAACGATACGATGCTGATGCGGACGTCGGTGCACAAATTGAAACGTACTACGTACTTCCGTCTTGACGATAATTTAAATGGTATTAGTTACAAAATGTTCGAGAACTTCATTAGATGTTTGTTCGAAGGCAAATTTCTTCGAGTCAGACAAGAGTTTACAAAATAAATAATGATTTTAACAAAATTTCATTAAAAACAAATAAATAATAAATGAAATTACAAAACGTATAAAAATGTCAAATAAATAAATGTTAATAAACTTTTTTTTAGAATAATTATGAATATCTTCAATGTATAAATATGTATAGAAGCGCTGTCTAGACCTGTGGAGTTATTACATAAATTGCACGATATATACAAATGTAACGATACATAGGTACTGACTGCACCGGGTCTATGTACCATTGCCCTATTATGCATAGACTGGTATGGTTTCCATTTATATGGGAAGCACGTTATCCCTGAAAAGCGAAACAATGGACCCGGACCCTCGACGAAAAGTTCTCTTTTTTTCGACCCTCAAGCACTTTGTCGAGAGAGATGCTTCCTGTCTCGCTATATATTTTACGTCTCGCCCGAATATCTTGTGCCTCCTTGAATATTGACTATTATCTTGACGAAAAACCCTCACTCAAGTTTCGAACTCCGAAAAATCATTCAATCTTTTGGACAATGAAACGAAGTTCGAACTGTGCTTCGACAAAGGTCCGAAATTTGATACACCGAATAATGTTTTCTTCTTTTCGCAAATATAGCTGATAAAGGTGCTAAATAATAATACGGATTAAAGGCCAATATTTAGCTAATTTTTTCATTTTCAATTCAACTTTTTCAAATATTTAAAGCTTTTTTTTGTGACGGAAAAATAATAATGTCGCTACGATCTCTAAGCATTTTGAGAAACGGAACGTTTTATTTTTGCGATTCGCCATTCCGGTCACGAATTTCCAATTTCCTTGGTGAAACGGAAATCAGCCAGAAGGGTGCAGACTTAAATGCAAACGCTTCCGTAGAATTAACACTCTCATTGTTAGACCGTGAGCGCAGTCAGAAATTTGTTATTTTTTTTACCCTTTTGTGTGCGGTTTTTTAAATTAATTTTTTTATTCTCCGGTCTCAAACGTGTTTATGGACTCGGGCTATTTAAATACCTGCATTCCCTCTCGAGTGGAGAGTTTCTTGAGTTACCGAAGGTTCTCTTTACACGCGTATACGCAGCAATTCTTCCCTCCTTCCCTTGATTAAAAAAGTGTGCGTGCGAGCCTGGTTCGTATTTTAGTCTACGAATACTCGCTATACGCGCAACAACGTTTAATTGCACTGTTACTCGACAGTACGCGAGGGCACTCGGTGTTTAACGCGCTCGCGCGCTTTGTTTTCTTTTTTTGTAGGAGCTTATACCCAGTCGAGGAGGCAACAATAGTACCGAAAGTTATTGTGGGACACTCGAGAAGTCGGGATACTATAACGTACTATTTTCGTATGGAAGTGAGCTCCTTACATCGCTATTACTAAGGCGACCGAATGGAAACACTCTCAATTATGACTCAGTCATAGCGCTTTCAAATACACAACTTCAAAGCCAAATTTTAATTGATTTTCTTAAGATTTGACGATTTCGCACTAAAAAGCGTCTTTTCTATTTTCACATAGCCGAAAAAAACGCTAATTTCATGGAAAGGTTCTATTTTTTTTCAAATAAACATGTTTTTTATAATTATATAAATTAAAAAAATTAAATCCTTTAAAGCGTGTTTAGAACAAACATCGATAAAAATGATTGTAATTTGTGATGTGATCGATTTTGAAGAAAAAGGTTACGAAACTGTGGGAACCGGTTCTCTGTTTACGAATCGAATTCATTGTTGTGCGGGATCGCTTTCACGACGCCGAATCATCCAGCTGTGAGTCGTCCGCTTCGGTTTGGTCGTACGGCGTCTCCGAAGTTGTATGCAACGTCTGCGGGGACTTAACGAAAAGAAAAACTGGTGGGAAGTCGTCGCATGCTTCGGAGCTTCATCTTCCGGGGCTCGCGCTTCGTCTAGGATACTTTTTTTCGATTTTTTTTTTTTTTTTTTTGAGCGACACACGCGAGGTGACGAGACACAGAAAATGTATGGCCAGCGCGTGCGTCGATCTACGACAATTCTTCGTCGTCTTTGTTCAACCGCATTGCATAAGTCTACGGCGCGCACCTGGTCACACAGGTTTTGTGTTTCGTAAGAGGTCTCTGCGGGGTTCTTTCACCCCCTCCCTTCGTGTGTATACCCGAGACGGGATGATCCCCACTCCCGTTTTTCTTATGTGACGAAGAACCGAAGCATGGAATATACTTTCGCTAACACATAATAATATGTTTTTTCACTCTTATAATCAAGAGACGCGGCAATGTCCCGAAGCCGGGTAGTTTCGGCAAAAATAGGGCCCTTAGAATAAAAAATAAAAATGTTACATGAATTTCGCTTTTTTTGCGACATAAGATTTTTAGAAAATTTATTTTGGGACACCTATTTCAAAAACAGTTCGAAACTAGATGGGATTTTTCACATTTTGTGAAAAAAAGTGTTCCTTAATCCGTTGATATCGAAAATATACATGGACCATATTCATAATTTAAATCCGAACAATTACAATGTTTCTAAAGTGCTTCGGTTTCATTTCATCATCTTGCGAAGAGAATTCCCCGCTAGGAATTCCAAAATATGGGCATAGATTAAAAAACCAGGCTGAACACTCGTGAACCTATTTTCCAATATTTGCCATCAATGGACTTTTTCCTCGCTATCAGACTAATTTAAAGCGAGTTGGATAGAGTCAAGAGTGATGCTCCCGGTGGTGCAGGTTCTGCACGATTTACCTCACAAGTCCGGTTCTTATTTCTCCACCGGTGTTTCAGCCGGGTCTTCCGATTCTGCAGCGCGCAAGAAAACTGGTCGGGCTGTCGAACGGTTGACGAGTGGACAAGCCGGAGAAACTGCGCGAAGAAACCGGGAAGAAAAGGCACTGGGGTACGCTTGTGTACACACAGGCGTTACAACCAACGTCCCGATACAGAAGATGGGAGCTCGCGCTTCTTTCTTCATACTCGTTTTCTCTAATGATGCAAGTCTGGATCAGACCGCGTGGTCGCACGCGCCTGCCTTACCAGTTTTGTTAATGACTTTGTTCGGCGGTTCTGGAAAACGGAGCTAAAAGAAGTCTCCCCGCACGACATTCGCATAAGAAGGTCCAGACGACTTCACTGTAGGCGATCTATATGAATAGCGCATGGAAAATTATGCCCAAGCGGTCTTGGGATGTTCCGTTCATAAACGAGCAAACAAACGCCGCAATGCCCGGAATCATAACCCACATCTAATGAGTCCAGCGGAGCAGCTGGACATGCAGGTTCTCAGTCATCGTCCAATCTGCCCTAAGCGGTCGTCGATCAGCGATCCGTACGGAAATGCAAGAGACAGCAAGTGTCCAGACCAGTTTATCGTAATTCCAAACCCGAATTATCCGAGACGAATGAATGGTAGAAGAAAAAAACACAAACGCGGTTGTAATGCGTATTCTACCATCATTAATGACGTCCGAGGGTTCCGCGGGAAAAGCAAACACGCCGCGCGGAAAACCGGAACGTTCACCCTCCTGCGTTCATCACATTAGAAATGCAAACGTTCGGTGGTCAAGTCAAGTCAACGTCAAAAAAGCAACAGCAGAACGTAACCGAAAAGGGGGGCCTTCGTGTTTTATTAGATGGTCCGATAACGCTTAGCTACGATTCGAATGCAACTGGTCAGAAAAAAGTTCCCAACGTACATTTGGAATAGAATGTTAAATAACGGATCGAATATCGTCGGCACAATTGAGACTTGAAAGAGTCGTACAAAACATTCACTGGTTACAAATGTAGAATAGAGACGAATATAAGGGAACACATGTCGTGAAATATATGAAGTATCGCGTCGGGGGAGAACCACGCCTACACCAATTGATCGGGGGAACCTCCAAAAGAAAGTGTTGTGAAGACAGTAGCGACATCGAGTTGTTAATCCTAATGGAACCTAATAATGATGTCGGCGCTCTATTTGTCGGCGCTTACCTACAGTCCGGGTCTTTCTCGGTGGGCAGCACAGGGGCATGGAAGTGCAGCTGCAGCTTAACGCGAGTCAGCGAGTGGAAGAACGAGAAACGACGAAGTGGTGGGTAGAGGATCAAGATCGCTGTAGAAAAACCAAACCTTTGTCTCGCTGCTCGAGCAGGCTCTGCAATTTGGACTACAGTCGTTGGCAACTCATAAAGGTTGAAAGGTAAAAATTATACAGCACATATTGACTGTCCACACGAGCAATTGATTTTTTTTCTAAATACCATAAATCTTGAATATTATCGAACAGCTTGAAGCAGATCCAATGCAGAGTTGATGTCATCGACTTGAACAATAACTAGTAAAAGAACAAATAGTGCAGCCGTTCGCGATAGTGACTTTTAGGAAGAACAAACCGTTGAGGTAGGTCCAGAACTCTCGGCCGCCGGGCAACAGTTGAATTGAAATGGGAACGAAAGAGTAATAAAGGGAAAACGTGGAACCGAGTTTGCACGTGGGGGTGCTTATGTGTATTCCGCTCCACATGATCGCTCAACGGGTAGCTCATTTCGATGTCCCACTGTGATGCAGTAACATTTCGTTTTTAGCGAAACAGTAGGGATTATTAATGATACCAGCGAGACCTCCGATCAGTTTGCCGCGCTGTGATTCAACCTTTCTGCTTTTCATCCGAGCCAGCAATTTACAATTTGACAAAAAAAATGGTACAATCCTTTCGGTATTGGAGAGTGCACCTCCTACTGAACCTATCGTCATTCAGCTTAATCGACGAGGACCACTCCCCTCAAATGGCATTTTATTACGTATGAATCTTTTCATTCATTTCTTCATTCACTGTTTCACCCTTTCCGTCGATCGGCTGTATCGATAACCGACTGCGAAGAACTTAGCATGAGAGATACGCATTCGTAACGTTGCCAAATGGAAATCATAACTGTCGATTTGGCCGCAGGGGTACCGGAGCCAATTATTCATTCGAATAGGGTGACGAATAGTCACGCGTCATTTTTATTAATGATGGCCGGATTGAGCTGTTTCCGTTGAATGGATTCGCTTTCCAATGGAAGCGTTGCCAGCGCTACCAAACGGCGATAGGGCCAAATTTGACGAAATCGACGATGATGCCTTCGGTAACTATGTAGTAAGGGTATGTATTAGGTAGTGTATGCAGTCGGTAAGGTAGGAATTCCTTTCTTTAATGCTGTGCGTAGTCGAGTAAGTTAGCGAGCAACCCTCTTGAACATGAAACTCTTTCAACGTTCCGTAGGGAACATGACTTATGCACCAACAGAGCATACAGAGAACCAATAGGTTCTAAAAACACGTCTCTTCAGATCAGACACCTACATTTTTTTTCTGGAGTTTCTTTTTCCTGAATCTCAACAATTCGGTTTGATAAAAAAGAAATTTGTACCTAATGATGAATGCAATTCCAATTCCAATTGATCCTCGTCGCATTCATCGCGCATTGCTCACGATGGCGAAATCCCGAAGGTCGATATCTTGCATTCCTCTCACCCACACGACGCTGCTTCAACGTCGAGAGTCCGATCGTTTCGTTTCGCAAAAATTGTAACAGTGTTACGTCGGCTGATTGGATTTTTCGGGCTCTCGGCAATCACAGTTTCACGCCGTTCGCATGTTCACGTTTCGAACGTTCCCGATTTCACTGCGGGTCAATCAAGCTCCCGAAGCAGCCGTTGCAAAATCGAAAAAAAAAATCGCCGCGAACTTTGACCTTTATGTCTCACTGTCCAAATCACATATGTACATATGTTGAGTAATTATTCATCACGACTGTCATTTAATTTTTTAATTCACTTTATTAAATGTATTTATTTATGGGAACTACTAATTGTATCTAATTATAATTCATTTTACTGGAATGGATGGTTGAAAATTTCGTTTGTAAGAGGAAAATGTTGCCCAAATCTTGACCAAAATCCAATAAAATAGTGCTTTGAGCTACGTATCTTTGAACCGTTGCCAAGTAAAGTCTTCGCACGAGAGTATAAATAAAAGAAGGCCGTAAAAACGTAAGCCGCATTCGCGTTTTACCGATTTATCGTATCGGCATTCGAGTGCAGCCCTCGCGGTCGAGGAAACTTTACGACTTTCACAGAAGAGCTCGATTTCTCGTTCCGCAGTGCCAATGCAAACGTGTTAGAAATCGCGAGCGATAAGGTTTTTGGGCCCATAACGTGCGCAATATCGATCCCGAGCGATCGTCAATGCGTCGTTCGATTCGCAGAACGCCGTTCCACGAGTTACGTCGCACTGAACGAATAAAAAAAACGATCGATAGTGCACGATCCGAGAAATATCGCGACGAAGATCGAGAGGGCAAAGCGACGACCGGGGCAGACCACAACTGCGACGATCTCGGATGTAACTAAAGTCCTTCGCGTTCCTCGATCTCTCTGAAGCAAAGGTGCAGCAAGTCTCGTCAACGTGAAACGTTAATACTGCCTACGATTGCTTCTTCTACTACTACAACTGCTGCTACCATCGCTAACAAAAGAGATTCACTAGAGAATGCGAGAAGCATCTAGCGAGGAAGAAAAAAAGTCGATGGAATTCTGTCGTTTATCCGCAGCAGTGAGATCATAGCTACCGATGACGACGCCACTGGAGTATGCGTGTGCGTGTAACTCATGCTATATGCCTACATAGGTGCGTAATACAATGCTCTACAGTTAAACACGCTGCAATGTTGTTGTGCTATGGTGAACTCAGCGAGAAACGGAAGGAGCAATTTTATGATAATTCTCCGAGTGGCAATCGTGGTTTAGTGACGGAATTGGAAAATGATAGAATAGAACTACGTCACGGAAACAATCCCTTGCAACGGCAATATTTCTATTATTTTTTTCAACTTATTGTTCACTTTAAAAAAAAATTGAAATGTAATACTTTTTTACTATTATCTCACTTGGGTTTGTTTAGAGTGATAAAATTTGATATTGAAGGGATAAAAAAAAACATGATCCGTCGATAAATATCCGAAAGACCATTCCTGGGTAACACACCCAGGGTAATAAAATGTTGAAAGTTGATGTATATCCGAGCGAGAGTGTTCCGAAAGGATTGTATGAAGCGCGATCGGGTTTATGAGCAGTTGTTTACGACCTCGATTATTTTGCCGTATAACAGCGGGAGTTTGGCATTATTGGACAGCGGATCGTTAGAATAGGAAACTTGATATCAGCGTTGTGCGCTCACGCGTGTTCTGCGTATAATCATCCGCAGAGGAGCCTGGAAAATCTTTACAAACCCTTTATCTTGACGCTGGAATTCATTCGTTCGAAGAAGGGAGAATAATGAGAAAAGAATCCTAAAGGCGCACGGGAAAAAGTCTCATTGATTGTCTCGTTATCCCGATTTTCGATCGTACGAGCGACGCACCGACAATCAGAAGAAAAAAAATCAGTTGAAATCCGTGCGTGTCTGCGGGTGTTTGTTGTGCGCGACTGTGCGAGTTCGCCGTCGGTGAAGTTTGGACCTTTTGAAATCGTCTGTAAGCCGACACCAACCGGAGGCTATGCGGCATCGTGAATCAACAAGATATATTGATGATCATAACAACCCGGGTCGAGCCCAACGAACTCGGCACTCGTAGCACTGTACGAAGGCATGCTCACGAATGCAACGTTGATTTTTATTAACCCGCACTGAAAGGGTTACTTGTGTCGGACCATTTGAAACTGGAGTCAAATTCTTAATTGTTTCTTCTTTGAAAAACTACAGAAGACAACAAAATAATTTTTTTTATCACAGCGCGTTTGGTTTTAAAAATAAGCATCTGGTCATCCAAAGAACTTGTTACCTAAACAATTTTTTGTAAGGTTTTAAATACTTATTGAATACTCCTCGCGCGATCGTTCATGCATATGAAAAATGTTCGGATTTGTTCGGTTCGGGGTTGAAATAATGGGCGAAACCAAAAGGAGCAGCAGCTGACGTCGCTCACCCCGGCCTTATGGATGGCCATTTCGGTGCTTTGCATGAATAACCGCTGTGCATTGTCGGGTAAAAGATGAGTACTCGGATAGTGGGCAGAACCAGCCATAGCGAACCGATGTAAAAGTGCTTACACTGTGGTACATGTTCTGTATACGGTGCCGAATGGCCTATTACATTTTACGAGGGAACGAGGACGACACAAGAGCTCGAGAGCATTCACTTCGTTTTGCATGAACGTAAACGGGAAGAGGGCAACGCGCTCGCAAAAACCTGCTGCTCTCGCTTATAATACACTCGTAGTAGGTGCCGTCGCTGGTCCTGCTCCTGATCCCGCTGCCCGGTTTATCGGGAGCCAGTCGACGGCGTTATATTCTTCGTCGGATGCGAGTTAACCGCTTAACCGCTATGCCAGAAAAGGGCTCTATAACCCTATTCATAAGATTCACACGCCATTAACCTCGCGATGACTGTTAACGCGCCTAAGCGTTGCTTATCCAATGTGATGGATGTATATGATCTAGAACACGCGGACCATTCCATTAAACTCAACCCTCGTTGAACCAGAACTCGGGGAACGATCAAAATTCAATAAAACTTTGTAGATTTTTTTTTTTAAATGCTAAAATAGTATTTCTGCCACAAAGACTCCGAAATTGAAGGAAAAAACTATGATTCAGTTGCAATAAAAATCTTTTTTATTACAAAGAATTATAAATCAGATTTTATTGTATTGTTATTTAACAAGTATATTCTGATTTTTTTTTTCAAACGAATTCCCAAAGAAAATAGTAGTTTGGCATAAAATGCCCAGTATGTTATCGTAAAATATAATAGGGACATAGAACAGTGTATAGGTAGGTGCTAACTGCTTGTCAATGAACCGTGCACGTAGGACGGTCTTTCTTTCTCTCTTAATTTATCGCTTTATTATGTGCTCCCGGGCCGAAAGGGGTACGCGGACGGGAGACACGTTCAGCTACGGCGCGTACATTAGTGTCGCTTGCAAAATACTCTGATAAAAAAAAGCAACTCGAAATGGGGAGCAGCGAAAAAAGTAACTGCCGCGAAAGGAGTCTATGAATTTGTAATGAATCGTTTTTAGATAAACCTTCGGTATTCAATAAGTTGCAACTTTATAATGCTGACCAAATAATGATTTTTGAAACCTGCAATGATCATTGATTTCCTATGCATTTTTACTTAACAAACCAACATGTCCGTCAAACAACTTGTTTCGTTTAGCCATTGTTCAATTCATTGGAATTTTTTAAACATGGAAAAAACCGCTGTAACTCACTAAAAACGCTACCGAAAGATACGGCGGCTACGTTTTTTTCAAAAACTTGCTTCTGATCCTTATCGCCAGTGAATAATTACGAAGCTCGTTAATTCCCTCACTCCTTCTGTCTTTCTTTTGTTCTGTGTAGTTCCCATCGTGCCTAGATTAAGCCGGCAGTTAGTTCAGCTGACAATCTGAAATCTATTGCTTCGCTCGAAGGCGTTCGCAACACCTACCATCCGATATGGATTCACGCGTAGCAGAAAAAATACTATTATGAATCGTCGTTAAATAAGATTACAGCAAAATAAAACGGAAAATTAGGTTTCCGAATCGCGAAATAGAAACTTGAAATGGAAAGAGATTTTATCATAGCGCTCCCCACAGAGGTCAGCGACATAAAACCGTCCACAATGAAAACGAACAGTTTTTTCCAGACGGATATTATGCGACTCGTTGTTTTCTTAGTTTCGAGCGAATTCCAGCTGCGTAATCAAAAGCGCCGGTTCGCGGTCTCGTGACCCAATCGAAAACTGTTGATCTCGCGGGAATAGCGAACCGGTACGTTGCCGTATAAACACGCGTTTGTAAATCCGCGTATTTATAGTGGTGCAGAATGCGTTGTACGAGTTTGTCGCAAAGCAATGGAATAACAATACGAGTATAGGCGTATCGGCCACGGGAGACAAGGTTTTCGAGCACCCTCAGCTGCCCACGTGCGGTCCGTGAACGGCGGTAGCCGGCTCCGCACGCCCATTGTCCGAAACGATATTTATAGCCGTAGGATGACCGAACGATTTATACAGTTGCTTGTATCTCGTTCGTTCGTCGTTGGCGCGCGAGGCCGATACACGCGTTTGCGTTACGTTGCCATGGTGTGCGGTCCATTGTATCACTGCCATTGCGGAGTTCCCGTTAATGTCGATTCATACAGTGTCGATTTTAACGTATCTTTCGTTAAAGTTACAATAAGCCCGAGGAGAAGCCGAGACGAGACTGCGGCGAATGAAACAGAGGCGCGTTCAATAGAACGCTTCGTCCAAAACGATGTGGGTAGCTTTTTGATGGGAAATGTATATTGAAATACGAGCGCGACGAAGTTTTTACTTTACGAGCCGGTTTTTCGCTGCGACAAGCCCTACGGAAGGTTCTTGTTCCGGTAGTTCGATCGATCGTTTGCGGCAGCATTGCTTATGAGGGTTTTTTTCCGTATGTAAAACTGTCGCACGTAACGCTATGGGGCTGCATTGTGCATGGATCGTAAATTCACGAATGTTTTCGCTACAAATCGTTACTCGTCCTTTATGCAGTACGTACCGATACTCGTGCGGCCAGTTTTGTTACCTATGCAGGAGAGAGCGGGACTAAATAGGCGTATACGAAAATGAGATTATTCGAAAAAATTGAGGTAAAATTTTAGAAAAAATCATTAATTGAATTTACATTTTTTTCTCATACTGCTGCGAAGTTTATCTGAATTATTATATATTTTTGAAAAATAATTTTTGTTTAGCCACGGTTCATTTTGCTGCATTCTTCTCTATTTCACTCCCTGTAAATGTATGAGCGTTTTCTGGTGAAACGGAAATTTTTGCTCGTCATCGCGAGGCCTCGAGCGAATGCCGTTGCAGAAGAGGAAGAAAAATAGAATCGAAGCTGAGTACGCAATTTTTATTGTGTCCCGCGCACGGAGGCCGTTTTAAACTTCTGGCTCGAATGGTTGAGGCATTCACGAGGGAACGCGAAACGCCTCGATGCAGTTTCGAGGGCGTTGCTCCCGATGGGCACGGTGAGTTATGACATCGCGCCTGTGCTCCATACGATTTCAGGAAAAATCGCCCCTTTTATTTCTTTCATTCGTATCTCGTTATTTACATACAGGCCTGGGCTCTATGCAATGTATCAGTTGTTATTTATACTCCACCTCAGTCAATAGGAAACAAATTGTCATTCCCGGTGTTCTAACTCCCGATCGATGCGCATTTGGGATGGAAATATTCGTACGATGGATTTAGTGTTATTTATGTGCAGTCACAACATTCTCATACGTGTATTAAATTCAATGCTACGATTCCGGGGACTTATTTTTATGACAATGGAAAATATATTTCCGTACGAGATTTAAACACACCGGAACATATGGGAGATTACTTTACAATACGGTCAAAAATATACATAAATCTATTTTGTTTCTGTTCGATATAAAGCGATAGCTTATCAAAATATTCTACACTTTTGAAATGCAGCAACTGCATTAATCGTATTAAAATGTAAAAAAATTGTTTTCATAATTTTGTAACGAACAAAATTGTTTTTTTGGTAGTTTTAATTTTTTCGGCGCTTTTTATATTTTGTTTGTGATTGGTAGCAGTTTTAAATTAAATTTAATTGTTAGTAATTGTGTAAACAAACTAAATGGCTTAATAGGGGGAAAAAATGGTCGAAACTGTCGAATTCAACGATGAAACGATTTATGTTGAACACATGCCGTTTAGTGGACGGTGGGTTAATTTGTAGAAATAGCGGCGCGTATTCGTACTCACTGCGGGGCAATGCGTGCCAATGTGTGTTCCAGCGACACTTCGCCCCCTTGCTCAACGACGCGGATCGAACGAGTACGAATCGATTACGCTCGAGCGATTGCGAACACTGCTTCAAACACAAATAGTATAGAAATTCGTGCGCGCGACCGTGCGCGTACAATTGTAATGCCTGTAGGATCGAGTGAAACGCATCAAGATTTTTTATTTTAAACGTTCGGTCACGACGATCAGAAAAGACTCGAATGAACGAACGTTCCCCCGTTTCGCTGTCGCTTCTGTGAACGTTGGAAGAAAAAAAAATTAATAAAATATTCTGCGCGCTTTTGTGAAACGAGAATCGGGAGTGTCGTTCTCGTTACGATGACGCGACGGCATATGGGAAAGTGAGAACAGAATGTGCGAATGGATTGGGGCGGCTCGCGCAAAAGTAACGAAACAGATTGGACGGTTCCGGTTCGGTATTTGCCGCACCGCATCCTGAGAATCCTTTCTGATTAATGCCAATTCATTTACTATTTTTCGATTCGCCAAACCTTCAATTGTACGAAACGATTTCAGATTGTTCAAATAAAAATCTCTTTTTAAATGAGACACAATAAAATTTGTGTGAAATAATGTATTTGCATTGGAAAAGTAGAATATCTTATTGAATTTTTTTTTAAATAATTAAGCGGTATAACCAAGATATTTTTATTTAAAAAATTCTGTTCGTCTATCTACGAATTCTCCGTACGCATGATTTTTTCAAATGTAGATATCCTGCCTGATATAAACGGACTACCTGGATAATGCTCGATACGATTCTTGCGAGAAGAAAACATCGGTCGGGTATTTACCGCGTAGCGGTAATCCCGAT
Organism: Ischnus inquisitorius; assembly: GCA_963924025.1. Lineage (NCBI taxonomy): Eukaryota > Metazoa > Arthropoda > Insecta > Hymenoptera > Ichneumonidae > Ischnus > Ischnus inquisitorius. The sequence continues at coordinate 7,373,052 of OZ001245.1, read as the reverse complement.
ATTGGTTTTATATACCCATCCAGAAATAGAAAAGGTACGGAGTTGAATAGCTTTGCGTTGGGGTTATTCGTAATTATTCCACCGCGATTTTACGCTTGATCGACGAGTGGGGTTCACAAAGGTCCCTTTCCAAATTAATCCCCCCTGCGTGCTTCTCGCGCAGTTATCGATTATTCATCGGTGGAACGAGATGATTTATCGACAGGCCAGGTACGGATTTTTCACTTATCCGGTCCGCGGTTCGATTATTTTGTCGCGAGCCAATTGGAACTGCGGATTGGGCCTGTTCATACCCTTCACATCGCTTAAACCCTTTTTCAGTATCAATTTATCGGTAGATACACAAATATAGATCTACGATAGTTATTTATTCTACATCATTGTTCCGCACTTCGGCTTGCAGTTTGTTAAGCCAATGAGTATAAATAACGCATCCGTTAATCGAAATAACACAACGGACCGGAGCGTTAACGCGTCGCGCGAGCTCAACGAGAGGATTCATTGATATTCGTCGAATGAACGGGACCCGAGTGCGGGAACGATAATTGGACAACTGTTCGATTTAATGATGCGCATAAGTTATATCGCTTCGTACACAATTACCATATTCGCACGCGCTCACCGAGTTGATTCGTCAATTTTATTTAGCATAATAAAACAAATCAGTTTTGATAACTACGAAAAAGATTGTTATGCAATATTTCCCGATTAATAATGAAATATTTTTCATTTGTTTTGATGAACGATAATTAATTTTCTCTCCATATGAAGGACATTATCGAATAATAATAATCGATAATTAAATAATGATTTGCACGTAGTTATGTTGCTGTATTTCCCGTTCGTGATGAGATACGAGCCTTGATCGATCTCGAAAAAGCCCTTAGAGTCTCATTATTGTTTATTAATGTTATTATTATTATACGCAGTACGTAGAGCAATCCGTTATACAGCTTAACGCCGATGTATTACAAGCGAACTGGTTGCGAAGCGAGTTTATCGTCACAAAAACTATGTAAAATCGACGCTTTGGCGCGGCGGTTGCATCGCTATCTCACACATACTTGCGCGCGACCTTTTCTCTCTTTAATATCCTAACGGATTACGGATTCCCCGGGTCTGCGCGTTCCCCGGTGGTCGCCCGTAGCTTGCCGACGCGGTTTCCCGTTCATTGCAGCGGGCTCCCCCCCGGCCTCTTATTTATCTCGCCGACATCGCATTCACGCTGTACGGCTCGCGGGGCCCTGATAAAGCAGCCGTATCGAAGGAATCACTCGGGAGTTTCCAACTCTCACGAATGAATCGATAAACTCTCGGAACTAGCGGCTTTGCCTGTGCAATGCGCACCCACAGCTACAATAATTTTTTTTTTTTTTTTATGTATTCGTTACGTAAAATTGAAGGGTTTGCGTGAAACTTTATAAAATAAAGACCGTAATGTACATTTTCTCGGATAGTCGACCCTCCTTAAATTTACTAAAATACAAAAATTTACAATTAGTCAAAAGATTTGGGGCGTGGAGGGAGACTTTGGTTTCGCGAATCAGCATTGGGAATGAAAATGAGCGCGAAATTAAGCGATAATGGAACAGGCGGCGTATCGTACGGAAGGCCGATTGTGTTACGCAAGGAGCGTGGGAGCAGCGTTACCGTAATCCGACTTCCACGATCGTGCATTATGTAGGTGAGTAGGAAACGCAGCCGCGGGAAGCTACTTGGCTCGTTGCGTCGTTTCGTCGAGCCTGGAGTAAACAACTCCAACGAAACGACTGCAACGGCTCGGCCGACCGGATGCATTAGCGCACAACAAACGCCGCGCATCTTGCTCACGCATGATAATGCATCAGAATAAATTCATCATCGGTTATGACGATTTCGGCTCTTTTCCAACTCCACATTACGATTTCTGCGACCCTTCAATCCCAGTTCAAAAAACCAAACCATAGAAAACAATGTGGATGTGCTACGCAATCGCTTATCAATTCGCAGCGCCGTTTTCCCCATTTTCTCATTCCCGCGATTGTTCAAGATTCTCGCCCATGAGAAAAAAAGAAAAACAACGAAACCCTGCGAAATGTTGCTTGATTGGAAAATTAAGTAGTTCACTCTCAACCACCTGAAGTGAATGCATCTAATGATGAAGATTTCATCATTTTTCATGATTTAATTCAACTTACTTCAATTAAATTTATTGTGGAGGGAAATTAATTTTATTATGCAACAAAAATTAATAAATATAGACAGTGTTGTAAATAAATGAAAGGAATCTTCGAATCGTTTTTGTTTGTAAACATGCAATTATTCGACTGTACGAGATAATGGAAGCTCGTTACGAATCAAGGAACGGGCACGAAAACAAATAAAATTTAATCGCTCGTCGCGCGGGCGAGTCAACAGTCACATCGCCGGACGACGCGTGCGCATTGTTTCAGCGGACTAAAACACGAGAGCGCACGAATGCATGCAATAATCAAATCACTTTGCTTCGCGCTGACCGTGATAAGACGAAACGGCTCGTTGCCGGCTGTCGAGAAGCTTTCGATGCGACCTCGGAATCGTCTACGATGCGCTCCAAAACGTTACGCTGTATTGTTTACGGCGCAACGTACATATGCGAGCGTTTCTGTTTCGCGATTATGCAGTCTCGCTTCTTCCTGTCTCCGGTTTTAATGCTCGTCGCTCTTCCTCGAACGCGAGAAGCCTCGTTACGTCATTTTTGTCCTTTTGTTTCTACGATCCGCTCACGCTTTTTTTTCCTCGATCGCTCTTGACAGAAAACACGAACTGATTCGCGCGTTCGCATTGCTTTTTTATTTGTTGTTTCATTTTTATTGAAACACTTTGAATTTTTCTTATTTTAAGTGTATCGCATTGACGGTTCAGAATTTGTGAAAATTCAGCTTCGTGTCGCGTGTCTGCGGCAGCTTTAATTGAGAGCCATCTGTCCCGTGCAGGGGGTCGGTTGCCTTTAAACCGGAAGCTTGTTTCGACCGGAAGAGAATATTTCGTACCGGATCGAGTGGCACGATCAACTCGAAACGAGAAATTTGAGCACGCATTCCCGTTCTTCCTATTTTTCCTCGTGTCTCTAAGTATTTTTAAAACTTTTTCTCTATCATTATCTTATAATAACCGGGCTTCGAGTAGACCACAGTAGCTAACCGCGCGTACGTTTTTCCCGATAGTGTTTTTATCGCGTGGTGGGCGTTCCAGAAACGTTAAAAGGCTCCGTAATTATTATCTTTACGAAATCAACTCGATCGTCCAATGACTTTGATCTACAATCGCGCTAATCGGGACAAACTAAAATAATATTTAATATTCGACGCTTATAATGTAGCCTGTAAAAGGTTGGTGAACATTCGCGCGGCTTTGAATGTTTTAGTACGAGAGAAATTGCGAGCCAAGGAATGTCAGTCAGTTCGCAGAACGTAACTCGTGGCAAACGCACTGGAAAGCCCGAGTGATTAATTTTAATACTAAAACGAGCAAGTCTTCCGCCGAGGGACTAGCAGCGAGAGACGAAAAAAGCAACGAAGAAGCTTTTTAGTCATCGAGAGCTTTCACAATTCCAAGGAAAAATTGCGTTTTATTTTATTTATCGGTGATAAAATCTTATCAAAAATTCTGTGAGTTTGGCTTGAGAATGGCTTGACGGATCGGGCTGAATTTTCGTCGCAGTGCTGCAAAAAAATCAATAAGTCACGAGCGAATTTCGTGTGGGCCCTTTTATTTATTTTGCAACACGATGCATTCGTTGAAGAAAAGCTCTTATCGGAAATTGAGGTATCCGCGGTTTCAACGACGCGGTGACGAGACGTTTTGGTAATTCGAGATACGAGAAATCAGGCGCAATGACGATAATTCGGATAGCTTCAACATTGGATAGGGTCATCGACCGAAAATTCGATTAAACTGTCTCGGCGCTTCGCGACGATTCTCATTAAAAATGAAAATCGATCTCCGAGGCTCAACGCGAGCTGCCGCTCTATGAATTAATTCGACGATCGCCAAAGTTAGAAACGAAGATAATAATTCGACGCGGCGAAAATTACGTTATTACAGAATTTTCGTTCGAAAATTGTGAATATTGTGTCATTATGAATTACCTGATCGTCTTCTGGAAAATGTCCATTAGCGAATGGAGATGGAACAAAAAATAAGCTAGAGATTGGGAGTTACTTTTTTTTTCTGAACTCTCCAACTCGTCTGCTTTTTTGCAGTAAATTTCATCCATTCACTAATTCAAAATCGATTTTAGAAAATGGCAATACCAAAAAAATTGAAACATTATAGAAATTAAGATAAAACACAAAAGCGTCAGAAAAAAATGATCCATAGAAAAAAAATTGATCCAGATGCAGAAATACAGAATAGATACAGAGATCGAGACGTCGAAAAAATAAACATAATGTAACATAAAAAATGTAATCAATTAATTGAAGCAAAGGAAAAATTGAATTGAAGAATATTGGTAGAATATTAACAAAAAACGAGGATCGGAAGCCTGTAGTTTGTGGTTGGCCTAGTCTGAAACTATTCCAACGGTGTAATAGACCTCTCTGTGTCCTCTCTTTGTTACTGGGCGTGTTTCGCTTTCAATTTGCGTGTTCTCGAGCGGGTTAAGAGCGTTTCGAGGACCCTCGCGCGCCCGTTCGGAGTACTCGAGATCCTTTGTGGCCGAATCCGCACGGCGAGAGCTCGCCGTGACCGAATCCCCTGGCGCCCGCTAATAAATGCAAGATGAGGAAGCCGACCGCCATCCGACGAGTCCTCGAGGGCACGGTTGTGCATTTCGAGAGCCCGTTGAGGCGTGCCGGCTCATTACGTTCGAACTAGCGCGGATATTTCATATATTCCGGGCACAATGATGCATCAAGAGCTCGAGAGGATCGAGGTCGAATTATGTATATCGCGCTCGCGTTTCCGATCCTGCCACGGATATTGTATGCGTTCTCGGCAATCATCATTTTATATCGCGAGAGCTGGTTGCATAGCATATCGAAAACAGCTTTAGAATATCAAAAACAGAATTTCCCTCTAGTGTAATTCAGATTCGAAATTCGGATTATTCTTTCCGGTACTTTTTTTCCGATTAGAAAGAAGTTTTATTAAATTAAAAAGAGGGTGCAAATCTATGCGTCGAAATCCCATTCAAATTTTACATTTCTTTTATATCAGAAAAAAAGTTAAATTCAAAAACAAAAATAAAAAGTTTTCGTTAATATTTATTGAATATTGATATGAAAATAAATAAATATAATTGCCGGTAGAGTGACAAAGTTAAAGATCAAGAATCGTTGTTTTTCTGTTAGAAAATCAAAATTCGTCAACCGAAAGACCGCTAATTGAGAATCTTTCGAAAAGCAGCGGTGCGAGTTGAGAACCGTTGTGCTAACAGCATGCAGAGCTGTAACAACACGCCGCTTATCGCGATACGTGCGTACCACTGGAAATCGGTTGCCTCCTCGGTGTATCCGTCGAAATGAACTTGAAGTTACCGCGCTGTGTGGTACAGATAATTTTATCCGCAAGACGGCGAATCATCAAACATGATTTCACAAAGTTTCTCGTCGGATAATTTTTTTTTCCTTTTTTTTATTAATTTTCTCTCGCTTCTGGAACTCGTAGTTTTACGACTCGGTAACGTTGACTCGGCTAATCTTAGCATTCGACGCTATAATTTCGAGTAATTTCCAGCAACGGTTCGAGAGCAAAAAAATAAAATAAAAAAATAAAACGACGAAAAAAAGGAAAAATAAAGCGCGAAAAACCGTTAACGCGGGAAAAGCCTGGGATGGACGTTAGAAATGCGCTATACGCGCCGTATTTGTGGCGTGTTTGCATCCGTAGAACGAGCGAGGCCTCACAATGATCCGTGTGGCCCACTTTTGCGCTTCTCTTTATCATTATATTGGCACACATTTTCCTGCGGTACGCTCGTGGAAAGATCAAAGACGCGGACTTCCTTCTTAGCTCCCGGATGATCGAGTTCATCGCGCGGCCTTTCAATTTTTCCCATTTTTTATTTAAAAAAATCTCGAAATCCCAAAATGTGGGACAAATAAAAAAGATCATAATTATTCAGAACAATTAACAAAGTATTCTTATCTGAAAGACAAAGCTAGGTTGCCGAATGATCTGTTGATTTTTTGTTCAATTAATTTATTAATAATATTGGTGTATTATTGTGCAAAGTCACGACCTTCCCTACGCATATTTTTTTAAAAATTTCTCATCTTATTAAGAATTGTTCGAAATAGTATTGCAAGCTCCTTAAACGACTGTTTTTGACAACTCGCAATGAAACATCCTTTAATCGCGACACCGGCGCTATTGCCAAAGTGTGTCTTTCTGTTGTTCATTTCCACGAGGCAATTTCAATGGATGAAAAACTTATCTCGCCTCGCGATCGTTATGTTCGCTCCAGTAACGTCGATTACCGAGATAAGCGAGAAGTAATTGGAGCAGTGGCCGCGCGCGTTGCGCACGCGACTTTCCGAGCGCGTTTGCCTCGCGTTCGAGCAGATGCGAGCCGTTTCGTTTCGCGATGCCGGAGAAGAAAATGCCGAGGAAAGACGGAGAGTCTCGATTCGGGGCCACGAAAGTGTCGAGGATCCGAGAAGGAAACGCGGGTAAAAAGTGTTCGCAACGCGCTTTTTTCAACGCGAGGAACGCAGGTGGTACGCGAACCAGTCGCAAGATAATGCACCTGCCGCAAAGCGCTCACGCACGCGCCATCTCGGACGAACGCTCGTTCCGACTAAACGCGGCCGCATGAAACGCGTACGCGTGCCTGTGCGCTTGCCGCTCGTTATGTTTTTAATCTTATTATTAATTCAATGCCATCGAAGGTTCGCGCCGAGGTCGCACGGGGAAAAATGCAAGCAACGGGCCGTTGAACATTTCCAAGGCGCGATCTATTTTTAATTTCATCGCGAACGTTGCCTCATTAAGTCGCAGTCTCGAAAAAAATAAATAAGTTTATTCTTTTTAACTCGCAAAAAAAAAAAGATTAAAGCCTGTCCTTCTTAATTTGCTATTTCTTGAGACTTCTGATAACGATAGAAAAATACGATTCAGATTCGGCCGAAATCAGTAAATTTCAACATTCATATCGCGCATCGTCAAAAAGTGGCCCGCTGAGTTGCGCGGAAAGGAAAAAGCTCTTCGAAACGCCTCGGGTTTTATTAATGGGCGCTGAGCGCGGCAATTTCGATTATAATAGTAGTATCAATCGAGTAAAGCGTGCATGACCGGAAGCGGATGCTCGTTTGCCTTCGACGCCCCGGCTGTGTGTCTCTCGCTTTCCTCACGTGCACGTAAACGTAAACGCCCCCGGCGGCGCGGGGAAGCGAAGCGACCGAGTGCGTTCAGTCACGACGCGTTTAGTGTAGACATTATTTATTATTACAATCTACTACTAGATGCTCATTCGCTCGATCCTTCGGGGCGTTTTAGGTATCGTCTTCTGCATCTCGGCGGGCTTTCTTCGTACTTTATACACATGTAGATTGATGGGTCGCGGTGAATTCACGCATTAATGTAGCCCCGGACGTGCCGGCTAATACGTCATCGCATTACCGTGGGCGCGGGTGAGCAGAAATATAATATACAACGAGCCTCGAGTGCACTAGCCGGTGAGATCATCGACACGAATCCGGAGTAAAGCGCTTTCCCTGACTCTATTCAATCTTTCGATCTGCCGTTCTACATATAGATTAACTGTGTCGCAAGAAAATAAGACCAATGTTACCTGACGAAAGTGCTGAAAGAACTCATTATTAAGGCAGTCCGAGCGGTACGGTCCAAGGAAATGCGAGATTCAGAGAGAATTTCGTACGTTTTTAGGCGATTTGATCTCCTCAGGGAGAAGGCATGAAAAAACGATCAATACCCAAAGAAAAAGAGAATTTGAAATCACTCGATTCATGGAAGAAACTCTGGTTAATTAGGTGAGACAAAAAAACTCGAAAAGAAACTGCTATTGAATTGGTACACTTTTTTTGGGACGCTCCACCGACGCCCGTTTATAAGAATGATCGACGGCAGTAACGACGGTCCCGATGATGGTCTCGTAGAGTTAATCGTTGCAACGATCGCCAACTGCACCGAATTAACGACGATCGAGGGTGATTAATCGTCGCTAATTAACGATGAATTGAGAGCGGTTTGAAGAACCCTTCGGGGCGTATCTTTTCGAGATTCAGGCGAAGATGATTTCTCGATTTGCCGTCAAAGTCGATGCAGGAATAGCGCGCCCTCGAGGCTAGATCTCGGCGCACTCGAGGTACGAAAATATCTTGGGGAGCCGCGATAACATGCCTTGCGGCGGAAACATGAAGCAAGCTTAGCCTAGACTCGCATCCGCGGCGTCTTCGAGGATTGAAAATTGCTCGACATATTAATGCGTTTCGAGACCCCGATATCGAACGTGTAAACGATCTCGATCGCTTCCACATAACGCGCAGGATCGTTTGATGAGCCGAATAAGTCCGGAGTTCTCTCGAGCGAAAGAATCGAGCAGGAAATGAATTCAAATAAAGAAAAAAAACCACCGTAACTATAGAAAGAATGATGATCTCTTTTGAGAGCCGACGAGCCGGCGTAAAGAGAAGAAAATAAATACACGAAGAGAGCCTTTCACGGTCGATGAACCGTACCTACGTTAATCCTGTCCTCACCCGCTCACCCTCCGTTTGTATCGCATCTGTCTTCGTATAAATTCTCACGGATACATAAATTGGAAAATTAATGATTCTGAGACGCCGAGTTCTCGGCTAATCCTCGTGCAATTAATCAAACGGTCGCCGATGGCTTTCGTCGGGAAAATTCGAGCCAAACTAATCGTTTCTTGCAATCGAGCCTTTCGCGTAACGAAATTACTTTGTCACGAAAATTTGTCGGAAGTTTAGTTTTGTTAATCAATTTTTTTTGGACGGATTAAAGAGTCAGAACAATAAATTTCGATTTGACATAGTTCGAGTTTAAAGGCTCGCGATAGGCGCAAACCGAAGTGACTCGAGCAATCTGCAGCAACTGCTTTATCGGTCCGCTTTTTTTTTCTGTAACTTTACGATCTTTCGCGGAGCTGCCTACGGAATAGCACTAAGCTTAAGTGTCGTATACGAACGAGAGTTGTGCCACTTTAGTTTGTTCAATCAACGACTCCGCTTACAAACAACAGCTGTCGGAGCCTCAGCGAACTTTGAGGCCGATGGAACTTCTCGGAATTTCGCGACACTCACCTGTAACAAAAAATTGAAAGATACCTTTAGAAAATGCTCCGATGAATGGAGTTATTTTAAAAAATAATTATTGCACATTAATATGTTTTCTCAATTACGGTAAATGATTGTAAATATTTGTCACTGCCGTAGGTAAAAGTTCAGAGTGATTAAAATTAAAACAAAAAATTGTAAAAGACATTTTTAAAAAAAGTACACTTGGAAAAAGAATAGCTTTCAATAAACGAGGAAAAAATTTGAAAAAGTCTGGATTATTTCGAGCGTTCGCGGCCGGGTGATTCAGAGAACGTCAGAGTGAGTAAGAAAGAAAAGGGGCGACAATGTAATTGAGAATTTCGTCGAGCGGCGAAACGGGAGTAGTCGGGGCTGTGTGAGTTACGAGCGAGGAAAGCTCTCCCCGGTCTGTCGGCTTGTCTGGATGTGGCTAATTCATTGTACTTTATGGGCTGCGCCGTGCAGTCGATACTCGGTGCTATACGGCGAGCAATAACGAATTGTGTGAGTGCAGCACGATGAACGCGTGGGCAAACGCTCAATTTCTTATCTTCTCGCGGTGGCACGATATTGAACACGCCGCACCGAGAACTTTTCGCCTTTGAGTATAAAAAATGGATCAAAGGAAACGAAAGAAAATACCAAAATGTTCTAATCTATCGAAAAAAACGTAAAATTCGATTTTTTTTTACCGACCTAATAAAAAAATGTAAATAAAAAACAAACTTAATAAATAAAATAATTATAGTAAATTATTTTTTTTCTTTTCGGTGTTGAATAGAAAAGTTTTATGTGCAGTACATTGTTTTTCGTATTTAAAATAGAGCTATTCCGTTCGGTGACTTATTGTAGGTCGAAAGTTCTCATGATCGACTTAGACTGTGAGAAACCAGGCTCAGAGGCTTAGTTGCAGTGTTGGTATTAGAACAGAGAAATTGCCGATATCGTAAAAGGTTAAGGGAGCGCTGGTATAAATCTTGTGAGAATACGATGACGGTAAACATCGCGCTCGAGATCGGCGACACGACGAGCAGCCGATTTTATGCTGCCTCAATATATTTACAAGCTCCGCCACTGCATTAGAACAATACAAAGAACAGAAGCGAAATAGCTAGCTCATTCTTATTTTATTGTCCTTCTTTCCAAAATTAACACTAATTAATCGTCAGTAATTATGTTTTTTTTTCAACGTTTCCAAAAGTTATACTAAAATAGAAAATCACAAAAATAAAGGTAATCCATAAATGGTAAGAAATTATCAATATTTATGTCGTTCAACTTTGTCTTGTTATCTTCTTTTGTCATCGTAAGTCACGAGTAAATATACCGTCCCGTGATTAAGCGGATTCAGAATTGCGTAAAGGTATTTCGCAAGTGATCGCGTTTAGAAAAAAAAAAAGTTCAGGCAAAGTTAGCGTGACAATAACACATAACACGTACGGATAGAGGCGAGTGTTTTACCGGTTCTCGTGTCGTAGTACCGGCTGATTCATGCAGCAAGTAAGCAGAAAGAGAAGCCTTGCGTACGCGGATTCCACGCTCTATTTCTTATTGTCAGCGTTGGGCTACCGGATGACGCATGCCTCGGGGGGGCAATAAGCCCAAGTAGAAGTAAAAGGAGGGTCCTACTCTCATGGCTCGGCTACGCGCGGCGCGCCCTCTCCGTTCTCGGGAAAGCGAAAGGGCGCACCGGAAACGCGCCGCGTACGTTCGAGATGAATGATCCGAGATCTAAATCCGGATGCTCGCGGTGAGAAACTGTGGGTCATAACCCTGCACAAGTTTCGAGACTCGTCCGTAACATTTGTTCGTCTTATCGGTCCACTTGGGTGGCACCGGCGAAGAAATTGGAACCGCCGAGTTCGGCAATTTTTTTTTTTTTTCGTTTCTCAAGACAGTCTTCTCGGATTTAACTGCACTCGTTGCATTGTAAACAACAGAGCCGCAAAATATAATTTTTGTAATTCATATGCACTTTGAAAAACAATGGCAAAAAAAAAAAATATTTAGAAACACAATTTTCAAAATTATGAAATATAATAAAATTAAAAAAAAACATTTTTCAAAACGAACAATGCAAACACAACTACTTCAACTTCAATAACTTGCAATTTTACTGTACAAGAGTACATTTATTTTTCATCACTGTAGTGCATTAAATTTAATGTACCCGTTTGCGCGCGAAAAATTGCATTTTTTTTTTCACATCGCAGTAAACAACATTGTCACATTACGCCGATTCTACAGCAGAATATTCACCGGCGAGATCTTTCGCGATGATTCCATAGTTTTCATTCCGCTGGATATATTATGATCGTGCGAGTATAATCCGCTGCATAATGAAACGCGAAATGTACGAGCCGTTGCGGCTGCGGAGCGAAATGTGTACGAGCAGCTCCCGCAACGCGTCGAGCACGCGTATGGGAGTGAGCGTGTACCACATTCGAAGGCTCGAATGAGCAGGCTCGAGCGTGGATACAGTAGAAAGGAGCACGGCCGTCGTATAGTTCAGTGGAGTATGTTGGGACAGTAGGGTAGAGAGCGAGCGAGGGAAAGAAGGAACGAGCCTGGTCCCGGTAACGGTGTCTTTTATACGTACACGCTACATACGACGTTGCAGCCTACAGTATCCTCGTCGAGACTTTGAGCCCGCGAATCGATCTATTCTCCCCACTCGAAACCGCGCGCTATTCCCGACGTGTTAATATTTAACGAGATAGAACGAGAAAAAGAGCCCGCGAGCGACAGTGCGAGCCGTGTCGAAGCGTAGAGTAGCGCGGTATCGATGTTGACTATGTTTTGTTCCACCATCGATTCACCACGATGGGAACGCAAGCCACTGCGCAACGCTGCTCGCTATTAAAGTTTTTTTTTTCCCTTTCACTCGACAGCGCGAAACGCAATTTCTTCGCTTTTCAGATTTTTCGATACCCGCGAATATTTGTGTCTAATGAAAGCATGAAACGAAAAAAAAGTGCCGGAACAAAGCACAACGAAAGCGAGGAGGAAGAGCCTAGTCAAAGGAAAATATTAGCTCGGAGAAATCCGCCCGATGACGCGGCGTTTGGGGAAGCTCGGGAAGCTCTGAACAAATATTTGTACCGTAGGAGTGTCGCCGGGCAATGTGACTCGAAATAAGGATACCACGCCGGCCATTCCGATTTAACGAATGGGAAAGATAATCACGATACTGTCGATGCCATCGCAACGGTGAATGGGAAGCTCCGATTCATCAGAGATAAGAAAATCGTTCAACAACATTTCAAAAGATCTATATTGGTATTAAAATTTTCTGGTGCTTTTGGTTTAAAATTCTTTTTTAAATATAAAAAAATGTATGTACTTTTAATATGTGATTTTATGTGTTTTTATTCTACATGGCAAAAGTTTGTTGGGCAGAAAAAAAATTACACGCTTCGCGGAGTCTCCGCGATTTGGAAATGCCGGCACCGGTTAATTCAGAGGAAAAAAAAAATCTCAAACGCAATAACGAATTTAATTAGCAGACGAAGGAGATAAGAGGTGCTCGAGGCAGATCGTAATGACCGTACAATGTTTCCGTTCCTCGGATCCTCGCCGGCCGATTGTCCGGACTTTTATCTCCGTTTTTTCCTTCCTTTCGCCTTAACGAAGATTCATTCGTCTCCCACACGCGGGTCGAGCCCGCGCGGGCTAAAGCGTCAAGAATCAGGAAAAGAATTCTCCGCTCCGGGTTCGTTCATCCACGACGGGGAATGACGCGGATCCCGGGAAGTGGCAGTGTCTCGGAGGATGAAACGAGGAAAGCGAGAGACAGACGAAGAGATACAGGCGAAGCTCGGCCGGGCGGTGTCCGCTGTTTAAGCGTGAGTCATCCGTTGCTGCACGAAGAAAATTGATAGAAAGAGGAGGAACGCCCGACTAGACGGCGCGGAGTGACGAGGACGGAAAGGGCAAGCGGTCGAGCGAGAGATGCTGCGAGTTAAAGAGAGATCGTGGATCTTCTACACACGCCCGGCCGCAACAGCTTCGTCCATCCTATCCAAGCGAACCCCGTACTCCTTGCAAGCTTTATTATTATCCTCGGAGTTCTCTACGCGAGGCCTTCTTGTGAGCCAATCCGTCGTTTCATAGTATCCGGAGTTTTGTAGTAGCGGTGAATCGACTCATTGCCTCGAGTATCTTCAATGATTACCGGTAGTCCCTCGCATCGCGCTACTATCACGTCTCCACGCTCAGATTCAAGTTAATCCTTCACACGGGAGAATCGCGCTAGACTTAGATTTTCGCGGTGGTTAGAGAGCCACATTTTGGACAATTAACATAAATTGATTTTTGGTTGGACTTTTATAAACAAAATTAAACATATAATTAGGCTTCGGGCAAGCTTTGTACCGCATGTTTTTATGTATTTTTCCGCGCTGAATGTGAATGAAATGAAAGTTATGGTTTAATGTTAAAGGAGATACCAAAAACCACTAAAATGGATTTTTTTCTTCCTGGTCCGATTTACGAAAACTCGCGATTTTCGAGATTTTCAAACAGCGATATCTTGACTTTAGGATGAGATATCGACAAATCTCAGGCGTCCATTGTGTTCAGCGGGAAAAAATACACGAGATAAGATTTTTTGCAGATTTTTTAGACCGTTTTTCAACCCGATAGACGATGATGAAAAATGGTAAAAATGGGTCTCAAAGGGGTACCCTAGGAATTTTTTGGTGAAAATTGAAAAATTGAAAAATTTTATTCCGGCTACATATTTCCATGTATTTTTCGACGCTGAACGCGAATTCAATGATAATTGTTGTCTAAAATTAAGAAGGATCCGGGAAACAGCGCAAAACAATTTGTGACTCCCCATAATAATTTTTTTTTCTCAAATTTGAGACTGGACTGACTTTGACCAATCACAGCACGAATAGTTTGACTTCAACCCTTCGATAATATCTCGCAACTACACTTTTACAAGAGGAAATCCGTTTTCTGATTTCAATCAGCCGTCATTCAGTTAAAAATATTATTTAATAAATGGGTGATCGTCAACGACTTGTAATATTCATTTTTCTGAATAACCAATTTGGTTTTTGTGTTTCAGGTGAACCGTTTAAATTGGAGAGTATTTCGTTTCCAGTTCAATATTTCTTGATTATTTTTCTCAAGGCTCAGAATAAACGTGTAGTTAATAAAGAAATACAAAATTACCTGCTCGTACTTTTGAGAAAAAAAAGGTTCGAAACTTCGCGAAGTTTTTCGAGGCGCCATAAAATCACTCGGAGCCAACGATAATATTCGATTTCGACTATCGTAACAAGCATCGAAGCGGCGATAAACATCCCGATACTCGTGCAGTTTGTACCGCACTTTAATATCGTACGAAATCTGCGCTTCGGACAAAACCGGTCCGTTCCGCGGTCTGCCGGCCGCGGAAAAATCCGCAAAGCCCGAAGCTGCCCGACGATGTGCATGCAATGCAGGCTATTTCAATGGGAATGCACGTCACGCCGTATGCAGCAGCGTGTGTCGTTTGTGTAGCTTCTCGGGTATTCGCGCCGTCTAGTCGCTTTCGCGAGGCATCAAAGAGAAAAAAAAAAAAAAAAAAAATAGAGAAGTCCGGTAAGCGAGAGGTGCAACACCGCGACGACAATGGCTCCACCGGTACGTAAATGCGCTGGTGTGGAGAAGGCATTGGCGTCAACAACGGTAGCCGAACGGGCCGAGGAAAAAAAAAATTGGTTATTTCACTCCAACTAGCCTAGGGAGAGATTGCAACAGGCGCACGGATGTGTTTCACCGATATCCCGCTAATACGCGGGGAAGAGCGCCCGCCCGGTGGGGTTAAGCTGAACACTTCTCTTCGGCGAGAGTCTCGTGCTCTCGAGTCCCCGATGCGGCTCTCGAATAGTCGCATGCATGAATACGCGTGTGTATTCTCAGCGCGGCCTATAAACTAGCTTTTAAAGGATCAAGAATAAAAAGGAAAGGGCTCGCCGGGCAAAGAGACTTCGCGACCCTTCGGCCAAGCCCCGCGGGGAAGGGATGTTCACAAAGGGCACATTTTTGCGGATTAACCTCGGCACTCATTGTGTCACGGATTTTTCGAGAAACACAACGCGAGGAACCCTTTCGGCGCTACAGGGGATGCGCGAGATTAAAGCCCGCCACGAGGCAAAAAGAGCCACAGCCATTATTTTAAGCCTCTAATGGGGAACCAACGATTTTCGCTCGAGGATATTGCCGGGCTAATTGTACGATATCTCCTTCTTCGGAGGGCAAAGGGATGCGGTATGGAAACCTCCGAGAAAAACAATTGGCCGCGAACTGGAATTCTACGAGCATCTGCCGCCGAGTTTCTAACTGTTGCCGGAATTAGTACACTTTTTTTTCTTGCCCAAACCGGTGCTAGACTTATAGGATTATGTTAATAATTTCAGTCTTACAGACACGTCAAAACAATGGGGATGCAATTTTTTTTCCTTCCCTTCGCCGAGTCAATGAAAATTGTATTTACGCGAAGGCAGCTCCGGTTTTTAAATACGATTCGTAGAAAAATTTGATAATAATAGAAATTAAATTTGTTTATCAGAAAAATTTAATAACAATAATACTCGAAAGACATTGAAATTAATTATTATAATTATGCCGATTTCCGATCATGGAAATAAAGTTTGATTATCCGTCGCGTTGCCAGAGTCGTACAACTCGAAATTTCGAGGTGAACCCCTTCGCTCGACTTATCGCCGAGGGCCGGATTAATTCTCGCTAAAACCCATTGAGAAATAAATACATTTTTCCTATCTTCGCAGTGCTAGTGGCACACAACCGGCAACTCCTTGAATCGTCGAGAGATCGGGTAGCACAAAGGGTCCCTTGATCGATCCCGTCTGGTTGTGCGACTCCATTCGAGTCCGGTTAGCGTGGAATTCGAAGGCTACAATAACGCTCGCCGCCTCTCGGTAACGCAAGACGAACGCCCTGACTCACACGATCCGATCGGCGACGCGCGAGACGCCGAGAAACCGGAGTCGCTATTACGGCTAACGTTCGTTGCGAACCCGGCAGGAGACTCGACAGCGCCGCTGGATTCGACTGAGCGCCAATCGGTAATCCGTCGCGACAATGTCACCGCAACAAACGAACGCGGTTTTCCCGACGAGGCTATCCGAGGCTTCGCACTCTCGAGGCGGAGAATTAAAACGAAGTTCGGGAAATGACCGGTTGGCGATAACGTTTCTACCGGGTTTTACGTAACGCGAACCAAGAGCTCGATGATCGGCGAGTTCGCGAACGATGGAAAGTAGAAACCCGTGGCTGTACGCAAATAAGCTCGCCTACCAGCGGTCGAATAGATAAATTCACTATGCACGCCACGATAGATGTGTGGAGAGAGCCTCTTATGGCGTTGCGATTGCCCGTAAGTAGTTTTTAATTACTCTCATCGCGCGCATATCCCACGTTTCAACAGGCCCGCTCAATGGCCATGCTACAACGATATCCGTGTTTCCATAATAACATAATCCACTAATAACTCGCGCGGTGGATAATTAAATTTCTCATCTACCATCGATACGAATTCTTTCGTGTTCTCCTCTATCGAGAAAGTTCGGTTCATCGAAAGTTCGATGTGAGCGCGAATGTTTTTTTCATCGGCCGGAAATATTCGTATTGCCCCTTTCGAGGAAGGAAATTTATCGAATTCATCTATCGCATGTGCAAGTCGTTTTCTATCTCAATTGGACCGATCGATTACATTTATAAATATTTTTCAAAGGATTTTTCTTCAATTTTAATGTAAAAAAAATGCAGAAACTGCACAGGTTTCTTTCAGAACAAAATCAGAGTCAATAAAAATGTATTGGGACCGAAAAAAAATGTATTGAACTCTGCGAATCTTTACATTGTCACCAATAAATTTCAAATCGATCGAATCAATATTTTCGGGTCGGGCGCAAACCCTTAATTGTCGCTTGAATAAATGCATCTGGTCCCGAGACAAAGGATTGCTCGACAATGAATCGTACGAAATGGACCATACTCGTCATACATTTCAATGAAACGAACTTAACCGTTACGAATAGTTTCTGCGAACGCTGCTCGGCGAGTTCTGCGGTCCTGCGC
Organism: Ischnus inquisitorius; assembly: GCA_963924025.1. NCBI lineage: Eukaryota > Metazoa > Arthropoda > Insecta > Hymenoptera > Ichneumonidae > Ischnus > Ischnus inquisitorius. Next base: position 7,355,713 of record OZ001245.1, on the reverse strand, counting down.
GACGCAGCGCATAGTTTTCATTCGAGGCCGTGCACACCCTGGACTAGCGTGAGCGGGCGCTCGCGAATCAACCGGTCGCTCATTTCTACAAGTGGCACTCGGCACTCCTGGCCGTTTACTATAGGTACGTAGGACGTCACACGCATCCGCTCAATCGGTGAACTTGATAAGAATTGTCTAGAGGTTAGTCGACGCGAGGAATTCAATGCGTTGCGCGACGATGTAGGTCATCGTGACGTTTCGATGCTTTCGCGTGCCGATCGAATTGGCTTCGATGCGACGCGCCTTTGCAAAGAATTGATTTTTTTTTGTGAAGTCCTCAAAAAAATGATCACCGGAAACCGTCTCGAACGCTTGAGTAAACTTCGAGGACGAGAATCGGGTATGCAGAAGTTAGAAATTATCTTTTGCGGTCGCAGAAAGAAGAGAAAGGACTATGATTCTATATGGGTCGGAAAAAAAAACGAATAAAGAGATGAAACGACGAGGACATGAAAAAAAAAATAGTTAGCCCGAAGGAGTTGGGTGTAGCGTGTAGAAGAGCGGCGTATAAATAGCAATCCGAAAGTGCGAAACCCTGCGCGCTTCGTTCCACTTTGAGAATGCGACACTCCACCATTATGCCGAGAGTGGGGAAAGAGAGAGAGAGAGAGAGAGAAAAATTTAATTACGAATCTCGAGTAGGAAAGAGGAGCGGTGGAGGCGGTTGCTCGCGTCCCCTGAATGCAGTCATCGCGTGCACACTGTAGCCCGGGCTGTGATTTCAAAAGCCGGAAACTCTGAAATTTGCATAGAACCGGAGTACCGCCGTCTGCCGGCTTGTAAATTTACAATTCCGTCCCAGAGGGATACGAGCGAATTTTCTCTTGCATATACATGAAACACGAATTTCAGCTTTGTCGCAGAGGAAACAAAGTCATATCATTTTTACAATGCCCTCGAAACAGAAAAATAATAGTTAACCATAATTATTATAGTAGAAAATTGAATCCAAAAAAAGATAAAAAATATTGGATAAAATTTTTATAACAAATTCATTCCTATTATAATATTATAATTTTGTCCTAAATTTTCTTGCTTTACAATTTTTTCTATCTAAAATCGTTAAAAATAGTTTCTTTCCTTTTATATTGAAATTCTAACGCGAGATTTTGAATAGAAGAAAAACAACGTTAAGCCCTCGATCTGCTCGCAACACTTCCTTAACAATTTCCACCTTTAGAATGACTGACAAGAAATTTTTTTTTTTTTTGGGCTCATTTTTTAGAGAGCAGTTTTGAATACGGGAAAGAAAATTTACATGCAATGTTATGCATATAAAGTCACGCCTCGTAGCTATGCAGAGCTGGTACCTGGAATGGGTAGAAGGTTGGATAGTGCGAGTGCATGCACTCGACGAAAGATCCTAAATACACGATGGAGGATAACTGAAACACGTCGGTGCCATCCCGGGGGAAGCTCTATTGTCATCTCAAATCTAGCGCGAGATGGGCATAATAGTGCGCAAACATTGTGAGGACACGATAAAGAAAAAAGAAAATATCGATGCTTCGCTCACGGACGATCGCGTCCTATCTATCCTGACGAACCGATGTTCCCGTTTCGCTCGACCTATCGCTGCAACGCATTCTCGCACAGAACGCAGCTGACGAGACTTTACGATTTTTGTTTTTTATCTTTTTTTCCTATGGTACGGTTTGCAGCCCACGAGTACGTTTCGAAGCGAGTGAAAACGTGAATGGTTGGCTTCGCTGGGTTGAGTAAACATGGGTGACTCACGGGCTCGCTTATTATAGGTTTTAGCGTCGTTATCGCGATCGAACGCGATGAATACCGTGATTTCGCGATGGTGCGATCGATACACCGTTTTCATGCACGCGCCTATTTCTCTTTGTATCAATATTTTACAATACTCGCGCACCATTCATTGGCGGATTCGTTTATCGTAATAGTTCGTATCGATTTACTAATATACGGACGTGTAATATCCATTTGCGTCTCACAACCCCCTATTCATGCTTGTTGGCAAGCTTTTTTTTTCGTATAATAAAGCGGAAAACAAGTGAACAAGTATTTTAATCCTCTCGTTCCAAAAATTAATTCTCCCTACATTTCTATAAATTGAGGAATTAAAAAATTGTAAAAAAAATCAGAAAAATCATGTTGGGGAAAAATTATCGTATTTTTAATGCAACAAGAACTGCTGTGTAAAATAAGCGTTCAAATTTTTTCCCATTCAAATTTAAAACGAAAATAAAACGCACTTTTTATGAATAAATCGTAACATACAATGTACTGATGTATTCGCTGGTTAAATTCTATGCTCGTGCGATCCCCATTGACGTTCCTAAACATCGAATTAGCCGCACCGATTCTTGCATGCATATTCCGCGTTACCTATGCAGCGACCGTGGACACGTGCGCATACGTTTGCGGAAGCAGTTGACTGTGCATTGTGACGGGGAAATTACGCGGCGACTTTTCGACACAACACGGAGGGGACACGAGAAAAAAAATGAGTGCAGCGGGGCGATGAGCAGGGGGTGTGGGGCTTCGACGGTCTCCAAACACGGCGTTTTCTGTTTCCCATTTGTCGCCCTTCTTTTTGTTGCTCCATCGGAACGCGATTGAAAAAAAATCATCGCTCTCCCCAACGGAGTTTTCATCCGTACCTGTATCGAACAGCTGTGTCGAGTTTTCCGCCAGGATCAGACAAAACGACAAAAAAATAATAATACATAAAGATTCGAGATCGAATCGTCTCGTTCGGAGCATCAGAATTGAGTTTTGAAGCGTAATGCGTTGCGACCGAAGACCGCGATACATCCGGGCCTGACTATCGCTCTCTCGCATCTACTTTGTGCCTGCGCATTCGAAGAACTAAATAAAATTAAATGCCAAATAAGGCTCACGTGTGTTTTGTAAGCGCGTGCGTGCGGAGAAACGAAAGATAAATCAGCTTATAAAGTGGATTTATATACGTGAAAAGTAACGGGATGAAGCGTAGAGTAACGGTTTAACTTGTGGTACACGGTATGCGCCGCGATAATATATAACAGGGTCACGCGGTGGAAGAACTGGTCAACGTTTTACGCCATGTCGCCGAGTGTCAAGTTACAATTTAATAGAAATTGATTTAATATCAAATATTTAATATTTAAATAAATATAACAAATATAAATATTTAATATTAAATATTAAACATTAAATACTTTTTAATTAGCACATTTTTTTTTATTGCATCCGATTTTTCAAGATTCTGTGGATGCCGAAAACGTTGAGTGGGACATTAGTCATTGAATTTTCCAACGAACGGGACCGCGAAATATCGCGAGCATATCGCGGACTAATTCGCTAATCTCGCTCCTCCGCCGCACATCGGTCAGCGAGTACGACGAGTCTGGGAATAGGAATCTCGTGAATTTCTCACGTTCGGCACGAAGGCGAGAAATACCGATACGAGAGCGTCACTGACGAATAGAAGAAGAAGAAATTTCGCGTTGTTACCGATCTACGTGTCGCGAGTACCAACGAGAGGATATCCGTTTCGCTTTCATCCCAATTGAGAGGCACCAATTGCGAATAGCGAATGTCTTCATTGCGACTGAACGATGTGCTTCGAATCGTTAACGGAAGTAAAGACGGCGTCGCAGTGCGGAGCTCTCTCGGAAAGCGCCGAACTGCGCGAGAGACGAATACCGGATTGAAAGATAACTCGATCGCCGCGCAACAATCGTTCGGGACATTAATTAAGCAATGAACCCGAACGCGAACGCGCTCGTAGCGGTCAGGTTACTCAAACCTCCCGACGTCGACGTAATATTGCGATTGCGAAAGCAGTTTCATAACGACGAGTCCTACATTGGCTACTTTGCGGTACGACGGCCTCCGCGCCGCTCGACCTAGAATAGCCCGACTAACTTTTCGAACTATCGCACTGCGGGGTTACTATGAACATAAATATTAATAAGTTAGCCGCGGCTAAGGCGACTGCGGGTAATACGGGAAAAAAAACGAAGATTTTTGGTTCTCGTTCATTTTTACTCGAGTTTTCTTATTATTATTAGTTTTTTTTTATCGATTTTTTTATTTATGATTATCGAGAACATTAAATTATTGCACATCATTATTATTATTGGTTTAATTTGCATTATGTTTTGTTTCGAAGCCGCAAAGAATCGACGGATCGGATACAGAGTTGACATCAGTCGCCACAGATCAACGCAGACACGTTCCTAATCCGTAGGATTTATGGCTCTTTTTTTATGTTTTTTTCCCCCTTTTTTGCTAAGCGTCCTCTTTTTTTTACCGAATAAAAAGGAAATCTGGAGCGGTCGCTTCCGCGGTAAGGTCGTCACGCGTCGATATTTCATTCCCGTTACGCGATAGAGATATAACAGCGAAAAAAAGGGATATTAAGCGCGGCAGCTAAACTGCAGTTAAACGGAAAAAAATGTTGAGCCATATGAAAGAGTACAGCAACGTCATGGTTACTCCGTTAATCCCATAACGATATTTTGAACCGTTTCAATCCCATTGTTCGCATTGTGTGATTTTCCAAAAAAAAGTACGGACAACGAAAAAAAAAAGCGTTTCGTATAACTCCCTACATTCGGAGAGTTTCCGGAAAGGTCGTAACAGCTTCATCTGCCAAATTTTGTTCCAGTTACGTTGGCGAAACGTCAACCGGGATTTATTGCGCTTAAAAAACGGTGTGGGCGAGAATAATGAAAAATCGCGGCACAGGTATCGCGAACAATGGGAAAAGCGCCCGAAGGGGACATCGATTGGGGTTCCGTAGAGATATTTTACTCTCTCGTCCTCATCCCTCCCCTTCAACGCGATGGAACGAGTTTGGTATTAGTAGAATCGAACGATTCGATTCGATGCTCTCACAAACAGGTGGTCATAGAATAGGCGACGCAGAACTAAAAAATGTTTCGATTTCTTCGAGGAAGGAATTGGCTGACGAAGGACCCAAATGAAATTCGATACTTGAGCCTCATTTCAAGAGTTCTGTTATGTAAACACAAATTAATAATTAATCCACAATGGAAATCGGTTTACACAACAACTAAGCTTATCCTTTGTGTATTGGCTGGTTCTGTACAATAGCCAGAGCTACGACCGGTTGTCTGAGCTCTATAAAAGATTTCTGAGAAATCCATTGAGGCGTGGATCGATCGATCGCGCGGTGCGAGTCTTGATCGTAATTAACGGTCGGCACTTAATACCGTTCGTCGAAACATTACCCCAGCCTGATTCGATAGTTTAGCATACATCGAAAGGATTTTTTATTGTCAAAATTATCCTTGCCAGCAAGACAGTTATAGAAAACGTTTTGTTATTTCTAATTGACTTTATTCTTTTCGTTGCAAGTAAAAAAATGTTGATTATAAAAATAAATATAAATAAATAGCGTAAAAATGCCTAGGTTCGAATATAACAATGTGTTGACGAAATTTCGTTTTTTAAATATAATTTTTTCATTTTCTCCACCTACACCAACGAATAAAACAGATTTTTTTGTCGGAACAAGGAAAAGTTTCGAGAAGTAAATGGACAATGAGCCGGGAATGCTGGTAGAGCTGAGTGTATGTATCGGCGGTTACAACGAGGACTCGGCCGATCGTCGAAGAAGAGGAAGATAAAGAAAACGACGACGACGCTCGGGTAGGACGAAGATTCGTCGAGAGTGCGCGTCCACGAGAGTGGCTGGCGGGCAGGTGGTCTCGACGGGCCATCGGACTTGCCGCGAGCATCGGTGGGTCGTATCGTAAAAACTCTGCGCACGTGTTCACGCAGCCTCTCCACGGACGCGCTGCTGCATAAGTAGATCCCCAAAATGTCCCGATGCGAGATTCCGGCGCGGCCCTTCCCGTCGTCGATCGAACCCAGCGTAGGCCAACGCTCACGACGAGACACCCAACGACGAGATCCGATCCAACCGGTCGTGAAGGCTCTTCGCTGCGACTCGAATCCGTTTGTGCACCGGGAGAATAATGCAAAGCCACGAGAGTGAGAACGAGGAAAACTTCTAGCGAGTCCCTTTCAAAAGTCTCTTCGTGAAAAATTATCAGCGATTTGATTGGGCTAGAAATCTTCAGCTGGAAACAAAACCGAGCGAACGAGGCATCCGCAGTTGGTTGCGAAAAGCTTTGCGCGAGGTTGTTGCAGAACCTTGCAATGCAGAACCACCGGCGAGGCCATACATAGTCTCCGCAAGTTCTCTCGCGCCTCGGCACGTTCGGACTCGAGTTTAAATTGGCGCGAGCGAGAGATAATTGAGAAGAGAACTCATGCAACGGAGCGCAAGAGTAAAACACTGTACAGCCCCGTAGGGGCCTGTCCGTTGGGCTTCGTGTCGCGCGGTGTCGGAGGGAAGAAATAAATAAGCGACGCCGGTCGGGATCGCTTCCGTCCAATAACGGCATCGCTACGAAATTCTCGTAGGCGGTACCGTTGCAACTTTGTAATTTAATCTCGATTTATTCGCTGTAACGACGACGTCTTTTTTTTCTTATCACGATTTTCGTCGCGGCGCCGAAGGACTCGGTATATTATGTGCTCGAGCGCTTATCGCTGAGCGGTATTTCAAGAAGTACTTGAAGAATCTTTGAAGAAAAAGAGTAATTGATAGCGAATCAAGCGTTGTTTACTCCAGAAAATTGCGGCAATTGGCTGAGTAATTAAAGATTGATGATCGAGTTCATAATTTATTGAATTTCTTAAAAAATAAATTAAACAATTTCACCTGGCGCTGAGAAAAACAGCCAAATGGTCCGAATAATTTCAAAATTTTATTAAAAAAAATTGATTTCACTGAAATGATTTTTTCTTTTAGTTTCGCGACACTAGACTAATGGCGAATGGTCAAATCGACTTTTTGCGAAAAAACTCATTGATACAAATCGCGTAATTTAAAACTGAAAAGTTCATTCAGAGTGTATAATTAAATAACGAAACAATGCCCTTGAAAACAAGTAAGGCTGCGCAGAGATGAATTCAGGAAGTTGTATTGAAAAATTGACCTCTAAAATGCCCCTCCGAGCACAAACTATTCATTTCAAACATTATAATGAGGGTTGCGAGCGAAGGGCGAGTGTACACACGCATCGCGGTACAAGCGGGGCGTGGCCACGGAATCGAACGACTCGATATATCGGCGCGATAACGCTCGTCTGTACACTGAATATAAGTATCGAAGTTACAAGGCAGAGCCCACGGTACCCCAAGTTCCACGGAGATATATAGTATAGTTATACTATAAGAAGCGAGGCTCGGTTTTGCTCGTCGGACGTTTCTTTCTGGACCTGCCTTCGTCCGAGTCCTTCGCAGCCAGGACGACTCGGATCCGAAGATGGACTCTATAATTTCGTGCTTCGTGTAATTACGATTAGCCCTTCTGCGTACATCTCGTCTCTGTGTTTACGCTCATGTGTGGGTGTAAGAGCTCGTAAAAGTCACGTTTTCCCTGGCGCATAAGCGTTTGTCCGTTGTGTTTTTCGCTTCTTTTTTTTTCCTCTTTTCAATCCTCTCTTTCACCGGGCTCTCCGTTTCATTCCTTCTTTCGCTCCCGCTGAAACGCTTCGTCTCGCGTCTCCTTTCGTTCTGAACAACGACCCACGTCGGTGCAATGCGCGAGGACGGCCAATGACCGGGGGCACCGGTTCCCACGACTTTTCCATAGTCGCGGCTAAAATTGGCGTGCGCGAACGGCTTGCTCTGTTATCGAGACGATTTTTCGAACTCTCCGCCTTTACTCCCAAGGCGCTCACGAACCAGCTTCCTTTTGCCGTGCTAAGCGTTGGTCTATCATATATATTTAATATTCAAGACCGCGAATCTCTAAATATCATTGTTATCGAGCTACCAATGAAAATCCCCCACCAAAAAAAAAAACTCCTTAAAAATAACTTCTTTTTCAACTTGGAAGTCATATTTCTTATCAAGAAAATTGCGTAAGAATAATAATTCCACCGTAAATTTTCGGCTGACGGAATACCTCGTACAGATCGCGAGTCATCGAAATTTCGTACCGTCTCGTTATTACGAATAATCGATGATGCCAAATGTTCCCGCGAAATTCTTTGTAAAACCGACAGAGTGACGAATAGAAAAATATGAAAAAATCTACCTGAATGAACACCAACGTCTCCATCCGGATCTTCAAAATTCGAAGAATCGATTCCTCCGGCGCAATCTTCGCGATGTTCACCGGCCAACTCTTGAGCCCCACCGCGTTCATTTGTGCCGCAAGTGTAATCCTTGTCGTTGCAACAATCGACGGAATTGATCGACGACACGTTGACAGTGCGATTGTTCGAATTGGCGTCGCAGGATGCGGACGTGGTCAATCCGCGTCTGTTGCCAGCAACAGCAGCGCCGGTTCTGCCGAGCGTGCTCGCGCTTCTCGCCACTTTGGTACTGTGGGTCCTTCGGATGAGCAGGTTGGTGAACGTCGTCGAAGAACCACCGCTACCTCCACCGCTACCGGAACAACCGGGACCAGAACCGCCGACGTTGCCATTATTTCCGTTTTGCTTTCCGTTCAATCTCCTCGTCGTATCGCACTGATGATTGTTCGACTGTTGATTTTGCCTTATCGGCGTTCCGGGGTTTCGCAAAACCGTGTCCCTCTGTGCTTTGGATGTTTTTCCCGAATTCTTGTCGTCCCTTTCGTCGCGTTTCTCCTGAATTTCCGCGAAATTCTTCTTCGCTTCGTCTTTGTTATCGTTATCCTTAGGATCGTCCTTCCTTCGTCTCTCGCTCGCGCCGATCTCGTCGATTCCACCCTCCAAACGGGCGATCGTTTGGTTCAACCTACCGGAACTCTGCTCTTTGTTGTTCCGTCCGAGCTCCTTTCTACCGGTGAAACGACTCTGAAATCTTTCGATAGTCTTGAACGATCTCGTTCTCTCGACTTTCTTTCGCGTTTGTTGCTGCAACTGACTGTCGTTCGGGCCGCTCTCGGCGTGCTCGCTCGCGGCGCAGTTTCTCATGGGTCCCTCGAATATTCTCGTTAGCGACTGAACCTTTCCCCGCGACTCCGGCAACGCCGCCTCGCAAGTCACACCGCTATTGTCGATACTCGCGCTACGTTGATTCTTCGGGCGCAACTTTTGCCCGACGAAGGCATCGTTGTTGCTCAACGTACGGGTCAGTATCGCGTTCGGTTGATTCTTCGATGTGCTTATCGGAAACGTGTTGCAAGTGAATTTCTCGCTCTCGACGCTCGACAGGGCCTTCGTCAGCTTCGACGAATTGTGACGAGGCTCGCCGTCCAGAGACACGTAGAAGGTGGATCGCCTTTTCGGCGAATCTTCCGTGGTTTCCAACATCGTTTCTATTCTATTGTTTCTTTTCGTTTAAGAATTTTTCTTTTGAGATTAATTTCTTTCGCTAGACATCTTTCTCGTGTGCTTTGGGCATCGGTAAGCCGATGAACGGTCTCGTTGAAATTAGAGCCCTTTGGGAACTCGTTTCGACCGCCCCGCAAATCTCGTCAACCGGCTTTTTTTTCACTCTCGGCTATTTCTCGTCCGCTATTCAAGGTCCCCACATGCGTGTGTTCGTTCGAGCGTGGTAAATACGAGCCTTTTAATGGAGAGCAAATTTATCAGAGGAATTGGAATATCGCGCTGTACAAAATTCGAGTCGATACGAATGTTGGGCTTCGCGAGCAGTGAGAGAAATTCAAGATCCACGGGCACGGCCGATCTGGCAACGCCGATGACAGACGCGCACGTGTGTGCCGAGCGAGACGACACTGTGTTCCGTGTGGATACTAGTTTCGTCTTTCACTCGTCTTCGCCCTACGGATACTACTCACGTACGGAGGACGGAATAAAGGGGGAATATTAACCTTCGTGGGAAACGAGACAAATCAACCAATACGACGTTTATTTTAAACAATATTGACAATTATTTATTTTTTTATTTTTTTCCATACACAATATCTGTTAACACTTTCACTTGTTTATCTTCAATCACGACACGATTATGCAAGATTATCGATATATTAGTTATTTCACCGGCTTTATCGGTAGTTAATTTTTTATTCACGATCAACTGTTTTTATTTTTATGCTGTAAGATGAAACATTTTTGTAGAAGACTCGCAAATCCAGTTTCGAGATTATCGACACACTGTATATCGGGTCGGATTTTCTATCGAATTCGGTTCGTCACGCACGACGTCGATTATGCACGCAATAGCGAAGGAATCCATAGGACTTTTTTTGTTTTTTTTTTTTCCTTACGAGAAACCCTTTTCTTATATCCTTCCCCGGTGTCACGTTTCTTTTCTTTTTTTTACACGGTGTTTTTTTTTCTTATTCTCTCTCAATGATATAGCCCCCCCTCTTTGGTGCACGATCGTAGCTGTAACACACGCGAGAGCAGAGGCGACTGTCGCGTCACGACCTCTCGCCAGACAGACCCACGGCTATCTGCACGACTGGGCTGTCTCCTCGATTCCGTGGAACGATCAGCGCCCCTCGCGGCTGTAGTACAAGTCTCCTTTCGACTCCTGCTATGCTTGCGCCGCGGCTACGACTGTCCTGCATGCTCCTACAGTCACTGCACGCCGCTCCATTCTACGCTGCACTCGGCCAGACTTCCCACAGCCCGCCGTGCCTCGAACGCGCAGCAGGCGAAACGGCATGCAACAGCATGCAGATGTGGTCGCTCGTTCGGATTTAAAGAAACGGGAGGAAGACGTAGAGTCGGCAGCGACCAATTCTCGATTCATCCAATTTTATCGAATTACGATTTTTATTTTGTATAATTAATTTGCGTCTTTATTTCGTTTCGTAATTTCTCTATTTCCATGAATTTCACCTGCGGCTTATTGATTCAAGGATTCCGTCGATTGAGCCGAGAAACGACTTTCGGAATGGCGCGATTTTAACACACGTTAAGACGTATGGTTTTTTTTTATTTCAGATTTCGTCACATTAATCAATCTTCGGGGCATCGGGTATTAATTTTTTTTGGAATCCTAATCTTAGTTTTCTTTTCGATTCATTGAATCTTTCGCGAAAAACGTATAAAATGAAGAATTAAATTATGAGGGATGTTCGAAAGTAAAAAGGCCATATTATTATTTCTATAAATAGTCGTAGATGTGTTGCCCATTAAGAATTTCTATGAAAATCTTGGGAGATTATTATTATTTTTATTTATTTGGTTTTTTTAATTCTCAAGCGTTGCTATCGAACGACCGACATTTGCAATCGATCGCTGTCTCTTGAAACGTTTGTAAACAGTTTTCAAAATCTCGGCCATAGATCCCGTTAGAATCGTCTTCGTTGGATCCAATTAGTTCCAATGTTCGACTTTCTTGACGACATTTATCATTGACGCAATCTATACAGTTTTAGAGGTGTCTAACCTTTTTTTTCATCGCCTTTCAGAATAATCTATAAACATTCCGAAACCATGAAATTGTCTTTTCATTCGCATATTCTCTCTAAAAACTGCAATTTTAAATAGCGAAAATTCTGAAAAAGTTCGTACATATTCAGAAAAGTTAAAAAATTACTTTCTTTCGAAAGAAAAGTTAGATTGCCGAATGATTTTTTCAATGATATTTTTTTCGTTTACAAAAGCAATCTTTGCAGTACCATTCGGATGGATTTCTTTTCCAGATTTTTATCCCATTGAGAAGTTTTTGAAATCCTTTCAGTCTCGCGTTCGGCCGGATTGTAAAGTACTACCTTAATTCACAACGCAATGTTCATTTGCACCGTCGAAATAGGTGGTAGAAATGCGGGAGTTGGGACTGGCTCGAACCGATGAGCGAAACGGAGAGCGAGCTTTTAATACGAATGTTGGTATGGTCTACAAATACGACTGCATTAATGGTGCCTGCGACCGGGCGACAGTCATGTCCGACGTGTATACGTAACAGAAAACCGGCAGTCTGCGCGATAAAGCGCTTAGACTTAGAAGAGCGAGGGAGAAGGAGCTCGAGCTGACCAGAGTGTTTGAAAAAGTCGTTTATCTCGCCTCGCCTTTTCGCCCCGACGAATATAAATCCGTAGACTCGCGTATGCACTCTGTGCCATTCGAATTTCGAAACTCACTGGCCCGGAATTTCTACTTCGAATTCACTCGCAGTGTCGGCAGACCCAACGCCGAGATCGTTACAGCGGTCGGAATCCTAGATTTTCGAAACCTTGAAACACGATCACCTCCTTTTTTCCTACGATAAAGTACGCCTTCTTTCATCCAAAAAAAATAAACAGAGAATTATGAAAATTGGGTTGAAGAATCGTTTTCCCATTTCATTTTTGAGACTGTTCAAGAAACTCGCTTACAAGTTTATTTATCAATGTAAGCTTCTGTTCAAACGGGAAAAATGTTGAAATAAGAAAAAATCTTATCCAAATTGCACTAAATCTCGAAGTTCTGTGACATAAAGAAATGGGAAAGGAATTTGTGAATTCCAATCGCAGTCTTGTCTGTCAGCCGATGTAATAAAGCGTAAAGCCAAAATGCAGTGAGTCTTCCCCTTTGTTTATGCCCATAAGTGGATATATCCAGTGTCGAACTTGTGCAAGCAAAAAGTAGAGTAAACATTGAGTTTTTCCAGCTGGCGAGCTCGCCAGTCCGATTTTCTTCGCCTTCATTTCCACGGTCAGCGAATAGTCGTCGCGAAGACTTAACGCAGCGTGGCGAGCGCGCGAGATTCTCGACGTTATTCGGTGTATGCGCGCTTTAAATACACGTACAAGAGGCAACCCGCGCGTACGCCGCGAACCGGAGATGCATCGGACGATAGACTATCGAGTTATACGTTTCCCCTCGGGCGTCGCGTGGGACTTAATTGCTGCGATCTTAACGAACTCTCCGGGGTAGAAAGAGAATGGAAATAAAAAGAGGCACGATAGCGTCGCTCTCGGTGAATGATAAAGCGTCGAAGAGACGAAGGATTCGCCGATGCTGTGACCGGGAGTGCGCTTATTGCACGGCGACACGCTAGGCGAATCTCATTTCTTATTGTGCCGAGAGTCGCGAGGAGAAAAGCGTTGAGAGGTGATAGTGAGAACGATGCGCCGTCGTTTCGACGGACAAGTCCGGTAGTCCAAGCTTCATAGATACGCTTGTGGAACAAAGTGTCCTCATTAGTTTGAGAAAACGGCGCAATTATTCGATACAGTAATATGAGATTTTTTCGTTTTTCTTCTAGAAAATTTCTACAAATTAAAAAATTTCCGAAAAATATGAATATCTAAAAAAGAAGATTTTTAGTTTATGGACATTCTTTGGATTCGAAAAATACTCGGAGTCTTTGGAATGTTCACGAACGCGTCTTTGTTTTTATTTTTTTTAACTTTTCTATGATTTTTTTTTCTATTCGAAAACACCAAGAACACGTCCGGGCCCTCGTAAAATGCTAATTGCGCGCTGGTCGAATGTCCGCTCTATGCTGACGGGGTACAGGATGAGAGGTCTTGGCGTTCGCGGAGGATATGCAGCCGCAACGTGACGAACATCTGACACGCTTTTTTATCTCACTCTCTCGGTTTTCCTGCTCTCCCTTCGCTTCACGAACCGAGAGCGAGATACATCTTCGGTGCGACCAGCTCCGAAGGCGCTTCTCATATTTTCTCGTCCACAACAGAGTACGACGACCCAGCGGCTGCGCTCGAGAAACAAATACGTCGCCATTCTTTGCTTTACGAGCTTCGAGTCGTGTCCATTTTTTTCCAGGTTAAATATTTCACGGAAATTTTATAATTTATGCAAAAACTTATGAATCAACGCCGATAGAAAGAATGCAAAATACCTAAAGAAACTTAGTCTACGAGAAATTCAAGAATTTTCAGATAAAATAAATGGTGAAAACGTTAATTCAATGAATTAAATTAATTAAAGGGGCGCTATATTGCTCGCTAGAAGAATCGTTGTTTCCTCCCACAGTTAAAAAATAAAGAAAATAAAAAATGATCTCATTTTTCGAAGCTTCAGACCTTTTATTTAAAAACTCTTTTACTCGGCTAATGTTCAATTTACTATCATATTTTAGAGGCGGTGAGCTCGCAATTTTCATGGCGAAGGACAGAACTCGAGACGGGACGAAATTGTTTTCGCGGCGTAAGAAACGAAATATTCCGTCTATAGATCAGCAGGGTGCAACAAGAAATACGAGATGCAGCGGTGGAGAAAAAAAGAAAAACAATCTGAGAAGTACGACGCCCCAGTGGCTGGAGCGGATCCTGCTTCTTTGTTACGCCGATCTGCGTCAAGCCTTTTTCATCATGCGCGAAAGCGAGACTAATTCTCTCTCTCTCTCTCTGTGATATTCCCAACTTCGCTGAGATGCATCAGCGAAGCTCTTTGAGACGCAGCAGTGGCACATAGACGAGAGCTGAAAGTCTGCCGTCGACGCTAAACCGCCGTAGTCCCGACGCATCTAATACGGTAAGTACGCGGTACGTACGTGAGCTGGCACAGAGGCGAGCGCACATCCCGAGCCCTTTGAACGCGTCAACGGCATATGCGAACCCGGTCTCTCTATTCGCCACGTGTGCAACATGAAGCGACCGCGTGTTCTAGCAATGTTTCACAATGAAATCCAATAAGGCAGACCTTTCGTCAAATACGCGGATTTTGTTTATTAAAATAACAGAAAAAAATTCTCTTCGAATCCCACGTATGACCGGAGTGTAAAGCGAGTCCTACCTTAAGGAGCTAAAAAATATCGTGGTCGGTGGAGATTAAAGGGGTGCGCTATCGGTCTGTACATAAAAGCGTCCGAGTCGAGTTCTCCGCTAAAGCACACTCGCGATTAAAAAAGTTCACCGCTAAAGCATATAGCTCGCTCGTTCTTTCTCCGTCTCTCGTACAGTTCAGCGACGCGTTCTACGACGACATCCGCCGTACCTTAACCGAAGATAATGAGTTGACCGGACAGTTTGTCGACGACACGCGAGCGAGCGCCTCGTATGAAATCTGGACGATAAGCGCACATTGCGCTTGTGAACGAGTTGAATCAACGCCGCAATTACCAATCTCCTCGTATTCGGGGAATCAATTTTTTTCCGTGATCTTGTCGCGAAAGTAATAAAATCTTCCGGCCGCTTTCGTTTCAATGCAACCAATTCGTCCCCGCTCGACTTTTTATCTTTCCCTTCGCGTTCTCCTTTTTCCTCTCACTTCCGCGAAATTTCGGCGGAAATACAGAAAATGCTTCGTTCAAAGCTTCGTCGATAACTTCGACGAGTTTGAAAAAATTCGGAAGGAGAGCAAAATGGTTGAAAAACGAGTACCCGGTCGGAGCCCCGTCGTTCAATTTTCAAGAGGGCTCAGACGGCGTTCGGAGTTTCGTCTAATTTACGAGGGCGCCAGGAGATCGGTGAGCGGAAGGGGGCCGGCCCTGCGTGCAACCCTTTTTCTTCAAAGGTCTATAAATAATACGAATCCGCGGCGACACCGCGATTGGACCCCTGCCGGAGTGTAATATGAGGAATACGCGCGGATCGTTCTTACGCGTATTCGTTCGCTGCCATTACGAAATGGGAACCCTAGGACTTGGCAACGAGAGACCGGAGACGAGGAACCTCGAAAAACTTCGAACTGGTACGCACATAAAGTATCGTAGGGTTCGCCCAAAGCAGATGTGGGACATTTCACTATGATAGACGTCGAAGGTAAACAAATCGTGAATCACCTTGGTTTTTTCCACCGTTTTTTTCCCCCGATTAGATGAACCTTAGTCAAAAAAAAAGCATGATACGATTTTTTTTGCCATCGAGAACTCGATATGTTTACTACAGATGGCGGTTGGAATTTGTTTGCTCTTGAAAAAAAAAAAAAAAACAGATGAAATTTCGTGTGAGAATTGACACAGAGAATTCGCGAGTCAACGTTAAACGTCGCGTGGATAAAATTGCAAGTTTTTCATTTCGAAACTGAAAATTGGAGAAGACTTAGCGGTGGAAAATTCGTCGAGCCATGCCAAAATCACAGACGCATAAGACGTTTGAAACGATTCCGTGAGTTATAACCTGGCATTCTTTTATGTGACCGGTAATTAACGAATCAACGACTATTGATCCGATGAAAAAAATATATATATCATAATAATAATTTTTATATGAAATAGAAATTTGAAAAGAAAATGCTAATAATAAATATTTTTTTAATTTTTAATAACTTTTATAACTTTTCACTTTCGACACAGCTTGCAGTGCAAATCTGTCCTTCTGTCGTCTTAATCGTTGATGTAACATATGCATTATTGTATGCTATCTATCTATATACTTGTTCACGTCACGAGAATCGCGCGATCTCTCGTCGCGAAGTCTCGGAGCGTTGCTTCTGCTAGGCAGCTGCGTGCCGGAAGAACTCTTTAACAGAGGGAACGCGGCTATGGTAATTCGTGCTCGTGGATGGACGTCGGAGTCGGACACCGACTGGCATGCCTATTCGGGATTTGGATCGACTGCCGGACAAAGGTGGCCGCTGCTCCCTGCGAAGACTAACGAGCGAACGGACGTGCCTGCCGCGCGCGAGGTGTCACTGTACCATGAATACAATAAATTCGTTCTATGCCGTACTTCTCCATACGACACCGATGTATATTGTACGGGCGTTTTACAAACGGCGTATACTAACAACTGTCCGAGCCGATGAAACGTTGCACCAATTTGTTACTGCCACTGGAATCAATGCTAAAGAGCGCAGTTACGGACATTCCGACGAGCTCAAAGGGTCCGGGATTCGCGCCCTCGAAAAAAACTGACCACCTTTAGAACCGATTACCATATCGCTCAATCACACCTCTATCACCGACACTCTAATCCTCGTTTTGATCCGTTGAATTTTCGAGCTATATTATTTCTGAAAGAAACTGCGTTCAACCCTCGCGTTTCGGTATTTAGCTCGGCAAACGCGGGTTCCATGCGAATAATCCGATTATGCACAATAAAAAAAACTCTATTTTTTTATAACAAAAATAAATAACAATATAATGATCAATTATGGGAATTTAAGTAGTTCACCATTAGTTGCGACTATAATCAAAGAAATTTGAAGTACAATTTCGAAAAAAAATTAGAAAGAATTTCGAAGGGAATGCAAATTCAATTTGTAAAGGGCAAATTCACTTGTTTTTCAGGAACAACCCCGAGGGTGGCGGAATAGCAATAATCTGCTCGAAGTCAGAAAAGAAATTGCAACGTCCTAATGAACGGGTAAGAAAAATCGAGCTATTATCAATTATATTATCTGTTATGGCAATATAGTTGACTGGTGTATCCAAAATAGGGATATTATAACTATTCTCCTGCGTTCAAATAGTGAACATTTTCTGGACTGTGGATCGTTGGCGTGTTCGTCATTGGGATTCACCGCAAACTATCAGGAATAATCCTTAATTTATTCTGATCACTGCGAGGCCGCGTTGCGAACGAATTTTCGCGTCGAATGGAGGTATAAATCCTCTCCGATTCCATCGCGATTTTGCATTTGCGTACGCACACGAGGATTTGCATTTTATTCGATGTTCGCCGCGTTTACGCGAGAGAAAATAAAAGCATCGCTGTTCAAGAGAACGAAAGAGAAAGGCTAGAGAGCGAAATTGCCGAACGAGATCGCGCATAAAACACCTGTGCGGCTCGTCCTTACGATTCTGATTTTTTACGATCGCCATAATTATTCATCTCTATAAAGTTAGTGGATTTTACGACTCAAGAAAATAAAAACGAATGGGTCAACTTGAGATAGCAAAGTGAATTTTGGGACTCCATTATATTCGCCTCTCTTGCCGTTCTCCGTTATAATTTTCCAAAATAATACAATAATTGTTATAGTTTATATCAACAATGATTTCGCGATAAAAAATTATTCACAAATAATAGTGACGGACGAAATTGAAATGCTTTCCTTGGAAAAATCCGAAGAATACCGAGTAACAAAGTACGAGGAAAGTATTTCTCATATTATTGCAAACTATTTGCATTATTATTTTTTTCTATCGTTTGTTTTGAATACGCTTAAAATGTTATCGAGCTTCTCACGCCCCACCGACCCTAAACGTCGAGATTTTTCCCCTATGACGCGAATCGATTTCGCAGACTTCCCGGAAGAGCGGTAGATCTAGAGAAGCTACCAACTCCGTAGTATGCTGTCGAGACCGCCGCGAGTATCCGCCAGGATACACGGTGTTCGAGTGCAGACTCGATGGGAATCAACCGATCGCCCAGGTAGTTCAGATGCCACCGGAAACGACTGATAACATGATCGGGAATGAGACCTGCATGCTATTGGAGACGAAACAATCTTCGTTCGGTCCTGCGTCGAGGTTAATCCAAATTTTGAATACGAAAAACGCTAGAAATCTTATTCAAAACTTGAACCTTAAAGAAAGTCCCTTTGCGATGTTGCTTCTTTGTCGCCTAGGGTGGCCGCCTATCCGTGCCATACCAGTCGAAAACCTTCCCAAAGCAGACACCAATCGACGGGAGCAATGTCCTTTGCCCTAGAGTCTCGAGACAAACCGGGCGGAGCTGTAGCATGCGCTGGCAAAGTTGCTCAGCACCGAGACGAACATTCGGCAAGTTCCTTTCCCCAACGAGTTACAGCTCTCGAAACTACGCAACTCTCAACCTGTCGAAACGGACCTTCCTCTCGTCTGGTGTACGGCACAATCCCTGAAGCGGTCGCAGATTCATCAAAAACTTACAAGCCACCAGCGATCTACATTGAATGCACGACGACCCCCGAAGGACCATTAGCCCGGGTTACCCAAGTGCCCCGAGAGTTTGCAAAAGGAGATTCAGGCACGTATTACGAAACTTTCGTGAATCACGACGGTGCCTCTCCAACCGCGACGGTCACTCGATCGAACAAAATCAACGATTGTAGCACTCGGAGGACTTGCGAGTTTCTGGAGACCAAAGTCGACCATTCAGGACCCCGGGCGAGGGCAATAACTCTTCCTGACGGGCTTGATAACTTCAGGTACTTCACTAACCTGGAAGCATGTCCGATGGAAAACGGACCTGTAGCCAGAATAAGTCAGCACCCCGGAGATCTTACAAAAATGATTCCGCAACTGAAGAGCAATCTCCAAAAATCGCAACCACTCCAAATACCCTGCTGTTGCGACAATGAGAGTTCTGAACCGGTAATCCCTTGCCCGAGTCCACATAAGCGCTCAATGGTTTCGTGGTCAAATGATATGGCGAATGCTGCCGCGCCGGGTGTGACGACAAGAAGGAATGGTCTGACTCCAACGCCATCGGAGTTGAGAACTCATTTAGGATCGTCTGACACGAGACGAATTATGAAAGGAAAGCCTGGTGTAACGCCGAAAACTTGTCCGACCTATTGTTGCCCCCCTGTTCCGTGTATCATCCGCGAATCACCATTTTGCAAGGTCCGTTCAGCGCGAAGTCCTGCAAAAACGTGTCAGAAGTTCGGGAAACAACCAGAATCATCAGTTCCTCCGGGTAAGCCGTGTTTCTGTCCTGAGAAACGTCGTCCCAAATCTCCGATTCAGTCACATTCTCGAATCCATCCGCTACCCGGTGGGTCAGTCTTTCCCACGTGTTCGGCTCCAACGCTCCCAGAAATAGCTCCGGTTCCGTTTGGTCCCAATCGTTTTCGTGATTATAAGCCGCGACCCAGAACTTCGGGGCCTCGAAGAGCCACTGGGACAACGCGAAGACAACCGAAACAGTCATTCAAAGTCAACGGCAAGTCGAAAAAGCCAACAAAATCGTTAGTTAAGACGGCGACCAAGGATAACAAGAAAGTAAAGACGAAGGACAAAGAAACGGGCGCATCAAAGGAAATCATAGACGCTCCCGGCCCTTTGCAAGACGATGAAAAGAAAGAATCGACAACAGCTTCCGAGGAAACTCTGTACGTGGAGTGTCCGGCTTTCGCGTCCAAGGCAATTCAATCAGTTTGCGCATGCGAGTCTAAAGGCAATCAAGCCTGTCCGTCAGACGATGAGCCGTTTTACATCGAGTGCCCGGCTTTCGAGTCCAAAGGGAATCAAACGGCGTTAGTCCACGAGGAGCCGACGTACGTCAAGTGTCCAGCTTTCGAGTCAAAGCGAAATAGATCGCTGCCTCGCGTTGAGGAAACTGTCTACGTCACTTGTCCGGCTCTGGCGTCTGGGAAATCGAGCCAAACGAGTACGATGTATGTGCCAAGGGAGGACCTGTTGAACGTGAAGTATCCCGAGTATTTCGTTCGACCCAAGACACTGGAAACTTCCGGAACTTGTCGCAACAAAAGAAACGATCTACAGGCAGAGCGGCATTTTTCCGTCTGTGAAAATACACTTCGAATGAGTTACGAGCAGCGACGGAATCGATACGCGAGAACTCTCGTTTCGAGCGGGAGAAGGCGGAGATTCGAGGATGAATTCAACGAAGCGTCCACGAGACCGTATTGTGTCAGAGCATAAACTGAGTCAGACATTATCCAATATATCATACTTGTATATATTTTGTATTCGCAGTTAATAAATTAAAAAACGAGTAAAAAAGTGGTCTGTTAGAACTTGTATTCATTCTTTTTCTAGAATTGTGCCGTTTAACGATCCACAGTTAAAAAAGAATGTCTTTTTGTAACGATTGCAATAAATACATTTGTTAATCACGAAGTTATTGCAAATAGAGTCATTCTTTTAAGGTTTGATATTGAGTTTCGATGATAAAAAAATAAATCCATGTCTTAGATTAAAAGAAACTGTTTATGGCCGTATCTTCGCAAGATAAATCTTACTTACAGACACGGAAGTCCGATAACCAGAAGCAAGCGCGTCATGACCGTGCCGAAAAGGATCAACCGGCAGTTTCGCCTTTGAAAAATAATAAGAAGGACGTGGTTGAAATACAGAAACTGGAGGGGTCGCCACTACGCGGTTCGCCGGACGGCAAGAAGGAAAAGTTGAAGTTGCGGGCCGTTAAATCGCGAGAACTTCGAGCAGGTGTCGTTTATTACGACTGCGACTGTTATCATCGAAATGGCCTTCAACAAGATTGTCCCAGAGGAGGTTGCGGAGGTTTTAAAAATGATAAAAAAGGAATTGCATTTGAATACCACTTTGGTAACGATTGTAACATTGTTGATGTTTTTTTTGTTTCAGGCACGAAGCCCTGTCTCGCAAAGCCCTGGCCAAATTGCGACATGTCCCGATACTTCAGGTGGAAATGGGGCAGGTACTACAAGCTTCTCGATTTGATACCCCCTTCGACTTTCTGCGGACCGAGAGATGTGCTCCTTAACGCGAAAATAGGAAGGAACAATTGTTTGAAAGTCGAAGGAAAGGATGAGAAATTACTAAAAACGACGCATGAAGCGAAAACGAAGCATGAGAAGAAGGAAAAACGACAGCAAAGGAGGGGGAGAAATCTTAACGATAACGAGTGTTGCAAACAGTATGCAATAATCCCTATAGCTATCGATAAATCGTATCGTGTATAATAAATTCATAGGCCATCCGAATTTTCACGCGTTTTGTTTTTCAATCTCTTCAAGTATTATTATCATTCGAAGTAAAGCAATCATTGCTATTCCATGATTCAATAAGAAAAAGTTATTTTCCGCACTTATCAGTTCGGAGTTATATGAATGAGAAGATAAAACTAAAAAATTTGCCGAAACAATTATCCGAAAGGGCGACGTCCTCAAGTTATGAATCGAGTCGTGTCGCAAAAATAGTTTCGGGTAATGCAGATCGTGGGTTTCTCTCAAAATAAAAGTCGTCGGGAATTTATTCGCTTTCCGAGTGTGCGCGTTTATTTTCCGACCACGACAGGCCAGACGACAGCTCGACGGCGTTGAATGGGCAAAATAAACACTCGTCAAAACCGAGCCAGCGTGACAGGAAATTAAAGCAGTTGCAGGTACAGCAACTTTCAAAATATATAATCATTAATTTATTTAATTTTTCTGCAAAAAATTGTCTATCATCATGATTTGGATTCTTTGCTTAAAATTCTTCCAATTTTCTGTAAGAAAATCACTAAACATTTATATTTTTTCCGGATGAAAATTAAAATTTTAATAATTCGCGAATGACTTATCTCGTCCGAGAGTGGAAGGAATTGGTCCGCGAATTTATTCAATGCCTTTGGGAACTTCTGAATGGAGCGATTCTATCGAAACGACTCCGAAAAGATGTTCTATGCGAGTTTTACGGTTGCCTTCGTGTCTCCCGCTTTAAAGGAGTGGCACGCCTTTTCTTGGTGCGAGACAAGAAAGTTGTGTCCCTCGAAAACAGCATCCCGCGTCGACAACGACTCGAAGGGAGTTTAGAAAGAATCGGAAGAAGGTGTGGAGACTCGTGAAGTAAGAAAAACAAAGATAAAAAAGGGGTATAGATCGGTCGTGAGGAGAGCGTAGTCGAACGCACGTGCGACGGCGCCGTGATGCGACTGACGCCAGACAGGAAGTAACGGAGAGTCGACATTTGTGTGGCCGAAACACCGGCTGAGCTTCCGGCAACTCTCGGAACAGTCTAAAATTTTACGACTTAAAAAGAACTGCTTTACGAAAATTGGGTTTTTCCCGATCCAGTTCTGAATTTAGCAGTTCTGACTCCGTGATAAAAAATCGGCACTGATTATAATTTCGCATGACTGTCCGATGAATGCAACCTATTCCTCGGTCGGTCAGTGTACCTCTTTAGTCGTGCAATGGTCAGTGAAAAAAAATAATAGAAATATATATTATTATAACTGCGAGATAAGTGCATGTTCAACCTCACGTCCGCATGCCAATCCAATGATACGTGTGTACATGTTTCCTCGACCGTGGTACTGTTACCGTTATCATTAGTAGATCTGTGCGAAATTTCATCATAGCGCAAAAGGGAAAGGCGCTCTTTAACGCACTAATGAAAACACCTGCCAAGCGAACGAAGTGTTTGTGGAAACGCATTTTCTGTGATGCCTATTACTGCTTCGGCATATCTATCTGAACCAAAGGACCGACGTGTGTAAGGCTTGTTTTCCTTGAACCTCGAGCCTTCGTAAGAAAAATAGTATTCACTTTCACTCTGCATATCGCGTTTCGTACTTTTCTAAATCCTTACGAGCTTTACTGAAATCCACTGATTTTACAATTTTTATGTTCATTTGTTGCTTCACTGAGGCGTTAAAAATGTTCCGTTGGACCACTTTGCCATCGATGGTAAAACTCAACAGTTCCACGAGCCTGTATATTTTCTCACGACTTTACTTCTCCGTGCTGCACGCACAAGATAAGCCTTGAAGTTGAAGCTTCAACTGTTTTATTTACCCAAACGGCAGGAGCGTTTGCATCGAAATAGGATCATCGACCCGTGTCTAAGCTACTGATGCCTTTCTTAGGGCGCCGGCCTTGCTCGAAGAAGGAAGAAAAGAAATGTTACAAAAACCAAAAATATCCGATTAAAAAAATAATATGAAAATAATTGTGCAGAAGCCAGATATTTACTCAGTGAAACGCATAACTCCGGTCTTTTTGCCCTAAAGGGCAGACCGGGATTTTAAAATAGATCCTTTTTTCATTCGACATCATCAATCATAGTCTTTCCTCAAGCCCCGGAGTTTGGTCATGAATTTTTCCTAATTTCCCTCGAACCCGGGATCAAAAAGGTAACCGATACTCGTTGGTTGACCGTTCCCACGTCTCGAGGATGATAAATGAGACGACTATCAGCGTCTCGTCACGGAAGATGCGCCCGCGCGGCGATCCCCTCGATCGCTGCAGTCGGCTATAAGTAGGTATGTTTAGGCGCGCGACAGCCGACGCGTACAATCGTCGGCGAGCACTTTCACGGGGCGTGAAAACGTGCTCGCCGATGCCCGGGGATACTCAGCCGACGCCGCGACGTCGTTGGGGCGCGTAGCTGAACTTGGGATAAAAGCGCAAAGGCAAAAAAAGAAGACACGAAAACGACAGACAGATTAAGAGCCGCGATAGGGAGGCAGACGAGTTTAACCGCGTGTGGAAGTACCCGGAGTTAAGCATCATCGTGCGAGAGCGGTAGCCGAACCGAGCTTATCTCAGGCTTGTCTTGTTTCGCTTGTGAAAGAAAAAGGTTCCACAAACGCGCCAGTTTTTCGAAAGTACAGATTTCCATCATCGTGAGCGAAATAATAAAATTAATAGAAGTGGATAAAATCTGTTTTGCACGAAGTCTCGATGGAAAGGAGAATATCTAGAAAGAAAAAAGGAGCAACGATAACGGAGACGTCGAGCGCGAGTACGAAGAAGAGAAAATACCTATGTTCACGAGAGGGGCGCGACACCGCGCGCTCGGCTACGTAGAGGATATATTTTCAACGAAGGTCACCACAGCGAGAGGTGGCTCTTTCTCGTGTTGTTGATGCTGGGATCTCTCTCGGCGATGCGCAAATCGCGAAGAGCGAGGCTCTGGAAGGGATCAGTGAGAGCGAGCAAGCGGGGAACGGGTCTCGAGTGAATGCAACGAGTGCAACGAGTCGCGCTGGCCCTTGGCCGCGCCACGTGTGGGAACGAGGTCTCGTGGTTGCGCTTTGCCATGCTTTGCCCGGCTTCGCCTCGGGGCTGAGAAGGAATCGCAACCGGTGAGTTATAAAGCGCAATGCAGCGGAGGATAGAGACCTCCGCTATTCGCTTGCTAATGTCTGCGGTACTCGCTAATGTCTCTTCGAAATCGATTTGCGTCGCGAACGAATGAGCGATTACTCGAAACGGTAGTTTTAATCGTTGTTTTGGCGCAGCGGCCCTCCGCGCGGCGATCTAATGAATTATACCCTTATAATGCCGCTTGTTAACGATCGAATCAATTTGAAACTTTTTCTTGACTATTTTTTTAAACTCATAATTTATTATTCGTGATTTTTTTATAAATAAGAATCATTTTCTAATTAATTCGTAATCGACGAAAGAGAAAAGAGTCTATGTAATGCGGACATTGATATTAACAAAGAATAGTATAATAAATGGTATTTCATGGTTGCTTTTTTGTTAATATTAATATCTCTCTTGCACGTTATTTACGGTCGATTTCCCATTTTTTTGTGAACTTATTTGTCATTTCCATTTCAAAGTTGAAATAGTCTTATTTCAAGAATGTAAAGAAACGTGCAGAAAAATACTACTTTCTTAAGTTGGCTTCAATAAATCATAGTAAATTCGCACTGAAACTTCCTTCCCAGCGAATCAAATCACGTTTTGAGTATTTTCGAATCCGCACAATCTTATATTGACACAATGAAGGCACCAAATAATGGATGCGTTAGTTTCAGTCTGCCGATCGCGATCGTGACGGAACGTAATCGAGCCGCACGCGATTGCCGATTGAATAGCGATGTTGCAGTAAAATCGAGAGGGACGGCCAAGTTCACTCGGGAGAAGATTGAAGGGATATCGGTGCGAAGAGAGTCTTGAACGCCTATCAGCATCAGCGTCCGGATTCGGAGTGAAAGACGATACGAGGAGCAAGAAAAAAAAATAGAACGGCTGATGAGAAGGGAAAAGGATTCGCTACAGTGGATTTATTCGCTCGCGTAAGATTCACCACGGAATCACCTTGCCGTCGGTCAATGATCCGCGACTGTGTGTACGGCCAACGTTTCTGTACAGTGTACAGTTGCGTATACGTGTGGTAGGAATGGAAGTCACGGCGAGGCGAAGGGAAATACCTTATACGCGAACTGACCACACGTTCAGCCCCACCTTGTAGGGGGTGTACGCCATTAATGGCCCGCGCACATACGACGATGGAATAACGTTCGCCGGTTATTTTCGCGTGCATGCAACTGTACGTATATTCGCAATCGTGCTAATACAGAGGAAGCCAGAAGAACTCTCAAGAACATTATTTTTTATTAATTTTTTTTGGGACTGCCAGAAATTATTGATAAAAACAAAAAATTAAGAGCGATCTCGTACGAAAATGTATCTTGTAATAGCCGGCACCCGGTTCTTTTTTACCAACCGGACCCGCATGCATTTTTTTTTCGAACAACGAAATTACAAGTCTCCTGTAATTATGCCTGCTGCCAATTCTTGGTCAAGCGACTATGCGTGACACTGCAATTTCACAAGTACATGCAATTGCTTGGTAATGTTTTGTCGAACTTCGAACACGCAATCGCTGTGCTTGTAATATTTCACAGGCTCATATTTTTTAATTACGAAATTATATTATAAACTACAGTTATGTTATAAAAAAATAATCGAATGTTGGTGAGGAGCGGTCAAGCGGGGGAAACAGGCGTCGAAGATTTGACCAATAATCCTCCATTAGTTACTGTATCATCGATAATAATTAACCAATGGATTATTGTGAGTTCAAGAAAATTGCAGGTTTCTACGAATACTATGACAAAGATGAGAAAAAACCTACATCGCTACCTACTGTGACAGGAAAACTTAGATTCTGTACCTCGACGTCAGAACCACGATTTGACTCCTCGATACTCTCTGCGATGAAATCGAAATAAATATGAGTCGCGCGAATTGTCAAATCTCGATGCTCGACTCGAATAGACGACAGCGAGTTCGCCGGCCGCGACAGCGCCGCGACGAAATAGATCGCCCGATATCGACCAATAGGGCGAAGGGTCGAGCCGAAACGTTACGCGAACGCGTAACGAACGCGATCGAGAGCGCGAGACGACACTTGTCCTGCTACCTCTGTAAAGGACAGTCGTCGTAGTCTTAATCCTCGAGGAGTCTCATACTAATTGTCGATCTCGTAATAGTTGTGTTGTATTGTGAAAAGAATTCGTGAATTATTCGTCTATTACCGTTGTCAACTTTGGAATTACTTTGTCAACTACGGATCGCCGTATCCGCGTTGGAAGAATTTGACAATCCCGTCGAGCGGGCTGTAAGGTTGCCAATAAAATAGCACGCACGTAAGTCAAATCTTGTTCACTGGAATTATTCTTGCTTCGCCGATCCCTTGCAATCCTTCCCGGGTCATCCAGCGGAACCCCATGCGAATTACCGCGGCTGGTTAGTCAAAGGTAAATAATTATCCGAATAAAAGTATCGTTTGTTAGTTCGTAAAATTAACTGGCGCTCAACAGAAATTAAATCGTCAAACAGAGCCCCGGCAGCCACTGACCCAGGCCGCGCCGGGTGTGAATACGTCGAATTTCACTCGACAAAAGTATTCTGTCTCATTTGGCGCCCAACGTGGGGCCACGTTGGAAATAAATTTGTAAAAATTATTTAAAAATTGTAAACTCAATTAAAATTTGTAAAATTATTTGGAAATCCGTAAAAGTGTTTCGGAAAATTGTCAAAGTGTCAAAATAATTGTTAATGCGGTTAAAATTATTGTCAAAGTGCTAAAACAATTTGTGGAATATTCGAGCCGCTGCAAAATTTTATAACGGCCGAATACGGAGAGTCGTCGAGGCGAGCGTATCGAGCCAGAGAACATAGGCGCGTAGCGAGGCCGAGTCTTTCGGTCGCGCTTCGCCGACGCCGAACGTAAACATAAACAGATCGCGCAGCGAGATAAAGTACGCGACGCTGAATCTCTCGTCCTCGAACTGCTCACCGTATTCGATACTCATACACGAAATAATATTTCAATAATTCGAAAATTCCCTGCTTTAATCCACACTGCTTTGCTTCGCTATATTTATTCCTTATATGTTATTTATTAATCTGTTAATCTGTACCAACGTTATTTAATTATTTATTTATTTATTTAACCGTATTTATGTCAATTAAAATTGTGTCAATTAATTGTAAAATTTACAAAACGAACATTGGCCCAATTCATTCATAAAAAAAAAAAAAAAAAAAATATATATATTCGAGAAACGTCAAATTAAATTTGTCAAAATAAATTTCCGTGAAGATCAATAAGAAAATTAATTCGATTAAATTCAAACAAATTTAATAATCGTCGAATATTTGGCAACGACGCATTGTCGGTTATTGTGGAAAATATTATGCTTCGTTCGCCTGAAAAAATGGCATTACGATCAAAGAAAAATTCTGACAAAAAATTAACGGGCGACCGTGGCTTTTTCGTGCCGATCGACGAGACGCTTTCTACACCGTCTGGTGTGGGAAACGCGGAAGGAAACGTCGAAAATACTCGGTCACTGGACACGGTCGTTCAGGAAAATTTAAGTGTCGGTACTCTCCCTACGGTGCGGGCGGGTACCCCGATCGGCAGGGGAAGGGGTTCGCGTGTAGCCACTCCGACGCCTGGCGATCCTTCAAGATCGACACAAGTAGAGACGATGTTAGGTACGTTGGTTAACCGACTCAATTTAGTCGATGTAAAATTAAACCACGTCGAGACACTCGAGGATAACGTGAAAGAATTAATTTTGCAAATGAAAATGCTAAATGAAAAAGTCAATAAAGAAGTCCCGACGCTTCAGCCCGCCTCTATGGGTGAAACGGCGGGCAACATAGAAATTCCAAGTACCGTTAACAACGCGCGGGGTAGCGATGCAAACTTTACCGTTGACGCTGCGCGGGGTAACGATTTGAATAGTATTGTCAGCGTCTCGCGGGGTAACGATGGAAATAATACCGTTCACCGCGTACCGCGTGATAATTTAAACACTATCGGGGTGTCCGAGCCGTCTGGTTTCGTGCCTCCGAATCGAACGAATAGTTTGATGTTGTCGAATAATAGGGCGTTTGAGCCTTATCGAAATCAGAGTACACTCGACGCCGGATCGTCAACCGATTCAATGGATGAATTGCCCGGGCAATCGGTTAGAAGGTCGCGAGAAACGGATGTTCGTCGAGTCAGCTTTCAAAATACAGGTAGTATGCGCGCCGCAAGCGCAAATTTGTCAAATATGCAAAACCGATACGAGACAAACCGACATGACGATAATCTCGCGAACAACAGATCGTCGCGCGAAAGACAGTCGATAACACCTCGACGAGGAGCTTTGTCGTGGCCGAGCACAGACTCGAGCGATAGTGACGACGACACGCGACGAAACGTCAGACGAAACGACAGACGTCACGGTTCACGGGGGGGAGATAATTTTCCGCGAAATAGACACGATCACTCAGTCCCGAATTACGACAGAGAACTCGACTCCGCGATGAAAATCGGTCGAATTGTCAGTAACTGGAAAATAACTTTCCCCAAAACCGAGAAGGATCCGGAACAATTTTTAATACTTTTGAAAGATCAGCTGAGTGTCAGCGGGATTAGGAAAGATCTGTTCGTCCCGTGCTTGTCGAACGTTTTTGAAGGCCCGTACAGAGCTTGGTACATGCTGAACAAACAGCAATGGCGTACGTGGAAAGATTTCACACGCGCTTTCCGTTTCCAATGGGCAGTCAAAAAGGACGACGGTGCACTCTTTGTCGAAGTTTGCGATTTGAAACTTGACAAAGGGGAATCGCTCGCGGAATTTACATGTCGAGCACGACTAATATTCGAAAGGATGCAATACCCTCCTACATTCCGCGAACAATTGAAACAGATATTAGTCAAATTTAATCCGCGACTGATCTTCGAAATATTAAATCTGAAAATCAGGAATTACGACGAATTCTTACATTATATAAACGAACGTAGCTATCTGTACCATCGCTCGATCGAAGCCCAGAAGGGAACGCGTGGGAGATCGTCCAGATCGGATCTGAAAAATATCCAAGACGACGAAGACGATTCTGACACCACATCGACCGACAGTGACAAAAGCGACGATAGCGACGATAGTAAAACCGAGCTGAAAGCAATGAACGCGAAATCTTCGCGTGACAATAAAGGCAAGAGCGGTAGCTCGTCAAAAAATTCGTCGAATAATTCGAAATCACTGACGAAACAGAGACTCGAGAAGAATCTCGAGACCTTTGACAAAACATCCAAGTCGGAATCAGGCAAGCAACAATCGAACACTAAATCGAGATTCGTCCGCGATCCGAGTAAACTGTTTTGCTTTAATTGTGGCGAAATGGGACACTCGACACGCTCTTGTACTGCTGATCGGCAGGTCGTGTGTCACCTTTGCTTCTCGAAGGGCCATGTCAACAAAGATTGCCC
This sequence comes from Ischnus inquisitorius, assembly GCA_963924025.1. Lineage (NCBI taxonomy): Eukaryota > Metazoa > Arthropoda > Insecta > Hymenoptera > Ichneumonidae > Ischnus > Ischnus inquisitorius. The sequence continues at coordinate 7,325,722 of OZ001245.1, read as the reverse complement.
AAAACAGTCGGGAAACGGGCAGGGCCAGCAATAGTCGAACCTCCGGCTACTGCCGTCGAAGGCCAAAAGGAGGAGAAAAAGATTGTTTTCAATATCGAACAAACGAAATCGCTTGACAAACCAGACGTATGCTCGGCTAAGTCGGCTAACCTTCAGCCACCAGACGCGAGCACTGACGGTAAAAACGACGCGACTAAACTCGAAGTTCTCACGATTCTCTCGAGCGACTCGGAATGGTCAGACGACGAATTCGAGTTGCCAACAAAATCCGATTCAGACGAATCAACATCCCACAACGAAGTGACACAGTTGTCAATATTGTCAACACCTGAAGCACCCGTTGAAAGTTCGAATTCAAAATCGCATAGCTCGCTTAAACTCGAACAATTAAAATCGTGGCAACCGGTCGGTTTACCGCCGACAATCATCCATCGTCTCGCGCAACGACGAATTTTCCGCGGTAATAGTGGTCTTAAAGAACCAACTAAAGTAATGCGAATCCCGGTAGAAATTTCGATCTTCGGTGAGAAAATTCGCGGAATAATTGACAGTGGCAGCGAACGATCGTTCATGAACCTCGCGACGTACGAGCGGGTAAAGCGATTTCAAATCAAAGAACTTTCCGCTGACTCGACATCGAAGAGCGGAGTACGACTTGGCGACAAATCACTCGTCAAAACAAAAGGTGGTACGTGTTTTGTAATTGACGTTAACGATATTTACGGTACGCAATGGTTCAGCGTCCTTCCAGAACTGTCAAATAATTTAATTCTCGGGATGGATTTCTGGATGTCATTCAAAGTCAAAACCGATCCGACAACCGAGACATGGGCTCTGGAGGGGAGTAAACACTCCTACCCGATGACATACCGACACGTGACTCGACCGGAATTACAAGTTTTGACAACAGAACAGACAGAGAAGCTTAGAACCTTTCTCGATGCTGAATTCGCGAAACTCGACGAACAATCGACTGGCGTAACCGATTTGACAAAACACGTGATTGAATTAACGGATCATACCCCACACCGACAGAAACCGTATCGACGAAGCGAAGTCATTCGTGAGTTTATTAACAAAGAGGTCGATCGGCTTCTCGAGAAAAAATATGTAACTTGGAGTAACAGTGATTGGGCGTGTTCTCCAGTTGTAGCCCCGAAAGCAAACGGCGGTCTGCGATTTTGTATCGACTACCGCCCCGTAAATCGACAAACGGCTAAACCAGCGTATCCCTTGCAACATATGAAATCAATCTTATCACAGTTGCACCAAGCTAAGATCATTTCGACATTAGACATGAGCGAGGCTTTCCATCAGATCCCTATGGATGAGGAGAGTCGAAAATACACCGCGTTCGTTGTCGAAGGGAAGGGATTGTTAGAATGGTTAAGAATGCCATACGGGTTGACAGGCGCGCCGTCTACCTTTCAATGTTTAATGGACAAACTCAAACGTCGAATTAAAGAACTGATTTCCGAGAGGGGACTTCCAAATAAATGGGCGGAACAAGTCTTCGTGTATTTGGACGACTGGATAGTTGTCAGTCAAGACCTTGACGAACATCTCGCGATTTTGTCACTCCTTTTCGAGGTTTTACGCGAAGCCAAACTAACAATAAATCGTACAAAAAGTAGCTTCGCGTGTAAAGAAGTCAAATTTCTCGGATACATAGTCGACGAACTCGGAATGAGGCCGAATCCAGAAAAAATAAAACCGATTCTTGAATTCCCGGTACCGAAAGACCGGACGCAGCTTCGACAATTCAACGGCCTCGTTAATTGGTATCACCGTCATTTAAAAAGCATCGCGCGCGTGCAAGGCCCATTGAATAAATTGACTAGCCCGAAAGTCCCGTGGCGATGGACGGAGGTAGAACAAAAATCTTTCGACGAAATAAAGACAGCATTAGCTAACGCGCCGCGACTTCACACGCCTATCCCGGGTCAACCCTTTATCTTGTACACTGACGCCAGCGACTTCGGCCTCGGCGCAATATTAGTACAGAAAGATCCGGATAATGACAAGGAAAATCTCATAGAGGTATTAAGTCGACCGTTGCGAGGCGCGGAACTGCATTACACGACAACTGAAAAAGAATGCTTGGCAGTAGTATGGGCTGTAGAAAAATTACGCTGCTACCTAGAGTCAATGCCGTTTAAAGTTGTCACGGATCATCAAGCCCTTCAATGGCTTCACGGGTTGAAAAATCCTGTAGGCCGCCTCGCGAGATGGGCAATTTATTTATTGCAGCATACAATGACTGTTGAATATCGACGCGGAACGACTAACGAAGCGCCGGACGCTCTCTCGCGAATGTACGACATTGACATTGATCACCGCGGTTGGGAAAAAATGATCGAAGAAACGATCAAAAATCGCGTGCAATTGACGAATATTTGCGACAAAGACTGGTACGACACGAAACGCGATCTCGTAATAAAAGAACCGGATAGATTTGTCGACTGGAAAATCGAAAACGACGAGTTGTACTACCACAGACCGGACTACGCGAAAATGTTAATTGACGATGAACATCCGTGGAAACGCGTAGTAAAACCAGACGAAATCCTCGGTATCTTGCAGGAGAATCACGAAACTCCGCAGGCGGGACACCTCGGTAGGGACAACACGTACGATCGCATTAGACAAAAATACTATTGGCCAGGAATGTCACAGGACATTAAATCCTATGTCGAAAGTTGCGATGTATGCATGAAGGTCAAATTCAACCAAAGACCACTCAAAGGACCGTTAATGACGAGACCATTGCTAACCCCGTGGGCCCAATTGTCAATAGATACGGTAGGGCCGTTCACCCGCTCGAAAAGAGGCAATAAATACATTATCGTTGTACAAGACCTTTACACGAAATTTGTCGAACTATGCCCAGTAGGTAATCAAACCGGGAAAATCGTTGTCAGAATTCTGGAAAACGTGTTCGACAAATGGGGGATAATTCCAGATTCAATTATCTCGGATAACGGTACCGAATATATAAATAAAGACGTCAAAGCTTTCTTAACGGCGAAAAAAATTAATCACATTACCACTCCATTGGCTCATCCACAGTCAAACCCTGTCGAACGCGTGAACCGTACAATAAAACCAATGATAGCCGCGTTTATAACAGGAAATCAAAACGAATGGGATACGAATTTGTCAAAACTTCAGCTAGCATATAACACAGTGCCACATGCAGGCAGTCGAGTGTCGCCATTCTATTTAAATCATGCACGGGAAGCCAATGTGAGTCAAAGAAAGCGTTTCGCCGATAACGAACAAGCAATAACGGACGACCTAGTAAATGACTGGATTAAAAAAATAGCTAAATTTGACGAATTACGTCACTCGGTAGAGAGTCGATTAAAATCGCAATCTGACAAGCGTCTTGCCAAATCCAATTCCGAGCGAACAAAGCAATATGACCTGAAAATCGGCACGGAGGTCTATTACCCAAATAAAAAATTAAGCAACAAAGCCGAAGGTTACTCTGCTAAGCTTGCTCACCGGTATGTGGGCCCAGCAATTGTTAAACGAATAATTGGGCCAATGATCGTCGAATTAGCGGATAAGAGCGATAAAATTGTCGGAAAGTATTATATAGGAGATCTCAAAATACCTCGTCGGAGCTTACGCACTTCTTGAAACTCCCAACAGATCCAACAACATTCGCCAACGATCGACGACATCATGGACAACGGCAACGAGGCAACGCTATCGGAATTGCTTCGACAGAAGCTCGAGATCGAGGCTCGCGTGGAAGCTCTCCGCGCTAAGATCGACAGCGAGCAGGAGGAGACTGCGTCGATCGCGACTTCGACAGATCCAGATGACGAGCACGACGACGATCGAGACGACGACTTGTCGGAAACGATGAGCGAAATGGCCAGAGACGTGATGAAGGATTTCGTCAAACGATTGGAAGAGTCTGACGCTGCAAATCCGGGATGCAGTCACACCGGATGGCCCCCGGAGGAAGGGAATCAAGCCGCTTCAACAATAAACCCTGAAGCGTTGCAATTGATCAGGGAAATCCGAGATCTTCCCCCTCCACGACTCAAGTTGACGAAACCACCAGCGAGAATCACCGCTGCGGAGATTCGTGTCGAAAATATTCGACGAAATCGTGTCTCTACAAAGAGCCACCCTCTGAAAATGTTGACAACGATGGGGAGAGAACTGAGAACCACCGACGATCCAAGAGCTCAAGTCGCCCCGTCAGTGACTGTCAAACCAGCACCTCTACGCGAGATGCCGAAGTTCGACGAAGTTCTCAAGGAGCTCGGCGTCCCTGAATACGCGGGCGCTGCCGAAGGAAAATCTCCACTCTACTTCGCAGATTGCCGCATCCTCAGCGACACAATGCTGAAGCGCCTTGTCATCAAACGCGCTAACATACTCGTCGAACGGATGCAGTCGACCAAGGTCAACCGAGGCACTCAAACGTTCGTCACCCACGTCGGGAAGCAATACGTCGCAGGCTGCGTCAATTGCCGTTCAAGAGAGCATCAGTTCAGAGCCTGTCAACTTCCATACCGGCCCGGATTCTGTAAAATCTGCGGCGCCGACGGATTCGACACGGAAGATTGTATCTATCCGCACGGAATCGAACATGAGTACGCCCTTGGCCGCTGCCCAGGCTGCTCGACAGACTTGACGCTCTACTGTCCGGAGTGTCCGGATTGCAACGTGCGCTACGGAGATATTGTCGATTGGCTTCGCCTTAATTACGCCACCTGGCCCACCGCACTAGTGCCGAAAGATCATCAGTACCTGATCAATGAAGGAACTGAAATCTTGAAGAGAAAGGTCAAGGCAAAGTTTGACGACCCGACGGACTACCCGAACCGAGTCCGTGCATTTCTCATTCGTGAGAACGCTCTTGGTGCAACTCCGACAAACGCCAATCCGGCTGCACCAACAGCCACGCAGTTGTCAGAGGAGAAGAGACTCCTGGCTTTGCAAGTATTGTCGTCTCCACTCGCCAAGAAGACACTGGACGAGATCATGCGGGAAAGGCCCGAGGTGCAAGATGGAGAAGAGATCCGCGTCGTTGTACCCACAAAGTACAAAAAATGATCGACGACGCTCTGACCGCCCGACCGACGACAATCGCGATCGCCACTTCGACAACCAACGCTCACGATCATCATTCTACGATATTCTTTATTAGATTATTAAGTTATGTTATATTCACATAGAATAATCGACGATTTGCTCGAAAATTTTGTTTGTTTTAAGCTTGTCAATTTTCATTTCGACATTATGTCAACAGGGCACGAAATATTCGCCAAACCAAGCTACAATCGGCAAATCCGTCGTATAAAATTATTTTCGTTAAACAAGCTCATTATTTAGTTAAAAGTCCGACGCATTTTTATCGTCGAAAAGTTTTGTTTTGTTTCTGAGCATTATTTTGTTTTCTTACTCAAACTTCGTCATCATAAAAGACGATTCGTTTCGTAATCTTAAGAATTGCGTAAACACTATGTACTAGATTTCGTTGCGTTGCGAATATATTTTTCACGCTTTAAATTATCAACCGTGCGTTACCTGCTTCGTCTCACTTTATAACCCTTCCCATAATCCACTGCAAGGGTCGGCGAAATATATCATTGACATATGTCGGTGAGAGAATAATTTCAGGTGACTAGCAACGCGATCCACAGACAGTTCGCTCGACAACCCGCGAAACTTCGTGTTCCTGACGTCAAGGTTCGAAGGAGGGGAGTGTGACAGGAAAACTTAGATTCTGTACCTCGACGTCAGAACCACGATTTGACTCCTCGATACTCTCTGCGATGAAATCGAAATAAATATGAGTCGCGCGAATTGTCAAATCTCGATGCTCGACTCGAATAGACGACAGCGAGTTCGCCGGCCGCGACAGCGCCGCGACGAAATAGATCGCCCGATATCGACCAATAGGGCGAAGGGTCGAGCCGAAACGTTACGCGAACGCGTAACGAACGCGATCGAGAGCGCGAGACGACACTTGTCCTGCTACCTCTGTAAAGGACAGTCGTCGTAGTCTTAATCCTCGAGGAGTCTCATACTAATTGTCGATCTCGTAATAGTTGTGTTGTATTGTGAAAAGAATTCGTGAATTATTCGTCTATTACCGTTGTCAACTTTGGAATTACTTTGTCAACTACGGATCGCCGTATCCGCGTTGGAAGAATTTGACAATCCCGTCGAGCGGGCTGTAAGGTTGCCAATAAAATAGCACGCACGTAAGTCAAATCTTGTTCACTGGAATTATTCTTGCTTCGCCGATCCCTTGCAATCCTTCCCGGGTCATCCAGCGGAACCCCATGCGAATTACCGCGGCTGGTTAGTCAAAGGTAAATAATTATCCGAATAAAAGTATCGTTTGTTAGTTCGTAAAATTAACTGGCGCTCAACAGAAATTAAATCGTCAAACAGAGCCCCGGCAGCCACTGACCCAGGCCGCGCCGGGTGTGAATACGTCGAATTTCACTCGACAAAAGTATTCTGTCTCACTACAGAAGCAACGAACAACTTTGACGGAACTTGCTTACCGACCGCTTACCGTTACGAGTTTCTACGTTACCGACGGCAAACTACTTGTTCAAACGTTGAAAATTGTCCCGGCGTACCGACTGCGAGTAATACTTTATTTCGTTGTAATATTTTTCAACAAGGTGTTTTTCCGGTTACCCGCACTTTCCCACTTGTTATCGATCGCCGCTGCAGCGATTACTTTGAAGATTATAATCAGCGAGTGAATTATTTGCATCCCTGATTACCCAGCGGAAATTGTACTTTTGAAGCTAAAAGCTATTCGCATTCTATGAGAATTCGCGATGGAGCCGGCGAAAGAAATTTTTCTTTGGGGATCAGCAATATTCAGCGAGAAAAAATTCAGAGCTGTTCGAGATAACGTTAAAACCTTCTTTTGAGTATTTCTTTTTATCCAACCACTGAATTGATGCAAAGAGTTGATATGCTTCCTTTATGCAATCGCAAACGTGTTAACGATTTTTACAATTTAACGATTTTTTTCTCTTAACAGCGTCACCGGATTTGAGTTTTTGCAATATCGGCGAATCTGACCGATTGCGCCGCAATCGACACGTTTTATCATTGAAATATAATGTTTCTCTGAGTGCGAGTCGTCGCCTACGTGGTTACTCGTTCGCCAACCGATCGCTACGATTAATTAATTCATCTCGCGTGCAATAGCGATCGAAGTTTAACAGGCGAGTGGGAAGTAACGACAGGACGGTCGACCAGATAATAAAGATATCCAACGTTAAATAATAATTAAAAATAATAATAAATGCATTTTTTTTCATTTTGTGGCTTAACGAGGTGAGGTAACGAGATTTTTTTTTGCTATTTGGCAAACTATTTGGCAACAGAGCGAGCAATGAAGTTGTAGTTGCAAGAAATATAAATTCGCTCGATATCGCTTCTAAAAATGGTTATTCGTGTTACTTATTTCCAGACTTACGACAGGTGTTTTCTTTTTATATTTTTCGTTACCGCGAGCATTGAGCAGCGGAGAGAGCAGTGACCAGTAGTCAGCGAAGAATTTAAATGAGGGATCGAGAAACTCGATCGCCGTAGTAGGTCTAAAAGTAAACGTGTTATAAGGGGCCAGCGCGTATTAAGCAATTGCATAAATTATTCGATCGGCGGTAAGCGGCAAACGTTTGTCCCGCGGCAATGCGAGGATGTATACATTTTTCAATTCGATAGCAATCAATCGGTCCATCAAAGTCACCGCATTGATTTTTTTTCTCTTTGATAAGTTAATTTCGAGCGCCGACAGAATCGACCAAAATATTGTTGAAATTTGAAATATAAGGAAAACAAATTATTATTTTCAATCAGATTAAATTAATTATTCAAAGTAGTGTTTCCAACCGCGACCGATGCAATGTTCATTTTTACTGCACACTGAGCAACTGAAAGTTGTACTTTCAGTGGCGCGAGTGATTCGAGAGCGATGAATACGCCAATTTTATGCTTCAATAAAAAGAAACGAAGCTTGAATGCTCAATTTGAGAGTGGCCGGCCAAATGACCAAAGCTAGTCGAGTCTTGGTTGCTCAATCGAGAGTATTGTTCTCCGGCGAATGAGCTTTTCCGATATGCTATTACGCACGTGGCGTTTCGAGTTTATTAACGACATACGACAGAGTGGCTGGTTAATCGCGTGGGCCATGTGGCCGTTTCCGAGGCGCAGAGGATGATATGGGACATGTAGGAGTGCGATATTTCGAAACAACATAGCCGGCGTAATGCACGAGCGCGATATTTCCAATAACGAATCGCCGAACGAATACGAACCGCTGAAACGCCAGTCACACCCTTTCGGAAGTGTTGCGTCGCGACAAGGGGCGTAGCGTGCACCCTACGCGACGCCGCTGGAACTTCCGAAACGAATAATTGAAAGCCCACTCGAGGCAATTATTCGAATGAAACGAGCCTTAAAAAATCATCGCGTAGCGACAGCTCGTTAATATAACTCTGGCATTCCGTCGCATAGAATTTATTCCTTAGCGGCCAACGAACCGTTTATCATTATATTTTTCATCTTCTACGCTAAAAGTTGCTTAACTTTTTTGTTCTCATTTTGGTTGTCGTTAATATAAAGAATTTCTATAGCTTAGAGCGCCGCCCGAATAAAAATCAGAACAAATAAATATTCCGAAGAAAGAAATTGTATCAATCGGGGAAAAATTTGTCCCTCCTTACCTCTGCCATCTCGCAGGCTTCTCTCGAATTTTGAATTGCGCGGCAAAGACTTGACTCTGTTGGACTCACCTGTAACAAAAAAAAAAGTAGTGTAAATAAAATGCCACAAAGTTCATAGACTTATCACCTAATAATTAAATGCTTAAAAACCCGTTTTGCGTTTGTAGGTATGCTAGAAGAAAGGAACATAGACTATTGTGTCGGCGCCGAAGGAAACGATTTAAATTTGTCGTGTACGGCGATTCAACCTTCGTAAAAATCGTGCGTCTTGAAATCCGAGGGAGTCGCACATGTGTAAACCTTTCTCAATTACAACGGCACTCGAATCCGTCGAGAGCGAGGGATTACGACCCGATGCACGGCGTATCGCGCGCAGCTTGTACGTTTGTTCCCAATTTCTGTATTCGGACAAGTTTCGCGTACGGGCGCGCGAGCGTCGAACGGCTGGGCCGAGGGGAAACGTGCGTACAACCTGTGGCGAGCGTCTGGCAAATCCCCCTCGTCAGCCGAGTACGACGAAACGTCGAAAACAAAAAGGATGAAAAGGACGAGGAGGATGCGACAACGGTTCAGTTATACAACCCCGTTTTGCCGGAGCGCTAGAGAGCCGCTACCGTCGTGACGAGCGATGCTGTACGGTGTTGTGAGACGCGCGAGCGACTATGCGCGAGAGCTCGCAATTCCGAGTTTTTCGCGAGGACAGCTTTTTTCCACGTCGTGGCGCACACGAGAGTTTAATGGACGGTCCGAGCGCCGACCATATCCGTGCGCGCTCCAATTCCTTCGCCGTGCCCACGCACACAAACACACACATATGTACTATGTACGTGAAGATATACATATGTGAGTGTATAACGTTGGTCGTTCGCAGTGAAAGGCGAGAGAAGCGAGGGAAGCATCGAATAATCGGGGATGAGAAACCATGGCCTGTGGTCAGTGGAAGAATAACTAGCTCAATCGTGAATCTGCGGTCGTGGCGACTCTATGTAGTCGAGCCATGTACAATCGTGTCGCTATTCGACTCCTCCAACCCTGCGTTATGTCGTGGATGTGAATCCATGTACGTGTTTGACAAAGGACCGACACAACACAAACACGAAGGTTCAATGTTTCAAAGTGCTCCACGATCGCGTTCGGGAACATTTTTCAAAGGTTACCGGGCCATGGGTTCGCGTAGCATTTTTCGTCGCTCGCGCTCGACGAATCTTTTGGTGCGAACATTTTTCTTTTCATATAGGTCGCGGCCAGAATTAGAGTCTTGTGTGACGGAAATAGAATCGATGCCAATCCGGTAAGGGACGAAAATTAAATGAAACTTACTTTATTTATTCGATGTACTGATTTCGAAAAAAAATTAATAACGTACACGTCACTTGTCCGATAATCCATTATCTGATCAACCGCAAGAAATATTATTATTATTATTATTACTTTTGTGAGTCAAAGGAACGCCATCACTGTTAGGGTTAGACCGAACGCAATTCCTTGCACTAGGCGAAGGGCGGCGAAGAAACCATGCGCTTTTTTTGGAGTTCGCAATTCGAAACGCGCGTTATTTATCCAGGGAACTATAAAGAAGGATTTCTTCACTTTGGCGTTATTCCCGCATTCCCTCGTTTGGATCCATCGGCGCAAGAACTCCCCGTGGCTTTATTACACCCGAGTAAATCGCACCGACGGCCCTAACTTCTGAAGTTTCAATTTTAATCTCGGAGCATTCCAGTACCGGCTTGAACACCCGCGCAATTTTCAGGAATTCCTCAACGCTCGGGATTCGAAAAAGAAGAAACATCGAAGCACCGTCTCAGAGAATCTGAAAATATACGACTTTCGGACCCTATTCCAAAATTTGCATTTTTACCCCAATATGTTATTTATCGTGTCCCAAGTCGTCGGAAAACTCCGGTCTAGTGTAGAATATCAATACAGCAACCGTGCCATTTTCGTGCCATTATTATTCTCAGTTATTTCTGACTCGTTTGTGATCTCTTTGCCCTTTTTTCTTTCAATCCGCACAGTACACAGAGCGTTACAGCAATAGCAGAAAATCCGTGGCGTATTCGAATGGACCCCCGAAGGCAAAATCCTTCCATGGACTTAATTGCCATCCCCACATATTATTCCCTTCTGAAATATAGTACACAGTGTGTTGCGCTCGGCGACTAGGCGTGTGGATCTTCGCGCGTTCGGCCGGGTACGCCAAAGAAGAGAAAAAGAAACGCAAAGATAAAAAAAGGGCATGCCTAGAGTGCGCGAGAGAAGAGTAAAAAGAGAAGAAAGGAGGGCCCGATAAAATCGGCGCTTGCCCAGGCCTCTATGTATTTATCCTATTAGCCCTGTGGCTCCGTAACGCCCGTGAGTTTTATATATAGATAGATGGGTATAACATATCAAGGACTCGTATGAAGGACTCGGAATACCAGAAGATACCAAGCCCTTACTATTCTACAAAGTTATAGCCGATACACCCGCCTGGCGTTAGAGGATCGATATATTCACCGAGCTACAAGGGAGAAACGATGAAAAAAGGAAGAGTCGAAAAGTTCACGGAACTTCGTACAGGTATACGAGCGCGGGTTGGCAAGGTGCTTAAAAGGCTTTGACGTCAGTGAGCCTCCGGTACCTATATGTGTCTTCTTATGAGGACGATAGCCGGGAGAATGAGGCGACAAAAATATGGCGTAGAAAACGAGACCGGCACTGCGGGGCGCGATCTTAACGATCTTTCGGTCCTTCCGATTCCCTTTCGCAGTTATGTTACTCGATTTCGTTTTATCCTTATTCATGAATCGGCAGACGCATATATCAAGCTGCTTCACCTAATTCCTAGCCGCTTTCTGCTCGCAATCCCTTTTTATTACGCATTGCAGCAAGGATGTGACCTTAAGAATTTAGGCTTCTCGAGTAGTGTGTAAAAGCGAACATGGCGCTTTGTATGACGAATCGAATATGTGATTTCTTTCTGTGTCTGTTAAGGAAATGAGAGACTCAGTCGGTAACAATGCCATATGGCCTTAATGGAAATAAAAATTGTATTTGATCTTCGTAAAGTACATATGTTAAACTATGATCTTGAATCCTTCTAAAGTCATAGCATTCGGACCGAACGAAAGCATGAATTTTACGAGATCTTGTTTCGTGCTTCAGACATTTTATTGAGGAACGAATCTTGGAATTTATGATGCGATGTGAAATAGATTTACCGCAAGGCATCATATAACTTGCAATGAGAAAAAACGTTACAAAAAGTGGACTTTTACGTCGCATTTTCATCGATAAACAAAATCCGCCGTAACGCTTGGAAGCATCTGGCCATATAGGCGCAGAAGTGGTCCGAAGTCCAATACAATGTAAGAAAGCGTAGTCCCGTACTCTGCGAAGCGCGAAATTCGACCTCGGCATAACCCAAAGGGAGCAGTTGAGCTTCGTCGGTCGAAACTGCCGTTGAACGAAGAAACTGCCGCGATGAGTGGCACGTCGTGCAAAAAACGAGTACCGCGGGTATACCATATAACGGGCTCTTTTCTTTTTAGGGGAAGCATCAAGCGCCCGCCATCAAACGCTTTTATGATCTTGGTCGCGGTATTCGCTCCACGGTACTCGCCTCGAGACTTGCCGTATTCCTTCATTTCCGCTTACCGCAGTCTCAACACGTACGAAAATGGTGACCGACTGACTGCGCGCCGTCATATCGAGTACCGCTTTGCATCGATGTCACGTAGTCATGCGACAGTTTGGCAGTTCGAAGAGTTACTTTACACAAAGTTACGATAATCTACTTTTGGCGATTAATTTGAAAGAACGGCGCTGCATATCCAGAACGATTATTTTTTATAACGTTGCCGGAACATTCGCTCCGTTTTGTCTTTCGTTGCGAGTTCGGTTACTTTCTTGCGAATTAATGCTTCTTATCATGATGAAGAATCAAATCATTCGATTCGGCAGCATGTATTCCACAATCTCTCTGGGATGTAGGTGAGTTCGAAAAGCACGACGAATCAATTGTGACTACCTTGCGATGGTTTGATACAAAATCGAAGAATCTGGACCAGGATCTATGGTGACCTTGATAAGGTCGCTTGGCGGCAACTACTGTTCTTTCTAATAAAAATCGTTACAATCGAATATGCACAACGGGTATCTGAGATTCTATTGGAACGTAAGAAGACCGGGCCTAGAAGCAACAAGAATGAATCAACGGAGGTGTGATAAGTAGAATTCATCGCAACAGTCGCAGGTTTTTTAATCGATAATGACTCCCGGCCCGAAAAAACGCACCCGTCAGGGTTCTCGATTGGAACGACTAAAAAAACTAAGTTGGTATTTCGTGTCAATGCTCGGCTAACATACGCTTGCATCCGTTTCCAGGCGAGTCCTGGGGAACGTATCTGATTCTCATGGCGGAAGCTTGGATCTGCGCGAAGATGATAAAATCCGCATTCGCCTAGACATCCACAACGAGACACCAATGATATCAACCGCACCGAAAACGCGCACTGATACAATTTCACTCCGAATCTGAAAACGGCACTTATCCTGCACTTATCACTGCACTAAGGACACAAAACTGGTCGCACTTTTCGTGAAAAAATGTCGAATGATCGATCATGCATGATTGCGCGAAAATAGCGGAGAAACGATAAGGTTAATTGTTCGTCTAACGATCGCGGAGCAACGTCGTCACGGAAACTCGGCAAAAGCACTCGCGCTCGCGAAACGTGTTCGTTCCTCTCGGTACGGTTAGATAGTGAACACCGTCGGCGGGAATGGACCGAGACCGAGTGGAGGCTGTGTATGAGAGTAAATATTAAACTCGTGGTCTCGTGCCGAGTTGCCTCCGCACTGTTGCTCCTCGTCGTTCTCCCTGATAGTATATGTTGGCCTGCGTATATTACACGTGCGTTCGCTTTATCGCTACGTGTGTAAGTACGCACGGCGACGGCGTGAGCCTCGCGGCTCTTGCTCGAGGCGACGCGCAACATCCTCGCGGGAATGTGTGTCAAAGTGGAAACAAGACGGTGTGAGTGTCATCGTCGAACCGATACGAGGCGTCTCACTGCGGTCTCCGTACTTTCCGAATTGATGACCAATTCTCTGTCGTACTCTCGATATTCCGGACAATTTTTTTAACATTCAACTAAATACAGTTTCGAACATTGCAAAAACAAACATTTATCGCGTTTGCAATTTGGCAAGAATTTTTTCAATTCAACAGTGTCTTCTCATCTGACTTAATGTATATATATATATTTTTTCATTTTAGATAACTAAGTGAGACAATTTCCGTAAAAGTTCCTCTAAAATGCGTCGACGATTTCGAAAACGAAAAAAAGAATTTTGAGAAGTGGCACTCGAGGTAGTTGTTTACAGGAGCCGTGCAAATATTAGCCGAAACGTTTGCCAGAACGAAAACGAAAAATGGTAAACAGGAGAATCTTGAATGATACTTGAATCTCGAAGATCGGGACCATGCGATACTTTTTTCGATGGTGATATCATTCGCGGTTTTTTAAAGCATACTATTGGACGTTAATTTGAGATATCGATTTTTAAATAAGTTTTTATTTATGACTATCTTTTTTTTATGATAAAAATAGAGAAGACTATTATTATTGAAAGTAGCACGCGAAACGAAACTTGGCACTTGAATATCGAATTATTTAAATTATCACATCGGAATAAAGTATTTCAGGGTCATGTGCAAATATGTTGTTTTTTTCTAACGGCTTGCGGAGTATGGAAAAGAATCGCGGTTACTCGGGGTGTTTGCATACGCCGACAGGTATATACGTAAGCTTGTATATACTATATCGCGCGCATATATTTCGCGTGACGGCGTGTGAGCACCTACGCTCCCGTGTGGCCCTTGTAGGCGCAACGGCGACGGCTCGATCGCCATGCAGGGCAAACGGCAACGACGAACGAAGACGATGCGGAGCGGCGCAACCAAGAAGGGACCGCATAATGAAATCCGCGGAAAAGTGGCTGACACCCTTCATTCGTTTCGCCGAGTGCGTTAGTGGAAACAGGTTGTCGACCGAGCATTCGATACTTTTACCGCACTCGTGGGCACGCACCGCTTACACGCGCAACTTATCTATGCACTCGAGCGTATGCGGTGAACCCCAACTTTTTTTTTATGAACTTTTTTATATCTGACAAATCTAGTCAATTTATCGAATCTTTTTTTTTCACATAAATAAAAGTTATAAAAACAATTGAAGTAAATTCGATTTTTCTTAAGCTTTTATTACCTGTTTCGAGTTCCTCGTTGTCAGCGCCGCGAAGACAGGAATGAAAACTCCGTGAAAGTCTTCGGCCGCCCGGCGACGCGCCCTCCATCGACACTGATTGATTCATCTTAATTTTCTCGAATCGCAGCGTCGACGGTTACGCAATGTTTTTCGTTGCTTCTACGTTGGCGCAGCGTCGAGCGACGAATTTTGAGACATCTCTCTCGCGCGTCGCACAACGATTTTTTTTTCGATGAATAATTTTCGATCAACTCGAACGCGAAACCCGACAGCTTTCACCGGGGCTGTTGGGTGTTCACCTGTAAAGTATATGAAATATTCGTCGAGATTCTAATTGATCCATATGTATGACTCTGTTTGACTCAGTATCGACGACACGGTTAAGCGCCGATGACGATCGGCGGTAGCTCGAAGCGAGCGACTAATTAATCGACGATTTCTAATCACGCTTCTGGGGCGATTCGAGCGATTCCCAGCGGAGATAACGACGGACCGCGCGGCGAACGGCTGGACGGAATGGTCAGCGAGAGTTTTCCCTGACGATAGGTTTGCGATCGCAAAAGCCACTCTCGGAATCCTAAGCAGTATCGAGGATCGCGAGGCCGTTTAAGGCAAGACGATTCGGTACGTCGGGCCAAACTGGCGAGTCGATAATCCCGACGATTCGATGCGTTCCAAACAGCAACGAACAGTCTCCTCTCGAATTTCAAATATAATTTGTTAAAAAAAAATGGATGTTTTCAGAAATAGTGTATGATAAAAAAAAGAAAATTCATGTGTTTTTAAATTATTTTTAAACGCGGGAATTAATTCCAGCTATCCAAACATGTCTATATCCTACTATTAGATAATTCACTCTTTCTCTCTCTCTCTTCGTCGTAGATTTACGAATGCAATCGTGATCGAAACGAGCATGCTAACGTGTAAACCTTTTTAACGAATGCATCCATACGCAGAATGGAGAAACTGTGCCTTCCATAGTTTCGTTTTCCACCAAAGACCGGAAGCCACCGTAAACACGTACAACAGCGAGCGAGAAGTCTCGTC
This sequence comes from Ischnus inquisitorius, assembly GCA_963924025.1. Lineage (NCBI taxonomy): Eukaryota > Metazoa > Arthropoda > Insecta > Hymenoptera > Ichneumonidae > Ischnus > Ischnus inquisitorius. Next base: position 7,309,695 of record OZ001245.1, on the reverse strand, counting down.
ATCATTGGATTTAATAAACTGAAACACTGTTTTTTTCCTTTACTTTTGAACAAGCAATAAAAACAAATTATTATATTGCTCCACGCCTCTCGCGCACACGAGTTTTTATGAAGAGGCACAAGAAAGACTTCCATAGAAGTTTCGCTGCGAAACTTTCCCGTTTGCGAAATTCAACGGAATGGAATTCCAAAAAAACGTTTGAAGCTCAAAAAAAATTGCTCTCAAAATCTAAAGCAAAAGATTATCGAGTCGTTATGAACGGAGTGAAAAAATCGAGCATTGGGACTTGGTTAAAATCTCAAAATTGCCGAAAAATCGTCGAAGCAATTGGTAAATGTGTTTTTAAAATCGTTTTGTAATTTGATTCGGCGAATCAAAGTGCCATCGATTAACGGCGCAGCGGGACGCCGATGCCACGAGACTAGTGCGTTTAGTGTTTTTTTGTTTTCTCCAACTCGGTGCATTCGAACGCGGAGATGGACGAAGAGTGCGAGGAGGCGTTTCTTCGAGTTCCTCCCACCCCATTGAGCACAATTCTTCTTCTTCTCCTCCTTCACGCTTGGACAGATGAGTCTCCGGAATAGCTTGCATGTATACATATAACGTATACTCGTGTACGCGTTATCGATGCACGTTCGCATTGCGGCGCGCTCACGCGACACTGGGCGATCGGGCTCGATGCATATTTATGCCGCATGCGAAGCGTCAATGCACGGGAGGAATAACGTACGCGTAGGTGCGCACGTGTGGGTGTGCGTAGGCGCGACGTAATACCAGTTGAGGCCAAAAGGCTCAATGAGCCAAACCGACTCGCGAACAGAGCCAACAGTGAAATTAAGACTGGGAACAACTGCGATGCGAACGCAGCGGAAGAGAAAAATAAAGAGTCGCGAAGAGGGAAGAAAATTACTCTTAATGATTCGATGATAGCGCTCCGAGTTCGTTTTATCGACCGATTTTATTCAATTTGAATTCACTGAACGACGATTCGTCTGATAGCGATACTTGGATTGGTAAAAAAAGAAGCGATTAAATGCCGCATTCAATATCGTAATATAATGAAATAAACTTGAATGACAACTCGGCTCGATGCGAAGAATTTGTCTTCGATCGTATCAAACGAAGGAATTCTGATTCTGGACAGTCGAGCGGCGGCTTGAAAGTTACATAAATTATTTGACTTATTAATCAGAATTGTAATGTAACTGGAATCCAAAATGTTGAGAAATCTATTTTAAACATCGAATTATCATAATTGATACCACGGAACTCGAAATAATTAATGTAAGTCACCGCTAATGGGAATGTGCGAGAACGCGAATGGTTGGGACACTAATTAATTGCCGGTCCAAAATTCCCCGGGGCTCCAGACCCCATTGCGGCGCTACGATTGTCAAAAGGGCATTTCTCCAGCAGCTATTCGCGACGGTTCGAGCCCTTTCGATTCGTGTCGAGAAAAATATTTGGAGCGTACAGCGCGCACGTTGTATGGACGAGCGTGAGGCGGGTTCTACTACAAGCGGATCAACCGCGTGGTAATTTCGCAGAACGAATTAACGCGCGATGAATCCTCAATTAGCATATACACAGAGTTGTAATGAAATTGGAGCGGGCAGTCGCTGCTCGGCGAATCGAAAGCTCTTTAGAAAATTACGGAGAACGGGGAAAAATTGATCAGCGAAAAGGCATTTCTGAAGCTCGAATTCGATATCGATTCCAAATAAAAATTCATTTGTGTAACAAACAGTCCGTATTATTGGAAAAAATAGAAAGAAAACTTAGGGGCAAAATAGGCTTTTTCAATAAATTATAGCCGTTTAACTGCGGATAAATAAAAACTCCGGTTACGATGATTTTTTGTTACTTCCAAGCAGAATACGACGATTCTCGAGACACGCATGAAGAAGTCGACTGATTGACGGCCACTTAAAATTTCGCGTATGCTAAATAGACTGATACATCTAGCGTTTATAGATAGCAAGAACGCCGCGGTGAATCAACGCCACGATATGTGGTCGGGCGGTTTGAAAAATACGGAGTGTACAGAGTGGATGTGAAGTACCCGACAAACATACACGTATTCATTCAAAGAGGAGCAATTAAATCGCCAGCAATATCGAGAAATCACTCGATAAGCTTGACACATGGAACGCGATAGACGGGAATCAATGGAAAAAAAATCCCCGAGGAATTCAGCCGCGCGAAAAATGTTTTTCTAATCGGGTTTTACGTTAATGGACAGTTCTGTCGTCGACGAACAGCCGACAAGTGGTTTTACCAGAAGCTCTAAATTTTTCCTTTCTTTTTTAGAAAATCTCATTAACTTCTGGAGTAGAAAAATCAATTCTCCGCGAGACAAATATTAAGAAAAGAAGTACTAAAAAAGGGAACATGGATTAAAGTTCCTTAAAGTTTGTCGATAGAAGTCGCGCTTGTCTTTGTTTATCGCCAAAAATCATCGGGTCCTGAACTGTGCTTGTCGTTTTCAAATGAATTTTTCAGACGCAAGAATAGAGTTTGCCTCCTTCAAAAAAGTCTCTCTCTGCAATAATATTGCTCGATGCTTCAAGACTCGGTCTCGCAGAAGTAAAGCTCCATCGGGCGTACGAGAGCCGCGTGTGCGAGTGTTCCGCAAATAGATGAAACGAGATAGAAAGGAAAGCCTTCCCTCGCTCCCTCGTGTACAGAAGACGGAAGACGCGAGACGGTCCGAGCCGGTGGAAGCGAGCAATAAGAATTGGAAGTAGGTTTTGGTAGGTAGATACCGCTTTCAATTTCTAGCAGCCTCCTTATCCTTTATTCTCTTCATCTCCGGTGGTGTTTTCTTGGATATAGCGATGCCGCAAATAAGACCGATAGGATCGTCGTCGGGCGTGACGGTAAATTTCGCGGAGCTAATTAACGCGCCGATTCAGTCTCGCGCTGCACTCACCCCGAGAGAGCGTTTATTTCCCTTTCGCTTCGTTCGTTCGTTCGTTCGTTAACGTCGGCGTTGCACGATTCGAGTTAATTGCAGGATAATCGAGGAATGGGACTACTTAGCCGTTTTCGCTCTTAGCCGCGGCGTTACATCGAATTTCTTTTCGTCCATTATTATTATTATCTTTATCTCTTTCTCTATTCGACAATCAAGCGTCCGTCCATCCGCGAGTCCGAGGTGTACGTCCAAGCGTTTTAATCTTAACCATAATAATCTTACGTGCCTCGAACGCTCGCCGAGAATTATTCGAAGGAATTGATGGAACGAGTCGTTCGCGTTTAGCGCGCGCGCGCATGCGGAATTTCATTACGGCGAGCTACTTGACTCATGCTTTTTCATCGACTGCACAAGTGTCCTTGTCTTTCCGCGTTCCGTCCATGGAAATCGCATTGTTTCGCCGAAGGACGCGAGTTGAGGTTTTATAACGATGTGGCATTCAACATTGGCGGTATGGGAGAGGCAATGAGTGTTCAACTCATTCGGGTAGTCAGATTGACCCTGAAACTCTGAATCGAACATCGAAAGAGTCTTCGCGATAGAAAGTTTGGTGTCCATGGCCAGGAAATTTTTTTTACAGCCTTCTTTTAGTGAACTTTGAACTGATACAAGAATCGAATTTACATCAAGTAATCTCGACAAGTTCAAAGGCCTTCGCTCTACGGCGGTTCCAAATATACAAATATATTATAGATAAGTTACGATGTTGTCCGCGCACACGTTGCTCCGCGCAACGGCTTATTTCGCGGGGCAAATTCAGTCATCAAGAGACGGCGAGATTGCGCGTGCGACGCCAAGAGGGAAAACCGTCTGAGAGATGAAAAATAAGAAAATCGAGCTCAGCACGATGATCGCGCGCGTTCGCTCGAAATAGATGTCTATCGCAGGAGCTTAACCCGACGCCGAGATTCGCGCTGACATTTTCCTCGTTCGCGCATCGGCTTTGTAGAGAGACGAACGAATTTTAACGCCCGACACCGTCAAACAAGTCGCAATGGCAAACGTTGCAACGGGATTAACGTTGGCACAAATAATGGAAAGTGAAAAGTAGACGTAGCAACCAAAAAAATAGAACGAAACGCCGCTGAGGAAGAGACAACTTTCGCGGTTCAACGAAAATGAGCCGCGAAGGCGCCAGCTTCTTTTTTTTACTACCCGCAACGAGACACTTCTTACATAGTCGTATTCGGAGCTTTCATACATAACGATCTCAGATAGGGATAAAATTTCGGCGAGAGCAAAGCGACGTTATCGGGATGCCATTAGGAATCGTGTCGAAAAATATCGTATCCAGTATTGATTTTGAATTTTCGCGCCAAAAAAAAAGGAGGAAACGAGCGTGTTTCCCTTCGCGCATCGGAAGCATCGCTTTCCGTGACTCCGCTGCTCGAGAGTTCACTTGCACGCTCGATAGCGCCACGATGGGGTATAACGCCAAAGTTTATACAGCTACGTCGCACGATCGTGAACACTTATCGCTTATCGAGTGCCCGACTTACATACATTATAAAATGGGTTAAAGCTGCACGGTAGTTCGCCTCGGTGTATTTCTATTTGGGTTACATACAAGCGTACACAAGCAAGCGTGTAAACATTACCTATCTTTGTCCTATATCAAAGCGGCGCGCGAGATTCGAGAAGTTTTATTAGACGCTTCGTAAGCTCACGCTGTTGCATAATCGCAGGATTACATTTCTATTCGTTATTCCATCGCATCCCCATCGTATCTACCGCAAAACAACGGATTCGACGAATCGAAAACAAACGCGGCAAATTTAACGAAAAAATGCCCCTTCAACGCGTCTTTGTGAAATATTATAAAAATATGAAATATTGAAAATTTTCATTATTTTAGTGAACAAAGTTTGAACGTGCAGGTTTTGGATAAAATTCACTATTTGGCTCCATAAAAATTCGGGGTGATAGTTTTACATTTGCATTTTTTGAGTGTGAAATTCAATTTTTATGTAAAATAATGGACAGGGAATTTTGAAATGTATTTTCTATTTTTTTGGGTGTCTCAATCCCTTCAATTGGATGAAATAGGACTCATCATGGAACCAAGCGAAAAACAAAGCCTAGATCGACTAACGAGCCGGTAACGTAAATCGTGATACAAAACAAGACTAACATTCGACAGTCGAAGAGCGCAACTACAGTCAGTATCGAGTGGGAAGTAGTCAGTGGTTCTCAATAACAAGTATGAAATATCGTGTTGGAATAGCATGTAGTAAATCCGGTCTGCGCGGCGTGTGAGAGACGAAGAGCGGAAGCGACGAGTGGGAGTCGGGCCAAAAGCTCCGGAAATCCTCGAGTTTCGTGTGGGCTCGTTCGTTTCGCCGAGGTCCAATGATTCCGAACTCTCGCACGTATTATCCTCTATCAAGACGGAACAACAATTGTTTTTCGTATAGTCTTTGTCGTTGGTGCTGATTTACAGCACTTTTCTATGTCCTTTTCTATGTATGAATAAAAAAAACGTTTTCACGTTTACGAGAAATTCAGAAAACATCCGCACGACTGAGCGAAACGAACGAAAAAGATTTCTACGGAGCGGTTTCCTTTGGCGAATTTCCAGCTGGAGAAACGACTTTGAGTCTCGGGAAGAGTCTTTCTCATTTGAATATAAATCTATTCAAATATATATTATATCGTATAATAATAATAATCATTATTATTATCAATATAATAATATTATTTTGATGTTAATATTATATAGTAATAATAATAATAATAAATATTATTATTATAGAATGGTGAACAATGGGTCGTTCGATACTTCCGGTCTCGTCTGGGTAAAACTATCCTCGCCGCAACACTCGCCCAAGGCCCTGTACGAGACAAGAACAAAAGCGTAAATTTTCAGAGTACCACTCTCGGCTCGTTCGAGAGGAGATGCCGGGGGGATAGGATTCCCACCGTTGTTTCTCGTCCTCGAATGGACTCCGATAACGAGAAAACCGAGTTTGCCCCGAGAACGGGGCTTATAGTTAGTCCACCTAGCGACAGTGGGCTATGGCGCTATGCAGAATAGAATGGAAGACTCTTGGACCGTAGGGTGTAACGAGGCCACTAACGCAACCCCGGAACGCGGTAATGGCCAGTCTGGATCCCCACGAATCGTCTCCGACCACACGAGTGGCATTCGGACTAGTTCCCGGCGAAATTTCGCAGTCGAGGATGGTCGACCTTAGCCAATACCGCTGAATCGATAGCCAGTTTCTAACGATAGAAGTTTCATCGGATCGCGGTTTAATTAAATTCTAATTGATTAGCACGTCGTAAAATTTGTGTAAATTACGTACGAATTTAGTAGTTCGATTTTAAGGGTTGCGGCAGATAATATGAATCAATACATTTTTTTAAGTCCGAAAATACAATACTTGGAAAGAATACTTTTGTGCAATGGCGAGATTATTTTTAAAAAGGCGGATTTGAATATAAAATTGTCAATTTAGCGTTTGTCAGGCATTGAAAAATGTTTACCCTGCAGAAGCAAACCCGCGGCTACGCCGAAGGCCAAGCGATATGGGCGAAGGTTTTCTCGTTTTTCTTCTTCTTCCGACGAGAGTCAGCATTCAGCGATCGGTTGCCAAGAAAAAGGGAGCATCGAAGCGAGAGACGCGGAAGAAAAAGAGGATGGGAAGATAGGAATAAACGTGACGACGGGCGAGCGAGCGCGCGTGGTTGCGATGTAGAAGAGGGATGAAATAGGAAAAGGGGGTCGATAGAATTAGGTCGACGGCTAGGCAAAACTACGGGAGCCAATCGCGCGAGCAATGCGATGGCACGGTGAAATTCCACGTGACGGAATTCTTTCACTTCACGCATACTCGTTCTTGCGTCGCGACGACGCAAGAAAGCCTTCGAAGGCTAGGTCAGTTTTTTTCGTCGAATGAGAAAAAGTGAAATAAAAATAAAATACTTATATTTCATAAGGATTTTTTCGAAATTTTGGGTTTGGATTTGGTAATTGCATTTTTCATTAATTTGTTGATAATATTTTGATATTATTATTATGCAAAATCAATCGTTTTAGCACCTTTTCTATGCCTGATTTTTTTAAGGTTTCTATCCCTTTGGGAAGCGTTCAAAATTCTCCTTAAATTTCACGTTTGGCTGGACTGTACCGGATCTACGACTTAAAATCACTCGCGTGATGATGATGAGGTCGATTCTCGGATAATACTTTTGTTGTACCGTAATCGTTTGGCCTATCGTAACAGATTTGTAAATAAAAAGGCTGAAAGCACGAGCTTTTCGTTGGCCCAGTTTTCGATTTATAAACACGAGCGTTTCCGTAAATACGCATCTGCCGAGCGAGCTGTGTCAGCGACCTCGCGAGAGCCCCAGAGCTTGTAGCGCGGCGAAACGTAAGCGTCGAGTTCGGAAGAACGGAAAAATCTTAGAACAGCTTCGAACACGAAAAACCTAATTCGCAAATTTCTTTACTCTCTTGACCGTCGGGAATTATTCAAAGCTTTCATCGAGCGTGTCAAGTATCGCTATAGAGATATCTACATCGTATAAACGTTCGACGAACGGAAGGATCCCCTTTTGTTCGGCGTTATTCACACCGGAAGTCGCGCTGCTGGCCCGCCGCTGTACCTGCCTTCTGTCGTCCACCATCCAGGCTTCCTGCCTGTACGCATTCTCCTTCTATCCTGTATCCTATTCTCATCTCGCTCGCGCTTGCACTACTTCCTTATTTTCTGCATGATTTTACTTTCTTTTCTGATCTATTGTTTCGTTCTTGCGAACTGAATCTGAACGTCAGAAAATTCAAGCCTGAACGATTCTTTTTTAAATACTATTCATTTTTACGCATTCGATTACCATTGAGTATGAAAATCTTCCGCGTATAATATGTGAATAATAAATTCTTATTTCACTCTTCTTTAACCCTATTCTTTTACTTCACTCTTTACTTTACCCCAGCGGAGAGTTGGGCGATAAAAATTCAAAACCATTGTCGAGAACTTTCGCCGAAGTTTTCGAGAGCAATGTATCCTGCAGTAATGAGGGCCGGTAGAGATTCGAGGAGTCAGAAGGAAAAGGGGCACAGCAGCGAAACTGTAGGACGGTCAAGCTCCGTGGGAAGTCGGAGTGTAGATATTACCAATTTACAAGCACGGGAACAAACTGGAAAGCGACAGAGCGATACCGAACTTGTCCTCGCGTCAGAAGTATCTATCCGGCCGTCTCACTCGAACGTTGGCTCCCCAATACTATAAGCCGCTTACCCGAAGCTTTCGTCGGAGCTATAAAGAGCCTTAGCTTTCGTAGAGCCGGCGAATTTTCCCCATAGCTCAACGCGCTCCACAAGCTCTACGGGTCGAACAGTGGAATAGAATACAAAATGCAAATGAGTCTGTAAATTTTGCATGTCCCCGAAAATCCTGGCGCTACTGTACTTTGCACAGAAACTTTGTTAGTAATATATCACAATAAAAAAAATTGTCTTTTGTTATTTAATAAAAAATTTAAACACCAAAAAATTATTTCTTGAAATCTACATTTTTTGTTACGTTGATTTGGTACTTTTTTTGAATTTATGCCCATTTTTTCAGATTTGTATGTAATAATAATATTTGTATGTAATTAATTCATGATAATTAGTTCAGCACCTCGATTTTTTTCAAATTTTTATTCCATCGCGAAGTGTTTGTAATCTCTTTCATTCCTCTCTTGAACTGAAGTGGCGTCAGACATAACTTGAAGCGCCGATACAAAAGAAAGATAACTCGTATTTTTCCTAAACGGCGAGTTGTACAATTTTCCCTCTTTGCACGCAAGTTAATTATCTTATCGCACGGATTTCCACGATAATGTACACTCCGACGATCGAATGTCATCATCTTCGTTCACGATACTGCGTAAATAAAGGAGTCTGAACCAACGGCTAGACTTGTTGAAAAAAAATTATTCAACTCGCATATAAAGAAACTCCGAGACACCGTCTGAACCGTCCAACGGGTCTCAAATACTACAATTCGTCGCGCCTTTTCTTTGTCGTAAACAGAGACGGGGCTTTTGTCGCGAGAGCCAAGTTTGTCAGTATTACGTTAATAACTCTTTCGGCCGACATTGTGTCATCGCGCACGGAGAGACATCGCGCAGAGAGCCCGCACCTTGCAGTCGGATCGTAAACCTTATCGAAATGTCCCCACCGCGCCAATGCTCGCCGATATTACCGCGCGGAGTGCAATTTCGAGTTGGAAGGGCCTAGATAACTTCTGCATGCCGCTCGAACGCCGCGCGAAGTCGCGTTAATTCGCAAGCGAAACCTCGCGCCCCCGTAATATTGTCCTACGACACCGCCCGAACGCGATATCGTTACGGCTACGGTGGAAGAGAGACACCGTTGTTACTGCGTAGCGCGTAATTACCGACTCGTATCTCGAGCAACGGTAATAACGATGATGATAATACGTGAGAATTTAATGAGGTAAGTGGATCATACCGCGCGCGGAGCGTAGAGAGTCATTAACGATTAACCGTGTCGCCGCGCGGTAACGCATCTTTCCCTCGGATCCATGAAAACTATATCATTTAACTCGAATCACAATATTCGACACGAATGACTCGATCTTCGAAGTCCAAAAAAACATAAGTTATTCAAGAAAATAAATAAATGAAAATAAACAAAAACAATTATTTCCGTTGATTATTATAAACAAAAGATATCGTTTTGGACGAAAAAAGATGCGTTACTTTATAAGAGTCTGCAGATTTGTTTGTAAATAAACAATAGTAATGTTAATTTTTAAGGCTTACCGCAAACAGGACGATCGTTAAGTCAATAATCGATCGTTTGGTAAGTCAGCAGACTTTTTTTGCCCACTTGTTCCCGTTGATCGCATTCGTCGCACGAGTTCTCCCAAGTGGAATAAACACCGAAATATATTTCTTTTCTTCACACGAAAAATATTCGTTATTCCCCGTGGGCGTTTGAATAAACTCCTGGCATCCCGTTCTCACGTTTCCGACGAATTAGCCACGTCCGTCAATTAAACGCGAGAACTCACTGTCTCACTGTCTTCAAGGTCACTGCGCTGCACCGAAAAAAATTCGAGACCGAAATAACCAACGCGTTCAATCGACACTGGCGATATTATCCTCGCTCAAGACCCCGCGAATTCTGCGTAAATAGCGCGAAATCAAATACACAAAAGACAAAACACTGCGATGAAAAAAGAAAAAAATCGTCAGACTATTTCGCTCTCGAACAATCCCAAAGCCTCAACCGCATAGATAACTGCCGTTACGCAATTTATTTTTCTGACGAAAATCTTTGCTCTGCCAACGACTAAACTCTTTCTGTTCGCTCGATAATATGCGAATTACCATTCAACAACAATTCCTCCTAATGAACCGCGCATTATCCGGCAGCGTGGAACAATAGTTACGCAATTGTTCGCGACTGGAATCCTCAGACTTTCGCTTATCGTTCCCGCATAGAGTAATTCAAAACGATTTATAACCCGCTTCACCGACTTTCGAAAAAAAAAAAACACACACAAATTTTGTAAGACGATCGGCGTCTCTTCGAGTCGACGAGATTTTTTCGGCAGGTCGACTTCTCGGACGTAGCAGGTAAAGTCTTCCGCAGGGTCTCGAGAGAAAAAAATTAGCTCGGACCCCGAACGAAGCCAGGTGGCGAAAAAAAGAAGTCGAAGCTCCGAGCACCCTCGGGCACCACGTGCTAGAGTAGAACTGACAGTTGCCGCTGTGTCCCCCACTTCTCGCACCGGCATCAAGAACGGAAATGCCCCCTTCTGCGATGCTTTGTACAGCGGAGAGCAACGCGGGGCCACCTTCGTTCGGCGCAAACAGGTGCGAGATTATTGTCGCTCGGAGCGTCGGGGATAAAAAGAAACACGAGCGAAGAGCCGAGAGGGGAATAGCCCGTAGCGCGATGATGCGCGCACACTCGTCCGTCGACTGTAGATCGCAGGTTCACGGTCTGTGTGTGCGTGTATTTAGTACCGTAGAGCGCGGCACATAGTATACGCAGTTTATCTATTAGCCGTCCGGGGAACGAGGCGCGATAAACTCATCTCGCTCTTCCGGAACTCGGTAACTCGGTTACGGCGACGCGGGCCTCGCTGTATATTATATACTTGAAAAAAAAAGCCGAGACTGAGAGACGACAGTAAAAGAGTTCCCATTGTGTGTCTCCATTCGCCGCGTATACGAGATATTTCATCCGCGCTGTAAATGCAAGACTGCGCAACGCGACGATTGACTCAAGAGTGGATCGGTTGAAAAAAAGTTTTTTTCGAAGGCCGATTGGATGAAAGATTTATGTTATTTCTGTAATGAAGCGGCTCTAATAAACCGGAATGTGTTTCTTTATACAAAATTCACGCAATTCTGGTCCACAATTTTTTTTACAGAACCAAACGTTTGTTTTTATTATCGCTGAAAGTTTTTAAGCAGCCAAGAAAAATTCTATTAGACTTCCGATTTTCGAACCATTAAAAAATCTAAGAGAATCCTGAAATTCGTTGATGAAATAAAAATGTGTGATCGCTGTAGTTCCGAAAGAACAAAGACGGCGGATTAATGCTCGTCAAAGAGAATCGAAATATTGTCCGATGAGAAAGATATACGTGCGAAGATACGTATGAATAAAGCGGATACAGTGTGAAAGGCTTTGAATATTTTTTTTATGACATTCATATATTATTACATTTATTTTTCCACGAGAACAGCGCGTAGTTGTTTCCGTTCGTTGTGTAGCGAGCGGTATAGGTTTGTGTACCGGGTGGAGTATAGGTATGAAAGTGAGTGGGGCACTCGTGTATACGTTGTACGAGATGGTCAACGACGAGCCGACGGGCCCCCCGCCCCGCTTAAAGCGTGACTCATACGCGCTGTGATAGCGGCTCGCACTCGTTATACGACCAAACGATCCAATGATCCTATATTCCGAATGTAAGTGCATGTATCTCTATGTGTGTCTATATTTTATACTATAATATAAACGCACCGTGTATATATTTTGCCACGCGATCCGGCCAAGTGACGCGGTGTCACTCCCATCGATTCCGGTGACCGATAGCCCGGATTATCTTTAGCCAGCCGAGCTTTTTCAACGGCTCGTTCATCATCGCAACGAACGAAGAAAAAATAAATAACCTCGACAAATCAACCTGCGATTTTGCGAAAGTCAAAAAATATCTTTTCGCAACGTCTCGCAACTTTTCGTGAAGAATTACGGTTTTTCCCGCGCCGACGATGAGAAGGTTTTTTCAAGCGCCGCTCGGAAGTCTATTCTCGTGTTCGAAGCTCCGTTAGTGCGACATCACGCGGAGGCCGAAAGGAAGGAAAACTCGAGCCCACTTCTGAATGGATGCACGAAACGCGCGCGCGAAAACGCCGGGTTGCGCGTCACGACGGGAACGATTTTCGGCGAAGAATCTCGCGGAATAACGTCGACGGTGAAGCGAGAGATCGAGAACAAACGAAAGGGAACACGAACGCTCGGACCGCTCGCACCGCCTGCAGTCGCGCGAGGGCAAGTAAAATCGCCAAGGACAACCGACGAGGATCGCCGCGTACAAAAACTCTTAAACTCGAATCTTTCTTTCGCACACGGGCAACTTGTATTTCTGCGAAGTCTGGCAACGCATCTGCAACTTCGATTGCGCTTTTATTTATTTTTCCCTTCTATTGTTCCGAATAATAACGATGTAAGCCTAATTTTTTTCTATCGTAATATTTGTCAATCTTATTTGAAAACATTTTTCGCAATCAAGATTTATTAATTTTGAAATGTTCGTTTTCGCAATTAAAAATGGAACATCAGTTAAAACTTTTGTATGGCGACCGCGCGAGTTGATACACTTTTTCACAACTTTTTTTTCAACTCCCCTCCGATCTCTTTTCTCCTTTCGCCGCGTGCTATTCGGCGCTGAAAGCATCTCGTCGTAACTCCGTTAACGACAATATTGGCCTGTGTAAACGAGTCTCGAGTATACACACGGCGAGTACGAGAGCTCGCGCTATTATAACTATACGATAATATGAACGACCCCGAAGGTATCCCGTGCCAGCGCTCGCGTCCTACCAAATGTAATCTGCCTAATCTACGCGCTGAAGACTCTGTGATTGTTATCGCTCTGTATCATGACTCTGTCGGAGTGGCCAAAGCGAATTCAAATAACAAGACTCGAGTGTGCAAACAGAAACAAAAAAACATTGCGAATGCAAAACGACTTTGAACTAAAAATACAAAAGTTTTTTCCGCTATTTCGAGCCCTGTTTCCGTGAATCATTAATTCTTGTCTAGAAACTCGGCACAATTCTTTTCTTTCTTCACTTCACATCGCGTGGTTTTTTTTCATATTTTCAACGGCTCCGAATCAATTCGAAGCAAAATGTTTCTTACTGTTTCAACATGTTTACATTATCGCCGAGTTTTTCATTGATCGAAAGCAAAAGATATACTTTTTGTTTGAATCAGAGTTCGATCGAGCATGCGCGCTTGCGACTGTTTTTTTTGTTCCTTCTCTCAACAAAAAGAAGTAATATTGCGAGAGACTTTTGTACCTTGAGTGTAAAATAAATCCTGATGGTAATTTGAAGGTTAGCGTGGAAGGGTTTAAGAGGAGGTGAAATACCACGGTCGGTAACAAAAACTGTAAACAACTTTTCTCAGCCATACTGGCATTTACAGCTTAAAAAATAGTCTTACGGTCTGCTATGGTGATATCCGCATACCGTAAGACTTTTTTTTTACCTATAAATGCCAGTATGCCTGAAAAAAGTTGTTTACAGTTTTTGTTATCTATTGAGCCCGGGATGGGTGGGGGGGAAGGGATTGCACCTCCTCTTAACGGAAAAAAACGAAGATTATCGCAGTGTGTCACGCGCACGCACTGAAAGAGAGCCCCCGGGATACGCTGAACGTTAGGAAAACGGCTCATGAGCGTGAAAGAAACGGTTCGAGTATAGTCGAGCGGCCCGTGTTGTTCGTCGTGCGAGTAGTACCGTCGCGCGGGCACATCGGAACTGGACTGTCGGAGTTGCGGTTGGAGGTGGTGGGTCGCGCTATGTCTGTCTCAAGCGAGCGCGCAGCGATGCCGGCAGCGACGAGCTAACTCAGTTCGAAGCCAGCGGCACGCATCGCCCGGCGCTGCTGCTGTACTTCGTTATACATAATGTACCTATACGAACTGTACGGCGCTGTGTGGACTATAGTCGCGTCGGATCGTCGTGCATTCTCTCTCGTGTCTCGGCGTTACGACGAAGCGCCTTGACCGGCAGAGCCGCATCGCCACGACTCGCTATCGGCAAACTTAATTGAAATATTAGGAAAATGGGTCAATGTCCCGCGATATCGCGGGAGAAAATGAAATGTTTTCCAATCACAAGGAATATGCGCCCGAATTTTTTTTCAAGCTTCAATGCTATAGAAGGTCGAAAAATGAAAACAAACACAGGCCAGGACGGTATAGGACAACGAGACACATGCGTATGAAAACTCGGCAAATGAAAAGAGGCACCCAGTGCCGACTCAGAGCGAGACGCTGCCGAGTCGAGAGGTTGTGCAACTCAGTTGGGGGCCCACTAGCCAGATCCCTCGGCAACTTGAAAAGAAAGTGAATTGATATAAGCGCGCAAGATCGCGCCGCTTCTTTCAGAGGGTTTACGAACAACATCCAAATTACTCCAATTCAAAATATATCGCGGGAAAAAATGTCCTTATGTTCCCATCAATTCATTATTTACACGATTATTTCTTCATAAAAAAAATACTTTTCGGAATCGAATAAAATCGAAACTACTGAGGATAATTGTAATTTGGCAATGTGAACATCGAAAAAAATATCTTCAGACGGATGCGCTGTGTCATCGTAATTTTGCGCACGTTATCCGAGATGTAGTCTGCACCGTGGCTATTATTGCGGAAAAACGTAAATACGAAAACAAACATCAATATTTTCTCCCGCGCGCTCTTTGGGTACGTTTCGCGGATTCGCCAGCTCCCGCGGCTTACCAAAAAATAGCAGGGATTAAAAGATATGAAAGCCAACGATGCCTCGTCGAGACCGAGAGAATAATAGCAGCGACTTCGTCGCGCACTACTGGTATTGATATTCACGTGAACACAACTGTTGTACACGCGTGCACGTGTGTGTGTCTGCACATTTTCATTTCCATTACTGCTGCGGCACACGCGCGTGCCAGCGGTGCTCGTGCAGAACGCAGCTGCGATATTTACCAATCGCGGAGGGTTAATTCGACCGCGATGTTGTTTATCTTCGGCACACGGGAAAGCGGCTCCGCGGAGAGTGAACGATGAGGAAGATAAAATGAATCGAACGAGTAAAGTACCCTTGCGATACTTTATCGTTCCTCTTGAACATAGCCTCATCACTGCTTAACGATTTTTTTCCTTCTGTTATAACTTCGTTGTTTTTTTCGCTACGATCGAATTTTTTTTTAACAGTTGTAAGTTTCAAAAGATGTGAAAAAAATTCAATAATCCACGATTCGCTCGAACCTTCCGAATTTTTTTATTCATTCTTTCCTTCTCGCTCTGAGCACTCGAGACGCGAAACGATATATGTTCAATGTGATGCGGAGTACGATTATGGAACAAAGTATTTTCAGATTCGTCAGTGTGTTTCGGTGGATCGCGGGAATGCGATACAGCTATCATCGAGAGCCCTTTCGGTTCGAGCGCGTTGTTTCAACGTCCAGCAAAATTTATATACTCCTCTCACCAGCGGCAAAGACTCTGCGCGCCATGTGAAAGTGCATCGAACGAATCAACGCGGGGGCGATCGACAACGACGAGGAAGTCTGCAACCGGCAGCGACGAAGCGCCGTTGTTTCGTCTACAGAGTTGTGAAACTAAAGTGCAGATCCTCCGAGATTGGATCGATCAAATGAAACGATCAACGGAGAGCAACAGTTTTCGTCGATCCACGCATGTGGAAGCGCAGAAAAAAGTTTTTAAAAGCTCTCCGCGAACTAAGCGAGAAAGCGAAGCGAAATTGCGCGCCGGCATGATAGAATTTCATAGGCTCGTGGAAAAATTTACGAGCTCGGGATGTACCATAGCTAGACATTCCGGGGAATTCAATCTTAAGCTCGTAAACTCCCGCGATAAAAAATTACGTGGTGAAAAAAAATGCTGAATGTTTTAAAAAATGTGAAAAATCGTAAAGATTCGGTTCAGATGCAAAATATTATAAATCCTCGAGTTAATAAGATTTCCCCGAAAAAAAAGAAGCAAGCATTCGCCGCAAACCTTCGCGGAGTGTAGTTCGTCGCTTCGAATCTTTCCTTCCCGTCATGTACTTTTCTTTATTTATGTTTCGCTTTTCGACTGGAAATTTCCTGTCGAGCGTCGGCGTGTAACTCGCTCAAGTAGGGTTTCCCACAACTGCGACGTTCGAAGTCGTCGGGTGCGGTCGTTGCTCGCGAAGCCACGGAGATGACGGAAATTATTGAATGGAAAGAACGGCCGGAGCCGACACGTGAATGACGAGATCAAAGTTTTCGAACAAAAAAAAAGTATCCAACGTGACCATCGTTTTTTCGTTATTTCTCTATCACTTTCTTGTATCATTGTCTTTTTTTTCTCTACTGTAAGCGCGAAAAAAAAAAAAAAAACAATAGTAAACACGACGACAGAAAACTTCTCGGGACAACTTTTCGCGGACACACGTACGCGTTAGAGAAGTTAGCACATTCTGACTTCTCGAATCCTCGAGGCGTCGAGTTGCGCGTTCTTGTCGAACAGGACGAAAAAAGAGAAGAGGAAAAATCTGAAACGTGGATGGAGCGTCCCTCGTGACACGTTGATACGGAAAGTTTTCGGGAGCTTGCCGCTTATCCTCCTATCTCTATATCTGCTCTCTTCCGTTCCCCGAATTGTTACTTCTTCTTCGGCTTTATTCCCGTCCTTTCGCATCCGGCACGTCGTCCTCGCTCTGCGTTTATGTCGCGCAATTCTCTCGATTCACGTGTCTGCATGCACGAGTGCGCTTTTCCGCGAGTTTTTCGATTTGCCAAACTTTTCATAGATTTTTATAGGGCGAGAGAAGACGCGAGCCCGGATAGCCGTAGTATGGAATATATGTGAACCAGTTCTTGGCTTCGATTCGAGAGCTACGTCGTCCGGGAAGATTTAAAAATGTCGCGGAGTCTATGCGGGCGAGGACTCCTACGGGCATTCTGTAAGTGTATTCTAGTTACACTTCTATACAATTCTTTCAATGCAGCGGCTCGGTAAGTGCCGCGGATAGCGCAGTTGGAACAAAGTTTGTCGCAGCCGGTGTGAGGTGTTAAAATAATAATAATGAAGCTCGTGTAGCCTCGTATGATGGATTGGGTTTCTCGTTCAATTTACAGTAACGCAGGGACAAACAGATTTCGAATGCGGGCAATTTCGAGGCAGCCAATGCAATGACTGTTCATGTGAAACGTTCATTTAAATTCTATTTCTTTGTAATTCTCGCATTTTTTAAATTACCTTCACAAAATATTTTCATGGCTTCATATTTTTTTGTTTTTCTAGATTTTATCGGCAACCCATTCCAAAAAACTGATAAAAAATGTTGAACGCGTTAAATTTTGGCACGCAAATCGAATACTATCAAGATGATTTATTATTCGAATCGGTTAGAATCAGCAACGATATTCGAGTATTACGAACAGTTGAAAATGTTTATCTCCCGAAAAAAGTTAATCCAACGAGCTGCCGTTTGGTCTCGCATTGTGAGTTAAATTTTTTGATGCTTTGTTTTTCTGTGTAGCGTTGTGTTTTTCGTGCCAAGCGCTCAACAGCGACCAGATGCATCGGTTGCAAACGAGAGAATTGGGGTTCGTCCGTCGCTGTCGTCCAATCTAGCATGAGTGAATAATTCGAAAGGAACAGAGCGACGAACGACCCAGAAGGCAATAAGAGTTCGCACTTTCGTGGGAACCTTCTCACAGTGTTGATTTTTTCATCATTATTTTTTTACGGTGTTCGGTCTTTTTTCCGTGATTGTTTTTCTTCTTTTAGCCGTCTCATTCCGGTAGCAGATAAGTTCGATGTGGCGCCGAACAAATTTGCTGCAGTAAAAATCGAGCTATTGCGCATGGATACGTAGAGGTATGACGCGATGCGGATAACTGGCAAAGGTCAGGGATGAACGGAGGAGCATACGCGCTATCCATTTCCGAAATCGCGATGGTCGTCGCTATATGGATCCCATTTGCGACCCACATACGCAAAACGACGGGAATTATTCACTTTTTCACAATTGGAAAAAGCAATTCAATTTCCACGACGAATGGTCGTTCGAATTCAATTTTTAAAAACAGGCCAACTGTAATTGAAAAAAAAAAAAAAACAGTATGCATTTTTTTAAAATTTGTTCGCAATAAGAAAATGAACGATCCGAAACGAAGACGACGAGTGGGGCGGAATTCCTCGTTTCCAGAATCCCCGCCGTCGATATACGCAATACAGTATATCTCGAGTTCGAGGTGACTCGTATGCTGGCACCTCTTTTACGTTCGCGGACGACCTACATAACAGTCCAGGAACAGCGGCGAGCCAGCGGGCCAACGGTAACTTGTATAATCGCGAGTATAGGAACAATCAGCAACCCAGACGTCGTCCAACGAGCAGACGAACGCGAAAACAAAAAACACGCCCGACACACATTGCCCGTAATTCGCGGTACGGCTGTTAGGAAACTCCGCCGCATAACGTCACATCGCAACCACAAATGGATAGATAGAATCGGTTTACAGCGTATTCCAAAATCTGAGAAATTGTGCCAGTTTAAAAAAAAATGCATTTAATTTTTCTTAATACTATTAATTAAAAAAAATATTATCATTAAAATTCATTTTTATAAAAAAATTATTCAAATGTATTATTATTATTGTAAACTACGGGAATTTTTTTTCTGCAGCTTCATTTCACCTTTTACACCCACACCGTATTGTCTATGCACCTCTGGCCGGTATACCTTTACTTTGGCTAATAATCCTGCAGCCCTCCCGCGTCACGAATAGGCGGCAACAATGTTTGCCTCGTTCCTACGGCGAGAGTAAGACCTCGATGCGATTCTCCGGTACGGAGCGGGCATAGATCTCTGCCGAAGTGCACCGAGCTCAAGGTTCTTCTAGAAAGTTCTTGTTTCCTTTTTTTTTCTACTAAGCTCGCTCCGACCGTGCTCTCGCGAGAAGGCGAAGAGGCGCGCGCGAAGCTTCGGAGCTTCCGCTTTCCGCGCGGACCTGCACAGTCTCAGCGCGTCACGTTTGGGCTCGATGCCAAGAGCCAATTTCCGCGTCCGCTTTCGCACAGCGTCGATGTATAGGTATCTGCACTAAGTTTTCCCGCGGTTTCGTCCACCCACTCTGAGTTTTAGAGGACCCGCTATCGCTTCTCGTGCAAACGAGGACATTTTTTTTACATTGTTTTTTCTTTGTGCGTGAAAATAAAGAGTATCGACTTCTTCGGATGCCGCAGGTAATTTCCCATATTACATTAGTCGAAATTCATTAAAAAATTAGAATCGGATTTAGAAGTTAATGAATTTTTATGCAAAAGCAGGGACGGAATTTATTATTGGTCATGAACTGCAATAATAACGATTCTATTATTAAAAAATAGATATGAAAGTTCATAAACAATAATATTCGTGGTTTATTCGTGGGTAATTTCATTTTATTATTATTGTGATTGCACATTTTATGTGGTTACCAATGAAAAAGAAATCCCTCGCGTCGTCGAAGGGTTTATCGTTGTTCGCAGAAGTTGCAACGAAGAAGTTACCGAGTGCATTAGAAGCACGACTGCAACTTCGCAGGCGTGGCCCCTCGATATTTCGGCAACCGGGATAGTCATAAATTACAAGCTCGAACTTTGTCGGCCGGTAAAGAGCCCTTCCGGGGCGGGAGTTGGAGCGTTTCCGCAGAGAACCCACGGGTAGCAGCATAGTTTAATAATTTATTTAGTAATGTGCGCTCGCAACGGAATATCGTGGCGGAGCCGGACGCGGTGATCGAGAAAAATAGAAATCATCCTTGGACGAGAAGGTAAAACAGCTACGAAAGATTTAAACGAATCTGAAGCACAGTGAAAAATAAAAAATACCAAAAGATTGATACTGAAAAAAAATGATCTAAAAACTAAAAAAATGGAGAAAAGTATTCGAGATGTGAATAAACGGATAACGAGGAAAGAGAAAGCAAATTTTATTCGAGCTTGCGACGAAAGAGGATTAAAGTCCATTTAGGCGAAAGTGAAAACGGAAGCTCAGCATTGAAGGGGGAAGGTATAGGAAAGGCATGAAAAATGAGTGGCGAAAGAGACGCGCTGCACTTTGACAACGCCGGAATCTGGGACGAGCTTTAACGAGCCGCGCAAAAGGGCTTGGCACCCCCTTGTGCGAGACAAAGTCAGGTCGAGTGGCCGTTATTAGTCTCTGTACTCGCTTCCTCGCTCACTCCCTCTCCTTCATTATCAACTCACTCATTCGTGGACTCGGTTCCCTTTCATTCGCCCGGGCCACGGTCCCCACCTTGGGCTCTCACTTACCACACTTACTTGCACCTTCGCTGTACGTGCATTGCTCGTCCCCTTTAACTACGACGACGGAGCGCCGACGAGCGATAACGAGATCTACGGTAAAGTGACAAACGATTGCTGCTTTTCCAAAGACCTGCCCTGCAGGCCTCGAGGAAACTCTGTTATGCCTACAGAAGATTTCAGACGGCAGATTGTGTGTTTTTTTATAATTTCGGATAGTTTCGGCGAAGAATTTTCTCTATACAGACGGAAAAAACGCGAGCACGCTTAGCGCGCGAGCCTTCCTGAACCCTAATCCATTAAAAAAGATATGAGGGCGCAATCAGAATCGACGTTCCGCCGTCTTCGAAGCGTTCCAGCTTTCACCTCGTTCATTTCCACTGCGGAACATTACGCGCACCGCGACGCTTCGGCGTTGATTTTAAATTCGTCGGAAAAGCGCGATTTTCCCAGAGATTTCAGAGACGAGGGATTGTCTGAACGATTATACGCCGAGCCGGAGGTTCGCAGGTTTAATCGGCAAGTCCATTCGTGGAAGTTTATTCGTTCATTTCGCTCGAGTGTCTTATCATTCTCACGATTGTCTTTCGGTGCAAA
Organism: Ischnus inquisitorius; assembly: GCA_963924025.1. NCBI lineage: Eukaryota > Metazoa > Arthropoda > Insecta > Hymenoptera > Ichneumonidae > Ischnus > Ischnus inquisitorius. The sequence continues at coordinate 7,288,570 of OZ001245.1, read as the reverse complement.
ATCAACTCTCTACCCGAGTATGCGCTTCCTCGAGACTCGATCCGCCTGTATTATCATTGTTGTTATTACCGTCTTACATTAAATTGTTGCTCAAGGAGAAACTTTTCCGTGTCGAATCGATGCGCTCGCAAACGCATCATTCGCGCACATCGCCTTCTATTCTCCCGTCACAGATCATCGCCACTCTAACAATCTTCATTTCTCAATTCCAAAATGTTATTAATAAACAATGGAAAAAAAAAAATTCGCAAGGAATTACCCTCTTTTGGAAAAAGCAACAAATTATTTTCATTGACAGAAAATAATTAGGTTCCCCGGTAATTCGTTGTAGTTTCTATTTCAGTAATTTGTTAATAACATTTTGGAACTGTTATTATGTACAAGAAATCTTTTCAGCACCTCCGAAATGCTTGATTTTCTGCAGAATTTTATCGGATCGTGAACTGGTCGTAATTCTTTTTTATTCCTCTCTGAAACTTCGGCAGCGACGGGAATAATGAAAGGACATAAGAATAATAGCGAATGCACTAGGAAAGGACATACACGACAGCTCGATCGTTCGGACGAACGAAAATTTATTCGCCGCGTGTTCGGAGCGCGTGCGCGACGAGCGGCATACGACCGGAAGTGTATGTAAATGTGTAGGTAGCTCACACCAGATATCCCGACCACAATTATTGTGTGCGATGAATCAACATAGCGCTGTGCGTATTCGTACACTGGTTGAACTTCGTCACTGGGGGGGAGTCGACAGCAGCTGCGAGTGTGAGTCCTCGCGAGTTTACATCGTGCGAAAGCGTGTGAGCTAATTTGAATAATTAACGGTTTGACCGCGAGAGAGCTAAGCCAAGGGCCTTCGCGCGCATTGGGACACATTGGATCGTTGCGTTTCCAATCGACGCACCAATTCGAATAGATCCGATTAGCTTGAAAGCGTGGCAGACGAAAAAACGATCGCTTATTCATCTGCATTCAGCAAAATGACGAACGAAAGACCACAATTATTTTTTTATCAGATTAATTAAATATTTCCGAAAGAAACAAAAATTATTCGGGAGAATTTTCGAAGTCTTCTCTCGAACGCAGTCGATGGTTAGTCCGGGCCGACAATGCGGGAGGTCGCCAATTTTCTTTTGTTTCTAACGGTAAGCGCGGCATTGTTGACTGTTTAACGTCCGGAAACGTAAATTGTCCACGGGTTCTAGGCGCGGTGAGGAGAAAGAGAAGGGGGGAGGGTGGCGGTGACCGTCGAGCTTCTTCGTTTCCGGCATTTCTAGCCACCGTAACGTTCCACTCGTGTCACGCCCTGCGCTTCGGCGCCGGATGATTCTGTTCCTCGAAAAGGATACGGCGGCAGAAGCGAAACAGTGACATCGGGATAATACGGGGACTCTTTCGACGCAGCGAGAAAAAGTCACGACATTACCCGAGCGCGTAATTGCTTAGCGAGGCTTACGACCGCTCGAGCGAATGAAATTACTTTTTCACCTTTCGTTTTGTCCAAAAAAAATGCCCTATCGAAAGATTAGACAGAATTCTAAAAAAATTCATACATACTCAGCAAAATTAATGAATCATTTTCAATTAAAGAAAAAGTTAGTTTGCCATGTAATTTGTTAAACAATGAATTTGTTCATTAATTTGTTGATAACTTTTTGATATTTTTATCATGCAATATAAATCTTTGCGGGAACTTTCAAATGCTTGAATTTTTGCAGATTTTTATCCCATTGAGAAGTTTTCGAAATTCTATTTGAAGCCTACATTTGACCGGAATTTAGCGGATCTACTACCTTAAAATCGCCTAACGTTATTCCTTCACCTATTTGTTTTGCCATATTCGATTATTTATTCGTTAAACGAACGAAAAATTGCGCCGCTGAGCGGGAATAGAAATCGAGCAATCGCCGAGGGTCTGGTGTAACGCGCAAAAGTCTCGTCACTCTCCGCAATATCTGCGAAAGAAACGAGCTCGCTACACTCCCGGCGAGGAACAATTGTACTCGCAATTAACTCTTCCGCGAAATGCCACATCTTTGTTCTCACAGAGATACGTACGCAACGTGAATTATATTTTTGTAGCCCGTAGAAACGCGCCGGGCTCGCGCAATACGCGAAGAAACCGACGAGGTGCAGCCTCGTTTGCGCTCTTTCACACTTACCTTCGTCGTCGTTATATTCTTCCAAGGTTGGGGGAAAACCTCGCGGCAAAGACAGAGACTTCGACTCACCTGCAACAAACGAATTTAAAAAAGAATTAATTTACCAGCTTATATGCATTTTTTTTAAATTGTTGCAAAAAGTTCATCCGTGAAATGCGAAGGTCGAAATTCCGTTCAATTCCTGTAAAGTGCTCATTGATCGCTGAATACCCAAAGAGAGCATTGCGAGTCTGCAGTACGAGTTGCATTGCCACTCCCAATCGTCGTTCAATTAAACAATAGAGATCCCCGACGAGTTGAAACGATTTCGGAGAAATTATTGAGTCTCGGCAATGTCTCTCGCAACAGTGTCGGTCAGTCGATTAATTCCTGGGACAACGAGAAACACAATGATCCAGTGGGTTGTTGCGCCTGGGGCTTGTTTTTTTTCATTCTTTGTACGCTAAGCGAGCGGAAAGACGTTGCCGCGCTCTCGTGCGCGGCTATATTGCGGCAAACGATTGTCGATCCGTTAGAATCACGGCAGACCCACCGTAAATGGCTCTATATGCTATCCTACGGTATGTATGCCTACTTTTCCACACAACGACGCGTTCCTCTCTCCGTGCAGCCCACTCGACATTCGAGGCACGCGCGCACGGGCGCGCACACTAGTTGCGCCGGTGCGCTACCGTTCATCAAGACCCATTGCACCGATCCAGCGGTTATGCAACAGTGCGGTACGCGCTGTGCGTTTCTCGTGCTCGCACACTGCCTCACACACGCGCGCTTCAGACACGAAAGGCTCCCCCACAGCGAGAAAAATAATGCCAATCTTCGCCGGCGATGACGGCTTTCTCAGGTTTTATGCATTCTCATTCCTCCCCCTCAGCGTTGCGTGGCACGCGAAGCTCATTGACCTACTGCACTGCACTCTGAGACTACAAATTGTTTGGATTCGTAACCGAATACGTGTTTACTCGAGTACGCGGTTACGATGAAGTTTCGCTTAGAAATTTCGTTTGAAAACAGTTTGAAAAAAATATACAATATTCAAAAATGATACGTGAAACAATTATTCAAATTTGTAACATTACAATTATTTATTGTAAAGAATAAAAATAATTAAGAAGTCTCGTCTGAAAAGTCAGTGTAACAAACGAGTTATATTTGAAGAATAGAATAGAAAAGAAAAGAAATCGTGCAAGACAAATGTAGCGAAAGTTACATACGATTTTTCAATCTTTCCAAGGAAATGTTTCAGAATTTCGTAATCGTTGTTGGGTTCGTAATGTCGATAGTAAAAAGACAATAAAACCGACCGACCGACCGTCCAACCGAACGATAATTTCGAACAGGTATTACGAAATGCCGAGGCGACTTTTGCGCAAGTGCCAAAAGTACTCGATATTTTAGTATTTTCATTTTTTTGTCTAACTGTGAAAGTCCATTTTGGAATTGTTTCAGAATTGCCCGCCTGTTATCTGCTCTTTCTCCCGTATTAGCAGCACGAAATGGAAAGCGAATGTCCCGAGTGCGCGGCGCAAAAGCAGACGCGCGACCGCGAATGCAGTCTATCGATCCTCAAGCTTCCCGTTTTTCTTTAATCTTTTTAATGTTTCTTTTTCGGTGGCACGATAACGAGTCGCAACTGTGTCGCGTCCCAACGAGAGACCTCCGGAACAAACGGCGACGAGAGAGCCCTATACGTTGGCGAACGAAGCGCCAAGGGAGCGACTGCGGGAGGTCAACCGCGGCAGCTGCGTCGCATCGCCCAGAACGTTTATCTCGCGCGAAACAGTGCGAGCGGGACGGGGCTCGCGGACCACCGGCAGTTTCGAAATGGCTGTTTTCCCGCCATTTATTTCCGGGAACAAAAAAAACGCACTCACACCTCTCGCCGTTGTTTCGGCCAAAACGGAAATTGACCTCAGCACTGGCGACACTTCGATATACGGCGGAAAAAAACGCGCCGAAATAAAAGTGGTTAATCGGAAGATAGAAGAATGCCCAAAAAGGCAAAAAACGATCTGATCGAAAATTTGTAAATTTCCATGTTTCATTTTTGCGTTCGCGGACATATTTTGTGCGAAATATTTTACTTTCGCGAGTACATTTGTAAAAAAAAAAGGGGTACGAATATTTTACTTTTTTACGATCGGAGAAATCTACTCTTCTCGCTACTCTCGGGAAGATAAATAAATAAATAAAAATTGCGGGAGCAACAGGAGACTTTAATTGAAAGCAATTAAAAATTCGCTTCAACGTGCGCTATCGCGTTTGTCCGGGACGCTTTATTCCGGCAGTTCATTTCGGCACGTTTTTCCTTAGCGGTGAGAATTTCATTCGCTCCGTTTAATTTGCGTTGGCCGTTCCGCCGGAATATTGTGCTGTTCGGTGATTCATTCGCCGTCGTATAAGCAGTAAGTTTACCTGGACAATTGCGAATTCTCGCGAGTCTTCTGTGACTGTTACCATCGTCGAGGGCTTGTGCATAATCCGGCGAAAGTACTCGCGGTACACGCCCACGTTGCGTCGTATTCGCCGCGCCGAACAAGCGCGATGTCTACGCTAAACTATTATGGAGATACAGGAGTTAATTTTGAGCTCGGACCGCTAAACTTCCGTCGCTCGAAGCGCGCTCAGATTCCTCAGAGTTGGCGCGATGTCGGATATCCCGGAGATTAGCCAGTTTTCCAGGCTCTTTCACTCTCCTTTCTCTCGCTGCACTCCGCGCGGACGAGTTACCCAATAGTTTGGTTAATTAATGCCGGGCTCGCTGCTTAAGTAAAGTCGGAGGCGAGGCTGCTTGCTCACCCTCCGTGCACTTACCCGAGCGATATCTCGCCCGCGCGTAACGCTATCGTAACAAAAACATCTTTCTTTCGTTGTGCAACTTTGCGATTATCGCTAAAGATTTCCTCATGGAATTGCGCGATACAATTTACTCAACTCTCTCGTCGCGTCCGCGGTATTTCTCGCTGCGGCGATCTAACTTTTTTGTGCACGAAGAATGATAACGATCGATATGAGACTCATTTCGTAATTTCAATTATTTTATTACTGGATTTTTTATATTCGTCATAATCGTTAAATTTTATCGGCTTTCGAGTCTCGGTCGGTTTTTACTTGGTTGGCGAGGAAATAATGGCGATATTAGGGTTTTGGGAGTGTCGTAAATTGCAGCCGTGTAAACTTTCGGGACTGCGGAACGCATAATCAAAGAAAATACGGCAAATTTGCGAGAGATTTGGAATGTTGTAAAAATATAGCTGTTGGCTCGGATCCAAGGACGAGGATCTTATTCTCGGTCGTGTAAACATTGGACGGAACAGTTCGGATCGATCGTGGCGCACGGTCAAGGTTGATCTAAGAAGATCAAGGGGCCGATTTTACCCACGCAAGTTACTGATATCGGGGAAAGCTAATGAGAAAAGGAGCTTTTCATGAGACGATGTTTGGGCACAATACGCTCGAGGACCTTGTTAAACAATAATAATCGTTATAAAAAAGAACAGTTGCTTCCCCATTCGAGTACGGTTGAAACGAGAGCCCACATTAAAATCGGATATATGCACAAAAATATAGAATCTATGAAATAAATGAAATAAATAATGATAATAAATCAATGATTCGATATTAAATTCAATTTCGGCGTCTCCATATCGATTCGATTAATTGATAAGAAATTACTTTCTCGTAGCAAAAGATTGCGAGAATACAAGAATATCTGTGCCAAAACCATTAATCGACAGAAATATGTTGCATAATACATTATAATTGTATTTTCTATAAAAAAAAATTCCACGTGGGCAATGGAGTATAAATTAATTTCTACGTAGGACAAATAGAACCTTCGAGTGAGTCGAGATATTTATGTCGATCATATGTAAAGAGCGCACGCGCGGTTGCTTCGCGATCGTGGCTAAACAAATGTTCGCGGTTTACTCAAGCCGAAGGGATAATAAACCGTTCGCTAATGCCGCAGTTTCGTTTTATCATGATCACATCGTCGTCGCACGTGGGTCCGACGCGTTCTCATTTCTTTTTTCTTTTGTTTCGAGAGGAAGAAGATAATATCGGAGACGCCCGAAAACTTACTGTGGAGTTGGACGCGAAGAAGATTAGCGTCGATCTCGTGAAAGCACAAGAATTCACGCTGATCCATGGTGTGACGATGCTGTTGCTGAGACGTTGATCCCCTCCTCGTCGGCAGGGTCGTCCCTTTCCTCAACAGGGGCGCTGTTGGCGAAAGCATTTTTTTCCTCCTTTATATAAATCTCTCTTTTTCGATCCATTCGTCTTTTTTTTTTCTCGGAAAAACTTGGTAAGCTCGAAGCGAAGCTGCTCAGGCGAGGATATAAACGACAAATAGAAGCAACGATGTTTCGGTGTCGATGAAGCAAAGACGAAATTAAGCGGCTGTGCTATCGCGAGGATGAAGTGAGAGGCCTCAATCGATGATATGGTAGTGGATTTTTTGTGAAAAAAAAAATGTATGCGAAGATTGAGTTTCGGCGACTAATATTTAGTTAAATAAACTATTTGTCGAGAGAAAATGAATTGTATCAACTATTTCTAAATTACTTCCTAGTTCTTCCAACTAATCGTTTTTTAGTGTCCAATATTTTCGATTTGACATCGTAGAAATATATTTTATACATTTTTTCCTCATTTCATCGAAGGAAAGTCTTTTGACCGATTAAACTTGGGATTGACATAAAAAGTTCCGTTTGGGCGCGTGGATTTTAATGAATGAATGAAAGACAATCGTGTCGCCGGGGTCCTTTTTACTATCAGCCTTCCCTATCTCTGCCCGTTGATAAGATTAGCCTGGAGACGAATTACGGAAACGCATCACCGAGCCCTATCGGATCTCGTCTCAATGGCATAAGGCCACATGGCGCTGCGTTTAAGCACGGCCTGCATGCCCTTCTGATGTTGGACCAGCGGCATAAAGTACAGTCCGCGGAGGCAAACCGGGATGCTGGACCGGAGACGAGTGGGCGTTCATTCATTCATCTCAGTCAGCCACTCGACTGCAACGAGTCGAGTTGTTGACTTTGCTGCTGAGGATCGATTACCAGCCGGCGATCTTGTCGCGCAATGGATCACGAGACATTACTTATAAGCCGAACAGTTACGAATAAAAAAAAAATATAAATGTATCTTTAACGAAAATTACAGAAATTCAACGAATTCGATAAATCATTCCATATTTGATTTTCTGGCCATTTGCATCGACGGTTTGAGCAAAATGATCCACGAAATGCACTTTAATCTTCGTAAACATCCAAAAGGAGCGCAGAGATTAAACGTGCAACTCGTTCTCGATGCGCTAAAGTCTTGAGTGGAGTCGGATTGAAATCGAGCCTTCCCACTTCGCAGCAGCTTCGTTCTTTTTACTCTTCGCTCTGCCCACCTCTTAGCCACAACAATATTCACCTACCGAGTCGGTGAATCTCAACTTTCCTCTCGACTCGCGCAGCGAAGAAACATCAACGGAAAGAGACGCGAAGTCTCGCGAAACCGGAAACAATACGAGCGCGCGCCTCCGCAGTGACTAAGTCTCGGACGGAGACGAGCGTTTTTTTCCTTTTCGTCGCATTTACAAGCTGAGCATAGACGTTAACAATTTAAGTTTCCAAGTAATACCCGTTCAACGGCACTTCGGAATGGCAGTTTTCCCACTAAAGAAAAAGAGGATGCACAACTATATAAGCGATATTGCCATATCCAAGACGAGATTTCCGAGCGGCGAGTCTAGTCTAGTAGGCGCATCGTTAACATCGGCGAAGGTAGCGCGCACACATGTGCACTCGAGCCGGCCAGACTATGACTCATGCCTCAATATCACGTGGGAGAGTAACGAGCCTGCCTTAACAAACGACCGATAACGTTACTTCGGCTAACTTTCGTACGCAAGTTTCTTACAATTGTACACGCGAATAACAAAAAACGCTAAAAAGTATCCGCCATTCTCGAAAATCGTTTACGCCGGTCGATATCAGAGACTTATTCAAAATTAGTTCTGATAAATACTCCTACAGAGATAAAAAGCTGACTATGAGTTTTGGCGACTAATCATATTTTTCTTTCATTGCAATCTATTCGCAACACGTTATAAATAGTAACGCCTAGTAAGCGAGTTATCGCAATCGAGCGAGCAGTGTGCACCTAGCGTTAAATAATTCTATCTGCCTCGTGTAACCAAAGCGGGAGATCGAGAGATCGCGTTACTCATTCCCGTATGACAATCTTTCCGAGCATTGTCTTCTTGTATTACACGGGGAAAAAGAGGTGGCGAGCCGTTTCTTCTTGTCCCCACTTCCTCGACGACGACACCCAAGCGTGAGCTCGCACACACGCCTTTTTTAAGCCTCCTCCACGCTCTCGTCCTCCTCGCTGTCGCGGAATATTGTGACACCCGACCTCAATGCGAGTCGTCCCTATTAACGGTATTAATTAAGTACAATTATCCGGGACTGAGGTTAAAAGTGTGTTCTCGCGACGATATGCACACAAATTCCGTATCCGCGCGCGTCGCTACGTCGACAATGTCTGTGTAAATTTCAAGGTCGATCGAGCCAACGAGTGAAACAGGTCTGAGCTCTTTGTTCGACCTACCGCGTCGCGAATCTCAATACGAATTATACGAAGTTACATTGTCTCTGGTTAATTAACGCGTACAAATCGTACAACGAGCCACGATAATTGGCACCACAAATCATGCGTTGCACGTTCGATCTCGATAAATTTTATATCATAGCCGAACAAATTACAATTCGCTTCCCATTTTTCTATCTCATCGACGGTTTCGTTTATTATTTTTTTAGCAAAAAAATTCCCTCGTACTTCGACTTCTGATGCTTTTAATCGGAAATAATTTATTACGAGAAATAGGAATTAAATCGAGGCAAATGAAATTATTTTTTGAATCGTGCTCGATGATGTTCGTGTCCGAGGGAACATTTCTGAGAATTTTTTTCTTCGAAAGTAATTCATCGTTGGAGTTTTTTTTTTATATAATACAAATATCGATAATAAATTGTCGGAGATCATTGCCGAGTTGTTTCGAACGTGTGAATATATTATCTGTATAAAGGCCGCCGGGATTTAAATGAGCCGTCTCCGATCGACGAGTTACAATGTTTCAGTTACTTACATTGTAACGATTCGAGCGCCTGGGCTGCATCGGTTTAATGTTATTCATTGCTCAGAGTGCCCAAAGTGCCCAGCGGCATACGTAGAATATAAGGATCTCGATTGCGTGACCCAGCCGAAGCTAATTACGAGACTTCAAGTGCGCATTCAACGACGCGGCGCTCGAATTAAATAGATCTCAATGTCTCTAATTAGTCACCCGATTCCGCGGGACTCGCGTGTCCCCGGCTCGTGTGCACTTGCACTTGGAGGCAAACGATACGCTCGGTGCTTGCGCTTCGTAGGGAGTCAGTGTTCTAGTTTTTTTTTACCGTTGTTGAAATTATCCTCGGTACCGATTTTACATTTTACGGGTAGAACTGACGGAAAATTGTCGCGAGAAAATGAGCGCGCGAGTTTAGGGCTGGGGCAAGCTTTGTACCGCCTATTTTTATGTATTTCTCTACGAATCCAATGGCAAACGTCGTTCAAAGTTGAGGAGAACACCGAAAACCGACAAAACGGATTTTTTCCTTTGTCGGTCCGATTTGCGAAAAACGTCGTTTTTTGGAATTTTCAAACGACGATATCTTGGCTTTTCGATGAGATTTCGGCAAATCTCAGGCCACCATTGTGTTCAGCGGCAAAAAATACACAAGATAAGATTTTTTGCGGATTTTTCAAACCGTTTTTCCAGCCCGTTAGAGGGTGATGAAAAATGGTCAAAATGCATCTCAAAGGGGTACCCTTGCAATTTTTTGTCGAAAATTGATGAATAAAAAAAAATATTCTGATTACGCATTTTCACGTATTTTTTCGCGCTGAACACGAATCGAGTGGCATTTTTTGTCTAAAATTTATGAGAACGCGGGAAATCACCTGAAACGATTTTTTCCCTACCCTCAACTTTTCACCCTTTCGTTCATCAAACTTGAGACTGAACCGGCTCCGACCAATCGCAGGAATTATTTTGCTTCAAGAGTATGATATTTTTTCGAAAGAGAATTAAGCGGCAGAACTTAAGCAAAAATGGTGAATAAATATTTAAATAAATATCAATATTAATTAACATAATATTGAATGTCAATTGTTAAGTTACTATTAATTTATATAAAAAGCATACGAGTGTTATCGCAAAAAAAGACTTTCCAAGTGAATCGCGATTTAAGCGGCAAAGCAGCGCGTTGCGATTGTCTCGCGTATCATCCCGTCGTTACTCACAAACGCTACTGTCGCTGCTCCCCGCGTCCTCGTCGGCGCATTCGAAACGATTCTTCTTCCTTCGTCTAACTATGGAGTTCCACACTCTTCTGTGGCCCTGCATAGCGTTTTTTTTAAATATCGTCTCACACACTCACGCGGGTCCTTGCGCACGGGATATTAATTACCTTCGTCGTCGTGTAATTCAACGCTAATTGCGGCGGCCAACCGGTCTTTCTCATTTGCGTCTCGGCATTATCGATAACTCGCGCGTCTCTCGTAGACCTTATTTTATCACTTTTTTCTTGTAAACACACTCGTTACACTAATATCATTATAGACGCTCCAAAAACAGTACCGCGCCGATAAAAAAATTAATTCTCTCAACGTTTTATCCGAAGGAAAATTAATTAAATTGCGCGAAATAATGAAATTTAAATTGCAGCGATTTGCAAGAATTTTAATGGTCGCTTGACTTGGCGAGGCGACGCGGCGAAGCCTCCTCGACGAATCGTGGGATAACTTTCTCGCTTTTATTAATTATATTTTTCAAGGAAGTCCAGATTGCGCACCGAAAGAATCTCACTTACGATCGATACTCGTCGAGAGATATCGAGCTTTCAGTCTCTCACTTCATTTGCACACAGTGCTCGGTCGTTTTACACTCTCGCGATCACGCGAGCCTCGATTATACAGGCAGATGATACTGTGTGCCACCTAGTAATACGATGCACCGTCATTAAAACTGTATATTTACCCACGGAACTGCTTGCTTTTTTTCTCTTCTATTTTAGTTTTTGCCCGATCGTTATAGAACCGTTGAACCAAAGCGTCGAGAACGAGTTATCTCGCCTACGTTGGAAGGTTCGATTGATTTTATTTGTCCAACGGCGAATCGCTCACAGCCTGGATCTAACGACGTTAATGATAACGGGCGAGTTTCGCGAATGGACTCGTCGCTTCACCGGCGAATCGCACACCCGCGGCTCGTAATTAATTCACCGTTTTAATCGCGCGATTTTCTTTTCTTTTTCCGTTTACAACGATGATAAACAGAGTTTCGAGAATTATTTTGACACAATTATTAACGTTCGTTGAACGCGAGAGACGATCGAGAGCGTGACAAGCGTCAACTCGCTTGTATCGTTATGGTTCTCGTTTTGCTTGTCGCGATCGCGTCGTTGCCCGTGGTTCGAGCGACGGACGACGAGAGAGCTTATCGCATATCCGGGAGGCCGTGGATGACGCCGTCTACGAGGAGAACGAGCCGTCGACTGAACTCGTCGAGTCGCATCTAGGCGACGAAAAAAAAAAAAAAAGATTCGCCTATCGCGCGATACGCGAAAGCTATTGATCTACATTACAGTCGATGCATCGACGATTAACTTGCAGCTGATAACGCGAACGCCGGCCGGAGCTGAAACCGACGAAAGCACTTTGCGATTTCGGAGCGTCGCGAAACTCGCAGTTAGAGTCTTATAACAATTTTACTGCGAGATGGCTGAATTCGAGCACTTTGTAATTTTTTTGGCGAGAATCCGAAAATGTCGATTTATCGTTTAAAAAAAAATCATATCGGTAGGCAACGATATGAAGAGATACACGAGAGAACTGGCTAAGTGGATTGTCAAGTCCGTGATTCGTGACGAACGTAAACTGGATGGAAAGTTGGAAAAAAATTGAAAAATCGACAGCCGGTACTTAGTCGGTGTCGGTGCAGCGAGCAAACATGCCGTAGCGATGGAAACAGTGTCGACGCCCAGACTAAGTGAACCTTGTCACGACGATGCTGAAAGCGTCATCGGTTGATGTTGAATAGTTGACGGCGGAATCGAGGATGCGGTCGTCGGTCAAGATAAGCATGCCGTTCGTGTCTTCTCTCGGTGAGCTCACGTACGAGCGCTCGTATTCAATCGAATGGACGGACTTCGCATGTGTGGAGACGACACGCGATTCGAATTGTCTGAGGATCGCAATAACATAAATACGACTTCTGGGGATTTCTGTTGGCATTTTTTACATTCGTCAAGCTCGAACGATTCGCCGAAGTGGCGGAATCGTCAGCCCGCTCAGTTTTCAGAGAAGAAAACACGACGATCTTGGGATTCGTAACATTTTTCGAAAACTAATCAGCCTAAATTACTTTCTATTGTGTGGACTCTTTTGTTATTACATGAACATTTTGAGAATGAATTAAATAGAAAAAAAGATAATAACTTATGAATTCTGTAATGAGCCTGTTTCCTGTCGTTGCGCAATTCGCCGACGCGTACCTAACGAAATTATGATTCGAACGTTGCGCAATGGCCGAAGGATTCGCAACGACGCTGATTCTTGTGTCGCCAAACGGTCTGTTGGTGCGATGACGAGTTTGACGGGAATGTGTATCCTACGTTTAATATTAATTTCATCGCGTGTCTCGCTCGTCGATTCGGCCGAGACAATGCAGGACTCCGCGATAGTATCGAGCGATGGAATTATAATTGACGCGAGCGGAATACTCGATGTCTTCCGTCGCTACGATAGGCTCGCTCGTGCACGTAACAACGGACGAACCTTGCCGTTTGGCATCGGGTAATAAGCGACCTCGGCAGAATCGTTATTTCACTCGATTCGAGCTTCCCATAAATGCTCGGTGACGATGATTTATGGATAGCGCATATCCGCGCGAGAGGACAATGATTCGTTCTTAACGATGCGAGCGGGATTTTTTTTCTTGTCCATGGCACGAATCGACAACGATACCGTCATCGCGAATTGATAAAGCGATTTCGACGACTAACATCGTTGACTATCGGTTTTCTTGGCTCACGATTCTCTTCAAGCGCGTATCTTTGAGGAAGTTTATCGTTCGTAGCCGATGGCACCGAATAGACCCGCAAGGTCTGCAACGGTGGCATCGATAACCGTGTCGCGTATACGTTGGAAAAGTGAGTTTATTGACTCTGCCGGCATCGGAGTGCTTTGTCGCATGTACCAGAGGAAGCTCTCAACAGAGAGCAGTTGCTGATCCGGCAATGCGATGTGAAACTCCGCGGAGGCAAGATGAGACTCGACGGGAGAAAGATAGGCCAGAGGTAAAGAGAGCAACGCAGAGCATAGGGCACCGAGGAACACGTAACCGCGTCGTGTGGGATCCCGGCCGAGCGTATGGCATCGAAAGCCGAGAGAGCCCGAGTATCGACTTACACGGGGTGCGGTGTTCGCCACTTTCTACGTGGTCCATGCACTGAAAACGACGGGGGTTCTTTCTCACGTCGAAAACATCTTGGACGCTGCGGTCACATATCATTTTTTTTTAATGAATTCATAGATCAACTTATGTTGCAGTCTCCTTAACTTTCCCCGAACTCGAAAATTGAACTTTGCATAAAATTTCCGCCGACACACAAATTTAAAGAAATTGTATCGCGCATGTTTGCAAAATCGTCCGACCTTGATAATCAACGGTTTCTTCGCTATCGCGGAAAATATTTTCAGTGCAGGAAAGTAGATTCCAGGCCTCGCGAATCCGGAATGTTCTATTAACGCGAGGAGTGGCCGGATGGGCGAGTTAATTGGCTTTGCGACACGAGACGTTTCGCTACTTCCTCGAGCTTCGATGGGGTCACCGAATCCGTTAGATTTTCTTCGAGGAAACGAGCGCCTTATACGATTACAAACTACAGTTTGCGATATGAAGAAAAATGTTAATAAAAGATTTCACAATATTTGAAGCATACGAAGGAATCTAAAAAAATACAAGTATCCTCGACTTTTTATTTTTTCTTGTTTTTCAATAAATAATCGATGTTGAAGGAATAAAATTATATACCGATAAATCGGTCGGCGTTACGTATGATAGGTGCTACTTCTGTAGAAGAAAGAAAGATCCGCAGCGAGACGCACCGCTGGTCGAACTCTCACGCCCCAACGACTTCGATGACTCCGAACGATTATTCTCGGCGTCATTGTACGTTGCACGTTATATTGGCGAACCTCGCCGAAGATTAGTCGCGCCGATTGCGACGCAACGATGCTCGATGCTGTTCAATCGGGAATGAAAAAAAAAAAAGAAAAAAAAAATACACTGACCTTGAATCGATCGTTTGGTATCGCGGAAAGTGTAAAGGCTGATCATGAATTAGTGATGTTGTGATAAATTCTTTTTAAATCACCGCTCCATTGGTGCGGACGCGCGCTAAATATACAGAACGTTATTCTCGATCGACTTTGTTGAGATCCTTTCCGCGTCTAAATCGATGTAAACAGGACGGTGTTCAAAAATAAAATGCAATACTATTTTATTTTCTATTATTATTCTATTAATTTATGTTATTATTTTAATTAAAAAGGGAGTAATTCAGAAATTGCATTGAAATACAAACTGGTATTATAATTAGAGTAAAAAGTCACGAGAAGTCGATCGAGCGTTCGAATTGAGGACGATGGCAGATAAAATGTCGATTCTGCGGCCAGGAAACCGCAACATATTCAGAGGGTAATTCCGTGCATAGGTACAAATTATGCCGGAAGAATGGGACGAGATAGCGCGAAGACAATTGGGTTACCGTACCGTGCGATGTCGCAAAGTTTTACGAGATGGCACATGTTTTTTTCTTTCTTCAACTTCATTCCATTATATTGTTGGAGACTGCGGGGCAAGGCGTGGGAAGACACCGAGCGACGCGGTAACGCACCGAGCGCGCCTAATTTTTCAGTAATAATGGAAGCGTCACCTCTGATGAAATTCAGAGAGGAAGTCAAGCGAAGAGATTGCGAAATGAGAGTGGAACGGCGTCCCTTGTCTCTGCGTTCGAAGCCCTTCGATCGCACTAGACGCGAGAATTTCGAACTATTTTGCATGAGCGAGTCGCCCGAATAATTTTTCTCTCGTGCTCTGGCGATTTTTCATTATTTATTCAACGGAAGAGGACATTTAACGAAACGGAGAAATTAATAAGAATTTTTTTAGAAAGCGTAGGAAAAGAATTGAGACAGTCTGCTGTTGCGGAAGCGGTAAAAAAACAAAGAAGATAATTGTTTTCGCGAGGCGTCAACGCAAAAAATTAGGTCGCCTCTAACGCTACTCATGTAAGTGAAGAAGAGACACGATAATATTTCAAATGAATAAAATATGAGTTACGCAAGCGAATTGTGCGCAAGTCAAGATACGAAGAGTTAATTGAAAAGAAAAAAATTGCTATCTCGGTAATTGTAGAGATTGCGATCCGAATAATGGATTCTCGCCATTTACTTTGCCGTACAAAGTCTAAATCGTGAGAGCCATCTGTATTTCATGAATTTACAGAATTTGACTCTTCACGGAAACCGAAAAAGAAGTATTCTGCTCGGAATACAACTTTATCGGAAGATTTCTAGCGGTCTTTGTACCGGCTGTCGGTAATGCAGAAATTCGCAGAGAAAACGTTTTGCAATTTTGTCGCTGAGTCAGTTCAGTGCAGACCTACGGTCGGTTCGGCGAACGCCGGGTCTTCGGATAAGGACGAATCTTTAGAAATCTGTTCTATCTGCATCGCAGCGGAAATCCGAATTCCTGATCGATATGTTTTATAGATTGGTCACGTCGTAAAGATGGTATCAGAAATTCATTAAGAGTCGAATTAGTTGCCCTAGTATGAAAATCCAATTCCGTAGTTTCTGAATCAAATTTTTGTTTTTTTTATAATTGCCTGTGTTCCGACTAACAAAGTTGTCTATTACTCAGTCTGTACAAAAAAAAAATGTCCTTACTTCTGAAAAACAGATTTTTCAAAATAATCTGCAAGAAAAAAATTCCAGGCTAATTTTGAGTATAGAGATTAACGCAATTTTATCATCAGGGCTGAAAGTCCTCTGCAGGACATGTTCTAGACGTGTAATTTGGTCACAAACAAAATATTTCTCGTTTCGAGAAGCCGCGACAACTGTGTTTCGACGGAGCTTGAAACGAGCTTGTTGGTACTGACGAACCGCCGTTGTCGGTAACAATGCATCGCTCGTTAGGGGATATACACAGAGCTTTGTTGACGTCAGCTGAAACGACGGGCGCGCAACAATCGAAACAAAGCTCAATTAATGCGTACCCGCTGGTTGTCCGGCTACTGTCAATAACGAGACTATACGGATTCGAAACACAGGAAAACACGGCGCCTCATTATCGTCGACGAGTTAATATATAAGCATTGGACAACCATAGAAGTCCTTTCGGTACGGTTCGGCCAAATGTAAGATTCACCGAACATTTCGAGCACTCCTTAATTGGATAAAAATTTCGAATGAAAAACGAAGCATAAAAAACCAGACAATCTTTTTAAAATATTCGTATCCACCAAATTGTACAAATTATTTCCATTTCATAAAAAAATTAGTTCGCCGGGTGCTGCATTAAACAATTTTTTCTTCCTTAATTGGTTAATGACATTTTGGTATTATTTTTATGCAAAATCAATAATTTCAGCACGTTACGTAGCCCTGATCTTTGAAAAATGTAAACCGCTTTCAGAAGTATGCGGAATTCGTTTTTAATCTACCGATCGACCGGTCTGTGCCGGAAGGACTTCTCGAATGGCTCACTGTTGTGACGCTATTTTAATCGGTGGTGGTTAATCAGTCGAGAGCGAGAACCGGCGACATTCCCAAACACACAGACACAAGCATCGGCATGTAATACGGTAAATGTCCTCATTCCCAATCCCTATAAGGGATTAATCGTACTGCCTCATCAGCAGCCGCATCAATAAACTTTGGCGTCAAAGTAATTGATGGAGGCGGACGAATGCTCGCGGATGGGGACATCTACCACGATAGCAGCGTTAAGAGCATATAAGACGAAAGCTTTTTCACACGTGACACGCGTTAAAAATCAATTATCTGAGAAGACGATCATCGCAATTTCAAGTATAAATTCATATGACCTCTGATTATTATTTTGAAATCGCAGATCAGATCGAAGATTACGATTTTTGGATCATTTGAACCGAATAGTTCAAAATTAAAAATCATTCAAGAAGTGGCTCCAAGAATGAGAAACTCAGCGATCTCTTCGAGAGATAAGACTATCGTTATAGTCTTTATATTCGAGAATTTTCAGGATTTCATTTTCGAAAGCGTCGTGCACACTCAGAACATGGCGTTGTCCCGTTCGACGAGTCTTGTTAGCGGGAATGTAGTCGTTAAAAGAATATTGCTTATCGGTGTTAGTAGATTACAGTCAGATCGACGATCGCGCACAATAGAGAATGGTTCGAGTCTAAAACGAGTAAAACCGGGAAGAACGACGGAATATAAATTGGACGACTTACCTATAGGCGATGCGGTGTTGGCTTCCCGTAAGCTGACGGTTTCCGGTTCGATGCCCGCTTCGTCCTCCTCGATGAGGGGCGGCGGTGGTGCGAGAGGCCTGGACTCGTAGCCCCAGTGCTGACGAAACGCTCGAGCGCCCCCGTCCAGACGCACTCGGGGTAGTTCCACGAACATTGCATCCCCCAACTGAAACGTACGACAAACGGTTGTTCTATTGGATCTCCCGCAAATATTGTATATTCACTCCACTGAATTCGAGCCGGGCTTTACATCGATTCACTCGAAACAAGACCAATAATGCAATCGTAAAAAAAAAATGTAAGCAAATAAAAACATATTACGAAAAAAATTGAGGTAACCAAAACTCACACAACCGCGTATCACATCCATTCCGTCGATCGACGATAAACGGCACGATTCTTTTTCAGGCATTCGCGATTGTTTCAAAGTTTCTTCA
This sequence comes from Ischnus inquisitorius, assembly GCA_963924025.1. NCBI lineage: Eukaryota > Metazoa > Arthropoda > Insecta > Hymenoptera > Ichneumonidae > Ischnus > Ischnus inquisitorius. Next base: position 7,270,345 of record OZ001245.1, on the reverse strand, counting down.
ACGATCACCCGAAGAGCGAATTTAACTTCAATCTCGATTTGAAAATTAAAATTGATCTTAATTTCGCGAGCTATTCGACGTATGATTTTACCGAGAAATTCGACAGTCGAATCGACAGTTTTGCGGGAAAAAAGTGCTTTGTCGTCAACGCGTGTCGACGAACCGCGGCGGCCTTGCGTCGACGCGAGACCGCAGCTCAGAACGTCGTTGGCCGTGAGCCGAGTCGAGACTGAAAGGTCCGAATGTTTATCTCAAAATATCGTTGATTGACCCGGCGACTCGGTGACGTCACTAATTAAACCCCCGTCCAGAGTCGTCGTGAAGGGACATTTACAACGTTTCGTTCGTCTTTGTCCTATGGTCGACGACGAAAAAATGCGGCAAGTCGTGAATATGAGCGAATGAGCGAATTGCCCGCCTCTCCTCCCCCGCCGTCTTGCTCGACCCATTTACAACTTCAAAGACTTCCAGACTCTCGGCACGGCGATGCTTACAATGTGCTATCGCGATTCCGCATGCGTTTCAACCGACGCAACGGTCGTATCATAAATCTCAATTATTTACGAAAAACGCGGATTTGAACAGTGAACCATTATTCCAGCAACTGGTTACACTTTTTTTTCTCTAAAATTAAACATTACCTAGAAGCTTACGATTTTTTAAAAAATCATTAGTTTTAAAGAAATTCCGAAATCAACGCTGTTCCCGGAATTAATGAGACACTCAACGAAATGTGTAACGACCGCTTTAATTATCCCGACGATTAATAAGAGTGAGGAAAAAAAAATATTCCATTCAAATGAGAGAGGCATTCGCGTCGGCGAATATCAATGTTTCACGCCCATTTGTCTTTTTTTCAACGCCTCTGCATACACCGCTCGAACGGTCCCCGATCGCAGGTCGACGGGTTGAGCCAGTAAATAAATACTAAAACGAGCTGCGGCTCGTCACTACCCAATTAACGAATAGCGAAGGGTACAACGCTACCGTCGGACCGGTATGAATTCGATCGCGGTCGAACGAACGCATGATCGAACCGAACGCGCGAGTGACCGGTACCGATGCGAAGCGAGCGAAAGAAAGACGGAACGAACGAGAGTCCATCGACTCTTTTCGCGGCGCACAGTGCGCACAGGCGCCGGTGGGGTAGGCAACGTTGGCTACGCTGCCCGTACACACGCGTGCATTCGCGGGAAAGAGGGAGAACGCGCGCTTTGCAGTCATCGCGTTAACGCAATTATTACAACGAGCGCGAACGAATGTGTCCAATTATGCAACGCGTGGCGCTGCTCGAGTCTCCCCCGCGACATGAGCTCTGCTCGTGTCTAGCGCAGCGACTAGTCGCAGCCGTTCGCGGAGCTGCGCCGTGCGCGATACAATGGGAGGGCACACCCAATTAGTACAGTATTAGTGCATTCGAATTCTTTTGACCGTTCGCTGCGGGTCGAGTCCGATCAGGTTTTCTCATAAGTTTACCATTAGTTTAATTAGTGCCCGGGCACTCGAGCGAGTTGCACTACATTCGCGCTCGAACGAAAGAATGCGAACTCGCTCGCGCGAAGCTCGATAACGAATTGGACTTGATGCGATTATGCGTTTTAACGCTTCAAGACTTGCCTTTCGCGCACTTATGGATTCGCTGTTTAGTTACATACTTTTCTTCACAGACACATAGACGTGCAATTCATTTATATCTAAGAAATACCTTTGTGTGCGATTTGAACATGCATCCGGTCCCCGCGAATAGCTGCGTCCAAGAGAAGAAAATAAATGGTAGAGATATATGACGATTAACAGGCGATACATTGAATACATTTTAAGAGACAGCATCCGGAAAATGTGATTAAAGTGAATACTATTTCCTTATTCATTATTAATTGTTCCGATTCACCGAAATGAATTTGTTCATTTTACGAATAATGTCTATTTTTCGGATATTAAAAAATATTTCTCAGAAATTTGATAAGAGCGCTAATTTAATTATCCGTTCGAGAAAACGGCAACGATTACAAGAGTGTAAAAAAAAAGTATGACTACAGGTATTAATAAGGCGGCAGAGAACGGCCGGGACAAAATCTTTTTCCTCGCGGCACTACATACCGAACGTTAATGATATCGCATACATTAATACTTGATTGAAACGTAATTTCAAATATAATGAATTCCCCACCTCACGGAGAGTCAATATAGTTGATGAATTCCGAGTACGTAATTGATGTACGTATTAGTACATGGGTAATAAATTATGTTGATTGAAGGAAAACGAGAACGGTTTAATCGCAGGGAAAAACTGCCTGCTTTGGAGTGGGATTCCCATTGTCCTGATGATTTTGTGAGTATAATGCTTTTATCGTTTTAGACAAAATGAACGGATAAAAGTTCAATTTTTTATTAATTACACCAAAATATGAAATAGAATATACGTCTTCGAAAAAATTGAAACATTATTTCAGCAACCAAAAAAATTAGATTGCCCGGTGATGCCGGACAATGTTTATAAATGAATGTGTTAACATTTAAGTATTATTATGATGCATAATCAAATTTTTCGGCACCTTCCATATTCCTGATTTTTAAAAGACTTTCATCCCATTGAGAAGTGTTTGCATTTTTTTTATCTACCCTTTGATCGGAGAGTCTGAAAGAACTATCTTAACTACCACCCGTACGAACAGTGGTTGCGCAATTCCACGGGTTTAAGATAAGTTTTGTCTGATACAAACGCTTGCGCTCTTTTCGCCAAGTTACGATGAGAATAACCGAGCGAAACGTGACAACATGGAAAGACCAGAGATTTAGGATCTAGGCTGAACACCGTCCATTGCGGGTTCCTACGATCTGAATCGCTCGGGGATGGGTGCAGCCGCTTTACCGCTTGCCGCTTCGGCTCTTCGAGATCTTGCCAAGATTATGCAGAAGTCGCAATAAAGGATAACACTGGCGGACTCCGCGAGAGATCATCGCTCCGGCCCATCTGTGGCCTACGGATTGTCTTACCGACTGCATAAAACCGCAAAACCACACGCAAACTGCTTATCTCTGTCGGTAAATAATTAATACCATAAAAAAATAATACCCCTGCTTTTTATCCAGCTCGGCCAACACATATGAAAGGACAAAACTTTGAACCTAATCTATATATACTTTCAATGTATTAACATGAAAATATGGGAAAACAACGGTTTGCAATAAACCTGACCATCACTGGCGCGGCTATTTTACACTTCGCTGTTTCTGGAACGTTTTTCACGACGAACTCTCCGTATGTACTTCGTCGAATTAGAATTTACAAGTTGCCGCGCTCGAATCGAAAGAGGGTCAGTCCAATTAATTCGCTTAAACTTGGCGATAAGAAGCCGGGTCTTCGAGTATTAAGCATGCCGGCAAAAAGCATGCCCATGTACCGGGCGGTTGCGTCATCGCCACAGATCGCATGTCGTACTTCTCGAAGCGTCACGCCGACAAAAGTAAATCCACTTTGCGTCTATTAAGCGTTAATTAAATTCAGAAAAGCGAAGCGAACGAGGAGGTGTAATGAAAGCGTTTATAGCCGGAGGAGCTTTGTTTCTCAGAACCCAAACGGAAAGTATAATTGCTAGGAACCCGCGAAAAGGAAAAAAAATGTGGATATCGAGAAGAGTCAAGATGGGCTACGCGAAATGCTTTATTCCGTGACGAGTATTTTGTGTAAGAAATATGCACGTTATGAATTCAGATCATGTGTCAAGGGCAAGATAGATCTATGTACTGAATGACGATTCTAAGGATCTATAACTCGACTAAATGAATACATATCGACGCCAGCCTCATTCACGTAGCCGACACGTTAATTAGAGGTGAACTTAGATAGAACGCTGAAGAAATCTATCCTGATTCCGACAAAAAAACCAGTATAAGGAGACGCAATAATGACCCATTGTCACTTCGTCGATACCGATCCCGCGATTGCTTTGACGACTGCGTTGAAATTTTTTTTTTACTATTAAATTACTGTCTTTAGATCGAATAATTATAGAACCCGGCGTATTCGGTAATTTTGTCGGAACCTCCTCACTAACAAAAACGTACTCGTACAAATGTATTTAAGCTCCGACGTCCAAACATGAGGCTCGCAAACAGTTGACGATCGTCCGAGTGGCAAAATGTTTCGTACTTCGATGCTCGTTCTGGCGTTAGGGACATTTTGCGTCCGGGCCGAAGAATTATTTCCCGACAAGTACGACTACATCAACGTTACAGAGATTCTGAACAACGAGCGACTGAGGGTGCAGTACTACGATTGCTTCTACGAGACGGCGCCTTGCGTTACTCCGGATGCCAAATTCTTTAAAGGTATTTACTTATTTACTTATTTACTTGTCTGTTCATCGTCCGCAACTGTTTATTGAAATAAGATACCAGATACGTCTTTGGTTTCGAGTCTTCAGGATTTATCCGTTCAAAATGAAATGATTGACCATCATTTGTGCGAACTAATCTATGAATACGTTCGCTACGTTAAAGAAATCAGAATCGATTGAGCTTCGCGCATTAATTTCATTCACTCGAGCCTTCATTTATGGATTCAATGCATGCTATTTATTCAATGCACTTGACGTTTTTTCTGAAGCAGCCGTTCTCGTTAAACCATTATTGAATTAACTTAACGCTACGTTATTGTGATTCAACAGACTTTCTGCCGGAAGTAATGGCGACGAAGTGCCGCCGATGTACCGAGAGGCAGAAGGGATGGTTCGACGAGATATCCGTGTGGTACGCCGAACACGATCTCGAAAGATGGAACAAATTGGTTGCCAAGTTGCTGGATGATGCGAAGAAATTGAAAATCGAGAGGAACTACTGAATTCGCTCGAGTTCGTATACGGATCCACGGTGCAACTCTGATGTCATGCAGTCCAAATGAGTTCTTGTGTAGATTATAAAATATCCGGCATTTATTGTACGTGAAAAAAAACAAGGTGGAGTGAGTAAAATTATTCGTTGAGCAAAGCAAAACCAGTTTTCTGAGAGATACCAAACTTCGTCTCGACAAAAAAATGTTATGACCAAGCGTGGTCATTGAAGACGTCGGGCAGGTCTTTTCGGGAGTGTCGGAGGATTCAAGGTTGAGTTATCATCGAAAGGTAGGATCAAACTGCAACTGAAATTAGTTGCAGCGTTTTTTGGAAGAACTGAGGCAATCGCTAGTTTATCCAGTTGCGAGAGAACCGGGGAAGCGAGTGATTTTTTTTGCTGCGGTACACATTCAACCCCTAAATGCAGCACGATTTCTATCGGCTTGTGGCTCTCGTCCCGCAATTCAGCCATTCACCCGGCAATCGTATAATTCGCCCGGCATTATTTCGGCAGATAGTGCGGGACCCATACCAGGAAAGCCAGGTCGTTACATGTAGCCGGCGACCTGTTACTTCAGAGTGGGAGAGCTGTGACGGGGAACAAACGTGTTTTTACGATAATCCTACCAATGTCGAGCCAATGTCCCGCCGCTCACATGAAAGAACTCTGTATCGCTATAAATTTTCCGCTTTTTATTTCATTGTCAGGGTTGTCGAAGTAATACTAATAACCGGAGGAATTACCTTTCGCGAATAATCGAAGCGAGCTTCGACAACAGCGCGAGTCCACAATCAACGTGATTTTCCGTATGGATAGAAAAAATTGCGCTAGTGTGTACGCAGCGTAGACTGGTATGAATTTCACGACACTCGTCTAGATACATCACTCAAGCGATACTGGTCAATGTCCAAGAACGTCCTGACCGCTGCAGCATCGAATCTATTCACTATTATTTTTCCAATCTCTCTTTTTTTTTTTTTATGTTTATCAAATAAGTCTCTTAACGCGACGCAATGAGAATTACGAGTCAATTACCGATTGCGCAACGAGTCTCGGCGGTGGTGATTGCGCCGCGTTCGTTCGAGAGTATTTAAACTCCGGTGGTATAATGTTTGACAATCAGTTGACGATTCTTCGCGTGAAAAATGTTTCGTGCTTCGATTCTCGTTCTGGCGCTCAGCGCTGTATACGTTCTGGCCGCGGACACGGAGAAATTTCCCGATACGTACGACTACATAAACATTGATGAAATTCTGGCCAACGACCGGCAGCGGGAACAGTACTACAAATGCTTCATGGACCAGGGACCATGCGTAACTCCGGAAGCTAGGGCCTTCAAAGGTATTTGAAAGAGAGTCTTCTGATTTACAATTAAACTTATACTCTGAGTTCTGCAAAGGTATTAAAAGCCTTCGGCGCGACGCACGATTATTGAAGTAGTCGGAATGGCACAGTGCGAGGAAATGTGAGATTCAGAGAGAATTTCGAGCGATTCCCAATGGGATAAAAATCTGAAAAAAATCAAGTTTACAACGAATTGATAAAAAGAAAGTGTTCAATGAAATACCCGACAACTCAACTTCTTTTCTGACAATAATTGCTGTTAATTTTTCTCAATACGTATGCATGTTTTCGAAATGTTTTCAAGTCTAAAATTTGTTGAAAATTACATTTTTTTTTAAGTTGTTTGAAATGCGTTTGCGAATCACTCGATCAATCATTCGGAAACCTCTTGAGAATAATGGGAGGTCTGTATAATAACTCATTTTCCAGACATAGAAAGAAAAATGTCAAAGCCTTAAAAAAATTTCAATTATAAGAATTTTTGATTAACCTTAAATTACAAGTAAAACGTAATTTTCGGCTTGAGCTGAATTGAATCTCGAATTTTAATTGTCATTCAACAGTCTATGTGCCGGAATCGATTGCCACGCAATGCGGCAGATGTACTGACAAGCAGAAGATCATGCTGGACAAGATTTCCGCATGGTACGCGGAAAACCAAAAGGACAAATGGGACGCATTAGTCTTCAAGTTAATCGAGGAGACGAAGAAGCTGAACAAGGAGAAGAAATCTTAAATAATCGGCGATCTTAACAAAATCATCAAGGCATCGTCAAAGTCATGAGTTTCAATGAATTTCCTTTTTTTTTATAAATATAAACTACATCAGCCTTTATTGTACAAAAAAAGGTTGAGTGAATAAATAACGTGTTGAGCAAAGTGAATGATAAGTCACTGACCAAAGGCGAAACCGTCCGTCGCTATTGATCCCAGTTATTTCAGTTTTAGTTATCGGTACTCGTTAGTAGCTATTTTCCGAAAATCCAAGAATTAATATAAAGAAGTCCAGCGACGGTTAATGGTTTCTTTCAGTTGGCCAAACAATCAAGCCTTCGTTCCATTGCGACGGAAATAAAACCTCGGCTACTATTTCCGTTGATACGTCGAACGAGCTCGAACTTCGATTGGAAAACGGAGATGAGAAATCGTGAAACGATCAGAGTTGCTCCATCTGTTCTAGATCTTCGCTCGATATTGCTGCGTCGGTAACTACTCCAAGTTGATGATATCATGTGGAATATCTAACGATTCGCGAAGTCACTTGCCTTAAAAATTTATGGAAGACTACACCATGTTATTGGTTGAAACTGGCTCCTCGAGATCCGAAACGACTAGTTCAATGTCCCTATTTGGCACACGTCAGGACGAGAAGCATCCACGTATTTACGTGTGTTTCTTATTCAGGTCATGCGCAAAGGAGGTGAATGGAGGAAGTCATGCATGTATGCGTTGCGCGGTGATCCTCAAGATTTCGCGCCCGTCAAGCGGCGACCACGAATAACAGCTAGTTGCGTTCAAGTGCCGCGCGCTATTAGTCATGCTGTAGCAGGTACTGCTCTACCCGAGTAATGCGAGAATAGTGCATTTGCACATGTGCAGTTTAAGCCACGCGCCGGTACGCCGGGATAAAATCGTGATCGCTCGATTACGCGTATGCGAGCTCTCGTACAAGCCTTTCTTTTTCCTCAATCGATCCTATTATCGATCGTCGCGATAAATCTCGCTCTATTTACGAGTGAACGGAACAGTGTACTGTCTTACCATGGTAGATGGCGCGGACGGATTGTATGGTAAGATAGACTTGTGTTATCGTTTGATCAATGATAATCGATCTAGCGGTAAACAAGACGGACTTATATACTTATGCCCCGGAAGTCACTGGCTAACATAGTTGCCGATACTCGGATTCGTTGCGTTCGATTATCTATTCCTCAACATCGTCGGACTATGGTAATGTTGATAACACACACGTCCATTATAATTAGTTAAATGACATAGAATTTTTTACCTTCACAGAAAATTTGAAATTGCTACTCGCTATCCTACTATCTTTCTATATGAATCAAACTCCGTGCTTCTTATAATTACTATGAGCGAATAATATTCGTACGATTACCAGAATACATTTCTTGTCGGTACAGAATTTACTTTTATGAAAAAAAATGTTCCCTAACGAGGATTTGTTATTTATATTTTCAGCAAATAGCTAGTGTACACACGATGAGGCGCTTCTCGTTCTAATCGCCGAGTTTCCACACGAGGAAGTCGTATGTGTATTACACGACTTCGTATCTTCCACCACCCGGCTTCTAGTTTTAGTCTTGTTTCCCCTGTCTCGAGTGCGTTACTTAATTGAAAAACTTTAACGGTCCCATCAGATCCAAGGTTAACACAAAGGGATGAGTAGCAATCAAGAATAGAGGTATGTTCAGAGGTCGTTGAAAGCCAAGTTTAAACAAGTTAAAAGCACGATGTACAATCTCGCTGTCGTGCGCGAGCAGTTTAAGGCTTACGTGATTCGACAGAAATACATCCCGAAAGTCAAACCTTCCAAGTTTTTAAATATTGGATGTATCGGAATTTTTTTTTTCTTGGACGAAGCTTCACACTTCGATTCTCTTCTATGCCATTCTATATCTCCTTCGGCTAATGCGTCTGAATACTCCCATTCACGTGTTTGGCGAAGAGCTCGAAGGCTTTCATGGCATCGTATCGGCTTCGCGTCGAATTCGACAATATAATAAATCCGGATTTACCCGTAAACTCCCGGCAGGACGATATTTCCAAAGGCAGGCGTTCGCGCTTTTCTTTTCCCTCGAACTTTTTTCCCTTCTATTAAAGCTCCGGAATACTTTCACGCGAGACGTTTTCAAAGGAAAAAAGTATGGAAAACGGTAAACCCGAAGATAGCTTTCCGCGGTTACATCTGGAACGAGTCGCACGAGGTTTCTTTTCGACTCAAGTGCCGCGTGAATTTATAACGAGGGAATTCATAACGAGGACGCGAGTGACTTTCGAAGCATCCGCTCACAAGGAAACCCGCGAGCCATCCCGAATCCGACCCCGGGCGGCAGGTGCAAACCGCCCCTGTGCAATATTCTATCCTTTCAAACGTTTGGCACGAGCTTCTGGAAAGGAGGAAGCGCCCGCGGGATCACTCTGTGCCACACATCCTTATGTGGTTGGTTTCGGGTTTTCGGTATAATCGGGCCAATGAGGGCTGCCGTCGTTTCGGCTATGCGCACGGATATACATGCACTTTTGCTTTTTACACATTCGTCGGAAATGCGTAAGTATTCACGATAACGATGCACGTAAATATGCACGATAAAAGAGGATGAACACCGGACGCACTTGGCAGAACGGCGGATTTTTGCCTTCCCGTCGATGCCCGCAACATTGCGAATCTGCGCTGAAAATCCGACGGCGTAGACAAAATCCCGATGCAGTCAGACGTGAAATCAATTTCGAAGGAATTGACCCAACCCGGCAATTTGTCATTCCCGAGGGAGGAAGCGCGAACGAGAGCGGAGATAAAATAAGCCTGGAATTCTATTCGATTGAATCCTAATGATATTATGAAAATGTGTTCTTATCGAGGGTGGAGAGAGGTCGAGACCGGAAGCCCTCTACGAATAAAACGAAGAACGAAACGAAGGGCAAGCGATGGAAAGACCTTTCCTTTTTCATTCAAATTTCTTTTTACTAACAATGGAGTCCCATTGATCCTCTATCCAGTCCCGGCGGCGAGGCATTGCGAATGCTCGCGACGCGTGTTTATCCGGGCTACCGGATTGTGAGGATGAAAAATCTGGACTGGACCGAGGAGGATTCTCAATACCCTGTGGAATGGCGATGCTTCATCACTGAACTCTTAAGCAGTGCGAGACCTTGACTACACTGGATCTAGTAATTTCTTTAACCTGATCAGCGCACGGTCGAAAAAAATATGATAATCAAACTTTTGGGTTTGCAACGTCACGAAAGCGGGTCCGATCGTATTTGTATGATTACGGTTACGAGTCAATGCTAAAAGTGTGATTAACTTTCAAATTAGAGGATGGTAAAGTCTTATACAGAATGAGCATGATTTTACGACGTTGATGTAGCGCCGTCGCAGGACCATCAGACCGTATAGCAAACGCTGTACGTTCTGCGTAGGTTCGGCACACTAAATGAACCCTTCGTTTTCTAGTGGCCATTCCCGCGTGACCTAACCCGACCTGGCTTCTTTACAGGCGAAAGCTTGAGATATAGTACGTCAAATTCCCTTCGCTCTGTACCGAGGACGCGACAAGGTCCCTCGAGTCGTAGTTAAGCTGGTACCGGCTGCTGGGGTGCTTCTGCAAACGGCTGTACCCTTGGTGGTTCTATCTGCGTATCCAGCGTGGAAGGGAATTAAGCCATAGCCCCCTGCGTACTTAATCCGCTTCTCTCTCGGCTGCGTTGAATTTAGCCAAAACGTATGCAAAGTGAAGACAAAATATAGCAGCGTAGACACAGGTTAATTCCTGTGCGTTTGCATAACGTATCATCCCGGTGTGAATTCAAATTTGAATAGTTTACACGTGGATGCACGCGAGTAACTAGCGGTAGAAGGGGACGGTTGTCGCAAGGGTAACTATACGAATTGAACGAAAAGATTTAATTATTTTAACCTCGTTACGAACACCTGGTGAGTTCCGCAGCTTGCAAACGGGCATCGGTTCGACTTCCCGAGTGAATTTGTTTTAGTTGGATTTCTGGCTTCGGGAAAATTATTCATCTCTGATGACTGAGATCCGTATTAAATGCGTGCGGGACGCAAAGCGAAATCAACATAAATTTAACCAAGTCATCGATCAAACTGGTATGGAAACTCGATGGCGGTGAAGTTTTGACTCCGGAATTCGATTGATGAATTAATTTTTCCAACCAAACACATGAATGTCGGAAGATAATATTCGAGCAATCGTCGGATTTCAAGAGTCGTCGTAGCAAATCACTTTCGAGGATAAAGACGATATTGAATCACGAGGGAATATATATTTCATGCTAGAACCTGTCGTCGACGTCGACGTCGAGTCATCTCTGCAAATGGATCGAAAGCTTATCGTGAAAAGCTCCTGGCGCCCAACCATAAATTTCTCGTTTCATTGCGTGTGTCAAGCAAGGATGGGTCATTCCTCCTGTTTCTTTTATACGTTCCATTCGTCCTTTCCGGGAAAGATGGCGCGCAGTAAAGTCCCAAAGGCTCGTGTCCTCAGAAACGATGAGAGACTTTCACTGCTTTCTGCCATCTCATTCACCCTTTTTCACTAGCTTTCTCTCTGTCGTTGATGCTGAATCGTTTTTTTCTTCACTACTACGTATAACGGGAGGGGTTTCCCCGGCGAGGAATTCCATATCACGTCCGCGAGGAACGTTTTGGTCCTGCGAGCGTCTCGTTCCCCGGGGAGGTTCAAAGGTGCGGGAAAATACGAACGCGAATCTATCCCGGATTCCCTTTATTTTCGATATCTTTTTATCTACCTGTTACCTGTACAACTATACTTATATCTACAAAATGGAACGAGAGTTCCTCGCGGCGGGTCGTGAAAAGATTTTTCGCGCACCGGAGAATAGACGACCTATCGCAGCATCGGCTCACGATCGCTTCTCGTACCTGCCGTGAATGAAGGCAAGGCAGAAAAGACAGAAAAAGAACGAAAAAAAATTGGCGTCCTGGAAGATGGAGGTCGATTGTGAAGGTGAAGTTGGTGGTGGTGGATGTCTTTCACCTTGCCGATTACCTTTCCCATTCTCTCGCACCGTTCCGTCCTCGCGTTACCTTCTTCGCCGCACCTCTCGCTCCTTCTTGCGTCGAGCAGCAACCGCACCGCTGCGATTGCTTGCTTCCTTCCTCCCTCGTTCCCACCCTTCAGCATCGCTCAACGCGTACGTGCCGGAAAGCGCGTTACGGAAACGCGTATCCGAGACGGGGCTTCGGGGGGTCTTGAAAGCTTCGAACGTGGAGGGTAAGCAGGTGGATCCCAGCTCTTTCACTCTCGGTCCATGAGCACTACCCGAAGTCGAGGCAAGGGATGAGAAGAAAAGCGGATAAGGATGACGATAAATGGTCGGACGACCGAACGACTAAACGACAACGGGGAAACATACTTTGTCCTATAATGTCCCATTTATTGCTAGTCGAGAACAATCGCTTCCGGTCTCCCTTTAAATTTCCCGCTCGGGAAAATATGTGTAAATACTAGAGTTACAGAGTGCAGTATACCCTTTCACGCGCTGGTGTTCATCCTCTTACCTCACCCTGCGCTTACCACTTTGCTAGACCTCGCCTCCCTGCATCACTCTACCGGAGTTGCTTCTTATATTCCCCTTCCTTGTTCCCTCATCGATTTCCCAGAGTTTTCATCTCAACCCACCTACAGGAAAAAGGTGGCACGGCGTCTAGGGTTTACGGCATCGAGGGGATTAAATCCTCCTGGCGGCGAGAAAAGAGAATTGCTAGCGCGAGGAGAAGGAGATATACCCGAGAACGGTGAGATTCTCGCTAGAAGTCTGGTACGGTGTTCCCGAGCCGCGTTTTTCGGTTTGCAAAAAGTGATGAAAAATTATTTTTCTCTTTTATTCACTGTACTTTCGTATCCCATACGAATTATTGGAAGAAGGGAGTCCTGCAATCTTCGAAGCAAAGAACCCTTGAATTATGAACTAAGTAAATATTTTAAACGCTGCAGAATGATAGAAGAAAATATTTATCCCACTTCCATCTTCGTGTTTGTGGTCCAATCTATTATTTTTCACGATTCAAATAATTTATTTAGCTTCTGTCTGTCTGTTCGTGTCATTTTATTGCTCGCCAATATCATTTTCCTGTTAAATTCGAAACTCAGATATTTTTATGCGATGTGTTTTTGTCCTTCTTGCTGTACCGGAAGATTATCAACGTTGCGCAGTTTCTAATCCTAGCGAACTACACACAGACGCTCAGAGATTAACCCATCAAAGGCACAAGAAGAAATGAGATAGAGTGCGAGATCCGGTAGGAGAGTGCGAGCATTCGCGGGGGAGCAATAGCGGGTGTGTATCGCCGGGGAATAGAGTGCCAGCAGAATAGCCGTGCTAGGTAGGTACAAGAAGGTAACGGATGAGCACGAGACGGGAATAGGGGTTGGCAGACTTAATCGTGCCGGTACTATTCCTCTCGCGTCTATCCAAGTCTGAGGCAAGAGACGGGAACAAGCAGGAGAAAAGAAGGAACGGAAAAGGGTGAACGCGGGGCGCGTGAGACGCGAGTACGATTTAATCCACACCCCTATCCATCCTCGGGCTACTCTCCCGCCGGGTGAAAGCGAAAGCAGGGAAGGGTGCGCGGAGAAGGCAAGATTTCTTTCCGGCAAAAGAGTTCACCCTCCGCCCTCCGTGCTTCCTTTGTCGTGGCTCTCAGCTATCCGTTTGTTGTTTCTAACACCAGTCAGCCCACGATGCTACCACAACGGGCGCACCGGCAAGAAAAACTCTGGAAAGAAGTGATGGCTGGGGGTGGGGATGATGGAAAAGGGCGAAGGGATAAGCTATAGTTCCCGGCCAACACGGTGTTCGTCGTTGGATAAAATGTGTAGACGGAAGACAAAAGTCATTAATCTCCACGGGGAGAACTCGTCTGTTAGCGTTGCAATCGCTCGTAGATTAAAGTGTGAACGAAAGAAACGACGTGCTCGCCCAGAAAAATCACCGTGCATTGAACGCGGATGGGTCTTTACAGAAACGTCATTTATTTAAAGATTGGAACCTTTCGATCGCAGTTAATAATTCGAAGAGAAGCGAAACACTGATCATATCAAGTGATATTAACAAGGCAAGGTAGACATTTTTTATGCAAAATAAGTGTTCCTCCAAAAATTTGTTGAATTCGCAGGATTGAATTTCGGACGCGATGTTAGCAGCGTCAGACCAAGACGAGTATGAATATCACGGAGGGTTGAGCGAAGTTCACGAAAGCTGTGCGTTTGTAGTCGACTGCGTCGTCAGGAAGCTCGAAGCTGCATGAAACAAGGAGAGCCGAGGGGTGATCTGCGTTTGTCTTGGAGCTACCACTCGACGCGCATAGCTTATTCCCGGCACGCAGGGGTCGAATCGACTTTTCGGAGGGACTCTGTGACGAACCTTTGGCGTTTACGTATGCAACGCTGGTACGCAAACTTTTTAGCACGGTTGTACAGTCTCGGATAAATTATTCAAGGTCGTAAGGTTTCGTTCGTGAAAATATTCCTTCGAGATATTCAATATTTCTCACTCGATTATTCGAATCGTGCAAACTTTGCCCGACTATTCACCACTCGGCTTCAATTAGTCGAACAATCTTTCAGTATTCTTTTCATCGATCTACATCAGTTTAACTTCGTTGCTTCGGCGACGGTTTTAATTTTCTATCATTTCGAGGAATTACAAATGGAATTACGTTGGAAATTGTCTTTCAGCCACATAAAAACCTTTTGTGGTGCAGTCACTGCGTTCATTCCAATCGATTAAATGATCGTTCGCCGCACAGTCGAACGGAATCTATTTCGATCTCGGTGAAGATCTTTCATCGCCCAGCATTCGTGCCATTCGCTGGCCTGAAAGCAGAATCGCCGAGTTGTCCGCGACAATGGTCGATATCGGTGAAAAAGGTAGACGTGAGATAGATCAATTGATAAGAAACGGTAGACCGAGCGGAATAGCGACTGCGGTCGTGGTATGTATGAGATTGGTGACGAAAGGAAAGCTCCAAAAGCGATCGCGAAGGAGCGTCGCAAAAGAGAACGACGAAAAGGACTAATTGCATTTGAAACTACGATTTTGAACCCTAGACGACGAACGGTGGGCGAAGAATGAAGGGGACAAAGTGTCCAAGCGCGACGCCGGTCGAACGTTTTATCCACGGAAGTGAGCTCGGAGAAACGAGACACAAAGGAAAATACTGAAGATCTCTTCACCATCCGTTACATTGTGAGCTTTCCATCGAATTTTTGTTGTCTCGCCCTCTGTTCGGTTTCGATAAAAACATTGTATCGCCGAAGAGACATCACAGCTATTTGATTACGACAGATTCATTTCGCTAAAAATGTTAATAAGCGTTCGATAAAATCCTTGAGATTTCAACCGATAAAACTGAGTTGTCGCAGAGATTTCATGGAAATTCCTCGGTATTCTGCGGGGCAAGTTACAGAGTAAATGCGGGAGGAACCAAGGAAGAAGAATCCAAGAAAAAACCAACACGTCGATACAAGGGCTCCGAGCCCTTCCAGCACAACGTCCGAAGGCCAGAAACCTCGAGACGGGCCGGGCCAATGGAGTCTGGGAGCGTAAGTACTGCTTTAAATGCGTAATGCCACCCTCTCACTACGTTTTCACCAGCACAATCCGCGGTGAGTGTAAGCAGTGAATATTTGCATAACCCCGCTATAGAGAAACGAGCTAGGGCTGCGGATTGCGAAGCGACAAAACGCGTTGAAAAAGCAAGAATTTGCCCGACGGAACCACCGCATCGAATTCTAGGAGCGACATCGCAGCGTGACGGCTGTGTGGCAGCTCGAATGAGAGAGGGAAAAGAGTAAGAAAAGAATTGGAAATCTACACCGACTCTTTTCCCATGGATGTATTTTCCGGTCTGGATGCTTCGGAAACGTATAAATCTAAAGTACCCCGCGCGCCTTCTCAATTCCCTTAAAACAACGTCGCACCGGGATTGAATATTTTTTCTTTTTTTTTTTCACAGGAAGAAAGACTTTTCCGTGAGACGTATTTCGTGGTCTATACAAGAATGAACCAACATTTCAGATCGAACTTGATTTTTTGAATTGAATGCAGTTGAATGCAGATTTTTTATTTACCGCCTTCGATTTGCTTTTCTTAGATATGTAAAGTCAATTTATTCTATCGGCGACAATGCAAATGAGTCGTTGCATTCGGAAAGATGAATAATAATCCTATTGACAATGTTTATCTTGTATACAAACAGCTTTCTGCATTTTTTCGGCAAGACGCGTGTAAGCAGACTCACCTTTATTCTTCATTTTAATGTGCATTTCAGTAGAATTCCTGGTTCTTTTTTCTTTATGATTTACTATGAATAGTTTGAACATGTGAAATGTACTTACAGCCATATCCTCGCTTCTGTAGGCGGTGAGTGTCTGCTCGTCCTGAAGAAGGACGCAGTAACAAGGTTCCCAACATGCTTCGCCAGTCGGTTCGCCGACGCAGCAGTCCGCCTCTGCAGAAAAACAGGCGAAGAGAAAACGGTTAAATTAGTTATACTCCACCAAAGTAAATTGAGAAGAACAACCCTCCAAAAACCCTCCAACCGAAGCATTGCGATAATTTCTTGAACTCAAGTCAAGTAAATTTCGAAATGACGATCACTGTTTGATCATTGCAACATCATTTTCAAAAAGTATTGACTCATTTTTTTAACACGTCAATTATTTTGTTTTTTACGGACTTCCTTTTTTATTTTTATGATCATCTCTTTTGATAATCATTTTAAATAAGTTCCAACCATAAGAACGTATTTAAGTACAGTTAACTATCATAAAAAACGTAACTGCAGCGTTCGAACGCTCGATGTTTAAATGAGCCCATAAAACTCATCGTTTACCCTCTTCAGACCGAATCAATCCGCAACTAATCGGCGATAGCAGAGATAGCAGAGAAAGTAATTGCGCTGCACATTCGCGGTAAACCGAGCGAAGAACTGCCGAGAGCCGTAAGTATTAACTCAACCGCGGTTGAGACACCTGACCACGAGGTAGTGTAATCCGCTAAATCTCATTGTTAAATAGCTCAAGTAAGGTCTGGTACAGTAAGGCTCCTGTGGTCCATCTCCAACCACCAGGAGTTTTATTTATTTACACTTTAATCTAGCTCTCTTACTTCTCTCTATATATTTCAGTTTAATCCTTGCGCGAAGGAGACTGTAATTGACCATTCACCCGATTGTTCTGTCCACGCCGTCGTTTCGTCAACCTGCATCCGTACTTTTCTTTCTCTCTGCATCGCACATTTAATTTCTCTTTTTATTTATCTTCGATCGCGAGTCATGACCAGTCGCGTTTTCCTCTGGTTCCCGCATTACCGTGTCAGTCTATTGTGCGAGCTAGATTATATAGATAGAGATTGCTCTATCGGGGCTTAGCCGAAGTTGGACCCTTCGCGGCTCAACCGTTGAATCTCAATGCATATGCATGTCCTGCTGGCACCAAGACGATAGAGGAGCAACGTGAATCCAACGACGACAGACAATGAACAATGCGCATTGATATTGAGCCCACTCGAGATGGATATTGGCACCTGAATAGTGCAGCTCCGAGACCAAGAAGGACAGATGGAGCGAGAACCGGGGACACCAGCTATTACCACGATGATTACGAGCTTGGCCCAGGTCAGCGTCGCAATCAAGTGGTCGCGAGTTGTCGAGGACCGTCGGACAATACAACAATCGAGACTCGCATGCGTCACCAATGTTGTAAGCTCCTAAAGCGCCAATAATATTTTCTTAACCCGCCGGGACCGCACACGATCGCTATTCTGTACTATTCTGTACGGAAGCTCTTTTTACGCAGCCGCACAAACAGTCTCTGAAAGTTTGAGGTTCACAAAGATTTTGCAATCAACTTCGTGGAAGCTGTCGAGGAAAAAAATCAATTACATGTTGTAAAGGGGCATTGGAACGCTATAAGGCGTTAGTAGCAATCTTTTAACAGGTTCTTTTCAATCGTCAACGTAATCAATCACTGACTTTACCTATATCTTCATTGCGACGACGTCGCGTCCACTTTCGTGTGCCCTTATTTTTGCTTTGTAAATTCAAACAAAAGTTCCCTAAGACTCTCGCGACAGCGGAGAGAACTTGAATCCCGAGTTTTCCGGAATCGCGACGGGAACGGGCGAAGACGACGAAGGAGAAAAAAGGAGAAGGTCGAGATTTATGTAGTCTCGAGAGAAAGTAACGCGAGAAGATGGGAGAGTTCTCTCGGTGCGAAACTCGACGTCGGAGGAAGAATTTACTTCGTGGACAAAACGCTGTTTCTTTGCGCCGTTGGGGGGAATAATAAGAATACAGGGGGAAAAACGACGAGAGATCTCGAAGGGAATGGCTCGCGTTGCCGGAAAATCTGATTGCTAATTAGTTCAGGACGGTTCCGGGACTTGTTTGCGCAACGGAGAACAATGCTTAATGAATGTCATCGTCGCAACGAGTTTGAGAGATAATTATTCCCGGTGTTTCGCGTACATTTGTTATATTAAATTTCAACGGATCTAGAAATTGATAAAAAAAACCTTCTAAAATCGATTTCGCGAGAAAAAAAGGTTATTTTTTCTATATTGTTGAACAATATTCGTCCGTTGTTGGAAAACCATTTGAGGATTCGTTGAAATAAATTCGTGTCCAAAGCATTTGTCGTGGCACGACCGGCAAATCGAATTGCGAATTTTTCCAAGCTTTCGAGGAGAGTGCACTCGAAGTGCTGGGAGATCTCCACCTTCGAGAAAGCCCCCGAAGGGTCGTCGACGGTCAACACACAAGGTTGGCTCTTCTCTCCGTTATCGGACGATACTCGACGGTCAAGTGCTCGATCGGCATCGTCCAATCGGATTGTCGGGCCGAACTCGCCGGGTCTTACCGATGTTGTATAATGTATATTATGCGCTGCGGCCTTGGCAAAGCCCTTTCCCGACACTCGAGAATATCGGCGGCAGCCCCGGGACGGGGTATAACGGATAACGATAATGAGAATATGCAAACTGCCAACGCAACCCCGTATAACTCGTCTTCTCTCATCTCCCTTGCGTGCATGTGTTCTACGTCAGCGCAGTAAATTCGGTACCGCCGTAACGTCGAATTATTGAGCGCATGCAGAAAGTGGTCGATAAATAGTCTTCGGGCATTCAATTATTTCTCAACCTAGATGAAGAAAGTTGGAGGATTTTCCGACAAATAATTCCGCGCCGATATTTCGATATGAATCTCTTTGTTGCATATTTCAAGCAGTGATTTTTTATGATGATAAGTGCAATGGACTTTTAGAACTTATAAAAGCTGCAATCTCATGTATTTATACGGCCCGATTTTTACGCGATCTATTTGGAGATTATTCAATATCCAAACGGTGGTAAAAGTCCGTTATTTATTTCGATCATTTTTCGCATCCGCGGCCATTAAGAGGAGACAAAATTCGTCTAGACGTATTTCTGTCCAGCCGGGAAGAATCTGCTTACATGGCGATGGCTCAGTGCCACAAGGCCGTATTGGTTGTGCATTACCTTCTTGGCGTGAAGCCGTCGATAATGTACCGGGGAGACGGTGGCAAAATGGCCATCTTGGCTAAGAGTCGAACACGATGGCAAATCTGACAGAAAGTTGAAAATACCGAATCATGCTGAACATTTGCCGTTCGGTAAACATGGAAAAGGCTCAAAATTTATTCAAATTATGAAAAAAATCGGAACCGTCCGGAAAAGCTTGAGATCGCATTCGTCCACTTTTTCCATATTTCTACATACTTTCGATGTTTTATTATCATATGCAGATACGATATTCCACGGGCGAATATTTGTGCACTATAATACATTGATATATGTTTCGTCGTCTACAGCGCCCGTGGGACACATTTTTACGATTACGTGATACGAACAATTTCCATTCGTTCGACTCGACGGACTTCTCCATCTTCTCGTTTCGCGGAGCGTTTTGCGTTCATGCTATTTTATTTCGCGTTAGAGAAAGAATTTTTTGTCTATTTTCACCTGAAGAAAAAATGGTTCTTCTCTATTCGTTGAGTTGCTTCGCGCTTTAAGATTATTCAATATTTTTTTCTTTCCACATTCTACATTAGAAAAAAAATTATTGGATAGAATATGAGATGTTTAAGAATATTTCCGACAATAACCCGGTTGGTGACTCCGAATCACCTTGGCGACGTCTCTACTGACCCTTTTTTTTTCCACGAACGCCTCAGCAGCATCACCCGAAGCAGCGTTGTCGTCTAATCTTCGAGTGAAAATCTTATTCTACCCATCAAAAACTAAGAATAAGGACTCGGAATGCCACGGCAAGAATAGGACTGTGAAGAAACGGAGTTGAAACGAAGAAAGGTCATCCAGAAATGTCACAGATCTGTTATCTCCGAGTCGAGAAAATTTAAAGACAAGCAAGAGAAGAATAATCGTGTGTTCCTTCAAGCCTTGACTGTGATCCCCATTTCTGAAGAGACGCGGCGCCATCTCAACGAGTTAAATAAATGTTAATTGTTTACAGTGTTAATATCCTGTTATACTTCTGGATTATCTTTCTAGAGCAATCTTGCTGATATTCGTACATCCAGTCAAAAAATCCGCGATCCAAACGCCGCAGCAGCTTCGCTATGAATTAAAACAGAGCTACAAGGCTGAAAGCTCGTGGAGGCGACAAGCCAAAACACGGGAGTGCTGCAATAGGCCGCAGTGCCTTCTCATTTTTTTCGAGTGCAGACATTTCCAACCGCTGTCAGGATGATGGACAGCTGAGCAGCACTCGTAGCCAACGCGCGCACGGAGTTTCGACCCTGAAGAGTGTCAACGCGGCCAACCCCAGATGCAGCTCGCAGATGCTGGCACGTAGCGGGGAAGAAAAATATGCTGGGAACTGCGATTGCATCCCTGGCGTTTCTGCGTCTCGTCGTCCTCATTAGACGCCCTGGACCCCGAAGGTAGTTCATTACCGGCGATCTTATCTCGAACTCGTTCCTTTACCACCCCTCATCGCCGTCGTCGGCAATGTTTCCGCGTGCCACAAACTGCATTTACCGAGCAGGCAGGTATTATACGATACAGTAGTGAGCCCTCTGTCCTGTACCACCCTGATGTTTCGCTCCTTGCTTGTTCTCCGTTGGGTTAATTAATCCAACTTACACGAAGACGCTTACCTTTCGGTTTTACGCTTACTTTCTACATAGCTGTTTCCACTGCCGTCTTTTTGGTGAGAGACAACGACCGAGAATCCGAGTTTCGCGCACAGGGCAGTAACCCTGAACGGGAACGCTACGTTTAAATCCCATGGCCGATCCCTAAAGCAGCAGTTTTCAATAAAAGAGAGTATTTTTACAGCTGAGTAAAATTATATCGGGCAACGGAACGCGCGATTTTTGAGGGTGTGGATGCAAGTTTTCCTTGAATGGGTGGTGTAACCAAAATCGACGAGTCACCGAGTAACTCTGCTTTCGAGCTTTTATGTTAATGGGAACTATGATGGCTTCATTCATGCTATGATAATGGAACCTTTTGAGAGGATTTCGACGCGACTAATAATCATTATTATTATTAAGCTTAGGCATGCTCTGCCCTTGGGCTAAGCTCTTTACGCATGAACTTACAACATGGCCAATAGGAGAATTGGGGGAAAACTTTCCGAGAGAAGGCAAGCTTTTCGTGTAATTATAGGCACAGGTACTTGGCGTGTACCTATGTATAGACACGCCAGTGAAGAGCTGTGAAGCGAAAACGTAGGAGAGCAACCGAAAGGACGGGGTTGACGGGTCCGACGTCGGGACAAATTGCTTTTCCGATAGGCCATCGAGAAATTGGTCCGAGGTGGGTCGACCCGTTACACCGAAACGTGCCTACTCGCACTTTACCAATTTCGACAAGGCACCGCCGCACTACCACGGCGTTCCTCGCCGGAATTTATAAGCAGATCCACGGCTATATATTTCACACTTTGGTATCATCGCGATACCGGCAACCCGTTCGGAAACTTCTCAAGATTGGCACCACTCCGGGAGTGAAAGTTATATACAGGGCCAAGTTTCTTCAACGGTTCTTTTTCTCTCGTATCTTCCGGGATTTTTGACGAAATAGATTTCAAGAGTTACACGAGAACGTTTATGCTGGTAAAATTGCAGTTTTTCGTGACGTCAATCCATCCCAGTGCGGAGATATGTGTTGCCATACAATATAATACACCGTATGACTCACGTCCAACTCCGCGCGGAGGCAAAAACGACGATAATAAATTCAACGAGCGGTGTATCAACTACGCGGACACGAAACCCTGACTTTTAATCAAAGGCACGCATCCCACAGTTATTTCTATAATAAATTTTTTTTTCACCAGGAATAAGAACACGTATTTTAATTACAGTGACGAAGGACAACTGCTCTGTTCGTGACTCACTTTTGGAGAGCCAATCGATTATATTACTTCAGGGCTATGTTTAACCCGTCGTACTATGTTCCAAGATATATATATGCGTTTTTTTTTTGTAGACAATGGAACTGCGAAGACTTTTTCTCCGATGCCCCGTCATCGCGATCGAGATTTCCGTTATCGGAACCGATTTTCACTCGGCTCTTAGGCGAGCTCTTTGCTCATCTCATTCCTCTCCCAACCTTCCGTCGTCTGTTCGTCCATCTCGAACTCGAGTGCATATTTATCTCGACTGTGGTCTCGCGCCGAGCTCCAGTCAAACGTTCGACTTTGAGATGCATCAATCGACGTGCACGTTCTCTGCACGTCGAGGGGCCGTAACGTCCCACGTCGACAGACGCTTCCGGGTTTCAGCCCGGTGCGAGCTTCACAGAGGTAGACGAAGAGAAATTCACAAAGGAAGAGCCCTCCTCTGTACGTACCACGGATTCCCGGATAGCTTCGATCTACCTCTGTGGCTGCTCGAGCAAAACTACGCTTACACATCTTATGCGCTCTTTTGCTATACTTATAGCGTCGGCTCGCGTTATCGTTAACAATCGGAACCACGCGATCGGCCAACCTTTTATACCATCTCGCGAACCGATATCCTTGTACACACGAACGAGCCGCGCTATACGTATATTATCTCGTCCCGATCCTCCTTCATCTATCTACGCCTCTGAAAGCTCTCGGATCTCGATTTCGAAATCACTTATCTTCCCGCCACTCCCATCGGTGGCAATCGGGCAAATAGCAAAGCTCCGGCACGCCACGGCAAATATAACACTGCCATAGATCGACGGAGAACAACGGAATAGCGCGAATACAATCCTGTACGGATTTGTTTCAAGAAAATACTATTTTAGATAAGTAACCCATCGTATCCGTGGACATGATTGCGTATGGAAAAGCGAATATCATTAATCTTGAAAAAAATGTAGAAGCGAATAGAAACACCAGTGTACATTCAAGAACAATTGATACGCTGGAATGTGTAGTACTTCAAGAACATGTGTTATGAGAATTGATTGTGATGCGCCGACGAAATATCGTTAATTACACGAGCATATATGCATACGTGTATTATCGCACGTGGAAAGGTTGATAAGTTCCAGTTGCACTTACACGTTGTGAATTCAGGCGAGCGCAGAAGAGGAACGAGAGACACGACGGGCGTTGAGCCTGACAATTTCCGGGTGCTAATGGTCCCCCGCGACATCGTCGGGGGGGGCCAACGTTCATTTCGAATAATTAATTCCGGGCGCTGCTTCATTTTGCCGGTCTAGGTATGCCACTGGTACTGGTCGTGCCAGTGCTGTTTCTCGTCCCAGCTCCTCCCAACTTTGCTAACCCATCCTCCACTCTCGCTCTTCCTCGTCCTAACTCTTCGTGATCTAGAGCTCGGGCAAACCCGAAACTACAGCCGCCACGAACGTAATACGAGAACGCCTTCTCGTACTCGTTACGAATTATCTATAAAACCACTCGAAACGACAGTTTGGCGCGTGGATAAGCGAACAAATCGTTCCGAGCGATTAACGCAATATGAGAGAGATTCGAATTTAGCATTTCTGTACAACTAGAAACGTGACCTGCCGCCTGCACTTGACACATCCATTATGAGCAACGAGCAGGTGCCCGTTGAACCCTTTCTCTAGTCCGCACCGACAATCCGCTTGCCCAACGATGGGTTTGCGCATCAAAGGCTCAACTTCTGTGAACACGGAAACTCCGACCGGCGAAAGCTTCGGGACGAGGGCTTTGTTACCCTCTGTTATGGAACTGCGGATGCTCCGGGCTTTGACGATTATATAAAAATTCAGTTGACGTCCTCTAGCTCACGTTGCAAAACTAATTTTTGCTGAGATCAATTGATGTTCCGTATTCTCTTCAATTTTGGACGAAAATTGCCATTGGATTCGTGTTGAGCTCGACAAAATACATTTCCAAAAAGATACGAGGCGCGGAACTATGTTTTCTGCAACTGCAACGCGGATGGAAAATTACCGATTTTTCACTAGCGGGAGGAAAGGTAGCTGAGCGGGAGGAAGTTCTTCCCTTCAAAGTCAAAGAAATGAACTGACCAGTCAGTCTGAATTGATTGAAGAACGTCCAAGGGATCGTAAAGGATCTCGCGATTCTAGGAGAGCTGCTTGGCAAGTAAAAGCATCCTATAAATACCAGCATGTTATAACAATTTCCATTAGTTAGATATTTCGGTCGACTCGTCGGGGAAGACCATTGATTGATACAGCGTCAGATATTTTCCGAAGCACTAAAAAAAGCAAATGGAATTCCATAAATAACTGGAATATTGGAGTACCGATTGTGAGATTGCAGGGAAGAGGACGGGAAATCGAAGCACTGAGTAATTATTGACGACGAAGACCTCGATGCTGAAATACACTCGTTATTTAGAGCTACGAAAAAACTGGGTCGAACGGTTCATCGTACTACGGTGATTATTTTCAGTGGATATCGACCCCGCGAACTTTTCAATGTATAGTTATTATCTCGCTGGCAGTGGATGTTCGTGCGTCATGCAGGTTCATCTACTGTCGAAAGTCTACATAGCAGTCAGTTTCTTTTCCGTAATTAGCAGTTCGTTGCTTTCTCTTCATGGCTTTTTTTTCGTTGTTTCTACTGCAAAACATTGGTCTGGAAATGTTACGAAATAAAGCTCGACATAGTCGACCCTATGAAAGATTCTAAATGTGAACGCCCGATAAGCCGGTCTATCGATCGACCGACGTGAAATTCGTGCCGGTTCGTTGCTCGTATCGTTGTTTTTCCTCGGGTAGGAAAGATGCCACAGAGTCTGACAGTTCCCGCCGATCGAGTACGTCGATGTCCGTAAGTGGGTAATGCCACCGGGACGAGAAAGCAGGACAACGCGAGAAGTCCGAAGGAAAAGGAGTCCCCGATGTCATTGAACGTCCAGGCTCATTTACCTAACGCCGATTTATGGCTTCGAAAGAGTAAAAAAAATGGCAATAGTGGCATTTAATCCGCACCTCAGCGCGGTTCTATTTGATATCTCGTATTTCCTGTCGAACGCCCGTGTCATCGTCCTTCCGAACGGCTACGGGCGACCGGACGAGAATCGGAAAGAGTCCAACGAGTAATGCATACCCGCCGTTCAATTGAGATTCAACTGCGACTACGGCGTACGTTCGCCATACGGTACACGCGAGGAGAAACGGCGCTATAAACTCCATCGCCATGTGCCGTGAACTGACGCTCCTCGCGTCGCACAGCTTCCTGCGCTCGAGAGCTATTTAATTGGAACCTCGTTTCCGTATTATGGATTTTTTTCAATCATTCCGCGTTCGTCTCGAATCGACACAGCGATGTCTTGGATTTACGTTTCGTTTCTTACTCTGGTTAGAATATTACGAGCCGTATTCCATCGCGAAGGCACATGCAGCTTCCAATTTCATGTGACCGGCAGCGAGTCGCTGATTAGAATATAATTTGTTTGAAACGGTAAACAGCGAATCGCTGAAGCGCCGTTGGTATTAAAATAAAAAATGTACTTCCTCGAGGGCGAAGATCGCTACTTTTCGACGTAAACTCGTTACGATAACTGGATCGAATGATTCCGAACACAAAGTATATAATGATGCACCGTCGTTTGCATAACGGTTGTCCATCGTCACGCGTATGCGCTTCGCACGTGAGCGCATACGCGGATCCACGAAGATTGGATGAAACATAAGACCAGAATCGAGAAGATACATTCGAGTCTTGGCTAACCCGTCGAGCTGGCTTTTCCGTTCTAGCGGATCCCGCGCATACTTCTGTCGTCGGGTCGCATTTGAATAAAATGTACAGGCCGGTGCTTCGAGGGCTCGCGCTCGTCTCCCCGTCGGCGGTGTCGCCGTCTGGCTCGTGGGATGCGGTTGCCCGATGCAACCCGAGCGCAACGCGAAACGGGAGAAGACGGTTTTATTTGGATAGGTGCCGAGGACTCCGGCACGAGCCGGTGCGTGCCTCCGTGCGCGACATGGGGGAATAAATTTGCGACGATAAATCATAAGTAGTCTTCCCCTCCTGTTACTTCTTTCGCTTTTTTTTATTTATTCTCTTTTCCTTTGCTTCCTTCCCAGAGAGAGACTCACGTAGTTCCCATTGTATGCTAATGCCAATTTGCCTGTCGCTGGAGCGCAAAACGCTGCGGAAAGAATATCTTGTAACAATGTGCAAGTGCGTGTTGCACTCGTTTCTTTCTACTGATATCGTCGGCAAGGTGCAGGTAGGCGTGATGAAGACGGAATGTTGCGGAAGATAGAAAATGCGCCGGTTTATCGCGAAATAGTGCGCGAGTCCGCCTAAACCCTTGTCTTGTTCGAAAAAATCCCATGCGATTGGTTGTACGTTTTTTTGCGTCTATTCGCCGGAATATCGCTTAAATATATCGTTAATCAGAAAAAAATAATAATAAACGCGCTACCGAACACGTAGACGGTGAATTAACAAGCGGAGTACGTTACGCCGATATCGAATGAAACCGTATCGTTATACATTGTCCGATAATGAGCGTGCTGTTGGAACCAGAACGCGAACGGCGCGACTCCTATCGATAGCCGTTGGTGGTCTTGTTACTGCCGTTCCACCGCATAGCGGACGAGGGCGTTCGTTAATTCGCAATCGTTTATGGCGACGCCTGCAGGAATGCTCCGCTATGCGGCGGGCATTTGTTCACTCGCACTCCACAGTCACGATCCAATGAACACAAGTGAAATTTACCACTCGCATACGTGATTCCGTGAGCGAGTACCACGAGCATTTCGAGTATCGGCGCAACACATGTTCGTTGAAACAACAAAATCATAATCCGACACAATAGACAAAATAGACAAACTGCGAAAAGCCGAACTCTTTTATCGCAAGGACTGCGAATCGTACAAAACACACTTAAAGTATCTCAAACAGAGTGAGGGAAATAAAAAAATAAAAAATTATACATCTTTGAAAGACCAAAATAGTAGCCACATAAATTATGAGTATTAGAAGTGACAAAAAATGTATTAATAAATGAAAGTGTAAGATAAATAAATTCAGGATCTATTTTAAGACAGTTCCGGCGCAATTAATATAGGATACGCGCACGTAAGAAAAATGCATAAAACCGCAATCAAAGGTGTCCGAAATGCATTTATCAAATTAATTTTTCATTTTGTTTTCAACAATTTGCTTTTACGAATTACGATGACTTTCTTACCGCAGTTGTGTACCAGGATGTAAAGAGTCCCGGCATGAATTCGGGAGTCGCACCACGAGTTGCCGTCGCCGTGGGGCTCGAACAGCGACAGATCGAGACCCTCCATGTCGCTTTCGCCACAGGAATCACTCATAGGCTCAAAATTGTTCCCAGTCGCAACCGAGGCTCCGCTCTCCGGAGCTTCGGAATCCTCGATCGTCGACACATCCTCCGACAAATTCTCGCCGCTGCCACCGCGGCAATGCGAAGTCAGAGCCATTCTATCGTTCGTAATCCCCTTTCGCTTTTCCTTATCGACTCGTCCTTGCTTTATTCGGGCTTACGATTTTGTCTCCACACCCACTTTTTTTATTCTCACATTTATATATTTTTAAAATTTTCACATTACCAATAGCACTTTTTCTGATTTTATCGAAAGCTTTTTATATCGAGTTTTTCAATCGCTCAATTAGTTCATTTTATTTCGGTAAATCATCATTGATGATGTCGACGACACGGCTAGTCAATAGTAAGAGTTTTATTCGTTTCGGCAGTTTCAGAGAAACATTTTACACGGTTTAAACACCTGCGAGACTAGCGCGAAGCCTGTGCTCTGACTCAGTCTTGAGAACCGTTTAAATAACCTGTTAGGCAGCGAAAAGAATTGAATAAATATTTTCATAAACGTGAAAATGAGAAAGTCTCGGTTATTAGCCATCCGCGAATCTACGGTGGACACGAGCGGTTCTCGGTGAACCGTAAAAAGTGTAAGTATACTTTCAACTCGAAACGCAACGGCTCCCCGACAGATTCGACGTTGGCTAATAACTTTTATGAATCAGCCTTACGTCCGAGTGCACCTAATAAACTTACGCCCGAACGAAATTTTCCTCATTTTTTTTTCCCCCATCAACCGCGGCGCTGACGCTAATAAACCCTACGGACACTGCCAACTTTTTAATTACGTTTTTAACCCTTCTTCCCCGTTCTTCCGACTAACCATTTTACATTTTCCTTGCGGCAACTATGCCGCGGCTTCATTCTAATTACGGAAATCGCCAGGCCGGAAGTTAATGCAAAGGTATCTAAGAACGAAGAAATTATAGAAAAATGGATCGAAAAAGTAATCACTTTCCTGATTTTTTTAAATCAATTTTTGCCAAACGAATAATTTATTTATTGTATTCGGATATTCGTAGCGACAATCGATCGAAACGGACAAGAGATAACTGCGAATCGAAAAAAATGCGACGACCTTGCCGATTTCGTTGACCCGCATTCGTTTCGGTTTCTTTTTGTTCCGCAACTGCGACACAGCGACGCTGCGATAAAGGCCCGCAATCGCACGCTAAGTGTCCGTCGTTAAGCACTCTCGGAGTGGGAGGCAATCTTTCATTGGATTTTATTGCTCGTTGACGAGACGGGCTGCTGTGACAAAATAATAATTCACCTCCACCGCGAAACAACGACGCAACCGCTGCATTATGATTTATTGTATTGATATGGCGCGAGATTATGTGCAGCGGAGGAACGCGCGCGAATGTTTCGGAGACCTACACACCGCGAGTCGCGGCTGTCTCCGTACTTTAATGGCCATCGGTCGCCGGACGGATTACAAATGACGCAGATAATGGTCCCGCGTGGATTCGGCCGTGTGCATCCTTCCCTCGCGTGGGTGACCGAAATTATCGTAATGCATTTCGGGGCTCGCGGTCATTTGCTCATCTTTGAATACTTCTTTTCTTTTATTTTAACTTCCACCAAACGTGTACCCGTCGTCAGTAATATCGATCGCTGCATCGAATTTCAATTCGACCCGGCTCTCGTCCAAAAGATCTTACTCAAGAACTTCCAAGTTATCGTCAGAGATAACGTCAAAATAAAGATGCTGAATATTTTTTAAAAATCGGAAACTTCTTTCTCGCAAAATTCAGTAGCAAATGAAATGGTTCTTTTTTTTTTATTGAAATGCTTCGACTATTAAAAAATCGAAGAGCTTATTTAATTCAATCAAAAGACGAGACGTTGCATCGAAAGAAAAAAACGCTCGATCGCCCGAAATTCTTCGACGTTCCTTAACGAAAAAAGAGGGGAGGTCAGCGTCGAATTTAGAACGAGGGAATTCCAAAACGCTCACGTGCGATCGCGTGTGGGTTTGGCGAATGCGAGGATCAGGAACATTCGGAGGAGCCGAGATGGGATCGCGCGCGTTTCTCGCGGATCCTCTCGCAAGCACGTGAACTGGTTTCGCGAAGTGCGAGCGGGGCGTGAATCGAAGACGAAGAAAGTAAGAGAGGGCAGCCGAACAGGGGGCGAACATCGAGCCAAACGCAGAGAGCGAGGAAGGAGAGAAAGAGAGAAAGGAAGATAGTTCGCGAGTCGCTCGAGCGTGAAACGGAGAGCGAATGGTCTCTTCGCGACGCTCGGAGTAGAATATCGTCGTTGCGTTCCCTTTTCTCAACGGGCGAAAACCAGCCGGTAGCGAAAAAAAAGCGAGAGGACCTCGCCGAGCGGCGAGTAGAGAACGCGAGCGCGGCCAAAAATCTGAGACTGCGAGGATTCTTTGCGAAATTTCTAGGTTACGGCGATCGAATTCGAGATCAATTTAGAGCGTGCCGGGTCGATAACAAAATTCGGATTCTGCGCGAGGAGACATTCAGTTTGTATTCGTTTTACTAATTATTTCTCAGCACAATGTAAACGCGTGGCGTTTAAAAACCAGGGTTAAATGTGTCTAAAAGGTATAATTAAAATAGATTAGTCACTCGGTTTCATCCGATGAAAAAGAGATTTTCTTTCAATATTGATTATTGCAAGAAAAATTAATCCCTGAATTGATTGGAACAATGAAGCGAAAAAAAGTCGTGGCTCGATTAATTACCCGAGCTCTGCAAAGGCATGCCGACACGGACAAAAGGTCCTGGGATTCGTCTTTTTCAACTCCACAATTTACCGGCTTGTGTACGCGGCTTTTAATTTTCGGAGTCCACGGTCTCTTTAATTAAATATATATTACGAAATAAAAAGCGACGATCGAAGGCGATAAATACAGAAAGAACATTCCCTTTTACGGGGGCTTCTCGCATTAATAGCCATTCTCTAACGTCCAGTCCTTACGGCGCCGGTGGCCCTTCGTTATGGTCTATCGACATTCGCGTTAAGCGCTCACACTACACTGTAACAACTTCCCCTTCCCCGGTGCGCGACGATTTTATAGGCGAGAGCCCCAGATATAAAAATGTCGGTGCGCGCCGTTGGCTCGAATGCGGCCACTGCGCTTCGGTGAAGTACCGGCGCACGTACGCAGTACCATATCCGCACAAAATTGAGTTACAATCGGTCCATTCCCGAGCACCCGCATCCCAGTCGTAAAACTTTGAACCGCACACCGATGAAAAAAGCGAAAAAAAAAGGAAAGTCGGCAATATTCGGCTCACGATTCCTACCGAAGGAAATTCTGGTTGAAATTATTAACGAACATGCGAAATTTTGATGCGTGTAACGAATAGAAAAATTCTTAAATTCATTAAAAACGGAAACGTTTAGAAAAAAGTGTGAGTTACAAAACTTGAGCGATGGTATCATCGGACACTGAACTTCGGGCTCTTCAATCGAGAATATATTTTATAAAAGTGCGAAATTTCATAAAACCTTCAAGCCTATCGTAAAAAAATACCGTTTATTGGCTGATATGAAACATTCATTGATCAGGGTTCTCTGCAGTCTGTACGGGAACTATAACTGTTCGATGAAAGGCATCAAAGCGCGAGCTATAAAAATCTTTAGCTCGGCTCATAGCGCGTGATCCGGAGGAATTTTTCGTGTGATGCATTTTTTTTTAATTCATTTTTTTCCTTCGTGTATTATGCCGGTGTTGAGTTGAACGCCAAGAGGCGTTTCGTCGTCATCGTCGACGGGTCAGAGCGAAGCCGTTGGTTATACTCGAGGAAAGCATGAACCCTGGCATTTCGCGGCAACGCGGAGTAATTGGCCGCTAGAGGCGGCGAGACGCTTCAGACGTAACGCTGGAGCGTCTTCAACCCGCACGCAGCCACCAAGGCTACAGCCGTGGGAGAGCATCTGGTCAGGATGGTTTCGGCTACCGAGACCGAAACTAGTCAGACTGATGAAAATCCTTTGGCGTCAGAACTACGTACTTACGCCCCGCTGGCGAAACCGCGATTTTTCATAACCGAGCATCATCATCAACAGAACTTTTCTCCCAAATATCTGCTGAATGTTTATTTTGTCTATTTGTAAAATTTTTCTAAGCTGAAGAATCGCTTGATGAACCAAAAAAACGTCACAGAACAACATTGGAAAAGTCGAAAAAAAATCCACTCTCGCAATCAAAACCAGGCCGAGTATCAGCAATTACTTTTTCCATTTATCGAATACTTTTTTTTGCATCAGACTGCGGAACCTATCGGCCCGTAGTCGACGCGGCGTTGGGTAACGACAAAGAGTACTGGAAACGTTCAACAAGCGCATGTTATTGGATATCTCTGGAAAAAAAACCGGAAAAAAAACTCAGCCGATCGCGAATAAAAAGGATGTGAATAATGGAATTTCACGGTAACAACTTTTATACATTTCCCGATGTGTTCTATGTGTTCGTGAATCTTGATGTATGCATTGCTTCAACATACGGCAGTGAAGCTACAGCGCGAATAAATGCAACAATTTTTCCCTAATACGGTCGTGAAATCGATAATTATATTGGAAGCTACTCCAGTAAAATAAACAAATCGTCGCAATTGGCAATTCATTTTACCGAACGGCGCATCATCGATCCGCGGTTTCGAGTGTCCGGCGACACGCGATTCTGTCCGGCGTCTTCCAAAAGCGATTGCAAGTTCTCGTGCCGAACAGTACCAACTGGCTGCTCGGCGGAACTAACAGGTTTCGAGACGTTTCGCGCGCGGAGCATCGCCGAGGACTTGACCGATAACTTCGCCGGATCCTGTCCATAGAGAGTTTTCATCGCACGCGATTCCGCCACTACGTTATTCTCGGCTAGGCCACGATCTCCGCCAGCCGTGACCATCGGTGGATCGAGGACTTGCTCGACTTCACTTTCTATCCTCTATCTCAATAACTATTCCTCACTGATAGTCCGCACACGACATCGTACTATTACCACTATTCACGGAGATAGCGGATTGGCCAACTAAGAAACTGCTGGGATGTACAAAATCTGCTCACGTAACAGGCGAATAGACCCAACCGCGAGTTGTGTGCGTGTGCGCGCAGTCGAAAGGGCCGTGGATTCGCGAAACTATAGAAATGCGTTGGCAAGGATCACCGAGCCGGTGGTTTACGGTTTCTCGATCCCCCAATAGGCGGTGAATCGCGCGAGTGTACGTAACGCGTACAGACGAGAGGCTACAGAAGACTCGTCAGAGTCGAAACTCTCGCGAGAGTATGGATGAATGGAGTAACCGATTACCTACGATGTACAGGGGGATTCAGAACAAATCGGAAGATTCAATGGAATAGACGAAGTTGGTATCTGTAATTTTAACCCGATTGCCTGATCCGGTTCGATTCATCGCCGTGGTATCGAACGAGTTGTTTGCGAAGTTTCGAATCGGTCTTGCAGAAAACTGCACCGAACGACGTGTACCAAGTTACGTATTATACCAAAGCGTATCCGCGAAACGATTCGCTGGAAATATAAAACAGTAGCAACGCGTTCTATCGATTCGCGACTGCGACGAGCCTCTCCTCGAATGGCAATAACGTCGACGAATGATTACATTAAAGTCATCGGTATTCAATTTATGCACCGCGATTAGCAAGTTGGCGTAAATGCCGAGACTACCGTGGACAAACTACCCTTACAGCTGTTTCTCAGCTCCTCGGCTTCTTGTATATTGCACGCTTAAGCCCCACAATTAAACCTCGTTACATACGAGACGTTGGCTCGTGCTTGCGCGAGGCTGTTTCACCGAGACGAATTTAATAGCATGTTTATCATTACGATTTACGTAGCCCCGCGACTTTCCGACGATGCTCGTAAAGCCCGCGATCGTTACTCGTTCGTCGCGACGACTCCCGTGCAGAGAAAGGAGAAAGAGGCAGAAAACCGAGGGAAGAAGAACGAACGGATATTGGAATTTGTTTTTCGATTTGGCACAGACAATAACCGGCGACCTCGCGACCCCGGGTACTCCGACGCGTTTTATACGCGCTTGGCCCGTCTGCTTTGTGCACGAATGTTTGCATTCTGGCATTGGTGACGATTTTTAAAAATGAAACATGTTTTTGATCTGAATAATCGAGGCCCCTCACTAATGAAGACGTTGCGATAGATCAGTACTGATTACTTTGTCGCGGTATTTTTATTATAAAGAAGAACAAGAAAGGTAATCGAGCGACCGCGCTCCAGGTTACGGCGAAAGGAAAAAATAAACTAGAAGATAAAAGCGAAATAGACATGTAGCCTCGGATGCTCGACGGTGGCAGTAGCAGCGGCTAGAACACCGGTGGGCACAGAGAGCCCGGTGTTTAACAGTAAAAGTCCTGCTAGACGGTGATAAAACTGGCCGACATCGGTAGGTGTATCTGGTGTTGGGATAACCGCGCCGCCGGCTCGCCAGTCGACACCCAAGCTAGTAAGGTAGCGAAGAATGACTGGACCAGCGCAAGACATGGCAAATGAATGTAGAACCCTTTCGCTTGTATACATGCCGAACGGAGCTGACCGCAAGTACTTTTTAAGCCTCCACAATCTCTCTGATAAGACAAGAATAAAAGAACCCTAACGCTTCTCAAAGAACCTTAACACGTAACTAAATATCGCTTACCCGGATTCTCGACGCACCGTGTAATTTCAACTACCTACGATAGAGACTGGAGTTTCGAGAGAATTTCAACTGTTCCACGTCCGCACATGGCTGAAGTAGCTCCGCAAGCCACAACTACCGAAGCCGCGTTACCGTCTAGACCATCGATCCAGCGGTGGTTCCTGCACGGAGAGAAGGGTTAAGAACCCGAAGATTATCGCAATAGTGTCGTACAGAACGAATTATCGTGTAACGCCGTTTAATTAACGACCTCGTAGGGTTACATCGTTTATCTCGGTGACTTTCCATCGAGTCTCCCCGTGTAATATAAGACACTACCGAACGAGACGCAACTGAACGCGACTGTAGTCGCTTGGAAATAAAAGAGCCGCATTCTTTGGTATCCCCTTGCTCAATGGTTTCGCGCTACCTACCGCCGTCCCCGTTTATCCTCGACCGCGGACGAGGCCTTTCGATCGTTTTTGCCTACTTTTTCCCGGTGGAAGCTTCGATACATCGAGAGTTACGGCCGCGGAATTACAAGAGAAGAAATAGCACAGAAGAGTCTCTACTAGACTCGTATCATCGGGCTCGAGAGGCTCTCGGCGAAAAACTCGTGTCGCCCGGTCTTTTCGACGCGAACAAATTTTTTTTATCTCGCAGCGTTTCATGTATGCTCGCACGGACTCGCGCGCACCCTCCCACCCGTTCTCGACGATATTTAATTATGCAGAATTTCGCTGTGAATCCGTTTTCACGGTCTCCACCGCTACCGCGCGCGAAGCGGAGTACGTCGTTCTGATTTTCCGGGGGGCTTCGCTCTATCTACAGTCCGACTATTTGCTTTGTCCCGCTACCATCCAAATGAACATTCGCCGAGCGTGCAACGTGTGTTATAAAACTCTGTGCGTTTCATGTCCCTGTTTTGCCGTTCCACACACGCGCATCCAGCCGTTCCCTCCACTTCGCATTTGCACGATATATTTTATTCAATACCACTCGTGAAAGCTATCCACCGTGATATGGATACGCAAACGCGATTCCCTCCTATTATTTTACACGAAATCCCACCGACGCGTTATATTCGATTATGGGAATGGCCACTGTTAAATGTAGAAAAAAAATATCTGTATTGAAAAAATGTATCGCGAAACTTTTTTATTTATCTGTTGCAAATTCAAGCTTCGCGTCGATTTAATTTCGATTGTTTCTGCGAATACGAGATAAACAGACGTGGACAGAAATTGTACGCGAACAAAAAAAAATACGGAAAACGCAACAACGATTTATTTTGTTGCGAAAAAACTTTGGCTCGCTGTCGGACGAGGGTAAAAAGACACAGAAACAAGAGTTTCCAGGATGTTTCGGGCGAGAGTCGGAGAAGTAGAAAATAGAAGAGAGCGCGAGGAGGCAACCTTCGCGAAATAACTACAGTTCGTGCTCCGGAGTTACTATTTCCGCCTGACATGACTATCGATCGATGGTTTCGCGAAGCTCCATCTCGGTCCGTTCGGACAGTGCACACTTTATGCCACGACGATACACCGACGTAGGTGAACCCCGCGGTGCTCTGACCGGAGAATTTCTCGAACGTGAGTTATGCGCCTCCGGCGCTAAACTTATTATTCCCGTCTTTACATTTCCGACCGTGCGGCTATCGCGTTGCCGCGCTACGACACTTCGTTTCCCACGGACATTCAAACGATAATCGTAAAACACGATTGTACGAACGCCCCCAGACCCGCCGGTCCGTCTCATAACGAACGACGAGGCGCATTTGCGCGAATAAACGAAACACGGTGTCATTCGTCAGAACCCCATAAAAATTAATTTTCTCGTCTCGAGTCCTCGAGCCGGAGAACGGTAAATGAACGGTTACGCTTCAGAACGGTTAATCTCCAATTTTTGTTGATAAACATCGCGCGCGAGAAACCCACAATAACATTTTCTTTCCTCCGCATTCGCGGAATTTCACTCGAAAGAACGTTCATAAAAATATTGATAAACTCTTATTACATATCGAATTTTTACGGTTTTCTAAGAAATCGTATCATTTTGCGTTTACTCGTAATAAGTAAACACAAATGTGATGAAAAAAAAAATGCTGAGCGATTGTGACGCCACTTTATTTTCGTTCGAATATTCGCGAATTGACGCGTTCATAAAGAATAACTTCGCAGAAGCGTGTGTTAGCAGCTATACAAACATCGTATCGATGCAGATCCAGAACTTTCACGCCGTTTCGTACTCGGAATTCTTTTGGCAGTTCTTACTTTTTATAAAAACGTACTCTCATCGATCGACGAACTAAAATCACTCGGAAACGCAAGGCCAAAAGAGCGAATAAGGTGTCGAAAAATAGGCTTACAAACGCGAAATTCAAGGTCAATCCCAATCTCAGATATTCATGTTCCACCACGAGTACACGTGTTCCACTCGTTCATTTATTCGTTGCTTTATATGCACAACACGCACTGTTTTTTAGGCAAAACTAATCAACGTTTCAATATTTTCCACTGTTCGCACGAGAGATTCCGTTGATAAAGAGCTCGACATTCCACAGAAATGTATGCCACCGAAAGCACGTCGCTGAACTGTCACATTTTACCGGGATAACGGGCGCGCGTAGGACACACGAGGTGCACGCGGTGTAGGTTTGTCGCGAACTGAGGACGCGGGACAATGCTCGCGTCGCCGACGAGCGCCGAGCGTTCACGGAGCCTGCCGAACGTCCGAAGACGCGACCGGTGTCAGCGGTGGCGCAAAGAACCCCGCGGGCTTGGCCCATCCTCGTTCCTCGCTCGCGAGAGATAATTTCATTTGAATACAGGAATAGCGTATTCCCCGCATTCGTCAAAGTATTAAAACTAAAGAATTCAATTATGCGAGACTCGGCGAGACGAGAATTCGTTAATAAAAAGATTATACAAACGCCGGTGAAAGACAAGCGAAACGAGAAACGAGACAGTCTGCGTTTTTTTTGCTTTTTTTTTCTTCTCTCGCGAACTCTGAACTTGCGACGATGAAACGTTCGGTCGTGAACTGCTAGCAGAATAGCGTGTAAAAGTTGCGCGTTGCTATCCGGCGATTGGGAAATCGAATATTCTAATCGCTAAGAAGTACTCGAATTTTTCTTCCCGAAAAATTATCGAAATGCAGATTATTGTCAGAAATGTATTCTTCATAGATATTGAACAAGAAAATCTGTGTTCTGCGCTGAAAAGACTTGAGTTTCGAGGTAGATAGAATTTAATTCGTATAGCAAAGAACGCATTGCCTCTTTATAAAGAATTTTTCGCGAGCGGTATACGAATCGTTGGAATAGTGTCGACTCAATGGTCCATGCTCGGTTTTAGAAAGTGTCGGGACACAGTATAGAAAGCCACAATAATAATCGTTGGCGCGGTTCATTAGACATTGTAACTATGCGGCTTAATGGATCTCATGCAGCAACGATGGTCAACCGGATCAACTGGTGCCAGTGTGCTATAACAGATAGATGGAGAGACGCGAAAGGCGGGGAGACGATGGGCCTCGATGGACGTGAGTTAATGACGAACTTTCCACGGGAGAGTTTGTGGCACGGCCGCTCGGCGAGGACGGTTCTACCGAACGTTGGTCGATATCGCACATGGGAACAAGTACGCAGGACTACGGAGGGCACGGTGCCACAACACCGCGCTGGTCGGCAGGGCGCAACATCGCGATGCATGTAATGTTACACCTCGATGACGGATGCACTCATAGCGGCGGGTCGTTCAATCGCAGGCTGGCGCACGAGTCATCATAGCAAAACCGGCGAAACTCCGGTCTATCGAAGCGCACGTATATCTTTTCGTGCCTTTTCGTCCGAACCATCGCGCATCGCGAACTCGTACGGCGAGATATTAACGCGCTTTTTTTGCTTTCTTATTTTTAGCGGCGAGAGATACGTTCAGGTTGGCGCTCTTTAATCATGTATTTTTTTATAAATTAAATAAAAATCGATAATAAAATGATGTTACATTATTTGTTTCAAGATAATTATATTTCGTGACAAATTATTATTAATATTGTCATTTTGGACGATTGTTATTACCTTTTCGTACGGTAGGTTTTACATATTTATAAAATTATTATTATTATTATTATATTTACATGCACAAAGCATAGAGCAATGCAAGCGACTTCAGCGACGAATTATACGTTGTATAGCTTGAAATGCTATAATACTGCACGACTGTGAGTGCTATCGTATAAATAATAAAGGCACGTGCGCTGCACGCGAGCCTTTCGCACAGAACGTCGTTGCCAGTTTAAGTTGCATGCCATAGCAACGTAACAAACATACAGGCGAGGTGGACAGTATCCGCGAACGCGAACCATTCGAAACGCTATCCGGTTGATTGGTGACCCGAGCACATATCCGGTACGCCCGGTTCGCCAGGCCGGTCCTTTAAATAATCCGTGCTCGGATTCTGCCACGAAAATAAAGCGTCCGAAATTCGCCAGACGTAGGTACGTGGCTTTTGCGCGGGTGCGCGAGACGAGAGAGCAGAGTATATTAGAGAGAAGAGCAAAGAGAGTGGAATGAAGGCATTTCGCGTCGAAAATAACCAAAAATACACGGCGAACGAAACGGCAAAGTTGGCGAAGGGCTCTTGAAGATCTCCCCTTTTTTCAACTTTGCGTCTTACGTTTATGGCGCGTGACCCTGCGATATTTATCTGTCGGGCGCGCCGAGGACTCGTACGCTGTGATGAATGCACTCCGCGAATAATCTCAGTGAATGAAACGAATGTATTTCTTATTTGGCAACTTTCTTAATGGACTCTCATAATTTAATGTGAAAATCTTTCATTCTTTCTTACGTTTAATAAAATGTACGAAAATGGGAGTCATTTTTTTTTCGAATCTGACGAGTTGCGACGGATTTTCTTGTAAGTTTCGATGTAAATTTATTTACGAATTGGTAAAACGCGACGAGTAATCACTAAAAATGTTCAATCAATTTCGTATAGTGTTTTGCAACGAGATCCATCCCCGACCGCGGGAAAATAATACGGAATTGCTAGCCAACGGTGTTTCAACGAAATTGCCAAGATTGAAACCTCTCGCACCATCTCCACGGGGATTTAATTTAATTTAGTCCCCGGTTACACTCGGGCAAAGTGGAATTTATCGGACGCATAGTTTAGCAGAATTCACTCGCGCGCGGAGCGTGCACAATTATTCCCCTTGCGGATTTCTGCGATTTAAAAATTAGCGGATATCACTGGGGAAATCGTTTCTCGCTTCATATATATTTGAAAAAACCTTCTGTCTTTTTTTTTTTTTCGTTTTATTTTGATACACGCGTTTCAGCCGTTTACACTCGCAATTTTCGTCGTTTTCTATGGAAACGGATTTTTCAATGAAAGACGAAAAGGAATAAAAGAGAATAATAAAAGGCGCGAACAGAATGGACAACGAGAAAAATCCGATGTAGACCGGCGAGTTTCGAAACTCGTTTTTTTTTATCACGCGCGTTTCGCGCTTCCCCTTTATCACGAGTGCGGCGCTCATCTGCCGTGCTGGAACTCCATGGGGATCTCTATTCCTATGGGCGCTACAATTCATTCTGCTACGCTAACGGGCTGGACACCGGCCCGGAGATATACCCGCTTTTTTTTGTTCGCCCTCGCGCTTCACTCCGCTCTGTCTCGTTCGCGCTAATTTTGTCGTTTTCCCAAACAATTGGCACGGTCTTCAAATGCTATGCTTCTATTTATCTTTTGTTTATTTATAAGCCCAACAAAAATAATCCCAATAAGAGGGCTAAGAAAGTCTGCTCCAATTAATGTAAAATATTTACAACAATATTCATTATTTTACAAATTTTTAACTCCGAGGATGGCTTATAAAATGCAACTTTTGTTTCTCTTTCGCCTGCAAAGCTGCGATATTTTCGAGATATATTCAAGATTCACTCTGACACGAGGAGAGAGAAAAGATAAATTGTGAAAGAAAGTGAAAGAAAGTGTAAGATAATAATATTCAGCGCCAGGTGTATCGGGGAAACCGATCGAGAGAGTTAATTTCATCAGCAACAAAGTAGCTTCACACGCGCTCGTCGTTCTCGCAGACTCGAGTGTCGAGGAAATACGGTCCCCGAGTTGAAATGTCATCGAATTTGAATTTTCAATGAAACTTGATCGCGGCCGGAGATTCTCGGTTTTGGTATTTTTCTCTTCCATCCTTCCTTTGGCCGTCCGCGCATTCTATTACGCTCAATCGAGCGCCTCGAAGCGTTGAGAAACGATGTGAATGACCGGCGAAGATGCTAGACCAACGGCTCGGGGCCTCGTGGACTGGCAAACGGTTTCTAAGCACTGTGCCATCAGCGAAACATTCCGATAATTCGGTAATAATCTGGCGCGCCGGTGCGGACAGGATAGTAGAATGCTATTAGTCGACTGACTGACGAATGGAAAATAGTCTGTACTTATTTCGAAGTGAGCATAGCAGCTTCTCTAATAATTGAGAGCTAAATAGAAAGAAACGCCATCATCGGAGTTCGTTTTGATCTTTAAATGCGAATACTTTCGATCGATTACTCTCAAACTAATTGGGTTTAATCCGCAGATTGCCTCGTATCCAAAATTTGCGAATTTCCATCCGCCAAAAAAATCGAAAATGAAATAGAATCCGAAAAAAATGTGTGTATTCAAAAACTTTTTTTTTTCAACAAACTTGTTAAAAACTTCTTGTCATTACCATTAGGCCATTATTAATGTCTGTTCGAGTGTGTGGCTGCTTTTTTTGTTTTTATTCCATTAAAAACTATTCCAAATTTGCTCGGAATTTCACCTTTAGTTAAGACTGTAACGATTCACTCTCCTAAAAATTGATTTCCAAAGAGACCAAAGTTCGGACAGACTAATCATATGTATCGGTTGAATCCAGAATTTTTTCTCAAGATTGCACGCCCGAATGAATAAGAAACGACATAAAATTCCGGAATTTTATCGAATAAGGTTTTGGCTTCCACGACGGTGTCTCAATGCTTTTTTCGTTGTCTGCACACGGCGAAGCTACGTAGTTCGGAAACTACGGAAAGTGAAGTGAGACCGGCGGGTGGAAGGGGAGGGACGAAAGATCGTAAAAGAAAATTTCAATATCTGGAGGAACAAGATTGAGACGAACGAGAGACAGAGTCGAAGATTGCAAAAGTCACGAGCGCAGTATAAAAAACTCATGTACCTTCGGCCTACGAGCATTCGAAATGTACGCGAAGCGTATATCCATATCGCTGTCTAGCAAAATAGGATATGAAGGAAAAGAAGATTCGAAGCTTTCGTATCTACTCTCGTATATTATTCGCGAATATCGAATAAAAACAGGCAGGTACAATGCCAGAACGTAAAGATGTAGCTGCACGTTTCTGCCAGCCAATATCTTCCAGCCCTACGTGATTGCTCGTTCGTAATGAAGTTTCGATCGTCAGAAAAAATTCTTAGATAAATAATAAAACATTTAGATGCCCTTTAATTTCTTCATAAATAAGAACATTCTCGTGAATTAACAAAACAGTAAATGGGCTTCTTTTTCCAGACTGTTCATGAACACATTCGAAATAATCCGTAACTCGATTGGGTAGAGTTTGCAGCTTTGAAATAAAGATATTGCGGTAGTTGAACGATAGGTACTCGTTGTTTACCATATAAATTCATAGATCGGAGTTTACGGCAAGGGAGACGGTGGGGAATTGAGAGGGTAGGAGCTGAAGAAACAGCAGACGTTCGGAACGTCGCTATGGCGTTGCATGCACTGTGCATAGACATCTCTTACGGTTCTGCCATTAACCGCGTTTACACGCGCGACGAAGCGCGTAAGCTGCGATCCAGTTATACCAGTATTCTTCTTCCTCCTTCCCATTTCTTCCGCCTCAATTTAGCTCAGAATTTGCTTCCTCGTAGACAAAGATGCTTCGATTTTCCTTCCTCATCTTAGGTTTCGTTCTCTCCAAATAAAACAATGGTCAACGAACTTCCCACGTCGGGAACTTCGCGGGGAACAAAAAAGATTCTTTCTATTCATCTCACATTGACTTTTTGCTGGCCTCACCAAATTTCGAGTAATGAACCCAAAATCTTTGGCATAAAATAAAAAATCTTACTAGAATTTCTCGTGTTATTTCCGCTCACTTTGCCGTTTCATTGTACGGAAGTGTTATCAAAAGACTGATTCTGTTTCTATGAATTGCTTTTTGCTATCCATGATTCATAAGACCGAAGCTCGGAACATTTACACATCCTCTCATACTTCAAACTCACATTGACCCTGAACGCGCGAATGTTTTATTTAATCGCACCGTTGGATAAATATCTTCTGGCGCGCGCGTTACGGTGACCGAGTGAATGACGTCGATTCAGCATTGAAGCGCGTGTGTCATCCCCGACGAGCGCGAGACCAAGATTCGGAATGGTGCAGAGAGGAAAGATGAGAGAATGCGTGGTACACACGCGCGTAACGCGACGTATCGACAGACGAATCGGCGAGAGATCGTGCCTCGCTGGGTAGAGCCGAGCGCGAATTACACGAGCGACGGGCAAGGCCGGTCAAAAGCATGCACATTGAACGCACACTTGTTTACAGAGCGAAACGTGCTAGAAAGGAGCTCGTAGTGGAGGAAGCATGCGAGCAAACAGCCCGAGAGACCAGGGGTCTAATCCAGTCGGCCTCGAAAGCGGCTCTGTGCCGTTATTATTCCCGTCACCCGTTACTCGATCGTAAAAAAGGATGAAAGAAAAAACAGGAATATCCCGAGTCACACACCGCTGTGCTCCAGCGTCTCCGTCGCTCTCGCGTCGTCGTATTCGTTCGCGCTTCGGAGCTCGGTGCTCCTCGCGTGTTCGACACGCTGCACCGGCGCTGCTCTACTCGATCCTATGTAAGGCGCAACGTTAAGTGCAGTACTTGCGAATATACAAATTTTCTTTTTTCGGCTTCAACAACGTTTCTGTTTCGATGTTCGCATGCTCTCTTCGCTCCAAGAGAGTACCTAGCTCATATTGACTTTTTTTTTATCCAAAAACGATGGGCAATAAACTGATTTTATTTTCGCCGGTTTTCAGAAAAATATCGTCACCTATTTTTGGTGATTTCATTTTTCTATAATTTGTTAACGAAATCGATATATTAGGTTTATTCGTAGTGAAATCGAAATTGCCCGAGAAAACTTTGGAATTAGCTATTCAAAAATTAAATTTGTGGAATAGCTATTACGCTTGTGAAAACAACGTAATATGAAAAATTGGTGAAAATTGGTGAAATTGGTGGCTCGCGTCAATCCCACAGGTCGGGTATGACGTTCTAAGTTTAATGGTCAAGATGCGCATAGCGAAGATGCAAGTGATGTCGGCAACGAGGCTCGCGCTCATAACGACATCTGGCCGCGCAGTAGTATCAAGATGGTGCTCGTTTCGGGGTAGCCCCCTGAATCCCAATGAAATCGTAACGATTTCATCGCGACTCGTACGTAGCTGGTGGAAAAGATTAATTTTCGAGTCACGCGCAGGCGCATTCATCCGGTAAGACATCGAGTGTGAGATGAAATCGCAGCGTCGAGCGATTCACGAACGAGCTGGAGTGTGGAGAAAAGAAGAAAAGGAAAAAAAAAAAATTCTGGAGAAAAAGATTTTCGTGTGTGCACGAAGCGCTTGCACGTCCCTCGCCGGCCCTCCCAGAGAATCTATATCCACCGGTTATATTGTGCTACGTTGTATCTATAGTATCAAGCGAAACGTGCGCGCGCGCTATTGAATTAATGAAAAGGAGAAAAGCTGCTGTTTGAATGCGTCGCCGGGACGGCTATGAAATTCCAGTAATCCAAGCTGCGCTCTCGTTCCTCTATTGGAATATTCGTCGACGAGAACGAGAACAAGAACGACATTCGACCAAAGAAATTCCTCGACGATTCGCGAGCCCGTCGAGTCGTTAACGCTCTCGCCGCTCGCTCGGGCAATTTGTATTAAAAGTCTCGGCGAGAATCT
Source organism: Ischnus inquisitorius (assembly GCA_963924025.1). Lineage (NCBI taxonomy): Eukaryota > Metazoa > Arthropoda > Insecta > Hymenoptera > Ichneumonidae > Ischnus > Ischnus inquisitorius. Next base: position 7,225,972 of record OZ001245.1, on the reverse strand, counting down.
CGACCGTTTCCCTAATGTGCGAGAAGCGACTGCTTTTCCAACAATTACGAAAGGCCGAATAAATCATCGATCCAATTTCGCACGTACGAAATAAGTTCTTCCCGTTTTTCACATTTTAGACTCAATCTTCAAACATTTTTTTCTTGAATATATCAACATTCATTTGATATTGAAATCGATACTTATAATAAGCATTATTAAAAGATCTCGACCCGAAATATAATAATAATAATCATTTTTCCATACTACTCCTGTACTAGAGAGATATAACTTTGGGTGTCAATAATATTGGGAAAATGTGATAATTTAATAGTCCAAAGTATACTCGAGAATTTTCACAGATTTTTAAATTACGCAAAGATGAGATAAGAACACCTGACACAGCTGACCCCATTGTGACGAATCGAGGACAGAATTCATTGAATCACTGTCCAGGATCGACATGATCGATGATAGGACAAAAAAAGTCGTGATCGAATCCACGCTCACGATCGCGTAGAATCGTCGGTATTTTTTTTTTCGCCGTGCGTCTTTTATCCTCTGTACGCGACGGAGGGCAAAGTTCTCATGCCGAAATAATTTCCGGAAGCCTCAACCGGCCCGTACTATATCTATAAGCGTAATACAGCCGTACTCGCGGCAACGAGGAGTCTCGTGAATGGAATGCGGCAGCATTAGCGGAGACGGGCGCAAAGGCTTTCAGCGAAAACTTTTTTAAAAACTCACGCTCAACCCCGGTCGCATCCCAACCGTTGGTATTCAATAATTTCACCGAAAGTTTTGCGGGTACGTGCGAGACCTGGAAGCCCCGAGCACCCTCGCGGCTGCAGCCCCATTCGCGCGGTACGGTAGACAGAGCGATAAGAAGAAAAAAAAGGACGAGATGAGAAAAAAGAAGACACCTCGAGACGAGGCAAGACGAGAGAGAGAGAGATGCGAGAGAACGAGGGGAAGTTCGCGCGAAGGACCTCGAAGTGCTTGGGATAAAGAGGAAGTTGAGTGAGAAAAAAAAAGAAAGGTTGACAAAAGAAAAAAGTAAGAGCGAAAGTGGGAACCGAGCGGAAGTGCGCCGCGATAAGATGCGAACCTCTTCGGTGCAGCTTCGTCCGCTACAAAGTTGTTGCGTCTATCAACTTTGGACGAAAATTGAATGGAACTTCGTAATTGGGAAATTAAGAGACATCGAGGGACGAAATGAGAATTCGACGAAGCTCATCGACTCGTTGCACTTCGAATAATGGCTTGAAATTGACGAAGAAAGAATAAAACTGCTATGAAAGTCGTTTGGATTTGTTCGAAAATTGTTTACGAAAAGAATGATTTCCCTGCGGAGAAACGAAATGAACAAGGAAAAAAAAAGTCGAGTTTGAGAGTAAAAAATGCATGAAAGCAGTAGTCCTAGTTAGAGATGTCTGGTTGACTCGCGAAATCGACCCGGCCTGGCTCCGATCGAGCGAAAGGCTTCGCTTTCCCCTGCACCGACGTCGTCGCTTCGAGCTGATGAGGAATATAATCGATAAGAAAATGTGACGGCAGATACAGGAGGTAATCCAGACACCGGATATGTTTCAACGCGGGCTTAAGCTCTCGCTGGGTCGATCATAACCGTAGATAACGAGGACAATGCCTCCGTTGCAGGAAATATGATACTCCGTAATCTAGCTGATGACATCGTTGAGACTTTATTGCCTTTCAAGATGAACATTTTTTAAACAAAAAAAAGTTTTCTCTTATCGAGTATGTCGAGTCGAAAAAACATTTCTTTTTATGTTTAACAAAAAAAAATTTCTTCATATCTTTCGATATTCATGCGCTCGCGTTTTGTGTGATTATAAAATATGTTACAGTCTGTTTCAAGTTCATCTTGTTTAATTCTAATTTTATTAATGTAACATTTTGCAAAATTACTCTGTAACATTTTTGAATTACGAAAAAATAATAGCCATTCTCGTCGAGCGATAATGAGTGCCTAATGGAATAGTGAATGGAAATACAAATAAGCAAAAAAGAGAATGCGAAGGCAGCATTTTGCCGGATAAATCAAAGGGTTTAAATGGCGTGTACGAAGGGCTTTTACAGTGCCTGGGATCGGCGGAGACGCGAGAATAAATCCTCCGGTGTGAAGAGGAAAAAAGGGCCGTGGTACGAGAAAATAATAATAAAAACAATAAAAAATAAAAGCTATGCGCCCGTGCATCCACGGCGCATACCCTGACCGCGAGACATAATTGAGCCGTCTGCGGAAACGAATTTATGAAATACGCGATGTCCGTTCTTGTTCGGTTTATCGCGTTCCCTTGGCCGGAGCGTGCGCCCCCCCTCGACGAGTGCGTGGAAGACTTCTTGCGCCTTTTAATTTGTGGCCAGTCAACGCACATATTCCTACGCAGTATTTATTTATGTTACACGCCGATGCGCCTCTTACGCTCGCGTGCAGCGCTATCTCCTCCGGAGGAGACCGGGCCCGGGTAACGCGAGGCAATTCGATAAACGCGTTAAAAAAATCAAATCGAAGAGAACGAAGCGAGTACGACACTATAAAATTAGAGTGAATATTATGACAAGTAAAGTAAAGTACTTCTTTAGACTATCGTATTTTTTGCGTAAAATCGATTTTTAACACTTTTTATTTTCACTATTCCAGAGAAATAATATTTTCATGCAAAATTGGATAGTGTTTATGTAATATGAATAAATAAATGGATTAATACAAGATAATTCATTTTTTTAGACATGATTTTTAATGAAGTGACTAGCAAATTATTTTTATTAGATTTATCTGCATTGTACTTTTTTTGTAACAATTATTAAGCGATTTCTCGCAAAACGTGTGTCGGAAGCAAGAAAGTTAATTCTGTTATTCAAAGAGGGAAAGAGTGTAACCGTACGGCCGGCAGTTTTATATGGATTGCGGTGGTTTGTGGCATAAGCCGCATCTGGTATCCACGCGCCACTTTCCGATCGAACTCTCGTACCAACCGGGCTCACTTTTAACGTCTCCCTGCTTTGCCGACGACGAGAAGACATCGGATATTTTGTCTCGTCGTCGTCGTAGAGCAGAAACATCGGAGAAGAAGAAAGTATTAACTGCCGCACGGACGACTTTTCCTTACCAAGCGACACACCGGAGTTACCATCCCGACATCGCGGAGAAGATAACTTGTCCGTGTCGCTGATGTTCGAACGAACATCGGTAAGGCCACACTTTACGAATTCGCGTTGCATCGCCGGGGCTCGGGGCAATTAGTCGCCAACATTTTTTCATTAATAGCTTTATTTATACGTTCAAGTGAATTATTTACTTAATTCAAGTAAATAGTCTTATTTTCATATTTAGTATTATTATATTTATGAAATTTGTTCATAGTATATAAATTCTTATAACAACATTATTCTATAGTAAGCATTCTTTTTTAATATTTTTTTTAAGAAAAGCAAAAAAACTTGAACGACTGTAACGCTTTGGATCGAAGTTCATCGGTTTCGCGGTAATGGAGCAGTCGGAAATTCCGTGGAAAGAAAAATGAGCGAATAGCAGCTTGCTACTAAATAAAATTCCCAACGTATTCCATCGGGCCGATCGTGCGATCCGCGGCGGACGGCTAGTGACGAGTATGCATGGATGAAAACGCGATGGGAAGCGATCACGTGGATCAATTGGAAATCGAAACGATTCCCCCTTTTTTTGTTCGTGATTTTTTTAAAATCTGTTTCATTTCAACCTCGGTTGTTCTTTTTTTCTCTCCTTTTTTTCGACAAAGGGAACTATCGATAGTTGCCTCGTATTCACTTTGGTCTGCTGAGTTCGATGCAGCTGCAGGTGCATTTTAGGGATATTCCGTCGAACCTTCCCCACAGGGGTACAAAAGCTTCGACGGGATTTCTCGTTATCGCCGGGAACCAGGCAGCGAAAACATACACCCCGAGCATCGCTTACCGATCGATCGATATAGTTCCATTGTATCCTACAAGCATGTCCATCCTATATCCACCATGCGATATGGGGAATTCCTCGTCAACCGGGCCACCTTCGTCGGTTATTAATTTCCTAACTGAAAGCTCCAATTAACGATGCTCTTCTCATTCGCGATGCAACATCGAAAAAATTGAGAAAAAGTCTTTGAAAGAATAATATTCCATGGGAACGAGAACACCGGGGCCAGATGAAACGCAAATCGGAAGCGCGCGGCAAAAAAAAATCGGTGCTAAGCTCGCCGCATGAAAGCTCCGATTTTTGTACAGGGCGGCTTCGCCCAGTCAGTCCCGTTCTCCCGTAAATTCACGATAAATACACGCAGAGAATCGTGAAAAAATCGTGGACACGGTTGATGAAAAACGACCTCTATATCGAAGCCTCGGAGTACCGGAATGGCTAACAATGACGGACAAAAAAAAAAGATTCATTGGGTTCGGTAACAAGCAGTTTTGGCGAGACGGTAATTTTCGTTCTATGATCCCATCCACCCTCGGGCTTTTGTCCCTCATTCACGATTCGGGTGTCCCTTCGCCGGCCGAAATAAATATCCCCGGCTGCGCGGATTATTGTTTCGCACGATCGAACAAACCCGATGCACGGTTGATTGATTTTTTTTTATATACTCTCCTCTCGCACAAGCGATATTTTTTTGTATATATTTATATCGCTCCACCGCCAGGCTGACCGGCAGCTAAGAGCTTGGACGAAGAGTCATTATTTTCTACTACTTTTAATTTGTTTAATTTGTTCTTAATAAAAATAATTACAAGATAATTCTGTTGAAATACGGACATTGATAGAAACAAGGTACCGTTTTTTTTTTCTGAAAAATACAAAAACGAACATCAATTTTTCTTTCCAGTAAATCTGTAGAGATTGAACGTAAGTTGTCTGTTGACTTTGCATCGAGCCTCGTCGTAAATTATCCCGATAACGTTGTCGGGTCGAGGGAATCGACAATAGGACTATTTTACTCCCCCTTAAATAAGCTTTCTCCCGAGTTGAAAGAATAAGCTCGAACTCGCTTTCTATCTTCGGTCGAACCCCAGAGTCCGACCCTCCCAAGTGTGCTTCACGCCGACTTACCACCATCCGTTTCCAAACCCACCCAATGTTTGCTGTCAGTCACCGGTGCTTCCACCGAGCCAACGTTCAATCTCACCTCCGGGGCTTTCAATCTTATATTTACAGAGATAAAGCACATAGAAGCATTTACCACCGAGATTGACTACACAAATATGCTAATAACGATACTAACATTTATTTTCGATTCTTAGAAAAATCACATTAATCCACGATATTTGGATGCAATTAACAAAAATATTTTAATAAAAATAGTATCAATGATGTAGAATTAAAAAAATTAATTAAATGAATGAATTAAAATAACGTGCTCAAAAGCTGCGGAGGCAGAAAATTCCACGCGATTTTTTCCGCGCCTTATTTAACGAATGAAAAATTCAATGCAAAGTCTCGCAACGTAGAAGAAAAAGCCCCAACATTCTCCGGTTGCTCCACACTGTTTTATGCGCGAATATGAAATCAGGTCGTGCGAGTAAAGTTGCGGATTTTCATTTTCTTTTTTCATCATTAACGGCTCGGAAGCGCAGGAAAATAAAGGTTGTCGAAAGTAGGTCGAGGCAGGCGGGAGTGGCCGTGATAGAAGCGCTTAATAGTACATAACGCTTGGAATGCATAGTGCGGTCGTACTATAATGTCGTGGAAGAGCTTTTGATGTTATTATGTCGCGTCGCACTTCTCCGGCCGTTTCGAGGCAGCCAACCCATCGAGTGCAGCGCGCGGATAATGAGATCCTGCGGGTCAGAGTACATACATGGCAAAACGCGAGAGATGCGAACTAAAGAGGAAAACCACCCCTGCTCGAGGCTGACGGCATTCGCCGCGTTGCCGGGCGGACCCACCCCTGCACGAAGGGCCGAGCGCCTTCGTCATTCCCATGTGGCTCGAGATACGAAACGAAGCGACCTACGGGGATGGAATACGTGTCTCCGAGCCCGAAGGAAAATGTCAGAACAAAATTCAGATGCGCGAAGGCTATTTCGCGTCTCGAGAAATGTTTCCTCGACAAAATCGACGGAGACAAACAAAGATATTCCAAGAGAATGGACGAAATAGCGTGGGGACGGAAAGCCGGTCCGAGGAAATGCAAACAGAAGAAAGGTAAAAAAAATAACGAAAAAAAAAGGTAATCCTTAGGGAAGAGGCGGCCGGACGAGATTCGAAAGTTTGACAAAATAAGCTCGTTGGAGAAAGTCCGAGAATCTCGTTTTTTTTTCTAACAAGTTCAGTGTTTGCGGAGGAAATTCGTCGGCAGCTGAAATTTCGAGATTTCGGCAGACACGCGCGTATCCGACCCGAAAATATTGTTTCCCGACATAATAAATGTATTTTGCACGCGAGTAACGTTTCCGTCGCGGATACGTTTTTTTTAGCTTGAGTTTGTTTTATTACAGGCCATGTAGCTACATAACTCGGAGATTATTTAATCAACGAATAGGTATACAGAGGATTCTTGTTTTCCGGCTACAGCGCCATATTTCTCGCATTCTCGAGTGGGTGAATAAACGAAGATTCTGATTTAATGTGGAACGCCGAGACGCGAGTCTCGCTCCACGGGGGCTTGTAAATATTCGTTCAATCTTCAAAATGTTCTCGTACGGCGCAATGTCAAAGGAAAAGTTCATGCTAATAAATGAATAAAGCTCGTCCGAGAACAATTCGTTTGTAGTTATTTTAGCTCAATGACTGAAAAAATGCTTGTGTAACAGAATTATCGAAAAAAAGTGCACTATGGCAAAATTTGATTTAAAAAAATGATAAAAAATGCGAAAATTAAATATTTATTTTGAAAAATGCCGTGCCGTTTTGAATAACTGTCGAAGAAACTGTGGGCGGATGTGGAAGGAATGAAGAGCCGGAATTTCGTTAAAATTCTTTCGCGAGCTAATGCCGTTGTGCGAGTCGGTGAAGAGAGCATCCAGAAGAGGATGAAAGGATCGGGGAAGGGTCTAGGAGAGGCATCGAGTATCCGTTTTCAACAGTACTGTGCACACACGTGGGGGGGATCTCTTTGATGGAGTTTCGCCGGATATGACGAAATGGAGGCTTCGCTTCTGGAGGGGAAAACGCGAATGTGAGTGAGTCGCGTACGGCAAGAGAGCTTCGGGAACGAGGGCGCGAGAGGCAGTGCATGGTATTAGAAACGCAGAGCTTCGAAAGCTCATTGAATCTCCGTGAGCGACATCCGCCTATTCGCCGAAGGCCATACGCGCTATTTGAGAACTCGCTGAATGCGATGGCAAAAAATGATTTTTTTGATCGTAAAAAAAATGTTCTAATTTTAATTTTATTTATATTTTTTTATATATTCGTTGATTGTACCATATTTATTATGTTTTATTTCATAGAATGAAGCGCCGGGTGTCCCACAATTTTTTCAAGCGTGCTCGGTGCCGTAGAAAAATAACATAACGAGACTGAGAGGTGGAAAAAAAGGGGCCAACCAGCATCCCAGTGCTCGTTGCCCTCGCACAAGCGAACTACGACCCCGTCGTCGGCGAGCCGCGTGTCTCGTCGTCGATGACGAGCACAGAGTTCGGTCGGTCAAGCGTGAAAGTTCTATACCCCTCATTGCCCTGCAAACCCCGCTATACAGTCGGAGGGCGATCGACCTCTTCGCATCCGCGCGACCCTCGCAACGGCGTTCAATGCCCGTCGCGAACCTCCTCGCGGCATTCACCGCAATTACTCGCATGTGCATTGTATCAATATCTTGCGTTAAACCTTTCTCTTTGGTTATTTGTCTTCCCAAAAAATTTCCTCTAATTTTTTTATTCCTGTTACCGTCTACATTGATCTTGTACAATAGTTTATATAGACTATTCGGCTTATTACTAATTATATTTCTGATATATTTGAAACCATCAAAGCCCCGAACGACGGTGCATTTATTCGAGACTCATAAATCCGCCCTTGAATATCCGTCCCCATAATTTCGAAACAACAATGTGAAAACAATTCCGACAAAGTGAAAATGAATGTGGACCGGGGTATGTTCGAATGGTCTCCAGTGCCCTGTGCTTTTTGAGGCTCTCACACTTGGGCGATGTCAGGGGAAAGAGGAAAGTTTCGGTGTCGCGAAACGCATTCCGCGGAAGGGTGTTTCGTGATGCATTGCCGGTGGCGCCTGGGCGCCCCGAAAGTTATTTATCCCCCTCTGTACCGTCGGCTCTCGGGCCCTTGGCCTTGGGGATCGAGGCATTCGGCTCGGAGAAGCACCATCGAATCCAACACACCGCCCCCTCTAAGCTCGTTGCGAGGGAGGAAAAAAAGCAGGGGAACGAAACAGCGTTGAGCCTGCACAGAGTTACCGAGGTCGCTGGAGGGCAGACAGGAGAGCGAGCAGTCAGGGCGGGGAAGGGGATGAATTTTACACTGGAAAAGCTTCCCCTTTGGAAGGCACACAGTGCAGGGGTTTGCTGCCGCTACTCGCCTCTCATTTGTCATGTTTTCCGTCGAACATTCGAAACTCCGTGCGAAACTTCAGTATGACAAACACGCTGTGCTCAAAGGGTGCTGCTTTCTGTCTCCCGTTTTAATGCAAATGCAGTAGCGTATTATTAATTATACGGCATCGTGAGTTTAACAAAAGAGAGAACATAAAGTTATCTTTTTTAATATATGAATAATTAATTAGTTTGCAATAATCTTTTAATAAATTATATGATGTGTTTTATGTTCGTTGCAATTTATACTTTGTATATTATGTACAAAAAAATAATACTCATATAGTGATTAAATAAATTGTTGTTAACCGGGAGAAAATTTTGCCAATTTTTTTCATTCGCAGTTGCTTTTTAGATACGGATGCCGAATACTGGGAAGGGGGTTCAGCATTCGCACGTTCAATAAATGTCGTCGATTTCCCATCAACCGTTTGGTTAACAGACGAAAGAGCGAACGGAACAACTCCGGCATCAGCGGTGGAGGCGTCGCCGACAGCACGCCGCATGGCTGTCGATGTAAATGTTCCGCAGGGACGTTCGACTTGCCGTAAAATAAAGATTTATTCGTTTTCCATTCACCTGAATCCGTCGGGTTTATGTTTGCAGAGCCGCATATCCGAACTACTGGACGCGACTGGACGATAAATCTTGTGATGGACCATTTAATATCAACTGGGGAAACCCCGCGCGCGATTTTAGGGTTGTGGGCAAAGGCCGCTTTTTTTTTCTCGTACATTGAAAAAATATTCCGTCTGCGTATTCCGATTTTTTGCGATAAACACGAATTAAATGGCTTATGTGGTCTAAAATACATAAGACAACGAGTAAATCACCCAAAACGATTTTTGGTATTAACAGAGAATATAATGATAACAATAATGATAAGGTTCGGGCTATAATCCTCACGTTCACGGTCCGAACGGAGCGATATCCTCGTAAGCCGATATCGGAGATTCCTAATGATGGATCAAACGGGAACCGGAGTATCCTCGCCCACGGGGGAAAAAAGCTCTTGGGACATCGCTGTACCAGGCACTTGTGCTGGTCGTCTTGACGGCGCGCCTTTAATGATTGCGGAGGATTATATCGACGCTCGTCAGTAGGTCTCGCAACGCGTTGAGGGTCACCGCAAACGCCGATGTCCGACGGAGAAAAGAACGGGGCATTCCGGGTCAGCGATAAAAAAAAGTCTTACGTTCCTGTTCATCTACTTTTGCGTCTGATCCGTTTGTAAATCCAGCAACACTCTGTCGCGGTACAAGATGACCATAATAGCCATTTGTTAGCCATTGGAATTCTATGTTCCAAGCGACAAAATCCTAAACAAGCTGCAATACTAAATACAACAATGCAAATCCAAGATAATGCGATTTTGCGCCGGTGTTGATAAATGATAGACTGGCGACGAAAAAAAAGCTAAGAAGGAGTGTCATTCGGAGTGGTACATGAACAGGCAATAAAACGGAAAATTATAAAGATAACAAGTGTCGGGTTTTTCGTTCGGGTCCGATACATCTGCGGCGCCGTTTCAGCCGTGTGTCGTTCGTTTGTACAAAACCCACGCGTTAGACGAACGTAAAGTGGAAACGGGTTCGGGAACATAAACGTTGCGCATAAATTTTCGTGTTAAGTAATAAAATTACCGTGGCCGATAAGTCGAAGAGCATTATCTAAGAGAGGGAGAGCGGAAGGGGAGCTCGGGTTGCGCAGGCCAAGCCGAGAGAACGAAGAAAAGCCACGAGAATCCTCCGGGCCGCGTACGCGCAAGCTGCGCAAGGTGGTCCAAGCGGAGACTCTCATGAATCACCGACAAAACCTTTTGCCCGGTTATTATATAGCTTCGCTCTGCGTGCTCGCGCGGGTGGGCAACAATGGAGAGACCCGGTTGTAAATCCTCGACGCTAGACAATTCAACTCTTGCGAGAGATCCGCAAGGCGTTAACCGTACCTGTACACGCGCACGTACGAACTTTACGTATTTCAACGGGACAATGCGAAACGCGCTCGTGCAGCAGTCGGAAAAATCTCTGTTTCAAGAACGCGCACGACTGTCGCGTAAGAAACGGCGCGAAATTGAATTCGCGAGCGGAAAAAAGCTCGCGTTATCTCGATGACGAATCTTCCATTTCTTTTTTTTTTTATAAAAAAGATTGTTTATAGAAAAAAATATATTGTTGAGTTACGCATCTCTTTGCCGACTCTAGTCAAATTTAATACGAATAATTGACTGATTACTTGTTTTTCTATCGCTTTTTATCTACGCAAGTCAACTTGATCGCGGTCAATGACAAAAGTTCTGAATACCGAAGAAACTTGCACGCGATCCAGCGGCGGCGAGGTCTTGTCCGCTACTCTACTTACGCTCATTTATTTTTATTTCTCTCCGTATCCTCTGGTTGTCCGCAAAAGCCTTATGTCCTAGATCTCTAATGATATTAAGTGCGGCAGCTTTTTTTCCCCACAGATTTCCGTAATGGTCGCGAGTAAAAGCGTGTATGGCCGCAGGCTGCGGGCGCGCGTGTGCCGCGCCGGTGCACGATCGAGAGACTCGCGATTCCTCGCTTTCTATACGCGAGGCGAGTCGCTCTCGTGCAAATGTATCTTTTTTTTCTTCGGTTTTCATTTTTTTTTACTCTCCGACCGATGGCGTGAAAGATCTCGAGAGGACTCCGTATCGCGATTCCTCGACGGTATCCGTACTCGCGGCTCTTTTAAAACAAACTTCTGAAAATACATGCGCATGAAACCAGACACCGAGCAGACTTAGCCGGCAGCGTAACACGTTTCCGATCGCTGGGCTCGATTCACCGATTCATACGTGTCTCGGCGTAGAGACACGTACAAAGTATGCGCGGATAGCTCGCGGCTGGATTGAAAACTCACGACGGAGCGAGCTTTCGAAGCGTTGAAATTCAATGAGTCGAAGGTCGGGGGGCGCCACGGATTTTATTAATGACCGATAATCAATCGACGAGTTTCACTCGTTAGCGACTTTGCCTCAATTGTTTTCACCGATGATTCGTTGCACCTGCGGATTGTTTTTGTATATTCTCACTCAGTTCCGAGGTGCAACGAAAAATTGTCGATATCGCATCGGATACTTCGGCGACTCTCACGAGATGCGTTGCAGCGTGAAGACGAGGAACTTCTAATTATGTATCTCTATCGCAGCGGATCATCGATTCGGCCAAATTCATTTGCCCCGATTTCGGGTACCGTTGATTTTGTATTTTCCTCATCTCGCACATTCCCTACTTCGGTAGGTTCATTAGGTCGGCTCGCTCCGAGAATAACATGCCGTCGGAGCACTCGCAGGTGGACGAGGGATTGCGCAACTCTCGCAACGCTGCCGGAGCTCGAGAGTCAGCGAGGCGCAAAGCCGCGGCGCGAGACGAATTGGTTTTTCGCGATGGGGGCAACATTCGCGCGTCGATGGATCGTTACGCTGCGATATTTCCTGGCGATACAGTGTGTGGTACACCGTCGTGTATTAACGCAACGTGGATATCGAGTATCGAAGGGTATCGTAATACGATGCGAACGATCGTAAAACAGGGGTGTCGCGTTTCCATCGACTTATCGGTGTCGCGATTAATTTTTTTCTTTTCCTATTCGAAATTTAATTATGTTTTCGTCGATTACGAACCATCGTATCTTAACGGCATGCCCTCGATTGCGGCCAATGTTGCTTCGCAACCATCGCAAACGCGTTACAATAACGCTGTTAGGAAAAATCAACAAAGCGCGTGTATTATTCACTGTTTCTGGGGTAAGCGCACGAGTTTTCAGTGTTCCACGATGCCGCGGTACTCGTGCCAGACAATGAACAGTTGTGCACCAGAACCGTTTGAGCCCAGAGCGCCGGAATTATAGCGTGCGTGCAAGCATCCGAGATTGCCAGAAGCAGAACCGCAAGGGAAACAGTACGAGCGCGCCTCCAGAAATTACGAGACTTAGGATTATTAAATTAATTAATCGTATACCAATTACGATCACGATGAAGGATAGTTACGCCCGGTAGAGTGGAGCCCCCTCGTCATAATATGCACAAATTCAGCGATATTATGCGCTCGAGACTAAGACGATTCACCGTTACGGGCACTTCACTGGAGCGCATTAAGAATATCGCAAAAAGCACGCGCGCACGCGTTAGAAAAATAACGTTTTTCTTCTTTACCGGAAGGAAAGAAAATTATGCCATCGAGGGAAGAGGATTGCGTTGGTGAAGAATAACGAAAAAAAGTAGAAAGCAAACTACACAAGCCGGATTTTCTTTGGAAGACACGGCTTTATAGATCTCCATGAATCGGATTATTCGGCCAATTTTTCTTAATTGCCATGAAATGTGAAAAAGAAAATTGCAACATAAATTTGTAATTTCCTTTGTTTTAATTTTCTTTCTTAAATTGTAATACTAATTTGTATCAAAACGTTTGTGCTACTGCAAAGTCTAAAATAACTTTTTTTCCCCAACCGCACATAGATTCTATTGCAAGATAAACGCGATTTAAGTAGCGAAACGAGTCGTTGTTTCGCTCGAGTTTTGTAAGAGCTGAGAAAATATTTTGTTTGTTTTTTTTCACACATTCAAGTAGGTAAATGAATACCGTGGGAAAATTCGTGGCTCGCGTAATATCTTGCCGGTGCTCATTGAGATACGTCCGCGCGGCCTTCCCGCATGCATGGCTTGTCTCTACTAGCCTTTGCTCGACACTGTTTTGTTCTCCGGCGCAACGAGAGGCTTTATTCATGCACCGTTGCAAATACGTGCTCGCCCGCGTATACCCGGACGAAACACGCAAGAATATATTCCCGTAAAATCGTAAAGCGCCGCGTTGAAATACGCCCGCGAATGGTACGTGCTCCATAGCCTCGGGGGTAGGCGAAGTTATTTCTGTTTTGTTTTGTGCCACTGCGCGCGTCTGGCCGGTGCGCAGTGGAGCAACAGATGACCTCGTCATCGTCGCAACGTACGAAGGTAGACAACTTCATGCGCGTAATTGCTACGCAAAGTAATCAATAAAATGCAGAAAAAAACGCTGCACATTCCGAGATTTCGGTCCCGACGATACTCGGTCATCGAAGCTGGCTAATTCTTGCCATTAATCGGATAATATACGTAGAATTTTTAGCCGCATATCGATCTGACGTCTGAGCGTTTAGTCTCCCAATTGCAATAAACTGCCGAGACGCAGAGAACCGAGTGAGAAAAAAAAATAGATTGAAAGCGAGAGGAATAATTTACGTGGCAAAGAGTATAGAATTCGTTCCACGCAGGGAAGGCCACGGTCTCTCGTTCCCCGGTTGGGATTGCCGGTGCAGCGAGTCATCAAGAAATCGCAATTAAAAGTGAAAATCTCCGGCGTCCCGCGTTCGTCTCGTCCCCCGTTGTCGTAGATGTTAATCGAGGGTAGGGCGGGGGCCGCCGGAGAGCCTTCGTTGAAATCGTACAATTAATTTTTCCACTCGTCGTCTACCCCTTCCCCCGTCGCCATTCACCTTTCTCCCAACGCTCTAGCAGCGAGAGCAACCGGTGAGCGGTCGGTTAGATTTTATTTGATCACGTCTGCTTCCCCAACTGCGCGCCGCGATTTTCTTTCGCGTTTTGTTCGCGAGTCACTTCGCAACTGGACTTCGGGTTTTCGATAATAGACGAGGAGTCACCACGGGGACAACTCTCCTTTCTTACGAAGCGCGGATCGCGAAATCGCGGGGTCGAGCGAACGGAGCCTTCCATTCTTCGTTCGTCAATGAAATATTGATATTGGGGCAAGTCGTGTTTTCGTTATCGTAGTCGACGAGAGAAGAATGAAAGTCATTATTCGAGGAAGAAAAGTCGATTTTTACGAATTTCGGAGGGATATTATTATCGAAGGGCGCAAAAAATATTTAATTCTAAATATTTTTCGACACGTCTTTCGTTGAAAAATTTTTTGATCGGAGTTTCGCGATTATTGATCGGCGTTAAATCTCCCTCGCCCGAGACAATGCTGTTCAAATTCTCGCAAAGAAATTAAAAAAATATATCAATGGCGGTGAAAAATTTACGATTCAGTATTGTACATTTAGCATTGCGAATATGACGAGTCACGTTTTTGTTCCGAATAAATATTAAATCGCGTGTGCAACGGACTGAATTCGTTTACCTCGCAAGCCACCCTTTTTCTCGTATTTAAATTCCGGAAAATTATGGAGAAATAATGAAACATCCGAGGGAGAGGACGAAGCAGAGGATGCGCATCGGACATCGCGAAAGATACGGAGCGAAACTGTTGTGAAAATTATTCATTGAATTCCAACGAATCGTGTGTTCCTTTAGGGTTCGTTCTCGCGGAAAAAAAGTGCGTCACGCATGAGGGATCATCACGGTGGGCCTAAAAATTGTATAACAATCGGATATTCATCCTGAAATCCGCGCGAATCTTGAAAATATCATCTTCCAGGATAGACGATTTATTTTATTTAATCCAATGCCGGATTAACAAAAAAGAAATTAATTTCGATCTTCTTTATTATTTAAAAGTATTTTTTTTAAATTATTTTCAAGCGCGCGATGTGTAATTTTTCTCGGCTGGGCGTGTCGCGGTTGATGCATGCGAGGTAATGAAATAACCTTTTGCAAAATTAGCGATGCGATGTTTTTCTACCCGCGAAGCGAAAATTAAGTACGACGAGAATTAGTTACAGTCGCAAGTTGGCGCGGCACCCACAAACCCGGATCCCCCGAGGAAAGTTTACGGCTTCTTCGGTGTCCGTGGCTCTATGGTTTGCCGCGCAGCACCGGCTTGTCGAGCATTCGGAATTGTCGTGCACCAGTGCATTAACAAATTAATCGTCGCTAAACCAAGTGCGCTTCAACGAGTCGTTTCGAGCGAATGATTTATCGGGCATCACCGGAAACCATTCGAATACTTTTTTTCTTCGTGGATCATAGAATTCCGATAAAAATCAGAGTCACATTCGATCATTTCTTCGGAATCAAATTTTTTCTCAATGTTAACAAATATCAGTTGAACCAAGTAAATATATTTATTATTAATAAAACATTATTATATCATATGAATATATGGAAAAAACGAATAATAATATTTAAAATGATAATAATATAATATATGGAATATTTAATTGGGCCAGAGGAATCTCACAATTTGTTAATAGTTAACAAATCTTCTTTGGCTCAACGCATATTTGTTAACATTAAATACATATTTATTTCGCAATATCCAACTGTACGTTCGTTGATTATAAATGGATCTCAGTGTAG
Source organism: Ischnus inquisitorius (assembly GCA_963924025.1). Lineage (NCBI taxonomy): Eukaryota > Metazoa > Arthropoda > Insecta > Hymenoptera > Ichneumonidae > Ischnus > Ischnus inquisitorius. Next base: position 7,210,206 of record OZ001245.1, on the reverse strand, counting down.
AATATTCAGACCACGGTATTTAATTTTTTTTCCTCATTAACAAAATTACTTACTCATCGCTGTCGAGTCTCTACGATAAAATTCTTACAAGGTTGCTCTGCCGTGAACTTACCTGTAACACAAATAAAAGGTTGCATGAAAAGGATGTAGACCTTACGATATTGATGTACATGTTTATCGCGACGAGGCCGCTAACGACGGATTAATTAGGCACGAAAACGCGTTACAGAAGTGAGTTTGAATTGTGAGAATATGTTGATTTTCATAAGCACACAGCGCGCAAAGTATGGATTCATTGACGCGAGTGCGAAAGGAGGCCTGGACTGTGTACGCCTAGACGCGAACATCGACGTCCGTTGGCACAACGAAAGGTAAAAGCATCGACGAACGAGCGACGTGGAGAGAGACGAAGAAAGTGGCTAATAATTAGTCCTTAATTGCCATCGTTGAATAGCCCCCACGAGCTAATTGGTTTAATTAGACCCGACTCGGCTTTCTCGTGAGCGAGACGAGAGAGCCAGTAGCGCGACTCCGTGTCGTTCTTGTCCTCTCTGCCCTTTGCTTATTACGGCCTTTAATATAACATACTTTCGTCGCGCGGCGGGATATCGAAAAATTTCTCCAAATTAATACATTCGTATCGGTTCGTTGCGAATTTTCCGTAATTAACGGAAAACCTGTAACAACAGTGTCGCCGCGCTGGCCGCAAGATTACCCGACGGAAACATACGAGTGGAGGTTCATTCGAGAATTAATTAAAAACTAAAGAAGCAAACAACGCTTCGCACTTCGCGGTCCGAGTCGAGTTTTCGGTCGGTGGTTGAATATAATTAAAACCACCGGCGTATCGCGCGCTCGCGGATCTCTCGTCGAATTGGCTTTTCTCAAGAGAACTCATTTAAAATTTCTCGTAAAACACGACGCAGAATGTTACAAATGTGCACACATAACTCCTCGCGAAATGTGGAAAAGAGACGTTCGCGAGCGTGGCCGTTCGAGACTCGCCACGCGCATGCGGAATAAAATTAAAAAGAAAAAGAGTGCGCGGTAACGCGCGCCTATAGCTATAACGTGCGCGTAGATCGGACGAAAGGCCATTTCACGTTCGTGGGAAAACAAACGTAGAGAGCGGAGAGCTTTGGACGAAGCGCGTTCGCTTGCCAAGTGAGAGAAGAACGAAAAGCGTTACCCGGTAGTCTGGGCGGAGGTCTAACCGATGGGTGCTATTTATGACAAAAAAGACGAGTGCGCCGGTGAGCCTCGGTACGGAGTGGCGAAGAGGTCGGAGGATGAAGGAGGAAGAGGATAGCACGGGATCGGATGACCGGGATTTATTGTTTCTTCCTTCCGACGCAGACACAGACACCGCCCTACCCGCGACTCTACTCGAGCTCCGTTTTCTCTGCCTCCCCGACCTTTTTTTTCTTCTTCTCTTCTTCCCGGACTGCTCACCCGACTTCACCCTCGACAAAACTTTACTGTATTCCTACTAGAATCCCCGACTTGGCGAGTGGAAGATTCTTCTTTTTTTCTTTACTCCAAAACACGAAGAGAAAAACACGAGACAATTGGCGAACTCTTCGAGAGACAATACGGACCAATATCGCACACGTTTAGTCCTTGAAATTGTATTCATTGATAAGAGACGATTCACAGTCTTGATTGGATTACATTCACTTTTTTTTTTTTTTTTGAGAATCCGTGTAAACTCTACACAGCACATATCGATTATACGGAATCAACGAAACGTGTAATTTTCGTTAATTAAACCGTTTCTATAGCCGAATTAAGACCCGGTCCAATGTACGGCTGTATTTGCATTGAAATAGCCGAATATCTCGATTACGTTGTTTGCCTCCCTCGTTTCATTAATTAATTATATCTAATTCGCGAAATCGACTGGTCAGTCGATCTCTCGTGGAGATCCCATCCCTCCCGTGTCTCTCTCTCTCTCTCTCTGCCCTTGCCGCGGGATGCTGCTCTATATCGGGATATTCGGGCTTTGGTATTCACTCTTTCGAATTGTAAAACACGCGCGACGATTTACCAATGGAGATAGGATTAGCTGGGTAAAATAGAATTGATTCGATCCCCGTTGATATTGGCTTCCTGGTTATCTCGTGATCGCAACAGTATTCAATGGACCGATTATCATTCGGCATTGCCAATCGTTAGATCGAAACTAACGAAAGCTCGATGCGTTCAGGCTTTGGCGATCGCGCGGCAACGCTCGGGGCGCTGTTTACGCACGGCCGTTGCAGACAGCGTGGAAAGGGCAGTGCGTCGAATACGTCAGAACTCTCGACGCGCACCGAAAACAAAAGCCCGCTTATTCCGCACATTAGCATTAACGAGGAACAAAGCTGGTTGGGTTCGGTTTTACCGGGTTTGTGCGCCGCTCGGTGCGCTTCGCGAAAACTTCGGTAACGACACTGGAATCTATAACAGTCGAATGCAACGCGGTCGACTTTCTCGTGACTTTGTGACTTTACTGTTGGACCATTCTTGTTGTTTCAATCCTGCCGTGAAAATAAAGAGATTTCGAGACTTGATTTATCCGAAAATTATGTTCGTCGAGGATAAACTTATTGATTTTGAGATGTATTAACAATAAACAAACGATGCAAGAGCAATCTTGAATGGATACGCGATTAGCGTGTGGATTATTCGAACAATGCACACAGATTCCATTAAGCTGGACCTAATAAAATGCCCTCGGGTTTAAAGGGACGAGAGTAAATTGCACGAATGCCTTCGGAGGAACGGTATCCTGGGAGTCCTGCGACGATACCGTATTGTGAGCTCTTGCAAACTGTCCCTGGGACGAAAGAGGGACGTGAGCTATGCAGACCAAGGGCTTGAGGGGGAATTCGCGCATTGTGAAATAACATTGTTCAACGATTATATTCTATATCGTACCATTCCGGAAAACTTAGAGCAGACTCTTCCGTCTTCAACGGACCGTTTCCTAGCGAGCGCATGAGAGATTCCCGCACGGCGAAAATAACCGTTTCATTGAGTCAGGTTGCATAAAAAAAATCGTAATGCGATTTGCAATATCTTTGAGCATTACTAACCTCGGAGTAATGCATAATGCAACATAATTCAATTGTCCACGGCCGCTTCGTTCGGTATGCAGCGTGTGCTAGTCCTTACGGTACAGTCCGGCCTAACGTGGGATTCAAAGAGAATTTCGAACATTTCTCAATGGGATAAAAACCTTAAATATATCAGCAAATGAAAGTGTTGGGAAGATTAAGTTTGCATAAAAATGATACCAAAAGGTCATTAACAACTAAAAAATTTATAAAGAAGATATTGTTCAGCAAATCGTTCGGCTAACTTTTTTTAATGGAACTAATTTGTTTCTTTTTCTGAATTAGTATGAATTTTTTCAGAATTTTGTCCCATCAAGAAACGGTCGAAATCCTCTTTGGATCTCGCGTTTGGCTGGACTGTAGGGCAGGAACTACCTTAAGCTGATTATTCATGACTGCGTGTACCGGTCCATTCAGCTTCGCGACATCATATGTTGATTCGCTCGTGATATCGAATCTCGGTATGTTTGCCGATGGCTTCGAGGTAAGTCGCATATCGTCACGGTCCGATATCATCTTTGTGGCCTCGCCCAACACCGTCTTCAGCACGAGCAACGCCGATTCTAGACCGCAATACGTTTTTGCCAGTGCCCAACAAAAAAAAAAAGCTACCTTCCGAGAATGCAAGTACAATCTCGCATTTTGTGGTACACTTCTTTCGAACGGGCAACACCACGATCGTCGTTCACTTCGGTTATTGAACGTCTATTTTTCTATCAGGATAGCGAGGTTCGGAATTGCAGAAAAAGACTTCGGCGTCCGTCGTTGCGGGCGAAATGCTATAATAATGCCACGAGCAGTGCGCGCCGGTTTGAGAATTTACGGAGAAAATCGAGATGGGGGAGGCTAAATTATCGGGGCGGGGAGAAGTCGTAGCATAGCGCGGCGGCGAACGACCACCCTTAAGAATCACCCGCGGTAAGTCGAATAATGCTCGAGTGAACCTTGCCGCGGGTTGTACACCGCGTTTTATTTCCTCCAGAATTTTATTCTCTCGTAGAACTCGTTTTATTCCTTTCCCTTGCCTCTTCCTGCCCCCTGCACCTGCCGCGACATCGTTCGCTGACATCAACGACGGACCCCGTGCAACCGATATGCCTCTTTACTTCCTCGTGCACCTTTCCGCAATCGTAAAAACATCATTTGACTCTCGATCAACGAGATTTCATGGCTCACGGACTGCCGAATGCAAAGATACGAGGCTCTTTTTCCGTTCTCGTTGGGAAACGGATTTGCAACAATAAAAGTTCCATTGGAAAGTCAGAAAGTGAATGACGATTTCTATATGGAACAAAAGGATTGAATTACAGGTGTCAACGCCCCTTTCTGCGTGCAATCCGATGTCGCAGACAATGGAGGATCCTTGGAATGGCAAGCAATGTCCCTAATACAATTGGAGTGAAAGCATCATTCGATTGAACGCAGTCATCATCCGTGCTCTACGATTTACGACCATTGGGCAATCGTTCCAATTTGGCATATATTTCTCTGCCATTCGACACCTGCAGCCGGCAGGTCCAACTCAACAGGATAAATTCGCAGTGTTTATACTTTGTGTTACGAAACCACGCCGAGGCGACGATCGACGGAGTCGAGATTCCTCGTCACGATGATTCACCGCGCCGAACAGGTTGCAGAAGAGATCGCGCGCTCGAAGTGAGTCACGAGTGAGCATCGAATATAAACGCGCGAGCATTCACTTGCGTTCTTCTGAAATGCTCGAACTCTTTCTAAGTACCGTTCAGGAGGAATGAGCTGAGAAAAGTGAGAAAGGGTACACACACGCCGAGTATTTATAATGCCGAAGGTGCGCGGAGATCCGTTGTCGGAGGTTCGCACGAAGACCCGCGGGCATGAATCGCGAAAAGCACTGTCGATCGTGAAGGAAAGGAAATTAACGGCTCGGTTCCAATTACGCGATAGAGAAACGCGATAGAATAGAACGTGATATCTAAAAATAAAGGTGACGCCGGCAACGATGTTTCCTTTGCTGGGGTCCGGGTCAACGCTTGTCGATGACAATAGGCAAACCTGTTGCCGATTTAAGGAAATTCTCAGTAGTAGACGCACATTGAATACCAAAAAATATGCAAAGAAGTTCGAAAAATCCCAACATTCCACAATTTTTAGGTAAAAAGAGAAGATATTATAAAATTATCTACATGCTATTCAGTGCAACTAATTCCTATTTTCCCTTTATTTCTCGAGCGACCCCTGAGTCAAAAAGGGATCATACGGATCAGAGTCAAGATTGGCTTCCGTCGATCCTTCAATCGCAGCCCGTTCATCTTGATCATGGATCACGTTGGCGTGTTTTGTTGCGTTACCTCGAGATCAAAGTAAACAAGAATATGATTCGAGTGGGATTGAGTACGTCGAATCTTGGTTTGGCCCCGATCCTCGTGCAAGAGGTCAGCTGCTCTTAGCCAAGTATACCCATTGCGCAACTCCACCAGTGAAGCTTGTTCACGAGAATTTTGACGCGACGAGAACGAAGAAAAAAGAAACGAAAGCAATGAAATAGCAATCTCGTTGTGTACCGTGGTCGGTGAAGGGGAAAAAGAATCTTTCACGTGTGGGTTTCGGTTCCCACGCCTTCTCGTCCGGTTTCGCGGCTCGTTCTGGGCACACGAGGCATAAAGATAATACACACCGGTGGACCGTAGTACGCAGCATTGACCAAGATAGCTCGCATCGGTAGTTCGTATCGCGGCCTCTGGCAGGACGCCTACCACCTTCGGGACAGGTTTTTCACGGAATCACGGACGTTCTCGACGCGGAAAGCGAAACTCCCAACACCGAGGCTTCCACAATGTTACATACATTACACTGTCATCACATTATTAAATGGTGAACAAGCTAAACGCTTTTATGTCGCTTAACTTTCAACTCTAGTTTGCCAACTCGCCAGCCGCTGTGGAAAGAGTGCTATAAAATCTTGGAAATCTCGTCAAAAAATGTTGAATTTTGTAAGAGAAAAAGGAACGTTCCAAAGTGAAACGACTAGGCGAGAGGAGATCAAAAGGAATAAGCTGACAAAAAATGTCAAGAGACAGATGAGATTAATGATTTTCTCACGTACGCAAGTCCCCGGGCAAAAAGCGTAACGAGCGATGGTGCTCGACCGTTGGGCACCGGAGTATGGCCATTGCGATTGCGCGATAATATCACTGTACTACATTCGCTTTTGTTCGTAATTGCAGAGGCCAAGGAGCGCACGAAACATTACGCCGGTCGAACTACGAGCAAAGTTTCGCTACGTCATTCAACCGCAGCGTTCATTTCCTTCGTTACTGCGAATTTCCTGTTCGGACGGCGAACGCCCCGCGGGCGATGATGACCCGAACGATTGACCCGATTCGATTGAATCACGCTGTCTCTATTAGTCCATTCAATCATGCCTTATTCAATGGCATAACTCACGAAGTGCAACACAGGTCCCATCAATACAATTTTACCGTAATTCTCTGCGATTAAACATTCGAATGCAGGTGATGCTTTTTTCATAGTGGAGTTTGTAGAATTATTGGCAATATTAAGTATGTCTGTTATGGTAAACTAATTTAAATGTTGTTACTAATTTTTCAAAATGGTAAAAAATCATTATTCGATAACTATTCATAACACGCGTTTTAATAATAAGAAATTATTTGCGATACGGCAAATATTATTCTGGGAATATTCTATTTTAACATTTTTCCTGGCACACTGACCCGCAAGCGAGAACATCCGTGCAATAAAATAGTTGGCAATGGTCAGCCACCACGCATGAATGTACTCCAAAATCGAGATTGCGGATCGTGCTGAATGCGACCGCGGGATCGTGACATCAACGATTGAAAATCACGAGCGCAACGTTCGCGCATAAAATCTGATAACTATTCGTTTTTATGTAACGCATGAGCCAAGCGCGAATGTCGAGCACGTCAAAAGATCTCGGGCAAATATTATTGCGACGAAGTATAACGGATTTCCGCGGTTTCACTACTCGATGTTTTTCTTTTATTATTGGCTCTCGACGAGTCGGCAAGCGCTCCGCTATACCTATCTATTATTGTGTCTGGGCTTTCTGCACTCTGGCTATGCTTTGCTGCACCTGCAGCGACGTCCGCAGAGTCACCGCCGACGCCGGGGGGAGATTGATTTTTCCCGAAATGCAACGTTTGAAGAGTTGCCAGGAGATATAGCTTTCTGGCGCGAGCGGGAGCGACTCTCTGACGATTCCGCGCTGGCCCGAATTCCCAGTTTTCCCGACCGGATGTCGTTGTTCAAGACGTACATGCGGTTTGCGTAGCGAATTGCACTACTGTGCGGAGCAAAGAATTTACCGCAGCCGAAACTCGTGACATACAAAGGAAAATGTCGAATGAAAATGTTTAAAAAAAATCCGGAAAAGTCAAACGAAATTTTTATCCTGGACGTTTAAAAAAAATTGCTGCAATGTCTTGATGAAGCTCGTCGGTATAATTAAACTGCAATATTCCCAATTTTGATACGGTGAAACATATAGACCAGCAATGAAACGACTGTTCGCGTATAAAGGATGAAGCGAACCCGGAGTATAATCGGACGACACTAATAGTAATGGCAGAGCATCATAATGCAATATCAGACGAGTCGATTCAAAGCGAAGGCGGATGCTCGCAGCAGGATTGAATTAACGTCGATACGTCGAGAGCCGCTCGCCATCGTGTCCCATAGTACGCGCTATAACGTCCTCATACCTTTTAAATATTCCCCCTAAGTGCGCAATCGACACGCCCACGCTGCGTTCGCGTCGTCTGGATCTTAGTCTTCCATCTTCAGGCGAAAGCCGAGCTCGATGCAACGGCGAATGTCCAAAATGTCTCGTAGACATTGAAAAGCTATGCGAGATCATTATTCCGCGGCGTTTGGTGTATCGAAAGTAGGAACCACAATGGAGAACGAGAGATAAGCGAGAGCCGTGAATGAATGGCTAAAAAGCTACGCACGCGGATGGCGCATCGGATGTATTATGATGATAATGACGGGGCTGAGGGGAGTTGAATTAACTGCATCGGAATACACGAAACGACGACTAGACTCGGCTGTATGACTACGTCGAGTCCGGGTAATAGTGAGATGCATGTGAATTAGGCGTCGATAATTCGAGAGGATGAGTAACTAACGTCGAGACGAGACGAGAGACTTCCCATACTGTTTCGTATGCAATGCGCGCCCTCCACCAGGATGACGCTTGCGTACTTGTCGCAATGTTGGAACGGGAGAAGCCCTAGAGCTTCGGAACTCGTGACTTTGTCTCTTCTGTGGATAATACTACTTCCACCATGTATTCACACGTACAGATATACTTATTAACTTGACGCATACCCGTCGAGGGCGACGTAGACGCAGTCAGAGTGCGGTGCATTCACCGAGATCAGGAAAACGCGAAAAACATTAACTTCGGTCGCATCATGCTGACTAAACGTGATGACGCTGGTGAATTTTGGAGAATATGCTCACGATTGGGTTGAAGAAATTAGATTTTTAATTACCTACTCCGCATAGAGCACATTTGGGGCAACGTTCGGTACATCAGCTCTTAATATCAGAAACAGTTCAAAATGCACATCAGAAAGATGAGCCAAAGTTTATTCTGATATATGCAATCCTTATCGCTGTTATTTCGCGTCATAGCCGGCGACACCGCGCGATTCTCCGACATTCAGATTTCGCGGCGAACTACAGGAGAACGTTTACCTTGCCGCTACAAGATATTCGAGCATTCCAAGCCTTCGAGAATACTCGGAAGATATCCTTGCGGTCAAGACACTCTAGGACCCGATTCCTCGCTATCTCGAGTAGCCGATAAATTCTGGAGAGCCACCAGTGACCGAGGGAAGATTCACCCTGCGCTAGGTGAGTGGTTGCGCGCAGTCGTAACTATCAGGATTCCAAGAAGCAATCCATGCAGGACTGAAGGCGTGAAGCTCGGAAGGGTCATGCCGTTCATGCGGCGATCAGCTTCGGCTTCATAATTGCTCGAAACCGTGAGCATTTCTTCTCTTCAGCAGGATTTTTAAAATAATTTCGTTAGCTACACAATGACGAAATGATACAAGTCAATCTATCGAAGACGAGGAAGCAACAGTTGTTTCGTTTCTTCGTAAAAGTTCTTCCATATCTTTGAAAGAAAAAGCGAAGCCATTAAAAATGGGAAGTCCGGTCACCGCGATACAATGGGTGTTTCACGGAATAAATGATTCATCCTTCGCAAACGGACGACCGACTGTTCCGAGTCGAAGGAGACTTGTAAATTAGTGAGGAGAAAAGACGGGAGGTACGAAGGATCGAAGAAAGTTAAGGCAGAAGCCGACGAGTCTTCAAAACTCACGGACAACTTTGCGCGGGCAAAAGTTCTAAGGGAGCCGTCGCATTCGCACTCACTATATCTTTCCGTTGCGCGCGCTGTGACTCGCTCCAACCGTCCGCGGAGTATAATCTTCGGGGGTTTGTTCCTTTTCTCGTCTCATCGCTTCTGTCCTGCCCGTAGTTTTACGAGTTTTCACGGAAGCCTCGACAATGACAGAAAACCCCGTAGCCTTTCCGCCCCGGTCGTTACTCGGAAAGTTCATCCTCGCGTCCAGCGCTCTTATAACTCCACTCAACCATTTTCCTTTCTTACTACCTTCGGCTGCCGGCTCTCTGGAGTATTCGCTTTTATTGTCGAAGCAGTTATATACACTTCGCTCTTGCCGCGCGAGGACGAATTAGTTTTCGCTTTTGCACACCTCACCCACGCCCTCAGCACTCGAACAATCGGCCGGTATAGCCGTCGACATAATAAATAGTGATCGGGAAGCCGGTTGAATGTCAGACCGCGCAGGAAAATTGAAATTTGTCTTTTTTTTTAATCTTACAAAATTGTCACACATATATTGATTGAATCTAGACATTCAATTAATATATATTACTCTTTCTTGAATAATCCGTTTCTTAAAAAAAAATCTTCATAAACTCCGCGATGAAAAAAATTCCAAATTTCACTCGGACATCGAACTATCAGGTAGATTTACCCCCCTATTTCGGCGCTTACGCTTTCCCTCGGCACTTCTTCCGATCCCAACGTTTTGTCAACGATTCACGTAAGTCTGTAATAATCGTTATGAATGTCCGTAAGCACACAACAGAGAGACCTCCTTCGGCTTCTTTTATCGAGAACCGACGCAGACCACAAACGAGTGGACCACCGCTTACGGCTACTTAGGGTGCGATATCTTAGCTGACGCCGGTGCGGCGGATGAAAAAGCCTGACCGATTTATGGCAGACCACACCGTGTGGGTACAAAGATAATCCGCCGGATGAGACCTACTCCTAGTCGAGGAAATTCCTAAACTGGGCTGCAACCCAGTGTGCTGCATCTTAGCTCAACCGCGCCGTTCATCAGGAAGTGATCCATCGCGAATATATTCCATCGATTGCCATCATCAAAATCAATGGTTTTTTCAATTGTTTAGTTCAATCATCACGTAGAACGTAGGATATTGTAAGAAATTGATGGCATGCGCTAATTGTTTTAATATAATGCCATTCTCAACGTCCAAAACCTAAAGTTTTTTGCATCTTTCGCCAAGTAGCTCTAGTATTACCTTCCTTAAGCTTCAGCGATTACAGAATGCTCTATTTGGTCGAAGTCGCTTTGGACAAAAGGACTATTCTATCCGCAAAACAGGGTGTACTGTCTGATATTGCGCCTTGTTCTAGCGTATCCCATTATCGCCTTACCAAAGGCCTCGGTGTTACTATCGAGTAATCGAGTAGCCACCACCGCTGAGCTTCGGTTCCAATGTAACATCGAGAGTCCAGATACGCAAACGGGATACAAGCAGTCTGCAGTATTCATTGCATCATGGATCTCCCTTTCCGTACATTCCATATGCATATACTCGATGCATACCGTACTATAATAATAGAGAACTTAACCAACAGCAGTTTCATCGGTAACCGCCTTTGCCGAGCTGCTCTCAAAGAGATTTTATACTTGCCGAGACGTCCAGTTCCGCCAATGGCGAGTAGACTCTCGACGCCTCGATGTGATCTTTGCGTTTGCGTCTGTTGGGGGATTTATGGGAAAACGACAGAGAGACTCACGAACGAGCCGGACGTACGGAGAAGGCACGGGATAGACGTAGTTCAGACTTCCGTGATAGCTGTGCTCGATAAACTTCGAACTATAAAAGCAGCCCGGGGCCATTCGGCGCACACGAGAATTCTCCGGCTATAATGGCCCCGGCTCCATCGCGAGTGCTCGCATATACTATATAAGTCTCTTTATCCAACTCAAATTTAAGTGATGGCGATGTAACGATCACTACGAGAGTAAACTTAACGATCTCGAATGTTCACGGGAGAGGGAGCTTTGATTGAACTTCACGGAATAATGACGGATGCCACTTGTGCCAAATCGAACTGAGCGACGCCCATTTTTTAACGATCCAAGATGCTTCAAGATTTTTTCTTTACATCTCGGATAAAATTCTCGCGAATTTGAATAAAAAATAAAACGAATTAAAAATATGTCATGATAATTATAACGAATTAAATACGAAAAAAATGATTTATTATATAGTTGATTTTTCCGAAGTACTTCTTCAAACAGAATTTTTAAAAGTTTTCGTAAAATTATTGGAAATTACAATAAAATCAACATTTCTTAACCCCAAGAATGTGGCATGTAGATTTCGAGATTAAGAAATTTACTCGTAAACCACTGCAACGAGCCTCGTTGCCGTGTCGAAAACCCTGAAACGACGTTAAGCACGAAGCCTCTCGGCCCTTTACCTTCGTAACGACGATCGTTCACCCTATCCCTCGTTCACTCGGCTAACAACCAATTAGTAGACCACTGTACACACGCATTTGCAAGTTGAAGAATGCGTGGTTTCTTGCGACGCGAATGGTGAAATGTTGCCAAGCCTGTCACTCGTTACAACGCGATATGTAACGCGGCTGTAATCTATATGTCCAGAGGGAATTTAATTATACCGTCGTCGGTCCCTGATGTAATTAGTTCGCACGATTGATCGACTAACGCCAGTGACGAAGCGTCCAAACGTAAATAGTGGTACACTGAACCTGTTCGGGCTTAATACACTGTGAGAGCTTCCGAAGACTAGATCGTACGTTAGAAAAATAAATCATTGTTTATTTTACATATTTTCTGTCCTCAGCAGTTATTAAAAATTGATCAAATCATTGTTATAAAAGTCTCCGCAAGCCACTGGTTATCCTCCAGAATAGTTTTATTATTTTCGTTCTAATTTTTTTTTCTCTATCATCTTTTCCATCAGTTTTTTATGTTCCCTACAGTGGCTTTCGTGCTTCACCTAGCTGATTATATAATTGTTACAAGGCACGAAAGGACGGGACACGTAGCGCTCGGAAGAGTCGTTTTTTGCCTGCGGTCACTCGCTTTCCCGGTAAAAAAAATTATTATTTCTCGCAACCCTTTTAACGGCGGGAGTTCTCGGCAACCCCATTGTCGGAACCGACCGCGTTAGCTTCGTTATACATAGAAATAACTCTCGTTTGATGCTGGAAAAGAGCGAGACGAAAACGAAGGGAGGATGGTCGGTCAGCTTCGCAACGTACGCTCTTCTAACGCGAAAGCAATTTCACGGCTGACTCGTGAAAACCGCTCGCTCCGCACACAGAAGCAATCCATTGTGGGAGTCGCGCGCGTATACGTGTAGACCATGCAGTCTTTATCATATTATACATTTTAAACAAAGGCTATCGCGATATTTATGTATTTTTCTTTTGCGACTTCTTCTCATTCTTTTTTCCTCCCTGCGGGATTTCAATTTCTCTGCTGAATCGAAGTCGGCTAACGAGAAACAGTCGAGAGCCAATCGAACGGATGATAATCGAAAAATGAAATTTTAATTTAGTGGAAACTCGATAAATCGTTTTTATGATAATAAATAATAAATAATAAATAATAAATAATAAATAATAAATAATAAATAATAAATAATAAATAATAAATAATAAATAATAAATAATAAATAATAAATAATAAATAATAAATAATAAATAATAAATAATAAATAATAAATAATAAATAATAAATAATAAATAATAAATAATAAATAATAAATAATAAATAATAAATAATAAATAATAAATAATAAATAATAAATAATCTTCGAGATGGCACTGATAAAAAATCTATTCCGAGAAATGCGATAATAATCCCATTGAATGTTAAAGGGGAGTGAAAGGTTTATTTTTCCACAGACCTGTATCGACAGTCTGTCCAAGTGTCCGGTGCGAAGAGTTATGGGGACGGAGGGGGAATGCCGAAACGGACGAGACTTTCGGAAATGAACGATCTACCGTATTCGCACGAACGGGTGCCAATCGTCTGTGAGAAACGATAAGGTAGGTCTGGTCTCGTTCTGAGCCGCTCCAGTCTCGAAGAAAAGAGGGACGTAATGCAGAGAAAAAAAGATACGCTTCGCGTCAATGCGCATTGCCGCATCGCATAATGTAATCCCTTACTGCATTTGTTACGCCGCGGAGAAAGTACGCGACCGACGCGAACGAACTATCGAAATTATTCAGTACTTAACGAAAGACATTTTTCATCAATAAATTCTTAAATTCATTAGCAATAAAATATGTATTACGTATTTCATGGAAATTATGTATAATAACGTATAAAATTTTTATTATTTTCAATTTATATAATGATGTGCGATAGCTAATTCTTACGGCAAGCCTCGGCAATAATATAGTACATCGATGTACGAGCCGGGCAGCGCGCAAATTCAAGTTCATTAACGATCTGCCTCTGCAAATCTACGGACGCACGTGGGCTCGTAACGAGTCCGAGATTCCTCGCACTAACCCACGTGAATTAAGAATAAAACCAGGTTCTCGAATACGCATGGGCGTTTAATGGCTGTTCGGAAATGTGTCGTCGCGACACTCAATTATAGAAAATCGAATAAGAAATGGTAAAATTAAAATACTGAATTTCTTCTGAATTCATTGGATGGGTTATTACAAAATATTTTTTATCATCCTATTCGCTTTTTATTTCGTACGAGTTTTTAACAATTTATAGGAGAAGAGTGACTTGGAACAAAATTATTACCTGTTTTTTTCAGAGATGAGCAAAGGAGAAAAAAGATGATTCAGTAAACTTGCCATTCTGAAAATTTAGCTATTAGTCTCTCGGCGCGTTAGAGAAAAAGCGAAACAAAGGGCTCCGTACTACCTGGACGAACAGTCGAGAGGAAGGAACCGCGAAGAATATAAGAAAATAAGTGAAATCCACCGCTAAAGAGTGGACGAAAGAGGAAATGAGAAAAGCGGATGGAAGCTCACCCCCGTATAATTCACTTCTATAATAACTTTCTCGCGCTGGCATGATAACAATAAAGGCGATTGTGCAAAGTGAGCTCTCGCCTGAGGAGCCTGGGCCGCGTACTTATATGCATATATTAAACTTGCGCGGAAAGAAAACCCGCAAGTGCACGTAGTACGTTCTACCCGGCGCCCGAAATGGATTACGGCGAAATTTGAAAAGCTCCCTTATCTTCGGGGAGGACTCGGAAATTCCGCTAAATTGCCCTGTGCAACATTCCTACAATAATCAAATGCAGAATATGATTCGACTAAAAGAAATTTGTTATAAAAAATACCCGCGGGCAAAATATTGCACTCTTTTTGCGTATAAATTAGTGGCATTACGAGCCATGGTAATGCAAACCACGAATGAACCGGGACCGTTGAAATGACCGCACACCTACGCTTGAAGCATGCTTTAGTGGTCGTTCCTCTCGTCTAATTATATCGGATGTAGCTCCGCAACGCTTGATTCGTGACGTACGTTCGTTAGGGGATCAACGAAACGTTCTCGATCGTCGTGTTTCGCGCTGTTAGATCAGCTCGGCCAATCGATGCGGTAACGAACACGATGCGAAGCTATATTCGATTACCGCGTGCGTGTACGTTCGAGAGAGCGAAAGGGATTTAGAAATGGAAAGCCTCGCTTTCCCCGGTTCTCTCGCTCGTTCCTTCGCGTTTTCCATCGTGCTCGCACATTCGGGCTTCCCGGTCTCCTCCTTTCCACGTACGTTCTCTACCGCGTGCACGCATGCTAATAGAACAGGACGAGCCCGATACCACGGATGCATCATGAATCACCGTATCGGATTCGATCCAATGTAATTGCGGGCTTAAAACCGGCATTTACTACACGCTATTCCTGCACTCGCGACTCGTAATGCAAATTGTCTACACGCATACTATGTTGTACACATCCTTCGGCGGCCGCGATATTTATTATCGGTTCGCATTTGAAGCCAATTAGCGCCCGCAGCGCTCAGATCGCGGGGATACTTGTAAACGGAAGAATTACGCGTATCAACTTCTCGCGTAGTTCAGGAAGCCGTTGAGGGAGTCATTTTCGTTCTGATCTCAAATTAACCAAATTTCAAATCATTTGTCCCTTCGGCACCCTAATTTCTTAATTAATCATGACTTCTCTCCTCGATACCTATCGAGCCGCCTGACAAGGTCGCTACGTGGAATTTAGCCTGGTCCATCCAATTTGCATTACAGACTCCAAAGTCGAAATGCCGATAGGCGATGTGGCCGATAGTACTCCAAGTCCCAACATGCACAACGATAGCATCCCTTTCGATTACCCGCTGCACGTATCCAACCGGTTGCTCACCCTAATGCCTAATGGAAGATTAGGGGCTCACGGACTGAGGCATTTGGAGGCAGAGACGCGGCTCACTTATCAGTGAAAGGGCTCCTGGCCCTGCTTCATCCACAGCTATGCCGTAGCGTTTCCTGGAGCATCTCATGGGATCACAGAATTTGATATAGCGCCGAATAACCGACGGCGAGATAAGTGTTTTTGCCACAGGAGCGACGTTAACCCTGTCCCTGTCTTCTCATAAACACACGAAACCCATTGCAATTTTTTTTCCCATTTCCGCACCAGAAAAGACCAATGAAACCGCATGAAACGGTGGAAGAGAGCAAAAAAATCGGAGTTGAAAATCTACAGCCCCGAGGGAGTGAGCTAGTCTCGTGCTCTTTCGTACGGAAGCTCTGGATATACTTCCTTCGTTTTAGAGTTACTCGTGAAGTGGTACAACGGTTTTAGGCGCTGAAGAGGATTCTTTTTTTTTTTTTTTTGAGGCCTTCAATGCATAGATGAAAAAATGTCGGGTATATTTTCGAAATACAGAATGGATGAGGAAGAAATTGACTATTTTCCATGTCTGGCTATTAATTCAACACATTTTTTTGATAACACTGGATTTTTCTCGCACTCGTAGCTAAAATACGCCTCTTTCGCCACGCTTTGATCGCAGAACACGGGACTTTTTTGCATGCGTTCAAAAAAATCTTATATCGTGGACGGCATCGACGGAACTGTTTCGAAGGGCGCGAAGCTGACCCCAGATGCTAGTTTGACGATAAAGTAAGAATGTAGTTTATGCCACGGCAGTTTTTCTAATAATACCGAGCTTACGCGGAAGTCTAGAGAAAAACGAGATATCGCGGTCGGGGTCCCTCGGTCGAACGGAAAGCCGATGCGTTCGCTGAGAATTTCCGACGGTTTCGCAGGGAATGCATTATAGTCGGAGGCGATGCTAGAGTGCCGGCAATCGATATTCACCCCCCGCGTTTCGACGCCTATGGTATCGAGAGACCTTCCATACTCTTGAGAACTCTCCGTGTGGCATCTTCCCCTTTCTCCGCCGATTCCCGGCCAGTAACAGCATCCGCTCGCTTCGTCGATGATTTTCCTCGCCTCTACCCTCTTCCTTCACACGAGCTAAGGTACGAAACTATGTCACTCCATACTTCAAAAAGATCGAGGAAAAAAGTGAATAATATTGAAATAATCATCATTCGATGTTATACATTTTTTTCGATAATCTAATTGTCCGAAACAAAACGAAAATCTAACATGGATTTCGAAAAACCAGCCATAAATCTATGAATGAAACTATCGAATAGGAATCTAACGCGGGCAATAGCTTGTCTCTACCGTCTGCATCAGCCAATTGCGAAGTCATCAAAATCCAGATGTTAGCTCACCGTTAGGCCGCATAACGCCGTATAATCCATAATCCAAAATCAATTCGAAAGGACGTTTCGTCTCAGTCGATACCCCGACAAATTTTACGGATAAATTATCGCGACTAAATATATCGTGCGTTATCCCCGCGATGGAAAAAGCTCATGCGTAACGTTCAACGTTATTCAGATACGATAGGTCTCCTTTTAACCCCCCCGCGGCCAGAGCAAACCATTTGGTTGTGACAATGTTCTGCCCATTACAACGTATGTACATGACGACGAGATAGGGGAGAGGACGGAGGGTGCGCAATAAGCAGTATCCCCCTCGGGCAAGCGGGGAGGTAGAGACATGCCCGATGGCGAGGACCATCATCGAGGGTTCGGGGGCGGCAGGTCGAACAAAGTATGTACAGGGAAAATACAAACGCGTCGGAGGGACAATGTCACCAGACACGTGAATACAATAGGGAGGGCTTCGAGTGCAGACGGATCAGCGAGGGAGGTAGGTTTACAAAGCGAACCTCTATAAAAAGAAAACTTATATCTCCATCTGATTCGCAGGAATAACTCGGAATAGTCTAAATAATGATTAACGACTCTACAGTTAAATAAATTATATAATAATAATAATCATTACTATAATTATAGTCGTTTTTTATCTATTTGACCTATATTTGCAGAAATATATTCCATATATCATAGATATGTTTCCTACATACTTTTTAAGATGGGCAAAGACCACAAACCATCATCAGATCAACAAGCAAAGAAATCATCGGAGCAAATGCGATCCGAATATAGACAGGAATGATGGGTCGTGAAAGGTTAGGTCGAGGAAGACCGAGGCCCGCAACCAACCGGGATGGTGGGAGTAAGGACACGTTCCTGAGGGAACCGGAGCCTGAATCGAAGGCAAAGCTGGGACATGCTGTGGTGAGAGGTAATTAGCAGAGAGGGAACAGCAGTTGGCAAGCAAGGATGGCAAAGGGAGACGAGGAGATAGAGAATTCCTCCCTCGAACGCACCGCGCACGCATATCCAGCGCGGTTTGTCTGGTAGCCGCCCGCGCGCGCTCGTCTGTCACCGCAGCCTTCGAGAATACGTGCAGGGCTTAATTATGGTCCGACTAACGCATCTCCGGGCTTTGTCTCATCGTCTCAGTTTCGGCTTGTGACGAATCCTTTGAATTCGAAAAAGATAATGAGCCGGAACGGCGAGGCGAGAGGGCGGCGCGCAAGTGGGGAGACGACAATGATTGCGATAAAATCGAAACAACACAACAAATTCAGTCAACTGTGATACGACATCTTTTTTATTTGTTCGTTGCGAAATAAATGTTATTGACGCTATTTTAGCAAAAACGTTTTGTCATCGCTGACGATCATCTTGTCGCATATCTGCTTATAGTACAATGTTACCCGCGCGCACGCTGCGCTCTCGACACTCTACTCGGAACGCCGATGTCTCTCAGCCGTGCAATTTTAATAAGCGCCAGGGCACCGCCCTGCGTAACGAGACTAATATCATTATAAAACGTTTATTGCGCGATAATGAAACCATTAGAGTCGCCCGTGCTCAAACGGGTCCCGACACCACGGGCTGGAAGCAGGTGGCCATTTCTCGCGTAAATTCGCCCAGAGAAATACAGTAGAACGGGTCTGCGACGCGACTGAACTCTTCGCTAACTTTGTGCCGCGAATATTCGTGCACTCAGTTGACGTAAGTAGAAAAATTATGTCTTAACAGAATTTTTTCTTACCGAGTAACGACGCTTAATGAAGAAATAACAATTAATTGAATAATTCTACTAATTATGATAGATCAATCATTGAAAAAGCACGAAATAAGGTGCTTTTTGTTTCTTATTTTTTTAGAGTATTTGTTTCTACGTTTTTTTTAAGCAAATTCATTTTTTGCGATTCCCTTTTACGTCTAGAATAGATCGTATTATAAAGCGCAGAAGAAGCGCATACTTTTTGCATGCAGTATACGCGCCGGTTACTCGTACGGCTGGCCTTGAGATTATTCGTAGTGACCGATTTACGCCAATAGATGGCGAAGAGGCACTCAGTTTCTCGAAAACGAAAGGGCATCTGTGGATGCATTTAAGTGAGACCGTTCGCCAAAATAATTCGTGCCTTAAACTAATGAGTAAGGAAAATATAGAGCTTTGGTAACGCTTAGCTATGCTAAATTAAAGCGACCATATTTTTGAAGAGGCACAGGTCGTCCTGCGGCTGCTTGAACTACTTTTTCGAGCGGCTCGGTGAAGCGATCTACCTCGAAAACTATTTCGAAAGAAAATAAAAAAGTAACCACCATGACAATTCCAAACGAAACAATAATACAAATTTTACACCCTTATAAAAATAACCAAAGAGCATTTTAAACACTTTTTCAATGCTGAAAAAATCAGGCATATGAAAAGTGCTGCAAAGATTAATTTTGCACAATAATAAAATCTATATGTTATTAAAAAATTAATAAACAAAATATTTGTTGAACAAATTACTCAGCAACCTGCCTGATTTGTTTTCAATTTTCAATCCGATTGGGAACGTTTCGCCGCGCTGCACCGGACCCGTTACTTTCAAATCATTTTTTTCAGTAATAAAAAACTTGAACGTACTGGCGTTTTCTCGCGCTTCATAATTGAATTCAGATTCATAAAGCATTAATACGCAATTCGATTGCTATGATACGTAAAATAAATTAAAAGTCACGTACGAGGATATGACAGGGAATACAAATCAAAGGGGTGTCGCGTTTTGAGTTCGTTGATGAAAAGCAAAAATTATGAAGGTCGACCGACGGCGTGAACTGCTGTAGTCCCCGATAGAACAGGAAGTCCCATAGCTCAAGAGCTGCTCATCCGGGCTATTTAATCCGAGACACGCTTCATATTTCACATCATCAAATAATCCCGAAACATAAAGTACTACCACTCTCACCCTTGCTTCCGAATTCCCGAATCATGCACAATGATACACATAGATCGTATAAAAAAACCGACCACAGTTGAACTACCTGACAAGGTAATGGGACAATCAATAAGCACAATCGGCGCTAATCTACACCATCCTTAAGAGACCAATATAATATAAAGCTCGCTCTAAGGGATCGATAATCGTAGTCCGACGTGATGGGAATGACGAGAAGGCACAATCCAAAAGCCTTATCGTCGATCGTGTCTACGACGGATCAACTCGATGATTCGAAGCATCATCCCAGGAAACTAGTCTGGGAGAAGGTGTGCGAAGCTCAAACCTGGGTTCGGGTGTTCGCGTATCCGGACGATGCCGGATCATGGTAGAATCGATGGTTAGAACGGAACCGAACAGCGGTAGAGAACCATTTATAGCCGGGCTGGATCGGTTCTATCACTCCGACCCTATGCCCAGCGGGCTGAGTCCAACCGCTGTGTGGTGTTCGAGCGAATCGGAATCGGTGGGATGGGCATCGACGCGGGGGAGACGAAGAGCCCGAACACTCTATAGGAACCGTAACGTCGAATTCTACACGCTTGGCATGGGGAATTCGCCGTGCGACTCTCGCACCGCGATATAATCTCGTTCGGGCGCCCACCCTCGGTTTGCAAGTACAACGCTCTCAACAGACCCTGTACTCGACGCTTCCAGCATCCCTGACACTCTCGTCGTTCCTTTACACGCTCATCCGCGTGCTCCTATATCGTTGGACTACGTTGGGCGAGACCGGGGCTTATGAAAACACAGGGAATGTCGAAAGATGACCTCAACATCGAAGGCCCTGGAGAGCCGATGTAAAAGTAACAGTGGAGTGTTTAAAAAAATGTTATGCATAAATAGATACACTGAATTCAAATGGGCAGTGGTAAAATTAAAGTAAATTATTGAATTCCGTGAATTCTTTTAAATATTGAGTACAGTTTTTAATTTACTGCACATTTTCCGACAGCATTTCGAATTTAACAGAGGACTTTATGCATCCGAACTTCTGATATCGGTACATACCATTGATTTTTTTTTAAAGGGCTTTATTAAAGTGGTGTATGTATACAGAAAATTAGAAAAAAGTTTGAATACTTTAACGAGAAGAGGATGAAGGGAGCAAAGATACAAAGAAACCATGCTGACCCGAGTATGCCGGTCTCGCGGCGCTCTTCTGCGGATTCATTCCAGATGTGATTTTAATTGGCACCCGCATGCATCAACGATGGGACATAAAAGCATACGTCGATGCACCGCGCTCGTGATCTATTCGAGAGTCGGGAGTGGTCGGCACGCGTTCCATCGCTCGCTTCACATCCGCGACCTTGCCGAACGAATGTTAGATTGATACCTGACTCAAAGTTACGCCGGTTACGCGTTTCCCGGTTTTTAGAAAATATTTCGCACCAATGAAAAGGTTGAAGCAGGTTGATCTTTTAAACTATACTCAGATTAACGATTAATTTCCCGCAACGAAATAGCTCTTGCACTGTCCTACCGACGGTGCAAATACAAATGTTTCGTACCGCATTCGCAACGTTAATCGTTCCGAAAGAGATGAAATACATACGACGGAAAAAGTGATATTTCTTTTCGTGCATGAAAATTGATAAAACATTTCTGTACAACC
Source organism: Ischnus inquisitorius (assembly GCA_963924025.1). NCBI lineage: Eukaryota > Metazoa > Arthropoda > Insecta > Hymenoptera > Ichneumonidae > Ischnus > Ischnus inquisitorius. The sequence continues at coordinate 7,188,429 of OZ001245.1, read as the reverse complement.
TCGGCATGACTGCACATACCCGGTTGGTTTCTGTGCCGTAGCTTCGGACGTGACACGGAATTCAAATGCGAACTCGAGAGACTGTCGAATAGCGCGCGGCTCGCTGAATTCTCAACTGAAATTCGTCGCTAAACGGGACGGGCGTTCACGTGTGCCGGAATGTGTTTGACACGTTGCCACCCCTGCTACCTGTGCTCGTTTCAGACTTATCGCGCTTTTTTTATTCTCGTCCCGCGAGCACGAGTCGCCGGAATGAATTCAATTGAGCTAAATAAAAACGATCTCTGGGCTCGCGTAAACACAGACGCAAAAGCGACCAACTACATTTGCAGTTTTTTGTCTTCCTTTTATCGTAATCTTCCCAACTCTACTTGTCGGAAAAACCGTTCCCCATTTTTGTCCTCCTCCTCGAATCCTCGACATATGAGATTAGTCCGAAATTCTAAACGAATTCGCGCTAAATTCAATCCCAAACCATGTTCAATAAAAACCTACATACAGGATGGTTTGGAATGATATTGGAGACTTGGATTTCGTCTCAGGACGCAGACCTTTGTAATTGGTGCAGAACACGCGAGCCTCTACATCAACCTTGGCGAGATTCGAAGATAACCCATTCGGGGCTCGCGTCGCATACAGCAATATTTCTTACAGGAACGAAGAATTTTGTGCTCCTCCGTAAACGATTCTCGCTCTGGAAGCGCCCCGGTGTTCACGAGAATTCCGACGAAACGTTGGATGCGAGGAAGATTTTTTTCTCGTTCTTTGAAGAGCCCGTAGCACGCGAACACGGAATTCGAGCGAAACATCGAAAAAACGCTGCGTGGTAAATTGGCTCTGGGCAGTACGTTATTAATCGATGCGAAACCGGAGCACAGGATCCAAGACCAAGGGAGAGAGAGACGGAAGGAAAATGAGTTAGAGAAACCTAGGCCACAGTTACGCCACAGAACAGCGATTTAAATTCACCTCTGCGATGGATACTTTAAGGGAGTCCCCGACTTTTGGAAATCCGATCCCAGCGCTGCAGATGAAAATATTTTTTCACTGAAAGCAAGACGTATTTAGTTTTTGACAAAAAACAGGTATCTGAACATTGGCAAAGAGGTGAAGGACGGAATCTCGGAGGGCTCGACGGCTGCGGTGACGAAAACACGGCAACTGATGACATAACGACACGCGTGGGCATGTATGCATTGGTACACTGTTTATATACAAGTGCGTACAAACAACACGAGTATATCCTCGGCTCGTTAAATCATCCTCTTATTATCGTTAACGCCCTTATTAGTGGCTGCGTCGAGGTTCCGCGAGGCATGCCTTGTAATTTATCACGCGATACCCTTCTCTTTGGTTTCGTACGCATACGCGCGAGCATGGAGTACGCAGGTCCGCAGCTTACACGTGAAAGTACGCAAAGGCTCACAGGGTTCCGGACTACGCGTTCCTCAAGCCTGTGTTGGCGTATGATGAAACGCATCGATGCTGCGGCTCGTACAAGACTCGCAGGTGAACGCGTCACCGGAGCCGGACACGGTCCTGGACCGATGAACCGGAGGTCAAACGAGCCAAGGATTCGCACAGGCGTTCCATCCGCCTCCCCGGCAATCTCTTATTAGCAGGGAGGATCAAACGACGCCTCGTTCGCGTGATAAATCAACGTGGTTTTTCCACTTTTCATCGACGGAGAAGCAGACGTCTCAAAGATCTAAAGGATACTGAGGCCCAAAAAAAAGCTCGCGCGAAGCTGCAGCGACGCTTTAGCGCGTCTGCAAGCTTGTTTTCTAATGGAAATAGCTTTCTCAGTATTATTGATTGGGTATTTTAGGATTTTACGACTTAGTCCTAATTCGTTTAATCTATTTATTATAGCATTCAATTGATGGAGGATTTTTTTAAGTATATAGTATTTAATCAAATTGCTTTTTCGTTCAAAAATAATTTAGCATAAAGTTAATATCATGGCTCTAGCATAAGGTCGAATTAAGCCCTCGGTTGGTTTCTTTCACTCGGCTTCACCTTTTCTTTACCTCGGTAACTCCTTCATCTTTCTCGCCGTCATCTTCTCAATCTCCCGCTTCTTTTTTTTTTCACGCTCGAGACTCTGTATTAGAAGTTCGCGGGGGGACGAAGGGATTGAGAGATGATACACAAAGACGCCGGGTACGGATGAAAGGTACGTAGGCACCACAAAGCTCGTCTTTGCCTCGAAAGACTTTGTTGTTGTCTTTGCGGCGACGATACCCGTCGTGTTACATCGGGATTCTCTTTGTATCTCACCTTTCGCACACCTTCGTTCCAAGACAATGTATGAAGACATGTAGAAGAGCCGGAGAGCGCCGTTCGTCGCTTGCGAATTGAGCAAAAATAAGTGAGAATATTTCGCACATCAGCTCGCGGCGTTATTTTCTTTTCCGCCGATAAGCCGTGCAAAATTAGCCGCGAATCATCATCAGAAATCCTGCTTGCCTCCCGGACCACCCTACTTTCATCCTATTCTCGCTTTCTGCGCTTCGCATCTGGTTCCCCCTCGTTCGAATAACTCCGTCTCTCGCGTTTCAACCGCGATGAGAGCGTGCGGTGCACGCTCCATTTGGATTATTAACCCGTTAGACTACCCCGCCGCGCTGACTAACGAGTGGTTTGTATTAGCGTTATAGATCCGTATATATTGGTCCACAACGGGAATACGCGCATTTGCGTAATTGGCAAAGGTAGGCGAATGCGGTCAAGCAAATATTTAATTATCGGGGAGCAGGAGTTTCCAGCTGCTTTTCCATCGATGCTCGATGCTTATCTGCAATGCACGACAGCTTCGAGCGCGAACGAATCATGAATTTGATGGGCCGCGAAACTTTCTTTCCCTAGCTTAATCACGCGACAGAGTAGATTAAAACTGCGCGGATAGACTCGGCGAGTCCGTTAAAAACGTTACTTCGCAGCAATATCGTTAAAAAAAATGCATTCACGTCCGTGTGACAAGTTTCACACAAATTCCTTTATTCTCGCATTGCGTAACACGACAATCTTGTAATCTGTTTCGCGATTCAACGAGAGTAGCCGCGATATGCTTCTTAAGTACTTCCAGGTCTCCGCGAACGCTTTGCCTGCCATGTGAATCTATATATCCGTTGCTTTATTATTTCACATTTCATTCCCAAGCCTCGGCGGGGCAGAGATAGCAAAAGATTTAGCTTCACAATCGGGGAGACTTTTCGTTTCTCTTGACGCTATCGTGGGATAATCTTCACGGTGAGTTCGCTCGCGTGTGCGATCTAATGATCCTGGCTTTTACGGATACTCGAGTCGGTATTCATCGCTTGGATTCCGCGTGTCTTTACAATGTCTGCAGATTGAACGAAGGTAAAGTAACCGTAACGGGAAATTCTTGTCATGATGTCCGCTGGGATGGCGGCAGAGTTTAACCACCTCCCCATTAAGGTAGTCCTTGCCGTACAGTCCAACCAAACGTGAGATGCAACGAAAATTTCGAACACTTGTCAACCTGATTAAAATTTGGAAAATCTTGCATATCGAAGGTTCCCACAAGATCAACAAATTAATCTTTCAAACATGGTCCAAAAAATCATCCAGCAACCTGACTTTTTTTCCAAATCAAAATCATTTATTAAATACCCTTAGCCCGTATGCATTCTTCAAGATTTTTGGCTGCGTTTACAACTGTCGTTTTTACATCCGGTATCCAGAAAAATGTACAAATTACTTATCATTTAAAAGACACATTAATTAGCCGGGTGATTTTTAAACAGTAAGTTTTTTCATCGATTCGTTAATAACTTTTTGATACTATGACCACGTAAAATCAATCTGTACGTCACCCTCCATGCGCTTGATTTTTATTAGAATTTTATCGCATTGAGAAGTGTTCGAAATTCTTTGTGAGTCCCACGTTTGGCCGGACTGTACCGTAAGTACTACCTTAACGGCCGTGTCCTACCTAATCCCAACCTTTCTCAGTATCTATGGCTGACTCGCGTGACACTCGGATGTACAACAGTTCGTGCCCAACGATGACGTTCTGACCGCCGAGCGGTGGGATGGAAACGAGCAGTAAAGAGCGGACACACACACACACAATGCCGGAAATGTCGGTGCGCTACTCGGCGAGTCGTCATTGCTGTATAAGTAATATCACAGTTACGGCGTACCTGTGCTACGTGCCTTGTGCGTGTGTTTCTCACACTGGCCTTCACCTGTCCACGCCTTCGCAACTCGGATCTCTCCCAACGCCCCCCCATCCGGGCTGTTTGCACTTTAGTTTCTACAACGGCGCAGAGCGGTTCACAGTCTCGATGTGCGTTCGACACAATACCGCAGCCACGGAGGCACCACACGCTAATGGACACGTGCCCTGGTCTTGCTGGCATACCGTTAGAAGTTCTTTCCCGAGATTGACGAAGCGAAAGAGAGATGGGTGTAGAAGAAAAACGTATCGACGGCAGTTCATGACTCGACATCGAGAACAAAGAAGTCTTTACAGAAATGTTGATCACGTTCTGCGAAATGTTTGATAATGTTGAGAAATCATTCAGGGCGAGTAGGTTAACGAACTTCAATGGATTTTTGTCACATTATTGAAGACGAGCTCATAAGCGAAATAAGCACTTCAATCGATGCGCGAACGGCAACATCTTTCGATTGATATTCGCGACGCGATAGATTGTTGATTTTCGGCTTACGAAATCAAGGCTCCAGTGTAACGAGTCGTATATAAAAGGAACCACGAAAAAAAAAATACCCGTGAGACGAGTTTTCGCGCCAAAGTTGATCTCCGTGAGGAGATTCCCGAACTTACGAAAATAAAAACATAGTCGTACCTCGAGTAAGTTCACCGCTGATCTGTATCGCTTGTTTTCGCCGCACTGCAGGTTCCTTCAGGTTTATCCATATTTATGAACTGTTACGAGACGAATGATATATATTCTTCTCGGCACTGGTGTAACTGGCTGAACAGTTAGTAATAAAGATTCCCATGTTCTTTTTTTTGCTCTCGGGAAAATGTTTATGCGGGACATTGTTTTTCATTGCGTTGAAACGAAGAATAGCGGTTTTTTTACACTTACATAAATATTAAGCATAATATTAAGACACACAAATGTCAAATTAAATCTGACAAATGCTTCGAGCATTCTCTTTGAAAGATCTCTCGCAATACCTTTTCGCATCGTACAAAAAGCTGAACGCCAAAAGCCAATGCTTATGTGAACAAATATGACAAAAAAACATTTTCAATTTATCGTTTCTGGGAAATAGCTCACGCGTGGTCACGTTTAATCCTGTTAAAACTTTTTTTGCCGTCGGCTATTCTCCTCCCATCGGTATATTCGCACCGAAATACAACTGCGGATCTACGATAACAATAATGATAACAATGAAAGCTGAAGATCCGGCGAGTAGCGAATGCATTGAAAAAAAAAAAACGAAAATGAAGCCCCGACAATATCGTTTTTGAATCGAAACAGTTGCCGCACGAATAAATAAACTCCGTATTATGTAATAAATACAATTAGATAAAATTCTGAAAACTGGGAATATTTTATTCAATTGTTTTTTTTTTATTATACCCATTTTATGTGTTTGCAACCTTTTTTCATTTGGCAACTTCACAAACGGCTCGGCGAGACCCACCTACGCGCGATTATTCGAACTGTGTAAACAGATCTTTACAATATTAGTGTTTATCCCGAATCCCAAACGCCTGATCGCCACACTTCCTTTTCCGCATAGCAAGCGCTTATATTTCATACTAATCCCTCGAACCGGATGTTCTCAACGTATGCAAGTTTCTGCACTCGTGAGCAACCGGACGACCGATACAGCCGACATTCTTCTTCTTCTCGTTGTTACATCAACGAGAATGATGTGGTGCAGAAAAAAAATGGAAGCGAGATGCCGACGATGGTGCTCGCCAATTTCGCGATGCCGAGGCACCGCGTTCCGGCATCCAAAATTTGCCAGGCCAAGCCTGCACAAAAGCTTTGGCGAACCTATACTCTCGTTATCCGCGTAAAGCTGCATGTATCCCTGAAGCATATCGCAGAGCGCGGGATGTATTCGCGTTAGTCGGGGAGCCGAGTAGAAAAAAAAAAAAAAAAAAAAAATTCTCGGCACGCGAAAGCATATCCAGGCAAAAGCAGCATCAAGGGGCACAGGAACGATGGAAGTTGCACGCGCGCCGTTAGGCCATACCACAAAAATGGTGTATGAACCGGCTACGACAGGGATGTTGAATGAGGGAAGATAAAGAAGAGAGATGGTAAAGACAGAGCGAGGACTAGTACAGAGTATGTACAACGTCCCGACAGAACCCGCCAGGAGCTTCGGTATCTCTTTGACGTGCCCACGTACAATCCCGGACAAATGAAATTCCACTCGTTCCCTATGCGCTGTATGGTTCTAAAACCGTTCCCTACATCGCCACAAGTTTCAACCCTGGATACTCTACATGCTTGGGTTTCCCTACTTTCACTTTTGTACTCGTCTGGCCGCACGACCTCCCCTTCGCCGCTATTTCCCCTTTGTTTCGTCAGAATGAAGACGGACGATGAGCGGCAAAGGGACGAGGTATTTTTGCACGGCTTGCCCAAGTGCTCTATTGATCTTCTTCGATCTCCAAAAGTTACTGAGTGAACGCCACCCCCAAATTGCAGAACTAATTTTCAATTTTTTTGTCTATCAGATGATAACATTTACATTTTTCTTTGTTATACGGCCAGGTAGACTTTTCCCAAGGTTTTCTCCCCGTGGTCCACCTCTCTCGCGTTTCCTGATTGGGAATCATCGAATCGGAAAAAGATGAAGCACTATACGAAAATGGATATTCTGGTGATAAGACTGTTTTTGTGACTTAAACAACGCGAACGATTGACGAGCAAAAAATGCGGCGACAACGAACCAAAGACCCTAGGAACTTCGTCTAGTCATCAACGTTTCGTCAGACAAATTTTCAGAGTGACTTGGAAAATTAAATTTAACGGCTGTGAACTTTAAGTCTATACCAATGGGCCGTCGTGGCGGAGAACAATGCGTGTTTAATTGCCCACTGTCGTTGCTGCTGGTCAAAAGAGAACAGAGCGAATTAACAAAAAAAGGGTGAATAACAAGAAAAAACTGAGAATTGGGGAAACTATTGAAATCCAACAAACGACCACGATTGCTATTGTGCTGGGGAGCATTTTTTACAGAACAATCTAAAAAAAACTCTTTCCCGAATAATACACATGCAGCTTAGAAATAAAAAAATTCTTTGGCTTTCTCCGGCCGACCAATCGTGTCACTCTCAGGGTCATTGACCGGGAACACTCTCGGTTTCCGGTGCGGTACCGTCAAGTTCTTTTTTTTTTTCACGATTCTACAACGTACAGTTGCTCCCGTCGGTGCGTACACAGGTCGTTGGTTCGTTGGCCGCAATGGAACAAGTTTGCGGATCGGTGAGCTTTGTCCAGTGCGACAAAAACTCCAACGGCGGAGCGCAATGAGCTACCTAACTCGCTCGTCTGGCTGCATGCACCTATACAAACGACGCGCGTACTTTCCGTCTCTGTCTCTCTGTGTTTCCAGTCACTCTGGAAACGCGACCTGCTCGAATGAAAGGGTGATCGCCCGAGCTCTCGCTGTCATATCCGCTTGATGGATTGTTCATCGCGACTCATTGCGTTTTCCCTTTGTCTCTGGACACGCGCATTTTATACTACACATCTCTGTTTTTCTTTTTTACTTCACCGTAAAGCTACTTCGACTTTCCCGTTTAGATGTAAAAGGTACACGGTTTCATACCCCGAATTTCATGGTGTACGCGACACCGCTCGCGAAATTCGCGAAGCGATGAAAACGGTTTGGGTCGTTTTGCTTTTAATTGCCTATCCGTTTGTCCCCCCAAATAACCGTCGAAAACGTATTTCGTATAAAACAGAAAACATCGTTGGGCGATCTCGCGATTCGAAGTAATTTTCCAGACCGTAAGGTTCTAGTACCGCATACGAAAGTTCAAAAACCATTAAACAAAATAGGACGATTTTATGGTCGGTTATTTGCGTACAAATCATATATCATACCGAAAGCCATTGATCGTTGATACGTCAATCGCATGAAATAATTCCTAAACCTTCAGCCGACTGAAGCGGTCCGATAGCGTTTTTTCACGACCCCGGAGTTTGCTTTGTCGCTAATCAAGCCGTCCCAACATTCAATTCAGAAAGCCCCAAACGCACTGAGCCGAACTCTCTGGTCTCTTCTTGCTAATGCTGTCGCACAGAAACTTCCTGATTATACACCGCCGCGGCCCTCCAACTTCGTTGCGTCTTAGCGAAGCCCGAAAGCATACTCAAATTCAACAGTGGGACGCGGTAATTCGTTGGTTACATCGGATGACAGAGTTTCACCGGTTTCGCACACCTACAGCATCGCTCCGCGTCGGGTCTGTCTCTCGGTTTCCCTTTCCCGAGCTTTGGGGGAACAGCGACAAATTACCTGGCGTCGAAATAATCGACTACCAGCGGAAGGTCTATGTTGTATCTGTGTCTATTCGCGACCATTGTACTAGAATTCGGAGTTCAACCACAGCCTCCACAGAATGTGCTTCATGCATTCATTATCCAAGTTCTCACATTCGTGATCCTACAGACCTACAGAAATAGACTTTGTACTATTTTTGAACATAGCTTGAAAGGAGAATGGACTAGAGTTCATCACACAAGGGAATTTTATATCCCACAGACTTTTGTTCCTCACAGAACTGTTGTTCCTACGGAACGAGAGATTGTCCGGAATTGGAGAATACGAGCAAATCCGACTGATTCGCTACCTCCATAAATCCGCAGGATCTCGAGATTCATTAGCTAGCGGAGATTAATCTTGCTTGCTGTTCGTCGCGAAGACGTCAGAGCGTAGAATATGCATAACTAACTATAGCAAAATACAAGGATTACCCGAAGCGACGCGGAGTCTCAGTGACGATGAACCGAAAGCTACAACAGACACGTGTGTTGCATTCATCCTACGTTGCTCATCAAAAATGAGCTTTCGGTTGATGACTCAGTTGCTCGCGAGAAAACTTCAAACCCGCCGGCAACGTATCGCGTGACTGCAATTAGAAGGAGTTTCTCGACTTTCGCAAAGCGAAGTTATACGAGTACCAATCGCGCTTGAGATTTTATTCAGCCCATTTTTGTAAAGCAGTGGCGCTGCAGGGACCAGAGATCCAATCTTCCCTATTCATCATGCTCTTTGACATTAATCATCAGCGGAGAACGAAAAAGAAATATCGAGCTCCAACGGGGAACAAAGAGGAAAAGTCGAAAAAGTTGTTAGGCGGAAAGAAGCATGGCAGACGAATAAGAATGAGAAGCGAGCGTACTTTTCTCGTGTAATTTGAAATAAAGTTACAAAAGGTCCTTATCTCAAAATGCTCCCTTCCGTTTATTTCAGGCCTATATCTTTCTCAACTCTGTCTATTCTTATCTCCGCGAAGAACTTCCCTTCCCATCTTTCCGTTCGCTTATCTTCCGAGCGAGCGCATTTGCGAAGAGGGAGGAATAAGTTTGGCGCGCTGAGAACCCTCTCGCCGACTCGAAGTTCCTTTAGAAATTTCGTTCTGAGTTTCCTCGAGTCGAAGTCTACGAACGCGTTGTCGAAACAAATTTCTCAAGGAAGCGTCACCAATTCGAGCGTTGCAACCAATGGCATTGCGATCGTTGGACGAATATTTCCGCAGAAGTTTCGCTGTTAATACGCGTCGCGATTCGACTATCGCCATCGTGTTTTCTGCTATCTTGCCGGTACGATCTGCTAATCTAATCCTCGAAGCACTATTCACTTCGAAACATTAACCGTTGAGATGCTGACCTTAATGTTGCCTTTCCTTCTGAAGATCTTTAAATATTTCGTTGCTCTTTTACTCGTATTTGGATGCTCCCTACAGAAGACTTTTTTCATGCCATTGAAATTGCCTGACTGTTGACGTTCGAAAGTAACAATCGATTACTGCTGCGACAACGTTTAACGTCTCGTCGTCGTGATCGGTTTCATAGTAGAACATTGGAGCGATTCGACTGTTGCGCCTCATCTGTTCCGCTAATCTGATGGCTGCTACCGCTGGCCTACTGTTACACGCCTCAAAGGGTCTCGGCCTCCCAAAGAACCCTTTCCGGCATGATTCTCAAGTCGGTAGACGCCGCACACGAACCGTCGTCGTCGGTGAGCATCCGCCAGCAAGCTAAATTAAGCGTCCACGCGCTCCTACGTTCTTTCGTTTGAAGGAAGTGACTCAGGTTTTCGATGCTGCTGAAGAGTCTAGAATTACCGTACTTCTCCTTTCATTCTCTCACTCGGGCGCCCGGTTACTCGATAGAAAAAAAACAATACAAAGAACGTCTCTCATTCAACTTTGACGAAAATTCATTTCGATATGTACGAAACCTATTTTTTACAAAAATCATTGATTTTAATAGAAAATTCTATGTTCAACTTAGCCATTTATTTTCTACGTCACACAAACGTAATTTCTTTTCTTCCCTTTTTATCGTTGCTCGTTTGATCTTTTCTTTTATGCACCTATATAAATCTCTGGAAGACTAACCGACGGCTCGAAAAAAACAACGAGAACAAGGAAGTACAGTGTATCAAGAGAGTTTTTGTACTCGCGAAAAACGCTTGCACAATGAAATGATAATAATAAAAATATAGCACCGCAGTTTTTCCCCGATATCAATAACGCGGAGAAAGTTGCGGAACCGTTTTGTTGTCCGTGTATTTTAACTCTTGCCGTAATTCGATGAGTTACCGACATAGCCGTGTTCCACCTATATAAGAATACAATCGCTGCGGCTCGCGTCTGTGCAATTGTTCGCGGTAATCGTCCGCCTTCGAATTCGCCGAAGAACCGCGACGAGAAACAAATGATCGTTGCATTTGCCGCGAAAGATTCCTCGTCCGCGAGCGAACCGGAAGACCGAGAACGTAAAAATATTCGAAGCACCGGAAGAAGCGCAAGAACGAACGGACACAAATCCGAGAGATTAAGGAGAGAAAACGCGGGAGGAGGAACGTTGCGAGTATTTACGAGACCGTAGAGACCAGCGCCTTGGGACTTTGGCGGACGGATATTTACGGGACCGTAGGAGGCGTTGGTCGCCGTTGTGACGCACTATGGGCTCTGTATTGAGCACGGTGTACGCACACATCCGTACGCAGTGGAAAGAGGCGAAGGTGGCGGAGGATGTCAACGAAATGTGGAAGGAGACGAAACGGCGCACCCGCATAAACTACGCCAGATAACAATACGCGACGGTATCGAGTGTTCGAAAGACCGGGCTCGCCTTTCTCGTTATCTTCTCTCTCAAAGACTCGCGGGGCGATTCGAAAAAATCATTTCTAGAATCCCGCCGCTCTATTAACGAAAAGAAATTAATAAGCAAATTCTTACCGCCGAACGAAGGAAGCTACAAATGATTTTAAAAATTGGGCATCAAGATTTTTCAGTCCTGTCCTCGAAATGGAGGAGATCGGAGCGAGTAGGAACACGGAGCAAGTCCGAAGAAGAATGATTCTCGAGTCGATCCGTGTTTAGAGTAACGAATTTGAGAAACACGGGCGCTAATTCTGAATTCATACGGATTCATGATATTGACGAATGACGGGTTATATTTGAAGACGTCGAAGGCGCGTGTATACATGTATATACCCTTGCAACCATAAGGAAGAACTCTCGAGTGGCGCGTGCTGCACGTACCAATCCGATGACGGATTTGAGGCGCGCCGGAAAGTTTAAAGATAAATTTAACGCGTTCGGAAAACGAGAGAAGTTCACGGTGGAAGCTTCGTACCGGAATGCGGATGCTTGTTTTTCGTCCTCGAAACTTCGCGACGACGGATTTATATTCTATTCCGTCCGGAAAATATCTAGTCACCGTTTTTTTTTCTTTACCAGGAGAAAATTGTGCAACTCTACCAAACTCTGTCGTGACCGAAAAATTCTGGAAGCGAAACATCGAAAGTTTCAGTAGAAAATTTCATCTCGAGAGAAGATCGAGAAGGTAACAACGTAATCTCGATGAGACCAGACAAATATTGGACTTCCCGTCGCAAATTTAATTTCCTTCGACGGATACGCGCGGACGGCGTAATATTCTTTCTATATACAATTTTTTTGTTTTTACTTCTATTTTTTCTAATCTTCAGTTCACCGTTGCGCCGTAATGCGAGTACACGAAGTTCAAAGGAAGCCCGCGAGACGTTCGTAGGAATGCGTAAGAGAACAAGAAAATGAAGAAGATATCCGCGGAAACAAGAACGATTTAATAACGTGTAGAGTTCTCAACGCGGGATCGTAATTATTAAATAAATTACAGGCGAAACAGCGAACCAGCGAGCATATGCAAGCGACGTGCATTAACTCCGCAGGTGTTTATAACGCAATCAAATGTAATTGCCGAAGATCCGTTGGCCCGGCGGGAAAGAATCTCCTCGGGGTGTCGGTACACACACAATTGCATCACGGAGCATTTTAATCTGGGGCCGTATCTCTAGAAAAAAAATCTCCGGGGCGATGATAACGACAATAATAACAATAATGGAAGCAACAAATTGCTCTATTTCCGCGGGGAGCAATGTTTATGTATGTGCTACACGGGTTCGCGACGTTGGAAGGTCTCAACACCACCCTCGACCGTGATTCATCTTGACATAGCGGAGCCCGATTAATCATGCAATTAAGCGGAGAATCTCGTTAGCGAAACGGTTTATCATTGTTCGGCTCTCGCCCGGATAGCGTATTCCCTCCGCGTTCTCGATTCCCACGGGATTCTGAGAGTTCTCACTCGATGCACGAGTATTTGTCGCGGCTTTCGAGGGCCAACCGCGAAACACATTGAAATTGTATTTCGTTCGGCTGATGTTGGGCTCATCATTTTCAATTTTTTAATACGAAAATCCACTCTTCCAGAAAGGTGGTTGCGACATATTATTTCGAAGTCAACTATTCGACCTGTGATCGAAGCCGGTCCCGTCCGAAGTTCGACAAAAAAAAAAGTACAACATTGTGGAAAAATGAATAAAAATACGCCGTACAAAGATTGCTCATAACCCTAAACTCGCTCGCGCGGTTGTCCTAGAAAATATATACCTGCGCCTGAAAGAGTATTTCTATTCCGCCAGAACTTTAATTTAATTTTTTTTAAATTATGGCGAGTTTTCTGTAATGAGCTAGAAGACAGTTAGAATTCTCGCTGCGTCGAAACCTTATTGGGTTACGAGGTCGCGAATGGGGTGATCTCGACGGGACGAAAGCAGCTTCGCCGCAAAGGTTCGGATCGGAAGGTGTGCGAAATAATCCCAAACATTCTCGTTTTGTCGGGCTTTTCTCCGGATCCTGGTAAAATGCTCTGCCGCAAGCCCTCACAACGGTTTCCCGGAATTCCAGACGCCGCGCGGCTCACAGGCTTTCCGGTCAGCGGGGAATTAACGTCGGCCCGACGAGCTACGTGCTCGTGGTTGCTAATAGTCGCAGATCCGCGGTTCTGCTGTGCGTTGATGAACGCGCGTTACTCGACGAATACGCGAAAAAAAAAGACTCAAAGCTATAACTTTTTTTGTGGATGATTGTAGTAGGAAAAAAAGAAAAAGAACGTTGAATCGAGAGAACGGAATCCAAGCTGTGGCAGCAACTTAATTACGCGTTCATTCGTTCGGCGAGTTCGATGAAGTTTACGATTCACTCTCGCCTCTCTCAACGCCCGAGAGGGAAACGCCTGTCCGGCTGCTCGTCGAAGCGCGAATTCACTCCTAAAACTATTTCGCGAATCCGGGACTGTTTCATCGTTGTTAACGTATACCACGCGTTTTTATTGATTGATACAACGCGCTTACCGAGTGTATGACTCACTTTTACAAAATTGCATTTCGTAATAAACTTTTGCCGCAATCGGGGAATAAACGGTTCTTGCGCCGACGGATCCGTGCCGTTGTTACGTTCTTTCGCAGCGCGGTGATCGCGTGACGTCGAGAGACTCCGGCAGTTTCTTTGTTCGTTATTCCGGACTCGATAGTCGCACTTTCTTACACATCGGTTGAAATTTCATGCGGAAATCCGAACGAGACCTTTGTCGGTAACTCGTTCACCACAATGTCTTCATCGTCTCCGCTTCGCAACGGCTAACAACTAATCCGATTCCTTTACCGAAATTACTCTTGCAACGATTTTTTTTTTTATTAAAAGATCCATTGTGCTTATTGAATCAATACACGGAGCCTTCGTAATCCGCTTATGTAATAAGGTTCGACGTAATAGCGGATAAGCGTATATAGCCTCATTATTGTTGCAAAACACAGACGCTCGAGCGCACAATGGTGGATCCTCGAAGCGCAAGGGAGAAACCGTAGGTAATCGCATAATAGCCTCTTCACAAAGAGATAAGAATAATAAGGAACTTCTACCATAACGCGATCTTCAATTACGCTGTATTAAACCGAACTATGAAATTAACGGAACGTTGAATTATCGGTGTTCGGTACAACGTAAGGGTATGGCACACGATTTATTATCCCGCCTCGTCGGAAATCCGAACGCATACTGCACGCGACCAGACATCGAGAGTTTCGCGTTACGTTGCAATTATCGTATAACGAACTGTATTCTTCCCCGGTCGCGATGACAGCGAAACGCTCGAGAGACTCTTAGGATAATATTTTACGATACAATAAATGCGTAAGAACGAACTCGCTTCCTACACGAAACTATTCGAAGGTTTCTTTTCAACGTTCACACCTTTCCTTGAGGTTCAAGAATTTTTTCAGATTTCTCAGATCTTTCTTATCAATTTGTTTCGCTGGATAATTCGCAGTTGTTGCGGTTTAGTTTCTCTCGTTATGAGCGGCAACATTTTTAATCAGGCCCTTCAGATTTATATTACACAATTTTACCATCCGAAAATCCAACGAAAGTGTGAGATCGTCTCGACCTGCGCGCCTATGTGGCGCCTCTGGAAAACCTATGATGATGAGATGCGAGATGAAACTAACGCCCACAGCGCGCCGGTAATACGAAACGTTTGCATCCGCATGCGTGCGAAGGGTCGATATAAATTCATCGTTCGTTCCCTAATCACGCCACGATTGCCTTTCCACTGTTCGCTCAATCTATCCGCCTCCTCCCTTGCAACCGTGCCATTATGCGATTTCAATGCGGTAAACGTGCGGAGTTCACGTCCTCGTTTCCCCGTGTACTTCCCGGCTGTTGCAGGAAACTCCGTGCAAATTGATGCTGCAATTCCTGCGCCGCACGCCCTGCCTTAACCTTCGCACCCTTCATTCATCGCTCGCGAAGCTTTTCTCATTCTTTGTATCGTCTTCAGCGGCTCAACGCTATTCCTCGCCTGTTTTTCTTTATTGAAGCTATTCTTTTATACTATTTTTTCTCGATTTGTTCTCACAATGATGGTGGAAAAATCCAAGGTTACGAAAAATTGGCAAAATGTATGTATTCAATTCTTGATGATGACGCTGGGCACAATGATGGCGGGCTTGATAGGGGTGAGAGAGCCTTCAAAACCACCGAGTGTTCACAGCGCACCGTGGGACATATCGGAATACGAAGGGTGGTTCACCCTCATTCGATTCTCCGGCCTGCTCTTGACACTAGTACCAAAGGACCCTGTCGGGCCCGTTGTTCGTTCTATCGTGACTCGAGGACCTGGCGAGCGTGTCACAGCGATTGGTAATACGGATCCCTCGCCACGGCCAAGCTTAATCTCGCCTCGCAGCGCCGTAGCCGCGATCGAAGCACCGACGATCATGCAATTGCAAGCCGCATGCTCGAATGGTTCATCGTGCGCAAACGCCAATTCGTGCCGAGGATGAAAGAGAGATCTATCTGGGATAACCGAGACGTCGATTTCGCCAATTGAACATGCAAAGGCAAAGCCAAATGACAAGTCGGTAAGGTTCTCTTTTATTTGTAGGTCCGTATACATCCGGCTGAAGAATCGACTATTTCTCTGTAGAAACTGCTGAAATGGATTTGCCTTGTCGATTGAAGCTGCGTATCCGAGTCTCCTGGATAGAGACGAGTAAAGTCACGAATGAAACGCCTTCGTTCCGTGCCGGTATAGAACGAAGTACAGTGAATTAAAATGAACACGCTGAACAGTGATTAAACGATAGGACGCAGCCGAAAGTGGCTTTGGAAAGGTACATTTTGTATCCCTGGCAGGATCAAAGCGGACCACCAAATTTGGATGGCTCATTATGCGAATCCGTTCGAAAGCGGTCGACAAATAGTTCATTTGGATGAGATTAACGGCTAAGTACATGCCATACGGGTTGCAGCAACTGCACTGCACCGTGAATATACATTGGTACTTGCGTTACAGCATATCGGCACTTTTGCCGTGCTATCCGTATCCATTAGCCGCGATACTGCATACACTGCCGTTTGCCGTCACGGTTGTACATTTAATTTCGTTACTATGCCCCCAGCTACATTCTACCGTGACTTTTCCGAGCGTACTGCGAGAGCGACGAAGCGCAGACGTCGACTGATAGCGGAAGCTCGAAAGAAACAGAAATAGCGATAGTCATGCGGTACGTTTAAACGTGAATTCGCTGACTCTCGTCGGCGCAGCACGTGTGTAATTGTCTGGTGGAGTGGTGAACGAGAAACGCAGTTGTTTTCAGCAAACAAGTCTCGGGAAAAGCAAATCCGTGAAATAATAACTCGCTACCAGTTTTGCAATATTCTCTCAAACTATATTTATCTGTACACGCATATCTACATCTCCGTTTCTAATACCCGTTGTGGAACTACGGTCGGTTACGAAACGATGATTGATCACCGCGTCTACTGGAGCACTTTTATTTTTGTGCGTCGCTTAAATCACTAATTTGAATGGCTTCGAATCGAAACGTGCGAAGCACCGTTTTCGTTCATGCGAGAATGAATCTCAATGAAAAATCCCGAGGGAACTTTTTCTCCTGCCTAAAATATTGTTTCATTAAAATGTTTTTTTAATATAAATTTTGAGGAATTACAACGGACTAGGGGACAGCAAGGTCGCAAGGTGCGAGCCAACTGGTGGGTTACCTTTCTCTCCCTCTCGCACCTGGCAAATGCCGCACGCTATGGCCTCGCACGCGACTAATGGTAAAGTGTAAGATTGCACCCTGCAGACTTCTGAGTGACGCACGAGTGTCACTCTGTCCCCATTGTGAACGCGTGTGCCGCATGGCACGCTTATTCCATTCTTACCATATTATAATACCTGAAACACTATACTTTTGGGAGATAATTAACCGTTCGAACATTGTCAAGTAACCCGACTTTCCGGAATTCCCGTTCCGTAGTCGTAATTCACGAATGCACAAACGAATTCAGGTGTTTGGAGGAGAAATTTGATCTCATTTCTGATACTGCCGGTTAGTTTATGAACGTGAACGATAAAATAAAGGCATTGAAATTCTCCTGCAATACGAAAAAGTGTTTTTGTCACTTATCGACAAAATGTTGCAGTTGCTCATTCTATCATTCTTTTGCGTTTTTGCAAGGACCTTACCTACGTTTTTGGTAGATAGACTACGGGCTTGAGAGTAACAAACGCCGCAGATAACACATAATAGTACCAAGGAATCTCGCTGGATATAAACGAAATTTATATAAATGTCTAAACGTATTCGCTGTCACGTGCCCGCTGTACACTCTACCTCTTTACCCACTCAATCTTATCTTCCCGTTTATTCGGCTCGATTACACAGGTGATTCACGTGTATCTCAAGAGTTGTTCAATACACTTAACACCCGGTGCTCGCTGGTACAGCGCACGGATGAACCGAACACAATTCTGGTTGCGTTCATGAGTCATCCGGCAAATGCGATAAATTTACGTTTTACGTTACGTTACAAGATAAAAAGAAATTATATTAGCGAAAGTCATTGAAGTAAATTGGCGTCGCAATTTACGATTAGTACAAAATGTTGTGGCAATCCAATTTTTGTTCCATTTCTTTCAAAGTATAAACAAGATTGCATCAACACTACAGAAAATGAAATACTGAATAGTTAGAAGTCGGTAGATTAGACAATTCAATAAAATAATTCGTCAGAAGTTCTGCACTAATAAAACCGAGAATCGTTCTCGAAAGGACTGATTAATGTAATCTCTCGACCCGAACGAACGGCTTGTTGAAACAAGGATCGTCAATGTCGGATAACAAACAGCAATAACAAGTTCTTTGCGTAATTGCGATCTGGCCGTGACGAATCGATTCCGAAGGTGCCACATCGTTGTTGATGATTCGTTGGGAACGCATAGCAACGAAATTTTCGACGTTCGCACGGCCCAGTGGCCAAGGAGCGGGCGTTGGTGAAACGGCACTCGGAACGACGAGCGAGTGGGCGAAATGGGAGGGTCCCCCAGAGCTGAGAGACCCCGAGGTCGAAGTCACGGTTCGACTGTCGCGTTGTCATCGACCAGAACCTCGGGGCACACTAAACGAACTCGCGATATCGACTGCTCGAAATGAATAAACTATTCGATTACCATCAGTCTCCGTATTGTTCAACGCACTTTTTTTCTCCCTTCTCTAGCGCTATACGCTACGACAATGTAGTCAATATTTTACTACAGTAACATGAAATATATGACGCAGCAGTCGCAAGTGAAGTATTATCTTATGGTCCTTTTATTCTCAAGCTTATTCTATCGACCGCAGCGGCTTATGAATAATCGTCTTTGTATCGGTGTAATAGATAAGATTGTTCTACCTCCAATGAGGCGACGTCTCTGTGTACATTTGCGCCGGTATATAAAGCACGTAACATAATAGGTATCCAATTGGTATTGTCCGACGGAAGAAAATGAGTTTAATAAACATCGTGCGGGATAGATAGCCGATAGATAAATGACTCTTTTCGCTGGGCTGCAGAGAATACGTGATGTGCATAATGAATAATCTTGTTACGGATTCGCCCCTCTTTCTGATGTATGAATTAGAGTTCATCCTGGCGTCGAGCCAACCCAGTGAAAGTAGGACTCTCTATGAGACTATGGCTGGCAAGGGCCTGATTAATCGTTTCAGCTACGAAATTAAGGACGGCCGCTCGGATGGAACGTCCAACGAGGCACCGACGAGCAATAAACCTGACCGATCACCCCCCGATGCGAAGATGGACACGAGGATTGCGAATCTATCTTTCTCGCGGTAGGGGCGAGCCTCGCTTTTTCACCGATTCCTATTCCAGCGGTGCCTCGGCGAGGCTTGTGTCTTGACGCGATATCTCCGATGCCCTCGGAGAATGATGCGGTGTACGTAAGTACAGCCGGGACGAGACTGTTGGAGCGTCGGATGAGAGAGCCTCGGGATAGTCTGGCGCAAAGTGCAATGGCGCAAGACGCAAAGGATGTTCGGAGCTTTTTTCCTTAGCGTGTGAGAAAAAAAGGAAGGAATTGGTACTCGATCGTTCATTCTCCGGGAATAGATTCGCAATCCTTGCGATTGTCTAATGTCGCGGCGATTTCTTTTTATTCGAAAGCAAAATTGCGCAGCATAAAGAAATGTAATCGTTGACCGATAAATTACAGACCATCGATATCGCGTTTCCTTATACGCCTTTTGTGATATAATCAGCACTGGGTTATTGCGTACAGTTGTTAATCCTTCGGCAACTCAATTAAAGTGTTAAAACGCGTTGGGCGAGCAGCAATGGCGAGCGTTAATGTTCTCATTAGCCGGATGACGTGTCGCGTGTTGCACGGCACGCAATAAGCTCGAATACGAAGCGTTGTTACATTATTGAAACAAGCAATGGTTTGCAACATCGCGGTAAGAACATTGCGCGGTTTGACATTAACGAGAACTTGCGTCAGCCCGAGAAGCGTCGCGATGATGCAGCCGAGAGATGCTGCATCAATTACGCCTTTTTACCAAATTTGTACAAACGACGAGACGACGTTGTGCAGAAAGGACTATAAACAATGGCCCCGACGACCGTGATATAATTGGAAGAGTACGGGTATTAAATGAGCGCCCGGACACGCGAAACTTCAATGTTGTAATGAAAAGACAAACAAGGTCATATTTTTGTCCTTTACGGCAGGTTTCATAAATATCGCATGGAAAGGATATACGCAAATGCGATAAACCTAAGTTTCTGTTGGAAATTGCAAGTAAAGCTGTGGCGCAGTAATGCATCAATATTTTGACTATGCAAAGAGCAGATTTTTTTTAATGTTAGAAAACAATAGCAAGGAATCACGCTCTACCAAGCTCTGTATCTAAGAAAGTACGTTTATCATTTTTTAGCTTCCTGAAGAAGATTTATTTCGTGAAAAGCTACTTTAATTTTTGATTCTTGCGTCAATATCTATTTATGTAAAAAAGAAAAACCTTGAAAATTGTGTACTTAAAAAAGATGTAACCCGGAAAAAATTGGGCCCAACTAATCAGACGAAGAAAAGTCACCAGTAAGGTAGGAAGACCCGCATGCGCGATCCATTGACACGACGGAGAACCAGGACGAAACGCCGACTCCACACGAGAGGACACTTTGCGGAAGAAAAAAAAAGAAGCGCTCGCGAGTGAAAGAAATATATGTCGTTACAGTCATAGCCGAAGTTCACGAGACAGAACGGAGACGCGAGTGACTCGAGTTTGCACGCGACACATACACACGCAAACACCCCCGTTATCCTCGACCCATTTGGCGCAAATGCCAAGAAAATATATCCCAGTTCGTAATTCGACTCGCGCGAGCCCGCGATCTCCTTTGGCTGGGTCTCTGTGTCGCGCCCGAACGCTCTCTCTCTATCAAGAGAACACCAAATATAGCCGTACTTTTCGAGACGAAAAATAAGAAAAATAAATAAAAACCCGTACTTGATCCCGCGATTCGACGGACGAGCAGCATTTTTCGATTATTCACGGCTTACTTTTCCCTCCCAATGGCGATAATATTTTTCAAAATCGTATTTTAATTTGCTTTCATTGCGTGCAAGGATATGAAATATTGATAGTGCTGAAAATACGAATATCACTCCGGTGAAAATTGGGAAGCTCACTTCCCGCGATTTCGCAGAAAATCGAATGCAAACACCGACAGCCCCGATTGAAATTGAATTGGCACACGTCGGCGCGAGCTAGGCAACCTCGTGCAAATACTGAAATTAATATGCCTCTCCCCCATTTCGCGGCTGTTCGCACTATCGTGTTCCCGGAGTTATGGCTCCGGCGAAGCTACGGGACCATTCCCGTGCGATTCTCAAGATTTCCAAGACTATCCACTCCGCTACACATTGCCTATCGTCTACAGATCGCTATTTCAGGTGCTAGACCAATCTCATGCGATTCAGCAGTCCCTCCAGCAGTTCCGACTCAACCTAATGAACTTTAGGCGTTCATCCATTACGCGCCCAGTTGGCAAAAAAAAAGTAATTAATATAATCTCGAAAATCTGTATAAAAGAAAAAT
The DNA here is from genome assembly GCA_963924025.1 of Ischnus inquisitorius. NCBI lineage: Eukaryota > Metazoa > Arthropoda > Insecta > Hymenoptera > Ichneumonidae > Ischnus > Ischnus inquisitorius. Next base: position 7,166,955 of record OZ001245.1, on the reverse strand, counting down.
TCCCTCCCGAAAAATAGAATCTTCAACGATTTTTTTTTTCGATTATTTATGGTCTTATCAACTCTGCGGTCATTTGCGACAATACTGAAAGTTACGAATACATGTAATTGATAACAGATCGACTCAGTTTGTCGTGGATATTGATTTTTCCTCGGTGTCGAGCGACGTTGAAAATGAAGAGAAAATTCTTTTTTCACGTGGTCCAGAGCAAACGAAAAAAGTCGTGGCGCCAGCCAAACCTCCGTCAATATTTATTATTTAACTACCACCTCGGAAGGGATCGAGGGAGAGAAAGGGTTGGGGTCGAAAAAAAAAAGAGAAAAAGTAAAACGGGGTTGCGAGGTGTCGCGAGACTTTACGACTATCGCGAGATCCCCTCTTTATGGCCTCGTTCGCCTCGGGCCTCGTTGGCTCTCTCGCAATCTAAAGACTACAGGGAAAATATCCTTTCTCTTCCCTTCTTCGCGCGAGGCTATAGCGACAGGTTGACTCCTTCGTAATATAAAATAGATGAGGTCGGGGTGAATCAATGCAGAAAAATCAATCGCTATAGACGTAGCGGCGTAATATCATACAAAGGCGTGACACAATTTCCAAATAAAGTAGGACGATGTAAAGTACACATTTGTATGGAACAAACGACTATTCACTCTTCACCTTCTATCACTGTCCTTCTCGTTTATCCAGCTTTAAAAAAAATTCCATTCATCGTCATCGACGCGGGTATTCAAAATCAATGAAAAACAAATTCGTAGTTATTTCGTATCGTTCCCCAGATTATGATGAATGGTATTGAAAATTTCGGCCCGAATTTCAACAATTTTTTTGGGGCGCAGAATCGCAATTATTTCAAGTCGAGACGAAACGCAGAAGGTCTAAAGTAGGTCATCGAGAAGCTCGGAACATTTTCTCAAGAAGTTCCAGCGAAATTTGTGATTTACAAAAAAACGCGAACCAAGGCGCTTCCATGTAATTTTCCGAAATAAAAGTATTCGTGAAACGGCGGTTTATTTGACGACTTGGAGAGACGGCGCCGGTTAATCCGGATAACGTCCGATAGTGCTATAACGGTAATCTACTTTCGCGAGCGCACCGAGAGGCTGGATTAAAACCTTCGGATAACTTGCGCGGAATGAACGAAAAACCTGCTCGCCGCTCGATCTCGCGGGAAAGTACTTTCTAACGATCGATATCGCGCGACGAAAGTATTTAATCGCATGCTATAAATAATAATCGTCTCGAGCTTCGGAGCATTTTATTTATTTATTTTTTGTCACTAGTTACGAAAAATATAAACTTATGGGACTGTATCGTGGCATCGATACAAGGCAAAGAGGTCGGAATCCGAAAAGAAAATCGATGCCTGCGTTGCACGATTGCGCACGAGGGGACTGTTTTGTCAGTTTGTTTCAACGAAAAAAAGGGTGAACATCCCCCTGGTGAGGGTGTCATCTCACGGAAGAAATCAGAAGGCGGTGGAACGGTCGGTGGACGGCGCGGTAAGAAAGCTACCGAGAGAAGAGGCGAAGAGGGGAACCTAACGAGATCGAATTCCACAGCGTGAACAGGATCGCGGGACCTCGCTTGACGTTTGCTCTCGTGTCCCATTATCTCGTCGGAGCATAATACCGCGCAAAACGAAACATAGATATTCGCGTGTGCGTATGGGTGGCGTGTGGGTGTTTTATACGACGCTATTCTACACAGGGAATATTGTGCGCGGCGTCGTGAACTCGGGTTCAAGCTCTTAAATCGCCTTCACAGCTGAGAGGTCCGACAGTTAAACGCGCTATCGCGCACATTTACCAAGAAATTTATTCACCAACTCGCGAGCGCGCGGGATGCCAATAATCGAATGGCAATTACACAACGAGCGAACGCCGCTTCGATTTTGTTGGCGTGATTACGACGATGAATTTTCTTATCTACTTTTTTTTCGCTAGAGCAAATTCCTAGTACAATGTATGCGCGTATCGTTAGTCAGCTAGACGTCGTGAGAGTGCTTTTGAGAACATCGTTCAAATAATCGCGAATGACCGGAATGCGTTACAGTGCAACGTCTTAAAAGTCTCAGATTCGAGACCAAAAGATGGGGTCATAATGACCGTAGAGAACATGAAAAATCGCTGCAACTGAGATTGGAATCGAACATTGCTTCCTCGTGAAGAAATCTCGTTGTATTCTTAGGCGGCCATCCAATTTTATGCAATTATAATCAAATTGAGGACCAAATTTTAGCCATCGATTTTCAACATCCTGGCATAAATTCTGCAAATATATATATATTTTTTTTCGAAAACAAAGCTTTCTTCATAAGAAAGCACAATATAATGTCGTTTCAGTGTCCGACCATTTGGTGAATGATATAAGTAATTAACTACCGTGAGCGATTGCACTTATCGAAGGATTCAGCCGTACCGCGAGCGCAGCGGGTCGCGTATGAGGTATTACACCGTTGGCAATCGAAGCTACCGGTGCGCCGTATTTTCACTGCTCTTCATGATTTATTCATAAGTTCATTATTATTACTCGTGGCGCGCTTTCTGGCAGTGCTCCGCGGCTACCTGAGCCACCCCTTGCTCGTCAAAACGCGGAGAGACAGCGAACGGGCACGCAGCATTCTACTGCTGTGGGATTACGCGAGTATTCGCAAAATGAGTATGCACATATCTATACGATACGCGCTTCGGTACGGAGAGGTACAGGTTTTACGTGAGCAACTTGTCTCTCGTCATGTGCGAGCGTGCCCGGCGGGGGGGAGCTTTCGGACGTGCATTAATATATTTCAGGTTGAAACGCAACGACACTAAATCTGTAGACACCTGACGCCCCTCCAACACTCACCTAACTGTACAAATTCAATTTTATTCATAAAAACTTTTTTTTCAAGTACCGGAATTCGTTTTGTTAAAATGAATTTGAGTCTTTCTCAGATGAATGTTTTTTAATCTCATTTTATCTCAATTTTGAATATTTTTTTGGGCCACTTTCCTGTTTTGTCCCAATCAGACCCGATTCCAATCAAACAACTTTTGTTAGCATTTCACAAGTATTCCAACAACTTTTACCGAGTGATTGGTTGAGTTGTATCGAAAAAGAATTAAAGGCAGAAACGTAGAACTGAATGACATTTCGGTATTACACGAACTGTGACGATCCCGCGGTGACGAAACTGCGATCGAACGAACAAGTCCTCGGTAAGTGGTTGAACGTGTATTTTAGTGAGTTTTGCGCGCAGTTCGCTCGAACAATAATGCTCGTCATAAACGAGGAAATATAAAACAGGCGAATTGTTTGTTTATGCTCATTTGTAAAAAGGGTGAAAAAATACGCGACGTTAAATGCAGCATAACACAGAATAAATACTACGCTGCAGTGTGGAAGATTGTAACGGATATGCGCGTCGATCGTACGACAAGGAATGTCCATTCGAAGAGCGACAGAGACAAAAGACTAGCGTGCTTACCGGTAGGAAACCGCTTTGCAATGGAAATTAAGAGCAAATAGGAATGTTTTCATTTCGATGCAAATGCGCTCGCTATCGCGGAAACATTCGCGGGAGGAGAGAAGAGCCTCGAGGCTATGCTATTCATATCCCCCCCCGTTTTGCCGTTTAGTTTCATCCGGGTATTTGGACAGTCTCGCGTGTTCGGGACGCGACCGATACATTTTTTTCTATCTGCCCATTATCGGGACGAAAAAGTTCTGTATTACGAGGGGACAAAAAAAGTGAACAAAAAGTACCGATCAGGTCAAACATCAACCTTCGAGGTTCGTTATGCGGCTATCGCTGTTATCACGAAACATCACACGAATAAATGTCGAAGGACTTGGATTTAATTTTCACAACAAACTAACTTTTTTTAAAAAATAAAATGAAATTATTCTGGCGAAAATAAAATCTGCAAGACTCGAAACGAAACGCCAGCGATCTTCCGATGAGTCGAAAGAAACGCGCGAGGCGGCGATATATATACAATAGAGTCGCGGACGAAAGCACAAGTCCGTAGGAATCGGAGAGCAGGCTGATTGTATTTTAAAAGGTCGTAAAACTGTGTTACTATCGTACACACAGAGTTGAATTGAAGAGCCTATCGCTTATTGTCGATTTAGCGGGACGAAGGTCGTTCACACGAAGCCGAGGTTCGAACAGCTCCGACAATTCTACATTCTCTGCCCGAGTGTGTATAATACGCCTAGCCACGGAACGAGAACACGGCGCGGTTACTTTGCCGGGCGCAATGCTCTACACCCTCGTATTTGCGGTTATGCAACGGAGATCGCGGACGAGCTCGGGCTCGGCGCACAAAAAAAAGCAAAAAGAACGCCAAAGTTTGTTGCCGAACGCGCGATGCTCGGACGGCGTGAAATAAAAGGGAAGATAATAAACCCGAAGGATCGAGAAGCGCGCAGGCATCGGGAGCATCGACTTTGTTTCGTGCCACTGCGACTGCACACAATCGCGCCGCACGCACTTCGATATAAAAACCACGACAATGTTTTTTTTTCGCAAATTAAAAAATCGCGTTTTTTTTTCGATTTGTCGAATAAAAATTAATAATTGAAAAAAAAATGTTTACAACAAATTAATAAATAATAATATTAAGAAATTTGCGATACTGAAATAATTCGCCATTTTGTTATCTCATTGGCGGAGGGACTCTTCCATTAGGTATGAAAGCCGTTAATATGCACGCACGAGTTTTATCGGCGATATGCGAAAAGCGGATATCAACGAGGAACCGAAACGAATGACGGAATTCTAACGCACGTGGGGCTCGAGTTAGCTTCGCACGTGTCGGATATCTTTATTCGATAATCCGCGAGACTCGAGCGAGCCGAAGACGTTGCTTTATAAACTACCACGTTCTCGACGCAACTGTACTATATACATCGTCGAGAACGTGGAAAAACGAAAACAATTCACTCACCGCATACGTTGAGCCATCCCTCGACTCGGCAGGGATACTCCAGCTTCATGATCGCCGTTGAATCCGACGGCGATGATGACGGCACGAAGTTGCTGCGAAATCCGAAATCCAATTCACCAGAAACACGATTGCACTGATCACACAAAGAAGTTAAACTCATATGAAACACCGGCGACGCTAGCACGTTACACGAATGAGCGGCGACTGCAAACTTCACGATTGAAAATTTGAAAAAGCACAACGGAAAATATCGATACCACTAGAGACGTATTATTACGCTTAACAAACGTCCAATACTTCGCGACACAGTTTGTTTTTCCACGACGAATTTTACATTCGAGTAAAAGTTGCAGAGAAAAAATGGAAATAGTATTTGAGTATTTCGGGAGGCTTTGCACTCGAATCGCGTCGTTAAATTACCGAATAAACATTGAGTAGAATACGGAATTGCGGCAAGTGTCAGTATTGTTTCGAACGCGAGGTTATGTCGCGCGCGCGGACCGACGAGCCGACTCGATCCATACACACCGGCGTACGGATTGTAACTGACGGCACCGACGCTGCGGGCGGGGAGGACGCGGCACCGCGCGGTGCGCGGGGGAGATGCGCGGGGGAGCAGCGTGCGCGCCACCGTTCACAGCTGGTCCACAGTAGCGCGCTCCGGTATTCTTGCGCAATTGGGTAATGATATTTGCCTCTTGTTACTAAAGGTTCTAGAAACTACGTGAAAAAGGAAATTACTCCGATAATCGACCAACACGGAAATAAGAAGGACTTCTTTTTCTCGCGTGTGTGTCGTGAGATGTTACGCCGATAATACAGAAAGAATACGTTAGACAGTCCGACGCCGGCTGCCGCATCCAACGCTCCGCGTTTTTGAATACTGGTTCAAATGTTTATCAATAAATGTTCAAGTTTTCTCGATATTTGATAAGAAGTTGAAATACTCAAGCTAACGTGATAATTACATGAGAATACGTTCAACAAAATCGAAATTGTAGTCATGATGAGAAAAATGTCTCGTCGTTATGAAATTCAAAAACGTCGTTGTAAGAACGAGGAGGACAAAACATTATATTCAAACCACACCGGCCAAGCGGGAGTCGCGCCTACGCTGTTCATTTCATAAAAATCACGGATTCATTCGTTTCACACGACGCTCGTAACACCTTGCACGCAACGTGAATTAATTTCTCGAAACTATTCGCCCTCCCTTCCACACACGATCGTAACAGGCATGCGTATCGCCGCGCCTGCAGCGCATGTGCCGGCCGTTGTGTGTGCAGGAAAAGATAACGCGCGTGAATCATCTCCGAAAATTATCTCGAGTCAGCTTGTTGCCATCTACCGAGCGAACGTTCGTACTTGCGCTCAGTACTGTCAAAATGGCGCTCAAGGCACAAGTCGGTCAAAGTAAGTACGGCAAAATAGCCCAATTTCGCGTTAATCTAGTAGCCGATTTGTCATGATTCGTTTCGTAAACGATGTTCAACGTTCGGGGATATCGGGGACGCGAGAACGGGCCTCGAACATGACGATCGTTGGCCCGAAAAATTCGTCGACTTTCCATGGGCGTACGAGCTCCCCGACGATCGCACAACGCGCGAGCGGCGTATAACACAAGCCGAAACGTCAAATCCCGATCGAGTGTCATTCACGGTGTTGTCCTACTTCTTTTTCACGTGCTCTTCGTTACGCAATTTCATTTTTCTATCCTCCACATTAAAAATGTTTTCTTCTCGCGTGTTTATTTCGATATTTCATTTCCTCGTGAAAATCCGATTCTTTCCGCGCGAGAACTCGCAACGTATGAATGATCATTTTTTGAAGTTTCATTTTCGCATTCCTCATCACCCACACGAGAGTCATACGGCAATTGCAACGTAGGTTCTCACGCGGTGATGCAACGATTCCAATTTCATTAGTCTCCGGGATTAATGTCAGCAACGTTAATCGCCTCAGTGCTCTCTTCGACGTCTCTGTCATTGCTAACACGACGTTACTCATTAATCAATAGGTGTGATTCATTCGATAGCCGAGAATAGATGAGACGACGTAATTTCAATAAAAGTTCGAACAATCGATTTCTTTATTGTGTTTTTTCATTTTCTCTTGCTCGTAAAAATCTTCGAATCTTCAAAGTATTTCGAAAAAACAACATCCAATTTTAAAATGATCGGATTTAATAATATTTTCCCATAATGCGACTATCAGCGAAGTGCAAAAAAATTATGTGAGGTAGATCCGCGGGTTTTGAGCAAAACAGTTCGAGCATGAAAGAGCGAAAAGTATTTTCAAGGTCACGTGGCATGGACGTTTTCGGCGGAGAATTTCCGTTCCCGCACGAACTTTCCTGTTGAGTTAATTACATTGTCTTTTAATAACGGCGCGATAAACCTATGAAAAACGCAATTAACGACGTCCGTGAATTCATGAAAATTCCGTAAATGTATTTTTTTTTTAAACAAACTCGAAGAAACAACAAACGCGATAGCCGAGAGTATAAATGACATTCTTATCCTCGGATTATTGTGATGAAATCGAAGAGAAATTAATTCGGCTCGATTGGCTTTAATAATTCATTGCGCCGTGGAGTAGGCAAAGTATATCGTTCGCTCTGGATTACGATAAAATATTCATGATTTTGAACGTTGGAGTATCGATATGCGATGTAGTGTCACGATCGACTCGTTCGGCCGGCGAGAGGGTCGTCGATAAGCGTTACACTCGATTACGCAGGTTCGGGGCCTCGGGCCAGTAGGATACGCGGCTGACGTGACGTCATTGGCCGGTAAGGGCGATCAATACGCGGGAAAAGCCGAAAGATTTCTAACTGGCGCTCGGGCTCCCTTCTACCGTCGGCGATTCAATCCGCTTTTCCGCAGGCGCTTCCGAGAACTAGCACATTTCCCGCCAGGCTTCGAGCATCGATTCATCGATGGCCCGGAATCACGTTTTCCCTGTACAATAATTATGAGCTGTTATAAACAATATGTTATAACAATACAAATTTTAATCCCAATGAAAATAAGACGTGCACATTTTTTTTCGATATTGTGTTTAAAAAATAAAAATCTATCTTTTATGTGTAAAATTTCTTACTGGAGATAAAAGGCGAAGTGATATCGCTTGAAAGTATCAGAAAAAATTGATTTCGATGAATTTCTTGATATTGACTAAATTACTCAATTTAGATTTTTTTTTTCGGACCATATGAATTCTTTATTTATTTTTTATGTTGCAATTTATTGATTGGATTGTCTCTAACTGTAAATAGAGAACGAACATAGTAGACCTGACTCGACTATTTTATGATTTCCTTTCACAGAGATTATGAATGAGGTGATCAAGCAGAAGAAAAAAACAACCGGAGTAGAATGGCGAATTCTCGTGGTGGATCAGCTAGCCATGAGGATGGTATCGGCCTGTTGCAAGATGCACGACATCAGCGCTCAGGGTATCACCCTCGTCGAGGACATAAACAAGAAGCGTGAGCCACTGGGAACCATGGAGGCGATCTATCTGATAACGCCTTGCAATCCGTCGGTTCAAAAGCTCATCGAGGATTTCAGCAATCCTTCGAGAACTACTTACAAAGCTGCCCACGTATATTTTACCGAAGGTACTCGATCGGTACAGCGAACGCTGCAACCAATGCGCGCTATCAAAACCGCGCGCCCGCCCGATTCACGGAATTCTTGTGGATCCGTTATTTCGGTACAGATGCAGAGGTGCATCTGTATGGGAAATTTCAAAACGTTAATACCCGATTAACGTTGCCACGGCCCAAGAATTTCCTTAAGGTTGTAAGCCCGGTACAGTTCGGTCAAACGTGGGATTTAAGCAGAATTTCGAACGCGTTTCAATGGGATAAAAATCTAAAAAGAATCAGGCATAGAGACGGTGCTGAAACAATTGATTTTACAAAATAATAATACCAAAATTTTCTTAACAAATTCATGAAAAAATGTATTGTTCAACAAATTATTCGGCAGCCTAACTTTTTTTCATGAAAAATATTCGTTAATTTTTTTAAATACGTATACATTTTTTCACTTTTTTCTCAAAATTCTTGAAATTATGTTTTTATCATTGATTTTGTCTTAATAACGCTATTTTGAAAGAATTCACGTTTGGCCGGACTGTAACAGATCTACTACCTTAATACGAGTCTGGTGAATTATAAAGGATATATAAATTCCTGGTACCGAATCGCCACATTGATCGAATGTATATCGGATATACGACAACTTTACATTACCATTTTCATTTGGGTACTTTTAAGTTCAGGAATCGACCAACAGTACTGAAACATCAACACGAAATGAAAAATATTAATTCAATCGATAAAAACTAAAACGCCCGAGATAAATCAAAACCGACAAGATTCAACTGCCACACGAACGCCGATTAATCGGATAATGCACAGTATTTATTTGTCCTCGCGCGAATCCATTTTTTTGCGTTATCGTTAGTCAAACTATTAGTTGATCTTTGTTTCACATTATCCTTGATATTATTTTTTCGTTTTACTTTTTCGTTCAGTTTTTCATGTATCTCTTTGCAGCGTGCCCCGACGAGTTGATCAAAGATTTGTCGACGGTAGCTAGACACATTAAGACACTGAAAGAGATCAACATCGCATTCATACCCTACGAGGAACAGGTAAAGGATTAAAAGTTGCAAGGAGACGAGAGCTCACGTGGTTTTTTTTTTCTTCTCTTACTGTGTTTTCGCGGAGACTTCGGCGAGTTAAACGAATACGAAAATTTGAAAAAAAAATCCTTTGATACAACTCTTCGGCGAGAGTCGTTATTGGAGTTTGCAGCTTGAATTAAGTGTTTATTTATGAATTTTCTTACTCGTTTTCGCAAATTGAATAACTTCTCGTCTCGAAGACTCGCTTGAACCTCCTTAACGTGCTGTCGGGTGACGGTGAAACGCACTCCACCTCTTTTTCGCGTTCATTCCCACCATCTACGTTCGTTTTGATCACCTCGTTTATCCCGTGTTACACACAATACTTGTACGTTCGTCTGGCAATACTCGCACTCTAACGAATTTTGTCGAATTAACAAGCAACGAAGGCATTCGATGCGCGTCGGAATCATTTTAACGAGACGATAATACACAAAAAAAAAACACAAGCACGTACTAACATTTGGAATGCATTGATGCTTGCACTCGTCCAGTGTGCCCGGAGGAGCTGTTCAATGAACTCTGCAAGTCCCTCGCTGCTAAAAAGATCAAAACCCTCAAAGAGATCAACATCGCGTTCCTGCCTTACGAGTCGCAGGTGACGAAGAATCATCGCTCGTAAAACCCTTCGATGTCCTCTGGAAATAAGTTTCATCGTCCGCTTTGCCGTTCGCGGATTGTTTCTATCTTGTACATTTTCCGAGACTAAAAAAAACCGGAAACTAGAAATTTTAGCAAATTTTCTCATGAAATTATGACGATTGTGGAGAGAAATTGAATCTTATTCCCAGAAATTGATACCCAAGGTCATTTTTAATCCTGTGTCTTAATAATAAATTGCCCATTACAAAAATAGATATTTTATTAATTTCATTAAATACAATCACGTCGAGACACAGGATTAAAACAAAAACCACTATTTATCGTTGGAACGCTAATTCTGTTTTCTTCCGAATTTTGTCGTTTTTTTATTCTTCGTTTCATTGTTCGCATGCAATTTTCGAATGGATACCGAGAGCACTTTCATTTCTCTTCGACGATCAACAAAAAGATTAGTAACATCAAAGATCGTCCTACAAAAATCCAGTGGAAAATAATCTTTAGATAATTTCATTTGATTTGCAACAATTGTATCTATTTTCGGCGCAGAATATTTTGTAAATTTATTTAGATCAGATTTGCAATCACGCAATTGATAGATTTAGATAAGCGAAATTGTTTATCCAGCGTTGCAAGTGCCCTGTTAATTTCTATCAACACTCCAGATATCTGTGTCGTGACGCTATTTTTCCACTCATCATTGCTGTTGTCGTTAAATTGCTTTATAATTTATTTAGTGCCCGCTTAGTACGCGCCATATTAGAATTAGAGAGTATGTTTTTACGATTTTTGTTGTCGCGCAGGTCTTTTCGTTGGACTCCCGCGAGACTTTCGCCTGTATGTACAATCCTTCGTTCATAAACTTGAGAAACGCAAACATGGAACGTATCGCCGAGCAGATCGCTACACTCTGCGCGACTCTCGGTGAATATCCGTCGGTCAGATATCGAAGGTACGTCGCTTCGACCGCACTGGAAGCATCGACAGAAGCTCGGTGAATTTTGAATCGGTTCGTAAAAAAAAATATGTATAATAATGGAAATGCTGCTTTTGCTTCAGCGACTTCGACCGCAACGTGGAACTGGCTCAAATGGTCCAACAGAAGTTGGACGCTTACAAAGCGGACGAGCCGACGATGGGCGAGGGACCCGAAAAATCTCGCTCTCAACTTCTCATTCTCGATCGCGGCTTCGATTGCGTATCGCCGCTTTTACACGAATTGACGCTTCAAGCGATGGCTTACGATCTTCTCGAGATCGAGAACGACGTCTACAGGTATGAAGACTCGGATTTTCTTGCAGAAACGAACGTCAAGCTAAACGACGGACGGTTTAACGGATTGTAATTTTTTTTATCAGGTACGAAGCGACTGCGGGTCAAGCCGAGAAAGAAGTTTTGCTCGACGAGAACGACGAACTGTGGGTCGACCTTCGTCATCAACATATCGCCGTTGTATCGCAGTAAGTATAGGAATTGATGCGGTGGACAAACGTGAAAAAAATGTTAACCTTATTATCCCAACGATTCGCTGATAAATGAAATCATCGCGGAAAAGGCCGTGTGAGAATGTTGGAAATGAATTAATAAGCCATAATCGACGCACGTTCGTCTCTCTCTATTGGTTGTTTTTGTTTTCTTTCCTACGCACCCAGAAACGTTACGAAAAACCTTAAGAAATTCACGGAGTCGAAGAGAATGCCGCAGGGCGACAAGCAAAGCATGAGGGACCTATCGCAAATGATCAAAAAGATGCCGCAGTATCAAAAGGAGCTTAGCAAGTACGCGACTCACTTACACTTGGCCGAGGACTGCATGAAACGTTACCAGGGCAACGTCGACAAATTGTGCAAAGTCGAGCAGGTCACTGAACAATGAAATTAACACAGAAGCGCATGAACTCAGTAGAGGTATTGAATATTTTTGTAAGGAACGCGGTAAAATAATGCTTTCTTTTTTCTTCATTATCAGGATCTAGCAATGGGCACTGACGCCGAGGGCGAGCGTATCAAGGATCACATGCGAAATATAACGCCGATTCTGCTGGACCAAACTGTCGTGAATCTGGACAAATTGCGCATCATCGCGCTCTACGTTCTGAGCAAGAACGGAATAATGGATCAAGATCTCAATCGTCTGGTGCATCACGCTCAGATATCTGCCGACGACAAGCAAACCATCGTCAACATTGCTCAACTCGGCGTTAATGTCGTCGTCGATGTGAGTTTTCCACCTATTCAGATTACTTTTCTCACAGCTTTTTCCGTATTTCTTTCCGTTGTGTCACACTTTTGGATCTAGGGCTGCGATGAATTCGTAACTTTCACGAAATCGTACGTATTTAATCAAACTATTTGTCGATTTCAGGGAAATCGTAAGAAAATGTATACCGTGCCCCGCAAGGAGCGAATTACCGAACAAACTTACCAAATGAGCCGTTGGACTCCGGTGGTCAAGGATATCATGGAAGACTCGATCGAGGACAAACTCGACTCAAAACATTTTCCGTTCTTAGCCGGCCGCGCGGCTAGCTCCGGATATCACGCACCTGCGAGGTATGAGCCAAGGTCACTGTCATGAAGGACTTCGCGCGACGGTAGTCCGATACCGTGGACTTGATTTATTTGAAAAAATTGTTTTTTCTCAGCGTGCGATACGGACAGTGGCACAAGGACAAGGGACAACAAACCCTCAAGAACGTACCGCGCCTCATCGTCTTCATCGTCGGTGGCGTGTGCTTTTCGGAAATACGGTGCGCGTACGAAGTTACGAATGCGATGAAGAACTGGGAAGTCATCATCGGTTAGTTAACTATTTTTCATCGCTACTTGCTCTTTCCAAATAATTTTAAGAAGCCGATAATAATACGAAATACTTAAAAAACTAGTACATTTTGATGAGAAAAAGGTTTTCTGTCGAGTATCGTAGAACACTTTTTTTGTCAGGTGTGAAAATAGCGTTTGACTTCGCGCTTCTCGCAGAGAGTGAAATGAAATTTTATTTTCCATCGTTTCGCATTCTGCGCTCACACGGTCACCTAAGATTCTTTCGGAGCAGTGTGGCCTCAATATTGAAAACGGGAATCAATAGAAAAAAACAGCAATTGAGAAAGTGTCCATATTATTTCATTTCTTATTTAGTTGTCAATAACACCGAATGAAATGTATTTTATGATGTTGCAGGATCCTCGCACATAATAACACCAAAATCTTTTCTGTCGGACTTGAGCAAGCTCCACGTGTAAACGAGCAAAAGAAAAGAAAACAAGAACAAAAAAATCGACTGATAAAATATATATCCGCGTAACGAGAATAGAAAATGGGTTTGACCGCGCGACTTGCTATTACCACATTAACATCGAAGCTCATCAGTACCGCCAGCGTATCGTGAAACCGTAAAATAATATAAATCGTATACTAAAGTAAATGCTCTTCACATAGAACCGAAAAAAAAATATTCCGGATGATCGAAAAGTATGATTTTCTCAACGAGAAAGTTCGTGGAATTAATGTAAAAACCTAGATAGTTATTCGGGCATCGCATCGATCGATATGTGCACCCGAATTTGATTTTTTGAAATATTTTTTCAGTCGTAATCAAGCAAGGCACTGCCGAATTTACTGAAGTGCCTGTTCGAAAGTACCTTTTTCCGCGAGCGTTATGCATTTTTTTTCTCTTCTGGTAGTACTGATGGAGCCTCGTAGTTTGCGACGCGCAATGTGGCTCGATTGGAGGCATAGCGAGCAATGAATCGAACCGAAACAAATATGCAAAAACGAATGACGATGTGCCCCGTTCAATCGTGCATGTCGATAATTTTGTCGCGCCGATTGGCCGTCTTCTCGGTGTTTTTGTAGAAAGATAATTCGCGATACGCAAGTGTACATTATTCCTCATTTGTGTTGCGTTCGTTCTTGCTCTTGTATATGCCGCGACTTGTAATAACGTAGATCAATTCTTTGAGTGTTATCGCCCGACCGGAAGGCGAAATGAGAATTAAAAAATTAGGTGAAGAAATTTATCGAAGAATCACGATTCACGGATAAATATTCGTCGAACTGACGATTCGATCGACGACTCGTCGATATTGTCATTTTGACTGATTGTTTTCTTTTTTTTGTTCATCTCGATGGAAATGATTTATGGGTGAAAGATGCTCCGACGTGCAGGAAACAACGGCGGCTGAACGATCCGATTGGATTTGTATCGCCCACGGAGTACGAAGAGAAACGCCAGAAAGATGCGTGATAGACGGGAATTCGAATGAAGAGCCACGAGGATCGAATTCCCGGACCCCTCAAAAGTGGGATAAACGACGTATTAATCTTACGTACTTATATATTCTCGATCTGTGCACGAATAATTGCAACAACAAAAAAAAAAACAGCGAGCGCTATCGCAACTTCTGTCGATAGAATCGTCGAGGTGATTCGAGCTTTTCTTCGGGCTGTAGTGCGAGATCGAGTAACAATCTCGCAATGGGCCACAAACGTTGAAGTCCCTATCGCGAATAGCAACCTCGAAACTATCGAATCCGATAAAACGATAATTCTTATTTTCATTCGTACATTGATATCCGCTGTTTATTTGGATGTATCAGAGTTTTTACGAAACTCCCGTTGCGTAGATAGAACAGATTAAACGAATGGGTCGCGTCGACGCGATTCAACATTCCGCTGTTGGTTCGAAGACGAAGAATTCGAAGAAGTTTGCATAATAAGAAACGATGGAAAACGGAATGAACGAAAATGTAAACGCGAGAGTTGCATTTCAATAATAACACTTAGCCTCAATTAACCAATTAGCACTCGCTGATCAATTGAATAAATAGCAATTCGTCGATTAGAATGACCGCCGATTGAGACGGTAAAACGGAGACTCTAATATCGTAGGGGATCACTTTTTTGGTCAATGGAAGTTTGCCTGTTACCTTGATCGTTCGTAACTTAAATACAGTATGTTAATTATTATTACAGTTGCCAGTTGGATCATAGCAACATTATTATTATTATTATTATTATTATCATTACTATAGAGTTTACGATATTTATAAAATATATATATATATATAATATATGTACGTAGTTGTGACCCAAACGAAGTGTTCCGCTTATAAAGGCCTATGCATCTCCGTGTATATTAGAATCTGTCGTATTTATTATCCATTCACGATATCCCGATATCCTCGTCTCTACAGCGTTATAAACGTATTCTAATCTCCGATAGGGGCGGCTATAACCATTTTTATGCTGGTTTCATTGTATTTTCACCGTCAACTTTAATGGCGCAGCTTCCCGACAAAGGTGCTTTTATGTCCGCCTCAAGAGATTAAAAAAATTCATTTTTTTTCGAAAACAAAAAAAAAAAAGCTGGATCGAAAATCGAGCCCTCACGAAGGTACCGTCGCCCCATAGGATTCAATTGCACGTACTCGCTCGCTCGGTTCTTCCCCGATATCTTCGTGTAACGCGGTTCGCAATCTAAATCTTTAGTCGTGTTGATACTCGTTGCAAAATCGTCAAATGTGTTTCGTGAAATTGCTTGTTTTTTCGATAAGATTATCGGTCTTACGGGGTCAGAACGAAACCTGACCCTGTAAGAAATGCCGCATAATTCTTGCAACGAGACGATACAGATTCAGTAGTTCGGTCGAATTAGCCGACGGCGATCGAGAATGTCCGAGGAAAAGAAAAAAATCATACTCGCCTACAGCGGGGGCTTGGATACTTCGTGCATCCTGCGGTGGCTGCGAGAAAAGGGCTTTCAAGTGATCGCTTATGTGGTAACGAGCGAATACATTAAATTCGACTTTTTTTTCGCATCGATACGATTCTGCGTAACAAAGAAAAACGTACTCTATTACCCAGGCGAACGTCGGTCAGGATGAAAACTTTGCGGATGTGGAAGCGAAAGCTTTGAAAATCGGCGCAGTTAAGGTAACTTATCGTTGGAACATTTTCTTAAATTTGTCCGAAACAATAAATACTTTGCAATGAATTAATAAAACGAATCAATCGTTGACTCGTGTCAAATATTACGACGATCCGATACGATTTTTGATGTTAAAAAATATTTAATAATAATGAAAATATTCAATATTTAATATTGGAATAAAAATATGATTTCATTAAAAATTCTTTAAGTTTAAACATCACCGAATATTATCTGGCGTCGACTTTCCCTCCTATTCGAAAGAATTCTCACTTGAGGCGAATCACGATCGTTGTTTATCAGGTAATCGTCGACGATTTGAGGAAAGTCTTCGTCACCGACTACGTCTGGCCAGCTATTCGTTCAGGATTGCTCTACGAGGGTAGATATCTTTTGGGAACTGCGTTAGCCCGGCCTTGCATAAGCGAGGGTCTCGTCAGGGCGGCGAGGAACGAGGGCGCTACAATAATCGCGCACGGCGCAACCGGCAAAGGCAATGATCAAGTTCGTTTCGAACTTTGTTGCTACGCCCTTTATCCCGAAGTCGAGGTAATTTTCTTTTGTTTTGCGTTCTCGTGGGTGAAATATCTGCGATTACGATCTATTCTTGTCGGATGAATATTTTCGCGCTATCGCAGATTCTGGCCCCGTGGCGGGATCGAACCTTCTTCGAGCGTTTCCCCGGTCGACCGGATCTGTTGGAATACGCTAAAGCGAATGGTATTCCGGTATCCGCGACCCCGAAGGAACCGTGGAGTACAGATGGAAACTTGTTGCACATAAGGTAGAATATAAAGTTCTAACGAATTCAAGAATAGCGGTGGCCGCGCGGGCGGTGCGCGGATTCGTCGATCACGAAAGTCAAGCAACATCGCTTGCGGTCAGTACTTGGATGGGTGACCGCTGAACCGCGCACTGGCAGGTGCTACAATCGCTAGGCGACAGACTAGTTTTTCTGAGATTTTGTGTACACTGAAGTAAATACTTTCGCGTATACACCGAAGAATCGTAAGAATACTGTACCGACACGGGTTTCCCGCAGTTTCGCCGTGGACACGGCGAATGCGGTGCAGCGTAGCTAAGATTGCTGTGAGCGCACGCTGGAAGTTGGCTAACTTAGCCAATTTATACTCGAATTTTAACATGTTTTACTTATTTTTTTGTATAATTCATATTCATCCGGGGAACCGCTCTTTGAATAATGAAAAAACAGTTACGTGATCTTTTGACACAGTTACGAGTCCGGTATTTTGGAAAACCCGGCAACCGCGGCACCGCAAAATTTATACCAGATGACCGCCGACCCGATGAACGCTCCCCTCGAGCCAGCGGAGATTGAAATTCATTTTTCGTGCGGAGTACCTTCGTCTCTCAACGATTTACGATCCAAAGCCACGTACGACGATCCTCTCGCTATCGTCGACTATCTGAACAAGATTGGTGGCGAGCACGGAATCGGAAGAATCGACATTGTGGAGAATCGATACATCGGTCTCAAGGTGACCAAAACGATCCTCGAAAATTTCATTTTTTTTTTTTTTTGTAATTTTATCAAATGCACTTTTTTAGTCTCGCGGTATATACGAATCGCCGGGAGCGAAAATACTGCACGAGGCTCATCTGGATCTGGAAGTATACTTGCTCGATCGCGAAGTCTCGAGAGTCAAGTCTTACTTGGCTGATAAGATGACCGATTACGTCTACAACGGCAAGTATCACAAACGAAGAAATTTAATTTTATTCGCCCTGAAAAATTATTGATCCAGAAAAATGTTTATTTGTTACTTTTCAAAATACATATTTTTTCAATTTCCTTCAACATGATTTTTTTAAAAAAGGTTACTGGTTCTCGCCGGAGTGCGAGTTCGTTCGCGAGAGCATCGAGGTGTCTCAGAAGCACGTGACTGGAAGCGTCCGCTTGAAGTTGTACAAGGGAAACGGTTTGTACAGTCCCGTCGCGATCGCCCTAAGGTTATGCGATATACCGCGGTCGGTACTAAAAAAAATGTTACAATTGTTTTGTATATTATTGAAAATCGAAGGAACGAATTTTCCTGAAAAAAAAATTCATTAGGACTTTTTTTAGCTGCTACAGTAGTATCTTGCCCATTGGATATTTCGCATGACCTTGAATAAAATTCTAATAAACGCAGAAAACAAAATTGCCCATTAATGTGTTTTCTCCTCAAACTTCAGTGTCGGTTATCGGTCGCCAGAGTCGAGTGTCCCTCTACAACGAGAGCCTCGTCTCTATGGACGTTCAGGGTAACTTCAGTCCCGAAGACGCCGGTGGTTTCATCCGCATACAAGCCCTGAGATTGAAGGAATTTTATCGTTTCAAGAAGCAGCACGAACGAAGCGCGAGCGACAAATGCGATCTGTAAAATGTAACGGGATGAGGCAGAATAAACGAAACGATGAAGAAAAATTCTCCCAATTGTGAAGATTATAATTATATATATATATTTTATTTATTCATTCATTTAATCGTGTACGCATTGTCTTAACAATATTAGTAGTATATACAATGATTTATCGAATAATCGCTAACGTATTCGGCAACACAAACGAAAATGTTTTCTTTTTATTTTATTTTTCATTCTTGTTTTTTCTTTAACTTTCGAACGATAGTCGGTAAATCTTCATCGTGTCACAAATATTCTTTAGGTAAATGGATGACACGATTTTTTTTATTTTGTTTTTGTTGTATTTCTTTTTTTTTTTTCTTTTTTTTTTCTTTTATGTAACTCTCGGCCTGCCTAACGTTCTATATATGTTTTTATATACATATATGAGACATGCAAAGATTGCAACCTAGGGAAGTTAATTCTTTATACGCATCGATTATCATATTATTTAAACGTTGAATCCTGTTTCTCTTTTTTTTTTTGTTTTGCTTTTTTCTTTTTGTCACACGCATCTCGTTGGTACACAGTACATATTCGTGAATACTTTTATAAATGAATGTTACGAATCTTCTTTTTTTTCACCCATATAGCACACTAATTACTATATAGATTATCGTAATCAAACGATTAAAATCTATTCCACGCTATTCATTTGACTGCACTACGTTAAATAACGAATTATTCGTGAAATTTCGTCGAAACGTCCGCGTGTCGCAACGAATCGTGACGATTTGTTTTTTTCTTTTTCTTTTTTTTCACTTCCGTCATTCGAATCTCGCGTACGTTCGTTAAAATTTGCGAGAGTCTCTTCGTTCAAGAGGATTCACGGAGCAACGTTGCGATCACAAACTCGACAAAAGTGTGACGTAGGAAAATTAGGGAAATTTGTGTGATATCGTGCAGTCAAAAATTCTTTTTTCCTCGCACTCGAGAACATCCAAGCGCCCCTTCAATTTTTAGCCATTTATTTTTCGTTTCATTCTCTTTCTTCTTCGTATCATTATTTATTTACAACCATTGTTTGTTTTTATTTATTCTTTAATTCTTTTAGTGTCCTATAGTTAGTAGTAAGTTTTTGCAGAATTTGTTATCATTTTTTGTTTTGTTTATGTGCCATTGGAGATTATGTGCGCCCGTGGGGAACTTATATAAAAAATTACTTTTGATACAGCGGTGTGATTTTGGTGTTACTTACGAAATTACGTTTTTTTTTTTTAATCGTTTCTTTCTTCTTTTTTTTATATCACTAAACTTACGCTGAGATCTAGTAGGTTACACAATCTGTCTATCGGCCTTCGTTATAATATTACAAACCTTATCACATACTGGTGTAGTATTAATATTTTTGTTGTTGATGTTGCTTTTTTTTTCTTTCATTTTTTTTTTCTTCTCGATATTGTTTATCATACATAGATATCTGTTATTTCATGGTGAACTGCTGCCAATGATTTTCTTTCTCGTATTTACAATTATGAAACGCAGTATTTTACAATCATAATACCTATTACACGTACCTCTTTCACTTAATAATTATCCTAGAGTCAAAAAACAAAATTCCATCCATGCTTCTCTCGAGAAATCTCAACGCGCGGAGCGTCGCCCGAATGGATTTTTCTTCGTCCCGTCGCTTCGAATATCTTCGGTCGTCCGCGCATTTGTCGACGCGACGGCTCATCGCTCAGTTACAAAAAGAAAAAAATAACGAAATATATTCCAACGGGCACGATTCGTAACGAGCGATTCTCTCGCGAATGAAATCGACCGATTTGCAAACGGACGCTCGAGAAGAAATCGACGAACGGGGATCGGAAGATATCGATGCGACGGAGAATCTTTTCGTAGGGTGATTCAAGGCCGCTTATACAATAATTCAACTGGAAGTCACAGCTCGCTTTCGACAATCGAGAGCGATACTCTTAACGATTATTTCGGCTCGAAATGAAAATCGAGGCCCGGCGATCGCTTCGTTCGGCTTCCGCGAGAACGGACGAAGAAATCGGCGAGGAATAACTTTCGAAAATCTTCGCGCAATCCTTCCGCGTACGGACTCGAAGCTTCCCTCATTGACCGATCCATTCGGGCCGACGATTCCGCCCACGAACAGCTCGAACTCTCCCGATTCGCGAGTACAACGCGAGCGCGAATGAAAACAATTTTTTGCGCGCTAAGCCCCCGACAATTCGCGCGAAACGAGTATCGCATCGCCTCGGTTATCGAAACGACGAGATCGGCTTTCGGCGAACAAATAAAACGAGTCCAAAACAATCGTGAAAACTGTCAGAGCGAAGAGCAATTTCTTTTTCTTTAATCAATTTTTCGAACCTGATTATGGTCGATTCAAAAAAAATGTCTAACCGGTCTTAAATTTTTTTTTTCCTGTATTTTGTAAGACTGCGAAATTTTCAGTTTCTTCATCTCTGACGATACCGAAATTATATTTTATCTGATCCAAAAAAAAATTACTCCGACAAAAATTATTAGCAAAAAAATTGCACGATCAGTGCGATTATAAGTTTGCCGACGAAATTCGGGAATGAGAGAAGGGGGGGAAATTTTCGAAGAAAAGTTGTGCCGTTTACGCCTGAAACTTTGCTCGCGATTCCGTCCTCACTGTCGCGGATGGATACACGACTCTATTTCCCTTCCTAGACCTAACGCTGTTGTTATATCATATTTATAGCTTAGCAACGCCTCGTTTACAAGTATCTTCACGAGGACGAACTTATATCCTTAAACTCTATACCTGACAGCCTAAGATATTAATTTTTCCCTCAACGCTCGCGAACGATATTCACACTCGCGTGGCTACGCGCTCTCATACGTAGATACACACTCGGACACGGACAGAACACCCACACACATACGAAAAAAGAAAAAAAAATGAAAAATAGACACCCGCGTTTAGTTTTAATTGTAGTTTACGTGGGTGTAACTTATACAATTCTTCAAGTACTTCTAGAACATCAATGCTTCAGATTTCTTCTAACACTGAATAAAAAAAACCGAAATTCTACATTTTTTGTAATTGAAAAAAGTTTCTTCGAAATTCCGATTGCAAGGCCTGACTAAACTTTCGGTGCGTATTTCCCGCGTGAACTTTCGACGATTGTCCGGTCGCGATGCGAAAATACACCCGATCAAACTAGCTGCCGATCGTCGAGAACGCGAATTAATTTTTAATTCATTCCATCCAAAGTGAAGTTCGACTTTTCGTTTGTTCACCAATCGTTAAATTATGCGTGCGGAAACGAAAAAAAGGATTTAAAGTATATATACCTCGTTTCTAGACCCTCGCGATATCTCGTCCGGGGTGTTTCGCGGTCGCGACACCGTGACACAGGATGGTCGAATTCATCGGAGTGTATTCCCGGGCTCGGCTTGGCAAATAAAAGATGAGAGCTTCGCCCCGTAGCGTCACGTGGGCGCGCGCAATAACGAGGGACACGCTAAAGGAATTGTTAGTTTCTACCGCTACGTCTCGTTGATACAACGTTAATGCTCTGGGAATATTTTTTTTATTATTTTCTTTCTTTTTTGTATCTTTTATTCCGTATTCTTTTTTTTTTCTTCTCTCTTGTAACATGTTAAAAAAACATTTATCACTATAAACTAGATCGCTCCTTCGTAACAATCTTATGGACATATTCGTGTATGTAACGTGTACTAGATCTGACTTGGTTTTTTTTATTATTATTTATCATTATTATTATTATTATTATTATTTTACAGTTAGATGTGAAATATGTTTATTTCCTGCGACGTTTATGTTTGCGAAACGAAAGAAGAAATAGTAGAAGAAACATAAACGTGCCTTCGACATCGTAAAGTCGAGGCGCAAAGAATAGAAGAACGAGGTCTCGCAATTTGGACGATCTATCCTCGTCGCCGTATCGACGAAATTGTGTATATATAATTATATATATATCGTAGTAACATTTTTTTTTAATTCGCGAAAAAAGGAAAAGAAAATTAATAATATACGAGCAGACGCGGCGAACTTTTGGGCGTCGCGAAAAGTTCGTTCGGCGCGCACATTGCACACACTGAAATAAGTAGTTTCGAGAGTTTCGACGAAAGACCGGCAGAGGCCTCTATATCTCGGTAAGTTCTTAAAAAAATAAAATTGTATCTGTTTTTGTTTTTTCTCTCTTTTTTTTTTCTTTTCTTCAATTCAATAATTTAATATTATATAGTTCACATAATTCAACTCTCATTATCAATATGATTGTGGATCGGTACAAGCTAAAGCCGCTAACAGACTATAACCTTCTAGATTTTTTTTTGCTTTTTTCTTCTTTTTACTTATTTTTTTTAAATCGTTTCTGCTGTTAATTTATTATTCCCCAAAATACTTGATTAAAATTAATCCCAACCGTACCAGCTCAAATTAATAGCACAATACGCAATCAACTTGAAACTTTTAGATTAATTATCAATATCAATTTTTGTACTTTATTTTCGCCAATTCAAAGAAAAAACATCCACCGTTGCGGATGTGCACGAGACAACGCGAGTTTTAATTCTCTTTTTAAATTTTTTTCCCGAACGATCTGTCGACTTTTCCGTAGAGATTGTAGCAAAAATTGAAAAAAAAAAGCAATTCGACGCAGTCGTAATCGGACTGCGAAGTGAGTGAATCAATTTTTTGTTTTTTTTTGTTTCTAAAGCGAACAATTTTCCGAAAGACTTACGAGTTGAGTTTCGCAGCCAATGAGGCTTCTCGGCCGTCCACGCGAGACATGCATCGCTACGGCACTGTAAAAAGAGTTTTGCCGACGAAAAAACGTATTCGATTTTCAATGCAGAACGGGAGAGCGAACATTTTTCGTTTCCGACAATACGGTCCGATGTTATTCAACGGGGGCCGGGATTTCGAGCGCAAAAGACAATGATGTCAGAAACTTTCATTTTCACGATTTTTTTTGTATTTCTTTCCCTTTCGTTCGAATTTTGCTTTAACGTCGATTGAATAATTTTTTCGTTTTTTTCTACCCCTCATCGCTAAGTGGCCTAAATTTAAGTTTTGTTCTTACGAGTACACGATTACAAACCACGTAAACCACGTCCATCCTAACACATACCTGGGATTAGGTACACCACATCGTTATATCTGATTCCGAACAATTGTTAGACGACGAGTTATCGAATCTTTTACACGCATTGTTTTTAAAAATTATTTTTATCGTAAAAACGCTATTCACCTTACTCTGATTATTCTCGTAATAATTGACAACTTTTTTTTTTCTCTACTTTTTTGTTTTGTTTCTAGAGTAAATCATATTCAATCGTTTATCGACGCTTCGTGTGGACGTTTCTTTCTTTTTTTTTGTTTAATCTTTTTGCTTTTTCGAGTTTTTCGGGAACTCGCAACAATGACGGAAGTTCCAATTTCGCGATATATCTCGCCCAATAGTCCACGATTGTGTGTTTTTTTGTTGTTCTTATTTCATCGACACGTTTGTATCTCTTCGCATATAGGTAATATTCTTGTGTTTGTTATTGACTAAACAAGCCTACCTATTAGTCGAGGATTACAAATAGTTTTTACGTATTCATAAACCGTGACAAAATTAATTTGCGTATTTTTGTTGTTTTTCTTTTTGTTTTTTCTTCGTTCAAATCATTAGTAAATAGCTAATAATTATAGGTATTATTGGCAGATAAACGGATCTACGTATTTGTTTGTTTTTCTTTTAATCTACCAACGATTAATGACTGAATGTGGAAAAATATAAAACTTAACTAAATGTACACAACTTTTATTCTTCATCCCCCTCCTTCTCATCCACGACCTTTCGATCCTCCCGACGCTCGACGCTTCGATCTGTCAATTTCATTCGCACAAACAATCACACACGTTCTAACATCGTCTCACGCAAATATCACTTATCATCTTTTGTTATTATTATTATAATTTTTTTTTTTGCAATATGTTTTTGTTTTTTTGTTATTTTTTTTTTCATCGTTTTGTTTCCAAATTTACATAAAGTACAAACTTATGAAAACCGGAAAATGTAACACAATAGTTCAGTGTGTAGCATCATCGAAGTTATCCTGTAAGTTATTATTTATCTAATTTACATGGTCACACTTGGGTGTCCGTCGATTACACAATCGCCTTCTGTCCTCTCGCGTCATTTAAAAATTGTATCGATATATATGTATATATTTATATATATATTTATCGAATCGCAATTCTTCACACACCACGTTTATTTAATTACTTTATTTATTTATTTATTCATTTTTTGTTTTTTTTTTTATCAGTGGCCCTCGCCTGTCCGAAAGTTGTCGGACGAACATTTTTCTCCTTCTTTCATTTTGTTCTCTACATAGTTCAGAATGATCACCCGTTGGAATGTCCCAACTGCACCACCGTTATTGGAAACCGCGCCGTTTCATTTTTTCATTACTATTCGTCGCGTTATCAATATCATTATTTATTCGTTAACGTTATTTGTTTGCTTGTTTTGTTTGTTGCTGTTGTATCGTTTTCTTTTTTAATTGATTATCGTTGATAATAATATATATTGACACGAGTCTGCGGTAATATCGTCCAGCGCGTCCAAACATTCGTCCAAGTCCTGCCCGGTTTCAGTGGGTTTATTAACAGCGGCGATTTGAAACATTATAATGTCTCCTCAAACGCAGCCATCAAATCACTTTGCATGTTCATGTCAATCTTGTTTGCCATCTGAAAATACAAATTATTCCTATTCTTTGGCGTATGTCCCTCACCCGACGATTTTTTTCTTTTTTTTTTTCGGGTGTTTTTTCCGTATACCATTCATTCTTAAGTTCTAATAAGGATACATTGATTCTAACAAGGGACTGGCATCCCGGAAGAACAGATTAAGCGTACGAAAAAAAAGACTCTCAGAGAATCGCCATCGGAAATGTTGAAAGGCTGGTTGAAAGTATTTCAATGAATCTGCGAAATTGCACCCGTTATCTGTTTCTCCGATGACCGTGATTCACAGCGCCATTGTATCGTCGGGTTTCGATTGTCTCTGAAACTCCTCTGTATCAATTTTCTCTCTCTTGTTTCAATTCTTCGAAACTCGACTTTACGATGGGCCTGGAAGTAGCTGTTATCGATAGGTATCGATCGCTTCGATGCCGGAATTCAGCAATCGTCGATAACCGCTCATATGTTCAATCCCTTTTTTCTCGTATCACCACGATTGTCAAAGAATTTTTATACCAATATCGTAGAAGCAAGAATAAGTATTTGAAAACGTTTGGAATGAACTTCATTGAGAGCTGTCTCAACTTTTATTGATGTAGATAACGGACATTGACTTGTCGAAAAAAAGGCAAATTTTGTCGAAGACAATCCCGAAGTCAACGAAACATTTTCTTCTTACGATATTCTTGCTCAATTACTCTTGTTTCTTAGGATAAGGAGTGTTTGAAAAAATAACTTACCGCTTCCCGCCGCCGTCGTTCCTGTTCCCGTAGCCTCTGACGTTCCCTCTCGGCCGCAGCTTTGTCCTGACCGGACGACTGACTCGGGCTACTGCTGTCCGTGTCGGTCGATGCTTTGACCTCCTCCGCTCGTGTCGTCTGCGTTATTCCCTGCGTCGCTTGCTGGTCGGTCACCGTCTTCATCACTTTGTCCAGCGCGTCCTCCTCCTCGCGTTCTCTTCTTCTCTCGTTCTCCTGACGTAGCCTCTCGCGCTCCGCCTGCTCCTTTTGCTGTCTGCGCATCTCTTGCTGCTCCATTAATGCCCGTTGCTAAACAAACACGAGAGTATCGATTAAGCCGCGAAACAAAAAAAAATGCCAATATTATTCAACAATTCCTACGGTTAAGCTGAGAACAAAATCGAATTTTTTCTCAACTGATCCGGAGGGTGACGAAAGAATGCATTTTTTTCATGAAAGGTACATGGAAAAAAGTCATAGAACAAAGTTACATGAATTACATCGAAGAAAAATAAATGAATCACATGTTTTCGTTATCTTTCAAAAAAACATTACTCGACAAATTGCCAGATGCAATGTCCGAAAGCGAATGAAGGCGGTCACACATGTTGCACGCGTGTAACAACCATTGCGTTCGGGTTGAGGAACTAAAATAATCGTCACTGTTAGAGATACTAACCCTGTCCTGTTTTTCTTTGGCTTGTTTCTTGAACGCCTGGAAAGAATCGCGTGCCGCACTCTTCATGCTGCTGCCCGCTGCCGACTGTGGACTCGAAGCCTGCGCCAACGACGACCACGAAGATGCGTTCTTAACATTTTGCTCCACAGTCTACAGAACGCAGGTATCAAAGATTTTTGTTTATTTCGACAGTACAAAATCAACGAGCAACAAAGCTTTCGTGGGCCAAGAGTGACCGAACCCCGGAAGCGTGAGATTCAACTTTCAGCGTAAATGATAAAGTATTTGTAAAAGAAAAACAAATGTATTTCATTATTCCATGGTTCGTACCTTGTTCTTAAAAGCCGACGCAAAGTTAGCTGCGGGATTCTTAGAGTCGGGTGGCGTCATCTTCTTTTCGGGCATTATTTGGGAGCTCGAATGATTGCTCATCGGCGGCATTCCTAGTGCGCTCATTTCTGCAAAAAGAGCTCCCGCTAGAGCAACGACGCGTTTGAGGGAACGATTAGTTCAAGCGGTTAGTGTCGGTGATGCGGTGCCTTTTTTTTTTAATAAACAATTGCACACTGGGTGAAGAAATGACGGTGAGGAAGAAGAAAACACGATAGCTATGCACATTAAGCGGAAAGATTCGTTCAACCCTTTGCCCCGGCGTATCACTGAATTTATGCGCCAATCCTTTAAATAACTATTTGTCCCAGAATGTCATACTCATTACGAAAAAATTAAAATATAAATAAGCACATCGACTTTCTACATGACGAGTTATTCATTGTTGTTCAATAACAAGTTAGAGTCTTGTCAATTTCGGTTCTCGTCAAAATTTTCTCGAGAATGATAATTACGATCCAATTTTTTTTGCGCGATATCCAGTGAAGGATTTGTAAATACACGAGGCGAAAGCTCAGCGAACAATGGGAATTCCACAAACGATAAAGGAACGAAGATGAAGGTCGAATGATATAAAAAGCTCACCGTCCATCGCTTTGTGAGTCATTTGCGACTGCGAGATAGGCATAGGCTTTTCCTCCTTCTTAATGGGAAGCTGCGGTATCTGCATCTGCATTCCGACCATTGGCAGAGGATCGAATATCGACGCCATGCCTCCCATATTGATGCCGGTCATGTTCAATCCCGGTATGCCGTTGTTGTTGAGCATGTTCGGTGGCGAATTGTCACGCTTGACGTTCGAAAAGCCATTCGAGTGCTGTTGCTGTTGCGACATTGTCATGTTGTGCGAATTCTGCATGTTCGTCAGTTGCGACGTCGTGTTTATTATGTTTTCCAATTGATTGTTTATCGCCATGTACGGACTCATCATGTTGAGATTGCCGAGATTCAAGTTCGACGCCATGCTCGTTGGCATCATGTTCAATGGATTCTTCATGTCCGCGAGTAAATTCATGCTCGTATTGTTCAACGTCGGATGGCCGGCTTGATGTTGCTGCTGCTGTTGCTGCTGTTGTTGCACGTGTTGCTGCGCCTGTTGCTGCATCATTGAAACGTGCGGATCTTTCTTCATATTAGTTAACGTTTGCTCCAGCGTCGTGTGGGCCGTCGTTATGGACGCTGTGTTGAATTACGTAATCGTTTCAATAATTAAGATGCTTTCTCGTGTCCTAAATCGATAATAACAGTGCTTGCATAGTACCGGACTTTTCGTTATTTTGCATATTGTTTCTCTACTTTGCTGTTCGCTTCTACAGTTTTTATATGGTTACGAGATTCCGAAGAATCGGATAACATGCTAGCTGTTTTTTTTTTTGTCATTGATGATTGTTTTCATGGTATAGTACCTAGGGCTGCGTTGTAGGGCTGCATGAGATCCCCTGGTTGCTGACTCAAAGCCGTGCCATCGGTAGGCCCGGGCAGGGCATTCACGCTCGGAAAGGTACTAACCGATGTCGGTGGTAGCGGTGCCTGCGGCACTATCGGCGACGTTACCACGGTGTTCGTGTTCGTCGGAGTTACGCTCGGCGGCGGCGTCGGCACGGAAACCGACGGGGTCGGCGGATTCGACGTCACCGGCGGCGGTGGTGTTGTTTTCTTAATTGGCGCCGCCGTTGCCATTGCGCTTGGACGTTGCGGCTGGGCTGGCATAGACGCGTGACTCGCCACTGGCAATCCTTGACCGGACGTTATCGCCGCCACCGCGATCGGTTGCTGCTGCTGGCTATTGCCTCCTGGCGGAATCACTAACGGCGGGAACGTTTTTTTAATAATTGCGATATGAATAAATCGAATCGCTCCGAAGTAGCACAAAGTAGTTCAAAGAGATGAGTAAATAAGAGCTGCACACGCACTTTGGTGTTCAATCTTATCCTTAAGTTTCAGTAAAATTAGAATTAGAATCGTTGCCGATATCAATGAGGAATCAAGTTTGGATTTTTTATGCCAGGACGGATCGGTTCAAACGATCTCACGAGTGCTTTTTTCAATGTTTAACTCGCATGTGCTATTATCTGGCGGTGACAGTACTGGTCAATTTTTAGAATTTACTCTAGAACAACGTACAAAGATTTATTGGCGTCAAGGTCATTCAAGAAGACCGTGAATTGTTCTGAATTTGTCGTTCGAAGTCTCTCGCTAAAACGTCTAACGCATTATTTTAACTGTTTCCAGATTCCTTAACATCCTTGTGTGCTGAAGTTTTGGTTTTATTACAATTAAATTAAGCTGAGTTGTTGACACGGTTTCGCGGCGACAAAGACGACGGGCCGCCCAGACTATGGCGTTCGAGAGCCGCGTAAATGGCAAAAATCTGGAACGTGCTATTCTATGAAATATCAAGAGATGCTGCAACGGCCTCGACGCCAAGTACTTGTAAAACCCGTATTTTGGAAGGCGATTGTCCTTGGCATCGAATTATGGGAAACAATCATAGTGAAACTAATCAAAGCATAGTAAATATCTTCCAATAGACTCTTCGTATTTAGCGATAGACAATTTTGACCCAATTGAACATCTTTGATGTAATTAATTGCAGTATTATTGCCGAATGCCGTTTCGGTCGGAATGAATTCAATACGTTCTTGCATACTTCACAGTCGCGATATGAATAGTACGAAGTTTTGGTTTCTGACGATATAATTTCGAAATTACAAAAACGATCGAGGCATACCTTGCTCCGTGGGAATAGTATTAGGCTGAGTTACAACTGGTTTTGCAACTGGTCCCGTAGAATTAGACGTCGGCTGATTATTCATCAGAAGACCTCCGGTATGGTTTAGAGCGGCGGGTGCCTACAAAGTATTTTGTAGTATTGTAAGAACGCAATTGATTGAAGACCCAACAATTGAACTACATTCTAAATCTTCATTGCGATGACAGAAAAAAAATGATAAACGTTTTCAGAGCATACGAAAGATTCGCTCGATCGACTTCTCTCAAATATGAAAAAGACAAGCCACTTATTAATTCTATCTTACCGGTGTCACGACGGGATTTGCGGGTTGCACCGGTGGCGCACTGGGCGTGCTCTTCTTAGCTTTTTTTCTGGGCGCTCGATTCGTCGTATTTCCTGTAATTCAATGTAACCCATGCAACTAACAGTGAGTACGTGCATTAAAGGACAATAATTTCCGGCCTCGACACAAGTGCCGAAAAACAGTCGTTCGTTTGTCGACGTTCGATGAGCTAGTGAAATGCCGTACGGTGCATAGAGGATACCAGCCATGTGAGAACAAAAAAAAACGATAAACTACAATAATAAATAAAATAAACGGAAAAAAAACACGTAGAAGACGGTCGCGTCGTCGGACGCGAAGAACAAAAATTAAACAACATCGAGCCATGTATTTTCTAATAGATTTTATTTATATACTTATATTATAATTGTATCACTGTGTACAACAATGTTAATTTAAATATCTCAATTGTATGCTTCTTATTTTCATTTTCTTTTCATTTTTCTTTTTGTGGACTTTCATCTCAAGGTTTTTGTTTATGTTAAAAAATCTTAATGCGCAAAACAATTTCCTTTTTTTTCCTTTCTCTCATTCTACACAAAGTCAATTATATTTTCATTCATGTTCGGCGAATGACCGTGTGTGCACGTAAGTATGCATATCACAACATACACAATTACATACATCCACGAGGCCATACAGCCCGCTCTCATGCACACACATACACCGACCGCAGACTGAACATATACATACATATGATATATAAATATGTTCATCGTATTTATACTCATATATATGTATGCGGGGATCGCGCGCCTGGGCTTCTTTTTCTGTTACTAACAAGATAATAATAATGATTATTATTAATTTTGTTTTTGTATTTCTCTAACTCATGTTCGTTTTTTTTTCTTTCCTCTCGTCACTTTTGCCGAAGGACGAACGTAGTAGTGATGCGTGTTTTTTTCTTGTGGTATTTTAACGGTGAGATGATTATAAAACAAAAAAAAACGTTGACTACGAAAAAGGAAAGAACCATCGAACCACAATATATCTTTTCTCCGCATAGTTATCGTATAATCGTAATCATATTAGGATTAATTAATGTAAATAAAAAAAAAATGAAAAAAAAACTTCACATAAGTGGTACAATTATGGGCTCAACTTAAAACGTGGATGATTTTATACAAGTTTGACAAATATGCTTGTACGTGTAATTAGGTGTAGTAATTCATAGTCGAAGCTAGGCACAGCATTGAGATCGGTGGCGAAAGACTCCTGCTCGGTGCATTGAACTATTATTGTTTTTTTCTCTCTCTCTTTTTACTTTTTACAATTCGACTGTACACTAAGCTCGCGTGATTTCGTTTCGTTCTTGTCAGTGCTCAGAGCACGAGCCACGAATTATATGTCTGACAATGCGCAAGCGAGGAAAGAAAATGTTTTCCATAGAATTTTAAAAAATCGATTTTTTTCTAACATGAATTTTTTTTTTTTTTTCGAATATCGATTCGACGTTACAAGAAATAAAGAACGAGAACGAGTAGGAGAAAAAAAGAGAAACACAACGAGAAGGAGTTCCAGCTTATCTTAAATTTATATAATATATAACGAACTGGACCACCAAATGAGCCAATCCCGACTCTACAAACGCGCGATCGAGATCCAACGAATCTTCACGCAATCGGTCTTTTTTTTTCTCATATTTTCCTTTACCTCCCTGTTTATATATGCACTTAGAAAAAGCTGTCAACGCGTATCAATTCATCGTTCTTTATTATTTATTTATTTTTTTGTTATTTTAGTTTTTTTTTTTGTTTTTTTGTTTATTCTTATATCTTCACTCGTGGATGTATCTTATCGTCTACTATTAATATTTAATGATATATTAGTTTTTACTATGTACAAAACGCGTATGCTTCTTCATTCTGTTTAATTATTTTTTTTTGTTTATTCAATTACCGCCGATACCGATTATCCCACGATACGTACAAAGGGGGAGCGGGGGGGGATTCTGTGTGAAACCTGTACGGAGAGTAGTCGGCAAAATATATCATCAGTTGATTATTATAAATAAAGAAAAAAAAATATATTTTATAGTAAAATATTCAGGTAATTGAATTCTGTTTCACGATCGACTGGAGCGGTGACGATCTTCGAGGGAAGAATGGAGTTTCGTTCTGAGAAGAGATACTTGGAGAATGTATGTGTGTATGTGTGTGTGATTGTTGCTTTTTTTTTTCTCTTTATCTTTTTACGTTTACTTAGAGATATAATAGAAAATCACGCTACACAAATCGATTCGGAAGGCAATATGAAAAATGTATTATGAAAAATGCCCTATACCTCGTTTTACAAGCTAATGGTGATTGTGTCTTAATAGATGTATGTTTCCTATCTAATTTATTAAACGCCGTCAATTTGTTTTTTTTGTCCCTCTTTTCTTTGCCCTCTCTTCAATCATCGTATTTATTAAATATATATATATTTTTTTTCCCGAAACTTAGCATACTCCAACTAATGAAAATGTTCGACTCGTCTCATTCACTTTCGATACTTTGTGAAGAATTCAACAAAAAAGAAAACGGGATTTCGTCGAGGAAAGAAAAATCTTCTGTCCGTTGCGTCCCTATCTATGCTAAATCCTTACAGTTTTGCGTATTTTATTAAATTTTTTCTTAGTAATCGACGAACACTTTATTCTCCCGATCAAACCGTGGTTTTTCTCGGATTTTTGTTTCGATTTGTTTTCCTTTGTTTTTTTTTCTCTTCTTTTTTTGTTAATTTTTATTAAATTTGCCTACATTGCTTTTCCGCGATCGGTACATTTATCAATCGTTAAGTACGCTGCTGAGTGCAATGATTAATGATACTTTTTGTTATCAATTTTCTTTTTCATTCGGCTTTAATCGAGCGCAACCGAATTCACCCTCCGATTGTTCATTGTTCGGTTGTTACTCTTTCTTTTAATGTGAATTAATAATGACGATAAGTGAAACTAAAAGGGATGTCCCGCGCTCGAACGAAGCACCGTAGAATGTTTCACACCGGTTTACGTCCGTAATAAACTTCTTATGCTTACAATTGATTTTTTTTTCTTGCTTTCTTTTCTTTTCACGTGTATATATGTATAAGAAATAAATTTACATGATATTCTCAACAAAAAACGCTATCATGGAGCAGACATTTACACATAGAAATATAAAAACAAAAATATTCCTAAAAATGATATCTTGTCGTTCAAACTCGTATAAAATGTTTGTTTCTAAAAAGAAAAAAATGTGCTTCGATAGGACGGGTTAAAAATGAACGTCTCTGTTTCGTGTAGTTCTTTATGTTTCCTTTCCTTTTTTACTCCGCAAATCTCAATAATCCAGGACTACATCGTAAACTGTGAACTATTCGTTACTGTATTTTCTTTTGTGTTCATTAGTCTGTGTGTGAGGCGTGAGTGTGGTTGTGTTATGTTATTATTTTGCGAATGGTAATCGCTATATATATATATATATATGTATATATAATAAAAAGAAAATAATTATCCGTACAAGTAGCATCTGGGTTGTTCCGACGAGGCATGTAAAACCATACCAGACATTCAAATCATTATTGTTACAATAACAATGTTCCAAAAATTCGAAGAAAAAAATGAAGGTGACAGGATTCGTGTTTGTTTTTCAGTTTTTTCTTTCTTTTTTTTTCTCTGTCGCTTTCATACAACTCTCCCATACTGATGAAGAAATTGACAATTAATTACCGACGAAGGAGCAACTAGTGGTATAAAATAGCATGATCATACGACGGTTAGCCGGAGCAAAGCTTAGCGGAGTGCAAACAATGTGTTTGGAGGCCAGTGCGCCTTATTTTTTTCATTTTTTATTTTGTTTTCAATTTTTTTCTTTACCTCAATGGACAATTATTTTCCTTCGCCTTCGAATTTTCTCTGTCTCGCTCTGTGTCTTTTTCCGTTATTTTCGCTCCGTCATTCCTTCTTTCTTCCCTCGATATCTTAACTTTCTTCTTTTCCCGCAAATCTCGTTCGGTTTTCTAAGTTAAAGATGTGTTTGTCGATCGAAAAAAAATCATTGAATCTACAGAACGAGGTTGGTCGCGCGGCGCAACTTCGGTCCTCGTTTGACTAAGCAATTCCTATACAGAGATAAACACATCTCGTTACTTCGATATCGGCAATTTCTTCTCTCATTCAATCATCTCGATAACATTGATTATTCTATAAGAAAAATTACCTAAGATGCCTATGACTTCGGGTTTTGAGCTCTTCTTTTATTCTTTTGTTTCTACTGAATTTCAGTACAAACTCTTTTTCGTATTATTTACTTCTTCAATCGTTCGATCGAAATATTTGACGTATTCGTAGAAACCGTTTGTAAATCCTAGTAAAAAAAATTTATAAATATTGAACTTGATTGTCGGAGAAAAATTCGAGGAATTTTGATTTCGAAGTAACGAGAGAGCGAGTCATACGTGTTCTTGTGGCCTGTACATCGCAAAGCAAATCTAAGTGTACAGCGCTATCATTTTTCTGGTTTCACGTTCTTTATTTTTATTTACTACATTCCCGTTACTCGTGAGAAAAATTATTTGAATGACTTGAAGAAGAAAAGAAGCCCTCGATCAAACCACAACAGTTGTCCAGAGGCCTTGCTGCGTCCGAATATCTCGTTATGGAACATTATTCTTTTCGATCGCAGCAGCAACAGCGGTTATTTATTAGTTCGTCAGTCGCTAATGATCAAAATTGAAACGATACACCGATGATATCGTTCAAATCCAGCCACCAACACACATTGTCTGCATTTATTCCCGTTTTTTTAATTTTTATTCGTTCATCTTTGCTGTATTTATTTTATTTTTTACTTTCTTTCTAAAATCGTTATTCACTATCATTGCCCTGACTCGAGTCTGCGAGGTGTGAACGCGCGAGAGCATAACTTTCCCTAGCATTTATCTTGAATCGAGTGAAGTTCCGCACGCGTGTTGAGTCTGCTGTTTGTACGAGACGCAGTTTCGGGCGCGCCCAATGTTCAGGTTGAAAAAAAAAAAAAAAAAAAGGAACAGATCGCCGCACAATGTGTGAACATTGAGCGGGAGTTGAATAATGGGTACATCTCGTTAAACGGTACCATAGGCTCACCGATCTGAGTAAATGATACGATCTAAGTATTATATGAATGAAAGATAAACCGATGGCGTGGTAAATATAAATTTATGGCGTTCGAAAGAGAAACACAGTGACACAATTAAACGCTTCTGACATCTTATGAATTAATACGTGTAAAATAAACAATTAAGTTATTTTTTCGTTTGGTTTTTTTTTTACTCTGTCAGTGGATTTTTTTTCTTTTAAGCTTGCTCGATGTTGTTTTCAGGATTTTCCTTTTTTTTTGTATATGCAAAAGCAGTCTCGGAGTTGCCGTTGAAAGTCTAAAGCTTTGACGGCACCGGATTTTCGACACCGCAGCCTCTCGTGTCGATTTCAAAAATATTATACGGTCTTCTTTTTTGCGTTTTTTTCTCTATATTTCAGATGAGAAACTACGATCGTGTTCGAATTGCAACGGACGACGAAAGAATCGAGGCTGCGGTGGGAAAAGCACGATGGATCTTGAAAATCGTCGCTGAATTTCGACTTTCAAGGAACACAGTGGTGGAGAGAGATTCGTCAGCATCAACGGGTCAAGAGACAAAAGAACGAATCCAATGATATTCGTCGATGAATCAATAACAATCATTTTGTAAAATAAGCTGGCATGGCATTTATGGTATCCTCTAAACACAGTCTGCACTCCACTAGCTCACCTTGGTCTTACCATTTACACTTTTCTTTTCCCATCATTTTTCGTAAAATAAAAAGGAGAATTTCTTTTTTTTGTTGTTGTTCTTAGGCTATTTTTTTGTCAAGTTTCAAATGTAGTGTCCAGTATCGTGCTAGATTATTTTCTATCTCGTCATTCATCACTGTCGCCGTTCAAATTTTTTCGTGTAAAAAAGAAGAAAGTTCTTTTGAAGATTTTTTTTCTTAAGTGAAACTTGACACTCGATTTGCACTTGAATCGATATAACGCAGCTCTTCAAGCCACGTCATTTTAACGCCGTCCTAATAAATATAATATTGTAGTAAGAAACATTTCATTTATCATGAGAAGATATTTGCGATGCGTTTCTTTTTTCTTTTGTTTATCTTCGCGCAATCGTCGAGAGTGATTCGAATAATCGTCGTTCTTTTTTTCATTCTCGTTATATCGTTTAAATGTATTCGTAACGAATGAAAATACGAAAGAAAAGATTTAGAAAAAACTGCGACAAAATCTCTCTTTTCTTCTGTTTCTCGTACGTCGAAGGAAATGAGGTAAGGAATTTGAGAAAAACGTTCGCTCGACGAGATCGGATTGGATTAAACGGAATTTTATGTACACGCATTCGGTTATTGCAATCGATTCAGTAGAGAATAAAGGAGATATAGTACAATCCTGTCGCGAAAATTCTTTGACATGATGGTCGGGGACGAAAAAAAAGCGCGAACAAAAAAAAAGCTCGAATACTAGTCAATGTTGAGAAGACTCGTTTCACGTGCAAAATCGTCACGAAGTTGACTTATCTAACGGAATTTATCGAAGTAATGCCAAGCCCGGGATATTCGACTAATTAAAAAAAAGAATTCAATATATATGCTCTATATATAATTTTTTTTGTTATTACGCGAAGCACGAAGATACGTAGTTGAACTATATGGGCTAAAGAAGAGCATCCTCCAGTTCACAAAAGTTGCATTACGTTGAGTTCCGCGGCGAACCGGATTGCCTTTTTTTCTAATGCTCGTCAAACGCGTGCCAAAAACTTTCCAATTGATTTCTCGCGGGAAATTTAAGCTTAGAAAGAAAAAGTGTGCCCTATTGGAAATTCGTATGTGCACCACTTGCGACGTTTGTCGATAGTTTCGATAATTAATAGAGTCGATAAGTTTGTCTGTACGTATGTCGGACATAAATTAAACGCGAGTATGAGAGAAGAGAGGAAGCGAAGAGAGGAAAAGAAAAGGTGAGAAAATGTGCGAACGAAGGACACGGTTCCACCGGTTGACAACAAATCGCAAATAACCTCACGATAATCAATCTCGCGCGCACAAGAAAAAAAAAAAAAAAAAAATTGCCATTTATCTCGTACTTTTATTTAGGTCAGCTACTTAGATATAAGTAGCCCTTTGTTCCCGAGTAAGGGGTATTTTTTTTTCTTTCTTTCTGTTTCTTTCGTGAATAATGGCAACAGTTACATGAGGTTCATATCTAACCTGCTTCACTGTCGCTCGAGTCGCTGGAGCTCGAAGATAATGAACTCGAGCTCGAGTCGCTGTCGCTGCTACTACTGCTCGATGCCGACAATCGTGATGGTCCACTAGCTCCACCAGTTCCGACTACATCTACCGATTTACTACTGTCTTCTGTAATATACAAAATACATTTGTCGTTAGACTTATTGCGTTTGCGATAGACCGTAATTTTCATTGCAACGAATTGACGTGCAACGCGAAGCCCTATTGCCACGAAGGTGAGCGCGGATCTCTCGCGTAATTGTACTTTACAGAGTGGACCGTTTGCATAGCGGATTCGAGACGAAGTGACGCTGACAATAACCCCTTAAGTGGGAGAGGTGGGGGACAGGTTTCGCTTTGCGAATGCTCAACGTGGATTGGTGCAGCGAGAATTATCTGGACCAGACGCTGACGCGGTACTGATAAAATGTAAACCTTCGCGGAAGAAAATTGAAAGGCAATGAAACGCAAGCCGTTGGGTCCGATGACGATAATTAACGATATTCAGTCCCGCAAAAAGCGACCAACGTAAGTTTCAAAAAAAAAATTTCAATACTACTCGATGGGCTAAATATCGGAAATAAATCAAGCATGTGGAAGACGCTGAAAAGATTGATTTTGCATAACAATAATTCCATAATGTTATCAACAAATTGATGGATAAAAATTGTTCAACGAATCACCCGTCCACCTAAATTTCGGAAAATTCTAAAGTATAACATAGTTCAGACATTGTATGTTCTTCGAAATTGAATATGAAAATGCTTGCTTACCTTTCTTTGCGGGTTTTTTCACGTTTCCTAGCTGCCCGGTTACGTCCTGTAACCTCTTCTCGAGTTCCTGCTTCTTTTCCGCTATCTGTTCGTCCTTGGACTTACCGCTAACTTTTTTATCTGTCAACAGGCAACATCGTAATTTGTGTTAACTTTTGGTTTCACGCGAATACTCTCGTTCCACGTTGGGTGAGATGACTCTTTTTTTTTTTTATATATCTTCACCGAAATTCTTAGACGGTAGCACTTTTTCATCCAAAAAGAGGAGTTAATATAGATAAAATATTTAGTCGAATATTCAAGGTCACGTAACTAATATGTAGTGTTTAAATTCTTATGTGTTCGTGATTTCACACGAAAATATTACCATGCTAAAGAAAATCCATTATAAATGTAAAATCAGTTCCACTCACGAACGTCAAATCAGGACCCAACATTGTGCACACTTTAGGCAATAATAAAAACGCACAAACACTAAATATCCATCAATATCGGCAACGATCGGTTGGTGTTTGGTTGATGGATAGAAATACTACAAAGAGCAAATTCCCAAATTTAGGTTTCTCGCTGTTCTGCTTTTTCTTTCTTTTTTTCTCTACATCCCACTCTCAGTTCTAGTTAGTGTTTTGTGCGTGTGCTCAGTGTACGGCAAAGTGGATGAACCCCGAATTGCAGCGGGTAGACGATTCAGCCAGGTCCTGTTACGACGCTGGAAGTGGAACTTACAATAGGGCTTACGTGGTTTTTTTCTGAGACACGAGGCAACGTAGCTCTCAAGCTCGCGAAGTGTCGATGGCTTCAGTGTTTCAAAGTCAATTTCGATCTCGTCGGGATTCGAATCCCTCAAGGAAGGCTCTCGAGATTGAATTATGTGCACTACCCGGCCGAGTTTGTCACCTGTGCCAACAGAAAGATAACAGTGCAAAGGATTAGTAAATTCATAACGATATCATCACGAAATTTCAAAGACAAACATGATCCACCGTACTCGTTTGTACTCGTCTTTCAATCTCGAAAAACAAAAATATTACATTGTCCGCCCGTTACCGAACGATCGTTCTTTTATCAAATTAGAATAGAAGTCGGTCAATTATTGTCGATATAAGTTTCTCAAATTCCAACCGAGACACACCGACGTGTCGGAAGACGCCAAACACAAAATGTACATTAAAAAAACCTTGCGAAACGTGTGACTTTTACCGTGATGGTGTCTGTGAACGGCTATGCGAGTGTCCGTGATTAACGGTGTGATTGTGTGATTGTTTTACGTTCACTGACACCGTATTTTTTTACTGTATTCGTACATATTTTTTATCATCTATCTAAGAATTAAAAAAGAAAGTGATAATCTTGAATCGACACTTTCGTCGATTCAAAAAATCCACGGATGTTGAAATACGACAAGTAACATATCCGAATTTGTGTTATTGCCGTGTACAATAATCTATATCGAAAGCGAGGGAGGAAAGAGGCATAAAAACAACGATCAACTTACCAGGTAGTTTGTTGATGTCCAAGCTCAATTGTCTCTTCTCGTCGTAAGACATAGGCTTGGCGCTGTCCTCGTCTTCGGAGTCGAAGGCCATCGGCGGTGGTTGGCTCGTCGTATTTTTCTTCTTGTTGCCGGTCGATCTGCTGTTCGCCTTGGGTCTCTTGTTGGCCGCGTTCGCGGCCGTCGCTTTGCCGGGACCTCTGCTTCCTTTGCCCTTAGGTTTGGCATTAGACGCCGCAGCGGCCGCCGCCGCGTGCGTTTTGTTCGGTCCGCCCAGCATACCCGGAAGATGATCGCCCGGCATTCCTATGGGCACACCGGCTGCCATACTCGGCAATTTCAATTCACCCGCTCCCATCGCGACGCTCGCTATACTGGCGATGACGCTGTCGGACGCATTGGGCATACCGCCGCTCGGCTTCATAAGTTCTTTCATGGCACCGCTACAACCCACGAGACCGCCGCTCTTGCTGCTCATCGGCTTTCCCTTCGGTTTTTCAACTTTTCTCTTCTTGTGCTTCTTCTTGCCGCGATCCTCGACCAATTTCTTCATTTCCTCCTGCATCGCCTTCAATTCTTGCTGCAACGCGACCAACTTCTGCGTTCGCTCGCCGTCGGAGTCGTCGCTGTCCGACGAGCTCTCGGACTCCGAGCTACTGCCGCTGGTGCTGCTCTCCTTCATCGGTACCATACCGCTCATGGGCTCGTCCGGTATTTTCGCGTACCTAAAGGATTTTCAAATGTTTACATCTACAATATCTCCTCGTTACACACCATACTGAGTCCCTTCGTTTCCTAGGAAACGTTTAGCCCATCGTACGATAGTTATTTCTATGTATTGTATTGCCTTGGAGCCAATTCTTCAGAGGCCGAGAATTTTTTTACTCTTTCGTTCTAAGTATCCAACTCGTTCTTTTTTTTTAAAGAACGCCACCAATGCGCAGAATTCCGTAATTAACTCATTATAGATTGGGTCTTTGAATGTTCAAAAACGATGATTATTATAGTAACCTCATTTCGAAGACATCCTGCAATTTCCTAGCCATAGCAACGACGTCGTGATCGGGAGGATTGTATTTGTAACAATTCGTGAATATGAGCCGCACATCACTCGCGAATTCCTGGGCTGTTTTGTACAACCGTTGGTCCATTTTTTCCTGTTTAGTAAAAAAAAATAAGATACTCCGATCAAAATGGTTTTCTTGCAAAAAACTTTACTTTTTAACTGAAAGTTTTTGACGTACCTTTACGGAGCCAAGATCCATTGGAGTTTTGATGATGTCATGGTAATCATGGAGGCCCAAAAGCTCTGCGTCCACAGGCTTGTAGAACGGCCATGCGTACCCCTATCGCACCATGCACAAGATAAGTCGAGGATTTTTTTACTTGATTATTTGCACGATTTTTTCGACAAATCGTAAATCGGTTACAATCAACGATCTAGCGATAATTACCGAGTGTTTCTTGGAAAATAATTCTTTGAGGATCTCGTTACACGACTTGAGTGGTTCCGACAACTTTTCCTTGGATTTTCCGCCAGTATGCTGAGGCTGTAAAATCATTGGTTAAACGTTAAGTTTTTTTGCTCGTCCGATTAATCGCTTCCTACTTCACAACCGGATTGATTAACGAAAAAATTCTAAATCTAGAAAAAGAAAAATGAAAAACATTTTCTCGAGTCGTCTCGTGGAAAAGTGTTCACTCGCAATGAGATACTACAGAATCCGGCAATGTGTATGCTTCGCTTCGTGATAATTCAAGCATAAGTATTGTGACGATAAAAACGAAAACTGGACGAAAGTATTTACGGTAAGGTAAGAAAGAAGAAAAAAAACAAAGAAAGTGTGGAACATAAATGTAACAACCGTGAAGCGACGATAGACAAACACAGATGAGACATGGCGGTACGTTTGTGATGATAAATATGTACGTGTACCTGTTGGGCCATCGCCCCGACCAGGGGCATACTGGCCTGGTGGAATGGCACCAGGCCGTCTTCCGCTTGCCTCGTCGGCTGAAACAGCCCCATCATCAACAACCCTATGGTTAGTATATATTTGATGCAATGAAATGAATTAAGCATGCAAGGCGCCAAAAGGACATTCGCAAACACTCAAATTACGATGAGCTCTTTAATACTTTTGTCAAATGTACTTTACGCACGAATTATTACGATTATCATGATTGTCGAAAACAGTGACAAATCGTTGTCGAATCGTCGCTATTCCGCGAGACCGTACGATATTCGCGCCCTTGTGGAGATGAAAGTTTGATGATAATTAACAAAATCTCGAAAACATGGAACACAAACATAAATTTTGACGACAAGATAACGAAAGAACACTAGGAAGGACAAATAACTTGTCTCCCAGAATTCGATGACTACTCTCGCAGTAATATTATGTCAATGAGGCCAACTTTTTCTTTAATCGCTTGTTTAATTTGCCGAAAAGTCGTCAATAATTTGCTATGTATTAAAAAATATGGACGTTCCCATAATGGGAAATCCCTGACGAGCAAACATTTCTTACAAAAAATGTTTAAAACATTTACCGCTGTAGTTGCGACAACGATAAAATCCGAGCATACCTTCTTGATCTGGCGCCCGGATTCTCTTCTCGTCGGAGCCTTCGAGTTCTTCGTTTCCAAGGGAACGTACATGGGTTCGAACGAATTGGCGGTCGGCGTTGTTGTGTCAGCCTTTCTCTTCACTCCTTTCTTAAGCTTGGCAGGCTGTGAAGGCGGCATTACGGTGGGTGCTTGTGGAACTTGTGGCGTCGGTGGTACGGCGGTCGCCGCCGCTTGAGGATCCATCGCCGGTTGGGCATGATAGCCGCTCGTAGGTGGTACCACTTGTTGCGGAAGGGAATTGTGAGTCGCCATCGGCGTAACCCCTATACTCGAGGGTGGCGCAATGGTGGTGGTGTTCGTGCTGCCGGGAACCGATGCCGGTGCCTGAGTACCCAGCGGTGGCATAGGTATAACGCCGGTCGTCCCCGCCGAGGTTGCAGACGGCGTCAGGCTGTTTGGTACACTAGAGCTAACTGCCGCCGCGCCCGACGAAGGTCGACCCCGTCCCGCACCGGTAGTCGGCGCACCGGGCGCTCCGGGCGTCCCGACTAAACCCGGTCCACCGACTCGCGCCGCCGCCGTCTTCTTGCCCTTCGGTCCCTTTGGAACCGGAGGATCGAGCTCTACCTCGTCCCTCGGCATTTGTGCAACCTGCGATTGATCATTCGACCCTTGAGCTATCTAATTTTACTAGCATTGAATAGCATTTACAACGATTTCAGGTGTATACGTGTGATTTTTTCAATAGATAAAAAAACAAACCATCACAAAATGTTTGTATGATTTTTTTACCTATAACAAAAATAAAACACCGTCTTTGAATCGTTGATCGAAGTGATCGAGGGACTAACCTTCGTAAGGAACAGTTTCTCGAGGGCCTGCGCCATCACCACAACATCCTCTCCCGGCTTGTTGTATGTGTAACAATTGGTGAACATCGTATTGAAGTCCTGGATACATTCTCGCGCTGTCCAGTAGTACGTGTTCTCCAATCGTTTTTTGATTGTACCGAGATCCATTGGTTGTTTGATGATTTTGTGGTAATCCTGGCGAAAATGACATTTATAAAAACCATTTGAGACACAATAACGACAACATCACCGACTATCGTTGAGTAATCTAGTCCAGTATGGGATTCGAACTTGAAATTTTTATTTCTTCGGACATAGCTAAGGTAGAACGAACTTTACTATTTTATCCGAAATATTCAAGTCCGAAATGTCCTTTCATACCGGAATAAAATGACAATAAATCCATTCATGAATGAGTCTTTTGGACAATAACGTGACAAAAAATAAACAAGAAAATTTTTCAATTTTTCTCATTCATCTCATCCGCTTCTCCGTAACTTGTAGCGTATCCAAATAAATATGAACGTACTGGCAAATTGAGCTTCTTGGCATCTACCGGCTGCTGGAACGGCCAAGCGAATTGATGCTTCCATACTGGCTTCAAGACTCCCTTCTGAAGGAACTGTAGCTGATTGGTAACGCGTCCTGGCCTTGTAGGTGGCGGTACGACGGGCGGCTGTACCACGCCGTTCACCGGCTCTACGTACGGTTCGTCGCGTGGCGGTGGCGTTTTCGCCGACACGAATGGCGGTCCTGATGCCTTGCCAGGTGCACTCGTCTGCGTTTTTCGTTTTATTTTTATGAATAATTTGTTCGACAGACGATCAGCGATTCGTGAATGAATAGTGTATCGAGTCAATGAAAATGTAACAAAAACGAAATCGTTCAAAAAGTAGGGTATTGTGTGTAACATCTTACAAGATAGGAGTCATCGTGCTTCGTAGCGCCAA
Organism: Ischnus inquisitorius; assembly: GCA_963924025.1. Lineage (NCBI taxonomy): Eukaryota > Metazoa > Arthropoda > Insecta > Hymenoptera > Ichneumonidae > Ischnus > Ischnus inquisitorius. Next base: position 7,122,915 of record OZ001245.1, on the reverse strand, counting down.
ATTAGTGGAAAAGCGCGATTAGATGATTATGTATATCTTTTCGTATACAGAGTGTACCGCTCGCAAAGTTGCATATACGATAAATTAAAAAATTCATATCCATTCTGTCCCCCCCGCAGTTACTTACTAAGCAGGCGAACCCGTGCAAATCGTTTCAAAAAAATCTCACCGTGTACAGAATTTGCGCAAACTATGTCCATGTCCGAACGTGCGTGCATAGTGGAAAGAAAAACAAAACCGATTTCGTCCATGCAACGAGCGAATTTGGCTGCGAAAATTCATTGGATTCACGAAACGAGAATCGAGCACTCTCGTAACGTAAAGCATCGAGAGGAGAAAGAATCTAAACTTGCGTAGATTATTAAAAAAAATATTTTAATGTCTTTTTCATAGAATCGAGGAGTTACATTCAGTAGCGTTCTTTCGAATAATTGGCTTTAATTGGCAAAGTAAAAAAAGTTATGTTATTTTCAATACTATAAGAAAACCATAGCCGATACACGTGTTTAATAAAAAAAAATCATCAATGAAGTGTCTACATCAATGTGTGCAAAGACAACAGTAATTCTCACCTTGGGTATATTACACAGCCTTTCTCGCTCCTCCACATCTAACTGTAATTCATATGTACCATTCAGTCACGAGTGACTATTTTTTCTCGTCTTTTTTTTTTCTTCTTTTTTTTAACACTTTCTTAGTTATTTAAGTGCACAACAAAAGGGAGGGCCAATGCATGATACGTATCGGTGGAGTGCGAATCGAGTATTCGGGGTACAAGACATTTAGGACTAAATTCTAAGCTAATAGTTACAATTCGACAATTATCACACGGGCGGTACGGTCGTTTCGGGTGATATATTTTTTCGGGGTCGAAGGTATTACCGGAATACATAATACTTCGAATTATACAGAGGGGTATACTTGGCCAGGAAAGAAAACTTTCTTAATGCAAGAAAGGGTCAAGCAATTTCCTGCATACTAATGAGACAAAAGCTTCATTTACAGTGGGGGAAGGGCGAGGGTACGTTGTGAGGAACGATAAAACCCGACGAATAGTGCCACTTTATTACGGTAAAGCCGAATCTGACCAATCGCGAAATAGAGATGCATGTCTCGCTGCATTTTTTTTATTGCTCTACGCAAATCACGGTAGAGAATTTTCGATTTTTATGTTTTCGCATAATTGTTCGATCGAAAGTTTTCCTTCTTGTGAATTGTTAGCGTTAATTGGAACCTTTTTCTCTCGCTATGTAAGAGCGATCGAATCCATGTATCGTTAGTTAGAATTGCGCTATGCCAGATTCGTATTTATCCTTTTTTTTCGAATGAACGTAGCGGATTAATGTACAAGCCGATTTTTCGTGATTTTAAGTATCGAATCATCGTCGCATACTTACGGAGTTATTTTGCGAGTTAGTATCCACCTGCTGCATGTTGGATTCGCTTCTGAAACAGAAAAAGCGCTGGATCAGTCAATGGAGTCTCGAACGACCGATATTATTTAATCCTCTACGTGAAAAAATAAAAACGAAAAGGCTTGGAGCTTTAAGAGATTCTTTTCCGTGAACATGTATGGTTTTTTTTCACCCCATTGGCTTATGATTCGATATATGTTTCTCAGACAAAAGTTCGATTGCAGAATTTTGCGTGCGTTACGTGTTTTACGGTTGTAAGTTTCTTTTTTTTTTTTTTTTTTCATTTCCGCGCGATCCGTGCGGCCCAGCGGCACGTGTGCTCGAGCTCGACTCGACGACTGTTCTACGTGTAAATAATTGTTCGTTCGTTCATTACATGAGATATAGTTTGATAAGCACGTGTTCTAGGACGCGCTTTAGCGGATTTTTCACCTACCTTTCCGACATATATGGTACATAAATGCTACGCAGCAGGTAACTGCCTTAGGTTGACGCTCGACGCTACGAGGCTTCATCAACAACAAAGTTGACAAGGATATACTCTGAACTGAGCATGGTAACTCGCTAATTGCTCGACGAGACTCTTGCGATGGGACCACGTAGTTCGGTGCCGAGGAGGCATAACAACTACTCAACGCCTACCCGAAGAGGTAGAGGCTCCAATGTCAGCCCTGTACTCTGCTGCGATTCGTCGTACCTCCGGCCGAGACTCGCGATACTAGCAACATCTGGATAAACATAACAGGACCCCACATTCACAACAAACTCGACAAATTTCGTCAGATTTTTCTTTTTTTTCCTTTCCACTAATTAAATTATATTAATTTCTCGCTTTTTTTTCGTCTTTTTTCTTCTCGTTCGTCGCCGGTCGTGCGCGACGATATATCACGATAAATCCATGCAAAATACAGTTTTTATTTCGTGTAACTCTTTTTCTTCATTACCACGCGATACTTCTTTTCACCTGATTAAAAAAAATCAAAGTAGTCACAAAGCTCTTGTGCTTGGTGTGATGAATTTTTCTTTCGCTTTTTTTTTACATTCCACCGAAGCGTAAGTCATGATTTATGAATCGCATGTTAATCGCAATAGCGCAAAAGATATATCGTTGCTCTCAGCGAGTGGAGTGGTTTTTCTTGCGTTTTTCACTAAAAATTCAACAAATAGACGCACAGTTAAAAATGCATTATTTTTTTCTCACTTCGGACATTTTGTTACTCAACGATAGGTGAATTATGATTCTTTTTTCCAGAACTGAATTATGGTGCGTACGACGTGAAAAAAAATGCCCTCCTTAATTGAAATTTGATTCAAGCATTTTGACGAAAAAAATTTGTCTGCCGATTTTTGATCCGGCGACTCTTGAGCAACAACGGCGTGTAGAGCGAAGCGATCGCGTTTAGCGGTATCGAAACTTATGTCAAAGCGGACTGTGCGAGTTGTAGAGAATTTTTGGCGTCGGAACTGTATGTCTCGCTGCGACTCGAAAAAGTAAAATTTATTGCGTCGGGTGGAATTTTGACAGCGTAGACGCACGAGTATTCCCGAACTCTCCAGGAAAAAGTTGAAAAGTCGAAATGTGCCACAGAAAGTTTCGGGGCCGCCGGTGCGAATCCGCAGACGCGGAGTGCCCTGCTGCGAGGGAAAATAGAGTGGATCTTTGAGAGGCTAATGAAACTAGTCGTGGATAGTTGAGTGTGTGAAAAGACGGGGAAAAAAAAAATCGCGGAAAAAGAAGAGGGAAATACGAAAGGCGGAGAGAGGAGGTAGACGGAGGTGGCAAAGTAGGAGTACGGCGCGGGGAAGAGTAGGAGAGACCCGCGCCCAGCCGATGCACCCGACGCACAACAAACACGAGCAACGAGCGCCGTCGACAACTCTCGAAGCGGTTAAATGCCGCGATCCCGCCGATTTACTTGGAAAAATCGCATTTTTTTTCTCACATTCACAACGGTCGTACGAATCGGTTGTTTTTTTTTTCTTTTTTTTTTTCAACTTGACGGCAACCTCTCGCCTTTGGCGGTCGCTCGATTTCGCTTAGATTTCATTTCAACATGGCGGTTGAGCCGCTCGGGAAAGAAAGCTCCCGAGGGCCCGCCGATATATCTGCGACTTACGCACCACCAAACACACACCCCGACGTATTAAATAATTGTCACTCGGGGCTCGATAGAACGCGTGAATACTTTGACGACATACCTGATTAATGGAAGTCAAATTTTTCAACGTTTATTTTTCGATCGAAAAAACACTACCACTACGCCTCGTACACTCGCGCACTACGCTTTCTCTCCCTGTTCGCTTAGTTTGGTTGGTTCGGTGTTATGGCTGCCGCGGCGAGTTTGGTGCCCCACCGTGTCACTCACTCACTCTCACTCGGGCGAGCGAGCCCTCGCTGTTCGCATACGCTGCTCGAACGACGAAACCGAGCCGAGGACGCGCGCGGCACAACCACCCCTCGTAATATCGCTATTATAATCCAACCGAGTATCCACTTTTACCCGCCAATATCGTATCAGTGGCCTGCTTCGAGCTCCGCCGACATTTTCCTCAGGCCTCGCGTTGTCGGATGGCTTTCCGTGCCCATGACGATCTCGGATCTAGAAACTAACGATCGCACCACCAACAATGGCTACGCATTCTTCCGCGACGTACCGAATGGTCCTGTTTCACCGTTCCTACCGTCTATTATCCGTACACCTTTTCATCTCCTCTCCCCCTCTACCGCCCGAGCCGATCTCTCTTTCGCCTACGTATACGCGCAACGCTCAACTGCCCACTTTCAAAAATCATCCACGGACGCGACGCAATCCCGAATGTACGAATTTCGACTCAGCCTCTTTTTTTTCGATCCAACAGGTAGACTAATTTTTTCCTCGTGCGAGCACGGAGGCCTTTTCGGGAATCGTTAATTTCGATACTAATTGTTCCGCGTAGCGACGCTTGTCGTTACTATGTCGCCAGCGACGACCAATCGACATTAACGATATCGAGGGACCTTGAATTACGAAGAAACTTGTACGGCACACCATTCGTCGCGTCGCGTATCCTATGCTACTGAGTGGAAAAAAAAAGGATTTCAGAAATAAGACTTATAAAAAAGAAAATACTACGATGATAATCACCAAACGTACGACAGATGAGATTTAATGACGAGTCTTCGAGGACACGTACTTCGTTGATAATATTGTTAATAATCAACGGGATACACAGATAACAAATAACAATAAACATACTATTTACAGTCGTGAGCACGCTTTTATTAACCAATCCAAAAAATTTTTCTCGTCAAATTCCACCGTTCCATGTCCACCCATAATGCATTTTTAACTCGCTGAGAAACAACAGAATTCTTCGTTATGCTATTTTGAGTTAAATCTTTGGAGATAAAAACAATGACAAAAAAAACTTAGTCGCAACGACAGATCGATTAATTAACGTTACGTTGATTAATCTTACAATTTATTTATCGCCGCGCAAACGTCGGTTCGTTATCCGCCGTTCCGATTTTCATCCCCACCGCGCGCTCGATGATGTTGGCGCAAAATCCATAATGGTGTCTCCGTTATTTACAACATACTTTATTATTATATCACGTGAATTCGACTAAAAATAATTTTGCGATTTTACGAAGCTCATCACTCGCGTTAACACTTTTTCCTCGCGATATTTCACGTTTTCGTCGATACGCGGGATACGTCACCGACAATACCCGAGTTCCGTTCGAGCTCAAGATGGCGATATTGAACACTTGACTTCGTTTTATGGCCCGAACGCAACGTGCGTTTTTGATAATTTCGATTGTACTGTCGATTTAAAAAATTTACCTCTTATGCGATACGAAGATTTTACGAAAACGTTCTTATTACATTTTTCCGATTGACAGTCTTCACGTTGACGCACATTTCGCTATCTCGTCGTAGCACACAACAAACGGAAGTCAAGCGGACAACTGAATTTTTCACTTCGCACGAACAGCGGCGCAACAGACACGACAATGTTGTTATCGATGATATGCATTGTTTGAGTAGAAATTTGCGATTTGGTGAAATTTTGATCAACGTGGATAGAATTTTGACATTTCGTTCTTTTTTTCTTTTTTCACCAACACACGTATATGCACTGTGAAAACAATATGGCGACCATGAAATATTTAATCCACTGGCACAATCGGTAAAATCCTTAGGGCGTCTTCGACAATGTTAGCACGATGTCGGCGAGCTCGTTCGTCATTAATCGATGACCTATTCTTTCACTTTTCGGCTCGCTATGGCCTTTATCGCAACTTAACTGCTCACTTGGGCCGATGTTATCTTCGCCAAACATACTCGTTATTAACAGCCATTTTATGACTGGATGATGCAATGCAATACTCGAGTCAGCATCGCGATAGTTCGCCTTTCGCAGCATCTATCGCATTTCCGGTCGATTGTGTTGCGTCCGTTGAAAAAGTTCGCGCGATTGGCTTGAGACTTTGTAGCGTCGCTGACGGGGACCAATGAAATCGTCACTTACATTATTCAAGTGTTGAGTCATCACGTCCGGGATCGTCGTTTCGTCAGGCACCGCTAGGAAGCGACGCGTCAATGTTCAACTCGCCTTATTCTTCGATGTCTCGAGTACACGAAAGTTTTACAAAATAATTTTCGAAATTTCTATTACAATGTAATTCAAATAACCAAAAACTTGCGAATATGTAAATGAGGAATGTTGTGCGGTTTTCTGAACAGCATTTGGAAATGAATTTTTAATGCGTCTTATGTATTCGTTTATGTATAACTTATGTACAAAATTACATGGATTAATCGATCTCTTAAACTATGCCCCAAACTTCTTCGAAGGCTGTACACAATTTGCTACAAGTCAACGCTCCTGAGAGAGGATAATTGCTGATGGAAATCGTGTCCTCGGAATAATCTGCTTTCACCTGCAATCAGAAGGAATACAAAATAGGTTTATCGCGAATTGCTCACAGCTGAAATAACTCGATTTTAACTCGAAATTAACTCGATTTTCTGTGAACGTTCGTTGTGTTTCATTTCATTACAAAGATTGCTCTCGACGCGCTGTTATTCCAATTTTTTTTTCTTTTCCGTTTCTTTTTTTCATATACAGAAAGATAAAACGTGTTTTTTTCCTTAATGCCAAATGGACTTACTTGACCGTGCGCCATCGCGCCTACGACAACGGCAATGGGCTCGTCGGTTGGCACAAGTTCCTTAGGATTGCGAACACCTTTGGAGCTGAAGGACATCGCGATTTTGCGACAACCAACGGGAAGATGATCGGTCACCGGATTCTTGATTACTTTCAGGAGTTTCATTGGTCCATCGGATGCCCGAACGCTGTACTTGTGCAGTAATTGAACTAAACAAACGAAAGTACATTATTTTCCCGCGGATAAATAAAAAATAGTAATACGAGGAATTCGAAATTGGTCAAATAGATAACAATTAATTGCAAGCTGTCCGTATTTTGGATCTCTAATTGTTTTATTATTATTTCGTTTTTATATAATTTTCTTGAGGCAAAAATTCGTCGATTCGCCGACAGAGGAATTCATTGGGACTGCTAACGATTTTTACTTTGAAATTTCCAACATAAATTAAACTGCCTTGTAAATTTTCTTATTATTGATGATTTCCATTTCTTCTGTACAAATTACAATTACTTTAAATTTGAGTTTATCGCAACTTGAGTTTCTAGTAGAAATTCTTCGGGTTTCAGAACATGAAAATTGGCTTGCAAGCAGGTGATATAATTTTCCAGTACTTAATATTGGCGATACGAAATTTTTTTTTTCAAGCAAAAAAGTTTCAATAACAAGGCTATTTAAAGTCAAGCGTATCCCAAAAAATATCGAATGGATTAAATAATTGTAAAATCTAAGAGTGAAGTAAGCGAAACTGAAAGATATTGTTTCCGACGCTACAAATAAACGCATAAACTTCTGATTGCGTCGTAGCATTTTTCTTAGCTCGACCGAAATCTCACCTATGAGTCCGGCGAATCTCTTGAAAGTTCTCGGAATCCTTGTCTGGGGATTGACTTCTATCAGTACATTTTTCTCCGTGTGTATGTAAACTTGCAGAAGTCCGGCACGGTTCAGAGGACTGTCCATGAGCATCAGAAGACACTGATGAGCGATGTCGGGTCTGCAGCTTCCCGGCTCGCGATTATTTTTCTTCAGTATTCCGACGTGATCGTCGCAGTTCAACAGCTCGAAGCTGTTGCCGACCTGTCGTCAACGCCAAGAGTGAAATACGGCTTTTTCTCGCAAATCAAAGATTTCTTTCTTGCCTTTATTATAAACAGAGCGTTACCGCGCTCGAACTAACCTTCACGGATTCCAATTGCGCATTCTCGAGGATAATTATCAACCGTTTTTCTTGATTCTTAATGTGAGCGACCTGAAGATGCTTCGGGGACGGATCGTACTCATCGTCGTCGCGATTGTCGTCGTTTTTCCTCTTCTTACCCATTTGTGCTGTTGTTTCTCGTCGCTGATGTTCAATGAAATTAACCTGCAAATCGCGGTCTGTCTAAACACGTTTGTCCCCCGAAGGCGCGCTTTCGTACGACGCGTTTTCACGAGCGTTCTCGAAATCCAAAATTAGTACCGAAGGAGGAGCGAATTGCATGTGTCGCTACTCACAAATTCTCTTCTCCGAAGGACCGACCGACACCGGTGGATGCGCGGTTTTGATGTTCGGCCAAGTCAAGCAACATTACTCGCGGTCAGTACTTGGATGGGTGACCGCCTACCCTTGCACTAGTTGGCTCATCATGCCGATGAGCGGAAGGTCTAAAAGGGGATCGGGTTTCGTATTTAAATTATCGAGATGGACATCGAGTCTCAGAATGACCGGCTTTATCGGAGAAAAAGCGGGCGCGATCGCGCATCTACAATGAACAAGTAATACATTTGAGGAAATCTCGCTAGATGGTAAAATTGGCAGCCAAGAACTTGATCTTGAACTTGAAAAAAACGAAGAAAATTCCGATGAATCGAGCTATTCGGACTATTCCCGGTAAGCGTAATTTTACGATGGATAAAAACGCAAAGACTTTGCTCGACTCGCATTTCAACTACAGGAAATTGTTTAGGATAGTCTAGAATAATTGAATATTTTCGCTATCGTTCCAAATCCACGATACTTTAAAATGTGAAAAATACGAATTCTGAACTAAACATTTTTCTCTTATATTCATCACGTAAAGCGATACCGAATTTTCACACTATCTTTGGAGGGTTCGAGGGATGTATAAGTAAAAAAACTCTTTTGAATTCAAATACATTTTATTATCGTGACCGGCTCGTGACTACGAAAACGACCCAAAAATAGGTAATAGCCTCGACGAGCGGTGATCGGGCGTTACAGTCAGGAATAAACAGCGCCCAAATTGAGGTCGGATTCACCGATCGAGAGATGGTTTCCTTTGCGTTTGGGCCAAAAAGCGTCGGGGACGCGCCGCCAGGACTCTTCTTGCTTTCTTTACTCACACGATGATTCCCGCGTTTTCCCTGAGCCTAGAAAAAGTAATATTAACAGTTATTAGGCGTTGAAACGATGTTTATATATTTTTTACGAAAAAAGTCGAAATTACTCAGTTTTTGACGGTGTATCGAAACTTGTAAGGTTCCCTCTGGGTAGGAAAGGATTTTCGATATTTCCGAATCGTTGGATCCGATCTTCGCTTCCCGTGGATCGGCGCGACAATTTCATCGGCTCTTAATGCTTCGCTCCTTCGACGAGTGCTCTCGATCGTTTTCACGGTAATCGTTCGCTTTCGCATCGCCGTACCGATGGAAACGCATTGCTCTTCGACTGAGGCTTCCTTGACGATGCTCGAGCGTCTCGCAGTTCTTCGCGGGCCGCGTTCGATGATTCGGTGGTGTTCCTCTCATCGAATTTGTTTGTCAATCAATGATGATTAATAGCTAATGTATGTTTCTGTGGTATGGTCGCCAAAATATGAAAGTCACTCAAAAATGTATATATTTTGCGCGTCGATTCTTCAATGTACAATTAACATTCGTGTTTCTACCGTTCAGTATGTTTCTTACTCTACTTTCGAATTTATCGAAGCGTCGGTGCTTTCGTGAGTAAAAAAATAAATAAAAGACTCGCAACTATCTCGTCGTCGATTCGTTCCAAGTTCGCCGATCTCGTCGCCGAAGTCAACGCGGCGATTCGACGATAGGAACGAAACGAAAATCAGCGTAAACGTTAATACATTCTCGAGGTGTTCGTTGTAAACGGGAACGATAAAAATAGAATTAAAAAAAAAAGCCAATATTTACACTCGCGGACTTTACAATTTATTTACTCGAGTCTAGGAGCTATACATGATGAAATATCGCCGCAAACGCGGTGTAACAATGAATTCGTGCATGCATGCTTTGCACCGGTTTATTAAGGACGTGTACGAGTGTATTTTTCGTCTTCGTTTCTCGTAAAGTATAAAATTGTTCATTGACCTCCATGGTAATTCGAGGCTTCAGAACGCTACAATAGTCGAGGTAATTGGGTTATCTGCGCTCGTCGTTTCACAGTTTCAATATTTTTGTTCCATTCGTCGTACGCCGCTGATTACCTCGAGCGGACGTGGCAATCGCACAAATCATCGACTGATTTGTGAAGAAAAAGTTCTAAACTAATACTGTCTCAATTTAGTATTATCGGGCGAATCGAGATTTTTTTTCAAGACGATAATTACAATTTAATAATAAAACGCTTCTTAGTTTGAAATTTTCAATCTCATGACATAGCTAGCAAAAACAAATTGTCCAACTCGTATTTCAACAGCAATGCCTCGATTAATGCGATTATCAAACGGTCATATGTTGTTTGAACAGCGTAGAGAAACGCTCGTATAAATTCAGTAATTTAAATAATAGCACCGCGTCTCGAAAATCCGTCTTTACATTTGCCCACATTAACGACCGTGAAACGAAAAAATGTTCTCATAAAACCATCAGTTAATGGGGAAAATTTTTTGTTAAAGAAATGGACTCCGATTAACTGTTGAATTTCTCAATTAATTACTAATTCTCCCAGCAAATTATCTTTTTCCAATGCGACGAGGTAAAAATCGAAAGCCACATCTCGCTCGAGATCGCGACGCGCGACTCGCTGTGTCTCGTTGCGTAGACGCCAATCAAACGCACGTTAATACTTAATCGACCAATCTTAAAGTACAGAGTCTCAGATAAATTAATAAGAAGGAATGGACGTGGCGATTCGGGGAAGGAAACGAGAGGAAGGATTGCGAGCGGACAATGGACGAGGAAGAGAAGCGACTGGGGTCGGGGTTGTCGATTCATCGAGGAAAAGAGAAGAGTACAGAAATGCAGGGGGAAATAAATAAAGGGTTTCTTTCCCCATGATCGAATATTCGTGGTTTTCGCATTTCTCGAAGTCTGTCCCGGACTTCTCGGCAACCGAGGTCCGCGCAATATTCTCCGCGACGAAATATCGGGCTTCAACGTTGACCAGGCACCGGCGAGACGTCGAGGAGGACACCGGCTCGGATCGACGACGGTTTCCAACGCGGGACAACGGCTCGCTCGGTGGAAGCCGCTGAAGTCCGGACGATCCTTGGCGAGTCGATGACTCTCGGTTGGAATCTCAAGCTCGCGCAACTGGGCTGTGTGTGTATGTGTGGTCGCTTACGTATGGTAAGCTAGATGCTGCTCGGTAGCTCAGTTCAGTCGGCCGGAATTCGGTCTGTCGGAGGTCGGTCTGTCGGGAATTCGGGGAGGAACATTGGGTACTGGGCGCCTACAACATAGATTACATTATAAATCGTAATATTCAAGTAAAACGATCAAACAAAATAAAAGTTAATGAAAAAAAGAGAAAATAGAGAGAGAGCGGGAGAATAGAAGAAAGAATGGAGATATGATTGAGACGAAAAAAAAAAGAAGAAAAATGGGAGCGCAAGGTGGGCTACGAAAAGTACGAAAAGCAAACGGATAAACGAACCAGAAAATCATAGTACATACAGGGACACGACACGCGTTACATTGTGACATTAGAAACACCCAAAGGGTTAGAATAGATTAGTTTAGGGTGCGATAAAAATAAATCATACGATAAGAGTGCTCGTCGGAGTCGTGCTAGGAATCGTCGCTGTTGCGATTACACGGTACGCTTCGACGTTGACTCGCGAGATACGCGGAGGTATCTTGACGCTACGAAGAAATATGCGTGAAATATATGCGATTTTCTTTCAGCATCTCGCGCGAACGACGACATAATTATGTAATATTAATATTATACGATTTTTATAATTATTACAAAATTATCATTTATTTCATAATTTCATAATATTAATATTATATAATTTTCGAAGCCACACTCAAAAGTATGCGGATAAATTTTGGGTGTTTGAAACATTTTTACACTGCATAGTTTTGTCCTCGAAGGTCGTTCAAGCTTTCGGAAAAGTCAGCGAAGACTATTCGTTTTTTTTTTGGTACTTTTTTTTTACTGAATAATCCACGAAAGATAAATGATTAAATTTGACAAAAGTACATTTATTCTGTAAAATTTTGCAAGATCTTCCCTTCATTCTAGTGCGAATTGTACGAGACAAAAAAAAAATTGAACTCCAATTGAATACAAAAAAAAACATGCGCAAGCGATACGAAAAGTTTGCCAGGGCGAGACTTCGAGGGACTTCCAAGCGAATTACAGGGCGCTCTTTACGCGCAATCACATTTTCGGAGAATAATTTCGTACGATCATGTGCCTCAAACCTCGAGCAAGAAGGGTTGCTGCGTGTAGAACTTTTGATTCGTAACATTTTTTTTCCCGCGTAAATCTTCTTGACGCAAGACGACATCGAAAATCGATAAATGATTTTTCGCAAAAATAAAGAATTTTACATTTGAACGAAAGGAACTTGAGACCTTGCGAGAGACAAAGGGGCTGAAGGGATTCACTAGGAAAGATCGTATTGGGCTGAATAAGAATGCAGAACGCGGACACACATTTTTCACCATTAATCGTGAAGAAATGTGCGAGTCAGAGTTCTCCCTGTATTCATCTTAATTTGTATTATTTTCTTCTCTTATTCTTATTCATTCATATTTTCATATATATATATATATACATATATATATTTTTGTATATATATACATATATATATGGATGTGTATATATATATTTTTTTCTATAACATGTTGATTCCTATATACACATTTATATTGCAATAAACATTGTGTACCTCTCATACATGATGCTCGTTTATCGTGAATTTCAAAATTGTATCGTGTTTTTACGTATTTTTTCTTTTTTGTTTTGAGACTGCTCGCCAAGTAACCCTGCATTTGACGCTAATATTCGCACGATTAATCGGTGAGCACTGTTACAGCATTATTTTCCTTTTTTTCACCGATATTCGAATTTATCAAATAAATCATGATTCGATGACGATTCAATAAATTTTCACATATTTTCTTGGTCACTTATTCTGGCACTGCATTATTGTATTATTTTTTTTCTTTCAAATTTTTTGTTTTTTTTTCATACAAACGTCGACGAGCATGAGATTAATCGATGAAATTTCATTCGAAGGGTTACTTCGCTCGCGCAGCATCCCCGAGGCTGTTGTAATCGTACTACAAGTTTTCCATCTTCTCTTATTCTCGTCTACTTGTTGCTGCGGTGGTTTGTTTTTGTTTGTTTCTTTGTAATTGTTTCTTTTTGTTTTTCAATCTTCGCAAACCGTGTCTCCAATTTGTCGTCAATTTGTTTTCACCAAATACTCAACGTATCGTGTACAATAATATTAATTACACTTCATCAACGCGGGTTGCATAAGTTTCAAAGCGTCGTAACTAGAATCTTATTACATAAGGCTTGTAGATGGAAGCATGTATGCAAACGTGTCCTCCGAGGAAGATGTACGTGGCTTTTTTTCTTCAAACGTCGGGGTTCATACAAATGTATCACCATTTTTTGATGCCTATAATCTCGAAAAAACGATATATTCGCAAGGTCGCGATGGCTCGACGACTTCCGGGCTTTCCTCGGCCTTCATCACCGGCTCACGCTAGACGTACTACTTCCACAGATCTAAATTGTGTTTTTCTCTTTTTTTTTTTTCGTTTTCTAATCTCGATCGTCAGAGAATCGCCAAGGAGTGCATTCGAAAAAAAGAAGCGTTATCAATTTTTTATCATCTCAGAGTAACAATATCGCGGATATCATCACGGATTGAATTGTTATTCACACGAAGAAGCGGCGAATCGATTTTGGCTCAATGTTTTCTCCCAAGTAAAATGTACTCCGGACCATTGCTTTGACGAGTAACACTCGTTGAGAATGTTCGATCGACTATTCGCTGATACAATTTGTTTTGTTTCGTTTCATGCTATTTTTTTTTGTTTTTCTCGTGCAATCAACACTCTAATAGCAGTTGTCTGCTCTGTGTAACAGTTAAAGGCTATTTTCTTTGCACTCGCGACTATATTTATGGCAACGATTTCGGCCTGCTTAGGTCTTAAAATCTATGAATTATCGTAATACAACGCGTCAACTTTGTATCATTCTTCTTTTTTTGTTTCTCTCTAAATACGGATTTTTCTTTGTCACGGAAGCGAGCGGTACATTGTGTATCAATCGGTGCATCGACGATATCAACCTCCATATTCAGTACCGTGTATATATATATATAGTCTTTTTGAAAAAACGACTTTGTCACTTGTAATTCGTCGAGAGTGAAATTATTATGAAAAAAGATAGGAGATTTTGCGGCTCAACAAAGTCTACGGTCGAACAAGAATTTTCTATGTTGTCGTTAGCTCTTGGTTTTCTTTTTGTTGCTGTCGTCGAGAGGACATTATTCATTAATTGACTTGCAAATATCGCGACAAGGAAACACATCTTACAATACTGTTAATCACAGATATGTTCCTCGTTATTGTGAAACCGGCGACGAGTCGCAAGAAATATTTGATTCACAATAATAAAAGCGATTTTGCTAAATTGGTTGATTTTTTCTTTAAATTATTTATCATTATTTTTAACGATCATTATACAAGCTTCCATCAACGATATTCTTTTTCTTTTTGTTTATGTTCGTTGTTGATTTTTCCACTTGTCACTGCTAAGAACCACGCGATTCAACGATCTATCATCGTTTTCAATATTGTACGGGACCGCACGTTAATTTATCATTAATTCAAACTAACTCAACGTGGAATGTATGAGAGAGAAAAAAACAATCTCGTGGACGCGAATTCATTGAGTCAGATAAACGCAGAAAAACCAACGTCACCCTTCCCTTGCACACTTAAATGCAGCTACTTGATATGCCTCTTTTTCGGCCTCGCGTCGACGCGAGAGCCGATTAAAATTTATCCGTACTTTGTTTCAGCTTCCTTTCGGGGTTTTTTTCTTTCTTTCTGTCGTTCTTAAACATCGATCGTGCTTTCTCGTTACGATCGTACGAAATTTTCGTCTACGGCCTACCGAACATGGGACACGGGTTACGCTACAAATAATCCTAACGATTTATTTCGTCAATAATAATTAATAATTAATTAATAACCAACGTTATACTTCGCATTGTTTTTTTTTGTTCCGATGTACATTTCGGTGATCTTTCAATTCAGACGTTTACAGTGCATGGAATGATTAAATATATACGTTTACACTGTACAATAACAATACGATAACACCGCTTGCGGCTGTACGCAATCTTCTCAACGTTTTCTCGTTTTAGTCGTTTCCGGAAATTTCTATTCGTTATCTCAAATCGTGTTTTATAATTTTTTTTAGGTGAAAAAAAATTGGTTCATTAATCTCTCGCGATCTTCGGTTGGTAATGGTGATGTGTTCGTGTAAAAAAAATCCCAGGTCTAATATTTCAAAGATTGTAGAAGAAGTGGCATTTTTTCAAATAGCAGAAATTCGAAAAATAATATTTAAAAAATCGAAACTTCTTCCCTGCGCTGTCATAATCGAGTCTGCCAATTTTTCAACATGATCAGAATTCGGATGCGAACAATCGGTCTCGCGAGATTTTTTTTTTCACCGATAAAAACTAAATAAAAGTTTCAATAAAAAGATCAATTTCGGAGCGAAGAATGCATTTAAGGGAAATATAACAAGATATTTAGGCCTCGCGGGTTAAAGGGAATTTAACGACGTTCTCTAACGGATTCGAGAATGGTTTTTCAATACTAGAAAAAAAGTAATTGTCAATAAAGTAGCCGGAACTGTACATCGATGCCCGATTTTCAAAGGTTTTTCGGAGTTTCTGGACGCGTTTCGGAACCGCATTTCTTTGAAAGTTCTTTGGAGAAAAATTTCGATGCCCGCATCGCGTGGAAACGATATCCAAATGATGAATTCGTGCGTAATAGTGGTGTATGTACATTTTTTTTCATGCGCGCTGGAGAGAATTATTGGGTTAAAATTCTTTTTTTTTTGTTTTTATGGAAACGACTAAAGCGTTGAGGCGGAATTTTTCTGTTCGTGCCATTGGCAGGGCTCGATAAACTCGCACAGTATGACTCAGAAATGCCGCTATCGAACGCAAACATCTGAGATTCCTCCTCGTCTCCGTCGACTGATCGTCGCTTCGTTTCGCTCAGTTCGGAGTTCGGTTATAAAACAATATTTGGCCAATTCGAGAAAAGACAAGTGTTAAGAATCAAGGCCCGCATTTTTGCGTGAGAAACTATCGGTAGATCTGAATCAGCCTGCTTGTTGTTTACATTTGCGGCGATTTCTCATAGCTCCTTATAATATGATCTTCTTAATGACTAATAGAGAGATTGAGAGAGAGATTTACGTTTCAGGATTTTCATCCATGCAAAATCACTGAAGCTTTTCTACCGCCTATATCACATCCTATATCTCGGAGCACGTTTTCTCGAATACAGTCTCACTCAAATATATATATTTTTTCGTTATATATATGTATATATATAATCTGTAATATGTCGTAATAATGTAATATAGTAGAAGAGAATCGTTAGACTTTACACTGATTTACAAAGAATTTTCAAGTTT
The DNA here is from genome assembly GCA_963924025.1 of Ischnus inquisitorius. Taxonomy (NCBI): domain Eukaryota; kingdom Metazoa; phylum Arthropoda; class Insecta; order Hymenoptera; family Ichneumonidae; genus Ischnus; species Ischnus inquisitorius. The sequence continues at coordinate 7,106,468 of OZ001245.1, read as the reverse complement.
CAAGTTTACGCGAATGAACTTAACTGACCACGATTTTACTGGTTTCGTTTAAACATGCGCAGGTTTCGCTCTTATTTTTTTTTTGCTAATGTATCTTGGAAAGACGAAATCGTATACGATGAGATTGTATAATATTGCTTCCCCAACAGCATGACATTCATTTGCGTTGTGGCCCACGTATTTTTTTCTTTTTTTCGTTTCAACGGCAAGAAGCTTCATTTTACTGTTTAAATTAAAATTATCATTCGTGTTAGGTAACGGTGGTAGACTTTTCAGGTCGTCTTCCCGTCTCGGAAATACCTCTTGCGATTGTAAACTTCCTCATTCGGATAATGAAACGTAGGAATGTAAAATTTTCGAGTCAACAGCGTTCGAGCAAGGAAGATTGAGAGATTGGCAACAAAAATTCGATTATTTCTTTTACAAAATCCGCCGAAATAGACCTCGAGCCCGAAAACAATAATCCGCGATTTCATAATGATACATTATTATTTTGTCGATTTGTTGTTTCGAGAAACATTTCTGTATCGAGACCGAATTACCCGAGCATAAGATCGTTTTAGAAAATATCGAATCCACGTCGCTAGTCTCGCTTCGTTTGAACTTCTGTACAATCGCTAATACTTCGCATACGTTTGGAATGTGAAAAATCGCTTGGAACATCGATCATTCTTAAGATACGGAGAAGACGCCTTCGTTAAATGAGCGAAGTCCATGCAACAGTGAGAAGAATAGAATAAGAAGTTACCGTTCTCAAAATGCGTTAAGAAAAAAAAAAGAAAGAACAAAGAAAAAAAAAATCTCCAGTAATCGAAACTTCATTAGTGCATTCTCAACCCTGAACAGTCTACCATCCACGGGTAACTACGGGCAAGTTAGGGAGCGCAGGAATGGTGTGTGTTTGTGTTTGTATCGCGCGATCGAGGAGTATGAGACATAATTCTTTGCACATAGAAAGCTACAGCATATTTTTTTGCATGTGACTTTTTTTGCTTGTTTTGTTTTTATGGTGTTTATTTACTTCATCCTGAATGCATCCATGAGCTCGTTCGTGGCGGCATTCACGGCGGCCTGAGTAGCTGCTTGCGACACCCTCTGTTGCAATCCACCCCCGCGACTAAACACACCACGTATACTCAGGTTTGACTAGCGTTCTTAATCGATTTCCTCGTTTTAATCTACTTAGCGTGCTATAATTTCTCGATTATTACACATACGATAATAATAAATATTATGTACAAATAATCTTTCGTAAGAACGAGCGTGTTCAACGCGGAAATATTAAATTAGGCTCCATGTATCTTAGGTCCTCGTATTCGATCAATTATTTCAAGAACTGCTTGGTTGGTTTTTTTTTCTTAATTTTGAATTTTTAGTGCCATAATGGTGGTTGACAATTTTTTTTTTTCATAGAAGAACAGTTACGAGCCAAGCTTTGTCGGGGAATTATTTTATAAGCGTATGATTTTTGTGCGGTTCGATGAGAAGCCGTTTCCACGGTTCGATATTGTGTAACTTCAATATTCAATGCAGGCACCGACATTTTTTTTTGTTTTTTTTTTTATTGTACACGCAAGGAATGAAACAATTGCTTTGGTGTGCCAGATGACTCGATGCTTTGAGACGACACGATAGCGAGATCAGGACGGAAATCTCGTACGGCACAATTTGCGTCGTGAACTTAACGGACTTGCGGAAAATGTATCACAGTCTTTTAGAATTTATCGACCCTTTTCCACAATTACAAAACTAAAAGTCTGTTTAATTATTTCTCATAGGCAAGAAAACTCATAAACGACTTCGTTGGAAATCGTCGAACCCTTTCATAAAAATGTTTCTTGCGAAAGTGTTTGTACATCGAAACTCGAGAGAGGCTTTTCATCAAATTTTGCCCCGCAAAAAAGAAAAGGGTTTGTGATAAATATTCCGCTCACCGGACGACACAGTACAAAAAGCTTTTCTCGACGTTGATCTGAATGCTCCGATGGTTGAATGATGTAACGAACGCGTGGAGACACCGTGCGATGGAATAATTGCCGGCTTCGACAACGGGGAAACGAGCACGAAATCGATACGGTGGAAATGTCGTCGATGCACGCGTTTTTTGCCTACGCTAACGAAGTGAGAGTGCAGCAACATTTTTTCAACTACGAACAACGCGAAAACAATCAACAAGAGAATGCTGCAGGGTCGCGACGTGAATTACGAAATCGTGCGCGAGCGCAATTTCCACCGTATGTCCAATATTATCCAGCATAATTCGTCAATTGAAATGTCATGCTGTTAGTGGGCAAATATTTTTCACCGCCAATGGCGTTTGGTACGAAAACCCAAAAATCACAATTTCTTCGATATCGTTCGTGTCTTTTTTTTTCCTTTTCTCTTTCAATAATATTATATACAAGTATCATGTACAATTCGAGACGTTCCGTTATTCGTGAAAACTTCGTAGCGCGGTTATTCCAAATGAGAAAAAAATTGTATAAAGCACATTGCTACAGATTGGAAAGTTTTTTTTTTTCACAAAAAGCCATGAGCGTGCTCTCGATTGCGAACAATTGATCTGTGGAGGAACGAATCAACGATTCAGAATGAAAAAAAAATTCGTTATGCAAGTTTCGCGATGGAATCCGCACAGATCGAAGAATGGAACCGAGTTTCGTCGAGCTTCGACAAAGTTAACCCATACTCGGTGCGACTTGCATACGAATTTTTCGACAATCTTTTTTCGATCGTTGCTAGTGACAGAATTGGACCTCGTATAATACATGAAAAATATACAATAGGACTTTAACACCGGCGTTAATGAGACTAGTAATAATACAGTGAACTGTCGAAGAATTTTATGTTTGACTGTCGGCGTTTTTTTCTTTTTTCTTCTATCTCTAGAATTCATCAAAGCCAATACTAGAAATGCATTTATCTAGCCGCGTAGAGGATAATTTTTCAATATACTTAATAATCAACAATATTTTCGTTACATGCTTAGCGTTCCGTTTGGAGGCGGTGCTAGATAAATCGATATATCTCGAAATAGAGCCACTGGGTGAGAGATAGAGAGAGGACAGTTAAAGTGAGACACGAATACAATTCTCAACGAACACCTTTGCTCATTTTTGCTTTCTCGATTTTTCTAATTATCTTCAACTATCAGATTAAATGCAACATATATACTGATTAGGTTTGCAAAAGGATGGGTGTTCTTAATATTTTACGTGTTATTTTGCGTTTTAATGTCTGTGTGTTAGTGCGAAGACTTATTGTCGGCGCCTGCAATAGAAAGTGAAGTTAGCACCAAAGCCCAAAAACCACACACTTGTTTTAGATATATATATATATATTTTTTTTTTCAATAAAAAAATTCAAATTAAGAAAAAAAAATTGAGACTAATTTACACAAAAGTCCAGTAACGAGGACTCGGGGTGGGCTTCGTATTATTCACGAATTTAGTCACGAGATAAGAGGAACAACAACAACCAGTGCATCCGTTCGGTTTTTTTTTAGCATTGCGGAATCCCCAAGCGCACAGTGCTGGACTTGAGAACGTCTTGACGACGTGATTTCTATTTAGTATTTTTTTTAGCTGTAAAAGAAAAGAGATGACGGATCTGTACTCACGATGGGATGAGGGGAGGTGGAAGGCCTGGTTGCCCACGTGCGGGGGGTGGACCACCGGGTCCAGGTCGATTGGGAATCGCCGGAGCTGGCCGTCCACCCGCTGGCACTGGTGGCGGCGCTCGCGAACTCGCTGGAGGTGGTGGCTGGCTCACTCCTCGCCTCGGACCTCCGGGCGACGGTGGGGATAATCTAGAACAATCGTCATTCATCATTAGTATCTCAACACAACGATGATATCGACCATGTTGCTCCGTTAGCTCTTCATGTACAGAAAAACCGTCGAGAATGAAACTCGCTGCCTTTTCTTGGTTGTAATAACGATACGAATTCAAAATATGGTTCTTTTTGTCCGCACGAAAGCAACGAGACTTCGCGGGTCTCTGGGAATTATCTCGATAACAAATTTCGTCGAATCTTGCAAAAAAAAGCGCACAGTTCGTAATTTTAGGATCGGAGCACTCTGCCACCTCGTCACGGGAAGTTTCACCGAGAGAACATGCTCGTTTTTTTATTCGAAAAAAACGTTTTTGACAATGCAAAACCAACGTCGAAATGCATTCGAAGCTGTAGTAAAAGTTTCAACTTTAAACATTCATGAAGCCAAAATTTTCGGACATTTGGATTTGAACAAGTAAAATCTCATAAAATTATTGAATTACTAGCAGTGAACATTCGATGCGATTTTTCGAACGGGCTTTTTTTTCCGTACGTGACGAGACCATCGCAACGTGTTACAATCGATCCTGCGAATACTGGCTGCTTACGGTGACTGGAAAGCGCAAGAATTTTTTTTTTACCCCAGATTGACGATATCCGATATTATCAATTTTTTAATTACGGACGTGTTATTATTTATTTATTTTTTTTTCAAATGAAAAATAAGAACATGCTAATCTGTGCGTATTGAATACGTAAAGTCGATGCGCTTGTCGCAATATTAAAGCTTCTAAACGAGAAACATAAACGGGGAAAAATTGCGTACTAATAGTGCGTTATATAAATATTCTTGGCGCTGGGAAAGAAACACGGGACCGGAGGGTATCCAATAGAAGAGTTTGGAGTCATCTTACCCAAGACTGTGGCATTGGCGTTTGAGTGTATGTGGTTATCGCACAAAATAAAGAGATTTTTTTTAGAAGATATAAACGGATTAGTTTATAGATTTAACGATTAAGCGCCGGTTGGTCTTTTCCTCTTTTCTGTTTTTTCTCTTTCTTTAATGTTACCTTGGATTTTCACCCGACGCTAACCAGTCGTTCTTTACGGGCGGTGGTACGGGCGTCGAGACCGTGGCCATCGATACGTCGCCGATTATTCGCAGAGCTTCTTTGCATGCGTGATACATTCGTAGCATCTCCTCGCGTTTTTGGGCTTCCTCCGGCGATTCTTCCATCATGCTTGACTGTGAAACGCAAATTTGATCCGTTATCGATTGACAATCGTAAATTCGTTTTATCTGAATTAATTTTCATTATCCCGAAAATTGAAATGAAGGAAGATCTTTTAATAGTTACCTGATCGCCGCTCGCGTAAAGATGAGCCAAAAGTTCGCCGTTGATGAAATCCTTCGCATTGTTAATTATCAAATGCATAATAGTCTTGGGAACGAGATCGCGCGTAGTTTTCGTGACGATCTTCATGTAAGAGTCAACGAGATTTCTTATCGTTTCGACTTGACGTTCCAATTGCGGATCCATCGACGACTGGCCTTCGTTGGTACCCTACAAGTTGACAATTCGAAAGTCGCATTAATAATTACCGATTCCATCGAGTCGCGTTGGTATCTCGGAAGAACTATGTGAGTGTAAAAAAAATCTACCAATAAAAAAAAGAAAAATGGTTGCATAGAAAAGTATAGATTTTTGATCGTGTGTACGTGTGGGTGCATTCCGTTGAGTTTTGTTAAAAAAAAGGAAATGTTATTGATATTCGTTTCTCCTGTTAAACTCAGAGTATCTCTCCGTGTTGTTCGTGAGAAACGATTTTGCAAATGTACAAACCTGATATCCTTCCTTCAATTGACAACAAATTTTTGGGAAACAAAAAAAGAGATGCAAATTTTAATAAATCGATCAATTTTCGTTTCTGAGAAGAAAACGTTAATTCGTATATGTTATAGCGTTAGTTTTGTTACATGAAAACGGGGCTGTGCCACAATTCACGGCCATCGACAATTTTCAGATGAAAAAAAACTATACGCATTGGCAAAAAAAGAGAAAAAAATCCATTGAGGAATCGCACAGACGATGTTGCAAATTCGAAACTTCAATATGTCACATCACCACACAATTGATCAGAACAAAACCAAGACTGAGCTGATCTATACTTTTTTTTTTCTAACTCACCCGCTGCTTATCCTAAAATAAATCAAACAAAGAAAGGAAACAAATGATAAAAATCTTCTATTCCGCTAGTCGATGACGCGGGTAATTTTCAATTTTACGAATGACTTTATTTTTTCAGGTCTCGAAGATGAAAAGTGAATCGGGAGAGTCGGGCGCTCTTACCTCGCCCTCGCCGTTGGCCTGCTCCGTGGATTTCTCAGGGTAGACACCGGCCCTCAGGAAGGACGCTTTCCACGAGTCAACGTCATCCTGAGTCTCGCAGCTCAGCTCGAGTTGCTTGTAATCTTTGTATACGTTTCTACCTTCGGGATTGAAGAGCGCGAAGAGGTGTCGCCGCGACATGAAACTCTGCTCGAGATCCCGAAGTTTGAGACCGTCCAGCGGCAACATGTACTTCTTCTCGCGTTCCTAAAAACACAATGAGACACAGGCGTGTTATTCCTAAGCTTGTTTTGCTTCGATAAGTAGAGAGGCTTGTCGAAAAGATTTTAAGGCAAAATTCGATCCTGAAGAGAGAAGATCGTCTTCCAAAGGATCGTCGAAAACAATCGAAAGATCGTTTTGCGTCAAATTCAATACAATCACCTCTTCATCCTTGAACCATGAGATGCTCTCGGACGTGAGAACGAACCAGTAGTCACGCGAGCCACCCTTCATAATACCCAAATTGTGTATGCACATGTAGCCTTTGCGAATGACTTGATTGCCCAGTGTGTGACGTCCCGCCTTGACGGAATTCTCCGAGGACTGCTGGGCGCTGAAACAGAGAAGATGTTGTACTATGAAATTCCACGTGATACTGTATAGTTTTAATCGTTCTTTTTTCTCTTTCTTTCTCTTGTATATGTATAAACTTTTTCTCTCAGTACTGTACAAAAATACAATAACGTAGCTTTAATTGCATCAAAATTGCCACCGAAAATCTTACATCCTTAACTAAAGAAACAATAACGATAATGTAACGATAATTCCTAGCGTCTAAAATCATCTTCCGTCGTCTCGAATAGATTGAAGAGTCCAAAAGAAAAAAAAGAAGCACAAAATGCTCAACGAAACTTGAATTATTCGTTTTATCAAAAAGCGCTTTCGTTGTACAAATAACGTTTTTTTTCTTCTTAAACAATTTGTAAAAATTATAGCCGGCGCAAATATTGTCTAACGTCATCCAAACACACCGGATGCGTCTGCAGCAATGAAGCTTCTTAAAAGAGTGCAGTAGTTAAATATCACTTCTTCGTAAATCATACAAATGAAACAGAGACAAACAATTTGGTCGTACGCATCGAAATAAGTGAATAAAAAACCAACACTGAACATAACTCTCATGCTAATAGAAAGCTTAATGAAGGAGCTGTAAGAAAGGCAAAAATAATACGTAAAAAAACGAACAATTTTCAACCAAAAAAAGGTTTTCGTATATAAGTGAGAAATGTACGCCTCGAAGCGCGATTGTTTCATCTGGTAGTGTGTGTCTTTGTGCACGCATAACAAGATTTATGTTCTTTTTCTTTCATTTTTTTTTGCTACTCCGAAATATCGTGGCCCAAGCAGAATTGGTGCTAAATTGACTCTCTTTCGTGTATCGAACGTTTCATCGATTTGTTCTTTTACAACTTCGAAAGATCGTGGTTCAAGGTAATTCGAAACAAATTTCTTTTTTTCTGCCATCCGATCCCCGTGGCTCAGAATCTTTTTCAGTGAAAAAATTTCGTTATTCCTTCAAATTCCGAGAGATCGCGGACCAAGCGGATGTAACGCACCTTGTAACGCACAATTTTGTCGACAAAAAGAAAAATTCAATTTCAATTCAATTTTGCAATTTCGCATGTCGCATTATAATCGACATTTTTTTTTTTAAATCAAATGATCTTTGAGATGCACATATCAAACAATATAAATTACACTAGGCAACTACATATATATGTATATATAAGGCAGGCATGAGACCGGTCGTGAACTAGCCTGTGATGCATTTTCCGGTGACACTCGGTAATAAGATAATGGCTCGTCGATAGCGCTTTGTCTAATACCAATGTGCGCAATGAAACATAATAATGACACGAATTTACTCGTATATACCACTTTTTTCCACACAATATTCATACATATATATGTATTACGTACACAGATAATTAAACCTAATAAAAAATAAATTCACACAAATTCACTTTCGTTCGGATTTCTTTCCGGTTTAGTCCTGGCGAAAATTTGTCCCGAAAATAAACTCTTTTTTTTGTGTCTGTGCTCGTAAAAAAAGCTGAGGGTAAGACAAAAAAAAGAAAAAAAAATCTACCGCCGCTTTCCAAGGTACAAACCGCCCAAAGCTCGGTTATGGAATTGATGAGATGACGTGATGAGTCAGTAAACGATTTAAATTAAAAAAAAAAGCATAAAAGCACACAGTAGAAAGAAATGAGAAGAAAGAAAGAAAAAGAACATTTTTGAAGCGTAAGAGAATAGGATTCGAAGAAATAGATCATAAGGATAATAATAATAGCGAAGGTAAGAGAAAAATTAAGAATGTAGTGTAAATTCTCCCTTTTTTTTCGATGTATGTTGATGCTCTTACCTTGCATTATGGCAACTGGCCGCCGCGCTGCCGGTATAATTAAATAATTGTTTTTATTCGTGAAGTACAACATAGTTGATTCATGGAAATAGAAACACAGAGAAAAAAAATAATAATGTTATGCCGAGACAAGGGGCTGGGGGACGGTCGGGGCAAGGCGTAAGTGAAGTTCGATGAACGAATTTTTCGTAATTTTTTTTTTTTTTCGTCTTTCGTAACCCGAAATAATTGACCAATTGTTTTCTCAATATCAAATCCGTCTTGTTACGCTTTGCCCAAATCTTGATCTTTTTTTTAATGACTTTTTTTTTCGTTTGCACAGATCAATGGAAAAAAAGCTTCTACGAAAGAACCATTGCATAAAGCTAAAGTTACAATTACATTGAGAGTACATTAATGATATTGGATAAAATTCAGGAGTTCAGAAGAAAATTCTGCAGCGATAATAGACACATAGTTAGCGTGGCTTTATGCATTAGTTGTGAATCGTTGAGGAAATTTGAGCACGATACAAAGAAATTACATTGACATGGATAACATGAGACCGCAAGAGAGGAAGTGTAAAAATTGTTTTTCCTTTTTCTTTCGATTTTCGAGAATGTCGATAAAATACGTGAAAATGTTTCGTAACAAATATCGTTGCCATCGCGTCGGCTACGAACCTAGACTAATGAATCTTTACAGTTTTTTTTTAACAGTAGGTATAGTATGTAATAAATGAGATCATAAGGTGAATCGCTGAGGAAGAGTTAGCAGTTTGGACCATTCGATAGCCACTAAATTGGCATCCCCGAATTATTTATATTTCCTTGCAAATGGAAAAAATAATGAATAAATAGAAGACGATTTTCAATTCATCGCGGAAACTCGTCGGCTTTTGCCGGAACATGCGTGTCGTTGCGAGAAAAAAAAGATATTGAAAAAAGAAGAAACCCCCTGCGACCTTGATTTTGCCATCGAGCAACCCTTGACCGAGCGGAAAGATTAATAAAAAAGACAAATGCGATAGGAGTCATTCGAAGTTTCGAATTGTAAGAGATATTGACGAAACGGCAGAAAATGTTGTATTTTGTGTTATTTTTCTGGGACACCTGGTTAAATTTTTGTTATACAAGAACAAAAAAAATAATGAGAATTGTAAATACCATGCGATGTGCTTGGCTCATTTTTTTTTCTGCAATTAACCCTTTCTCCACCGATAAAAATAATTTGTAGTTCGATGAACAAAATAGGGCAATTAATTTTTTCCACAATTCTGGTGCTACGAGAGATTTCGTATATTCTGTTATTAATACTCTCATAATCGAGATTACACGGTGGGAACAATTTTTTGGGTTTGCAAGTCGTCGACGTTGAACCCGATCGGAAAAGCGTTGTTGGCGCTCAAATCGACTGAATTAAATTCAATTTCCTCGTAAAGAAATTCCAGTTTGTAAGCGTTTTGAAAACCGAAAGCAATTTTCTACTGTTGAAAAGGTTTTTAGTTTTCCCGTCTATTTTATCTCCACAGTAACGCAACTGGACGTTTTTAGCCTTGATTTTCTTATCTTTGAATGAGGCGATGCGATTTTGTTGTTTTTATCAACGATGAGGCTCGAAAGGGTTAAAACGCGTACAATGCATCGAGCCAGAATGAAGGGGATCGATGTGTACGTACGTATATGGTACAAATGTATCGCGGTTATAAAGTTTGACGAGGAATTGTTGCTACAAGCGTATCACCAACGAAATTACTAGGACAATGAGCACACATCGTTAAAATCGTGTGCTTGTCACTCTTTGTGCATATACAGAATTTCGGTGAAACGTCTATGCATAGCCGGGTGTGCCAGGTATCAAGCGTGAAAGGATTTATCTACGTGCAATTGCTATTGTTCTAACGTTATCATTATATATTCGTTTGATATATATGTATATATATGTGTATATAAAAAAATATGATAAATATATATCAACCGAAGGTATTGCTATTGTTGTAGTTTTCATTGTAGTTCGTGGTAGGCATTACGAAGAACCGAAGCGGTCCAGACACAAAAAAACCGGCAAGTGTGTTTTTTTTTTCTGCTAGCCACTTTTGCGATTCGAACTAATGTGTACAACGAATGGTTGGGGGGACAAGGTAAACGAAAGTGAGTGCTTGATATTGAAAATGAAGCTAATTCACCGACCGGTGAAACTGTAATACTTTTTTCGTGGACAAACAAACGAACTATCTTCACTTTATGTCGTTTTTCTTTTTCGAATTGTAATGTTATGAATTTAACTTCAAGTGTGGACACCAATTAAAACGGAATACTAGCACTTGTAGTATAGTGGTTTTCGTTTTTGTTTCATAATAAAACGATTCAGTGGAAAGAGTGACTTACTTGGCGAAACCGATAAAATCTTCGTGATTCGTGTTCATGTAGGCGAGCTCGCAATCGACCAATAGGACTAGTTGTTCCTTGCACATCTGTTCGCGTTGTCTAACGTAAGTCGTTATTATTCGTTCAGTCTCTTCTCTTAGTCTAGGATAACGCGACATCTGCAACAGACAAGAAACAATAGATATTTGTTCGATTTTCGTAAGGTGGACATTTTTTCGGAGACATAGCGCGTTAAAGACCAAATTGGCGCTGAGGTTTGTTTTTTTAATACAGGAAGTTTGTGCCGAAATAAATATGAATCTTGAAAGGATCTATACAAGAGATTTTTGTCGATTTTTCGGAACTCGATTCGATAAACTCATTGATTTTTCTTACAAGACAATTGAGTATCTAAGCTTTAAACAGGAAAAGGCTGACCGCGTCAGTGAATGGAACGGACGAGAAAGTTGTGAGAAAAGAAACCGTCCAGATTCTTGTATAGACGGCCGCGATCGTTCAATCGCGCTAGAAGTTCATAGCAGTGAGGCCATCTGGCAGCCGTACACTGAACACTGCTTCTTTTGGCTTCCGGCGCATGTTCTTCCGTCAAATGTTACGGCCTTCTCGCGGAACGCCCCGCGGAAGCAGCCTGCACGGGGTGCCGAGGGCGAATATCGATCGCTTTGCATACAAGAAACTTATCGGTGGGAATGAGCACGAGAATCTTGGAGCCCGAGACGCACGAAAGTAAGAAATACCTTTTACGAAGCCTAGTAGGTCTTAAGATTCAAACAAAATGTTTGAAAAGGATTCTAAAAAATTGAGCAATCGTCCATTCACTGGCGTGTTCGCCCATTATAAAAATTTCAAAAAAAACAAGGGACGAAAATATTTACTCACTCGATCTGTACAAATACGAACGACGTTGCTTAGTTCCTGCACGACTAGGTCCACACATTTTAGACTCGGCTCTTTGAGTCGATTAATTTGTTTCTTAACTATGGCCTCGAACGCCATATCAGGAGTGAAAAGACCAACCCTGATACCTGAAACGGCGCAAAGAGAAAAAAACGTAATCAATAAATAAGAATTGATGCTGCGAGTCTCACCGGGAACAGGCGCTATGAATATATATATATTTTTTTCGAACTGACCATGAATGTTTCTGATTGCAAAAGCAATTTCTCTTCGCAGCTCTTTCTCGTCGAACTCCATCTTGACGATTTCGAACGGGAAGCGTTCGTGGAACAATCGGTTTATCTTCGCGCCACCGCTGAGCTCCATCGTGTTTATTTGAGCCGAACCCGAACCCTCGATCGTTCTCTCGAAATCCGACTGCAGCGACTGGATCATCCTTGAAAGAATCTTTATTTTTTAACCAAAGTGGCGCGGATAGTGCGATGAAGAATTTATGCTCGAACATTAGTTGCATGGGTAGAGAGGCCTTTTCATCTAACGTTAAATAACGTGCGTTATATTCTTTTTTGTACGAGTAGCGATTCTACCGTACGGATGCGACGGAATTACGGGAAAATCGATATAGAAAACCGTAGAAGCGATCACGCGTCGTCCGCGTTTCGCAAGCTCACGGCAAAGCACGTTAATCGATAAGTCGTATTAATAAGAACAACAAAATCTTCACTCGCCACACAATGAGAACAATAAAACTCTGCCTATGGTTACTCGTAAAAAACTCGAAATAATAACGAAAAAAAAACGAGTTACCTACATATACAATTGTATAGATCTGAAAAATGGAAGAAAAATATCGCATTGAGGTCTCTCCACCCACGACAAATTTTCGACGAAAAAAGACATCAAAAATATCGTCACAACGGCGCATAACACCGCAGACGAGAAAATGTCATGTGCACGACGTGAAGCACCGTCGTTGGATGACGCGGACATTTTTTTTCTGTTTTCGTTAATAATTCCCCGTTACGGTAGACTATAATTAAATGCGTCGCTCTTGACACGGCTCGATTCAAAATAGCTTGTTTTTCATCGACGCGGTTTTTTAATTATTTAATTACGGTGGTTAAAGGCGCATCACTTACTGGAGCATCGCTTTGGTCTTGATGGCCGGATCATCGGGCCTGAAGTGTTTGTACTGTTCGACATCTTTCTCGAGAGTGAGCAGTTGCTTCTGTAACCTGTCGCGAAGCGCCGGCAGGGTGTCTCTGATGTGATTCGTTAGTTGCTGATTGAGAACGCGTTGTAAATAGGGCGTTCCCAGTCTGTCTGCTAGATGCCGATACGATGGGTGACTGAAAGTTTAAATTGCATCGAGTTTACGTCACGCCACGCTGCCGACCTAATTATTATTTGTACTCGCGTAAGCATCTTCCGCGAATGTCGTTCAACGAGGATTCCGAACATTCCGTACAATCGACTTTCCAATCGATCGAATCGGTAACAAACTTTCGGCGATGAAAAGAGACTCGTTAAAAAAAATTCAGATGTGTCTCGAGAAGTGTTTGTTCCTCGATAACGCGAGAAAAGAAAATTGATCGTAAGAATCGATATCGACGTTACATCTGAGCGATAACGCACCTGAGGAAGAACTTTCGTTCAGCTGCCAAAGCATTCTTTATGTCTTTCCGACCCTCGATATCTCTCTGGCTTCTGTTTACTACACCTATGTAACCTCTGCGCAGTGGCAGTAACTTATTCTCTAAGATGTCCCGCGCGTCGGTACCGTCATCCATAAGATCCAGCTTAGTGATGACACCGATGGTACGCACGCCTAGCGAGAGAAAAAAAATGAATATCGTTACTTCGATCCGATCCACGGGCGTTTTGAGGCATGCAACGATCGCATTGTTTGGTCAACCTACCCTGCGGATCGACCTCCTTGGCAAGTTTGAGCGCATCGCTGTTGGCGAGATCGGTATTAGCCGGTGTAACGGCCAATATGAGGCAGTTTTCTTTCTTTATAAACTGAAATATCATTCCTTTGATCTGCGCCTCGATGTCGACCGGTTGATCGCCAATCGGCACTTTGGTCAAACCCGGCAAATCGATGAGAGTCAAATTCAGCACTGAAAAAAAAAAAGAACGTGCCAATTACAATGGCATATTGCTTTCTCTTTTTTACACAAAATTTTATGCAAAATAATTTAAAAAATCGAAAATGGCGTAAAAGCTGAACAGCGGCATAGATTTTTGTAAAAATCGGGCCAAATAACTTGACTCCCTAACGTATGGTATAAATTTCAGCTTGGTATCTCAAATTCTTCTCCAGTTGAGAGGTTAAATAATGCGCACACTCACTCACATCCACACATTTTCTCTAAATGTGATTTTTCGGCGTTTTGAAATATTCTGAATACGTTTACATAAAAATTAAACAAACATTAAAAAAATCAAAATAAGCGAAAAATCCAAACGAACGTGTGACACTTTACCATTGGGTGAGTATACCCTCAGGTTGATCGGTATATTCGATATTCCTTTGTTGCTTCCGGTTACCCGATCCGTCTCGGCTTCGATCTCCTTTCTGACCTCGTCGAAGTCGACGAACTTTCGTCCCTTGCAGTGCAGAAATTCGGCGGATTCTGCAAATAGACGAAATCATAAAATAATGAAATCTATGAGATATAAGAAAAATCGTCGAACACGTGGGCGACACAAATTCGAGCTCTTTGTTCCGAATTTTGTCTGTCGAAAGGGAGAAAGGGAGAGTTCATAGACCCCCGGGGAGTTGTAATCAAGGTTTGGCCGCTATCGTTATTAACCGGGTGCACGCAGGATGCGAGATAACTTAATGAGCGATAATTGACCGACTCACGGAGAAAAGGCGCATAAGCGCTTGCAACGAATTGTGGAAAAAACATTTCTCATGCGGCGTCGCGTTGCAACGATGTCGCTCGAAACAGGCGCGTGAATTTCATTTTTATTTTATCAACGAACTTGTTTACTTTGAATAACACGTGTTCTCTCTTTTTATCTCTTCACGGAAAAAATCATTTTTTAACTTATAACAAAAAGTTATTTTTTTAGCGTTTTTTTTAAATTAGATTTTCTTTCGCAGCTTCAACTATGCGGACAACGCAGAATTTGCCGGGTTTCCGGGTTGAGTTATCCAAGTTCGATCTCAAGATTTAAGCCGAGTACAATCTTTGCTTGGAACATGCGCGATAACATGTTTTACGGCGCAGCCAGTTGCGTGACATTTTTTCCAACGATCTCGACGATGTGCTCCGAAAAGCAGGGTGAAGTTGGAGCGTCTAATTTATGTCAAATAAGCTATATCGATACCGATTAAAAAGGTAAATTAATATGAATTGACACTGAAGGACGTCGGTTAACACGAGGTACGTGTAGGGCCAGAACGGCAGATATCATGTTTCTTGACCGTGACAATGCGCACACACGAAGAGTATGTGCGCGTTATGTGGCTCCGATCAATCATCATCGATCGGTTCAGATTTTTTTTTCGTGTATAGAATTCTCACTCTCGACTACGATGCAATCCTACTGATAAACCTATGAATTTATCGCGAGAGATAAGCTCAACTTTGTGATATTGATTAGTCTGACTCACCGGTAACGGCGTTGATTAGCTGTAAAATGAGCGGTCTTCTCGTTACGATGCCCGAACCTCTTGGTAGAAAATCCCTGTAAAACAAATCAAATTTAATAGTGTGAAAAAACCTGTAATAAATTTTCTTTTTAATTATAGGAATTTCAATAACAGTAATTATTATCATATTATAATTTTTATTATTTTACCAATTCTAAATACAACGATTAATGATACATGGATCTCTACATGAATTATAGATTAAATCTTTTTTCCTAATTGTTTCGCGCATCGTGCAATTAGACGAGTAACAAAAATCGCCGGATGCTCATTTGCCTGACTGATCGGACGATTAAAAACTTGAGTATCCCGATGTCGGCTTGAAATTTCAAAAAAGTGATGTCATAACGATTCTATAGTCTTGAGCACTAAGATGAGGTTGCCAACGTTGTGATGTCATTGGTGTCTCGAGTGCAGCAAATACGCTATGATACAGTAATGCGAGTCAATTATAGTTTAATACCGTCTTCGTTGTGAGGTGTGACTTTAACCGAGACCTCGTTATTGACTATTCGTGACGAGTTATAGGCAACGCGTAATTCAGTTTCATGTTTTCGTTTCGATTCTCTTTTTCCAAATCGTATGGCATCGTTAATTCATAATTTGACTTTGTACTTTCGATAAATGGAGAAAGAAAAATTTAAGATATCCATTTCGAAGCAGGTGCCAAACGATAGCGAACGAAGTCTGGAAGTCTATTAATCTTTTCGAGAGCTTTATCCGAGATGAGCGTCTAGGCATGGATCCAAGAATGTAAATTGAATTCACGCCCTCGACGTCCTGATCCTTCGTTGTAATTCCGTGTTACGCCATAATTGTGATTGGGAACATTTCGGGGAGTAGAAAATAACGTAAGACTTTTAATCCGGAAACAGAAACATTGTCGAAATCTATGATCTTTAATTTCACGGATTGTTCATTTATGTTTCATTGAAAAAAAAATGTTTTATCAATTTGTTCTTTCGCTCTCATATATTTGCATTTTTGATGACGAGTCGACTTGAAATAATGTCAATAAGAACATTCTCGAAGACGAGACAATTCAAATGCAATGATAGACTGCATTGAGACGAATATAACGATCGTTTATTTTTTCTACAATGTTATCAACGTCTCTATCAACTATGATTCATAACGTCCAGTCACAAACTATGTTTGCGTGCATCGTAAATAATCCTTATGGTGAATATAGCTATAGTTACATCAATACTTCAAGTCTCATGGGTTTCCTTTTATGAGTCATTGCTCTTGTACTGAGAAAAGTGATCACGTGCATTTCGTTTTATCTTTCGAATTCCCTATGAAAAATACTTTTTTTTCTGATAAAAATGCATTTTCTGTGAAGTTTTTTTTTCAACGAGAAAAATACGTTTTGACAACTTTTTTCTATCGACAAGTTTTTATAGAAAATATTTATCCATTCAATTCATCTGATTTTTTTTTTAATTCAAGTTAACGGTGCAAAACCGCATTGCTTCGGAAATGAAATTTTTTACAATCTTCACAAAATTCATAAAAAATTATTGATCTCTCTGGAATCTCTGGCTCGGACTGTAAATGTCCACGATAAATCGACGTCGCAATGAAAAATGCAGGAATAAAATTCCTTGCCAAGATTAATCATTTGGAACGATGTTACAGACATAGGATGATTCGGTCGGAATATTTTATCGCAGGTCTAATTTGCCATTGCAAACTGAACTGGACTCGAAGTAGGCGAAGCCACTGAATCACTTCCTTTTTTTTTTTATCGTTAACGAGATCTCTACAAAAAAAAATTGACGCAGCATCAGAAATGCACTAGGAAAATATAATCGTCACAATTTCAAAGTAATCTCCATATCGCTCTATCGAATTCATCGATACACCATCTAAATGAAATATTCATTTTTAACCATCGATAACGTAGCGGCTTGCGTCAAAAACTGCGATTGGATAACCAAAAGTCGACGCTAAGCTATGTTTAATAAACAAATAACAATAAAAAAAAAAAGGGAATCTTCCAAGATACATTTTTTTCACACAATTCCATTGTGGCGCGAATAACTTCTGTGGCAATTCTCTGAATTCTCGGGATTGTCATTGATTTACGGTCATTACGAGCGTCGCTGTAACACAATAGCAAAAGTAGGAGGGCATGTGCGATACTGGATGTCATCAATATGGGAACTGTGATGTAGATATCGAATCGCGAAAGCGTTGCGTTTGACAGTCCACGAGTGGGTTGACGTCACGTCGCGCTCTTCCTACGATTTCTCGTAAAAAAAAAAAAAAATCGCGTATCACGCGAAAAAAAAAAAAAGATATTCTCTCGGAGCATATTAGACGAGGCAAGTTGATCCTGTAGACGGAAAAACCCTCGAAAAGCCGCGAGCGGCCCGGAAAAACGACATTTTTTTTTTCGCCGTACCGGAAACTCGCCAACTGTCAGATCGATGATATCGATCTGTGAGGCTGTGGACACATCGCGAAGAAACTGGTTCATCGTCGCCTCGCAGCGGTACGTCGTCGACGTGCTAAAAACCCTCTCTCGCCACGCCTTAAACTCAATCCGCGAACGATACGAATTTTCATCGAAATTCATTGAAAAAAATGGCGATGAAAATTCGTACTGGCGGATGGGGGGAAAGGAGAAAAATTCGAAAAAAAAAAAAAAGATACATTTTTCATTTTTTTTTCTACTCACTTGCCAACGAAGTTCTCGAGCACGGAACTTTTTCCCGCACTCTGACCGCCGACAACCGCGATCTGCGGCAGATCGAGTTGCATAGCCACACCAAGTTGCGTGAATGCATCTTGGAGTTTGTTCACAATTGGAATCAACTGCTCCATTCCCGTGTTTCCAGCCATGTTTTTCTCAGGCTCTCGCCTTCGTCCACTGACCAGACGACAACACTCACCGCACGCCCGAACCCTTTTTCTCTAGATTCCGTTTGTTCTCTCGTCGCTTTCGAACGTTCCTTTTTTATTCAACACACTTCTCGATTTACACGATATTATTTCATTCGTGTGGCTGCGTTGCGTCCCGTGGGCAACGGCGAACTGCCACCACCTCCTGTCGCGACGGTAGGGGTAGCTCGAAGTTATACGCTAGTTGGTAATGTCCCTATCGCTATTCGTCGCTCGCGTTTTATGACTATCAAAATGGCCGTTTTCGCGAACGCGCAACGCCGTACTCCGCTAGGATCTTTTTGCTTCACCGCATTTTTTCATTTGTCCAAAACAAGCCGGCTTCCGTGTGGGAAATAACGAGACTGGGATGAGATAAAGGGAAGCGATGTCGTCGTTGCCGAGAGGTACGACAGTCGATGAATCGAGCGAGAGCGCACATATAAATGAGATTCTCCGTCGCTTCGCGGATTCAGGGGGGACGTAACGTTTTAATCGATAATCGAAGCGTGCGCACTGGTGGCAACCACCACCTACTGTGTGTGACCCACTTTCACGGCCTGTACGGAGATAAAATCCATATCTCGGCTACTACACTTCTATTTTGTGGGCCAATAATCTTGATTTTCGGTTGGTCGACATCTGACTCGGGACAAACTGTAGCTACATTGTTATCATTGGTTACCAGATTTATTTCGATCAGTCTCACGGATAGATCATCGGATTCTTCGTGTTTTCGCGAATTCTTCCGGCGGTTGGTTCGAATAATCGCGATTTTTTGTCTAGGAACGTTTTTGATGTGCGGCAAAAAAGATCGATACGCCCGGACGAAAGTTACCAGAATTTAAGCGCAACATCGCGCTTTTCCCATCGAAGGGGGAGAGAATGATAAAAATGCATCGAAACCTGGCAGAATTTGATTATGGAAGATTAATAATCGTTTCGTCGACTTATGAATCGAACGATATTGAGAAATACGAAAATTTCCTAGGCGATGCGATAGGCCGAAACCTTTCCTGCCTATCTTGGACTCCATCGGTATCGAAAACTGTAATTAACT
Organism: Ischnus inquisitorius; assembly: GCA_963924025.1. Classification (NCBI taxonomy): domain Eukaryota; kingdom Metazoa; phylum Arthropoda; class Insecta; order Hymenoptera; family Ichneumonidae; genus Ischnus; species Ischnus inquisitorius. Next base: position 7,087,056 of record OZ001245.1, on the reverse strand, counting down.
TTTTTCATGCAAACTCGCAATTTAAAGTAGCCTTATCGAATGCTACAAACGATATCCGCATTCGATAAGACTCTTCGGTGGACTGTTAATACTAGGACGCGTAAATATTTTTTTACAGCTTTCATTACCGACATCATCCACCTGCGTTTAAAGCGGTTACAACAATGTAATTGTTTCGAAAATGCGGAAATGACACTCGCATTCCTTAGGTATTAGAGTAACCAATATTTTATGCAAAAAATGTCGATTTCTCGATATTCGAGAGAAAAGTACGACGCAATGGAATCGTCCGAGGGATTGTTCGGGATGCTCAACTCTTTTGACAATTACTCTGCGTGACATTTGAAATAGTGAAAAATCGATAAATTGCGTTGCCACCTATAATTGCCAGTTGTCAACTCCCCAGCATAAATGACCGCTCGCGGCGGCAACTGAACGGACGAAAATTTCGTGAAAAACTTTCACTCTCGTGCGAAAATAAGTTCCTAGGATCTCAGTGCGCAGGTGCGGCAAGCTGATTCTGTTTTTCGCTCGCGTTGACGTCAGGTTTTTCTTAACGCTCGAGGGACGCGCGTGTTGAAATACGACAACGAAGAGTGTTGATTTATCCTGGATTTGTTAGCCATTAGTGCAATTAAATAGTTTTTAGGATCGACAAACGCGACGAACTTTTATGTTCCGTTAGTGGGCAAACAACAGGGCGGGTTTTTGCGTGCGGGACCGCGGAGTCCTGAGGCCCACCTTGCGTTGGGACTTTTTCAACGCAATCAACGAGAAACATGCAGTCCCAAGACATGGAAGGTGCTGACGGAGGTAAGGAGATGAAAATTATTGTTTTCAACGTTTCGAACGACGAAAACGTTGCCAACGATGATAACCTCGAATTTCGTGATACGAGCAATACCGCGAACTCGATACGGAAAAGCATGCAATGTTTTCGATAACATTTAACCTAATTCAGTCGCGTTCGAGAACCACAATAATGAGTTGCATAATTTTTTTTCTTCGATACTCCTTTTCGCTTCGTCAATATTTATCGGAGTTATTTTCGTTCATGTCAAAAGTACGATTAGATAATCAGATACATATCTTATAGATATATAAGATATATATCTTATAGAAAATGTAAGGAAACGGCTTTGTCGGAACTTCGATTATTTTCCTATGTTTCTTTTTTCGTTCGCCCGCAGGCTCGCCATGGAACAATTCGAGCGGAGCCGAGGAGGAACGAGGTTCAAACAAGAAGGAGGGCAAAAAATCAAACATTCTGCCATTGTGGGGTAACGAGAGGACGATGAATTTGAATCCGTTGATATTAACGAATATACAATCTTCGCACTACTTTAAAGTTAATCTATACGAGCTAAAGACATACCACGAGGTGATAGACGAGATTTACTACAAGGTCTCGCACCTCGAGCCGTGGGAGAAGGGCAGCAGGAAAACGGCGGGTCAGACCGGCATGTGCGGAGGCGTGAGTATGTTTTATGAAACAAAAGAACAAAAATACAAACCTCCGATTTGTTTATCAACAATATCGGTGGAAAAGAAAAAAAAAATTCCTGCAAACATTTTTATCGGTAATGGACAAGATAAAAATTTCCAGGTGTATTTATTAAATGTAAATTTATTGAAAAAATAAATAAATACACTCTCGTACATTTTTACCTCAACGACCCATTTTTGAAGCGGCATCAACAAATCTGGAATTTTCGCAAAAAATAAAAATAAAAATGTTTGGAACTTTTTTTTTATGCCGTTTTTCGAATTTTTGAAAATAGAAGATTACTTCCGGTTAATCGCTCTACCATAAAAATTATTATAGATCGCAACCTTGCATAGTTTCTATATTTTTTGATGTCTATTTTTTAAGTTTTCACTCTAGTGGATGCTTGTTCGAATGTAAAGTTCTCCTTAATCGTTATGTCGGTCGCAAGAACGCTTCCGCTGAATGTTTTTCATCTGTTTCTTAAAAATATTTACAGAGCGCGCTTGGTCATAGCATTTTTATTGTAAACGCGAGCGATCGATTGACTCACATGGTTGGCGTAAATTCAGCGATTTGTGCAGGTACGCGGCGTCGGTGCCGGAGGAATCGTGTCGACGGCGTATTGTCTTCTTTACAAGCTCTTCACACTGAGACTAACTAGGAAGCAATTGAATGGTCTCATTAATCATCCAGATTCACCTTACATAAGAGCACTTGGATTTATGTACATAAGGTGAGTTAAAATAATCCAAATTTGCCGAATTATTTTTCTTGTCCATGAGCGCAAAATTGATTGCGATTGGAGTAAGAAAAGCTGGAAACAATCCTGCGATGGAAACTCGTAAAATATGTTTTAAAAGTGCGCTTTCGCTTGTCTTTCAGATACACCCAACCACCGGCGGATTTGTTTACCTGGTACGACGAGTATCTCGAGGACGAGGAAGAGATGGACGTGAAAGCCGGCGGTGGCCAAGTGATGAAACTCGGCGATATTTTGAAACAGTTCCTCACAAAGCTCGAATGGTTCTCGACGTTATTTCCGCGTATACCGGTGCCTATCCAGAAAGATCTGGAGCATCGTTTGGGGGAGAGATTTCCGCAACAAACGGCGAACGCGAGAAACGCCAAGCCGCCGATAACGCTGAACAATCACGCGGGAAAATACAGTAACAACGGCGGTAATACCGGACGAAAGGACAACGGTAACGCTCAGTCGAGGAATCAACAGCAACAGCCGAGACACATACCGGACGGCGAGGCACAGTGGGGAGAGGCCGAGAGAACGAGCCAGTGGCGAGCCAGGTGCGTCTACGTGGTATGAATACAATCACGTTACTAATTCTTAATTATCTAATAGAAATTGAAAAAAAAAAGCCAAAGAACATGGATCAGGTACGAATTCAGAGGTCGCGGAAAAAAACGGCCGTCTCTATGTTTGTCACAATAATATTTTCGACGATTGCTTCTGCCTTTGTCTTCAATCATCAGCATATTTATCTATCGAAGCTTTCTCGTTGAATTGTCGCGTTGCAGGTCTGACGAGGATCGCGGCAAGGATAAGTACAGGGAAAAAGATCGGGACAGACAGCGCCCGAGAGGTGAAAGAGCCGAGCGTGAGCCGCGCAGGGAAAAAGAGAAGGAGCGGGAACGACACTGCCGACGATCGGGCAGTCGGGAAAAGAGTCGAAGACAACGAGAGTACAGGAGTCGCAGCAGGGACCGGGCCCACCGAGATCGAAGCAAAGATCGCCATCGCGACAAGGATCGTCACAGAGATCGGTAGGAGGAATTTGTCGTCTCTGTTACGAAGCTTTACGCTACGAAACAACCATCTCTCTTCAACCCTAGAACTGGTAACTGCGAGCAATTTCTGCCCTTTCGACGTTTAATTCCACTGTCTTTAAATCTATAAATGAAATTTTCACGAATTAAATCACATCACAAATTTACCATTCTTTTCCGCACGGAAAAACAGAAGATATTCGAGAATTAAGGTCCTTTATATCTGTAAAATAGTTTTAGTGTCAAGAAAAGCGTGAAATGGATGAAATCGGGTAAAAATGTAAATTCGTAAAAACGATGCGATTTTTCATTCACAAATAGCTTTCATAATTCATACAATGCTTTTGTCGAGCGCGCGGATTCCTCGACGCATCGCTAATCTGTCCTCGACTAATTGTTCTCTTTTAATTCGAACAGACGTGGCTCGCCCTTCGACTACGCGGCGGAACTGGCCCGCGAGCGGGAACGACAACGAAGAGATTGAGAAAAAGAAAATCTTTATGATTAAATGTTTGTACAACTGTACCTAATTCAGACAGAGTTACGCGACGAATGACATAAAAACAACATGAGGACACAACACACGGCACACAAACAAGAAACAACGGAAAAAAAAAAACAATTTAGAACCGAGCCATTCTACACACGACTGCGTTCTACGGAAGTGGAATACTCCGCGACGGGGTATTAGCCTAAACTTAGTTCTACTTATATAATATTACCATTATTCACCATGTAGTTTACATGTTTTTATAAAATAAATTCATGACCGTATTCGATCATTTGCTCTGGTAAAAAAAACAATGTAGAAGAGAAAGCACAACAAAAAAAAGAACATTTCGATTCGCGCAAGCGAAATCGAAGCCTCCTCGCCAGTATTGATTGTCGCCGAGTCTCGGTTCGTCCGAGTATCGGCGGTCTTTTCCAACTCGATCACCGAACATAGATATTTATTCGCGATCCTCGGAAAACTCGGACTTCGGACAACGTGCGATATTCGTGGCATTCGAATTCGCACGATTTTCGCTCCTCATTATAATTAGAAATTTTATAAATAAATTTCAAAGACGCGTCTTCGGCTAAGGTCGTTTGGGTATTTTTTTTTCTTTTGGGAAACAGAAAAACAAAAATGGCGGCGAGCGCTCGCCGTCGAGCGTGTCAGCGGGGCGATGCGATACCGTGTTGAGTGAATCATGAGGGCCCGTTCGAACTCCAGATGACGTCGAGGACCGGGCCAATTGCTCCGAGGTATCAAGTTGCTTTTAATTTTTTTTTATCACAACTCGATCTCAAAGTTTTTATTGACGAGACTCGTTGAACGGCGAAATCGTCGCTTGTGCTTGTGGTTATTGCCGTTGCCAGCAGCGATATTCATCCCTACTCCTTCACTCAAGGTTTATCACTAGAGAATCGAGCGGTAAACGTGACCGGTATTTTTACCGCGGTGGAAGAATCCTGAAAATTACCGTTTTCACGGATAAAAAAAAAGATATATTGGAAAACATCGAGTTCGTTTAATTGGCATTCGCGCCAAAAATCCAAACGCTGAAATACTTCAATAAAAAAAAAATTCTCACTCATATATATATGTTTGTTTTCGTTGCAGATGATTGGCCGACGCTGCGCGCTCTTCGCGCTCGGCGGTCTTTTGATTCTCGTTCTCACCGTAAACGTATACTTCATACGTATGATCGTCGAGAGCTCGCCGGACAAGACGGAATCGAGAAATCTTCCGGTCTCCGACGACAAGTCCGGCAACGACGAGAACTCCGAGAAAACCAATGACAATACGAAAACGCTGAAGAAATCCGTGGCCACGGAAATGGAGGAGAGAATAAAAGCCGAGATGAGGCTGTTACCTTCGAAATATTTCAAAAGGAACTCGAGTTACGCGGTACTGTTGGACCGGCTGTTAACCGAATTGAGAACCATGCCAAACGTGCAGGACGATATTTGGAGCATTCCCAACAATAATGTTAGTGCAAAAATCGTTTCTCTTCAAAAACATTTATTTTTACCTTGACCATTTATTGACTTGTCTCCTCAAAGTAAATTGAAGAAAAGAACAGAAGGGAAAATAATCTGGAAATGCAAAAAAAGTTCTCATCCGGAATATTGCGAATGCGAATCGGCGATCAAGAGCTGGGAAAAAATGTAGGCATTTTCAAGAACCATTGTCATTTCAGTGGCCCGACGCGCATCAACTTTTGCCACCGGCCGCTCCCGAATTGGGAACGATATTGGACGCGCTGAGAAGGGCGAAAGTCGCGAGAGCGGACAATGCTCCCGTGGGTACGCAATTGAAATTGATGCTGACACTGGAGCAGGGCGTCAAAGCGCTGTTCAAGCCTCAGTGGTACACGAGAGAAACCGTTCTCGAGGGTCCCGTTTATTATGGAAAAGATCGGCACAACGCCGAGGTTGTTGCCTTCCACTTATCTTCGCTGTTATCGTTGAGAAGAGTTCCTCTTACAGTAATAAGAAAATGTACGAATTCACAATCTTTGTCTTTTTTTTTTCTTGAAGAAACAAATCGTTATGTTCCTCGACGATCGACGAGATCGCGATTCACGAGTGGAACAATTTGCGGATAATCTTGACACTTTTTTCAGTGAATCTTTCGGAAGAAGTGCGAAGCCGCGCATCGCCAGGATTGTTCGCGACGATGTATCAAGAAACCAACAACACCTGTCTGTACGGCGTTTGTTATTATTGCTCGCCGGCCGATCCGGTTTGCGGTTACGGCGATATTTTGGAAGGGGCGCTCATACTTTGGCTACCTTCTTACCTTAAGCTCACCAAGCATCGTCATCCCTGGCAACGCACGTACAAACGCAATAAGTTCGCGCTTTGGGAAACGGACCCAAATTATTGCGACAAGGTACATAATAACCCTAACAACAATAATAATAATAAAAATAATATAGACATTGTAACGCGTTATTTCGTCGATGAAAGATGCTTCTGACATCGATTGTAAGTGCTGTTACTTTTGCAATAGGTGAAGGAGAGTAAGACTTATGCGCCGCAGGCCTCAAGCAGGTTGCTCGATCTAGTCGATACGGCCGTGTTCGATTTTTTGATGGACAACGGCGATCGTCATCACTACGAGCTGCCGCAAAACGTTTTTCACAATCCGGCGGTATTGCTGATCGACAACGGGAAAAGTCTCGCGAATCCCGATATCGACCATATCGATATTTTGGCGCCTCTCTATCAGTGCTGCATGCGAGTATCTCTAAAAATGAATACGTGCGGTTTACCCGACGATTTATCGAGCACTTGAGGACCGTGATGTAACCTTTTTTTCTTTCAATCAGGATTCACAAAACTACGTGGGACAGGTTGAGACTGATGAGCGGTGGTGCTCTCAGTCTTTCCTTAGGACGAATTCTGTCGCACGAAGCAATGATGGCCGACGTTCTTCCACTCGCGACTGAGGATCATCTTAGTGCCATGGATCGAAGACTTCTCACTATTTACGCGGTAGTCGAATATTGTTTGAAACAAAAAAAATATGCCTCCAATGTCATACTAGATCATCGGTGAAGCCGATATTTACCGTTATATATACTCGTTTATCGATTATATTGATTATAAAAAGCTCGAAATTCGAAAACACAGGAGATTAAAATAAAAAAACCTTTGACTAGCATTTAAATAGTATGAAACGATTTTTAGCACATTTCACCGGAGCGAGTTAACAAAAAACCGATTTATCTTTCTTATGTCATAGGACTGTCCTTGTCCTGTTGATCACGAAAAAAAGGCTGGGCGCACATTGTCTTTGCGGCAACTCGTCGGGGCCACTGTTGCTTTCGCTACCAACAAATTTTCAAGGTCTCGTTACGGTTTGTTTTCTGTAATGTTTTTTTTAATTTCAATTGTTTTTTCCCTTGCTTTATTACGTAAAACAAAAGCATCGATAAATATTCAGATTTCCCTTTCGCTTGGCGATCAGGATCTCCACTGACGCTCTACGTCTCTCGACAAAATTGGTTACAGCGCAGGCTCAAAGAAGAAAAAAAAAAAGACAATGACCCCCTCGGGGGTCACAGAGCTTTCCAAGAACGGTACTCGTCAAATCATTCAGTCATTACATTGATAGCGGCCGTTTTGTTTTCTTGTCATTTTCGTCGATATTCTCTAACCGAGGCAATTTTGTTGTATTTCTCGGGACATTCGCGGCGCACTTTTGAGTCGGCGACATCCGCAGAAGCGCAACCGTTACATCGTTACAGAATATGTAACACACTGTTTTTCCGAGAAGCCAGTGAACGACAGCGCTTAACTGTAAACGATTGAAATTGAAAACGATCTCGGTTGCGGAAGGAACACCGAGAACCCGTTTTACTTTCTTCCGTCGTCGGAAATAATAAGAATAGAAATCACAGATGACGAGGGGCCCTTTGCGCCGTTTATCCCCTCCACCACATCGCGAACGCGACTGCGCGGCGTCTCCGACCTCGGGGACTCCTTCGCGAGCCAAAAGTTCGTCGCCTTTCGTTCCATCCAAATTGTAGAAGCAACGTCGTGTCTCCTTCGCGGACTTATTCGTAAGCGAAGAGTTTTTTCTGCCTTAATCGTTTAGCCTATCGGTTGTTCATCGTCGAAGTAAGTTAATTTTTATATAGACGATTTTTCTGTTATCGGAAGCTGTTATCATTATTGTCATCGGTGAGTCCGTTGGAGCGGCTCGTGTGCACTCTCTAATATTTATCTTTTGTTTTTCATGCAAAGAGAATCTGCAAAAGCGGTGAAAGTGGATCGATTTAATTGCGCATCGTTAAAAGTTATCCCCGTAATCAGAGTCGTTATTCACTCGTTTGTCATTAACTGAAAGTTGCGAAGGAAAGGGACTGCACGGAACTTGAACGGCAGAAGTTTTTCATCATTATGTTACATTCTTTGATGATTTTCATCCCTTTGTCGTTCGCGGCAAGCAGCACAGCGCTCGTGATTCGCGTACAATTCATCATTTATTCTCAGACCAGACACGATGTCGGATGAACTGCGAAAATATTATACGTACAAAAAAACCGTAGAAAGATTATCATATTATTCAGGACTATGGCCGAGTGTGACGTCCAGCACGCTCTATGGGCTCGTATCGTACATACATGTTATCGTGATCGGTCTCGGGACCTTCGCTACGATCAATTTCTGCGTTCACAATGCGGGGAATTTTAATATTTTCATAATGGGCCTCGCTACGACTTTCGGTTATTGGACCGTTTTGCAGAGGGTAATTCAAACGAATTCGTACAACGATTGTTATTAATCAACGTGAATGAAACAATTGTTTTTGGTGAAACGTTTAATGACATGTTTTCTGTTATCAACGCAAAAAGACCATTTGCGCTATGGTATATCGAAAGCGTCTGTTCAAACTGCACGCGAGCCTCGACAGCACGTTCACTGAGGAACTCGAAGATTCAACGTTACGGCCGATTTTACTCTCGCCACTTCGAATGTTTCGCTCGCTAACGTTCCCGATAATTATAGCGACTTTCGCGCTGCAATTGGTATGGTGCATTACGCCCCTCGTCGCGTTCAGCATACAGTACATTCAACGCGTCGATGAGATCGACTATTCTCTTCCATATCCGACGGTCTATCCGTGGAGTATCAATGGTTGGCGCTATCCCGCTCACTATGTATTCCATGTTTACATGGGCCTCAGTATCAGTGCGTTGGGCACGTCGACCGATGCGCTCTTCGTTTACTACATCTTTCAAATTTGCGGACAGCTGCGCACCCTATCGCATCGAATCGCGAATACCAAGCCCTGCGAGAATTATCACAAGCTGATACGCGATTGCGTAGTTAAGCATAACCTTCTTACGAGATGTCAGCATCATCTGGAACGCATTTATGGACCAATAGTCATCTATATGCTGGTAATAAGCGCCATTGTCATCTGCTTGTTGACTTATCAAGCCACACATGTGAGTCAATCGTCCACGACCCATGCACGCACGATCATCTTCTCCAGAAACGATTCTTCCTTGTATCCCCCGTTTCTATCGAGAACTGCTTTTGTCCCAGATGAATTTCCGAGACGCAGGGACAGTATTCATTTTCATAATTCTGACGTCGCTGCGACCGTTTGTATATGGAACATGCGGTTCAATTCTCACGGTCAACGTAAACATTCGGCGAAAAGCTGAAATTCTTTCTTTACCATAAAAAATGTAATAAAAATTTCCGACGATCGGCATCTTTATCTAGCGCGATCGTTTTTTTGTACACAGGCTGATGCGCTTCGGCAGGCCATTTACGCGAGCGACTGGGCTGGTTGCGGCGAAAAATCTTTCATGATCGATATTCTTGTAATGATAACTTACAAACCGTCGCCCATGATCGCATGCAGCTTGTCAACTATATCGGTCGATATGTTTGTCGCTGTGAGTTCATCATTAACGCATATTCGCGGTTTTTGTCGTAGAACGAGCTGCATGAAACAGTGTTGAACTTTGCAGATCTGCAATACAGCTGTTTCGTATTTCTTTATGCTACGTACTTTGGAGGAAGGCAGCAGAGCTTGAACATTTTTACATGACGTCGCACCGAATGTACTGCTAACGGATTGTAGGAAGAATAAATCTTCTGTAGTGAGGCGTAACTTTTACGATTTTGTATTCATTTTCGTCAAGTTACGGGTTCAATCGCAGGGACTCTGATTCGAGCGCGATGTTATTACAATCGCGTCGTACCGACTAACCGTTATATTTTTCTCAACTTTGCAGCTATTTAACGAATCTCCGTTACCTAATGGAGAACTTTACTTTTTACTATTTCAGGTAATTCTTTATAATTATATGTAAGCAATCGTTAGCACTACAAGCTGCCGCAAAACATTTCTCACAATCCGGAGGTATCGCTGATCGACAACGAGAAGAGTCTCGCGAATCGCGATCACATCGATATTTTAGCGCCAATTAGTGCAGCGTGCGAGTATCTCTAAGAATTACTATATGCAGTTTGGCTGATCATTTATCGAATATTTAAGCGCCGTGATGTATATGTTTTTTTTCGATCAGGATTCTCAAAACTACGTAGCACAGTTCAAAAAAGATGAGCGGCTGCGCTCTAAAAATGGAAAAAAAAAAATTATAGCCTCTTTACGTTTTGATTTCAGTACTTTTTTTACTTTTTTAATTATTATTCTTTGTCTCGTTTTGTTGCGTGGAACAAAAGCTTCTATCACAATCCGGCTGATCCGGCGGTATTGCTGATCGACAACGAGAAGAGTCTCGCGAATCCCGATCACATCGATATTTTAGCGCCAATCAGTACAGCGTGTGAGTATCTCTAAAAATAAATTTATGGAGTTTGGCTGATCATTTATCGAATATTTGAGGGCCGTGACGTGCTTTTTTTTCGATTAGAGTTGTCGAAACTACGTAGCACAGTTTGAGACTGGTTAGCGGCTGGGCTCTAGAAATAAAAAGAAAATTTTAGAGTCTCGTTACGTTTTGATTTCAGTATTTTTTTTTCTTTTTCTTAATTTTTTTTCAATGCTGTATTGATCGTCTTGTTTTGTTACGAGGAACAAAAGCTTCGATAAAAACGTACACCGTCTTTCGCTCGGCGATCAAAATCTGCACTGACGCTCTACGTTACGCAACGAATTCGATACAGCGCAGGCTCAAAAAAAAAGACAATCACGCCATTGGAGGGTCACAGAGCTTTCCGCGAACAACGACACTCGTCAAATCGTTCAGTCGTTACATTGATAGCGGCCGTTTTATTTTCTCGTCGATTTCGTCAACTTTCTCTAACCGATGCAATTTTGCTGTATTTCTCGGGGGAGTCGCCGAGCACTTTTGACTCGGCGAAACCCGCAGAAGCGCAACCGTTCCGTTGCAACAGAATATGTAATACACTGTGTTTCCGAGAATCTAGTGAACGACAGCGCTTAGCTATAAACGATTGAAGTTGAAAACGATCTCGGCTGCGGAGGAAACATCGAGAACCCGCCTTACTTTCTTCCGTCGTAGGACATAATAAGAATGAAAATCGCAGATGACGAGAGGCCCTTTGGCGCCGTTTATCCCCCCTACCATATCGCGAACGCGTCTGCGCGTCCCTCCCTCGGGGACCCCTTCGCGAGCCAGAAGTTCGTCGACTCTCGTTCCATCCAAATCGTAGAGGCGACGCCGTGTCTGCTCCGCAGATTCATTCGTAAGCGAAGAGTTTCTTTTCTCCCAATCGTTTGACCTATCGTTTGTTCATTGAGGTTAAGTTTTATATAGTTCATTTATTTCAAGTTTTATATACGTGACTCCGTTCTACGACGCTTGTAAACTCTAGAATATATATTTTTTATTTAATGCCAAAAGAATCAGTAATAGCGGTAACAAGGAATGCGGTCAGGGCAGATCGATTGAATGGAGTATCGTTTAAAGTTATCCCTGTAATCAGAGTTGTTGTTCACTGGTTTTGAATTAACTACAAATTGCTAGGGAAAGGGACCACACCGAACTTTAACGGCAGAAGTTTTTCTACATTGTGTCGGATTCTTTTATGATTTTCATCCCTTTCTCGTTCGCGACAAGCAGCACAGACGGTGCTCGTGATTCGCGTATACTTCGCAATTTATTCTCAGACCAGACGCGATGTCCGATAAACTGCGAAAATATAGTTCGTTCAAAGGAGCCGTAGAAAGATTATTATATTATTCGGGTTTATTGCCGAGCACGAGTCCCAGCATGTTCTATCGACTCGTATCGTTCCTTCATGTTGCAATGATCGGACTCGGCACTTGCCCGATGATCAATTTCTGCGTTCACAATTTAGGGAATCTCAATCAACTGGTGATGGGTCTCGGTACGACTTTCGGTATTTGGAGCATTTTGCAGAAGGTAACGAACGAACGAATTCATCCGACGATTATTATCGATCGACGTGAACAAGAGAATTTTTTTTGCAAAATTTCTAACGACGTTTTTTTTTTTTGTTTTTATCGACGCGCAAAGACCGTCTGCGTTATGCTGTATCGAAAGCGTCTGTTCAAACTGCACACGGGCCTCGACAGGACGTTCAGTGAGGAACTCGAAGATTCAACGTTACGACCGATTTTACTCTCGCCACTTCGAATGTTTCGCTCGCTAACGTTCCCGATAATTATAGTGCCTTTCGCGCTGCAATTGGTATGGTGCATCACACCCCTCGTCGCGTTCAGCATACAGTACATTCAACGCGTCGATGAGATTGACTATTCTCTTCCATATCCGACGGTCTATCCGTGGAGTATCAATGGTTGGCGCTATCCCGCTCACTATGTATTCCATCTGTACATGGGCTTCAGTCTCAGTGTGTTGGGCACGTCGACCGATGCGCTCTTCGTTTACTACATCTTTCAAATTTGCGGACAGCTGCGCACCCTATCGCATCGAATCGCGAATATCAAGCCCTGCGAGAATTATCACAGGCTGATACGCGATTGCGTGGTTAAGCATACCCTTCTTACGAAATGTCAGCATCATCTGCAACGCATTTATGGACCAATAGTTATCTACATGCTGGTAATAAGCGCCATTGTCATCTGCTTGTTGACTTTTCAAGCCACACATGTGAGTAAATCGTCCCCGTTACATGCCCGCACGTTCATCTTTTCCAAAAACAATTCTTTCTCGTATCCCCTTTCTTGTATCGTTTCTATCGAGAACTGCTTTTGTCCCAGATGAATTTCCGAGACGCAGGGATAATACTCATTTTCATAATTCTGTCGTCGATGCGACCGTTTGTATATGGAACATGCGGTTCAATTTTCACGGTCAACGTAAACTTTCGGCGAAAGGCTGAGATTCTTTATTTACCATAAAAAATAAAATAAAAATTTCCGACGATCGGCATCTTTATGTAGCGCGATCGATTTTTTTTTGCACCAGGCTGAAGCGTTCCGGGAGGCGATTTACGCGAGCGACTGGGCTGACTGCGGCGAAAAATCTTTCATGATCGATATTCTTGTAATGATAACTTACAATCCGTCGCCCATGATCGCATGCGGATTGTCAACTATATCTGTCGATATGTTTGTCGGTGTGAGTAAATCATTAACGCATATTCGGGGTTTCTCTCGTAGAACGAGTTGCATGAAACATTGTTGAATTTTGCAGATCTGCAATACAGCTATTTCGTATTTCTTTATGATGCGTACTTTGGAGGAAGACAGCAGAGCTTAAACGTTTTTACGTGTCGTCGCACCGAATGTACTGCTAACGGATTGTAGAATAAATAAATCTTCTTCTGTAGTGAGGCGTAACTTTTACGATTTTTCATTAATTTTTGTCAAGGCACTGGTTTAATCGCGGGGCCTCTGATGAACGCGATGTTATTACCAGACGTCAATTAGTCGTACAGCTGTACCGACAAACTATTGTATTTTCTTCCACTTTGCAGCTCTTCAACGAATTCCCGTTCTTTATCAAGAACTTCGCTTGTACTTCTCGAGGTAATTCTTTGTACATAACTACTCGATACATTGATTACCTGTGTAGATATATGCGGTTTGACCGATCATTTATCGAATATTAAAGGGCCCCGTGACCTACACGTTTTTTTTCGATCAGGATTCACAATTCTACGTAGCACAGTTTGGGCCTGATTAGGGGTCGCGCTCTCAGTTTTTACTTAGGACAAATTTCGTCGCACGAACCAATGATGTCCGACGTTCTTTCACTCGCGACTGACGATCATCCTACTGCCATGGATCGAAGACTTTTCAATATTTACGCGATTGTCGAATACTATTTGAAACAGAAAACCTATGCCTCCAAAAAAAATACATTTGACTAGCATTTACATAGTACGAAACGATTTTTAAGCACTTTTCACTCAAGCGAGTTAACAGAAAACCGATTTATCTTTCATAACACGAAGGACTGTCCTTGGATGATTGTAGATCACGAAAAAAAGGCTGGGCGCACATTGTCTTTACGACAACTCGTCGGGACCACTTTTGCTTTCGCTACCAACAAATTTTCAAGATCTCGTTACGGTTTGTTTTCTGTCATGTTTTTTTTTAAATTTCAATTGTTCTTTTCCTTGCTTTACTACGTAAAACTAAAGCATCGACAAATACTCAGATTTCCCTTTCGCTTGGCGATCAGGATCTCCACTGACGCTCTACGTGTCTCGACAAAATTTGTTACAGCGCAGGCTCAAAAAAGGAAAAAAAAAGACAATGACCCCCTGGGGAGTCACAGAGCTTTCCACGAACGGTACTCGGCAAAACGTTCAGTCATTACATTAATAGCGGCCGTTTTATTTTCTTGTTATTTTCGTCGACATTCTCTAACCGAGGCAATTTTGTTGTATTTCTCGGGACATTCGCCGAGTACTTTTGAGTCGCTGAAACCCGCAGAAGCGCAACCGTTGCATCGTTACAGAATATGTAATACACTGTTTTTCCGGGAAGCTAGTGAACGACAGCGCTTAACTATAAACGATGGAAATTGAAAACGATCTCGATTGCGGAAGGAACACCGAGAACCCGTTCTACCTTCTTCCGTCGTCGGACATAATAAGAATAGAAATCACGGATGACGAGAGGCCCTTTGCGCCGTTTACCCCCCCCCACCAAATCGCGAACGCGCCTGCGCGTCTCAGACCTCGGGGACTCCTTCGCGAGCCAAAAGTTGGTCGACTTTGTTTCCATCCAAATCGTAGAAGCAACGTCGGGTCTCCTCCGCGGACTTATTCGTAAGCGAAGAGCTTTTTTTCTCTTAATCGTGTTTAACCTATCGGTTGTTCATCGTCGAGGTATGTTAATTTTTATGGAGACGATTTTTCTGTTATCGGAAGCTGTTATCATTATTATAATCGGTAAGTCCGTTGGAGCGGCTCGTGTGCACTCTCTAATATTTATCTTTTTTTTCCATGCAAAGAGAATCTGCAAAAGCGGCGAAGGTGGATCGATGTAATTGCGCATCGTTAAAAGTTATCCCCGTAATCAGAGTCGTTGTTCACTCGTTTCGCATTAACTACAAATCGCGGGGCAAAGGGACTGCACAGAACTTTAACGACGGAAGTTTTTCAACATTGCTTCGGATTTTTCAATGATTTTTATCCCTTTCTCGTTCGCAACGAGCAGCACAAACGTTGCTCCTGAGTCACGTATACTTCATAATTTCTTCTTAGACTAGACACGATGTCGGATCAGCTACGAAAATATTATGCGTTCAAAGGAACCATAGAAAGAGTATCATATTATTCGGGTCTATGGCCGCGTGTGAATTCCAGCACGCTCTACGAGCTCGTATCGTTCATACATGTTGTAGTGATGGGTCTCGGGACCTGTGCTATGGCCAATTTCTGCGTTCACAATTCAGCGAATCACGATGTACTCATGATGGGCCTTGTTACGACTGTCGGTTATTGGACCGTTTTGCAGAGGGTAATTCACACGAATTCGTACAACGATTGTTATTAATCAATGTAAATGAAACAATTGTTTTTGGTAAAATCTCTAATGACATGTTTTCTGTTATCAACGCACAAAGACCATTTGCACTATGGTATATCGAAAGCGTCTGTTCGAACTACACACGAGCCTCGACAGCACGTTCACTGAGGAACTCGAAGATTCGACGTTACGACCGATTTTACTCTCGCCACTTCGAATGTTTCGCTCGCTTACGTTCCCGATAATTGTAGTGACTTTCACGCTGCAATTGGTATGGTGCTCCACACCCCTCATCGCGTTCAGCATACAGTACATTCAACGCGTCGACGAGATCGACTATTCTCTTCCATATCCGGCGGTGTATCCGTGGAGTATCAATGGTTGGCGCTATCCCGCTCACTATGGATTCCACCTTTACATGGGCTTCACTCTCACTGCGTTGGGCACGTCGACCGATGCGCTCTTCGCTTACTACGTTTTTCAAATTTGTGGACAGCTGCGCACCCTATCGCATCGAATCGCGAATATAAAGTCCTGCGAGAATTATCACAAGCTGATACGCGATTGCGTAGTTAAGCATAATCTTCTCACGAGATGTCAGCATCATCTGGAACGCATTTATGGACCGATAGTCATCTATATGCTGGTAATAAGCGGAATTGTCATCTGCTTGTTGATATATCGAGCCACACATGTGAGTGAATCGTCCCTGACGCATGCTCGCACGATCATCTTCTCCAAAAACGATTTTTTCTTCTTTCCGCCGTTTCTATCGAGAACCGCTTTTGTCCTAGATGAATTTCCGAGACGCAGGGATAATAGTCTTTTACATAACAATGAAGTTGCTGCAAGCGTTTGTTTACGGAGCATGCGGTTCAATTCTCATGGCTAACGTAAGCATTCGGCGAAAAGCTGAAATTCTTTTTTTCATGTAAACAATATAATACAAATGTCCGACCATCGGGATCTTCATCTAGCGCGACGTTCTTTTTTTCTGCACCAGGCTGATGCGTTCCGGCAGGCCATTTACGCGAGTGACTGGGCAGGTTGCGGCGAAAAATCTTTCATGATCGATATTCTTGTGATGATAACTTACAATCCATCGCCCATGGTCGCATGCAGCTTGTCAACTATATCCGTCGATATGTTTGTAGCTGTGAGTTAATCATTGATGCATGTTCGGTTTTTTTGTCGCACAACCGGCTTCGTGAAACATTGGTGAGTTTTGCAGATCTGCAATACAGCTGTTTCGTATTTCTTTATGCTACGTACTTTGGAGGAAGGCACCAAATCTTAAATGTTTTTTCATGTCGTCGCATCAAATGCACTCCTGACGAATTGTAGAATGAATAAATCTTCTGTAGTGAGGCGTAACTTTTACGATTTTTCATTCATTTTCGTCAAGGTACGGGTTTGATCGGAGATTTTTCAACGAATTCCCGTTCTTTCATCAAGAACTTCGCTTGTACTTCCCGAGGCAATTCTTTGTACATAACTACTCAATATTGATTGCTTGTGAATAACCTGGATTACTTCCTACGATTGGTAAAACAGGCGGAAGATAAAATTGAACAATTTTTTTTATAGTTCAATAGTAGAGGCCGCTCATGGCCCAAAATATTCTTAGTCTCCTGACACTCCATATTCTAAGTCTCCCTGCAGCGGTGATATCCCAGGTCTGTTTAAGAATTGTTGTCAAGTTCAAGAATAAAGCCCTGAGGAATGCAGTGCGAAGCGCGCCGAGGGCGGAAAACCCTAGTAGCAGTAATAATGATAATAATGATGATAATAATAATGTAGAAATTTCAACGTTTTATTTTGGCAATGAAAGATGCATCGAACATCGTTTGCTACTGATGTAACTTTTGCAATAGGTGGCGGAGAGTAAAACTCATGCGCCACAGAACTTAAGCACGTTGGTCGATCGAGTGGATACGGCCGTGTTCGTCTTTTTTGTTGAACAACGGCGGTGGTCACCACTACGAGCTGCCGCAAAATATTTTTCACGATCCGGCTGTATTGCTGATCGTCAACCAAAAGAGTCTTGCGAATCCCGACCACATCGATATTTCAGCGCCTCTTTATCAGTGCTGCATGCGAGTATCTCGAAACATGAATAAATGCGGTTTGACCGATCTTTTATCGAATATTTGAGGGCCGTGAACTAGATTTTTCTTTCGATTAGGATTTACAATTCTACGTAGCACAGTTTGGGACTGATGAGCGATCGCGTTCTCACTTTTTCTTTGGGACGAATGTCGTCGCACGAAGCAATGATGTCCGACGTTATTCCACTCGCGACTGAGGATCATCTTAGTGCCATAGATCGAAGACTTTCACTATTTACGCGCTTGTCGAATACGATTTGGAACAAAAAAACTATGCCTTCAATCTCATACTACATCATCGGTGAAGCCTTAAACAAAAAATACATTTGAATTCCATTTAAATAGTACGAAACTATTTTTAAGCACTTTGCACCGAAGCGAGTTAACGGAAAACCGATTTATCGTTCGTATGTCGAAGGACTGTCCTGTGCGATTTTTAATCACGAGAAAAGAGGCTGGGTGCACATTGTCTTTGCGGCAACTCGACAGGATCACTTATGCTTCCGCCACCAAAAAAAATTTAGGGCCTCGTTGTGATTTGTTTTCCGTAATATGTTTTTCTTTTTTATTTCATTTCCTCGATCTGTTCCGTAAAACAAAAGCATCGATAAATTCTCAGATTTCCCTTCCGCTCGGCGACCAGGATGTCTACTGACGTTGTACGTCTCCAGGCATAATTTGTTACAGCGCAGGCTCAAAAAAAAAGAGAATATCGCCCTCGGGGGTCACCGAGCTTTCCGAGAACGACACTCGCCAAATCGTTCAGTCGTTACATTGGTAGCGACCGTTTTATTTTCTCGTCGTTTTCGTCGATTTCCTCTAACCGGTGCAATTTTGTTATGTTTCTCGGGGTACACGGCGAGCACTTTTGAGTTGGTGAAACCTGCAGAAGCGCTACTGTTACGTCGCTACAGAATATGTAATACACTGTTTTTCCGAGAAGCTAGTGAACGACAGCGCTTAACTATAAACGATGGAAATTGAAAACGATCTCGGTTCCGGAAGAAACGCCGAGAACCCGTTTTACTTTCTTCCGTCGTCGCACATAATAAGAACAGAAATCACGGTTGACGAGGGGCCCTTGACGCCGTTTATCCCCTCCACCACATCGCGAACGCGACTGAGCGTCTCTAACCTCGGGGACTCCTTCGCCAGTCAAAAGTTCATCGACTTTCGTTCCATCCGAATCTCAGAAGTAACCCCGAATCTCCTTCGCGGTCTTATTCGTAAGCGCAGACTTTTTTTTTCTCTCGATCGTTCAACCTATCGGTTGTTCATCGAAGAAGTATCTTAATTTTTATAGATACGTGAGATTTTTCCGTTATCCGAAACTGTTATCATTATTATCAGTCGTGACCCGGTTGGAGCGTCTCGTGTGCACTCTGTAATATTTATCTTTTCTTTTCATGCAAAGAAAATCTGCAGAAGCGGTGAAGGTGGATCGATTTAATGGCGCATAGTTGAAAGTTATTCTCGTAATCAGAGTCGTTGTTCACTCGTTTCGCATTAACTACAAATTGCGAGGGAAAGGAAACTTTAACGGCAGAAGTTTTCCAACATTGGGTCGGATTTTTCAATGATTTTTATCCCCTTCTCGTTCGCAACGAGCAGCACAAACGGTGATCGTGATTCACGTATACATCGTAATTTATTCTTAGACTAGCCACGATGTCGGATCAGCTACGAAAATATTATACGTTCAAAGATACCGTAGAAAGATTATCATATTATTCAGGACTATGGCCGTGCGTGGGTTCCAGCACGCTCTATGAGCTCGTATCGTTCATACATGTTGTAGTGATCGGTCTCGGGACCTGTGCTATGGCCAATTTCTGCGTGCACAATTCAGCGAATCTCAATGTACTCATGATGGGCCTCGTTGCGACTTTCGGTTATTGGACCGTTTTGCAGAGGGTAATTCCAACGAATTCGTACGATTGTTACTAATCAACGTGAACGAATCAGTTTTTCCTGGCGAAATGTCTAATGATATATTTTTTGTTATTAATGCACAAAGACTATTTGCGCTATGGTATATCGGAAGCGTCTGTTGGAACTGCACACGAGCCTTGACAGCACGTTCAACGAGGAACTCCAAGATTCAACGTTACGACCGATTTTACTCTCGCCAATTCGAATGTTTCGCTCGCTAACGTTCCCAATAATAGTAGTGACGTTTGCGCTGCAATTGGTATGGTGCATAACGCCCCTCGTCGCGTTCACCATACAGTACATTCAACGAGTCGATGAGATCGACTATTCTCTTCCATATCCGACGGTCTATCCATGGAGTATCAATGGTTGGCGCTATCCCGCTCACTATGTATTCCAGCTTTACATGGGTCTCAGCCTCAGTGCGTTGGGCACGTCGACCGATGCGCTCTTCGCTTACTACATCTTTCAAATTTGCGGACAGCTGCGCACCCTGTCGCATCGGATAACGAATATCAAGTCTTGCGAGAATTATCACAAGCTGATACGCGATTGCGTAGTTAAGCATAACCTTCTTACGAGATGTCAGCATCATCTGGAACGCATTTATGGACCGATAGTCATCTATATGCTGGTATTAAGCGCCATTGTCATCTGCTTGTTGATTTATCAAGCCACACATGTGAGTGAATCGTCCCATCATCTTCTCGAAAAACATTTCTTTCTTGTACCCCTCGTTTCTATCGAGAACCGCTTCTGTCCCAGATGAATCTCCGAGACGCAGGGGTAATACTCATTTACATAACTTTGAAGGGGATGCAAGCGTTTGTATACGGAGCATGCGGTTCCATTCTCACGGCCAACGTAAATATCCGGAGAAAGGCTGAAATTCTTTTTTTAGCATGAAAAATCAAAAAGAATTTCGGACGGTCGGGATCTTTATCTAGCACGATTTTGTTTTTGCATCAGGCCGATGCGTTCCGGCGAGCTATTTACGCGAGCGACTGGGCGGGTTGCGGCGAAAAATCTTTCATGGTCGATATTCTTGTGATGATAACTTACAAACCGTCGCCCATGATTGCATGCAGCTTGTCAACTATATCTGTCGATATGTTTGTCGCTGTGAGTTCATCATTAACGCATACTCGCGGTTTTTGTCGTAGAACGAGCTGCATGAAACAGTGTTGAACTTTGCAGATCTGCAATACAGCTGTTTCGTATTTCTTTATGCTACGTACTTTGGAGGAAGGCAGCAGAGCTTGAACATTTTTACATTTCGTCGCACCGAATGTACTGCTAACGGATTGTAGGAAGAATAAATCTTCTGTAGTGAGGCGTAACTTTTACGATTTTTGATTCATTTTCGTCAAGTTACGGTTTTAATCGCAGGGACTCTGATTCGAGCGCGATGTCATTACAATCGCGTCGCACCGACGACCCGTTATATTTTTCTCGACTTTGCAGCCATTAAACGAATCTCGGTTACCGAATGGAGAACTTTACTTTTTACTTCTCCAGGTAATCCTTTATAATTATATGTAAGCAATCGTCAGCACTACAAGCTGCCGCAAAACATTTTTCACAATCCGGCTGATCCGGCGGTATTGCTGATCGACAACGAGAAGAGTCTCGCGAAACCCGATCACGTCGATATTTTAGCGTCAATCAGTGTTGCATGGGAGTATCTCTCAAAATAAATATATGCAGTTTGGCCGATCATTTATCGAATATGTGAGGGCCGTGACGTACTTTTTTTTCGATTAGAGTTGTCAAAACTACGTAGCACAGTTTGAGACTGATGAGCGGCTGCGCTCTAGAAATAAAAAGAAAATTTTAGAGTCTCGTTACGTTTTGATTTCAGTATTTTTTTTTCTTTTTCTTTATTTTTTTTTCAATTCTTTATTGATCGTCTTGTTTTGTTACGAGGAACAAAAGCTTCGATAAAAACGTAGACCGTCTTTCGCTCGGCGATCAAAATCTCCACTGACGCTCTACGTTACGCAACGAATTCGATACAGCGCAGGCTCAAAAAAAAAGACTATCACGTCCTCGGAGGGTCACAGAGCTTTCCGCGAACAACGACACTCGTCAAATCGTTCAGTCGTTACATTGATAGTGGCCGTTTTATTTTCTCGTCGATTTCGTCAACTTTCTCTAACCGATGCAATTTTGCTGTATTTCTCGGGGGAGTCGCCGAGCACTTTTGAGTCGGCGAAACTCGCAGAAGCGCAACCGTTACGGCGCAACAGAATATGTAATACACTATGTTTCCGAGAATCTAGTGAACGACAGCGCTTAGCTATAAACGATTCAAGTTGAAAACGATCTCGGCGGCGGAAGAAACATCGAGAACCCGTTTTACTTTCTTCCGTCGTGGGACATAATAAGAATGAAAATCGCAGATGACGACAGGCCCTTTGGCGCAGTTAACCCCTCTACCACTTCGCGAACGCGACTGCGCGTCTCTGACCTCGGGGACTCCTTCGTGAGTCAAAAGTTCATCGACTTTCGTTCCATCCGAATCTCGGAAGCAACGCCGTGTCTCCTTCGCGGACTTATTCGTAAGCGAAGACTTTTTTTTTCTCTTAATCGTTTAACCTATCGGTTCTTCGTCAGTGAAGTGTGTCAATTTTTATAGATACGTGAGATTTTTCTGTTATCCGCAGCTATTATCATTATTATCATTCGTGACTCCGTTGGAGCGACTCGTGTGCACTCTGTAATATTTATCTTTTTTTTCATGCAAAGAGAATCTGCGGAAGCGGTAAAGGTGGATCAATTTAATGGCGCATCGTTAAAAGTTATCCCCGTAATCAGAGTCGTTGTTCACTTGTTTTGCATTGTCTACGAATTGCGAGGGAAAGGGACTGCACGGAACTTCAACGGCAGAAGTTTTTCAACATTGTGTCGGCTTTTTCAATGATTTTTATCCCTTTCTCGGTTGCAGCGAGCAGCACAAACGGTGCTCCTGAGTCACGTATACTTCATAATTTATTCTTAGACGAGACACGATGTCGGATCAGCTACGAAAATATTATGCGTTCAAAGGAACCATAGAAAGAGTATCATATTATTCGGGTCTATGGCCGCGTGTGAATTCCAGCACGCTCTATGAGCTCGTATCGTTCATACATGTTGTAGTGATGGGTCTCGGGACCTGTGCTATGGCCAATTTTTGCGTTCACAATTCAGCGAATCTCGATGTACTCATGACGGGCTTTATTGCGACTTTCGGTTGTTGGGCCGTTTTGCAGAGGGTAATTGGAACGAATGTGTACAGCGATTGTTATTAATCAACGCGAATGAAACAATTGTTTTTGGTGAAATTTCTAATGACATATTTTCTGTTATCAACGCACCAAGACCATTTGCGCTATGGTATATCGGAAGCGTCTGTTGAAACTGCATACGAGCCTTGACAGCACGTTCAACGAGGAACTCCAAGATTCAACGTTACGACCGATTTTACTCTCGCCACTTGGAATGTTTCGCTCGCTAACGTTCCCAATAATAGTAGTGACGTTCGCGCTGCAATTTGTATGGTGCATAACGCCCCTCGTCGCGTTCACCATAAAGTACATTCAACGCGTCGATGAGATCGACTATTCTCTTCCATATCCGACGGTCTATCCATGGAGTATCAATGGTTGGCGCTATCCCGCTCACTATGTATTCCATCTTTACATGGGTCTCAGCCTCAGTGCGTTGGGCACGTCGACCGATGCGCTCTTCGCTTACTACATCTTTCAAATTTGCGGACAGCTGCGTACCCTGTCGCATCGGATAACGAATACCAAGTCTTGCGAGAATTATCACAAGCTGATACGCGATTGCGTAGTTAAGCATAACCTTCTTACGAGATGTCAGCATCATCTGGAACGCATTTATGGACCGATAGTCATCTATATGCTGGTATTAAGCGCCATTGTCATCTGCTTGTTGATTTATCAAGCCACACATGTGAGTGAATCGTCCCATCATCTTCTCGAAAAACATTTCTTTCTTGTACCCCTCGTTTCTATCGAGAACCGCTTCTGTCCCAGATGAATCTCCGAGACGCAGGGATAATACTCTTTTACATAACTTTGAAGGGGACGCAAGCGTTTGTATACGGAGCATGCGGTTCCATTCTCACGGCCAACGTAAATATCCGGAGAAAGGCTGAAATTCTTTTTTTAGCATGAAAAATCAAATAGAATTTCGGACGGTCGGGATCTTTATCTAGCACGATTTTGTTTTTGCATCAGGCCGATGCGTTCCGGCGAGCTATTTACGCGAGCGACTGGGCGGGTTGCGGCGAAAAATCTTTCATGGTCGATATTCTTGTGATGATAACTTACAATCCATCGCCCATGGTCGCATGCAGCTTGTCAACTATATCCGTCGATATGTTTGTAGCTGTGAGTTCATCATTGATGCATGTTCGGTTTTTTTGTCGCACAACCGGCTTCGTGAAACATTGGTGAGTTTTGCAGATCTGCAATACAGCTGTTTCGTATTTCTTTATGCTGCGTACTTTGGAGGAAGGCACCAAATCTTAAACGTTTTTTCATGTCGTCGCATCAAATGCACTCCTGACGAATTGTAGAATGAATAAATCTTCTGTAGTGAGGCGTAACTTTTACGATTTTTCATTCATTTTCGTCAAGGTACGGGTTTAATCGGAGATTTTTCAACGAAGCGGTGATATCCCAGGTCTGTTTAAGAATTGTTGTCAAGTTCAAGAATAGAGCCCTGAGGAGTGCAGTGCGAAGCGCGCCGAGGGCGGAAAACCCTAGTAGTAGTAATAATAATAATAATGATGATAATAATAATGTAGAAATTTCAACGTTTTATTTTGGCAATGAAAGATGCATCGAACATCGTTTGCTACTGATGTAACTTTTGCAATAGGTGGCGGAGAGTAAAACTCATGCGCCACAGAACTTAAGCACGTTGGTCGATCGAGTGGATACGGACGTGTTCGTCTTTTTTGTTGAACAACGGCGGTGGTCACCACTACGAGCTGCCGCAAAATATTTTTCACGATCCGGCTGTATTGCTGATCGTCAACCAAAAGAGTCTTGCGAATCCCGACCACATCGATATTTCAGCGCCTCTTTATCAGTGCTGCATGCGAGTATCTCGAAACATGAATAAATGCGGTTTGACCGATCTTTTATCGAATATTTGAGGGCCGTGAACTAGATTTTTCTTTCGATTAGGATTTACAATTCTACGTAGCACAGTTTGGGACTGATGAGCGATCGCGTTCTCAGTTTTTCTTTGGGACGAATGTCGTCGCACGAAGCAATGATGTCCGACGTTTTTCCACTCGCGACTGAGGATCATCTTAGTGCCATAGATCGAAGACTTTCACTATTTACGCGCTTGTCGAATACTATTTGGAACAAAAAAACTATGCCTTCAATCTCATACTACATCATCGGTGAAGCCTTAAACAAAAAATACATTGAAATTCCATTTAAATAGTACGAAACTATTTCTAAGCACTTTGCACCGAAGCGAGTTAACGGAAAACCGATTTATCTTTCGTATCTCGAAGGACTGTCGTGTGCGATTTTTAATCACGAGAAAAGAGGCCGGGTGCACATTGTCTTTGCGGCAACTCGACAGGATCACTTATGCTTCCGCCACCAAAAAAATTTAAGGTCTCGTTGTGATTTGTTTTCCTTTTTATTTCATTTCCTCGATCTGTTCCGTAAAACGAAAGCATCGATAAATTCTCAGATTTCCCTTCCGCTCGGCGACCAGGATGTCTACTGACGTTGTACGTCTCCTGGCATAATTTGTTACAGCGCAGGCTCAAAAAAAAAGAGAATATCGCCCTCGGGGGTCACCGAGCTTTCCGAGAACGACACTCGTCAAATCGTTCAGTCGTTGCATTGATAGCGACCGTTTTATTTTCTCGTCGTTTTCGTCGATTTCCTCTAACCGGTGCAATTTTGTTATGTTTCTCGGGGTATACGGCGAGAACTTTTGAGTTGGTGAAACCTGCAGAAGCGCTACTGTTACGTCGCTACAGAATATGTAATACACTGTTTTTCCGCGAAGCTGGTGAACGACAACGCTTAACTATAAACGATGGAAATTGAAAACGATCTCGGTTGCGGAAGGAACGCCGAGAACCCCTTTTACTTTCTTCCGTCGTCGGACATAATAAGAATAGAAATCACGGTTGACGAGGGGCCCTTGACGCCGTTTATCCCCTCCACCACATCGCGAACGCGATTGCGCGTCTCCGACCTCGGGGACTCCTTCGCCAGTCAAAAGTTCATCGACTTTCGTTCCATCCGAATCTCAGAAGCAACGCCGAGTCTCCTTCGCGGTCTTATTCGTAAGCGCAGACTTTTTTTTCTCTTAATCGTTCAAGCTATCGGTTGTTCATCGAAAAAGTATCTTAATTTTTATAGATACGTGAGATTTTTCCGTTATCCGAAACTGTTATCATTATGATCATTCGTGATTCCGTTGGAGCGTCTCGTGTGCACTTCGTAATATTTATCTTTTTTTTTTCATGCAAAGAGAATCTGCAGAAACGGTGAAGGTGGATCGATTTAATGGCGCATAGTTGAAAGTTATTCTCGTAATCAGAGTCGTTGTTCACTCGTTTCGCATTAACTACAAATTGCGAGGGAAAGAAAACTGTAACGGCAGAAGTTTTACAACATTGGGTCGGATTTTTCAATTACTTTTATTCCCTTCTCGTTCCCAACAAGCAGCACAAACGGTGCTCGTGATTCACGTATACATCGTCATTTATTCTTAGACTAGACACGATGTCGGATCAGCTACGAAAATATTATACGTACAAAGAAACCGTACAAAGAATATCATGTTGCTCAGGACTATGGCCGAGTGTGAGTGGCAGCAGGCTCTATGGGCTCCTATCATTCATACATGTTGTAGTGATCGGTCTTGGGACCTTCGCTGTCATCAATTTCTGCCTTCACAATTCAGGGAATTTTAATCTTTTCATAATGGGCCTCGCTGCGACTTTTGGTTATTGGGCCGTTTTGCAGAGGGTAATTCAAACGAATTCGTACAACGATTGTTATGAATCAACGTGAATGAAACAATGGTTTTTGGTGAAATCTCTAATGACATGTTTTTTTGTTATCAACGCACAAAGACCATTTGCGCTATGGTATATCGAAAGCGTCTGTTCAAACTGCACTCGAGCCTTGACAGCACGTTTAACGAGGAACTCCAAGATTCAGCGTTACGACCGATTTTACTTTCGCCACTTCGAATGTTTCGCTCGCTAACGTTCCCGATGATTATAGTGACTTTAACGCTGCAATTGATATGGTGCATCACACCTCTCATCGCGTTCAGCATACAGTACATTCAACGCGTCGATGAGCTTCACTATTCTCTTCCATATCCGACGGTCTATCCGTGGAGTATCAATGGTTGGCGCTATCCCGCTCACTATATATTCCATCTTCACATGGCCCTCAGTCTCAGTGTGTTGGGTACGTCGACCGATGCGCTCTTCGTTTACTACATCTTTCAAATTTGCGGACAGCTGCGCACCCTGTCGCATCGAATCGCGAATATCAAGCCCTGCGAGAATTATCACAAGCTAATACGCGATTGCGTGGTTAAGCATAATCTTCTTACAAGATGTCAGAAGCATGTGGAACGCATTTATGGACCAATAGTCATCAATATGCTGGTAATAAGCGCCATTATAATCTGCTTGTTGACTTATCAAGCCACACATGTGAGTAAATCGTCCCCGACACATGCACACACCGTTCATCTTCTCCACAACGGATTCTTTTTTGTATCCACCTCTTCTATTGAGAACTGATTTTGTCCCAGATGAATTTCCGAGACGCAGGGACAATATTCTTTTTCATAATTGTGTCGTCGATGCGACCGTTTGTATATGGAACATGCGGTTCAATTCTCACGGTCAACGTAAACATTTGGCGAAAAGCTGAAATTCTTTCTTTACCATAAAAAATAAAATAAACATTTCCAACGATCGGCATCTTTATCTAGCGCGACCGCTTTTTTTGTGCACAGGCTGATGCGTTTCGGCAGGCCATTTACGTGAGCGACTGGGCTGGTTGCGGCGAAAAATCTTTCATGATCGATATTCTTGTAATGATAACTTACAAACCGTCGCCCATGATCGCATGCAGCTTGTCAACTATATCTGTCGATATGTTTGTCGCTGTAAGTTCATCATTAACGCATATTCGGGGTTTTTGTCGTGGAACAAGCTGCATGAAACATTGTTGAACTTTGCAGATCTGCAATACAGCTGTTTCGTATTTCTTTATGCTACGTACTTTGGAGGAAGGCCGCAAAGCTTAAACGTTTTTACATGTCGTCGCACCGAATGTACTGCTAACGGATTGTAGGAAGAATAAATCTTCTGTAGTGAGGCGTAACTTTTACGATTTTTTATTCATTTTCGTCAAGTTACGGGTTCAATCGCAGGGACTCTCGTTCGAGCGCGATGTTATTACAATCGCGATCACATCGATATTTTTGCGTCAATTAGTGCAGCGTGCGAGTATCTCTAAAAATAAATTTATGGAGTTTGGCTGATCATTTATCGAATATTTGAGGGCCGTGACGTGCTTTTTTTTCGATTAGAGTTGTCGAAACTACGTAGCACAGTTTGAGACTGGTTAGCGGCTGTGCTCTAGAAATAAAAAGAAAATTTTAGAGTCTCGTTACGTTTTGATTTCAGTATTTTTTTTTCTTTTTCTTAATTTTTGTTTCAATGCTTTATTGATCGTCTTGTTTTGTTACGAGGAACAAAAGCTTCGATAAAAACGTAGACCGTCTTTCGCTCGACGATCAAAATCTCCACTGACGCTCTACGTTACGCAACGAATTCGATACAGCGCAGGCTCAAAAAAAAAGCCAATCACGCCATTGGAGGGTCACAGAGCTTTCCGCGAACAACGACACTCGTCAAATCGTTCAGTCGTTACATTGATAGCGGCCGTTTTATTTTCTCGTCGATTTCGTCAACTTTCTCTAACCGATGCAATTTTGCTGTATTTCTCGGGGGAGTCGCCGAGCACTTTTGACTCGGCGAAACCCGCAGAAGCGCAACCGTTACGTCGCAACAGAATATGTAATACACTGTGTTTCCGAGAATCTAGTGAACGACAGCGCTTAGCTATAAACGATTGAAGTTGAAAACGATCTCGGCTGCGGAGGAAACATCGAGAACCCGCCTTACTTTCTTCCGTCGTAGGACATAATAAGAATGAAAATCGCAGATGACGACAGACCCTTTAGCGCCGTTTATCCCCTCTACCACTTCGCGAACGCGACTGCGCGTCTCCGTGACCTCGGGTACTCCTTCGCGAGCCATAAGTTCGTCGACTTTCGATCCATCCAAATTGTCGAAGCAACGTCGTGTCTCCTTCGCGGACTTATTCGTAAGCGAAGAGTCTTTTTTGTCTTAATCGTTTAACTTATCGGTTGTTCGTCGTCGGAGTATGTTAAATTTCATAAAGACGATTTTTCTGTTATCGTAAGCTGTTATCATCATTATCATTGGTGAGTCCGTTGAAGCGGCTCGTGTGCACTCTGCAATATTTATCTTTTTTTTTTTCAAGCAAAGAGAATCGGCAAAAGCGGTGAAAGTGGATCGATGCAATTGCGCATCGTTAAAAGTTATCCCTGTAATCAGAGTCGTTGTTCACTCGTTTCGACTTAACTACAAATTGCGAAGGAAAGGGCCTGCACGGAACTTAAACGGCAGAAGTTTTTCAATATTGTCAGATTCTTTCATGATTTTCATCCCTTTCTCGTTCGCGACAAGCAGCACAGGCAGTCCTCGTGATTCGCGTACAATTCATAATTTATTCTCAGATCAGACGCGATGACGGAGGAACTGCGAAAATATTATACGTACAAAGAAACCGTAGAAAGAATATCATATTACTCAGGACTATGGCCGAGTGTGAGTTCCAGCACGCTCTATGGGCTCGTATCGTTCATACATGTTGTAGTGATCGGTCTCGGTACCTTCGCTATGGTCAATTTCTGCGTTCACAATTTAGAGAATTTTAATCTTTTCATAATGGGCCTCTCAACGACTTTCGGTTATTGGACTGCTTTGCAGAGGGTAATTCAAACGAATTCCTACAACGATTGTTATGAATCAACGTGAACGAAACAATTGTTTTTGGTGAAATCTGTAATGACATGTTTTTTGTTATCAACGCACAAAGGCCATTTGCGCTATGGTATATCGAAAGCGTCTGTTCAAATTGCACACGAGCCTCGACAGCACGTTCAACGAGGAACTCGAAGATTCAACGTTACGACCGATTTTACTCTCGCCACTTCGAATGTTTCGCTCGCTAACGTTCCCGATAATTATAGTGCCTTTCGCGCTGCAATTGGTATGGTGCATTACACCCCTCGTCGCGTTCAGCATACAGTACATTCAACGCGTCGATGAGATTGACTATTCTCTCCCATATCCGACGGTCTATCCGTGGAGTATCAATGGTTGGCGCTATCCCGCTCACTATGTATTCCATCTGTACATGGGCCTCAGTCTCAGTGCGTTGGGCACGTCGACCGATGCGCTCTTCGTTTACTACATCTTTCAAATTTGCGGACAGCTGCGCACCCTATCGCATCGAATCGCGAATATCAAGCCCTGCGAGAATTATCACAGGCTGATACGCGATTGCGTGGTTAAGCATACCCTTCTTACGAAATGTCAGCATCATCTGCAACGCATTTATGGACCAATAGTTATCTACATGCTGGTAATAAGCGCCATTGTCATCTGCTTGTTGACTTTTCAAGCCACACATGTGAGTAAATCGTCCCCGTTACATGCCCGCACGTTCATCTTTTCCAAAAACAATTCTTTCTCGTATCCCCTTTCTTGTATCGTTTCTATCGAGAACTGCTTTTGTCCCAGATGAATTTCCGAGACGCAGGGACAGTATTCATTTTCATAATTCTGACGTCGCTGCGACCGTTTGTATATGGAACATGCGGTTCAATTCTCACGGTCAACGTAAACATTCGGCGAAAAGCTGAAATTCTTTCTTTACCATAAAAAATGTAATAAAAATTTCCGACGATCGGCATCTTTATCTAGCGCGATCGTTTTTTTGTACACAGGCTGATGCGCTTCGGCAGGCCATTTACGCGAGCGACTGGGCTGGTTGCGGCGAAAAATCTTTCATGATCGATATTCTTGTAATGATAACTTACAAACCGTCGCCCATGATCGCATGCAGCTTGTCAACTATATCGGTCGATATGTTTGTCGCTGTGAGTTCATCATTAACGCATATTCGCGGTTTTTGTCGTAGAACGAGCTGCATGAAACAGTGTTGAACTTTGCAGATCTGCAATACAGCTGTTTCGTATTTCTTTATGCTACGTACTTTGGAGGAAGGCAGCAGAGCTTGAACATTTTTACATGACGTCGCACCGAATGTACTGCTAACGGATTGTAGGAAGAATAAATCTTCTGTAGTGAGGCGTAACTTTTACGATTTTGTATTCATTTTCGTCAAGTTACGGGTTCAATCGCAGGGACTCTGATTCGAGCGCGATGTTATTACAATCGCGTCGTACCGACGAACCGTTATATTTTTCTCAACTTTGCAGCTATTTAACGAATCTCCGTTACCTAATGGAGAACTTTACTTTTTACTATTTCAGGTAATTCTTTATAATTATATGTAAGCAATCGTTAGCACTACAAGCTGCCGCAAAACATTTCTCACAATCCGGAGGTATCGCTGATCGACAACGAGAAGAGTCTCGCGAATCGCGATCACATCGATATTTTAGCGCCAATTAGTGCAGCGTGCGAGTATCTCTAAGAATTACTATATGCAGTTTGGCTGATCATTTATCGAATATTTAAGCGCCGTGATGTATATGTTTTTTTTCGATCAGGATTCTCAAAACTACGTAGCACAGTTCAAAAAAGATGAGCGGCTGCGCTCTAAAAATGGAAAAAAAAAAAATTATAGCCTCTTTACGTTTTGATTTCAGTACTTTTTTTACTTTTTTAATTATTATTCTTTGTCTCGTTTTGTTGCGTGGAACAAAAGCTTCTATCACAATCCGGCTGATCCGGCGGTATTGCTGATCGACAACGAGAAGAGTCTCGCGAATCCCGATCACATCGATATTTTAGCGCCAATCAGTGCAGCGTGTGAGTATCTCTAAAAATAAATTTATGGAGTTTGGCTGATCATTTATCGAATATTTGAGGGCCGTGACGTGCTTTTTTTTCGATTAGAGTTGTCGAAACTACGTAGCACAGTTTGAGACTGGTTAGCGGCTGGGCTCTAGAAATAAAAAGAAAATTTTAGAGTCTCGTTACGTTTTGATTTCAGTATTTTTTTTTCTTTTTCTTAATTTTTTTTCAATGCTTTATTGATCGTCTTGTTTTGTTACGAGGAACAAAAGCTTCGATAAAAACGTACACCGTCTTTCGCTCGGCGATCAAAATCTGCACTGACGCTCTACGTTACGCAACGAATTCGATACAGCGCAGGCTCAAAAAAAAAGACAATCACGCCATTGGAGGGTCACAGAGCTTTCCGCGAACAACGACACTCGTCAAATCGTTCAGTCGTTACATTGATAGCGGCCGTTTTATTTTCTCGTCGATTTCGTCAACTTTCTCTAACCGATGCAATTTTGCTGTATTTCTCGGGGGAGTCGCCGAGCACTTTTGACTCGGCGAAACCCGCAGAAGCGCAACCGTTACGTCGCAACAGAATATGTAATACACTGTGTTTCCGAGAATCTAGTGAACGACAGCGCTTAGCTATAAACGATTGAAGTTGAAAACGATCTCGGCTGCGTAGGAAACATCGAGAGCCCGCCTTACTTTCTTCCGTCGTAGGACATAATAAGAATGAAAATCGCAGATGACGAGAGGCCCTTTGGCGCCGTTTATCCCCCCTACCATATCGCGAACGCGACTGCGCGTCCCGTCCTCGGGGACCCCTTCGCGAGCCAGAAGTTCGTCGACTTTCGTTCCATCCAAATCGTAGAGGCGACGCCGTGTCTGCTTCGCAGATTCATTCGTAAGCGAAGAGTTTCTTTTCTCCCAATCGTTTGACCTATCGTTTGTTCATTGAGGTTAAGTTTTATATAGTTCATTTATTTCAAGTTTTATATACGTGACTCCGTTCTACGACGCTTGTGAACTCTAGAATATATATTTCTTATTTAATGCCAAAAGAATCAGTAATAGCGGTAACAAGGAATGCGGTCAGGGCAGATCGATTGAATGGAGTATCGTTTAAAGTTATCCCTGTAATCAGAGTTGTTGTTCACTGGTTTTGAATTAACTACAAATTGCTAGGGAAAGGGACCACGCCGAACTTTAACGGCAGAAGTTTTTCTACATTGTGTCGGATTCTTTTATGATTTTCACCCCTTTCTCGTTCGCGACAAGCAGCACAGACGGTGCTCGTGATTCGCGTATACTTCGCAATTTATTCTCAGACCAGACGCGATGTCCGATAAACTGCGAAAATATAGTTCGTTCAAAGGAGCCGTAGAAAGATTATTATATTATTCGGGTTTATTGCCGAGCACGAGTCCCAGCATGTTCTATCGACTCGTATCGTTCCTTCATGTTGCAATGATCGGACTCGGCACTTGCCCGATGATCAATTTCTGCGTTCACAATTTAGGGAATCTCAATCAACTGGTGATGGGTCTCGGTACGACTTTCGGTATTTGGAGCGTTTTGCAGAAGGTAACGAACGAACGAATTCATCCGACGATTATTATCGATCGACGTGAACAAGAGAATTTTTTTTGCAAAATTTCTAACGACGTTTTTTTTTTTTGTTTTTATCGACGCGCAAAGACCGTCTGCGTTATGCTGTATCGAAAGCGTCTGTTCAAACTGCACACGGGCCTCGACAGGACGTTCAGCGAGGAACTCGAAGATTCAAAGTTACGACCGATTTTACTCTCGCCACTTCGAACGTTTCGCTCGCTATCGTTCACCATAATAATAGTTACGTACGCGATGCATTTGGTATGGTTTACAACGCCGCTCATCGCTATTGGCGTGCAGTACTTTCGGCGTGTCGATAGGATCAACTATTTTCTTCCATATCCGACGGTCTACCCATGGAGTATCATTGGCTGGCGCTATCCCGCTCATTATTTATTTCAGCTTTACATGGCCCTCAGTCTCGGCGCGTTGAGCACGTCTATCGACGCGCTCTTCGCTTACTACATCTTTCAAATTTGCGGACAGCTGCGCACCCTGTCCCATCGAATCACGAATATCCAGGCCTGCGAGAATTATCACAGGGTCATAAGCGAATGCGTGGCTAAGCACAACTTTCTAACGGAATGTCAGCATCATGTGGAACGCATTTACGGACCGATAGTCATCTATATGCTGGTGATAAGCGCCATCGTCATCTGCTCGTCGATTTATCAAGCCTCGCATGTGAGTAAATTATCCCCGACGCAAGCGCGCTCCGCCGAATATCGAGAGAAAAATCTTTTTGTCCCAGATGAGTTTCGGAAAAGCGGCGATGGTACTCATTTACATAGCTATGAAGTCGACACAAACATTCTTGTACGGAGCTTCCGGTTCGATTCTCACGATCAACGTAAACATTCGGCGAAAAGCTAAACATTTTTTTTCGCTAAAAAAAAAATATACATTGTTCGACGCTCGACATGTTTTGTTTTTGCACCAGGCTGATGCGTTCCGGCAGGCTATTTATGCGAGCGACTGGGCAGGCTGCGGCGAAAAATCTTTCATGGTCGATATTCTTGTAATGATAACTTACGATCCGCCGCCCATGACCGCGTGCAGCTTGTCGACTATATCTGTCGATATGTTTCTCGCTGTGAGTTAATCATTGACGCATATTCGGTTGCTTATTCTTTCGCGCAACGAGCTCCGTGAAACCTTGTTGAGTTTTGCAGATCTGCAATACAGCAATTTCGTATTTCTTTATGATACGTACGTTGGAGGAAGGCAGGAGCGCTTAAACGTTTTTACATGTCGTCGCACCGAATGCACTGTTAACGAATTGTCAAATAAATAAATTTTCTTCAGTAGTGAGGCGTAAATTTCACGATTTTTCATTCGTTTTCGTCAAGGCACTCGTTCAATCGCGGGGGCTCTGATGAGAACGCGATGTTATTACGATTGCGCCGATTAGCCGTACAAAAGTAAGGACTAATTATTCTATTTTTCTGGAGTTTGCAGCCATCCTCGTTCTTTCAGTGAGAACTTCGCTTTTACCTTTCCAGGTAATTTTTTATAACTAAACGATATCAATTAGTTGAATTTCTAAGGTCGGTAAAAGAGGCGAAAGGTTAAATAAAACAATTATTTTTCTTTATAGTTTAACATTTTATTTTATGACACAATAATTAATTATTACTTCGGTAGTGTTCGGGTGCAGCGCCGTACAGCATATAAATACGGTACAAACGTAAAAAACCTGTAAATGCGACTGTAATTATGTATAATCGTTTTTTTCGTGTTTTTTTTTTCTTCCTTTTCATATTACATTCACGTACAGCACAGTCAACCATACATCGTTACGGTACTATTTTGATTGCGCTGGGGAAGGCGCGTTCAAACGTACTTCGCGAATTGTTTCATTGTTATTATGTTTTTTCATTTCGGCAATATATATTCAAATGGCATTTACAATACGCGGTGTAAGAATGAATTCGCATGCGCACAAACAGGCTTTTTTCTCTTTTTTGTAATTGTGAGCGGATTGTATAAAGCGATATCGTTAATTCGATTGTTTTTTTTTTATACACACACATGCGAGCAATTTTCGTTTTGCTTCCATCGATGTTCGTTCAACTATTCCGGTGGCATCGTTTATCGTTCTTTTTTTCTTCTCCGTCTTTTTTCTTCCTTCGTTTTCTATGTACAATTATAAATGACCAGAATTACTCACGTAACTTATTCGTCTAATAATATAAATTTTACTCAGAATATATATAATGATCATACATTTATATAAAATTTAGCGCCATTATCGGTAAAGTATGTATGTATAATATATATATAGATTTATTCATTTATATTAACATTTTTGTTTTTGTTTGTTTTTTTTTTTAAATAGAGGCTTTTGATAGCAAATTCTGTATAAATATACTATTTCCGAGCAGACGATACAAATTCTGTTTCGTGGCATGTTTTATGTATTTTTTCAATGATTTTTTTTTCGTATTTTTTCCTCGCTACACCGAAGGGGTTCGTTTATACACCACCATTTATGTATAACATTCGGCATAGTCGATCGGCCGCTGTTGGTTTAACGAATTTTCGTCATCGGCATATTGCAAAATTCACGCCCAGAGTCCGTGCGCAAAAAGCGACTCGTAAAACGCTTTTATAATACTGTTATAAACCCGTTTGGAAAATTCATGGTGATCGCTAACAAGTAACGAGCCTTCGGTGTGCGTTTTTTTTTCCCCCTTCATCATTTCCGTATAATCCTCGATCGTCCGAAGACTACAGCTATTGGTTATAAGAATCGGGTAGAAACGTATAGTATTCTCGTAAAATAGAATCGTTATTTCGCCTATTCACGTGCTTAAAATGAAGTCAAAGAGATCCGAGGTCAAAAGCAATGAAGTGTCTCGAAAAGAGCTGATATTATCGGCACAAACTTTAGTCTTTCAAGTTCTAACGTTTGTTAGCCAATGATGAACAATTGTTTTGTCCTCGGAACTGCTTCAGCGCCGCCGTAAGGCTGGCTTCATTTCATCTCATTATTATTGCATTGCGTATATTGATGATACCTTATCAGCTACATCGAAACATTGAATTATCGCCACGGAATATCGACTATTTATTCTCATTAGACCGAAAAAATCGTTGGCAATTGATTTGCTAAGGGCGGCGAGAGATCGCGTCGCCTATTTCGCTTGAGCTTCGCGTACCCAATAACGCTTTTCGTCTCGTTGGTTTCTTTTTTTTTCTTCTTTTTTTTTTAATCGACGATCTCTGGACGCTCCCGGTCGCCGCACTCAAATCCCTCTATCTTTAGAACTACGCTCGCTATTAACACTCATTCGTTACTCGATAGACGCGACGAAAATAGATGCTAACCGACGCGTTCTATAGACCGTGCCACGCGCGCGAACTGACCTACGGAGGCTCGACCGGAGTCATCGCGACGCTAAGAACTTACGATGCATCGCCAAAAAAAAAACGGAAAAAACAGAAAAATTTCGCGTCGGCAGTAACGAGTTCCGAGGTTTTCCTGGATTTCTGTTATTGCATTCAAGACTAAATTGGTACAAAAATCCGCATTCGCGTTTTTATGTTCGTTTTCGTTTTTCAT
Source organism: Ischnus inquisitorius (assembly GCA_963924025.1). NCBI lineage: Eukaryota > Metazoa > Arthropoda > Insecta > Hymenoptera > Ichneumonidae > Ischnus > Ischnus inquisitorius. Next base: position 7,050,000 of record OZ001245.1, on the reverse strand, counting down.
GATTTATCGGCTGCTTCGATCGAATTGTCGACGAAACTTCACAGCGCCGATTCGACTCCCCTCGACGACGAGGTCGAAGTGCTCAGATCCTCGGAGTGTCTCGTGTGCGACGAGTCCATAGACGTAACCGAGTCGCTGTCATTGCTGTGCGGACTCGAGTAATTGGCCGCTTCCTGCAGTCTCATCAGCATGTTGAGCTGCAATTATTATAAAGCCACGCGAGTGATTATATTCGACCGGTCGAACGTTCCGAACGGATTAATTATTTTGCTACCGGAAGAAGAGAAAAAAAAATCTTTTCTTATCCAATTTAGCTTACCAGGGGATCGCCCTCGGTGTCGCTGTGCGTGCTCCCGAGGCTTCGAACGCTCGACGCCCCGACGCCGGAGTTGTGCCCGGAGCTGACGACATCGTAGCCAACGTCTTCGGGCCTCAAGTGTCGGAGAGCGTCGCTACCACCGTGTACAGCGTGGGTCGCGATCCACGGATAACTGGTCGTTATGAATTGCGTCGGATCCTCCCAAGCCGCTTCGCCGTTGCCCTCCTTCACGGCCTCAACCAGATACGGGATTATCGAGTAATTCCAGAGATCCGTGAACCAGACCTGCGAACCCGCGACCTCCATCGGGCACGAAAGAAACAGACTTGGACCTAGAGGAACAAAAGTAAGTCATTTAAGATAAACATCAATGTCGAGCATTTGCGTCATAAAATTGCGCCGAAAAATTGCGTTGGCAGCGAGGGCGGCAATTAATTGTAGGGGAAAAGCATAATTTTTTTTTTGCGAATTGGAAAAAAATCATATAATTAACCCCAGGCGATTGTTTCTTGGCAACGATTTTCGGATTATGTGAAAAAATCCCTCGGTTCTAATGATTTTAGGCGAAGTGCCATTTTTTTAAAGTAGAATGAATTTAATATGGCATGGAATTAATTTACGATTAATACGACGAGGGCGCTCGATTAGCGCTCTGCCTAAATGTCGTACGTCGTATTCTTATATATAGTACCGCACTGAACACGAATCAAATGGCAATTGTTTCCTGAAGTTGAGGAGAACACAGTAAACGACCTAAAATTATTTGTTCCTCTCCTGGTCGGACTGGCTCATCAGAGTAATTGAGAGTACTGCGAACTTGGCATCGTTGCCCGGCAACGAATCAACGGACCCCCTTAAGATAGTGCGTTTTAAACAATCAAAGAAAAAAATAGCAGATTCTTACCTATCGTTACGTCGGAGCTGCTGTGGGTCTCGAGGAATTTGTTAAGATGCAGCCATAGTCTCGGCAACCATTCGACTACCGCTGCCATTTCGGCGTTTCTCGGGCCGGCGGTATCCCGTAGTTGTTGTTCCAGTAGTTTGCGACGAAGGTAACGGCTCAGAAAGCCCTTTACCGGTTCCATATCCTTCCTGCACAGTACCCATCTATTCGTTTAACCCCAAATCAGAATGTCCATTAGTTTGCAAAATCGATAAACGAAATATTCCTCGATCAAAGCTCGCATAAATACGCAAAAAGAAATAAAAAAATAAAAGCCGTATTGAAATCGTTGTTCTGCGAACCTGAAATTGTGATGCAACTGAAGATTCGTCGTGCTGCAAGCGGCCTGGCTCATAGTACCGATAATAGCCGGACAAGTCGAGTGCCTCGTGCCCAAAAGACCGCTGAACAATTCTCCCAGCGACGCGGCGTGCTGGAGATTCTCCAATATGATTACTTTCGGCAATTCGTCGGCGGCGTTCGAGTCGCATCTCTCCGCTATGTGAGCCAAGTACTGCGTCAATTCCTTGCTGGACTTGTGATCGACGTTGAAAGTCGCGACCGCCGCGGCGTCTTTGGCATCGGCGTCGGCGTCCGCGTCGACGAGTGCGTGAGCCAATTTTCCGGCCAGATAGCTCTTTCCGGTGCCGCTCGGGCCGCAAAGTATGAGTCTGCGATGTTCCGTCAACAGCGAGACGAGACGTTGAACGATGGATTTCGGTATGAGCGTGTCCACAGCGAGCCAAGAATAACCCGAGAGAACGAGATAGATCGTTTTTACATGACCGATCAGATAGCCGCACGGCAGAAGCTCGGGATGCTGCGACTCGTTCGTGAATCTCGACGCTTCGCCGAGATGATAAGCCGCGACGTAATCGACGCCGAGGCCCAAATTCGTAACCGGATCGACGCGCGACACGTAGTCCTTGAAACAACGGCGCACAGTGCTGTCCAACGAGTCCCAAGATGTTTTGTTCGATATGCAGACGCTCGCGATTACGCAGTGCGGCGGCTCGCCGACTCCCTCGTCGTTGTTGCCGGACACGAGATTCACGTTGAAGCTCTTCTCGCTGCCGAGGTATACGGCGACGTTTATACGCTTGCCGTCGGTATCCTGCTCGATCACGGCCTCGCTCGTCGTTGTCGTCGCGTATGTCGCGGCGACCGCGTGCTCGGCGACGTTCAGATCCTCCATCTGATCGGTGTTACCGGCGTGATGATCGCCGTTCGATAACGCAGCGACGCTGAAACGACGCTCCGGATCATTGGGCAGCGAAGATTGCGACGAGGTTAGTGACTTCGACGTCACCAGCTGCTGTAGACGCTCGTTGTTCTGCTTCAGATTGTTCATCTGGTTCTATTCGTGGAAAAAAGAAAATCATTTGAGATTCGACCATCAAGAAAGTACGATATGTGGATTTGTTTTAAAAGAACTGATTCTCGCAAATATGTTTCGTTTAAGGATACATCGATCGAATGCGATATCAGAGTCGAATTTATTCGTTCCTTCAAATTAATATTAGAGAAAAATACTTTGCGCTCAGGTACTCGAATATTTCGAGAACATTAATGTGCCTAATGTATCCACGTGAAGACAGAAAGGGGAAGTCGTTACTTCGAATGCGCAGCTGGTTCCTCTGTTTTTCTTAGCTAGACCCCGTAAAATTATATATACACTGTCCCCATTATCCGAATGGTCCGTCGCTCGGTACGTCTCGCAACGAAAATAATAAATCTTAACGGGAGTTCATTCGAGCGAGTCTCCTGTGCTCTCGTGACTGCGCTTTATTAACATTACCATCACAACTAAGGAACGTAGCATCTCACCTTCATCTTGTAGACTTCATTCTTCAGGGACAGAGCTTCGAGTGTTATCTCAGTGAGGACGAGGTCCTTTTGTCTAAGCTGCTTCTTCAGCTCGTCGACGTCCTCCTCCTCCTTCTTGTAGAGCGCCGAGCTGCTCTTGCTGCCGGTCATCGGATTCTCGTGCTCGGGTGACGATTTTTGTTGACCGTTCGCCTTCGCGATCTCCTTCTGCTGTTGGGCGTGCTCGTGCTTCGCCGCGGTCGGCAGTCGCGGACTGTTCGGCGCGCTGTTATCGCCACCGTGACCGTCCTTGCAATCCTCGGCGTCCGATACCGAGCCGTGACGATTCTTTCGCGAACGGGAAAACTTCTTCGAGAACGAGCCCAGCCAGCCTTTCTTCTTGCGATTGCTGCTCGCCGAGCACGCGCTGCTCAATGAATTCAATGACGTCACGCTGTCCGCTGACAATTGCCGCGCCATCGAAGGACCCTGATGATTGCTGTAACCCGCGCAACCCGTCGTTCCAGAGTCCGAATCGCCGAGCGTGTGACGACGACCGTTCGACGCTGCCCCGTTCAGACCCGCCTCCGCGCTCTGCTTTCGCAACCTCTCGATCGTGTCCCGTAGCTCTTGTAACTCGGAATCCTGAAAAAATTAAATTAATCCGTGAAAATTTGCGATCTTCTTTCGATCCACCGAGTGGGAAAAACCTTTGGTGGCAATTTGCTCAATTATGTTTAACGTAAGAGTCGTATTTGGGTCATTCGATTGAAGATTGAAGACGATTGACCTTGAAGATTCTATACGCGATTTCTAAACAACTATAGAAATTATTTCCTTTAAAAAAATACTTTAATTTGGGAACCACGTGTTTCTTTTTCATGTTTTTATTTCTTAATTGAATCACACAGCCGGATACTGAAAAAGAAGGAAAAAAATGTGAATCATGATTTTTTCTCGAAGCTGCTCGAGGCTCCGTGAACCGGACACGGTGGTTGTCGTCTGTTGCTCTTGCCGTCGCTGAAGCAAGTGCAACTTTCCGAGTGACTTGCGACCGAGTCGCTGCTCCACGAATCGGCCATGCTGAATAATTCCCTCATAGACCTCGAGCTCGCCTTCACGCTCATTTTATCCCCCGTGTCCTCCTCGCACTGGGTTTCCCCGACTCCGCCGCTCGGTTTCGCGTTTCCGCCGATCGAAAAATTTCCATCGATACTCGTCAATTTCGTCGGAATCATTTTTCCGCACGATTTGAATTTTCCTCTCCGATAGACCGCCGTTCTGTTCGTGAGACTCTTGAGGCCTCTCTCCAAACGCGCCTGAAAGCTGAGCGGATTTTCCTTTCGTTTCGCTCCATTATTTTCTCTCTTAACGCTCGACGACTTTGACGAATCTTTCTTCGTAGTCTCGGAGACCTCACCGTTGGACAGCGGAGTTTTGGATCGATGAATCCCGCTCAAGTCCAGGACTCTCTTCGAACTTCCGTTCATAATATCCTCGTTATTAGTAAATCGTTTCCGGTTTCCCGGGAATAATTTCTTTTCATTCAAATCTGGAATCACCTCATCACGTTTGGCTTTTTTTCGGAACTGGGAATTCTGCGAAATTTTTCGTTCGCATTGGATTGAATTGAATTCATATTGAAATTCACATTAAGAATTTTTTGTATTTACATCAAGCGTTAAGAAATAATTCTCGTATTACTCATCGCGAGATGTGAGGCTCGCGAGCTCTTTCAACGTCGTCGCCCGTCTCCCGTGTGTCGACGATTCTTTTTTTCCTGAGTCACAAGTTTGTTCAAGGTTCGAACTGATCTTCGTGGAGATTCACGGCTCTTTTTTTCAACGACTACCGAGGCCTCCGGGCCCCGTCTGTCTTGTCGGCGATTATTGATTGCTCAATACATCACCTAAGCGATCTCGGACGGTACCGATAGTTTCTTTTTATGCTCGATCGCTCTGTGCCGGATAGAATGTATTTCCCTTCTCCTCGATGGCTGTGTAATTTCTTTTTAACTTGATACGAAATTTTTTTTTGTCGTTGAATTTAATAAAGACAATTTTTCATTTGGCTGCTTGATGAATTTTTTTACGAAAAATTTTGTACGTTTGAAACCGGGTCGATAATTTTGAAATTCACGATCCAGACATCGAGTTTTTTTTTAAGGTTTACTTGACCGAGTGAATATGGCGATATTGACGAGAACTCGATGTTGTTTTGTCCGACGTTGATCTCGAGGCAACATTTTTTTAAATTTTACACACTTACTTTAGCTAGTTCCGCATAATAATAATAATGAATTATAATGAATAAATGTTTAATTATTAATGATTTATTTATTAAAAATAAATTATTATGATTATTATTATTTGATGAAAAGAAATATTATACTCACTTTCTTTTCGGCCGTGGCTGTCAGATGTTTCAGTCTCTGGTTCATGTTCGCGAGTGATTGCTCAAAGGCCTGAACTACATGATCCTGAAACAGAAACGACGAATGCTTCGTATGAAAAAAAAGCGATATCGAAAAATATGTAATTTTTGTTTCGGAAATTCAGGTTGTATATTTAGAGACGGTTGCCAAACATTTGGTGTTGGTTAGAGCGAATAAAACAAAAATAAATATGCACTACGACCTCGATTATCGGGACCTCGATTTTCGGGAAATTGGCCATTCCGCGGCGCGTAACGATTGATGTGGCGCATGGTGGGGGAAGCGTCGGGACGGCCGGCGGGCGCGCAGAGTTAGCGCTAGCGGTCGTGCGACACCTCGATTTTTGCAACGGCGACGAGGTTCCGGTTTTGTCGCCGTTACGAAAATCGAGGTCGTAGTGCAGTCCGAACTGAAATGTCAAGGTCTTTGAATTTATGCACGAGCAACGAAGAATTGATTTTCGGGAGTTGAAAAATGTATAATTCTAGCTCGAACGAAAATTCGAGACGATCGAGATTAAATGAAAAGTCGAGGTTACGTTCAGAAAAAATACAGTTCTTTTGAAAGCCTTAACGGTGGTGTTAGAAAAAAAAATTGAAGAAGCTAATTGGATTCGCTAGAATTTATAAACGAAGTTGGCAAGAATTCCAAAGTGTTGGAACTTACAAACGAATTCGACCTCGGATTTTTCTTTTTCATTTTTTTACGCCCCGAGACGATTATCTCCGGTAATTATTCAATTGTTCGACGCTGCCAGACGTGATTTTCTGTTACACGCTTAAACGAGTCACTTTGCATTCTTAACTTTTTTTTTTCCACTCTCGAGATGAATTATGCCGCACGCGTTACAAGTAATGTATGAGCGATCCCGAGAGACTCGCCGAAGGCTTGCAATTATCATCGATGTTTACCAACGCCGCGAGGAACGGCCAGGTGAAATGATAATCAGGCACGGACCCGAGGTTGTAATGCGCAGCCTGAGGGTCCGAGGCTCGAGCCAATCTGGACCAGATTTAATTCGTGATTTTTATTTCCGACAGAAACGCGAGTTTTATTTATTTTTCTAGGCAAAAAAATTGCATAAGTCTTCTGACGGGGTTAAAAAAATGCAGTTCCCTATATTGTAGATTATATGAAATAAATCCTTTTTTGTTCTTCTTTTTATATCGAAGTAAGAAAAAATAATCGACGCTTTGCGACCTAAAATTGTCGAACCCAATTCAATTAATCCGTAAGGGATCTGCAGCGACATGATTTTTTTCAACAGTCCCGTTATCGAAAGAAAAAAAATCCAAGACCCTAAACTATTTTTTTTAGCTGTCTGGATAGTGAAGATCTTATGAGCTGTTTCGGTAGCGGCAATTCAGAAGCATCCGAGAGTCCGAACGCGAAGACGCGTTTCTGGCACGAGTTTTTATCTACCCCTGTTTTATGTATATATTTTTTCCTCTCGAGTGTACCCGGAAGATAAGGGCTCGCTCGGGACGAATTTAGAAGTGCCTACGAACTTATCGTTCGTTCCCTCGCGGGTTACACGAGAGCTTTCGGATCCACTCGAGGTGGCACAAGTGTTTCCGTGCTCGTGTAATTTCGTAACAGGGCCTCCGAGTGCCGATGCGTGGATTCGATCACGCGTTGGGACAGACTAGAATGGATAACTGTAAATTACGGGTACGCCCGGTCTAGACTGGACTGGCGTATCCGTCTCGAGTATCAACGGCCACCGCACTCGCAATAAATAACGAATCGAAGCCACACGCGAGATACTACATCGATGGAGGAAGCGATCGGCTGACTATCAGCCGCGCGAGAAACCGCGGGTAAAATTACATCTCGTAATATTCGCCGTATCGTTGTTGGGGCTTTTGCAATATTGGGCAACGAAATGCGTTGCGTTATCTCCGCGGTTTAAAAACCCGGACGAAACGACACTTTTCGCTTCGGCTTTTGGTAGACCGCGCGTGCATTGACCCAGCTTGAAACTCGATAATAATGTTAAATCTAGGCTGTAGCAGCGCCGACGTCTTGAATAGAGAATAATCTATCATCGCGTGTTAAAGCATTGGCAGACTTGGCGGGTCCCCCTTTCGAAAGTGTCCGGGCCAACAATGCTTGCCTCCGTAAGCGAACTCTCAGGCTCCACATGCATGCAGTAATACCATATACATAGATATTTCATATACAGGATGATTCACAATAAATATATCTGTTGTTATCGATTCGTACAACAAAAAAAAATTTCTTATGGAATTAAGCTGGACATTTTTTGAAGTTTGTAGTATTATTTATAACAATGATAATAATAAATTATTGCTATTATTATTATTATTCTAATTATTGTAATCTTTAAGACTTAATCGTAAGAATGATAATTAATTACTTATATTAATATTAATGAATGATTTGAATAATGAAAAAAAAGTAGGTCGTAATAATTCTTTGTCGTGCTACGCGTGCCCATTTTGCCCCGTCCTCTCCTATATACGCGTGATGCATAAGATTAGTCGTCCGACGAGGGTTAAGGCGTAAATTGACGCCACTCGTCTGACATTGATACTCCTCTCCATTTCTTCGTCGCGTATAGTTTGCCATACGAATTTTTTTTTGCTCTCTCTCCCTCGCCGTTCTTCTCGATCTTTTTCTTTCGCCTTCTCGACTTCCGAACCGTTCGTACGCACGCACGGACTCGGGGCAATGATTTAAGGCCCGCGATTCATTGGCGAGCGAGCGTTCCGGGGAACCGACGACGAATAAGAGAGGATAGCGAGAAAAAAGAAAAGAAAAAAGTCCCGAGGAATCGTGTCGCAGTCGTCGGAGTTGCGAGCGCAGTAAAACGTAGGCGATTCTGACCCACAATGCGACCCACACGCTCAACGAGTTACACTTTTCTTCGGGACATATTATCGCCCGAGAGTCACGAGAGGTAACGTATACCCGCAGGACATTTACACGGAACGATGCATCGTAATAGTAGCTGGGCGCGATTTTGAACTCTCAACTATCGTAGTTGTCGCGGTCGAGTCTGTGCATCTATGGGTATAGAAATTTTATACCTCCGGGAAGTTTTTCCAAAGTACAAACGTGCACAGTCCCGACTCGTCCGGGTGACCTAGTAATGTTGGGCGCTGACCATTTTAGCATACATATCGTGTACCAGAAGGCCGAGAGTTAGAAAGTCACAAGTCCGGTATTCAAGTACGCGAATTTTATAATATTAAGAATACTAATGTTCAAATATGTAAATATAATTTCTACAAAAATATATTATATTATTTATATTTAAATAATAATATTTTATTAATATTAATTTGATAAAATCCGAAAAAAAGCGCCTGCAAAATATATCTATTGAATTTTTTGTCTTACTTTTTCCTCAATTTTAAATGTAAATCGGAAGAAAATTGAGGAAATATAGAAAAATTGGATATGATAATTATTTCGCTGATGAAAAAAAATAAACTTAAAGGCAATCGGGTTTATAAAAAAGAACTGGAGAGTCCAGAATGTTGTACGGACTCTCGGCGAACCGATAGGTCGGCAGAACAGCACTTCTGTTGTTGTACTATATAAACCGTATCGATGGGTCCGGCCGGCTCGTAAATTCCTGATGAGCACGGTGTTGCTCCCACGCGAAAGGATAATTTACTAAGTCACATCGGGTGATCGGCCCAACGGCAACTCGTGTTCGCCGCTGTGTGTGGGTTCTTTGAAAAAACAAGAAAAAAAATACCCACATCGATGTATTTATTTTACAGCTATCCCGCGGCTTCGTTGCGGCGCGCACTCGAGAGCGATTGATTGCGAAAGATCTTCATTACGTCTCGAGGCTCGTCGAATTTTCCTCTTTTCAATCCTCCCCTTTTGATCACGTCGGTTGTCAAGCGTTTCTTTTTTGTATGTTTGTATTTTTATTGTTTCCGTACATTTTATGTTCGACGACATTTCAATTTAATTTCAACTAACTTTTTTTATATTTACCATTTTTTGAAAATTTCGCTCTATGTTTGATTCACTAGCCAGTACTCTGCGAGGCGGTCACCCATCCAAGTACTGACCGCAAGCAATTCTGCTTGACTTTGGTGTTCGCGAAAGCCGCGCTCCGGCCGCGCTTCCACCGCTCTCCGTTTTTTAATTTCAACTATTTTTACCGATTTGAAATAATTCCAGATTGGTACTTCGCCGAATGATTCAATTAGAGTTATTTATTGGGTGATTTTTTTACGATTCAATCGAGGCAATCGATCATCGATTTCAATGCGCATACTCAACGCGTACCAATTTGCGAATATCGAACTCCCTTGGAGTTCGGTGTTGGGCGCCCACGTATGGGCATGCATGTATTGTACCGCGCGATCAGATGCGTTCGGTAAACTTTGGGGTGGAGGGATATTACCTATGGGAAATCGCGAAGCCGATCGAAGAGCGTGGGTGCCCTCTCGGCGGTTCTCGATGCACCACAATCGCACCGGCCTGCCTCCTTTCGCTCGGGCGTTTCTATATCGTATCATTACCGTCTACGAAGACGCTGAAAAGGGGCAACGGCGACGTACGAATGTGCACAGCGTTCGTTCGTGTGTTTCAGCATCGAAAGAACTCGACGGCCACCGCTCTGGGAGCCGGACGTTCCTGTCGGTTGGGTTTCCCCGCGAACCCCGAGCCTTTCGGTCCTCCCCCAACTTCGCCACGCTCTTTTCATTCTTCACTTTTTTCATTATCGCAGGCTGCTAGCTCGAGCAAATAGCATTATGTACGGCTATAATTAACTTTTTTTTCTTTCATAAAAATTCATTCGCTTGAAAAAGCGCGTTTTATTTTTTCTTCTTTTGCAATAAAAGTTTCACGAAAAATCCCGAGCGATAAATTGTTCGTATCGGTGCTCTCGTTATGTAAAGAAATTCCGGGCTCCGAATTGATAACGCGTGAAAGAAATTTACTCTCATTAATGTTTTTTATTTTTTTTATATATGTTTCAACGATCGGTCGCAAAAAATTGCGTTAATTAATTTTTTTGCGGATTCGAGGCTCAAGAACGAATTTGAATCTTAACTACTGTGTATACAATTACTACGATATAATGTAGTCTCGGACACTGGTGCGCTCCTCGACGAACTAATATCGTATATAAAAAGAATTTTGTTTTGTTGTGATTTCGAAACAAAGCGCTTTACTGTTGCTCTCGCGGCTTGTTATACCGACGGCGGTTTCTGGCGCGAACACCAAACGGCATTAAACGAAGCATCGGCAACTCCACGATGAGTGTTCCCCACATTCGCGTGAGTTTTTTGCACCGAGAGAGCTTTCCGGTCGTGTTCTTATTGCTGGCCGCGCGCGAGAGCCTCGCATACGCGCACACGCTTTTGCAGTAACAACTCTCCGCTTGCGAGGCTTTGCGCGAAATAAAACACTCGTAAAATCTCATTCGACGCGAAGGCGCGCACACCGACTCTCGAATAGTTTCGCCTATTTTGCCCATTTAACGACCGTTCGGAATTATCCGGGTCACTGTACGAACGAAGCGAGCATTTTTCGAGTCGAATGAGCTTGGAAAAAAAACTTTTTGTTTTTTTAAATAAAAAGAATACAAGATTGAAAAAATTCTACCACTCCTAGCTCGGAGCTAGTCGAGAAGATGAAAATTAAAGAATATAATGAAAAAATCTGCGGAAATCTGGCCTGCAATTTCGCGATGCGTCCCGCCGCACTCGCAGCGAGACACGCATGCACGCATTCGTTTTATAATCTATAATTTATGTAGCGCAGCAGAATTCCCGGACTGCATCCCTGCACAATTTTTTTATTTCGTTCGCATACCGCGCCGAAGTTCACGCATCGTTGCGGTTTCAGCATTTTTTCCATTGTTTTCGCGAAATAAAGGAAAATAATCATAAAGATTAACGAGCGCGTTGCCGTACAGTGAATTACCAATGTAGACTATTTTTCTTTGCTCGCGATTCTTGTGTCATTTCTTTGCGTTTCTTCTCGTTCGATTCGCGCGGGTTGAAGAGATTGGAGGAAAAAAATCGTGCGGGTTTTCGATGCGCCAGTCCAAAGCAGACCGCAGGATATTCGCCACCGGTGATATCAGATCCGCGAGCCGTTTCGATTCACTTCGCATTTCTTTTATTTTTTTTTTTACGCATGCAACCGCTCTCTCTCTCGAGAGAGAGTGGCAATATCCCGCGGGAGAATATTATACGGCTCTCCGGTGTGAGAACTGCATAATCCGCGAAGCGTTACGACGTCGAGCTAACTGGGCTAACAGTTCCCAGGCCTTCCAACGCCAACGTCACGACCTTCTCTTCCTTCATCTCCTCGTGTACGTAAGCGTCGTGACTCTCTTTTACGCTGCTACCGCTTTGGCTTCGCCTTCATGAAACTCTAGACCGATACGCACCGAGCGAAGAGATAGACGGAGGCACAGGCCGTACGCATGAGCTGCCGAGTGTGTAAGTACCCCCGTAGCCCCACGCTTTTCATTCCGTTTCGCTTCTCCGCCATCTCGTCATTCGATACCCTGCATTTCGAAAGTGCAGATCGCTTTTTTCCCGAATATTCGGGAATTCAATAGTAAAATTCAATGAATTTATGGAATCGTTTTAGTGAAATTCTATAAATTGCATTTCGATCGATTGTGGATCAAAATAAAAAAAAAACGATTAATGCACCAGCCAGTGCGCGGCTGGGCGGTCACCCATCCAAGTACTGGCCGCAAGAAATTTTGCTTGACCTGGGTGATCGCCGAAGTGGCGCATCGACCGCGCATCCACCGCGTGTCCGTGATTGATTAAGGATTTTCTCAATACTCAATTTTGTAAATTTGATAAATTTTTATCGAACGTTAAACTATTGTCCCAGAAGGTTTTCTTTATTTCTCGGCATAGCGAGCAACACCTGCTGCAGGTTGAATGCCTGTAGCCGCGTCACTGAATACCGAGCTGCCGCACACGGCGACTTTCATATAACGTTGCCCTTGTTAGTCGCAACAGGGCGAAGGAGAGGAAGAAGACATGTGTGCGCGCGTGGACACGACCGGTTTAGACGATTTCGCGATAAAGAGAGAAGAACAAACACACGCCCGGTGGTGACACACGAGTATTCTCCATATCGCCGTGAGCTCCAGCGTCCTAGGTTCGATAAGAGCGATCAAGAAGCAAGGGTACTGTTTACCGCGGTGGAAAACACGCACCACGTGTTAGAATTTTACACGTTTACCCTCGATCTCGCTCTCGGTCTGTTTATAATAGCCCGTTTGGCCGTACAGCGCGCGGAGCAACTGTCCGGCTGCTGCAGTCCGGGTCTCAGCTACCAAGATGGTCATCACGTGTTCGACCTCGGATGCACGCGTTTGCGGGCACCGCGCGCGCAGTACGGCGTGCGTTTCGCTCGCTCTCTCGGAAACTCGCCGTTTCTGCTCCGAAGACCCCTCATGCTCGCTCGCGTGGCGTTCTCGTGCATGCGAAGACATTTATATACGGGTTCTCAAGTAAATACATAACAAGACCCCGATTATCGAAGTCCGACGAGACAATAATTTGTTCGAGGTATTCGATTTTGTTTCGTACGGTGAGCTTATAATATCTTTTATTACCCATAATAAAAATAATAATGAATAATTGTTATAATTTGATTATTATTGTTAGTAATAAGAAAATGTGGATTATTATTAGAAATAATTAGTTGTTGTTTAATAGAAATTTCTTTGAATTAAAATTGTTTCTAAAAATATTAAATTGCATCTGCAAATTGATATTTATAGCATATAAACGGCACTTGAATAATTGCTTCTGCCCCGAATGGAATAATATCTCGTTGGCGAGTTTCGAAAGGCCGTGCCGGCCCGATGAATAATTCGTTCCTAAAATATGTAAATTTTTTCGTCTCCGTTTGAAGGAGCGTAGGCAATGACTGTCGCTTGAGGACGTCGAGCGCGTATATAAACCAGATGGTTTGCTCCCGTTCGGACTTTCAACTTTGTCGATTATATACCGGCCCAAGAGTTACACGAAGCGTTCTGCCCGATGGCTGTTTCTGTTACTCCCTTGCGCTTAGGCTCTCGAAAGTTTTCTCGAGAGACGACGCTCTTCGACCAATTACGCGACTCTCTCTCTCTTTCTCTGTGCAGCACGAAGTCGCCGGTATCCGGTCGAAGCGGAGCGCGCGCGCTAACTTGGGCACGAACGCTCGTAAATCAAAATTGCCTCGGTGACTCGTGAACGGTGCGGCACGAAATTATTGGGGGTGTCGAGAGGGTCCAAACGCTCGTCGTTCACTTTGTCGTCGGACACTTCGCTTCGGTTCTCAGAATGTTTTTTTTATTTTATTGCCCGAACGTGGTCCGAATAAAGAGTTTCCACTCGGACAAGTCGAAAGTTCAAATAAAATTGCCCATAATGGACGGATTTATTCAATTTTGTATGCGGTTATTGATGAATTATAAGAATTTTTTTTAAACGGCGGACCACAATCTTTGCAAGAATATCTTATATGTTTTTTTACTTTGAAAATAGAAAGAGAATCGTATTATGAAAAAAAGTCATTTTTGTAAAATTACTTTTTTGACCTTCTACTCACGAGAAGAAGGAAAACTGAAAAAAATCGTCGAGAGACTATGCGGAGTCATAAATCAAAATTTCCAAGGGTTTCGGGCGCTTCGAGGGATCGTCGCTGTCCGGCCTGATCTATTCATCGTTTATTTTTTTTTTCGGTGAGGAAAGGTTTTTTTTTTTACGTTACGCGAGGGGACTCGAACAGGATTTCGGTGAGTGTTCCGAGGCCTTTTAATACGATATTCGTTCCGTGCGCGTGAGCATGGGAAAGGTCAGTCAGCGGAAAAGGCGACTGATGTTTTTTCAGGACGAGGGGGACTTCGAACGGTTCCTGCAACATCGAGACCATACTTTTCCCATTTCAAACATCCCACATATTTAATACCGACGATGAAGAGTAGATAAAAAAAAACACCCGAGGGGCAAACTTGAAAAAAAGTTGTTTGATCACATTTGCCTTACTATTTCTTCCATTTCCGGTGAAAGGTTTTCCCTGGCGATTTATTGACTTTCTGGCATTAATGTTTTGTATTAAACAATGGATTTCGATATTTTAATCGAATCTTGTTCAATCAACGATTCACGACGATTGTTCTTTATAAATAATTCTCGCTCGGACACTCGGCCGAAGAATCACTTCTGAATGATCGAAAAAAAGAAGAGGAGCCTTTCACAGCCCTCGAGTATCGCTTGAACTCGTGGTAACTCGGATAATGGACGTAAGGAGGTCTGAGAGGTCGTTTTCAGCGAAAGGAAGGGAGAAAGAGCTCTCCGGGCGCGCATACGCAAAGTGCCTTATTACATTCACACGCATACATTATACTTTCGTGTATACCTACACGGCGTCTAATTATTCAATCGGCTCCACGAACTCGCATTAGCCGGCCCACGCTTCGTTATGCGCCGTCGTGTCGCGTCACTCCGCGCTTCTGACGTTTTAATGCCCGTCCCGGCTTAAATTTTCGTTTGACGGCAGGCAACGGCAGCGATCCGAGCAACAGCGCGCGTTTCGCAGCCGCAACCGCACACACGGATTCGCGCGGAACGTTAAGTGTTTACGCATGCGCTTGGGCCATCGGCGCTTGCCCGTGGCCCCTGCGCGCCCTGCGCCCCATGACGCCTTATTAAATTAACGGTGGGCGTCGTGGGGCTCGCCGATAGAGGTGAGCAAGCGCACTTCTTTATTCCTCGATGAATTATCATAATAAATCGACGATGCCTGGCACCGTCGACGAGAGGCACGCAACCGAAGAATTATCTTTGCACGGCGTCGATACATTACGGTAATCGTCGTACAGGGCATTGCAAAAGTCGTCGACCAGAAACGAAACTTTTTTTACGATAGTCGAAAATTCCAAAAAATATTTTTAACCGTTTTCCTAAAGTTTGGAGATAATGAAGGCTAAGAGTTAGAAAAAGATTATTTACAAAAAAATACAAACAAATAGAAGATTTGCAAAAGTTCAATAATATTTCTGACCTATCTCAACTTACTGCCGACATTTGAAAAAATCGATAAATTAATTGATATATAGATTTTATGAATAATAATTCAATAATAATAATAATAACTAATTAATTAAAGTTTCGTGACAATGTTGAAGCAGCGTGTACGAAATAGAACACGATAATATGCGTCCTACTCGAGGATGCTGAGAAACTAACGAGTCACCGCTCGCGAACCTCCGTCGGATGTTCGACGTCGTTTGCTCGAGGATTTCGCGCTGTCTCGAGGATAAGAGTCGACAGGTGGAACTGGGCAACTCTGTTAGCCGAGGCTCAGTGGGGATCAGAGCTTTTACGAGGACTCTCGTACACACGCACGCGTGTCCTTTGCCTTCGCGAATGAAGACGCAAACCTGCCCTGGAGATCTTGATAAGTGTATTATCGAATCCATATCGCGAATACGGCTCGATATGCCAAGCGCGTTTCATATCGCGCGCATCAAATCTAGTATTTACGCTCTTAACGTCACGTTTTCGTCGAAATTCACAACGAAACTTGCGCATTCGCAATCTGTTGCGATTTAATTTCCATAAAATTAGCGGGAAAGATCGAAAAAAAATTTTTTATAGAGAAATCAAAAGCTCCATTCTTTTTTTCTCTAAATTTTTGTTTCACCCCAAGCGTGTTTTATTGCCTGTGATCCTCGAGCCGCGGTCTCCAACAGCTCGTCCGAGACTTTTCGCGATTTCGATAAATGTTAAATTGAATTTACCTGCAGTGCGGGACAGCTACGATGTCTGTACTTCCTGGTTGCGAGTTCCCACCAGGGTATAAAGTTATTGTCGTTGCCCCGGGGCTTCACGGGATCGCTGACAGCGTGCTCGTACAGCGGCTCGAGCGCGGGCACATTTCCCGATAAGCGTCTCGGTGTCTCGTTGACACGTTGCTCTTTGGCAACGTTTCCACGACGCGGCAATGTAGCGAAACCGCTAACGCCGCTTCCGTGATATCTCGTGGTCGGCGATCGCGACGCGTTCTCGGCGTCGTCGGATTCCAAGGAATTGTGCCTGGTTCGCAATTTCGACGACGACAATCGATTCTTCGCAGCCCTTTCGATTTTGGGCTTGAAGACATTTTCGTCATCCTCGGCGAAGCACGAATCCAGGGATTTCAGGATCGACGAATCATTTTCTACGATCTCGAGCGACTCCTCCCTTGCCAAACGGTCGTCCCGGATCGTTCGTTCCAATTGACCTTTCAGAATCACCTCTGTCGCATCCATCAGGTAAAACGGAAGGGACTCAATCTTTGGATTACCGTTCCCGAATCTTCGGGCATCGTCCTCTTGAGATCGCACATCGAGTGTGCTCATGCAAGTTCTCTGCAGAGCGGCTTGATCGTCCCAACCCATTCTCTCGCCGTCCAAAACGTCCTCGCTGGACTTGTGCAGCGGTCTCGTCGAGTTTTTGGACCTTCTGTAAGGAAGCGTACCGTATCTTCTCTCTTGGAATGGATTCTGCTGCGTTTCGATCTCCATTGACGCCTGTTTCGATTCATGGAGACCTTTGTTCCAGCAGTGTTTACCCGCTGTACCGGAGGACGGAGAAATCTTTGGTTTTCGATCGGTTTTCTTATATCCTAGCAGAGAAGCTTCCTCATCGTCATCCAAGTTGCTGTCCCGATCGTCTACGTTGTCGTCCGTAGCGGACGACGAACGAATTCTACGAATCGTACCGGTAGAACTGGATGCCGAAGCGCGAGAACGATATTTGTTCGATCGAGTAGCCGCACGTCCGGAGAGGATGGTCTTTTCATTCTTTCCTCTTCTCCCTTTTCTCTCGTCCGCCTCGTCTTCCGAGTGGAGGTCGACGATCTTCTCCTGCCCGGAGGATCGTGACTGACTATCAGCTGAGCTTGTGTTAGTGGTCGAGTAAACCGCAGGGACGCGGTAGGAGTTTTGATCTTTCACGCGCAAGGTCGTCGAGTCTGCGTTCGTTCTCCTGTTACCGCAGTTAATCTTTGGGCTGGATTTACCGTAGTCGCTTCTCTCCGTGCCATCGCTGTTGCAGTTGCGATTTCTGCGGATTGTCGAACCGGACTGAAAATTATCTTGCCGGTAGGTCCTTTTTGGATCATCCAGCATAGCCCCGTCCTGATATATCCCTTGGGATGTCGCTGAATGAACATCGACCTTGGCCTCCATTCTCGGAGATCTCATAGTCACGAAGACATCACCGAATCCCGAATGCGCGTCAAAGCTTACCGATCTTTTTGCGAAATCCCCGTGACTATCCTTACGCGGACTCTGATGAGCATTTTGATCTCGTGGTAGCGCTGTCAGCGTTTCGCAGATAGCGTACAGAGACTCGGTCGATTTGGTGGACGAGCTCGTCGTTGTAGACCCCGTGGAGTGTCGCGAGGAGTTGTTCTCGATCGACGACGATCTAGGCAGGAGCTTCGGCGGTAATTTGCCGTACGAATTGGGTCGGGTTCTTGTGGATTCCCGGAAGGAATCATTCGACGGATTCCTGGGGATCTTGAAGTCGAACCTGGACCCTTGATTCGCATCTTTGCGATCGCTCGTCAGCGGATTGGGCGTAACGGAAGCGCGATCGTCGCTGTTTTCTCCAAAGTTTGGAGAGATCGGTGGCATCGGTACCAGAGTATCTCTTTTTCGATGAAAGCCGGAGTAAAGGCTCTCGTCGCTGGTATGATCGATCAACGGATCACTGCATCGCGGAATTTTGTTGATCACACCATAGGCGCCGTTTCCTCCGTTCAGGGTCGAAGAACACCGGAGCTCTTCGTAGCTCTTGTCGATTTCCGCGATGTTTCTATTGATGTCTTCGATGTAACGGGCAGTCGTTCTGTACAAATCACCGCTGGGAACGTAATTACCGTCCGTTGTCAACCGGCAATCGAATCTGTTGTCGTTGTTCGATCGGGGAATGTTCGGTACCGCGTAGATTGGCTGCCTCGAAGCTTTCGTGGATGCGGTCTTGGCTGAGCCGTCTCGACTCCCTTCGACCTTGCTTTGGATGACGTCGGACCTTCTTCTGGCTATTTTCTTTAGACACTCCTCGGGTACGGTGTCGTAAAGATTATTCAGCGATTCTATGATTGCATTCTGATTGACGGCTGGATTTCTCCCGATCTCGGAGTTCATTTTGGTTGCCTTTTGGTTGTTTCGAACCTCTTCCGGTGGCACAGTGTCGTATAAACGTTCATCGACCTCTTCGCCGTTCGTTCTCGCACTTTTGTCTCGCTCCAGATTGCTCTTGCTGCTGGAGAACGTGTTCAGAATAACCTTTTCCTCTCGTCGATCCTGCAACTCACCGTCTGAAAACTTCGGACCTCGTCGAAGAGTTCCGTAGTTCTCCAACATTTTGTTCTGGCCCGAGTCCGACCATCTCGGCACCTGATGGATCGCTTCTGGCGCAATTGGACTGTTCGAGACGCGGGGCAACGCGTAAGGGCCTCCGGCATCTTTGAGCAACTCCTCCGAATCCGATCGATAAACGGCTCGGGGCCTACTCCGCCCACGGGACCTTATGGTCGCGTAACCATCGTGAACTCTTCTCGAGCAGATATTGAGATCCATATTGAATTTTCGTCGCGAGCTTGTAGTGCAATCTCGTGCGTGTAGCAACTAAACCGTCTTGTTCATCGTTATTGAGTCGACTCTGATCTCCGGATCGTTCGAGGTCTCTTCGACCGCATTAAGTTATCTCTGGCCGCGGCATCAATGGCAATAATAACGATTTCGATTTGTTGCTCTCGTTGAAATTCGCGAATTGTTTACGATCGCGAAGTCGACGCTTTTGGCGAAAGCACTTTGCTCGTTGGACACGGTTTTACGAGCGTTGACGACGACGACGATGACGACGACCTGTGCAAAAGTGGAATACGATTAAGTTTCGCTCCTTATTCTACTATCTTATCCAAAATTGCTCTCAACCTTCTCGCAGGGAATTCCGCGACATTCGCGCGAGTTCTTGGACGAAATGCAGGACATCTTCGAGTACGGGCGTCGAAATGAAAGGTTTTTTTGCCCGCGCTCAAACTCTGACGCAAGAAACTCGATGAAGATAAGAACGACGATTATTATTGTTATGATTATCGCTCTTTCATTCGTTAACAGAGAAAAGACATTTTGGGCGTGTACGGGAACTATCGTTCTCAGGGATTTCGGAGTATTATGCAATCTCTCGATGTGTTTGACCTTTGGCATCCGAAAACGGCGATTGAAGATAACTACGACAAGAATGAGAAGGAAAGTACGCAGGGAACAAGTATTTCGTTGTAGGCATGCATTATCATCGGTTTTCTATTCCGACAGTGAGTTAGGAGTTGCCCAACGAAATTGACGTACAATTTACGAAATGTTGCATCCTACTATTCTTTTTTGAGACAATTCAGATTTACTATTCGATCGTTGTAAAAAAATGGTGCTATTGGTCACTGGAAAAAATTGTACATTCGGCGTACTAATAGCTTATTTGGAGACAACTACTTTTTGCTTAAGAGACATGGAATGTACCAACTGACTGTAAGTTCTCTAAATTCTGTTGGCCTGGCTGATACTTTCAATTGAAAATTCCAAAAGTTCCTTTGTGCTTTCCATCGGCATGGGCCGCGCTAGAATTCTCGAAGGCCCGTATAATAGTGGCACGGCAAAAGTCCGGGACTGAACGAGCGATTCGCTCTAATCCCGCGTGACCCAGATTGCCGGGAGTAACATAAGCACGAGATTCCTCTTATCGTACTCGCGAGAGAGTCCAGCTAAAGTACGTGCCTATAGGCATTCGCAGCCTCACTGCTTCGGCATCTCATCTGCGATACGGATGAATGGCACGAATGGCGTAGGTACGCGTAACGCGCGATTCGCGATAAGGATGACTGGAGGGCGACCCGGCGCGATAAGGATAACAACATCGGCTAAAGCCACGATTAGATCCACGAAGAGTCGGCCAATAATAATTACTTCGTCTGTACCAGCGAGGCAACGATTCCGCGTAGATTGAGCGACTGAGTGTATTAGATTCGCCAACTGGAAGGATGCCTTTCGCATTAAATAAATATGGGTTTTCGCGGCTCGCTTGATTAAACTACTTAGATACAGCTTGGCTATGGAGTTTTGTGTTAATTGCCCGGAGATTCTTTGTACCGCTTTCTTAACCATGCTCATCGGCTTCGTTTATCGCACGAGCCGGGATAAATTCTTTTCATTATCCTCGCATTCGCAGTTATCTTTCAACTAGCGTTTAATTGCCCTTTGATAAAAATTGCGGGGATATAAAAAATGCTAATATCGAGGTTTCTCTCTATCGATAAACGCGAAACAAACGCGCATTCACAATACGCTACGTCTGCGGTACGTGTGTACAGCGTATAGTAAATACTATGTCGGTTGTACCGAGACGACGTGCATTGCGCAGACTGTTGGATATGTTTCTGCCTCGCTATAACAGCAGCGGTATAACCGCGCAGCTCCGATATTTCCTGACTAGCTGGCCGAAGAACCGTTGGATTCAAGGTCTCGGGTGTACACGGCGCTGTATCTCGCGGGGGTCTATCCGAGCTCTTCTCGCGGACATTCGCGATCCAGTTTCCCTAATGATGGCACACACACACGGAGCACCGATGCGCGAGTCCGTTCGAGCACGAAACAATGCAGAGACAATAATCTGCTCCGCTTCTGCCACTCCTTGGCCAGCATCTCGGCCGCATCAATTTAACCCGATGAATTACCATAATCCATCTGATATAACGTCCGCAAAACTATCAGGAAGTTCGCGAGGTCGAGGATAGAAACTTAGATGAGTCTTTAATTTTAGATAGACGTGATTAAATTTCTTTTAATCATTCATTGTTTCTCTTGAATCATTTCGAATGAACAATTGAGAAAAAAAATTGTAGTGACTCCGAGTTGGTGAAAAAAATGAATTTGCCGATTCGGCTTGGACGACATCGGCAGAAATGCGGAAGTTTCTCAAAATCGAGGTTTCACCGTACAGGTCCACGGGCATTGTGAGCATAGCTTGGAAGACTCGTCGTGTAAATGTACTTACAAGGCAGAGTCACGTATAGCTCGGCATTGTGTGCCTTCCCGTAGCTTCGGAGGCTCGGGAACGCCATAAAGCTGCCCACCATCAACCCCGCATGCGGCAACGCGCAACCAGCGGTGGCACACGAGAATGTCCGGATTCCCCAGACTTTCCGGAGCCCGTTGTACGTCGCCGGTCAGCTGCGCAACTCGGCGGCCCGGCCGGCTTACAGATTTGCCATCGGCACCCTACGATTATCCCGCTATGGGTTCGCCGCTGCGATTCTTTCAGCGGCGAGTCTTCCCGCCGGTCTCTTACGGAGTAGCCGTGTGTAGCTCCGAAGAGAGAGCATCTCTCTCGCTGTACCGGATCGGGGAACACGGCACGCCAGCGAACGCTTCCATCCGATCGCTCGGACGCAACAAACGCTGTTACGTCGCTTGCCCATGTTAGGTAATAGCGTTGTTTCGCGTTACGGACGGGAGCTACGCACACGAGACCGCTGGAGGGCCTCCGCAACCTATGCGGCTATCATCATTAACCGAAGATCCGAAATACCATATTCGAAAGACTTCGAGTTTGAAAAACTCTATCTTGTAATTCGAATTTCAACGAAGTGTATTAAAAAAAGTTGAGAAATGAGTAAAATTATAATAATTCACGGATCGACAAATTTATTTTTGTGATTTTGCCCCTTGAAAATATATGTAAATTTCGTTAACAAAAAGAATAATTTTCCACGATATTGCGAATCGAAGATCTTATTTTTATTTTACACCTTCGATATCCGTCGATCGGTAAAAAAACGGGTTTCTATCGTCGGTCATTGACTTTTTTATCTTTCACTTTTCGCAATCGGGAAGCGATTCGCCGGATAGGCTGTTTTTTTGTTGCGAATAACGCAGTGTGTAGTGCCGACGAAAGGTGTGATCATGCTCGCGTCCCATCGGCCGCCCGGAGGCATCCGACGATCGGGCCTGATCGTCGCGAGAACCCGAAGACTCCCGCGGGTACTCACGCGCTTCAATTAACCTACTTCATCGACAACGTGACGCTGTAACCGGACGGGTCTAACCCGGCTCGTCATCGAGACACTGAATCGTACTTGGCTGAGTTGTAGGTGGGATAATGCATCTGATACGTGATGCCCTGACAGTATGTATGATGCGATACTGCCTCGACGGCAAAGGGTGTGGGAATTGGGTGCCCGGCAAATGCAACCGCTGCTATGTCGGACGTTGCAAAACGTCAATGTTCCATTTTAACTTCGCGTTCGTTAAATAAAAAATTATCGCAAATGATTCAATTAAGGAATAAAATACAGCAGCTTGTAAAAATGGTGAAATCCCAAAAAAATCGACTGGAAGATAAAAACCGTAACAAAATTGACTCGCCGATTAGAATCACGGTCGACAAGGTGATAAAGTTGCTCCGGTTATCTGGCGGGACACCGGCAAAAAGTTAAAAACGGAAATCGTTGATTTCGCAAGTCTTCCCCTTCCCGGCCCGATCGAATTATTCTAATGTATTCACGAGAAGGCTGTTCGGTCTCAGTCACGAGGCCAAGACCGGTCTCGCGTGCGGGCGGTCGTTTTGATTTTGTAACGACGATGAAGCATAGTAGCCTCGATCAACTGTGACGCAATGAGTCGATTCTGCCTCGTATCGTCATTATTTCAACGCCACGCTCTGCGCCGGGGCTGTTTGAATTTTGTTCTTTTTGCGTTTTTTTTTTTTTTTTTTTTTTTTTTTCCGTTACCCTTTAGACACTGTAATGTCAGCGTGTGTCATTATTTATCGCATGCACGGCCCGAGGCGCGATTAATACCTATACGTAAGCAAACTCGTCGGTAATGGCTTTACATCGCGAAAACACGTATCGCAAAGAGGCGCGTGTTGGTAATCGCTCGTTTATACCGCGCAATGCGTTTACGCGTCATCTCCATTTTCCCTCCTCGCTCCTCGGTGGATTTCGTCTGAGAAAAGCCTGTGGGATCCGCGAGCGAGACGGATGAAGACGGAAAGCGAAGAAGCCAACGCGTACGCGATGTTTTTGCTTCTAAATTTAACGATTAGCTAACACGCCATCGCGGTCTATCGCGCACAGCAGGCGAGGATGGGATCGAGCTAACAGACGAGCACAACGATCTAAACGATCGAACTTCAGTGCAATGCGGTGCACACGCACGGAAGGCAATGGGATTCTCCGACGCATCGTCGTCGCTACACGCGCCTCGAAGAACGGTGCATCGACTGCGATTCATACGCGGAACAAAATAGCAACCAGCTGTTGATCGTCGCGTCCCACGCTTGAAATGAAATAAAAAACGAAAAATGACAATTGCAATCGAAACTGCAGTCGAAACTGAAATCGAAAATGAAGACTCCGGAGCCTCCGTTCGCGAGATTGGACTCAAGTTCGAACGTATTTTCGTCTGGATTGAACTTAATTCGTTCTATTTCGAATTCAATTCGCTCCGAGACGAGGCGCATCGAGTGCCGACAATCTCGATAGTAAATCAATATTCGAATCATCGTCGTTAGAGAATTAAAAAATGTGCATCTCATTTTTTTTTTTCACTCGCAAAGAAACATTTGTGAACGTCAATTTTTCTTCAATGAAAAATAGAAGAATATATTTTAGAATGGCAATGAAGTGCCGGGAAGAGATGAGAGGTGGATTAAGATGAGCGTGGAACGCGTCGCGCCGACGAAGCGGTCACGGAAGTGCGGGCGAGCGGCGTTAGATATCGTCTGTAATAAATACGTTGCCGTGAGTCAGTCATCGATCACGGCGAATCGATTCTCCGACATCTATGCCTCGATCGCTCGGGCCGCGCCGGGCTTCTTGGATGAGACGGCGCAAACGGCCAGTTGTTCTATCCATCGGGCGAGCGCGGGCGCGGATGAGACGATATCTCCTTGTGAACACTCGGGCGCGTTTCTCACTCGCGGCCTCGAACCTCTCGAGTCGTTCGGTGAAGATATTCCCGCGAGAGAAGAATGAAAAAAAATCCGCATTTCTCACACCGCGAATAAGAGAAAACTCGAGGATGCCCTCGGGGGGGATGATCATGCAGATGAGAATTTACCGGAGATCCGCAAACATTCGCACTTGCGAGCCGCGAATCGCTTTTCACAGACGCGTTTCTCCTCGCTGCGATTTAGGACGAAATAGCGCCGGTGAAGCGTCGAAACTTCTCCGCACTTCAAGTTCAACTAAACTTCAATGCTGGAAATCAATCGCCTCTTTCCGCTCAATTATTATTGAAAATTGCGAGCAGTTTGAGAAAATTTCCGAATAAACTACACGGGTTGTCTAGAAGTTGAGAATCGCGAATGGTTCGCGCGGGGCTCGTAGGTCAAGCGCGTTGACAGACGACAGTTTGACATGCGGTCGTGGAAAGAACGTACGCGCGGAGACCGGGCGAAGAGGAAACCGGGATCGGTGCGGAATGGTGACGGTGGAAAAAGTGGAAAGACGCTCGAGAGAAGATAGGCGGTCGGGTTTCTTTGCCGCCGCGACTCGTCCCGGGGACTTCTCGGTTCGAACGAGATGAGGAACCGTACGTGTGCTCTTCGCTGTATCCTCGGGGCTCGCGCGCCCCACAGCGAAATGTGCCTATCGGGATGGGCGAATTCTTCGGACGAGAACGATCTCCGAACGACTTCCGTCCGGGACGCACCTGATTCATCGTTCAGTTGCTCATTAGCTCATAATTACTCTCTTCGATTCTAGGACTGAAGGAGATTCGAGAAATCGTCACTCGAGATTGTATTGTGCTGCAAAAAAAGGAGGTGGTCGAAGACGAGGAGCGCGTTCGAAGAGAATTGGCCAATGAACGGTGGCGCCGGAAAAGCTGCCCTTGAAATTTTTATATGGCGACGCGACACAACGATGCATATTAAATAGACGTTGTTACGCGCGGAGAAAGCGAGGGAGATAATAGGAATGGGCCTTCCATTATAGTCCGCCACAGATCGTGGCACGTATTCCGCTTTTTTTTTTTTTTTTTTCTTTAATGATCTCGCATAAACGTGCCGAGGAATTTCCGGTTGCGGTCTCCGGCTCGGACGGCACGATGAGAAAACAAGATTGTACTATGTTACACACCTTCCTACTATTACACAGTGGAATACCGCGGTTCTCCAGTGCCAGATGTTCGAATATTAGTTACTCCGAGATATCGAATGTTCGAGCGGAACTCGAGAGCCCCTCGGCGCTCCGTATCACGTCGAATATTTTCCCAGGCGCAATCTATGCGCGTTTCTATCTCGTGCTGCCCAGAAGCTTCCTTTTGAGATAAGATACGTTATCTTGTCGGGCTCGCGCGAGATCGGGACCGATGAACAAGATAGATCGAACTACGAGACTTCCGAAAGTGTCGTCGAGCGAACCACTCCAGAATTTCTGTATTCATTCATTTTTGCAAGATATACAAATGGAGCGATAAAAAAAATTAGACTGCAATTCTCGACAATTGAGGTACGGAAAAAAATTATTTTTTTACCGTGTAAATAATTAAATTCTTAGGTTTCGAAACGATTTTAGAGGTTTTTGTTCGAGAACAGCATTTCGGGCGGAGCTGGGCGAGGCAACGAAATCAATCGTAACGCGCGACCGATTTGTCGTTTGTAATTGGAAACACCTGGAGCAATGACGCATCGAATATCAATCGCTGTTGCCATCGATCGAAAAACAGACACAGAGACACCCCCCCGACATTTGTTCCTGTTCGTTTGGCCGGCGCGCCTTCCGCCCTATTCCGGAAGTTCGAGGGAGGCATGCGTGGCCAACTATAGGAATTGCACTATAAAAGAGACGACTCGAAGGCGAGGTCGCGCGAGCTTATCTCTGTCATTATCTCGACAATAAAACGTCTAAACGTTACGTGAGAGACTCGTGAACTCGGCTTCCACGAGGCACGAAAGCCAAACGATGGAGAAGGGAGTCGAGCATAAAAACGCAGAAGAAGAAAGAAAAAAAAAAAACAGATAAATATAACTGCGTGGACTAAAGGTGCGTTAATTATCGGCGAAGTCGCGTGTTCCGCCAGTTTCAGCTTTCTCGAGCGCATTAAACTAAGGCCGAGTGCGTTTTTTTTTTCGCAAAATATTCTTTTCCCGCATTCAAAGGCGGTCGCTCGTTGGGCAACGTTGAAGGAGTTAGAACTGCTGGCTTCGAAATGCGAGTCGAATATCGCATTTTTCCGCCTTAAAGCGACTGTGCGATGTTAAAATAAAAAAAATTCCGTTCAAAGGCATATTTACTCGGCGTATTAGCAAGAAAATCTTTCTTTGCTCATTGAAAAAAAAATTCCAAACAGTGTCGAGTGAAAACTCGAGGACGTGATTATAAAAAAATGAAAATTAATCTAAACGAAAACATTTTTGCAATTTTCTGGCAAGGCTTTCATACTTTTACTTTTCAGCCTTTATTATCTTCTGCGGAGCAAGAAATTTAAAAATTAACCAGTCATTTAGCGTCACCGCGTTAATGATTTGCTGGGAATTTGTTTTTCGTTGACGCGCTAACAACAAGAAAAATATGCAGAGATAACTTTCGCGTCTTCGTTAAGAAAACTGTTCGAACTTTCTACCGGTGATTAAAGCATCGAATAGACTTTCGATACGCGAGCTCATTATATCCGTTATTATCGATGAAAAAGAGTGTCGGCCATCTGGATCTTCAAACGCCACAACGTTTGTACTGCTCGTTTCACCAGTCGTCGAGGTCTCATTTCGATGAAAATAGAGTAGGTCGTGAAATAGACTCGAGTCGGAGGAATATGGTAATTTTCCTCGGTTGCCCGATGTTATATAGGCAGATTTACAACGGAGCTTAACAGTGTTGTGGAACACGGTGGACGGTGTACGGCTGCGTGCCAACGAAACGGGCATTGTCTTCGCGGGAGAATGTGGGCTCGGTCTCTCGTCGAGGATAAATGAGGGACTGCACACATATCGAAACTGCTTCGGCCTTATTTACTTTGCGCGGCTTCTTCGCCGGTAAGACGGTGTGAAAAAAAAGAAAGAAGAAAAAAAACCAATTGAAACTTCGAAGTTAAACTCCGCGCACGAAAATGCCCGCGAGGAGGACGAATTTGCGAAGAGATTCGAAGCGGACACGAGAAAATTATGGCCGACGAAAGCGAACATCGTCGAAGCGCTTCGCTCCCCGTCGTCCAAGGAAAGTCGGCTTGTTAGCAACGAAAATACGAACGTAATTGTGCGTTGCATCGAGAAAGAAAAACGAAATTATAATGGAGAAAGAAAATTCCGCGTAAATTGACGATAATGTCATTGAGGATTGTTGAACTTCGAGCGAAGATCTTTCGTCCTCGGGGTACTCCCAGCATTTCATAGAAACTTTGAGAGCTGCTTCGAACGCTTTTCATGGAAGATACGTCTGGTTGAGACGCAGACCACACACGGGAATATCGCGTTCCATCCGCGCGAGGCATTTAATTTTCCGAGACTTGCAATTTGTAGATCATTCACTGGATCTATATGACGCCTCGACGTATACGTGGGATCGTATATCCTGACGATCGATTCGACTGGCAGGAGGTCAAAGTACCTTTATCAAATAAAAAAAGAAAATTTCATCATCGCCTACTCCAGGAAAAAAAAAAAAAAAAAAATGTATCACGATTGAGAACTTACACGGGAAAGTGCGTTCGAAATCTCGATTGCGAAATGATTGTTTTCCCTTTTGGCGGATCGTCATGCGGAAAGAAAAATGTTATTAAGTATCCAGACGTTATTCTCGAGTGTGTCTCGGTGGATTCGTGGCGTCATAAGAAGAGACAAAAGCCATAACGACGTCGAGAGTTTTAATAAGTCGAAGCCCCGGATTGGCCGGCTAGTTGGCTTCAATCAAGAGGTCTTCGGTCCTTACTCGAGGGCCGCGGATCTCATTCTTCGTATCTGGTACCTTAACAGCACGATAAATATAGTAATAGCGCCAAGTAGAAAGCAGACCGTGCATTGGTAGTGGTCCGAGAGAGCGAGTCTCTCGTGGACTCGAATTAAAATCGACAGTGTGGAGGCCGAGCGGAGCGAGCGAGATGAAATTCGAGGGGGGAGGAGAAGAATCGAGGGCTGAAGACGAGCACGAGGGAACGCCGCGAATGCGTTATTATCCTCTACCGTCATTACTCAGACGTGCCGCGCGGCTTCACCTCTGTACCGAGCTCTAAAGAAAGACCAACGAGACGAAGGATATTGTACCGAGGCGCCTCGCGACCAGTCGATTCGTTCGGCCCGACGCGAATCTATAAAATATAAAAGCCACACGACCCTGAATCACGTCCAGCCATGCACCAGAACGAATAGTCAATCGAAATGAAACTCGTTCGCTGCACGTGCGTTCGAACCATTTATTTTTTGTCGGCGAGATACTTTCGTTTGATTTTCATATTGTTACCAAAACCGAGACGGCTTCGCTTCTCGATCTTACGAAATAAAAGAAATTGATATAAACTTGAAACGGGCTCGAAGCTTGAAAATTCATAATTACGGCGAGAAGAAAACAGTGAAGTTGGCTCATTCAAAGGTCTTTCTGATTTATGCGGCATTTCTTTTTCTACTGAGGGACGAATGCGGCTTTGGAGGATGCACTTGGCTCGCGGAATGTGGAGAGAATGGAAAACTCCAGAGTGGGAGGACGAGAAGTATCGTTTTCTCAATCACTCCTCGCGCAATTTCTTAATGGATGCGTTTGTTCATTCAATTAACTCCGTTGCTACCGAGGATGTTTCGATGAACTTCCATTTACCATGAACATGAAGAATCTTCAATAAACTGCAAAAGAATTCACTAGGATCCTATTTATATGAGGTTTAGATCGTAACGAATTCGTGGTGCATGTGGAACGCAGGGAACGCCTTTCGATTACGGGCGATTCGAAGGATTCCTTCATGTACGCAAGAAGATCAGTCGGTCAGTTCGCAAATGGTAGTGTGGTTAATTTGTAGAGGTTTCTTGTATAAAAAAAAACTAATTGAAGTAAACGTCGAACAGGAAATAGGGCAATTCTTGGAATCGCAAAAGAAAAAGGGCAACAGATTATTTACTCGATAAATCAATCCGATTACCGCATTCTGAGTCACGAAAATTAAACCGGCTACTAATACAGTTCCCGAAGGCCCAGGATCGTTTCTACGAAATTCGGGACATGAGTCTTGCGAAAGAAAGCCAGAGTTCGCTCTGTTACAGTGTCAACCACGGCTAATCCGCTTGGCGATTACGATCGTCACTGCTAACGTCGAAGAAAAAAGGAAGACCAACACAAGCATCTGCACTTTGGAACACAGCGTGCCCAAAAAAAGGAACGACCGAAAAGAGCCGGTAAGAATAGAGAGGCAGCGAGCGAAGGCCGTGCGCGACAGACTTTGCGGAAGAAAAACATTCGTATCGCGTCGGGCTAGCATGCTGGTAGTGGGAGGAGCGCTGTCGCTGCCGACGGGGATCGGTGAAGAGTCCCCATAGTGCTGAGATTGCCCAGGATCCGGGCCCTTCGGAACCGGGCCCGCATAGGCGTAGGAAAATCTTTTTGCGTTTTTTTTTTCTCCCATTTCTTTCACAGGACAGGATCTGGTCGTTTGTCCACGTATCGAATTCAAACGTCAGGATTTTTACGAGACTCGCCGCTTTTACTGACTCTCCCACGCATAATTTAAGATCCAAATGATTTTCGAGTCACGAACTTTCCGATGGGACAACCTATTCTTCATTGCAGTATAATATGCCTCGTTTTTTTTGTAGTCTTTTACCAACAGTAGAGTTAATGCAGCTCTGAGATGTTTAAGCGCCAATACCGTTTGGATGTCTCATTTGATTCACCACTAAATCTGTTGATATTCTGCTGTCGTTTGAAATCAATATCTAAGTAATTTATGAGTTTAGACTTGACTAAATCTCCGTTACATCGTGATTAAGTCTGAAATTTACGATCGAGTGGAGATTACGATCAATCTTACCTAACTGATGGGTTCGAGATTCTCTATTCGACACTATTCGGAATTAATTGATATAGTTCTCGGCTATTGGTCGGCCGGGCTTGGCGCTGTCGATCGTTTTACTCTTCGGAATATTAATAACCGAGGGTCGCCGGGATCGACGACAAGGCTTCTGATGGTGTGCGACAACAATAAGGGCCAATTCCGAAGGTTACGCTGCTATAGCGTACAACAGAATGTCTTATGCTATTGTAGACGAAGAGCTGTCCTATTATCGTCACAACCGGACTTGGTATTCCTCGTAGTCATTGGGAGATCAATCTCGCAGCGAGAGAGCATTACGCAGCTCACAGGGAATTATTAATATAAATGACCACATCTCGAAGGAGATCCCTTTCGTTCTCTATTTTTTTTCCGACGTCTCATTCAGCCACACGCTGCGACTCCGTCTCTATTT
Organism: Ischnus inquisitorius; assembly: GCA_963924025.1. NCBI lineage: Eukaryota > Metazoa > Arthropoda > Insecta > Hymenoptera > Ichneumonidae > Ischnus > Ischnus inquisitorius. The sequence continues at coordinate 7,019,038 of OZ001245.1, read as the reverse complement.
TTCTGTAACGCGCCGACGATCCGTGTTCGACTCTCCCCGTCGCAATTTAGCGCAAATAGCGCAAACTTTGTTCGCTGTTTTGGAACGAACGTTACTGTTAGAGAACTCAATTGGAGTGGGAACAATAATCCGATAATTGAAATTTAATAATTCACGTTGCGCAAAGGTAGCATTTCATTTTCGGCAATTAACACTGGTATTTCAATTTAATACGCAATAATCGCTCATGGTAATTACGGACTAGCTTCGTTACCGGGAAATAGAAGAGTTACGACAGAACCGTTCGCGACTGAACCGCACGTGTAAATGCAATTTACGCAGCTGTAAAAACGCTGTTCGTCGTGTCTGAGTCAGAAGTCTGACACGTTTCATTCAGTTTTGCAGTCGTGAATAAAAAAAACGGTTCTATCTTAATTGCCTGTGATAGAACAATATCGTGGCGACAGATACGGACATATAAGTAAGGCAATCGAATTCGCTGCGGAGGATATGCAATAAAGACGCTTTGCGCCCATCAACTGCTGTCAATTAACCGTCGACGGGAGCAATTTCTACGTCCCTTGAAGTACGATCCCTCGATTTAATTGCCCGTGAATTCACAATGAAGAACGAAAGTAGGGAAAAGCTCGAAATGGCAAGTTCGTGGAACTTCGAGTTCAACAGAAAAGAATCCATAGTATCTCTGCCGCAATAGTGGCCAGTCGCGCGACAATGGAGGACATCTTTGAACACCGGTATTACAGGATGAATAAACTGTTTATGAAATTAACGGGACACTGGCCGCATCAGCGTTTACGCGTTCGTTTAATCATCACCATCGCGTTGTTTTTTGTCTCCTGCACGATTGTAATACCTCATGGAATTGCTGTTGTGAAAAATCGTCACGATCGGGAGTTCCTCTTGGATTGCGGTCCGGGATTACTTTTCACCAGTTTCGTTGTCACCAAACATTTCTCTGCGATGTTCAACGCGCAAAATGTATGTTATACCTTTGACGAGTACACGACTCGGGAATAGCGGGACAAGCCGCACATACGGTGTAAAAAAAACGTATTCGAGATTGGAGTTTGATTAATCGTTGTTAACTGATGAGGAATTTCATAAATGCGTGTAGATTTTGAAGCTGCTAAATTTCATATGCGCTGATTGGGAGGACTGGGCTCAGGATCGTGATATCGATGTTTTACACGAATATGCCCAAGTGGGAAGAAAATTGACGATAATATACGGAGGTTAGTGATGTAATTATCAGCGAAAATAAAACAAATTGTGTACTGATAAAAGCGATGCATATTCGATATTGTGCAGTCACTAGTTGCCAATGGGGTACTCTTGCGTTCATGCAACCAGTTGTACCGAAAATTATAGATGTTTTGCTAAGAAACGGCACAAAGCCCGGTCAGTTTCCGCTACCCGTCGACTACATGTCTATCGACACGCAGAAATATTATTTTTACATCACTCTGAACTTGTATATCTGTGTATCTGTCGCATACGTTATATCAATAACGTATGACTGCATGCTCTTCGTTTTCATTCAACATGGCTGTGGATTATTTGCTACTTTGCGGTGAGTCTAGGGCTAATTCAACTTCAATATTTCCTTTGCGATTTCCGGGTCTCTGTCATTTTGTGTACATCTCCCCCAGCTTGCAATAGAAATGCATAAAAATATATCAACCTCAACTTTCAGATGCAAGTTAGAGCAAATCGGAGATACCCAAAGATCCCCGAAAAAAGAAAAAAGTGCGTATTATCTGAGTAAAAGGGACACTGCGTTTCAACAACTAGTCTTCTGCATATCCATACACAACCATGCAATCGAGTAAGATCGTCGAAAAAATTGATTAACTGGAATGTTTGTGATCCCTTCATATGCATCTTCGTTTTCTCACTAAACCGTTATGTTCTGATATTTGTACAATCTGGGTCGTGGCTGCGTTTGTATGCGAGACGCGTATGAGGGTCGAAGTAACTCATAACTAATACCTCATCAGGTTCGCCGAACTGATCGAAGAGACTTACACATGGTGTTTTCTATTTATCATGGGTATCAACATGATTCTAATTAGCGTTTGCGGAGTTGAGGTAATATTTTCTGAATTTAGGGGCTTAGAATCTTCTGTATTCACAGATACAGTAACCTATTCAGATTGTTATGAATAGTCACGATCCTCAAGCTTTCGTGAGATACGTAACCGTCAGCATACTTGCCGTTGTTCATCTCTATATCGACAGCTACATGACCCAACGTTTGTGGGATCACAGTACTAGTATTCGACAACAGATGTAAGTGAACGCGTTCAAAGCCGATCCTTTACCCAATTAAGAGAGCAATTTTTGGCGCAGAGTCAACGGAAATTGGTACGAGCTATCACCTAAGAATCAAAGAATCCTACTATTCATGATGATGCGTTGTAACACACCTTGCCGAATCACAGCAGGGAAAATAATTGTCATGTCCGTGAAAACTTTCACGATGGTGAGAAAACCTTACATTTCACAGACCTAGCGAGTTGAATATTATTACCTGACAGACTGAATAGATGAAATCAATTCTCTAGGTTTTGAAGACATCGATATCGTACTTTACGCTTCTGCGAACGGTGTAAAGCGACATGTTTCATAAAAACTCATCAAACATTTAGTGAAGATAGTGGAAATCAGCTCCGGCAATTTATGTATAACCACCTAGTTGAACCCGACGGCTCGACTCGAAATAATAAAAAAGAATAAAATGCTCACAAACTTAAAAATAGTGCATGCAATAATAGTAAAATAATAGAAGCAATACACACAGAGTAGACACTCTAGATGATTTTGTGTGTAAATCCTTGATTTCGGCGACATTCAGAAAACATTTGATTGGAGAATCAGTGTATCCAGACGTCTAATGAGTAGGCACTGTAAGCGGTAAGTGTTTTCTGTACACGCGAGGGCCACGCTGGGGAAGCTGTGTGGACAATTGTCCTATCAGAGTACACGTGTTCGTTACGTAATTTTTATGCTTCCTTTTTTAATTTTCAGGCGAGATACGTTTGTTGGATTCAAGTTCAATACGCAACAATTGCTCGTAGGAATTACGGAGTAGCTTCGTTACAGGGAACTAGGAGAGTTACAACAGAACCGTTCGCGACTGAACCACATGTGTAAATGCGATTTGCGCAGCCGTAAAAACACCGCTTGTCGTCTCTGATTCTGAAGTCTGAGAAATTTCATGTTTTTTTTGCAGTCTTAAATAAAAGAAACAGTTTTATGTAATTTGCCTGTCATAGAACAATATTGTGGCGACAGATACAGACATAAAAGTAAGGCAATCGAATTCGCTGCGGAGAATATGCAATAAAGATGCTTTGCACCCATCAACTGTTGTCAATCAACTGTCGACGGGTAGGGGAGCAGTTTCTACGTCCCGTGAAGTACGATCCTTCGATATAATTGCCCGTGAATTCACTATGAAGGAAAAAAGTAGGGAAAAGATCGAAATGGCAAGTTCTTGGAATGTCGAGTTTAACAGAGAAAAGCATCAATAGTATCCCCGCCGCAATAGTGGCTAGTCGCGAGACAATGGAGGACATTTTCGAACATCGGTATTACAGGATGAATAAAATGTTTATGAAATTAATGGGACACTGGCCGCATCAGAGTTTACGCGTTCGCTTAATCATCAATATCGCATTGTTTTCTGTCTCGTTCACGATTATAATACCTCATGGAATTGCTGTTGTGAAAAATCGTCACGATCGGGAGTTCCTCTTGGATTGCGGTCCGGGCGTACTTTTCACTGGTTTCGTTATCGCCAAACAGTTCTCTGCGATGTTTAATGCGCAAAATGTATGTTGTACCTTTGACGAGTACACGACTCGAGAAGAGCGGGACAAGCCGCGCATACGGTGTAAAAAAACGTATTCGAGATTGGAGTTTGATTAATCGTTGTTTACTGATGAGCAATTTCATAAATGCGTGTAGATTTTGAAGCTGCTAAATTTCATACGCGCTGATTGGGAGGACTGGGCTCAGGACCGTGACATTGATGTTTTACACGAATATGCCCAAGTGGGAAGAAAATTGACGATAATATACGGAGGTTAGTGTAGTAACTATCAGTGGAAATAAGGAAATTCTGTGCTGTTATCAGCGTTTTTACAAATGATGCATATTCGGTATTGCGTACAGTCACGGGTTGCCAATTCGGTACTCTTGCGTTCATACAACCGGTTGTACCGAAAAGTATAGATGTTTTACTAAGAAACGGCACAAAGCCCGGTCAGTTTCCGCTACCCGTCGACTACATGTCTATCGATGCGCAGAAGTATTATTTTTACATCATTCTGAACGCGTATATCTGTGTATCCATCGCATACGTTATGTCAATGACGTATGACTGCATGCTCTTCGTTTTTATTCAACATGGCTGTGGATTGTTTGCTACTTTGCGGTGAGTCTCGGGCTAATTAAACTTTCATCTTTCCTTTACGATTTTCACGGCTCTGTCATTTTGTGTATACCTCGTCCACCTTGCAATAGAAATGCATAAAAATATATCAAACTCAACTTTCAGGTGCAAGTTAGAGCGAATCGGAGATACCGAAAGATCCCCGAAAAAAGAAAAAAGTGCGTATTATCTCAGTAGAAGGGACACTACGTTTCAACAACTAGTCTTCTGCATATCCATACACAACCATGCAATCGAGTAAGATCGTCGAAAAAATTGGTTAACTGGAATGAATTGACATATGTTTAAGAACGTTTAAGACACTTGAGAACTCATGCGTTTTACGATTCGAAAAGCGACATCTCACCTCTTAACGGGCTTATGTATAGTTTTCGATCCCTTCATATGCTTCTTCGTTTTCTCACCACACCATTATGTTCTGATATTTGTACAATCTGGGTCGTGGCTGCGTTTGTATGCGAGAGGCGTATGAGAGTCGAAGTAACTCATAACTATACTCATGACTAATACCTCATCAGGTTCGCCGAACAGATCGAAGAGACTTACACATGGTGTTTTCTCATTATTATGGGTATCAACATGATTCTAATTAGCGTTTGCGGAGTTGAGGTAAGATTTTCTGAATTTATGGGCTCAGAATCTTCTGTATTCACAGATACAGTAACCTATTCAGATTCTTATGAAAAGCCACGATCCTCAAGATTCCATGAGATACGTAACCGTCAGCATACTTTCCGTTATTCATCTCTATATCGACAGCTACATGGCCCAACGTTTGTGGGATCACAGTACTAGTATTCGGCAAAAAATGTAAGTGAAGGGTTCTAGAGCCGATCCTGTACCCAATTGAGAGAGCAATTTTTGGCACAGAGTCAACGGAAAGTGGTACGAGCTATCACCTAAAAATCAAAGAATCCTACTATTCATGATGATGCGTTGTAACACACCCTGCCAAATTACAGCAGGGAAAATAATTGTCATGTCCGTGGAAACTTTCATGATGGTGAGACGACCTTACATTTCAGGACCCTGTAGCGAGTTGAGTATTATTACCCGACAGACTGAATAGATGAAATCAATTCTCTAGGTTTTGAAGACATCGATATCGTACTTTACGCTTCTGCGAACGGTGTAAAGCAACATGTTTCATTAAAACTCATCAAACATTTAGTGAAGATAGTGAAAATCAGCTTCCGCAATTTATGTATAACCACCTAGTTGAACCCGACGGCTCGAGTCGAAATAATAAAAAAGAATAAAATGCTCACAAACGTAAAAATAGTGAATGCAATAATAGTAAAATAATAGAAGCAATACACACAGAGTAGACACTCTAGATGATTTCGTATGTAAATCCTTGATTTCGGCGACATTCAGAAAACATTTGATTGGAGAATCAGTGTATCCAGACGTCTAATGAGTAAGCACTGTAAGCGGTAAGTGTTTTCTGTACACGCGAGGGCCACGCTGGGGAAGCTGTGTGGACAATTGTCCTATCAGAGTATACGTGTTCGTTACGTAATTTTTATGCTTCCTTTTTTAATTTTTAGGCGAGATACGTTGGATTCGAGTTCAATACGCAAGGATTGCTCATAGGAATTGCGGAGTAGCTTCGTTACAGGGAACTAGGAGAGTTACAACAGAACCGTTCGCGACTGAACCACATGTGTAAATGCGATTTGCGCAGCCGTAAAAACGCCGCTCGTCGTCTCTGATTCTGAAGTCTGACAAATTTCATGTGTTTTTTGCAGTCTTAAATAAAAGAAAAGGTTTTATGTAATTTGCCTGTCATAGAACAATATTGTGGCGACAGATACAGACATAAAAGTAAGGCAATCGAATTCGCTGCGGAGAATATGCAATAAAGATGCTTTGCACCCATCAACTGTTGTCAATCAACTGTCGACGGGTAGGGGAACAGTTTCTACGTCCCGTGAAATACGATCCTTCGATATAATTGCCCGTGAATTCACAATGAACGAAAAAAGTAGGGAAAAGATCGAAATGGCAAGTTCTTGGAATGTCGAGTTTAACAGAGAAAAGCATCAGTAGTATCCCCGCCGCAATAGTGGCTAGTCGCGCGGCAATGGAGGACATTTTCGAACATCGGTATTACAGGATAAATAAAATGTTGATGAAATTAATGGGACACTGGCCGCATCAGAGTTTACGCGTTCGCTTAATCATCAATATCGCATTGTTTTCTGTCTCGTTCACGCTTGTAATACCTCATGGAATTGCTGTTGTGAAAAATCGTCACGATCCGGAGTTCCTCTTGGATTGCGGCCCGGGAGTACTTTTCACCGGTTTCATTATCGCCAAACACGTCTCTGCGATGTTTAATGCGCGAAATGTATGTTGAACCTTTGAAGCGTACACGACTCGGGAAGAGCGGGACAAGCCGCACATGCGGTGTAAAAAAACGTATTCGAGATTGGAGTTTGATTAATCGTTGTTTACTGATGAGGAATTTCATAAATGCGTGTAGATTTTGAAGCTGCTAAATTTCATACGCACTGATTGGGAGGACTGGGCTCAGGATCGTGACATTGATGTTTTACACGAATATGCCCAAGTGGGAAGAAAATTGACGATAATATACGGAGGTTAGTGAACTAATTATCAGTGGAAATAAGGAAATTCTGTGCGGTTTTCAGCATTTTTATAAATGATGCATATTCGATATTGCGTACAGTCACGGGTTGGCAATTCGGTACTCTTGCGTTCATACAACCGGTAATACCGAAAAGTATAGATGTTTTACTGGGAAACGGCACAAAGCCCGGTCAGTTTCCGATACCCGTCGACTACATGTCTATCGACGCGCAGAAATATTATTTTTACATCACTTTCAACGGGTATATCTGTGTATCCATCGCATACCTTATGTCAATGACGTATGACTGCATGCTCTTCGTTTTTATTCAACATGGCTGTGCATTGTTTGCTACTTTGCGGTGAGTCTCGGGCTAATTAAACTTTAATCTTTCCTTTACGATTTTCACGGCTCTGTCATTTTGTGTATACCTCGTCCACCTTGCAATAGAAATGCATGAAAATATATCAAACTCAACTTTCAGGTGCAAGTTAGAGCGAATCGGAGATACCGAAAGATCCCCGAAAAAAGAAAAAAGTGCGTATTATCTCAGTAGAAGGGACACTGCGTTTCAACAACTAGTCTTCTGCATATCCATACACAACCATGCAATCGAGTAAGATCGTCGAAAAAATTGGTTAACTGGAATGAATTGACATATGTTTAAGAACGTTTAAGACACTTGAGAACTCATGCGTTTTACGATTTAAGAAGCGACATCTCACCTCTTAACGGGCTTATGTATAGTTTTCGATCCCTTCATATGCTTCTTCGTTTTCTCACCACACCATTATGTTCTGATATTTGTACAATCTGGGTCGTGGCTGCGTTTGTATGCGAGAGGCGTATGAGGGTCGAAGTAACTCATAACTATACTCATGACTAATACCTCATCAGGTTCGCCGAACAGATCGAAGAGACTTACACATGGTGTTTTCTCATTATTATGGGTATCAACATGATTCTAATTAGCGTTTGCGGAGTTGAGGTAAGATTTTCTGAATTTATGGGCTCAGAATTTTCTGTATTCACAGATACAGTAACCTATTCAGATTCTTATGAAAAGCCACGATCCTCAAGATTCCATGAGATACGTGACTACCAGCATACTTTCCGTTATTCATCTCTATATCGACAGCTACATGGCCCAACGTTTGTGGGATCACAGTACTAGTATTCGGCAAAAAATGTAAGTGAAGGGTTCTAGAGCCGATCCTGTACCCAATTGAGAGAGCAATTTTTGGCACAGAGTCAACGGAAAGTGGTACGAGCTATCACCTAAAAATCAAAGAATCCTACTATTCATGATGATGCGTTGTAACACACCCTCCAAAATTACAGCAGGGAAAATAATGGTCATGTCCGTGGAAACTTTCATGATGGTGAGACGACCTTACATTTCAGGACCCTGTAGCGAGTTGAATATTATTACCCGACAGACTGAATAGATGAAATCTATATTCTAGGTTTTGAAGACATCGATATCGTACTTTACGGTTCTGCGAACGGTGTAAACGACATGTTTCAGAAAAACTTACAAAACATTTAGTGAAGATAATTTAAATCAGCTCCCGCAATTTATGTACAACCATCTAGCTGAACTCGACTGCTCGAGTCGAAATAATAAAAAATAATAAAATGCTCACGAATGTAAAAATAGTTAATGCAACAATACTAAAATGATAGATGCAATACACACACAGTAGACACTCTAGATGATTTTCCATGTGAATCCTCGAGTTTTCGTATTGAGCAAATGAATATTAAAAGCAAATACAACTCAAAGAATAACCCAATAATATATACGTACTCGTTACAAGATGTGATGGACTTTTAATTGATGTTCACGAAACCGCCCATAGCATAAACCATTTAGAATTTAATCCGTAACCAAATCGTGGCGAATCTATCGTCCGTTTCTATGGCAACGATTATAAAAACATCATTTACGTAGTTTGAGTTTATGCGATTTATCAAACACTATGCGTTGAATTGTTGGGAATCGTTCATTTTCACGAAACTAGAACATTTTACGGTAGAATACACTCGAAATATCCATAGAAACTACGTACTCGTTTCGTTACTACGATGCGAAGAGCTTGCGACTGAATCGTACGAACGACTGAATTACGCTCCTCATGTTCGAGAAAAAGAACCTTCATTTTCTTTTTGCCGGAGTTCATAACTGAAATAACCACGACAGAAGAATATTGCCCTGACAGATATAGACGTACGGTTGGAGAGTTCTGGCAACATTTACAATGTTCCACAAGGTACACCAAGTGTAGATCGGTAAATTTTACACCCTCCAACCGCTGTCAGTCAACTGTCCACATATAGAAGAGCAATTTAAACGTCCATCTGAGTCGGAACTCCTCCATATAATTGTGCGTGAATTAAGGATGAGCAAAAGAACGGTGAAACGCGTAAGGAACTCAGCTCCCGATATTCCCAGCTCAATAGAGAAAAGCCTTTGTAGTATCCTCGACGCAGTAGTGGGTGAGTATTCACGCGACGATGGACTTCTCTCAACGCCGATACTATCGATTGAACGAAATATTGATGAAGCTGTGTGGACAATGGCCCTATCAGAGTACACGTGTTCGTTACGCAATTTTCATTCTTCTATTGTTTATCGGCTCCACCCAAATGATTCCACTGGCAATGGCAATTATGAAGAATCTTCACAATTGGGATTTTCTCATGGAATGCATCACGGCTTTACTTTTCTGCAGTTTCGTTATCACGAAACATATATTTTCGTTCGTCAACACGCAGAAAGTTTGTTATATCCTTGATCGTTGCAAAAACAATATTGCATTCCGACAAGTTAAATTTAATCCTCAATATACTGACGAAGAACGGTTCTACACGCACAGATGCTTATTCTGCTAAGTCACATACGCGCAACTTGGAAGGTCTTCGCTCAAGACCGCGATGTTGATATTCTACACGAATACGCCGGAATAGGAAAAAAGATGATGGTAGTATACGGAGGTTAGTCCGGTCATGACAAGCATTGAATTCGAACATTCATTCATTTTTAACATTTACTAACTTTTTGTATTTATTCATTTTTGCAATGTGTTTTAACGATTAATCCGAATGTGAGGGCAGTCATGAGTTACACGGGCGGTACTTTCTATGGAATACAACCGATTATCCCGAAGATCATAGACGTTGTGCTGAAAAACGGTACCCAACCCGGTCAATTTCCGGTACCCGCGGACTACTACAATATCGACATGCAGAAATATTATTTTTACATCGTTACGCACTCGTCTGTTTGTACGTCTATCGCATTTTTTGTCTCGTTAACGTACGACTGTATGTTTATGACTTTGCTCCAACACGCTTGCGGATTATTCGCCGTTTTGGGGTAATTAAACATAAAAAATTGATTTTCGCACGAAAAAAGAAGTATTAGCTGATAATGAAAGGCATAAATATGTCTCAACCAAATCTTTCAGTCGGAAATTGGAAAGAATCGGTAATGACGAAGTATCGGCAGATGAATCGGCGTATGCGTTAAGCCAGACTGACATTGATACAAAACAATTAGTAACTTGTGTCGCCATACATAATCGTGCCATCGAGTAAGAGTATCCATTTAATATATTCACCGTTTTTTGCGTTTACATGTTTGTCGTTGTCGTTACTGTAACTACATTATCATACTTCAGAATAACATGCAAAAGACATCTTTTTCATCATTTGACAATATGCGGACGAAAAAAAAATAATGAGCTGAATGAACAGTACTTAGCTGGGATTATTACTCAAAAGAAAAGTGTTGTATTGACAAACTAATTGTTAGTTTACCCAACTTATAATTTTAATCAGGCCACAAACTTGAATTTTGCTATCGACTGTAGCACGAAAAAAAAAATAAATTGCAAACGCAATTTGCCATCTGTAGCTAAATCTAGGGTGTCGCGGTTTAGGTTCTTTTTATGAAAATCGCAATCAATGAATTATTGTTAGGTTCGCGGAACTCATCGAGGAAACATACACATGGTGTTTTCTATGTGTGCTGGGAATAAACATGCTTCTGATCAGCTGTAACGGAGTTCAGGTAAAATTGTCAATTTATGAAGAAAATAACAAATTTACTCGTATCGACTGATACAATAAGTTAATCGGTACAGATTTTTGCGAAATCTAACGGTGCCCAGGAATTCATTAGATACGTGAGTGTCACTATAATTGGCGCGGTCCATCTCTATGTCGACAGCTACATGGCGCAGCGTTTAATGGACCACAGTACTGATATTAAAAATTATATGTGAGTGAAGACTCGAGAATACCGTAACAGACTTTTCGTCGAATGGGTCTTTCATTTCTGTTTATCCAGAGTCAAAGGCAACTGGTACATGTTACGACTGAAAAATCAGAAGCTTTTGCTCTTCATGATGATGCGTTGCAACACACCTTGCCAAATAACAGCCGGAAAAATGGCCGTCATGTCGGTAGAAACTTTCACAGTGGTAAGAATATTCCTTTCTTTCTAAGAGTATGTTAATCATTTAATACCATCGATCGTCGTACTCCCATGGGTTATTTTTTTCTGACAGCTATTGAAGACATCGCTATCGTATTTTACGCTTCTGCGTTCTACCTAAAGGCGCTCTTCATGGAAGTCCATGCAACATACAGTATAACCGTGTAACGTTAGATGACGTTTCATATCGGATATGGCAAAAAGAGATCCATTATTCGATCATTATCGAAATGTATTTACGAAGTTCTGTCTTGTGAGATTTCATAGGAGTTGTATAAAGCGAAAAAATGAATTTCCAGACAGCTTATCGAAAATTAGAATGAAGAATTAGAATCGCCACTAATACATGTACAATTTCTTTGATGAATTCAATTTCAGAATGCATTACGGAATAGTTTTTATTGCTTGCAAATGCTAACAATGGTTTTTTCTTGTTCAACCTAAATATTCGGCGACTTCAGTCAAATAAGCGCATTCTGTTTTTCTTCAATTTCGTTCGTCGGATTAATCGTCTGTTTATCAAGAAAATCAACACTATGCGTTGAATTGTTGCGAATCGTTAATTTTTACGTAACTAGAACATTTTACGATAGAATACACTCTTAATATCGATAGAAGCCACATACTCGTTTCGTTATGATGCGAAGAGCTTACGACTGAATCGTACGAACGACTGAACTACGCTCTTCATGTCCGAGAAAAAGAACCTTTATTTAATTTTTGCCGGAGTTCACAACTGAAATAACCACGACAGAAGAATATTGCCCTGACAGATGTAGACGTAGGGTTGGAGAGTTCTGACAACATTTACAATGTTCCACAAGGTACACCAAGTGTAGATCGGTAAATTTTACACCCTCCAACCGCTGTCAGTCAACTGTCCACATATAGAAGAGCAATTTAAACGTCCATCTGAGTCGGAACCCCTCCATATAATTGTGCGTGAATTAAGGATGAGCAAAAGAACGGTGAAACGCGTAAGGAACTCAGCTCCCGATATTCCCAGCTCAATAGAGAAAAGCCTTTGTAGTATCCTCGACGCAGTAGTGGGTGAGTATTCACGCGACGATGGACTTCTCTCAACGCCGATACTATCGATTGAACGAAATATTGATGAAGCTGTGTGGACAATGGCCCTATCAGAGTACACGTGTTCGTTGCGCAATTTTCATTCTTCTATTCTTTATCGCCTCCACCCAAATGATTCCATTGGCAATGGCAACTATTAAGAATCTTCACAATTGGGATTTTCTCATGGAATGCATCACGGCTTTACTTTTCTGCAGTTTCGTCATCACGAAACATATATTTTCGATCGTCAACACGCAGAAAGTTTGTTATATCTTTGATCGTTGCAAAAACAATATTGCATTCCGACAAGTTAAATTTAATTCTCAATATACTGACGAATAACGGTTCTACACGCACAGATGCTTATTCTGCTAAGTCACATACGCGCGACTTGGAAGGTCTTCGCTCAAGACCGCGATGTTGATATTCTACACGAATACGCCGAAATAGGAAAAAAGATGATAGTAGTATACGGAGGTTAGTCCGGTCATGACAAGCATTGAATTCGAACATTCATTCATTTTTAACATTTACTAACTTTTTGTATTTATTCATTTTCGCAATGTGTTTTAACGATTAATCCGAATGTGAGGGCAGTCATGAGTTACACGGGCGGTACTTTCTATGGAATACAACCGATTATCCCGAAGATCATAGACGTTGTGCTAAAAAACGGTACCCAACCCGGTCAATTTTCGGTACCCGCGGACTACTACAATATCGACATGCAGAAATATTATTTTTACATCGTTACGCTCTCGTCTGCTTGTACATCTATCGCATTTTTTGTCTCGTTAACGTACTCCTGTATGTTTATGACTTTGCTCCAACACGCTTGCGGATTATTCGCCGTTTTGGGGTAATTAAACATAAAAAATTGATTTTCGCACGAAAAAAGAAGTATTAGCTGATAATGAAAGGCATAAATATGTCTCAATCAAATCTTTCAGTCGGAAATTGGAAAGAATCGGTAATGACGAAGTATCGGCAGATGAATCGGCGTATGCGTTAAGCCAGACTGACATTGATAGGAAACAATTAGTAACTTGTGTCGCCATGCATAATCGTGCCATCGAGTAAGAGTATCCATTTAATATATTCACCGTTTTTTGCGTTTGCATGTCTGTCGTTATCGTTACTGTAACTACATTATCATACTTCAGAATAACATGCAAAAGACATATTTTTCATCATTTGACAATATGCGGACGAAAAAAAAATAACGAGCTGAATGAACAGTACTTAGCTGGGATTATTACTCACAAGAAAAGTGTTGTATTGACAAACTAATTGTTAGTTCGCCCAACTTAAAATTTTAATCAGGTCACAAACTTGAATTTTGCTATCGACATTAGCACGAAAAAAAAAAAATGAATTGCAAATGCAATTTGCTATCTTTAGCTAAATCTAGGTAGTCGCGGTTTAGGTTCTTTTCAAGAAAAATCGTAATGAATGAATTATTGTCAGGTTCTCGGAACTCATCGAGGAAACATACACATGGTGTTTTCTATGTGTGCTGGGAATAAACATGCTTCTGATTAGCTGTGGCGAAGTTCAGGTAAAATTGTCAACTTATGAAGGAAAAGAAAAAAATTTCTCGAATCGACTGATACAATAAGTTAATCGGTACAGATTTTTGGGAAATCTAACGATGACCGGGAATTCATTAAATACGTGCCTGGCACTATAATTGCCGCGGTCCATCTCTATGTCGACAGCTACATGGCGCAACGTTTAATGGACCACAGTACTGATATTAAATATTATATGTGAGTGAAGACTCGAGAATTCCGTACCAGACTTTTTGTCGAATATGTCTTTTATTTCTATTTATCCAGAGTCAAAGGCAACTGGTACATGTTACGACTAAAAAACCAGAAGCTTTTGCTCTTCATGATGATGCGTTGCAACACGCCTTGCCAAATAACAGCCGGAAAAATGGCCGTCATGTCGGTAGAAACTTTCACAGTGGTAAGAATATTCCTTTCTTTCTATGACTATGTCAATCATTTAATGCCATCGATCGTCGTACTCCCATAGGTTACTTTATATGACAGATATTGAAGACATCGCTATCGTATTTTACGCTTCTGCGTTCTACCTAAAGGCGCTCTTCTGGAAGTCCATGCAACATACAGTATAACCGTGTAATGTTGGATGACGTATCATATCTGATATGGCAAAAAGAGATCCATTATTCGATCATTACGATCATTATCGAAATGTATTTACGAAGTTCTGTCTTGTGAGATTTCATAGGAGTTGTATAAAGCGAAAAAATGAATTTCCAGACAGCTTATCGAAAATTAGAATGAAGAATTAGAATCGCCACTAATACATGTACAATTTCTTTAATGAATTCAATTTCAGAATGCATCACGGAATAGTTTTTATTGCTTGCAAATGCTAACAATGGTTTTTTCTTGTTCAACCTAAATATTCGGCGACTTCAGTCAAATAAGCGCATTCTGTTTTTCTTCAATTTCGTTCCTCGGATTAATCGTCTGTTTATCAAGAAAATCAACACTATGCGTTGAATTGTTGCGAATCGTTAATTTTTACGAAACTAGAACATTTTACGGTAGAATACACTCTTAATATCGATAGAAGCCACATACTCGTTTCGTTATGATGCGAAGAGCTTACGACTGAATCGTACGAACGACTGAACTACGCTCTTCATGTCCGAGAAAAAGAACCTTTATTTAATTTTTGCCGGAGTTCACAACTGAAATAACCACGACAGAAGAATATTGCCCTGCCAGATGTAGACGTAGGGTTGGAGCGTTCTGACAACATTTACAATGTTCCACAAGGTACACTAAGTGTAGATCGGTAAATTTTACACCCTCCAACCGCTGTCAGTCAACTGTCCACATATAGAAGAGCAATTTAAACGTCCATCTGAGTCGGAACCCCTTCATATAATTGTGCGTGAATTAAGGATGAGCAAAAGAACAGTGAAATGTGTAAGGAACTCAGCTCCCGATATTCTCAGCTCAATGGAGAAAGGCCTTTGTAGTATCCCCGACGCAGTAGTGGGTGGGTATTCGCGCGACGATGGACTTCTCTCAACGCCGATACTATCGATTGAACGAAATATTGATGAAGCTGTGTGGACAATGGCCCTATCAGAGTACACGCGTTCGTTACGCAATTTTTTTTTCTCTAATGTCTATCGGCTCCACCCAGTTGATACCATTGGCAATGGCAATTATGAAGAATCTTCACAATTGGGATTTTCTCATGGAGTGCGTCACGGCTGTACTTTTCTGCAGTTTCGTCCTCACAAAATATATATTTTCGTTCGTCAACACGCAGAAAGTTTGTTATATCTTTGATCATTGCAAAGACAATATTGCATTCCGAGAAGTTAAATTTAATCCCCAATCGACTGACGAAGAACCGTTCAATACGCACAGATGCTTATTCTGCTAAGTCACATACGCGCGACTTGGAAGATCTCCGCTCATGACCGCGATGTTGATATTCTACACGAATACGCCGGAATAGGAAAAAAGATGACGGTAGTGTACGCAGGTTAGTCGGGTCATGACAAGCATTGAATTCGAACATACATTCACTTTTAACATTTACGAACTTTTTGTATTTATTCATTTTTGTAACGTGTTTTCGATTAATCCGAATGTGAGCGCAGTCATGAGTTCCACGAGCGGTACTTTCTATTGTATACAACCGATTATCCCGAAGATCATAGACGTTGTACTGAAAAACGGTACTCTACCCGGACAATTTCCGGTACCCGCGGACTACTACAATATCGACATGCAGAAATATTATTTTTACATCGTTACGCACTCGTTTGTTTGTACGTCTCTGGGATTTTTTGTCTCTTTAACGTACGACTGTATGTTTATGACTTTGCTCCAACACGCTTGCGGATTATTTGCCGTTTTGGGGTAATTGAACAGAAAAAATTGATTTTCGAACGAAAAAAAAAGTATTAGCTGATAATAAAAGGCATAAATATGACTCAACCAAAACTTTCAGTCGGAAATTGGAACGAATCGGTAATGACGAAGAATCGGCAGATGAATCGGCGTATGCGTTAAGCCAGAGTGAAATTGATTCCAAACAATTAGTAACTTGTGTCGCCATGCATAATCGTGCCATCGAGTAAGAGTATCCATTTAATATATTCACCGTTTTTTGCGTTTGCATGTTTGTCGTTGTCGTTACTGTAACTACATTATCATACTTCAGAATAACATGCAAAAGACATCTTTTTCATCATTTGACAATATGCGGACGAAAAAAAAAATAATGAGCTGAATGAACAGTACTTAGCTGGGATTATTACTCAAAAGAAAAGGGTTGTATTGACAAACTAATTGTTAGTTCGCCCAATTAAAAATTTTAATCAGGTCACAAACTTGAATTTTGCTATCGACATTAGCACGAAAAAAAAAAATTAATTGCAAATGCAATTTGCTATCTTTAGCTAAATCTAGGTAGTCGCGGTTTAGGTTCTTTTCAAGAAAAATCGTAATGAATGAATTATTGTCAGGTTCTCGGAACTCATCGAGGAAACATACACATGGTGTTTTCTATGTGTGCTGGGAATAAACATGCTTCTGATTAGCTGTGGCGGAGTTCAGGTAAAATTGTCAACTTATGAAGGAAAAGAAAAAAATTTCTCGAATCGACTGATACAATAAGCTAATCGGTACAGATTTTTGGGAAATCTAACGATGACCGGGAATTCATTAAATACGTGCCTGGCACTATAATTGCCGCGGTCCATCTCTATGTCGACAGCTACATGGCGCAACGTTTAATGGACCACAGTACTGATATTAAATATTATATGTGAGTGAAGAGTCGAGAATTCCGTACCAGACTTTTTGTCGAATATGTCTTTTATTTCTATTTATCCAGAGTCAAAGGCAACTGGTACATGTTACGACTAAAAAACCAGAAGCTTTTGCTCTTCATGATGATGCGTTGCAACACGCCTTGCCAAATAACAGCCGGAAAAATGGCCGTCATGTCGGTAGAAACTTTCACAGTGGTAAGAATATTCCTTTCTTTCTATGACTATGTCAATCATTTAATGCCATCGATCGTCGTACTCCCATAGGTTACTTTATATGACAGATATTGAAGACATCGCTATCGTATTTTACGCTTCTGCGTTCTACCTAAAGACGCTCTTCATGGAAGTCCATGCAACATACAGTATAACCGTGTAACGTTGGATGACGTATCATATCGGATCTTGCAAAAAGAGATCCATTATTCGATCATTACGATCATTATCGAAATGCATTTACGAAGTTCTGTCTTGTGAGATTTCATAGAAGTTGTATAAAGCGAACAAATGAATTTCCAGACAGCTTATCGAAAATTAGAATGAAGAATTAGAATCGCCACTAATAAATGTACAATTTCTTTAATGAATTCAATTTCAAAATGCATCAGGAAATAATTTTCATTGCTTGCAATTGCTAACAATGGTTTTTTCTTGTTCAACCTGAATTTTCGGCGACTTCAGTCAAATAAGCGGATTCTGTTTTTCTTTAATTTCTTTCAGTAAAAGGCCTGAATGTAATAAAATTCATGTTCGTCTGATTAATCGTCTGTTTATCGAGATTTCCTTTCTACGCTGAAATCTTTTACTCAAAGACTATACGACGTACGTCTATGGCCTGTAAGTTCCGAGTTTCGAGATGGCAACTTTGCGCTACTTCAGATTTCACAATCACGCGCATCTTCTTATCTCCTCGTAAAGAGCTGAGAGTATTAATGGAATCTCAACTCGCGCACTCATTGGCTCGCCTCATCGTTTAACGGATACATCATCATACGAGAATCGTTATGAAAGCCCGAAGTTCTTCAGGAACAGCACGTTTCAACGACAGACGAAAAAAATCAACTCATAAGAATTGATAATGCAACTATTATGATGAACTGCACTGTCGCGCGTAGGAACTAACGTCGAAGACTTCGTAATCGTCCAAGGCTGCGAGTTCCGCGACTTGGCTATTTTTCGTTATTACAGCATCGACGCCGTTAGCATAAGCTGACCAAGACGCTGGTATTGTTGTTGATGCTGCGGCTGGGCGTGTTCGTAGCTACGAGCTACTACGTCGCGACATTCTCCTTTATGACTATTCCAACCGATGTCTCTCAAACTGCTCCGAGGCTTTGGAATTAGCATGGGAACGAGGTACGGGAAAATTGAGCAGATTTTTATTTGAATAAATTTTTCTTAAATATTTTTATCGGACATTATAGCCGTTAAACGTAGTTTCTGTCAATTTAAGTTAAAATTTACCACTTCTAAAGACGCGCGGAGCAATAAATTTGGGATCGAATTGGAAAACAAGGAATTTTTCTCGTCTTGGATTTTTGTTCGGCTAACGATTGATGTATCTTTTTCTAGGTCGTGCAAAAGCTCGTCTCTTTCGTGTGCCAAGAAACGTTCAACGGATCGAGGTACACGAGGGACACGATTGTTCCTTTCGGTCACCCAAAAGCGCCTCACGGCAAGCCTAAGGGTCAACGACAGAAGAACCGGGAGGATCGTAAATCTTGGGCTGCGGGATGGACAAAACGTGAGCCTCTCGGGCGTTGTTGCCTGCGAAATAGGATTTGTCCCTTCGGCGACACAATATTCGGCGTCTCTCTACCGTCAGTTGTCGGCGGCAGTGTGTCGATTCGTCGAACTTTCGCCCGCAAGCCAAACAGTTAGGGGTCTCTCGAAATGTGAGTCACGTTTATGGCTATTCGTTTTATTGTTTTCTTTATTTATCTTGACTCTTTTGTCAACGCAACCGTTATAGTGTCAATATTAAGTTTTCGACGCAGCTTCGAAATAAACAAAGTAAAAAAAATGGTAAATTTTCAAGCGAAAATTAATTATTTATGGAGAATTTATGCGGTGTATTTGAAGAAATTGTTTCATTCGACGATAAAAAAAACCTATTTTGTAGGTTTCAAGATACGATAGGCGCTAAAAGCTGGTAGCAGCGTCATCAAACCAACGCGTCGGTGTCCTTCGGCCTTATCGATACGTGAGCTGCATCGAACATAAGGACAATAGACCCTACGAACACTGTACGCATAATATAGATTGTTATATATGCAAAGTCGAGCCTCCTCGGTACAATAGCCCGTCTAAGGTAGAAGAATATTAAAAGCTTTGCGTCAAAATAGTTCGGTTTCTTTCGGTTCCGAACCTTTTTAGCGTAAACACAAAACTCCAAAAACTAAAGGACTCAATTTCAGTTAATTATTTTCCGTAGTTTATCAAAAATTGTTTAATGTGAAAATGCTATCCATGAAAGTTCTATTCGATCCCGGGTAAAATATGTCAATTTATTTAGTTACTTAATTTTTCAGTCCCGCTTTTCTATCATTTTTACGATTGTCGACCAATCCGGTCGGAAAGTTTCAGTCTCTTAGACTCGAGTCCGAGCATATAAGGCTCGTTTTCTACGCTCGCGTACCGAAGAAACGCGGTAGATTCGCGAGCGAGGTGGAAGAACGAGAGGAAGAAGAATAAAAGTATCGTCGAAGCTATCGCGTCGACGACGGCGGAGGATGTTTCTCGAAGAGGCTTAGCAGCCGCGCTACAGCCACCCCGAAGAATCATCAGGGATTCGAAACGCGTATAGTCCCGAGCGCGCGCTCTCTTTCTCCTTCCTCTATCATTTCTGTTGCCACTGCGACGACGGGACTTCGTCGGTGGTGTCCGGCGATCTCGTTGTCTCGGCGACGCGGTGAATGCCGCGAGAGAAAACGAGATAAATAGAGAAACAGAAGAGTCGGAGCTCTTGCGCCAAGGCTCGTTCGTCACTGCCGCAGACAGAGCGACGACGAGAGCAACGACTCTCCGCAATGTTATCCAACGCTGTTTGACGAAACAACACGAAGAGAGCGCGTCGGGACCGGGGGGGATAAATTAAAAGAGCTTTAAGGAATCAAACGACGCGGATACTTGTGTAACCGGCGAAAGGGGACATCGAGGGGGAGCTACAAGTGGAATGACGATAAGAGGGACCCGGGGTCGTCGAGACAACGCGCTCGATAAGGCCAATTGAGAAACTATCGAAATTTATTCACGCCGAAGTATCGTGCAGCCAAGAGTCAAACTAGCATTTTTGCTTTTCGTAATCTTTCCGATTTTCGGGAATACTCGATGAAAGGTCAGATCACGAAAAAACAAACTTTCATCCGAACCCTTCGTATAACCTCTAAAACGGGGCGATTTATTCGTGAAACATTCGAACTACGAAAAAAAATCTTTCGGTTTTGAAAGATTTTCTTGATTATCGGGGCAATTAAAAGCGACACTGGAAAATCGATAACATAGTTTGATCCGACGCAAAAAGTTGAACAAGTTAGTTTTTTCAAAGAAATAAAAAAAATTAAAAATGAAATGAAAAATCGTGACATAAAAAACATTTCTCGTAACGGCTCAGGAACCGTTTAACTCTTAGACAAAACTTGTCGAGTTCTTATCTCGCGATGTAAATGACACTTGCAAGCGATAGTTTCAGTCGATAACGTGGCTAACGCTTGTTTACAAATGTATCCGAGCGCCGTCGCGTTATTTTTCCGCATAGAGAGAATATATCGCTGTGTACACAGGCGATAAAAAGTTGTCTACGAACGAGTGAAGTGAAAATAAAACGTCGATGCGTCCGATACCGTATCGCGCCGAGCTCGGGGGTTCCGAAGTTTGTACGCATAACGATATAATCGTAAGAAGAACAAGGAAAATACATCAATATAGATCGTGCCACGAACATAAGTTATTGCGAGAACGTAGCGAGAGCAATTTCGGATAAAAATACGTAGACATTGAGTTCTGAATATTTTTTGTTTTGTCGAATCAAACCTTGTTTGTCTCGATGCACAGATACGCCGACGACGCGAAACGATGATCTCAGATGTTATTTCCTCGTCAAGCGACATTTGTAAACGCATTTGTATTCACATATTCGACGTTCACCCCCACACGGTCACTTTGAGTCGCGACTGAGATATAAAAACGATCTTCCATCGACGAAGAATGAATTATGGAAAAAAAATACCGAAGAATTTCGATCGACGATTTTTCCACTGTTGAAGGTCGAGCCACGAAACACGAGGAGGAAACGGCGACGCGTATACGAAGAAAAACACGACACTCGTAGCTCGTGACACTGAATTCCGTATTAATTGCACGCGCGTGTACGATGATCGGCGCGCTTGTTATAATCGATCGTCCTCGGTGAATCGATTAAGCGTGACGCCATCCCGGACGATTATTCAGTCGAAGAAACAACAACAACGTGATCGCACGATCGCGAGCGGGACGATATAGAGTCTCGATGTAACGCGATGCGCGTCTTGGCGCAGACTGGAGGCGTCGTGCAGACGCCGCGCACACTATCGATCCCCACTCCGGCGATCCCGCGCTCGAGATCGTGGAGGCTAACTGACGGCTCAGTTCCCGAGCGTCGGGAGCCGACGCGAAGACTTTTCATCATTTTCATTGGCTCGGGACGATGACCCGCCGCTTGAGCTATTGGTGACTCGTTGACACGGCATCGATGCAGAAACGGAAATCGAACGGATTCGGGCGCGAGCGTAAAATTTTATGCGAGCTAGCATTTTTAGATGAGATCTTTCAGTTGTGGCCTTAAAAGTTCGATTCAGACGAGAGTCAAATCTCGTTTCGATTTTAAAACCAAACCTTATTATTCGGGGCGCGTATAACATTTTAAAAAATCTTAAACGTCAGAGAGGATTTTTATATCAGAAATCCAGCTCGACGCAAAACTAGTTGAAGATTCGAGATCAGTGAAAAATAAGTCGAGCGGATCCGAAATGTTGTTCGGAGAAAATTTGGTTAAAAATATGATTTCTGAAAAGTAACGATTCCCGGGTTTTTCAAGGGCACGAGAAAAATCCGAGTATCCGCCGATTTCTATGAGGGAAAATATTTAAGTTGGAATAGTAAGCGAAGTTTAATTTTTTTTTTCCATTTTCAAAACCAAAAGATCTTTGATTTAAGTTTTCACCTACAATCAATTGAAACGTCGCTAATCGCCGGGGAAGGGAATATTTATTGAAAATGCTATTTGATGCACCCGCCAAATACCTCACTTTTAATGTAGAGTAATAAATGTTAATAACTCAAATTTGATTTTTTTTATTAACTAGGAGATGACTGTATAGTCACAGTTCGGAAAAATTAAAAAAGATATTCGACGTTGATCAACCCTTAAATTTTTTCATGTTCCGACGAGATATGTTTTCATCAGAAGTTCTGTTTTACCGAGTGTCTTCCCATAAAACTTTTGTTACTTGCAACTAGTAAAATAGAGAATAGAATCTTCAATATCATTCCAAAATAGCGAAAAACGTCACAACGAAATATATCTGCATTTATTTATGCATCGCATGAATCATCATAACGAGAAACTTACCTTATTGGAAAAAAAAAAATAGCGGAACGCTAGCAAACGGTCAAAATATCGATAACGTTAATCGGTATTCAGCTCAACACCGGTTGTATCACATCGGTAAGAGAAAAATCAGTAAAAATACGCTCTGTGAATATATTATAATCGTAACTCACGTTCACGGATAGCTGACTGGTCAACGTGTGGACTTTTTCCTGAGCGTCGACCAATTCCCGTCGGAGTTTTCTCAGCTCGTGTGCTTGCTTCTCCTCGGCCGAACTGTAGAGACTGCTCGCGGTCGATACCAAAGAGACCGAGGAACCGTGAACTGCAAAGTTAGAGTCGAAAATAAAACGTAAGAATTTTAACGACATTAACAAACCAAACTCATATTAACATTCCGTACTCAATAAACAATTACAATTTCCAAAAGCACATTAAAAATAAAAACTTTGTTACAATAAAATATGTTTTATTCGCAAAAGATATAAAAAAGATTTCATTAATATTATTCCAAATGCGAATAATAATAATAGTATTGTTTCAATTTTTTCTTCATTTGAGAACATTAAGTTAGGAAAGAATATCGTAAATATAGCTGAATTAAAATTATTGGAGAAACGAGAAAACACTCACTGTCGTCGTCTTTGTGAACGTGTTGATAAAGATTCGGCGGTTGTCTCGACGCGTGGGTGGGTGTCGGTGATGTTGGTTGTGACCAGTGCTGTCCAGCTCCTCCGGTCGAGCCAACAGGGACGCTGTAGTAAGGCTCAGCGCCAATTCCCATGCCGACTCCTTCCTCGCCGACCGACGAGGAAGCTCCGCTCCCACGCGCTAGCATCGACGGGTACATTTTTTCGCTTTTGGTCGACCTGATAATTGAAGGAAAGAAAAATATTCAACATTAGGACATCATCAATAGTTCGTTTTTCAAAAGATTTAAACACTCGTATCTATACATTTTTTTCACATCTAATAACATCTATAAAGATTCAATGGTGTAAACAGCTTCTTTAAGAAACTATCGTTCTCAGCACTTTTTTTTATTATTATTTAACAGCGTTTGTTTAGGCTTCTCGCTTCGCACTCGTTTCAGTTGTTCCATTCATTCGCATTGCGCGTCTCGCGTGTTTTAATTGGTTATTTTATATTTTATCGAATGAAAAAATCTGAAAAAAAAATCGCCTGTAAAAATAGATCCAAAGAACCCGGAACAGTTGTATTCTCGAACCTGTATTACTTGCGCTATTTGTTTCACGAAGCTACGAGTAAGCTATAAATTCACGACTCATACGTGGCCACGCTAATGTATTGTAGTTTTTTTTATTGATTAAATTCATTCATTTGATGGTATATTTAATTATTGACATTGAAGCCAGAGAACGCTCCGCCCGATCAAACACCGGGATCGAATATTTATTTTTCGTAGATTAATCAGCAATCCGTACGACTGTTCTCTCGGGGGCCACTTCACGAAGAATAGTCTCTCCACCACTGAATGAAATTGAAGCTTTCGTTCCTTGTAGCGAATCGAGAGCTATCGAGTTGCACTGAAAAGAGACGAGGAGCTC
Organism: Ischnus inquisitorius; assembly: GCA_963924025.1. Lineage (NCBI taxonomy): Eukaryota > Metazoa > Arthropoda > Insecta > Hymenoptera > Ichneumonidae > Ischnus > Ischnus inquisitorius. The sequence continues at coordinate 6,994,425 of OZ001245.1, read as the reverse complement.
GCGACGAGTGCACTCGATATTGCTCGTTAATTCAGTTCAATGACTGTACGGGCGAATTGTCGATCCATCGCGGCATCGAGGGACTCGCGTTGCATCGAATCGTTAATGGAATGACGGAGAACCCGTGTAAACATGCTTGGATAGTGAGAGGTAATCCGATTGATTAGTAATGGATTACCGAGGGGTTAATGATCGTCGCCCGCGGTTTAATCCGCAACGAGAGACAGAATCGAACGTTGTTTGTCCACGATATGAACGCCGTGACAACGCGATCAATTGTCCCTCACGAGTCTCACCGGAAGGACGATAAACATGCGAGAGAGTTCGAAGAAAGAAAAGAAAAAACACACAAATATAACGTGTGATACCACAAAGACACAAAAGACGACGACAATTCAGTGTGCATTACTGTATAAACTCTGCATTGGAAAACACGAGTGCACAAATATCGTGTATTTAACTATTCAAAGCTTCTCACGAGCGCGATAAACGCGTATCGACAGTTTTAGCGTAGAGAAGAGAGCGAAGAGACAGTGGACTCGAAAATAGCACATGAATCGTGACGGGGACTCGCCGGAAATACTGTCGCGCGTGCGTTATAAATGTAGAAGGGCTTTTGTATTATCACTACCTTGGAAAAGTCCTGTCCCGTCGATAGCTAAAATGATATGAAAGACTCAGTGTTAATCGCCCTCGTCGATATTGCAAAGATGTTAATGTCTTTCGAGCGTTTTATCGATTATATTTTTTTCTTTTCTGTTTCTGCTAAATATCAGATTGATACCCTTTAATCTCGCATCCGTCTTCCGTTCGTACGAGCCTAAAATATACAGCCACGATTATAAACGATTTCGTGGCTACGGTTTCGCGATTAATTTTCATGCCGCGGTCTGCGGCGGAGGGCTCACCTGATGGAGTTGCTGCGATTCAATCGCGGCGGGGCAGGTGAACCGCTCGAATCTCTCTGATGCATCAGAAGACGCGCGTGAGTGAGACTCGCCCTGTGCGAACCGAGGGATTCCACGCTGTCGGCTTCGCACAGTCCCATTCCTGTTGAGCACAGAAAACAAAAATTATTAGAATCACTTGATTAGTAACATTTAGTGTCGAACAATGTGTACTAATTATTATCAACCGGAATCACACATTAATTCTGGGAATAAAATCTCTTTGCTAGAGCATTCAAAATTCGATATCAATTGTGTATCGCGACAACAAACAAATTACGTTAAAGCTCCGTTGGGGTTTTGTTTTCAAGAGGTTTTCTTGTTGATATTGGAATTGTTTGAAGTTTGCGTAGCGTCAAAGTCTCGACAACCCTGTACACGAAGTGATTAAGATCAACGTTGTTACGAATGTTAAGCACCTTGTGATCGTCCGCTGGGCGTGTAGGTATTGCTGTGTCTCATCCATGAGGTCGAGTAGGGGCTGTTCGGCGCATAATAACCATGTATATCGGGAGCAGCGTAATTGCTGCAGGTGTCACTGAGACTGCCGTCCGAGGGTTTCAGTACTCGTGTCGAGAAGCTCGAGGCCGTTGGCCCTGTACCGCCACCGCTGCCACCGCCGCCTCCTCGATCGCGATGATGGGCAGCTGCGAAGAGGGCTGTAAACTCCGGACTTCCCGGCTTGGGGAGGCTCTGAGAACCGAGCATCAGCCGGTCCCTCACCGATTGCGACAACTGACTCGCGCTCGGTCCCGTAAGGCTGTAACTCTTTGGATGATGGCCCGGATTTCCCGTACTCGAGCTCGAATTCGCCTGAAGCTCGGTCGTGCACGTTTGCGTACCACCGGAAACTTTGACCTGGAAAAAATGAAAAAAGAAAAAAAAATCAGTTGTCCACTCAATGGAGCTCAAGGTTGGAGATAATTTGGAACTCTAATTTCTGTCTTATAGGCGAAATGAAATTTGAAATGGTATTCGTATTTAAATGCAATCGGGTGGAAATTTGTGTAATTAATTATTAATACCTTGGTTCGCGGGACAGCACTGACTTGTGCCGTTCTCGTTGGATCCTTTCCACCATTTTGGACCCCGTTCGGACTCGGGCTCGTACCCGCGCTGTGCCTCTTGACGTAACCAAAGCTCTGCGGTACACCCCTGACCTTGCTGCTACTGCCGCTGCCGGTAGACGTGCCCGATGAAACTTTTTGCGGTTTCTCGCCGTTCGCGTACTCGGCCATGGCCTGCTTGCGGTGTTTGTCCTGTCGATAGAGTAATCGCATTAACTCCAGTATATATTTTTTTTCTACTCCGCGCTTTTGCCCGGTTCAATGATCTTGAATAGCGGTTTCACAGAGACGACAAATAGTTTGTTTAATTTCCTTTCGGGTTTTCTAGAGGGGATTTTATGGAATTGCTCGAATTCAGAAACTGTGGAATTTATTCATTGTTATCGGTAGAATTTTTTTTTCTGGATTCATCGTGTTCAGTCTTTGACCCCAGAAAGTCGACTCGATTATCTCGTCTCACCTGCGATCGCCGTGAGGGACTAGGACTCGAAGGCGCGCCGTCCTTTTCCCTTTCTCTGTCCCTCGCAGCGCCGACCTCTATGTACTTCTTCCATTGCTGACTGTTCGAGTTACCCGAGTTCGGCGAATTGTTAACATTCTGCTGCTGTTGCTGCTGCTGCTGATGCTTGAAAGCCGAATTTTCCGTTTGCTGGGAACTATCGGACTTTTTGACGTGGGGATGATGACCGCTACCGGGATGTCGAGAGTTCACGACGCGGTACACCTGTTGTGTACCTTGGGGGGTGGCCGAACCACTGCCGACGCCACCCCCCACGACCACGGTCCCGCCACCCGGCACCCTCTGTTAACAAAAAGAAACAAAAATTAATTTATTATCATTCATTATTACGATTTTTTTAACATTACCAACAATATTTTCCTCGTCTTTGGTAACATTTCTTCTGCAGTTTCAAAGTTAATAAATAATTATTGAGTCTCTTTTTCGACGGATCTTCAAACGATGGGTTTTTACGTGATTGAAAAAACGAGGTCAATCTCGTATCAATTGTAAAATCAGAGAAATAAAGGACTCTAGGAAAAAATCTTTCTCTTAATTGAATGGGCAATGCGCGCTTCGTGGCCATATCGATTCTCGAGCGCGAGTGAGCGGCGTACCCGGCATGATTCAGAGCCTCGCAACGCTATACAGTGGTACAATAACTGTATGCGTAAGAGGGTTGGCAGATCGGTTGCGGGGTGGGAGTGCGTGAATAGCATTCTATCCCGTTCCTTCATTCGTTCGGAGCGCCGTCTCTCGCTCCGTTTCGTTGGAGCGGTCGCGGGGATCTGTCGAGGCTTGGTAAAAAGGGGCCCGCAGTGACTCATGGGGGGTTGGAACGACGAGCTGCCGCTACCGTTCCGCGCCGCGTGCTTTCGCCTTGTACCTCGGGCTCTTCTGTAATATAGCATCGCTAACTTCTAAGTCCGCTCGAAACGAGTCCGGCAACGCGCGTGGTTTTCGGACGGAATGCGAGCCGAAAGAGTGCGAACAATGCATATGTATATATACACCGATGGCTTACGGGAGACGGAGAGAGCGAGAAGAAACAAAGGAAGATTTCACGCGCGCGTTTATCGCCCTCCTCGTACGGGGGCTCTCGCCGTTCCTCGAGCCGTCTTGGATATTAAGGCGCCGTTCACAACGTCAGAAGCCTTCGCAATGCGGTGCTTCGCGCCGTTTTCACCGTATCTTCCTCGGGAAAAATAAACAAATATCCTTCGCCGAGATCCCTCCCGCTCTGTCGGGCCTTTGAAGCTCAACCGACGCGGCAAATAAAAATAATCAATTCACCCAAACCGCGTATCACGCTTTGCGCTATTCGCTTCGGCGGGATTCTATTTTCATTGTTTTTTTTTGTTTTAAGTGGATCCGACCGACATCTAACAATTATCCGATGCAAAAATTTCGAATACATCGATGAAAATTTTTCAAATTTTTTTTCCTTCAATTTTGACAATCGGGAAAAGTTTTGGATTTTTTTTCCTATTGCGTATATTCCGATACTGAGCTGCGTTTGTCCAGTACTGAGTGTCACTCACCATGTCGTCCTCTGACGTTCCGTCACACGTGAGAACTCATCCCCGGCGCATATTGAGTTTTGTTACTCGATTTAACGACAACACTATCAAGTACTCGATGCTTCTATAAAATGTTGTTCGGCTGGCGAAATATTTTGAAATGTTTTTTTATTTATTTAACATTGATTTTTTTTCATTTATAATTTTTGAAAAATTCCATGAAACACCAACAGCACAGTAGAGTTTATTATTATTATTATTATTATTTCGCATCTGCTTTTCCTCGGAGTATCATAAAAGTTACGAAAAGTCCGGGGATGAATACGAGAGTTCTTCTCGAGGCGTGGAGAAAGAAATCACCCCTGGAAGATCTCGCGACCTTGTCTCCAATTTCGAAGGCACGTGAGATCGTGAATTTTTTATATCGTTACCGCGCACAGTTTCCACGAGTCTCCTTACTCCACACCGACTTCGAATCCCAACCGTTCTTCGCAACTGTGAATTATTCAAGAACAATGACGAGGGAGTGGAAAAGCGAGAACTGCGAATTCCTGAATTGACAGACTTTTCGAAAAATTCAAATCCGATTTTCCCGCCGATTTTCGAAATTCACATTCTTTTTTTTTTATCCTTGATGCGCGATTGTGATATAATTTTATTTGAGGGTTTAAAGCCGGGTCGAGCTGGCCATCGTGAATTTTTATTTGAGAAAAATGTCACAGGTTTCGGAGCGATATCGAAGTTAACTGCGGGATAAACGAACAGCACGAACGTTAAGCGCCGACTAGTCACGGAGGGTCGACGATCCATTGCTCACCGTCCGTACTCCCCCTCTCAGAAACATTTCGGACTCTCGCTCTCTATGCCATCAGCTACGACACCAGATATGCTTATCCACTGGGTGGCGAGGAAACGAAAAAAAAAAAAAAAAAAAATACACACACAACTGCTTGCTGCCTACCCCTATGGCCTAGTGAAGGAGATATGGCCCTGCCCTCATGATAGTCGCTGGAGCGTATACAGTATCGTATTCAATTCAGTTTTGTGTTCGACATACGACCATACTATTGATTCGGATTTCGAGGGGGAAGGCAGGTTCATAATCGGGAACGCGTAGGGTCATCGTTTTCGATGCATTTCGGTTTTAGTTATTATTCAAGATGCGAGATACTTTCCCGTGATATTGGTCGAGACTGAATTTTCCATTTATTTTTCTTTCGCTTAGACTCCATTAATATTATTCAATAATTAAAAAATCTACTCATGTTTATTTATGTTATTTAAAAAAAAATATCCATCTTCTCGTTCCCTAATGTCGTTTATTTTTTAACCAACTTATACTGAATTATTGAAATTTTTACGAATTCTATCATTCCTTACTTTCTCTGGAATGTATTTTCTTCATAGAATTGTTATAGAAATATTCATAACATTTTTTGGTGCGCCTGAAATTATCTCCCATTTTTCGTCTGTTCAATGAGCCAGCAATGATTATGCCGTCTCGTCGATGATGAAAAATCGAATTTCCTGCACGTTAAGTATGGCGAAAGGAAAAAAGTACCAAACTCGAGATTCGTCGGGGGTTCGGATGGTGGGATGAGGATTATCCGGAGTGGATTACCCCATCCACGTGGCGTTGGGAAGGTCCGAGGGCAGCGTCAGCCCCTCGTCGAGAAAAAGCTCGGAAGACCGCGGATCCCAAGAGCGCCGGGGCTTTCGACCTCGGCAAATCTTCGTACACCTCTATCCCATGTTGTATATGTGTTTACTATATACTCCGCGCTGTATTTACGGTACACAGCTCATTCGCGATAACTGTCGGAGTTATTATTTTACGGCGGGCGAGCCGCTGCTCTCTCGGGTCCGGTGAGCGCGGATAGAGCGAGAAAGATATCGATTCTATTCGACGCGACCTGGCGTGACCCGGCTGCATAACTCAGAAGCGACGCACGAGCTTCTAATCTTCCCACCGTCTTGCCTTGCATCGAAGCCAACTTTCAGACGAGTCAGGAACTTGTAGGGGCTTTTCTCTCAGGCCCACTCTAAAGCGGCTTGAGGCATTCGATAAAGCTACGCCGATACTCAAATTAAACCAAACACCGAAATTCCTAGGTCAAAGCGCAAATCGCTTCAAAGTCGAACACAAATTCAAGTTCAAGGACGAGTTTTTCGAAAAAGCACTATTGTAATCCCCTGATTTTGCACTTCATTTTTTTTCCAATATTCTCTGAAATATTTACTTTGGAGACAAAAGTTCAATTTAATATCACAATTGGTTTTTGATAAAAAGAGTACAGTTTGATTCGGATTGCGAATCGTGGGGTTTCCGTGAAAAGAGCCAAAGTAGAGTTTCACAAACATTAAATTAACATCGTGAAAGGATTCAACATTTTTCATTTACGAGAAAGCGAGTTTGTTTTTCGTTTCTAGCTGGTCCACTTTTTTTCTTGCTGCTTTTGGCTCTCTCGCCGAGCTTCAGTCATATCCTGAATTCGCTCTTATGCGCCGGGGTACTTTGTCGCGGTAGCCAAGCCCCTAGAGCAAAGGCAAGAGAGTCAAAGTAGTCGAGAGCCCCCGGGGGCGCAGTTCCGAGGACCCCTGGGTGTTTCCTGCATTTGACCCCTTTTACGTTCTCCAGTAATATTCGCGAAGCCTTCTTCTCGCGTCGCTAAGCGCCGAGTTCGTATGCGCTTAATGGTCTCTGTGTACGCCTTTGTACACAGTCAGAAGAGCCAGCGACGAAACTTCATCAAGCCCGCAATTGCGCACATTCGCGTTCGAATGAGCCACCACCGTGCGGCATAAACGTTGGATTTTATTCAGCGTTTCGCGAACTCGGTTAAATTAGAATTCACGATTCCACCGTGCGCGGCCGAACGAGACTCGCCCGCAGATAAGATGAATAAACCACGGATTATTCGAGTAGCTCCTGAAACTTTTTCGATTTTTTTTTTTTTTTTTTTTCATTGAGACTCAACCTCGCTCGAAGTACACAGCTGCAACGAGCCACAATGGCGCGGGCGAAACAACACAAATGCGAACTCCAGCTTTCCACGGCACTCGGCGCTACCGTGGCCGCAAATGTGCGCGAGAGAAGTGCACACACGAACAACGGGTCACAGAACTTTTTATAGTACCCGCGCGAATGTTTACCAATGCGCGAAACCCCTGCGGGATAAAGTGCAGAGCTTGCGCCGTGTGTGAAAACCACTTGAATTTCTCTCGAGCATCAGAATCCCAAGAAGCGACTCTTGTTGCCCGTCCCTCCGTCAGAGCCAAACAAGAAAACCTACACGGCTCTTAGCCTTATTTTAAATCCAACCTGCAACTACTCATTCGCTCCTCTCGCTGATGAAGCTCGCGCGATTCTTACCCCCGAACCCTTCACGGTCCAATCATGCGAGGCGAGTATATTTTATTGTCGTTCAATTTCCTGCCGGCGATTATAGTTACAGAAGAGGCCATTCAGTTGGGACCTTTTTTTCTCATTCGCATTAAAGCCGCATATTCTTTTTATTTGTACTTCGCCGACTCGACTTTTCACTCGAATTTTTTTTTTCTTCGTCAGAAGAATATAAAAATATTATCCAGTGGAATAAGAATATAAAATTATAGTTAATAAATAAAATTTTGAAAAGCATCATAAATACGAAATGTTAATATGATTTTGAAATTCCATTCATATTTTCATAAAATTTCGTTTTTCCATCATTTCCACTTTTTTTTTTTCTACTTCGAATGTATGTACTTTGTAAAAAAAGTCGTTAGGTAAACGTATCTCCTTAACGATTCGATGGGGTGCATAATTTTTTTTCTCCCTTGCTTTAATATATGTTGTTCTGCCGTATCGACATTGACAAGGCTGTTATCCCGTGAAAAATACATTATCGTCGATTAAGGTGTCTACAGCTCGAGGCAAGCACTTTGCGATCCCCACTGCGATGTAATTTCCTTTTGCTCGATGAATATTCGCGTGACCCGATACAATATTTCGGAACTCGCGATAACGCGCTCTCGGTTTCCCCTTCGATTTTTTTTGCGCCTTTTTTCTGTATTCCCTGTTTATTCGGTGGCTGATCCTACCAACGGGAATAACAAATCTCTACCGGCTCTTGACATTTCGATTAAGTTGTCTTTTTCGCCGATGGAGCAAAAGTCCTTCGCCTTTAAAAAAAAAAACCGAGTCAATGCCCGGACAAATGCCAGGGACATTGCCGAGAGTTCGAGAAACCTGCGACAACTTCACCAGTTTTTCTACATCGCGACTCTCATCCGCAATGCTGAGCCACAATATTGTTATTAACTAAAAAAATACTAACATTTTTTGTCCATCGATTTTTGTCGAATGTATCATTTTTGTTTCGCACCTTGCAAATGTAACATTTGCATGACGACAAAGCGGATAAATCATCTAAACGTTGGACGTGCAGCTCTGTCTTTTGCACCTTTGAAAATGAATAATAACACCATCCTCGCGTAGGATCGGTGAGCGTTGGTGCACCGCGTAGAATAAACGTTCGCAGGTCTGCGGCGCGTCTGCAAGCGCAGCTGCGCGATGCAACAGCTGACACGGAGTTTACGCGAGCGTGTGCGAGCTACGACTTCGAGCTTCTATTGTGTTTTGTTGTTTTTTTTCTCTCTCTCTCCCTCTCTCCTCTTTCGCCCTTCGGGCGAAAGGGTGAACGCTCTGGCGGTGCACCGTGACGTAGGATATGCAAAGTTTGTACCGACTGGGATTACAGTAGTAGAGCGCTAGTTGATACAGGGCGTTGGTAAGCCGGATACAAGAAGCGTAATCACGCACCCTCGTGTTTCTCTATGCCTAATTCGCATGTTCTACCGTGTAGCCCGTACGTCTGAGGATGATTAACCGCCAGCGTCGAAATCAATGAACCTAAGTCGGCGATGAGAGAGTGCGCTCGGCACCGAATGCGAGTCTATTCAAACCGACGGGGTCATTAGGAGCCATTAGTTTGAACGCGAGACGAGCTATTGAATTTAAAGTGACTGAATCACCCAAAAAACGGAATTTGTTTTTTTTTTCCATATCCATTACTGTATGTAAAAATTCTATTTCACAGTCCAAAAGTGCATATGTCAAACTATGACCTTGAATTTTTTGGAATCGTGCATTCGTGAAATGCAATTTTTGTGTCCAGTAATGGATAAGAAAAGAAGTTTATTTTCTGTTTTTTCGATGCATTTCTGCCCCTGATGATTAGTTGTACACTTACGCGCTCGCGTTAAGCCCTCTTTGAGAAGAGGAAGAGTAGAAGAGAGGTAGTGGGAAATATTGACCTTGTGATGGGATGGATGTCCGTGACCAGATGAGTGATTGCCAGCTGGAATGGAGGCCAGGTCCTCGATGGTGAGCTCTGCCAGGGCGTCGCTGCCACCGCTGCAACCTCCTAATAGACCCGCTCCGCAACCGCCGACATCCCTCGAGCTTGCCGAGGGCCTTTTCTGAACCCTCCTCGAACCCGAGCTCACCAATTCCTTCACACCCGATAATTCTCGCCTCGAGCCACCCACGTACCTGCAACACAGCCGCAAATTGATAAAACTTTCGAACGGCTTCAAAGTCGATAGAACCGACAATAGTTCGAGAATGAAACTCAACTTCGTATCTGATTTGAGTCGTATGTTCGATTCATTTTGAGATCAAGCTTTTTACAAAAATTCGTGGTCGAATAAGTGCCGGAAAATTGATTGTAAAGCAAAAAAGTAGGCGATCACCGATTTACGATTGAATTCGAAGCAAACTTAAGGTAATGAAGACTGAAAATGAGAGCGCAAAGAATACGATTAAAAATATGAAAAATTTAACCGATGAAATAAATAAATTGAATAAAATCGTCGAGTAACTTTGATGGAGAATTTTCAAAGAAAGTACCCCGAACGGATTATAATTGGAATTAAGGGTATTTTTCATTCGAAGCCCCAAAGATTCGTTGCTTCGCTCTTCTCCCCGTTCTTCGCGCGTTCCTTCCCTCAGTCTCTTCTAATTAATCAAATTGTTGTGATTAAATTCGAGATGAAATCCAAAGAGCTTTGAATTTATCGCCCGTAGCTATCCCGTTGCGTATACCGCGCCGGTCGCGCGATTCGTTTATCGGGTAATCTGTGCACGCTTGATAATAATATTTTGCTGAGGAAAAATTCGACGAGGCGTCGGGCGTCTGGGCCGAGTGCTGCAGCCCCCGAGGCTATGAGTAATGGACATTCGCGAGGCAGGGCTCGCTTTTGTCGAACCGAAGAATCGAGGAGAGGCTAAAAACGGACGGAGAAGTCTGGCTGGATAGACGAAATAACGGCGAGGAGATGGATTTTCCTTCTGTCCTGGTGTACTTGTCATCGTCCTTTTGTTCTCTCAATTTTATACATGCGGATCTTTCCGATATTATATGGTTCTTTTAAGGTGCACAACATTTTTGTAGCCTGTAACGTCAGCGTAGAAGCGCTTCAAAGATGGTAAATGCAAAGTGCTGATTCGGTGCAATTCTTACGGATCGCGTATCGACTACCTGTTGAAAGAATTCGACGGATATTCATTGATTTGAATTTTGGAAACATGATTTTAAGAAAGTTCCAGTGCCAAGTAAAAAAAAGGAATCATCAAAACGAAAAGAGTTCAATAAAAAAAATTATAATGATGGGACGATAAATTAATGGATAAGAAATTCTCTTCGAAACAGGCAGGGAAGTATTTTCTTTTTGGTGTATCATTCCGAGCTCCCTCGTCGTTAACAAGAGTGCTTCGACTAAGTTACGGAGGAAAAGAGAATCCCGGAAATGCCCAAATGAATTGGAATTCTCGATTGCCGAGATCAGGAACCTCAAAGTCAATCCACTCTGTGTTCCTCTCTTCCGTCGAACGAGTAAAAGCAATTTCGAAGGCGAATTTCGGAAGTGCTGGACCGTGCGGGGACGAGGCTTAATACCCTTATGGCATAATGGCTGACTCACTCGGTCAGCTTTTATGTCTCGTCTTTTCATCTCGTTTCGCCACATTTTTTCTCATTTCCCCGCATTTTCTACTTCCAAAGCGAAGTTTTCCGAGTCTTCGATCCAATGTCAATCGAGAAAAGGGTCGAAAGAGAAAAAACGAAAGAAGCCGGGAAACTCGAATGAAGTTTACCATGAAAGCGGATAAATCGATGCGAATGCTCGCAAACAAGTTCTCGAGCGTTTCCGTTTCGCTTTGGCTCAGATTTTTACCGCGAACACGACAGAGACGAAAATTCTTTGATGGCGTAAAAAGTTTTCCGCAAACGCGCCGACAGTAGCTGAAGGAAAAAAGACACTGCAGACTTGAGAGGAAAAATACGATGCGGGTATAAAAGTGCTTCGACAGTTGCGAATTTTTCAGTTCTTCTTTTTATCGGCATAAATATGTTCCATCGAAAATTCGAGATGATTTCATCGGAAAATCTGTTTTTTCTACCTTGAAAAAAATCGTGAACGAATTTTTTCTTTAGAGAAGCGTTTGAAATTAATGAGAAGTTCTTTTCATTCATCATAAGACACTCGAATCTAAATTCTTCTTCATTCGATATTATTCTTATTTTATATTGATGAATATTCATTATTACAAATTATTCCGAATATCGTACTCGAATAAGTCGATGAATATTCTGCTCTACAACGAATCTAAACGACCTAGCGATATTCGCGGTTGTCCTGTTTGGTCCAACATGAATAATTTTTCGACGTATTTATATCGGAAATCGATAAGCCAATTGAGAATGTAATTTTGGGGGAATAGTAACGAATTGATCAATTCCACAGAGTTGACGAGTTTTCGAAGTAATTAAAACTCGATGAGTTGTTGACTAGAATCGTGCTTTTTTTTTTTTGTGGGTCTAATTTGTTTCTCGGAGTTTTTTTCAACTATTCGAAGACCTTTCATTCGTTATACTTGAATACTGCGAAAAATGCGGAGAAAATTGAAAAAAACCGAGCGACAACGAAGGAAAAATACGAAAGTTTGCTCCGAAGTCCTGATAAATCGATGCGCGGTGTAGGGTTCTGGGGTTTCGAATTCCCCTCTCGGATTTCTATTTGAGCTCGGAGCATCGCGCTGGCGAACGAGCTGCTCGATGCTCGTGCAAAATTTGCCGATCTCTACTTCACCGCTCCGAAACTACGCTATTCTCGTTGACGTGAGCGCTGGAAAGAAGAAAAAAGCGTAAAGGGTACCGAGATTTTATACGGGTTGTAAAAGTTCCGACGTGGAGATGTGTAAAATGTGTCTAGACGAGATTCGCTTTATTCGATTCTTCGTACGCGACTTCGTGCTCACGACGACGAAATTGTTTCTGGAAATGCGATTGCAATGCTCACGGTGAAATCGAAGAAAAAGGTTCCGAAGAGACGAAAAGATTGAGGAATTACGAGTAATGAATTTTTATGAAAAAAACGTATTCACACAGAAATATTCAGAAAATCGTGGGAAATAAATTTCTTAAAACCTCAGATTCAGCTCAATTTTCAGAGAATTTCAGAGAGACCTCAATTCCGACTCTTCGATTTTGATATTCTTCCCCAAATCGATACAGGAATCGAAACTCAATTCAACAGGCCGCAAAATCATAATTTAGTCAACATTTTAGTTCAAATTTCAGCGTTGAATTCTAACTGTGAAGGGCTAAAACGTCTTCTGCGAGATTCGAACGTTTTCCATATATATTTTTTTTATGTAGTTTTTTTAAATTATGAGAACAACCTGCATTCCGTAATCAATTATTCCATCCACTCGTCTTTACGATGTACCTGACAACTTGTGTCTCGGTATCGTATCAATTTCAAACATCTCGTGTCCCTCGCGACAGTGTACAAGGTACATCCGTTTGCTTGGGCTTTATAGCCATCGTATCTCGTCTAGTACAAACTATAAGCATAACAGTAACTCTATGGCTCGATATCGTGCAATCGAGAAAGCGCGAAACGGACTGCATATCGTACTATAGTATATACGTACGTATATGTATATAGTATATATGTATATATATACACATACACACGTTTGGTCTGCTGCCGGAAGAAAGACTGAGGGCAGGCCGTTCACCCCGTGGTGAACGCGCCGGTACAACTAAAATCTCTCAAACACCCTTACATCCATTCCCGTTAATAAATCGAAAAAATAAACTTTTATAGTCTGTAAAATACACTAAAATTCATGTTCATCCTCATCAAGATTAACAATAACTTTTCGTAATTTTGTGGAGTTTTTTTTTTTCTATCTTAATTTTCGGCCCAATCTTGGTCGGGCATTTTGAAAATTAACCGCATAATGATGTGAGAACGACATTGAATTAATACCTCTTAGCTTCGTATCCTTATCCGAGTCCGCGCTGTTTACGACTGTTAAGGTCAAACGATTTCCATAGTTTTCCTCCAAAGCCTCGACACACTGAAAAACACGCACGAGGCTCTCCCACCCTCCATTGTGTGTTCTCCGCACTGTATAACCGTTACTCCCTCAAGAATCGCGATGAATCGAGTTATCGCGAAGCTCTCGCACTTCGTTGCTTCATTAAGCCCGAAATTCTTAATCTATCTTTTCGTATTTTTATAAAAATATGAAAAACTGGAAAAAATTCATTTCGTTTTCGTGATGCGAAAAATGTATTTTTTTTCGTTTTGCGAAACTTCGCGATTCGCGAGAATGGGGAAGATAAGGCAAAACTACCCCATCCGACGTTTTAAGGGTAAGCAACCCCGACACCGGTAAAGCCGCGTCTGCACTATCGACACTTTTAATCAACGCCGATTAAAACTTGAAAGATATCTTTGCGTTTTTAATTTTTTTTTCTTCACACTTCTGAGAGGGGGATGTTGAATTTTCCAAGGTTAAGGAGGGGAACGACGAACGTCGGAGGAACACTCGGTGCGTTCTTTTCGTATCGTCCCGGAGGACTATCCCGCTAACCTCGACTTTACGTCGTTCCCTTCGACGAGACACCCCCGGCCTCGCCTCGCCAGGCCATCGTCGCCACCACCCCTTCGGTAGCCGACGTGCGCACCCTCAACCCCGGCTCTTCCCCTCCACCGGGGGGTAGAATTCACTGCCATCCTTGTTCGAGCTTCCGATTCGATGCCGCGAGATCGCACCACCGTCGGAGCTGCCGGTGGTGGGCGGCAATCGATCGCGGGCATCCTCGAGGATGTCGGAGCACACGCCGTGGCCGACGATGCGAAAGTTTAACCGCGTTCGTACGTACGGGCTCGGGTAGCGCTCGAGTGTGTTGGGGCGAAACAACGACGAGAGCCTCGATTTCGCAGCGAAATGCCGACCATGGCGACATCCGACGTTACAAAGTTCAACCTTCGTAAGGGTGCAAAAAAAAAAGGAAAAAAAAAAGAAACAAAGCTGAACGACCTTGGCAACGATGATTCAAGGGAGGATGAGACGCATAAAAAAACCTATTTTTTTCACTGTATATCTAGGAATTTGGTGAGATGATGAATGAGATATTCGCTTTGAAAATCGGAGCTGATAATGAAAATTTCACGAATTGCAAAATGAAAGAGTGGAAATGTAATTATCTTGACTAGAGAGAAAATGTCTCGAGAAATTAAATGAATGAAACGGAGTAACCGGCTTTTCATCTGGGGAGACGAAAAAAAAAGTAGCTTTGATAAAATATTTAATAGATTGAATCGTATCTTATAAATTGGACGAGGAAATGTACGGAAAGCTTAATTGTAAGTACATGTTTCTTTGACGATTTTTTTTTGCAAACAATCTTTGTCGATGACGTTCCTTTATGCATAATGGAGTCTCTTGCGAGCGGAGTAGGTTTGTTAAAAAAAAGTATATGGAGATATCGAGTTGATACTCGAAATTTATTCCGTGGCGCGGGGAGGGAAGAGAGGAGGGCGGTCAATACTAATTTTCATCTCAGAAGCGCAAACTGGGTCCCGGCGTGGCTTTTGCCGATCGACAGCGAGAATCGGATCGTTTGAATAACAAATAACGGGTTAATATGTATTATTCACTCTGTGGCTCCGCCTTTGTCGCAACTTTCGTATTGGACTCGATAATTTTATCATTTGGTATGTTTGTCGACAAACGCTCGAGTTCTCCAGTATTATCGATAGATAAAAATACACTTTTGTGGCGACAGAAGAATTATTATGTCGATGATCTGCAGAATTATTGTTCAAAGAAACTAATTTTTTACCATGAAATTTCTTATTTACAGATGCCAAAAAAAATTGTGATAATGTAACATTACATCGTCGCATTGTTATTAATTTTCTTTGCCCACGAAATTGGCTTTATCAGAAAATTACCGACGATGCTCTTTCACGGTGCTCTTCGTGAGCGAAGTAGAAATGTTAAGTTATCAAAATATAACTTTTCAAAATTTAGAATCAAATATGGCTAATTTTCAATTTTTCAAATTTTATTTTTACTTTAATATACTCAAATTTTTGTATTTTAACAAGGAATTCTTCCACAACCACCGATTTTGGATATTATCAATTTAGAGTTTGAGACGAATAAATGCGAGGCAGTCGAGCAAGCGATAAATGATAATGGAACGTTGACGGACGTGCATGATCGTGAATGCGAATGAGAATGAAATATATTGGGATAGGAGACATTGAAGCGGGCATGGAATGGAATGGGAAGCTTCGTTCGTAATTCCTCATGCGCGCATGTCGTGATGCATAGGACCACCAGTCTGTCTGGCTGATAATGTTGTTGCTCGAAGACGAGGACGTCGGGGAGTCGCGGGCCCGAGCGCTCCGTGAAATGGGAAGCACAACCTCTCTCTCTTGACGCTCTCACCGGTAGTGTGAATAAGGACAAGGCTTCACGGGGTGACAAAGGAGCGGAGAAGGACGCGGAGCACACCCGGTCGTCGGTTATCATCGCTACAGCGTTCGACGACTCAACTGGCGCTTCTTCGAGGCGTAGACAGAGATCGCGAAACTCCCCAAAGGAACAACGCTCGAGAGCACGTTTTAATCCGAAAAATGCAATTCCTTTGTCTCGTCATTCGGTGGCATTTTCAGGGTTAAAAGAACGGAACTCAAATTTTTTGAATGGTATCCGATGTTTATAACTCGGCGATCTGCTATTCCAATTTTTTCTATTTATACTGAAAAAGAATTGTGCGTCGGGTGAATAAGGTCTTGATTGAACGATTTCAAGTTCAAAGTTTTGTTAGAGAAGGGATGCTTTGTGCTCGATCTCGAAAATTCAACCTGCAGAAGACTGAGCGCGTCGAGCCGGTGTGGCTCATTCGTGCGAAGAAGTTTTGATTTTTAAAGAATTTGTTTTTTCAGCTCCATCGAGTTAATCGTAAGACTATTTCGTCTTCCTTTGAGAATAAGTGAATAACGCGTTTAATGGCGTTTCGTGCGCCCTTTTATCCTTTCGTCACTTCCCCTATCTCCATCGTTTAGTCCTGTTTGCCCTTGACGATTCGTAATCGTTCGTATATGCTTGGGGAGGATTCCAGTCGCTTTGTGTGCCGACACTCGCGCTCACTTTGCCGGGGGCCGTTGCTCATCTTCGGTGAAAAGGCGGATCTTCACATGGAGATTCGAGGATGCAAGAGTCGCGCCGAACGAAGGGAAGGCCTCGTCCTCAATGAGGAGGGACGAATAGACGAGGAAGCGCTGGTAGGGGTGAGCAGATCGGTTGGAGAGGGTGAGCGGCGAAGAGGTAAAACGGAGGAGGGATCTCCTGGTATATTGAATTTCCGAAAAGCGCGTCGGGTTTCAAACGGATGATACGCGTCATGCTTAAGGCAGCGATCGAGTTAGGTATCTCAGGGTCTTCCGGCGAGAAGGACGTCGAAGGACGACGACGACGACGAATGCCGAGCAAGTGGAAAGAAGACGAAGAAGAAGAAAAAAAAAGACTCAGCCGGGAACGGAAAGTTTGAGGCCAAACACCGTTTCAAGCGTTGTGAAAACAACGCTTCGGGGCTTAACCGTTAAGGCTGGATGGGTGAAAGCCAAAAGGGGAGGAAAGGATGCTGACAGCGCTGGGGGATAAACGTTGAATATCATAAGGAGAAAGCGCCAAACAGAAAAGCGCGCTTTGGGTCTCGCTCGGACGGGATTTTATCGCGAGGCGCCAGTTTGCGAAAGTGTCTTTCATCCGTGTTAATCTTCAGTCGTCGAAAGTTGCATTACTCGAGTATAATGTATATAAAAATTGATAGTAATTTCGAGAATTACAAAATGGAATTTTCGATTTTTTTTTCAATTTGCTGACTGGCGCCAAAATTCGAGAGAGTGAAATTTTCGAGACGATAAGAAAAGAATGTACTATTTGCTAATAACTTTTAACGAATGCTCTTTCCCTTTAGTCTCGCTCAGCTAAGGATGTTTGGTCTTTCTTTTTCCAATACTTTCGTCTTTTCTATTTCGAGGGAATGAGAAAAACGTGGATCGGAATGTCCGAAGGATCTCCGAAGAAATGGGTTGATAGGAAAAAGACAATCGGTGGTACTCGCTCGAGTGAATTTAATAGCGATTATCCCATCTGGTCGACTGACGATTCTCTCGTTTCCTATTATTCGACGGCGTGATACGAACTGAGGAAGGAATTTTATTCCACCACGGGGGAAATCAGTGCTCTCAGGTGGTCCCGATTCTTTGACAATTCTGCTCGAACGACCGCTTCGCCAAAATGGTTCAAACTCGGATAACCCAAATGCCTTCAAGCTCCTTCGAAACTATTTGATCGAAAAGCGCGCGCGTTTTCAACCTCGAATCAACGGCTGATACCAAGTTAAAACCCTTTTGCAATTTTTTTCTTTTCTAAACCATCAACTCTTTGCCTTCTCCCGTCTCCAAAGTTATGCGCTCCGCCTAGGCCGTTACAGAGCGCGAAGCGCAAAGATCGTCGCGCATTTGTCTCTGCGGAGCGTGACATCGCGTCGCGTATACCTCACACCGAGTCGTGTGGAGGTCTCGTCGCTCTCACTAACGGCCTTTAATTAGACGAAATTTGCGAAGCTAATTTCGCCACGTGCCCGCGCTCCTTTTCCTTTCGCCCCTCTATCTCGTCATCTTTCCTCTCGCCCCGCCTCGACGTGAAGCGTTGCAAGTCGCGTGTACAACCGCGCCTCCAATTACTCAGAACTGTCGCGCGGACGTCGCATTCTGGTCTCGGATTAATTCAATTGAATCAAGTAAACTCCGAAACGCCCGAGTTGAGCGAAAGCAGCATCTCGGCAGCTTCGCTGGCGCCTAATTAGCTCGCGAGGACGTGACGTCTCGCGGCTTCCCTATCGTCTGCGGTGAGCCGTTTTTTTTTTTTTTTTCGAATATTCCTCAATTCATTCCTCGTCGTGCGATAATTAATTAGGAATTTTCGTATCGAGCAGTCGCGAAGATTTTAATCGACCCGAGTAAAAATTAATGGTATTGTAGAAGTTGTTATTCTTATTTCTCATTATTTTCTATTGAAGGAACGACGAGAATTGGAGAATCGAATTCTAAGCGTGTTTGGCGATTTTGGGGGATTTCAATCACCGGAATTCTGGAGGCCACAATATCGGGGGATATGTTCGGCATCTAAATTAAACCGCGGATACTCGTCGTGCCATCCCCGTTGTATCGATCACAGCCGGTGTCGGAGCTTGTCGCTCGGCTTATATTGGCCGGAAAGCCCGAAGTGTCTCGACAAATTCATTATTGGCTTGTCGTGTAGCCGTCGCATGCAGCCATTCTCGTACCGTGTCGCAACCACGAGTATCGAGCGGACGAATCGCACAGTGGCCTCTTTGCTTTTCGGGATCCGAAGTCTCGTTAGTTACACTATCGATGAAGCTGTCCGACGAATTCCCTCGCGACCGAAGACTCTGCCTCGCTTTTTTTAATTCGATAAGCGCCAGACTACGATGTGGGAAAGAGCCAATTCATCAAGTCGAATCGGAACGCAGACAGTGATAGTTGAAAAAAAAGTACTTTAGTCGAAGCGAAGAATACTATTAAAAAAACATTCTTGTCAAAGCTTTGATTTCTGCTCGGGTCAAAATAATGGAAGTGTTTTTAAGAATCAGTTACTCGAAAAAGTGTGCGGGCAATGGGATGGGCATTTTTCATAAGTAGCCCGCGTGTGTAACTCACCTGTCGTGTTCGTGACCGTACGAGGGATTTATTCTTCTCGCGTACAGCGAGGCCCCACCCTCGGACATGTAACCGTCGGAAAGGTCGGAAAACGCTCGGCTACCGACGTTCATGCCGCCCCGAAGGACCTCGCCGTCGCTCAGATAACCCGAGGCTATGTCGATGTCCGCGTAATCCTGTCCGACGTGATGATGCGACGAGGAGTGCAGAACCGTGTATTGACGAGCGGTCGTTCGCGTTGGCAATGTCTGCAGACATCGCGCACCGGGCGTGTAACCGCGCAGAAGAGGTTGCATCGGTTTTACCGTCATCTCGGCCTCGTCCTCGGCTACAGTACTACCAACGCAGGGAGAACTGTCCGCCAAGACCTGCCAAAAAAGAGAAAAATGAGATCACAATTAAATTCGCTCTAGTAAAGATTTTTCAGACTAAACGAGAGAGCCGACCTTCTCCATTTGCTCGAAAGTCGTGTCGATCTTTCGATTAGGAATAGTTTTAATTTCGCTTCCGCTCTCGCTGCTCGGCCGATAGATAACGCTGCTGTCGCTCGAGTTGCTTTGACCGGTGCTGTTGGAATTGCTGTGCGAACTCTCCGACATCAGATCCGATATGCTCGGCATCGGCGACACCATCGCGACGGTATTCGGATCCAATTTGCGATGCAACGAATCTCCCTTCAATTTCGCGGCATTCGGAATATTCGGAATATTAATCTCCTTCTGTTGCTTCGTCGTTCCCTTGACGAGAGCCGTGGGTTTTGGAATACTCGAGCCGGGACTCACGCCGGGACCCGTCGCCGTTTGTCCCTGAGAATTTTGCCCGGGACCCGGCAACGGGCATCCGTTGATCAACGCCGTTTTGCACGCCGTACCGACGGGACTCTCGATCTGGCCGGATCCAGAATTTTCCGCAATCTTCGCATCGCCGATCTGTGCTTTATTGTCATTCGCGGATTCCGCATTTTCCGTCTCGAATGCTTCGATATGATTTTCCGTGACTCTCGCACGCGTCTCGTAATTCGCCGTTCTGCAGTTATTCGGATCAACGTCGTTGCCGCATTTCTCAACGTTCCCGACCATTTTTTCCTCCGACAAATTCATATTCGCGCGATTCATCGTCGTGATTGTTTTGTCGAAATCGATCGGTTCGTTTTCCAGGCTCGTCGGATTTTCCATGTGCGCGACGACCTCGTTGGCCGGCAATTTGATCAAGCCATTGGAGTTCGGCAGAAGACCCTTGGAACCGAGAACGTCTTTCGACAAGCCGTTCGGCGGTCCTTTGTGATTCTGTTGATTGATCTTCGCGTCGGCTATCTTGCCGGGCAATTCCATCTTCGGTCGTTGAATGACCTTCTGCTCGGGTCTCGCGCTCGCGACGATTTTCGCGTCCTGCGTGAATTGTTGCTGCTGCGACTGGACTTTTTGCTGCGCCGTCGGCGCCGCGAGCGACGAATTGGACTTTTGCAATTGGCCCGATTGCTTCAGAAGATCGAAGTTGTTGACTTTTTTGTCGGGCAGCTTAGCGCCGGCGTTGGCGATTTTGCTGCTGATCTTCGCATCCTCCGCGGGCGACGGCGCGTAGACCAATTTTTCCGAACCCTTCGTTCGCGCTATTTTGCTCTGGGCTTTCGCTTGCTCCTTTCTGCCGCTCTTGGGGCTCGCCTGCTTTCCCGGTTTGACCTGAAGCTTCGATTTCAACGCTCGGGTCTTCGGTGATTCCACTTGGGTCTTGCTCTGATCGCAGAGGGACGTCGAGCTGTCCGAATGCTCCGAGCGGGCCGACGAGAAACCCGACGAACTCGACGTTCTCTTCGATACCGCCGACGAGGCTTTGCCGCGTTCCTGATTTTTGTCCTTGTTGTTGAAGAGCTTGAACTTGTCGAGAACGGAATTTTTGTTCGGCTGCTGACTCGGCGCTGGCTGTCCGGAGTAGGGCGATGGTTGAGGCGCACGAAGTCCGCCGGGACGGCCCACGGTCGAGGCTCGGGGACTGCAATAGAAAAAAAATAGTAAACAAATATTATCCATTATAAAAAATGCAACTATCATTGTTATTCGGCCAATTTATGAAGGAGAAGTCCTAAATCTTATTAAAGTAAAAAATTCGAAAGTAAAGATTTTACCTGGGAGTTGTTGCCGTGGGCTGCCGGTTGGTCGATCCCTGACTCCTGGGTTGTGGAATGAATGAAAGACCCGGGGGAGGCTGCTGTTGACTCGGGCTCGTACTTCTGGAGCTGCTTGCACTCCCAATACCACCGTTTCCGTGCTTCAATCCTGCTGAAACGATAAACAAACGTTCGGCTATTAAAGACTCGGCTAAGGCTCGGTGAGCGATGAATTATATTGACCGCCTTTGGGAGCCACTCACTTAAGTTAGGTAAACGCGACAAAGTGAACAGAAGGACTACGGGGCAAGGGCCTGGGAAATACGGCACTTTCAGTTAATTCAATTATTAGAGAAGGAAAAAAAATAATTGATAAGTTGTTTGAATAATTGAAATCACAAAGTGTTGCAAAAAAATCAAATGATTATCATATTATACCATTGTTTTAATGATTGTTTATTAATCATAAAAAATTGTTATTATTGATATGGTAATGATAATTGCAGAGTTTTCAAAGCTTCTAACCGAGAACGATGAGCGATACGATGCGAATGATTCGTAAGAGCGGCTCTTGCATCGGCAAAGTGTGTTTTCGTACAAGTAAAAAGGTAAACTTGTCGAGATCAGCGAAAATCTTCGGCAAACGTGTATATATAGGTCGAGCGAACCGTCATCGGCAAGTTCGACTTGGAACTGTCTGGCGAAACTGCTGCCGTGGCAGTCGACAACTTGCGCTGGGTGTTACGAAGATTCGAGCCAAGTGTAGACGACGAGAGAGGCGAGAAAGGCAATACCAGCGCACCGGTAACACTTGCTTCGGTATTGAACATCGGTAATGAACAAATATATACATGTATGTCGCGCTAGCGGTGGAATTGAATCTCTTCACGAAAGTTGTCGTTTTCAAAGGGTGAAATCAAGAGGTTGAAATTTGAATTAACCAAAGCAAACAAATTTGATGATTGCCATACCGTGTGAAAAAATGTAATAAACTGTAATTAAATAAAAGGGCTAAAGGGCGGAAACATATTCGGTAAATAAATAAATGAATAAAATAAAAAGTGCAAACATTTTTCGAAATTTGTTGCGATCGTCAATTTTCTAATTGATATTTTTTTCTCACAAGGTTGAAGATTAAGAAATGAGAATTTCACCGATCAGATAAAAAATGGGGAATAAGGGATGAAAATGTTTAAAATAGAAAAATTAATTAATTTCTCGATTATGAATGGTCGTTGTCATATTGGCAATGTTTTCATTGTGAAGCAGAGCGAATTTTTCACTGCGGCGATTGAGTTACAGGAAATTGAAGAATGATCGATTTAATCGCGAAATTAAATAAAGGAGAAAATTTCAGAGCTCGTAAACGGTGTAGTAATTGAGGTAACGCGATCTTTTGGAGCGTGTTGTAAATCGTCGCCACCGATTCGTCGTCGGTTCGCGCCATACCGATTGGTTTATTTTGTCTACGGGCCGTTACACGCAGCCGCGTTGACGACGATGAGAGTTCGCGTATGCACAGTACCGGCCTGTATATTCTTAATGAGCCAGTCAATCGGCGTTTTATCGCGCGCGTTGGTCAATGAGGGGAATTCACGGACGCACGAAACCGAGCAGGCGAGATGACTGAAAAATAATTATTTGAATGAACGAACGCGTGTCCCGGCCATGAATATACAATTTATGCATTTATTTACTACCCGAAGGGTGCTTCTCATTCAAGAGACTCGAATTAATATCTACTGCGCGTGCCAATGATCCTAACAGGGTCGAACCCTATCAAATGCCGCTGCTTAAAGACGCTTCCGGCAATTTCCGATAAAAAAATATCTTGTGCTTTCATTTTTGTAAAAAAAAATGGACTATAAATCCCATACGATTAATTGTTTGCACCGCGGCGTTCGACTCGAATATAACAATAGTGGGATATTTTGCACAAAATCATATCAAACCTCAAGAGCAATGTCGAATTAATTTTTTTTTTATATTATAACTTTTGTTTATCTTTAGACTTTCATTATTTTATCGATATTTATCGATCTGTATTCCTGGAAAGCTCTGGCACTTTGTAGTACGATAAACGAGAGGGCAAAAAGAAGAGAGCCGGAGAAACATCGAAATTTCCAATGTTTTATCGAAGCTTACCGCGGCGCGTAACCATACCGTAAATTTTAGTTTCCGCACAAGATCTCTTCTCTCCCGTCCGTTACAACTACTACCGACATCGCGCGGAATCGTAAGTATAGCTGCCGCGGTCGTTGTTGACTCTCAATTTATTCATCGAATCTGTCGCCAGAGCCGCAGCGAAACCCTCGCGCTCGTAGAAGCTACCGCCTGTTTGCCGCCCACTGTATTATACCGCAGTCGAGACCGCATACGACGATTTATAACAGCATGGTAACGAGAACCTGATCCACGAAGTCCGCTCGTCGGTTCGAATGCAATTCAAAAAAATTTACAGGAATTTGCACGTCCGAAAAAAATTGCCGCTCGCACTTTAAATAAATCTTTCCCAATTGTGCAGAACGAGAACTCGGTCCAGTTCCAAGAATTTCGAGATTTCGCATAGCAGACATTTTTATATAATTTTTTTTCGTCGATAATCGAAGCAGATTCAATTGCTCCGGTTATCGGAAATGTGTACATTCAAGCACGGTTGAGTGTTCGAGTTCAACGTTTGACAAATCCATTTTCCGATAACTTCAACGATCCCTACCTATTTTTTTATACCGTCCTTTCTCGCGGTTTGACCGCGTCCGCATTTATTCGATCAATAAAAAAAGCGTTTCGGCATCTGCGAACCGGTGAATACGTGAATTTTTATCGAACCCGTTAGGTCGTTCTTTTATTTTTTTATTTTTTTTTTCATAGACACGCAATCGGATCGGTTTGACAACAATGGGAGGCCTCGGGGTACGAGTGTGACCGAAGGGTTCGTCGAGAGCGACAGAAATACATAGTGAGAGCTCAAAACGTGACTGGGCATAGAGAAAGCAGTGAAAAAGGCACCGAGGCCTTGGCCCTTGTCAAGCCGAAGAATGATTCATCCCACAGTCGGAACACGAACGATCGATCTCGCCGTTTATCGCGCACTGCCGAAATTAATGGCTCCACCGCCGCCGGAATTCGGGATCGCGTTCGCGAAATCGCGCCAGGAAGAATTAATTCAAAAAATCATAATTACTCAATGCAGAATTAATAGTGAATAGCATCTTACAACGAATGCGAAGTATCCAAGATATTTTTTTATCCCGATCCGCAATCGTCGACACGGTAAATCACGTATTTGCTTCATATCGAAATTTCACGAAACTCACTGCGAGACTCGGAATCGAGAGGAAAAAAAAATTGAAAATAAGGCTGACGGAATCGACATCGTCGATTCGGCGAAAGTGAAACAAAGACCGTCCCGAAGAAGGAAGCGAATTTAGAGCCAGGACGTTGGAGCGAGTAACAGGCACAGCCTCCGGCGAGTTGAACGATGAACTGCATTGAATTCAACCGGGCGAAGTTGCAGTAGCACAAGCTTCTATGGTATCACCGTGATTACGGCACATAAAGTAATAGCGAGCGAGGCTCGCGCGCGAGAGTACAACAGAAGCAATGCAATAGCCCCGCGCTTTGAATGCCTTTTCGTACGACTACGCGCTCGCACGTATAGATATTTCGTTCGATGTGTACAAGAGATATTTCGCCTCCCCACTCTATCGGCGTGTGGCTTATCTCGCTCGCTATTTCTATCCCCTCTCCGTCTATCCTGGTCATTCGCCACTTCTCCGACTCGGGCCTATCAATCGTTTTGTCCTTTTCGTCTCGTTCGTTGCAGCACATTAGCGCGGCCGTTTGCGAACTACCGGAGTATTGGTGATTGCCGCATACAGGAGCTTTCAAAGTTCGAGGTAGTCCGAGCGGTAGAGTTCGAGGAAATGAGAGATTCAGTGAGAATTTCGAGCGTTTCCCAATATGATGAAAATTTGGAAATAATTAAGTCAATGAAAGGTGTACAAAAAATTAATTTAGCATAATAATGATTCCAAAAAGTTGTAAACAAATTGATGAATAGAGTAACCTTTTGCCAGGCGAACGAAGAAATCGGCACTGAAATCGAAACATCTCGCTCGAAAATTTGTTGAGAGGAAAGATTCCGAAAAAAATACCATTGTTTAAAAAAAAAGTCAAATTAAATAATGTGCAAATATTTTTCTTGAATAAAAATCGTGTTTCCGTTAAAATAATCGCATTAAATCACAAAGTACACAAGCGGAGGAATCAGTAATAATTAGATGCTTTTGAGACGTCGTATATATTATAGATAAATGTGTACGGAGTGCACGCACGCATGCAGCGGCTCGTAAGGGCAGCTCATTCCCACCCGATCCGTTTCGCGCTCTCCGTCTCGGTCTCTCAGACGTTTCGCGTATCGGGCCTTTTTCCCACTCGGGCGCTGGTGTCCCGATAGTAAATACTCGTTTATATTACAAGCGTGTGAGTACACGAAGGATTGACAGGCCAAGGCGATTAAGTTCAGTGGTTCTCGATGTACCAAAGTACGCTTTATTGCTTATTCCATCTTCGTTGGGTAAAACCGATTTCGGGCTCTCCTTCTTTTCTATCCGCTTAAATATTTTTCCGAAAAAAAACAACGTTGCCGATTCCGTTATTTCTAACGTTGACGTCTTGATCATAAATAATCAATTTCTTATCGCATGAAAAATAATTCAATTCATTCGACTTCCCATTCATTCGATTTTTTTGGTCTTCATGCTTTGATCGATTTTTTTTCGGTTTCTGTCGCGTCTAGGAAAACACGAATGGAGCCGAAAATAAAGAAGCCGTGACTGGGCACGTTGAGAACCCGCGAGAGGCGTAAAGAACGTAAGAGCCTTTCGAGTTCCCTCGAGTGCAGAGTGCACACAGCTGTATAGAATCGAAGTTACGGTACACGGTTTCGCGCTGCCGGGAGGATCTTCTCGAGGCTCCGGGGGTATATATGAGGTGGGCATTGCGCTCCGCGCGATAGTCTCGAGTGTCGAGTCTCGAAGACCGCGAAATGAGATATAGGAAACGCTTCGATGAACCGAGAAAGTCCTGTTTCCTTATTCTAACATTTTTCTCTCGTCCACGGTTGTTCGGCACTTTACAACCGCCGACGGATAAGTAGGTAAGCTGTTTATCGGTCAGACTGCGGACTGGACCGATCTACGCGCATAAATGCACGTATACATTTGTGTATCACATAACTAAAACCAGAATGTCGTATGACGTATCTTAATACAAGAAAAGCATGCCAATATAATTTTAATCGCGCGATAGAACGCTGCGAGCCATAAATCGAGCCGCGCACAATTATTTAACTTCCTCGATTCCTCTATTCGTCGCAGACCACGAATGCTCACCCGAGATTGGAACCAATTGAGGCTTGCCTCAATTGGTTGTTACTGACAAATTGACATGCGCAATTGTCCCAGTCATAGAAAAAAATGCATTTTAGGCGAACGTCGATCCTATAGTTATTAGAATTGATTTACTCTCAGATGGCTCGAGACATCACTTTCTTTTCCTTAATTCTATTTTTCTGTTTTTTTTTTTTTTTTTTCGGTAGCCATCTCGGTATCGTGATACCCAATTTTTCCATCGCTCCCGTTCGTTTTTTTTTTTTTTATACCCTTTTATATTACCCAAAAGGTCTCTCGGAACGTCTCGTGTTACGTCTCGAAGATGATAGCCCGAGATACGGGAACCCGAAGTTCGGGAATGCCGGTGTTGAAACTGGAGTGGAGAGCCAGCGGGGGTCTAGGGAGAAGCTAGCCTCGGAGGGAATCACGAAGTCGGGCTGACCGCCTAACTCGAGCTTCGTTCACTCGCGACGATGCAAAGCGACGGTGGAAGAGAACCCGGAGATTCGAAGAGCGATTGAAAATGATCCGTAACACGTTTCGCGGCGATTGAGGCCTCTCGTCACACTGCTACTGACACTGTGGGCGCGGTTCAGCGTTTTTTAAATTTTATTTCAGTTCCTCAAAGGGGAATCTGCATTTTTTGAGACGCACGAATTATGAAGAATTTATTACACAAAGATAATAATATAATATAATAATAACTGATATTGATAGCATATTTATTATTATTTTTTTTATATAGTAGAAAAATAATTCTACTTTACGTAGATTTGTATATGTTTTTTTAGCAGATACTTTTTTATTTTGTGCATTCTCTCAGTGCAGCCTTCGCCCGAAAAGAAAATTAATAAGGAAGCAATGTAAAAAGTTTCCAATTGCCATTTGTCCTGTCTGCGGTTCGTGCGACGATAACTAAAGGATCCTCCCGCAAGGAAGCGAGACAATGCGATGTATCGAAGTTGAGAATCTAATCCGAGTTTCTAATCGAGTTTCGTCGCGTCCCGACTAAAGTTTCGCGAGTACGTAAAGCTCGTGGGTATCGACCTCTCGTTCGAATCCGCAGCTTAGAAGGTGCTTCGGGAGGTAAGCCGACGTTCTCCTCTCACCATCGCGGCACTTTCGCGAGTCTCGTCTGAATCGACCGCGAGTCCGGCGTACGGCCCAACGGAGATGGCTACACAGAATCGATGATCGATAAAGAAAGAAGCTGACGTCGACGAGGGGCGAGTCGGATCAGAAGTGAGTCTTCGGCGGTCTTGCCCACGAGTAGCTCGGACAGTTAGCCGATAATAAGCTTTTCCACGAAAATCGGGAGCGCTTAGTCAACTTCTCCCCACGCGGTGCGCGGAGTCCGGACACTCGGTGGAGTACACGAGTGGACACTTCACCGGCACTAACGGCAACGGTAGAAGTTAGCCATCTAAGAATAGCTTAGAAGAGGCCTTCTAAAAAGAAAGAAGAATTCTAAGGGCTCTCCGAAGCTTGGAGTGGCTACGAGACTCGGGCTCATCCGATCTTCCGTCACTCGGGTGACGATGCAAGTGCTATTGATTCGGCGGTCTTGACAATGTACGAAAAAAAAACGAGCCGCGGGGCGTACCGTCCACTCCCTTGTTTTCCTAAAATAGTTCCACGTGAACAAAAGCGTATTGCAAAATATAAATTTGCATATATATTTTTAAAGGAAAATCGAAAACTAGAAAATCCATTAAAAAAACTATTTAAAAAATGGCATACATTATTATTACTTATATATTTTGAAATGTATGAAATATGTGGGCAATATCGAATCATATGATTAATAGATTAATTATATGAAAACCCAGAATTTTATACCTTTATAATATATTTCTGATCGATTTTGTAATTTAAAAGTTTGTTTGAGAGGATTTGAAGGAGCGTGCAAAACAGAATTTAGATCTCAATGCCGGTATCCGCTTTCGGGTTTGCGGAAGACTGTTTGAATATCTCCATTAACCTGCATAATTAATCAGGTTTTCCGGACATCTCGGTTAATCAATCCGAACTGTAACTATGGATTAAGTATAGCGCGGAGGAGGTTCATTGACCCCCGCGGGAGCGATAGATCCTTCAGCTATTCATCCGTCGTTCTCGATTTTATAGAACGATGGTACATAGAACTATGTACCTATGTACAACGCGAACCTTTGGCCTCAAGACGTATACCTCAGTCGCCCAGCACCCGCGGCTCTTCTATTACGCGTAGACGTTCCGAAGGTAAGTGATTCGCGCTTATACCTCGATATAGAAAAGCTGTGAGAGCCCTAGTGCTTGGTTAAAGACGAAAACGTTCCAACGAGATCAATCAAAGTCTTTCTGATATTCGCAATTCAGAGCTCTGAAGACTCAGCGATGGATTATCAATCGCTCGAAACTCTTTTCTTTTTTCTCCTCCGCTTTGACCAAAAGCCTGCGGTCCCTTCCTTAGAAGATACTTGAGGATTCTCTATTGGAATCTATCGAAAGGAATCCAAGGAAATTTGCTTCTTCATGCCACCCTTTGGGGTTGCCGAAGATATAGCTCGTTTAGTTGGTTTCTTTTATCAGGGAACGAAGCTCAATTTTCATTTTTTATTCGGAGAGGAATTGGAGAGAATTTTTGTATAATGATTTTTGCTTATAGAAAAAGCTGCGTTTTTCTGAAACGTTTTTTACTTCGGTAAAAATGTATTCGAAAACTTTTTTATAAGGGAATTAATCTGTCTGACATCTGAAAATAATTACCACGCACTCGCGACCCCGTGTCCGCCCTGAAATTCTATCGGACAAGAAAAAGTGGTTCGAAAATGAAATTACGTAGGTCAAGTCCATGTAGCTTTGTGCCGAGATGCATCAAAGCAAGTATCTCTCCTACCATCACGCGTTACTTCCTTTCGACCCTTAATTCGTGAATAATGGTATCTATAAGCGATTTATACGTTTCTAACGTCGTTATATTAATAAATATTCAATGAAACGTCTCGGGGAAGGTTCTCACCCTCTTGAGAATCCCGCAACGGGAGCACGGATTCGAGGGTGATCACACCCAATCTGTGAATAGTGCCTCGAGTCACGAACGCGTTCGAATTCGTTTTACGGCATCGAAACAACGCACGCCCACTTCTACAGCGAATTCATCGAAACTGCCGCAGTTCGACCTCGTTCTTTTCATCTCGCGTTCTCTCCTTCTTCCGGGTAGAATCGTCGCCCACCCAATAGACTCGTGAGAGCCCGGAGCTCGCCCACCATCGTCAACCACTACTTAATCTCGCTGTACATCCTTTCGCTTTTTTTTTCCTCGATTTCTTCGGGGAGTTTATGCACGTGCGGCTGCCGATTCGAATTAGCGTTAGTCGAATGTGGGCACACGTGATGTTTGAACGCGCGTGTGTGCGTTTATCTGTGTTACATCGACGCGCATCGGAAGAGGGTGCGAGTGGACGACACAAAGCGCGGCTCGTTCGAATCTCCCTCGGGGGCCGAGTCAGGGGCTGGCAGACGTCCCGAGACGAAAGCGCCGCTCCGCGAAGGCTGAGTCACGAGTGTGCATCTCGTAACGGCGCTTCGACTTCATATTCCGGACTAAATCGTAGTCCTCCTTTTTTTTTTTTTTTTTTTGGCGAGGCAACAAAAAAAGATTGGCGATCGCTCCGACAACTGATTGAATATTTGTAGGAGATAATTCTGTTTCGGATGCAGTTCCAAAGCGGCAGGAGGAACGGTCGAAATAACTGTTGGGTCGCATCCAAAACTTCCGCCTTGAACTTGCCGAGATATGTTTTTGTTTAGAACGAAGCGTCGAGACGAGCTGTGCCGCGGTTCGAGGAATATTCACTCGCGAGGAGAAACAAACTCGTTCGAGATTATTTCCTTCCTCGAGATTTTGTAAATGAAAATTACTAAAGTCTTAGCTTTGAAAAAATTAATCCGAAGCGTAGGAAATAAACCTATAAGATTGACTGACTTCAAAAAAATAAAATAATTATTTATACTACAATAATTAATATCGTTGAAATAATTATAAAAATTCTTTGTTGAATTCAAAGTATGCGAGCTTGACGAATGATGGAAGAATTTGTATAGTATTCAACTTATAATATTTATTATTATATAAGAAAGCGCTATTCAATCTTTTTTAAAGTAATTTAGTGTCATGGATATTTTTTATATCCGTTTCTCCAGTAGGAGATTTATTAATCGTTAATTAATAAATAAAATCCCGTTAATTGTGATTCACGAATTCTTATCGAATATCGTCAGTGCGGATCTTTTGCACTTTTCTATTCGTCATTCCCCCGAGAATCGCGTCTCACGTTGATCCGGCTGTATGTGATACTTTGTCGACGATTGAATATCTGCCGAGATCGCGCGTGACCGATAACGACGAAAATCCCCGAGGACAGGGATAGCTACATACTTTCTGTCACGCTGTATATTTTTTTTCTAACGAGATCAGCATCACCGTGATGCGCTACTCTCGTCGGGGCTTTCAGCCTTTCACCCTCGGCTGGCCACGTACGAATTTAAGCGGATCTCCCGACGAAAAGCCGAGAGTGAGAAAGATCACGAGGGGCGCTTCGACGAGCTTCGAACTTTTACCAACTTTTTTTTTTCCTTCTTTTCACTCTTTTCACCCCAGTGGAATTTATCCCAACGATATTACATTTTTTCGCGACCCTCCCGGCCCACTATCTCTTCGCCTCGTGGGTTCTGACTGATCCCTCGGCACTTTAGTTCATCCAATAGCCGGAGCGTTAATTTTGCTGCTGGAAAATTAAATGCGCGATAGAAGACGAGACGAGGCTTTTCGTAAGAACGATTTCTAATTAGTTCGACCCGACAATTCTCGACTATTATCTCCCGCGAATTCCGAGATTTTTTACTCCTTGTGCAATTTATAAATAAATAAATAAATTAAATTTATTTATAAAATCAAAATAAGTAAACAAAATAAGAATAAAATCATATATTTTTATTTTTTTAAATAAATAATAAGTAAAATTTGTTTATTTCGTTCTTCCCTTAAAAAATTCGCACAGGAAATCGTGAGTGGCGTAAATCGGAATGGGCAGCATTGAACTTTGCTAATGAATGACAGCGATGAATTGGCGAGCCGGCTGTATGCGAATACGCTGCATCTGCCGCATGCGACTCGATTTAATTACTCGTCGGCTGTCGATTCGCGTCTGTCGACATAACGAATAAAACTCTGAACGTTTTGTAAATCGAAACGAGGATTCCCCGTCGGAGTAGACGAACGAAAACAAAATCGTTCAACGCATACACCGATATTGCCTTTCGGAACCTTGATTGGCCCTAAAAAAAAACAGCGCGAGCCGTCTCGTTATTTCGCGATACTGGCGATAAAAGATCGTAAATAAAATAGGAAAACGCAAAGTTTGACGAATCGATAAATGTCTATATCTAATTAAATTCTTTCATTTCAACCCCGCGAATTGTACTTGAAACTTTTTATGACTTCCGGCCAGAAAAAAATTCGCATCTATTGATTCCTTTAGTGAACTAGCCCGGGCAATAAAAATGTGTAATTAACATTATTTAAAAAAAAAACAATAATTCGATACGCCGATTGATAGAACCGAAGTGACTTTTGGAACTGTACTTTATCTTGAATAATTTCCAGTTCCACCGGGAAAAAAATAAAAATAAATAATCTCTGCGATAAAAGACGTTGAAAAATACAAGACAATTCGTACCGTATCCAACGGTGAGCTTGAGCTCCCGTAGGATAAATTGGAGTAGAGTCATGTCGACGCGGACGAATGGGTTCGCGTAATAGGGCACCGTCGACTCTCGAATAGCCCCCGAGGCTGTCACGTTAGTTGTATACACACACCCGCGCGAATAACATACGTACAACAGTTTCGCGTGGAAACAACGGGACGCGAACAACACAGGGAAGGCAAAGCCCCGCGAGCATCTCGTGATAACACGCGACGAACGAGGGTCGGCGAAGCAGGTGTGCGAAGCCTCGATCTGTGTGTACCTTCACCCCTAGTCAGTGCGAAGCCTTCATTCCTCGCTTGGATTCCAGATTGCGATAGATCGAATGAATAGCGTTCCACAGATATACGAGGTAGTCGGAGATAGCGCTCGAATGGTATGACACGGACGACACTTGACTATCGCATTGGCTCGATTGAGTCCTCGCACAGTCAAGTCAGCGCTAAGACTTCTGAAATTCTTTGCGCAGACCTCGACCCAAAAATTCCTGCCGATTACCGAGAATTTATTATCCTACTTCATTACAAGAATTTTTTTAAATTTTTTATATGCTGCAAAATTTTTTTTTCCCCTCATAAGGAAAATTTTCTTGTGTTTGTTTCAAATGTAAAAAAACCTGGGAAATTTGTTTTTTTCGCGAAGACAAAGCGAGCAGAAAATAAAACAGAATTTACGGAAAAATATTATTCTGTTTGGACCAGACGGCTCAATCAGTGCTCGATGGGCTCGATTGCACCGCAAGGACCCCATCGGTTATGAGAAATCCGTGTCCATTAAAAAAAAGGAAAAATGTTCGTGAGTGCTTTTCTTCATTATCGCTTGACGGGGGATAAAAAGGGAGTGAAAGCTCCGCGAAGATCGAAATCTATGTAAAGCGAGAAGAGAAAAGTGAGGAAGCTGTCGGTCGCGACGTGGAGATCTCTCAATCAGGAAAAGAAGGAGGCGAGGCGTATCCCGGGCTTCCCTAAAGTTCGAAATAAATGAAAAAAAAAAATTGATCTCTACTACAGCATAGGAAAAAAGAATACAAGGAAGACGCCGTCGGTACGATCGTGGCAGGGTGAGCCAGATGCCGGTGGCGCGAGATTCGCTCGAGGGGGTAGGAAAGCCCGCGATCGTACAAGAATGAGTACAGCGCGACGTCGGCCAAAGGGAGCGACGAGGGGTGCGCGATTCGATAACCGAAGACTCCGAGAGACCCCCCGAAAGAGGAACGCGCCGCGGTGTATATTGCGCGATGCCGGAGCGACGGGCCGGAGAGGATCGAGCGGAGAGTTCACGTCGGTAACAGCTGTCGTTCCCCGACGACGAAATAAATGGGAACACTCAACCTCGCGCGACGATCGCGAACCCCTCTTGCGATCGGCCATCGCATCCCCTTCGGCCACTCTTCTTTCTCCGGTACTTTGTTATTAGAGCGCTAGTAGTGAACAAACGAACTCGAGCGAATCCACTGCCGGTCCGCACATGGGCCAACTTAGCAGCTATTTAGATGCCGCCAAAACTGGGGCGTTGATTAAAATCTATTCGGAGGTCCATTCGAACTTTCAGGAAACGAATGAGGCCCGATCGCCGAAAAGGAAGATTTTAATACACAACTAAATTCATTATTTTCTTCTGGTTCATTGTTATCGTGATATCGACAAGTTATCGTTTTGTAAAGAAGATTGCAAGTTCGGGACGCGGTAATTTCAATGTTTTATACTTTCTTTCTTTACCCCAGTTTTTAATTTCAATGTAATTGCTGCGTCATCGTATTTGCAATTATTGTAAGAAAAGAAGAGAAAAAATCTCGGCGAAACGGGTGAACTTTGGTTCTTTTCATCGTCGGCTGTTCTTTAAACTCGCTCGTGGCATACACCATCGGGCCTTTTTTGCTCGATCGTGCACTTCGAAGTTTGTTCGCTTCTTGCGCCGGTGAAATAGACGAAGAAAAGAGGGACGGGGAGAGGGGACTGCAGGATCAATTCCCTCTCGTCGCGTCTGTTCATCTCGTCGTCGGAGTTGGTTCGTTTCTTTTTACCGGCGTTTTTTCGTGCTTCTTTTCCTACTCCTCCATCGTTTCGCGGAGTAAGAGCGTCTGGTCTTGGGGATTCTTTCACGGTACTTTTCTATCCGCGTTGTTAACTTCGAAGAACTCCATCGCGGTGTGCCCGGTAACGATTCTCAGTTCATGCCCATTCCCACTGCGCCCCGAGCGAGCCAACGGCATATCGGAGACTATCACGAACGGGAAGAGCATAAAGTCTCTCGAACTTTTGACTTCGGCCACGAGAGAACGAACAGCCGGGAAGAGTAATAAGAATTCATGCACTTGTGGAATTCCCTTGTTCCCTCCTCGATATTACATCGCGAATAAACAAAATAAAGACTCGCGATCGCGAGCGAGACAGAGCGGAGAGGAAATCCGGAAAAATTGCTTCGATAGACTCTCGGAGCCGCGAGTCCCTTTTAACTTCCGTTATCGAATGGCTCAAGATTTTCTTTCGAGACATCTGAAATCCGCTCGATACATTCGGTTGAGACCGAAAATTCACAAATCGCTTTGTTTCTCGCATTTGTTTCATTCGGCAGACAAAATCCCGGCAATTTTTCCATCCGATGAGGATCCGATCTTCACGAAAAAAAAGCGCGACGATTTTAAAAATGTATCATTCATTCAAACCGTATAAATCAATATGTCAATATTTTTCAAGAAAAAAAGAGTTCATTCCATTATGGTTTTTTATTGATGAAATTAATTAAATTAAAAGGAGTATTTCAAACTTTAAAAAAATAAATTAAATCAAATCTGATAATAATAATAGCAATTATGGTCATTCTTTTATTAAATTTTTGTCAAATTACGGTTTTTGTTTCAAGCCCCGTAAGCGGCATATTTTTATTGAATGATCTTTCCATTCCGTCATCGTCAAGAAGAACATGTATTATTGACAAATTAATCTCGTATATGGATCGGGCAGGAAGAAGAAAAAAAAGATGAAGTGTCGATTCCCAATTCGGCGCACCCTCGTTATTGATACACCTACACCGACGACGAATGGCGTGGGGCATCGAGGGGGGAAATCGGAAAAGGAACCGGAAAGCCGCGAGGGACAGAACTTCCCTTATATTTATTGATTTTTAACTCAAGTGTGTTGCTCACCCTCGATCGTTTCCTCCTCGCCACCGGGGCATCGACCCCCGGCGTCGTCCTCGCCGACGGCAGCGGCTCTGCTATCCCTTAGACCCGCGAATCTCACGCAAAACATAATGTGACCCGTGGGAGAAATGTGAATTTGCCGCTCGTCGCCCGCGCCCGGGTATCTCTGTTCTCTTGATACGAGCGCGCAAAAACGACTGGTGCAACTGCCTACCCGGGGAATACTTCGTGAATTCGATGTAAATGCTCTTCATGCGATTCGCGCACAGTTGCCGTCGGGGAAGGAAAGTCGCGATTCGCGAGGCTCCGCTCTCGCGGAGCGAGAGAAGAGAAAACCAGCGACGTGGGTGACACGGTGAAAAAAAAAAAGAAAAAAAGCCCCACCGCGTGCGGTTATGACGAGACACGGAGATGAGAGAGGAAAGAATACGAGGGTGGAAAGTGGAGAATGAAAAGTACAGGTGTTCTCGTGCACGAGGCTCGTGCACGGATGACGGAAGATACAGCCGGTGGAGGAAAATATGGAATGAGTACTGGTACTTGTAGCTTCTCTCTTTTTATAACGTAACAGCGGTGTGTGGGTGGGACGGATAATGGTATTCGAGCGTTGGAGAGCAAAGAGTACAAGATGCGACGCAAGTGTGGAGAGGCGGATACGTGTATGGGGTAGCGACCCTCCCCGAGAGACGAGAGAAGGTTCAAAGAGTTCGTTTCTCGTATATATTTTCCACTCTATGTCTACCCTTTCATCCGCGTGGTCGTAGCACGTTTTCCTCAGGTACATGCCACACAGACCGGGTGGGTGGCGATACGATCTGGACATGCGCACGCGAGTTTGCGGGAGACGGAATTCGCAACGGCGGAGAAACATCGCGCTGACAACTCTTCGGTTGCGCGACGCGAGAGCGCAAGGGACCTCGAATGATGGTCCAATAACGGCTCGGATGCGAGGCGAATCTTCTCGTGAACGTTTCGAGTACGGGTCGAGTAAGTCATACGAGGCAAAGAGCCTTTGAATATCGTTTGAATGGCGCTCAAATATCTTTTCACGCGGTACTTGAATACCACGGGCACGCGTGTTGGGATAATGCATGAATACAGCCGCGAATACCTTTTCGAGGAGTCATTAAGATTCAAATCAATACGACTTTGAATAACTGGAATAAATAGCCGCTTGAATAACCTTTGAATATCGCAGGAACCAGCATGAAAACTGGGTTTTTTTATTCTGTAAGAAAGGCTGCAGGTATTATATTGAAAATTATGTAGGACGCGTGGTTTTGACCCGAGGTAAATACTGCGTTAGTAAGTCGAACAGAACTCCATTCAATCATGGATATCCGACAACTGTAGGAACTACCTTTCTATCGAAACTATAGACGGAAATTGCGACTGTAAATATCAAACTGGAAAGCGGACGCGAATAGATTCCCATGTTTGCTTCCGATAAACCTTGTATAACATAACAAGATATGTATCTAAAGAAAAGGGGTACATAATAGATTGAAAGAAAATTTTAAGAGAAAAAAATTCATGTTTTCAAAATAGATCTTGATATTCCAGAAATTTTATCCAATTTTTTTTCTTCGGGTATAGTTTCAATCTTTCTGAATATCATAATTTTTCATTCTCGGCACCTCGCTCGGGCAAAGATACGCGAATTATTCGTTTTGCGGAGGAACTTATTGATAATCAATAGTTATAAATATTCGTCGATTATTATCGTAACATTCGGTAGACGCTTTCTTCAAAGCACGAATCTATCTATTACAGCCAATTACAGCCAAAATGTATAATTATTAATTATCAATAATGATCGTTACTATACAATAATATTACCATATAATATGTGTTAGTTCATACTTTTTAAAGACACTACCTTTGGATATAGTTTTGTTTTTGAGCCCGGAGTTTTTCATTTTTGTAAAATTCCATCTTCAAATTATCGCAATTCACTCTGTTTCAGCAAACCATTAATTAAATATCATACCTATTTCAGTGTACTTCCATACCGTCGATCATCGCTCATTAGTCTCCGCTCGCTTCGACCACTTGTGCACTCATAACGACCGCGTGGAGAACAACTTGCAAAAAAAAAACCAAAGGAAATTTCTCTCATTTCCTCGGTTCGAGCAGCGAATAAGTTCGAGAATCGAAAATCACCACGATATCGTGCCGGTGCGCAGAGAGCGCCGAAGTGAGAAACAGTGGTGCGAGACTGCATCCGTTCGCGAGGCAAAACTCAAACTGATTTTTATTTTCATCCCGATTTCTTCACGGGGCAGAGCAGCCGTTAGGGGCTCGATGGCAAGAGGTGGTGGAAACGTCGCGGTTTCACTACAACTACTTACCCTCCCACCCCGCGGTTCGCAGTTTCTCGCGAATCGACACCCTTCCCCGAGCTCTGATTTCGCGTGAGCTTGCGACGGCGAGAAGGTTGTTTGGAAGCAGTCGGGCGCTCGACGAGAGCCGCCTCGTCGTTACTCGTCAACCCGAGTCAAAGCGTATGGCGAACGACATCGAGTAGCGGGGAGGTGGGGCACCTGCACGGCCCTCGGTACATGGAAAACTTGGGCACATAGAGACTTGCGCAAAACACGGTAACGAGAGAGTTGGAAAAGGGAGAAAAAAAAGATTCCGCTGGGAGGCATACGTGCGCCGCTATGCTGGTGGAAGTTATGATTGAGCGTGGAAGTGCTTTGGCGGTGTATTGGTATATGACTTCAACTGAACCCACTCCTTCGCTGCACCTTTCGAGCTACTGGTTTTTTCCTTTATACACGCTGAGGTAGCATGTTTTTTACCCTCCCTCTCGGCCCGCCCCCTTCTCCTTTCTCCTGCTTTCACAACATCCTCGGTCACCCCCGACTCTCTTCGCGGATTCATTCATCTTTCGCTCTTCTCTCTCTCCCCGTCTCCTTTTGGAAAAATGGTCTTTTCTCCGGTTTCTCGGGTAAATCGCGTTGCGCCACCGTCACCGACCACTTTTCTTTGTATGCCTCGCGCTTTCTTTCGGTCTTCGAGGCCCCGGCATTGCGTAGCGAGAATGAAAGAGATCTGCCTCGGAATTAACGGGAAACGCGAACCGACGACTTTTGCTTCGTGCCTTTTTTGAAGAACGGCCGAATCGCGAGATTTGTTACTGGCGAAAAACGCAAGGCTATTTTTTTTGCCATTTAAACGAATATGGAAGACTGAAATGTGATGGTTTTGACCAGTTCCTATAATTCGATCCAGTTGGCGAGTGAACTCGGACATTCGCGGTAAAGTCGTGTGTGGAGCGAGCGGCGCGATAAGGGATCGTGGCGATTGTAGAGGCCGAGAGACGGATAATAGAGCTCACGTACGCGATATTTCCTCACGATAATGGCAATTGCCAGCTCGCCCGGCTATTGCCGGCACGTCCGAGAAACTACCTCTCTCCGTAGTTTCGCGCGATGTAGCGCTGAAATTACGTTAGCACGGGAAATTCCTTCGCGTCCAGCCGGTAACGCGCTCAAGGGAGTTGGTTTATTCTCGAATGCGCCGCGGTAGACTGTCGTAATAATATCGTTGAATGCATGCAAAATTCGCGGGTGCAACGCACCTAGGCGATCCAATTAATTCACGGTGTATCCGACAAATTAAGGGCGCGTCGTCGATTTTAGGGGAAAAAGACGTTTTATATTTTTTTATCGGATAGAGAAATAAATAGAGACGTAATTCGTATTGATAAATGCGAAGCGAATAGTCGTATACGAATAAAACACGATTTTTATACATTTTTTTAATAACCCCGCTAACGAGAAGTTAAAAAAAAACGGATTTTACACAGAGGTGAAAATAAAACGTCGCGTGTATATTGTGCGCTGTTTACTGCACAGTGTCTCGCTGTAGGCATAAGAGCGTTATTTATAAAACTCTCGCAACATCTTTTAAATCACCGCGGGTCGTGGCGTTGATGTATATACATTTGTCGTAAGATATATAGGATATTCTTTCACGCGTTAGAAAGATTTCTCTCGACCCCCATGCCTTTTTGCCACCGTTTCTCTTTTTTTTTCGTCAGGAAGCCCCTTAGTCTCGCTTCGTTATAGAATAGCATATGCCTTAGGTAGAAATGTATATACGTGGTTTTCACCTTCGACCCCCTTACTTGGCTCCCTGTCGGCGCGAGCGAAGCTACGAGCGGCAGTACATTACTTTTTATTATTTTTTCTTCTCTCCTCGTTCCGTCACTTCCCTTTCTTTAGCGAGCTCGTTGCTTCATTTTCTTTTATTTTTTTCTTCGCTTCTTTACGACGCGACGCGTGCGGCGAAAACGAGTGTCGCTACGACACACGGGTAAGCAGTGGCAGTAACGGAGAAGGGAGATGCAATATCGGTATAGCTTCGCTGACTCTGTTGCCCGGAGGGTAGTATTTTTAACCCGAAAGAGATTTAAAGGACCGCAAATGTCCGGGTCCTACCGCACAGGTCGAAGTGTAAGGCGCTGCGAATGTGGAGGAATTAAAAGGAGAAGTATTCACGAAAATAAGGGACTCTCAACTCGGAGGGTTGTATAGGCATAAAAAATGGAAAAACATGAATTTTTTCAACAACTTCACTTTATGGAAAAAAAAATTTTAATATTTTTTGTGGCAACTGTACTGATTAATGTAAATAATTTAATATATTATTATTATTTTATTTAATGGGTATTCGTAACAACGAATAGTAATTATTGTTGATGCGAAATAAACTGGGGAATTCCGAAATCCATCATTATTGACTGCTTCGGTTACGCGTCAGGAAACGCGAGCATCGCGAGCTATTTGTGATTTCGTTATAGCGCCAAATGCTGAACGTCGCGGTTGAGAACTCGTGCCAGGGTTGCGCGGCACAAGAAAGAAGGAACGACAACAAGTTGAGAGACCTTGCGATCGTTCGAATATTCCGGGGTTAAAGACCGAGAGCCGTTCTTATGACTGTGACGACGCGAGCCACCGATTTTTTTCTCTCTTCTCGCGTTCGCCAATTTTTTTTTATCTCTCGAGTTCGCATGCGCGCCTAGCCCAATGCGTTTACTCATCCATTTCTCGAATTTCCAAAGGCCGCTTGAAAGATTCTCGAGTGATTAAACATCCGAGCGAAATAAATAAAATTAAGAAGAATGCTTTCGTCCTTCTCGGAATATACATCTTTCGGAGCTTTCGCGGAGATTCGTTGAATTTCCTTCGAAATACACCCCGAAGAGCGCGCGCATTCTTTTTTATTTCATCCATGAATAATTCAAATTTACGCGGGAAAAATCTTCGGCAAAATCGACATTTATGTAAATCCTGGCGGTTTTTTTTCTCGCGCTTCGGAGGGAGAAAACTAAAGATTCATCGTCGCGAACTCTTCGCCGGTGTCGACGAGAGCGCGAGAAAAAAAAAAGGTTCCTCGAAATACAGAGATACAGATCGGGGTAAAGGAGAAGTTTTCGTTCGAATTCGTCGTCTCGTCACGATAATCGTTATTATTCTAATTGGAAGACGTTGGGAGACTTCCTCGCCGTATTTTCTCATCCCCTTTGCGACTCGCCCAAGACGACAAAGTCGCAACCCCTCGGCCGGGAAGATTCTCGCAGCAACGGAGGGCGCGCGCGCACGATAGCAGATGGAGTACGTTTCCTTCGTGGAAACGCGAGCCCCGGTAAGGGGACGTTTTCTCCGGTTCCCCCTGGATGGTAACGGTAGTAGCGAGTGATCTCCAGAGGGTGAGAAAGCGTAAGAGAACGAGGGCGTGAGTGGAACACAGAGAGAGAGGGTGAAAGTCGACGAAGTAAGAACGGAGAAAGCGCGCCAGCGCGAAGATGGCGAATGAGAGAACAGTGGGACAGAGGAAATTCACGGAGTTCCGGTGCCGGATACCTTTCCATTATACCCATGGGATTTATCAAGTTTATGGGGTGGCGGAAAGCGGAGTGTAGCGACGCTGCTCCGACTCCCGCTGTGGCTTCTAGCGGCGCGGATAAGCTGCTCCGAAGGAAAAAAAAAAAACTGCGTCACCGAGGCACGGGTGCCCTTTATGAAAACGATGATTTCCGGACAAAGAGATTTCCCAAGCGGGGGCCCCCACCGCGCGTCGGTTTCGAGACTCCAGCTCGGTGACGAAGATTGAACGACGAATCCACGAATCGAATGAAGTTACGAATGGAACGTTGACTTTTCATTGATAAGGATTTCCGTATCGTTTCCATGCATTGGGAAAAAAATATCAAATGTTCTGAAAAAAAAATATGAATTTTTTTTAAAGAATATTCGACATTTTTTTTCGATTGGGAAATGGACAAATATTGAATAAATCACTCCATAGACGATTCTCACGGTCCTCGCGGTATTGCTCACCGTTGGCTCTCGCAGCCCCAATATTTTTGTTCCATTCTCTACATTTAAAATCGATTTTTACGAACGCGGTCTAGTTCGTCCGTGCGAGTTATATTCATCGAGTCACCGAAACGTGAATTTGTGGATTAAATCCCGTGCCAGCGGGGCTCGGCCCCAGGCGCTCACGCTCGTCGAACCCTGACCTAGCCCCGGACGGTTTTCTAGACTCTAGGCTCGTTTCCTATCGCCCAAAGCCGTCTAGCATAACACGAGGGGGTCCGCCGGGACAAAAAAGGGATTGAAGATTGAAAAAAAAAAAAACGAAATGGGCACTGAAATAATATCGTAAAGGCCAAAAGTTTCTTTACGGCGTGTGCTGAACCTTCTGTTATCGAAAGAACGCACGTGTGAAATGAAATGAGCTATTTTCAGATTATCCATTCAAAAGAA
Organism: Ischnus inquisitorius; assembly: GCA_963924025.1. NCBI lineage: Eukaryota > Metazoa > Arthropoda > Insecta > Hymenoptera > Ichneumonidae > Ischnus > Ischnus inquisitorius. Next base: position 6,952,121 of record OZ001245.1, on the reverse strand, counting down.
TTCAATATCCGCATTTCCATCCTATTGTCATTGAGCCCCTTTTATTATTCTTATTTTTCCATGGAGGTTTTGGTCATTTTATAAAAAAAAAAATTTTCTTGAAAATTCATTCGCGATAAATGGGTTGTCGATAAACAAGCGGTTGTGGATAGAGCCTCGACGATGATTTCGTGGTACAAGCCACGCGAGAGTATACAACACATCCTGTGCGCCCGGAGGGAAAGGCTCCGAGCACGCAGGGCCGCTCAACCATCGGCAACAATTAAATCCAAGCTCGAGGCCGAAGCTTTGCGTGCGGTCCATATTCGCATTGCTACATCGGGTAGAGGTACTTCGCGTAATCGTGCAGCACGCGGCACCCTCGAATACCCTCGGTTACCGTTCGCATGGTTTAACATCCCCGGGAACGGTCGCAGTGGAGCTCAGTTGCGAGGAACAACACCCAATTCCTTTTAAAAATCGAGCTTTAATCCCACAATAATTCTTCATCGTTGTAATTAATTTAGAATTTTTTTCTTTTGCCTTTACGTCCGAAAAAAAATTCGTTCTCGCGAAGATCATTTATTACGAGAAATCATGAATGGAGCAAATTAGATTTATTAACACATTTGACTTTAACAAAGCCTACGAAGCTCAAGCTCTCAAGTGTTGCGGTTCGGGTGATTGAAAAATGCACCGAAAAATCTCAAAACTTTCCTAATACGGTATTCGCATCCCCCGAAGGCCTAGGCCGTCGTTGACGGGACTTCTCGTCGGACGATCGGGAAAAGAGTCGAAATTCATTATGAATCTGCTAATTAACGCACGGGCTGCGAATGAACGATGAAATAATTGATATTAATGGCCGGAAAACGGCTCGACTCCGGGTGAGTGGCGAACGGTACGAATTAATGCGCATAAATTTGTCTCGAACGTAAATGCATGAATTTATGATGAAAACTCGTAAGCGCTCGGAGCGAGGAAACAGCTTCTGCTGTTAGTCCGTCGGACGAGGCCGGCAAAGAGGGATCTCGCCGCGGACAAGAGAGTGTGTTAGGCATAAATAGTTTGAAAACCCCTGGGAATCGACGGTGCACATCTGGCCGTGGGCGCCCTAAAATATAGTACCCGCGGATGAAGCGAGACGGAGTAAAGTATAAAGCTACGAGGGGCAGAGGGGGTTGTCCCACGGCAAGCTCCCCCGTAGCAATAGGAGAGTTAGCCCCGTTCAACCCCCGACAACCGGAGAATCGACATTGCTCGTACACGGATGTCGGCGACATTGCCACGCGCTCTGTGTCGCAAAGCCGTTTCAATGGGCCAGCCGAGACTGAGAGAAATGAAACAGTGTAAAGGTAGTTCGAATAACGCGGAGAAGCTCATCTGCGGAGTAGCTCGAACTCGACGAGACACTCCGGCCACTGAGCGCGATGAATTTTCATTCCAATTCCAGAAAATGCCTCAATTCGATACTTCAAATTTGTCCGAAATTCTTCCGCAAAACATGCATTTTTTTTACAATATACTCCAAATTGGCTCGAATTTTTCTTCGTCTCAAGATTTTCAGTGATAATACGAGCTCATATTGTGTGGTCTGGATTAAAGAGGAAAGCCGAGAGAACGAAAAAAGAAAGGGTCACGTTGGAAATAATAGCGACTGCGGTGCAGAGAAAAAAAAATTGAATCTAGTTTCGTTGCCGCACACTCGGAGACTCGTGGACCTTTAAACCGAGCCGTGCGGAGAGTCTTTGCAACACGAGAGACGAGGGGGCTAAAAGACGGTGCGGCGAGAGGGCTTCCGGTCTCCTCGCGCCCCAAAATGGGAAAAGGGTTGCTAAAAGCCTGGAGACCTAACGGCTAATGGGCGAACGTACACATTTCATACGCAATTCGCATGCATATGTATGGCGATGCTAACTGTATTATGCGGCTCGAAGAATGTTCTTGACGAAAAATTTTCCAATTCGAAACGATAATTCCCTCGGATTCCGAGGGAAAATGAGTTTTTTTTCTCCCACCACGCGACAAGCGTATCTCATCCTCTCGTAATCCCTCGAAAATACGAGAGTGAGCGTATGTCTCCGTGATGCCGGAAGCCATCGCGACTAATAGCGCCTAATGGACGTTTTTGTATCGGATCCTTCGGTGGGAAAGACAGCTCGTTAATGGCAACCGAGGGGTGTCGAAGCGTCTTTCGCGATTACGCGGCGCAATGGCTCGTGAAACGGAACTGAAAGCAGTGACGGACGGGGCTTAGTCTCCTTCGGTTCCGATCGAACATGCTTTGAGACGTAGTTCTTACAATGTTCTTTCGATTTCCGAGAAAAAAATCGTTCTTTTCACAAATACTATCCCAATTACAGCCGATCGCTTGAACGAAATTCGCTACGAATGTGAAAAAAAAATGATATTTATTTACAATTAATTCTCTATTTATTTATATTGAACTTCAATCCCGCCGTTTTGCAATTTACCGACGAATATTTCGTCGCCAAAGTTGAAAGGGCGCGATAAGAGGTAAAAAAAATAGATATAAACATTCTCGAAGAAGATAAACACAGAACCCGACGACTTTTGAAGTTTTGTCCCATTCCATTCCGGCGACTTCAATCGAATTCGGGATTTTATTGTATATGTACATACACATATATACTCGACGCGGAAAGCTTTCCAAACTTTCAGCGAAGCATCAACAGCCCCTCCCGCTATTTCGTTTTTCCTTTTACGCGTTTTATTTCTTCCCGTCTCGCTCGTTGGCGTCACTCTCGTTTTCACTTTCATCTTTCGCGCGACAGGGTCGATATGGACTAGACGGTCTGCTACATAATGTATACTATATGCATCCTTGTACATGCCATTGAATTGGACATTCCTTTCACTTCGAACTTCCGATTTTTTTACCCTCTCAACGGAACATCGAGTTCGAATATTATAACGCGACGACGTTAGCGCGCGATTTTTAGTTCTCTCATCGGAAAGCTACGAGCGGGAGTTGCAGACCATGAAAATAACTTTTTCTTCCAACTCGCTCTTAATTTTTTCGGTCTTGTAAATTCGCGATAACGAACAATTTGTTTCATAACTACCAATAAATAATAGAATTGTATATAATAAAGGAATGATTAAATAATGAAAATGGAATGAAAACATATGCAAAAATGGATAATAAAATAAAAGGATTTATCTATTTATTTTTGAAAATTCCAGTATAGAAGAATTGATTAGTAAATCGATTTTCTTTAACCGCCGAATTTTCATTTCGTATTCCGAAACTGAACCGTGCAATATTTTCCGACATATTTGTGATAATCGATGCATATCTACTTAGCGCGGGACCTTCGAAGTCTCCAGCACAAGTTACCGTAATCAAGAAGCTAATGGAGTTGTATTCAGATTCTATTTCGCCGTCTCCCCTATTCGCGCTTTCGCAGCAACGAGATGCCGAGGCCGGAGCCTTCGACGAGCGTTAGGAATGAGAGATAGGCGCATCAAGCGCCATTCGCGCGGATTGCCGAAGGCGTCGCTGACGAACTTACCGAGCTGTGTTTGATGCGCAGGGGCTGGAGCCGGCCTGACCTTGTCCGGGGGGCATCTTCTCGTGGCGGCCACGGTCGCCGGCAGAGGGATGCTCGTGCCTCCTGGACCACATCCAGGACCACCGGCACCCGTCTGCTTGTTGTACGGCGATGGGAGTCTGAAACAAAGAACACGCCCCAACAACGTCAGAATCTTGTCTCTTCCTCCCCCATTTTTTTTTTCTTCGCCCCTTTTATCGAGCAAATTCGGACGCAAATGTCGCCAACAATCGTGTCGAATGTCGAAGCGTAGGGAAACGCAGGGACAGCGGCAAAATGATGAAAAGAAGCGGATTGCGTGCGTTCAATCAGAGATCCAACGATCCCGGCCCTTCCAGTTCCGTGACTTTTCTTTTCCTTATTCGGCTTTTCTGGTGCGCCTCGATCTCAACCCCCTCGGTGATCAATCCCTGTCGAAATAGTGTCTTTTCTGCACTATCTTTGTGTTCCATTCCCGGCGCATGGTCATTTATATAATTCATTCCCTTCGGCGGATTTATTCGACCTTTGATTCAACGTTGAACAGCGTGTATGCTTGGTCTTGCGCTGATACCAGAAAATTCGACATGTGTGGATTCAAGCCATTATTTTTCCATCGGTATGAATATTTTATTGGTCTGGGGTGAAGTTCCACTTTTCAGGGGAAAAGTATCTGGAGATCATCTCTCGATATGTAGAATATGTACCGCAGACACAATCGAAAACGATTTTAAGAAAATTTAGGTGAAGAAGAAAAAAACCCCGATTTTAATTGCAGATTGATATTTCGATATTTATGACCATGATTTTTTTTGGCAACATTTTTTTACAATGACTGTAATACTTCCAACCCAACTTTATTGTGGACAGAACCGAGAGAGTTATTCGCTCGATTGGCATTCTCGCTTTCGAAGCCGGAAGTCGTTAAATGAGTCTCTAACGCGAAAAAAAATACGAGGAAGGATGAGATTCTGGTTCTTATAAGCCGTTGAGTCGTAACCGGGGCTCTCAGCCCGGGGCTCGAGTCGAGAAACGCGCACGAACGAGACGGGCGATTAACTAGGGCCCGAATTCTTCACGCGAATTCTTTTTTTTTGTATACCTTCTTTCCTCGGGACTATGAGTAATAAGTCGAAGACGGGAACGAGCCAAAAAATCGAAGATGTAAACATAGTCGTGAACAGAAAAAAAAAGTCACCGCACCGAAATAAATAAATTATCGTTACTGTCTTTTGTCTTTTGACAAATCGTCACATCCATTTAATTGATGTTGGCATTTTTTTGCTAAAATTCCTTCTTCTTTCAATTTTATCGTCTATTTTTTTTTAAATTAAAATTCATCAAAGGACGGGGATTGTACCTGTCGGAATGTTTCTCTCCCCATAATACTAATAGCCGCGTCGTCGGCGACTGCGGGTCCTTTTCTCTCGGTCGAGCACAAAAATGCGAAGGGACCAAACGATCTTTTTCGTTTCTTTTGTCGAGTGACGTGTCTCATCTCGTTTCGTCTCGTCTCGTCGTTCGTCGGTGGAAAAAAAAAATGAAAAAAGAGTGCACGAAAGAAGCCACGGACCCTTTTGTCAGGCCGCGCGCTCGTCTTTCAGTACTTTCGCCGACAAGCCAAACATTCTCGGTCGAAAAATATACATTAAAAAAAAGTTAAACATACGCGATTGAAAGAAAACTAAGCCTGAATTTAAAATGACTTTCTCTACCAAGTAACTAACTCTGCGGAAAATTTTGAATAATTGCAACAAAGTTTTTTTTTCCAATAACCGATGAGCCACTAAATTTTTTGGACCCGAAGAAAAACAAACGGATGGTTCACGAAGTCGTCGGTTAAAATCCTCGAGCTTGGTAGAAAATGAAGAAGCTCCGGGACTGAAACGACAATCGGGAAGATCTCTTTGCTCAGAGGGGAGGAAGAAAACGAGTTCGCAAACTAACTGGTACACCGGGAGGGACAACGGGCCACCCCTGTGAGCGCAGTGGAGAAGCATATCGATGTACGACGCCTGCTCGAGATGATTCTCGAGTGGTACTGTAAGATACGCAGCGAGGCATTCAACTGCAGCGGAGAATATCGGAGGGTGTAAGGAAGCGGAGCGAGCGGAAAGAGGGTGGTAGATTCTCGGTTAACCGCGCGCCGAGTCAACACTCGGTTTCCAACAGTTCGGGGCTTATATTACCTCGTACGCCCGGGCAAATATTTAGTCTAATGGTGGCTGTCATCGTGCCGACTCGCGTTCCTCTCATTTCCCTCGCGGATCTCGCTGTTCTCCGGAAAATTTAGCGGGGCCTCTCGACTTCAATCTCCCTCCCGTCGCGTTGGATATTGAATGAGTCGATGTTGCGAATCTTTTTTTTTTTAATAATCCATGCTCAAAAATGAAGAAACTTTCCCTTCGGCGAAACTTTCTAGGCGCATAGTTTTCCATTGCGAAGGCGGATTAAGGTTATCGGCAAATGGGATCGCTGGAAAAGTCGACCGAGTCTCGAAACTCGAGTATCTCGGAAACTATCGAGAATCGAGAAAATTTCACCGAAGGGAAAGTTTGCTCCTCGTTAACTGTTAAGGAACACACCTATTGTGAGGTATCCATTATTTCGATCGACTAACCGATTATCGAGTGTCATAATCCAAAATTCATTAATACGACAATATTTCTTCTGATCTCGCAACACTTTTTTTGCAGGATTATTTAAAACTCACTGAGCCGGCTAAGACACCTAAAAAAACAGAAAATACATTTCTTTTTCCCTATCCATTACTGAACATGAGAATTGCATTTCACACTCAAAAAATGCATACGTTAAACTATCACCCTGCATTTTTTGGAGCCCTACAGTGCATTTTATCCGAAACAGACACGGTCAAACTTTTTTAACTCGTCGCGGGTTTCGAAATATAGTAATAAAAATTGCAGAAAAAAAGATAAAGCTCCGCGCATGTTGCTGGTTGCAGCGCAACGCCGAGCCATAAAATACGCGAGGGCGTGCGAGCACACCTCGAATCCATTCTCTTTTCCGTGTCTCTGGCATTTAGTAGTTTCGCTAGCGAAGGAAGAAAAAGGAGAAGAATAGAGAAATGTAAAGATAGAGCGCAGCGTGCATTCGAACCGTGGATCCGAATCTATTCACGCGCAAAGTACAACGTCGGGGAGCGTCGAATTGTCCGAACTGACGGTGTGCGTCAAAATATTCTAACCGAAAAGGCGTGACACTGGCAGCCGTGTCCTGCGGACGTTGGAAGATAGGAGAGAAAAAAAAAAGAAAGGAAAAGGAACACAATTGAATGGAATGAAGAGAGGGAGGGCGACCTGTCGTGTGTCACGGAAAACGTATTGTCGCGATGAAACGATGCGGTGGCCGATAGTCCCCGTTCCGCTACAAAACGATCCGCATATCGTACAGTGCTCCACATACATACGCATCTGCATTTACTGTATAAACGCGCAACAATTGACAACGTGAAAGGGAACAGCAGAATAAGGACAGAACCAAAGCCAAGCTGACGGCAATAAAATGTCGACGCGCAAAACGCGATCATACGCGGCGTTCCATAATTAGAACAGACAAACAAACATAGGAAATTCTGTGGTCGAAATCCGAAAACATTTTTATTATTATTATCAGCAATATTATTGATAAATAATAATAATAATAATTTAAATGATTGCTTTCATTTATTTTGTTAATTCATTAATCGGAGCCTTAAATTAACAATTAAATGGTGAAGAACAAAATTTGTCGACTTTTGTACGATTGCGATATGAGCGCAATTTTTTTCAGGACATTCTGTAAGTACAAGGCGCGGTGTTTCTCTATAATTCGCCCCGGACGTGTCCCGGCTATATGTTTATTTTACTCTCTCCTCTCGTCGACGCCAATGTGGCATTATACTGCATTATTTTCCTGTGGGAATGCTCGTGGCGATGTGCGCAGGAGGCCTCGAGCAGTCTGTCGTACAAACCGTTCTCGACGCACGACCGCCCGATGCCGTCGAGGAGGCGCTGAGGAACTCATGCAAATCTTATACGCACCTATCGCTGGCGTACACAATGATTTCTGTAATTGACCAGGCTGTCGAGAGACCGAGCGAGAGGACCGGACGGGCATTGTTGTCTGGAATTGGCGATTGTGAGATTAGCGACGAAGCGAGCGCACATGCCGAGTGGAATCGGCCGTTCGGATGCTCATGCTTAGGCAACGAGAGAGGCCGATACCGAGTAGAGACGGACACCGCGCACGTGGGGCGCTCGCTAATTGTCTTGAACGAATCGAATGCTCGATAGGAAAATTTAATAAAACGTCGGATCAATCGAACTATTAATAGAATAGGAATGGGACACTGAAGACCTTCAGTTATTTTTCAGTTCCAATTCTTTTTCTATAAAGAAAATAATCAATGTATTTTTATTTAAATAAATGATTAATTATGAATTCTCTTCATTTTTCTTTTGGTCATAAAATAATTTATATAGCACAAACCGGCAATAAAAACAATAATATGTAAGCAGGCTTCACAATCGACAATCCAGTAATAACCGTAATTGTCATAACTGTTATGGTGAAATATCTCGCGAACGTGCGTAATTGATTATTCACTTGACGGCAAATAATGGCCGATGGGTTGAATACATCGTTGCCGAGTCTTGTAAATCATCATCGACGCGGCCGCGCTAACAAAAGGAACAGCAGGAGCTTCGCACCCCAAAGTGACGAACGCACGCACGCTGTGCGTGCGGGCGTATTGTGAGCGAGTGAAAAAAAAAGAGGAAAAAAAAACGAAAATATCAACAAACCGGAGAAAGGTCCGATGAGGCTGGACTGGTAAAGCGGGTTTATCGGGCCTAGGTCCTAATAACAATTTGTCAAGTGAGAAGAACGCCGCGTGAAGGTTCGGTGAACCGGGCATGCGAGATGCGAGGCTTTTTATCTCGCTTCAGTCGTTTCGGGTGTGAATTCTCTCGTTTCTGTATCGAGCCCCCGGCACAGTTTGGCACGTGTACACGGTCGGTAACAACGTGTGAAATATCGTTTCGACGTCCAACGACGACAGCCGCTCGTCTGTCGCGAGTTCGTATATAGCCACGAATAGCGTGCACAGACCGAACAGCGGGAAAGAACGAAAAAGTTGCTCGCAATTCTTTTTTTGTTTAACGCAAAATTTAAGCAAAAAAAATGTTAATGTCAATTTTGTAACAATATATAAACGTTGAAAATTTCCTCATTTTGTTTAAAAAAAATTGTATTCCTATTTCTTTCTATTGGAGTAGGCGTTGACAATTGTCTACCGAGAATGTCGCATCATTCAGCGAAAAGTCGATGACTACCGAAGCAGTTCCAATATGATATAAATACAAAATTGTATTGACCCTGTATTCTACCTGTCCATCTGGATCTGTCTCTGATAATCTGGACATCATCCCGACTATATAATTATGCCGTCCATTTTTTTTGGGACACAGAACAGACCAAAGGTTATCCGATCATCTGATCAATCCCCCAGTGTAAAAAAAAGTCATACTACCGCTTCCCAGAATCGATTTGTTAAAAAGCTTGCCTATTCTACTCTATGCTATCCGCTGTTTCTCGTAAATAATTTAGCTTGTCGACGAAAAAGTCGGCTGGTCTTCTCCGTTCCATATATTCATCACGAAACGTGTACCACCGATGAGTAACGAGGCGCCGGAACTTTCGAAGAGCTGTCTCGATTGTATATATACACAAATATATATATCGCACGAAGAGTTACGACGACGTCGACGACTAGAAAGAAGCACGAGCTGTTATGGCACCCATCGAGACTTCTGCATTGTAACGAAAATGGATCGCCCGGTATCGTCGCGAACGAACAACAGAATGAAACAAAACGATGGGCAACCTCGTCGCTAGGTCGAGTTTTCGGATTAAAATACTTTCTATAACATTCACCAAAAAACCAAAAGGAAAGAATGTGAAAGAGAATACAGACGTGGCGACGTGGAGAGTTTTTCTCTAGGTACGGTGAAGTCAGCGAAAGCAGAAATCTCTGGAGGGCGAAAACCCTCCGGGCTAGCTGTCAGGAGCAATAACCCTCGATCGGCGGTAGAACGAGGCGAGAGGGAGCATGCAGGAACGGAGATTCGATATTATTTACAGTGCAATATCGAAAATTAATGTCCCTGACTGCTGCGAATTTCTTCGTGTTTCCAACCCTACCAACGTCGGACCATCGTCCCGCGCGGTAGGTTGCCGTAGCCCAATATCACCCCAGATTTTGAAAGGGAAGCCAGGCTGACGCCACATTCCTTGCACAGTTTGGAGACTTCCGTATGCTTTTCGCAGTTCGAAGGTTCGAGTCCGTATCAAACGGTTGGACTAGAAGACAAAAGAGGTGGTTCTGAGGCATCGAAGGCAAAGCTCATGTTCTCAGGAACGTCTTGATGAAATGAAACTTGAACTGCCTGAATAAGTGATCGAAGTCTAATAGTTGGCCTACAGCTTGATTCGATTACGAAGTCATCAAGAAAGGTGACTTGGTAATTTGGGACGTTATCTTCGACAGTCAGATAGAACAGAATGAAGATCAGAAGCCTCCCCTGGGATATCCAGGAGCAGAGATCGTTGGAAGCGGATGGTGATCAGGGTCCATTGATTGAAACCATGCCGCCTGTCTTCCACTCTGTCATCTCTGTCATACCGTCCAATGCGCCCTTACTGTGTCCCAACATTTAGCTCTGCTGATCTCCCACCCAACGGCGTGATTACAAACCTATAACGGAACTCGCGCTATGGTTGAACGAAGGAGAAAGGGAATACGATCGGGAACAGCACGTAGCCTCGTGATAACGTCTGATCGAGCCTAGAATGTTCATTCGAGCGGCTAGGAGACAATGAACAGACTCCGCTGGGCTAGGTTCGTCCTGCGTGCGTTTAGATGTAGACGGGACGATGTACCACGTATTGTGGAACCCGGAGCTTTGTAGTATTTCTGCGAAGCATGGCGTAACGAACGGCTGTCTTGCGTCGACTCAAACCAATGCCGAGAGGGACGATCTGTGAGCGGGGATTTTACTAATTACCTGCATGTTCGCCCTTGCCTCTCCCCAACCTGACGACCCTTCTGTATTAATACCCTCCGATGCTCCTGCAACCCTCCCGCGACGACGTGGTACACGACGCGCTTGAAATTCCGGCTCCGTATCGATTTACCGTATTGCCGACAACCTTCCCGCGCGATTCTACTGTTTTCTTCGGCTCACTGGTTCATTGGATTCGAGCGAGATCGGAGCGGAAGGATTCTACGTGGAGTAAAACGACGGAGGATGGGTAGAAAGTGCGTGCAACTTTGGAACAAGCGAAAAATGACGACTAACGAGCGCTTCCGATGGCTTCGGCGTACTCGTCTCTCTGTCTGAGCTCTCTTCTTCCCGAGTTTGCCTTCGCGAAACTCGAGAAATCGTTCGTGGTTCATTGGTCCGCGAATCGATGCGAAAACACTCGGTACAAGGAAGTTCCGCACGGTGGAATAATAATTCCGGGGCTTCGAGGGACTACAGTTTGAAACCCTTTCGACCCCGGGGTTTCATCCCCGGATCGGTTTTTTAATATCGAGGAGTTTCCGAGGTCTGGAGGATTTAACTATGAATTGGCATGAGTGGTATGTATTTTTAACAAAAACTGCACTCCTGTTAGTGTTCAGCGAACGACATGATCTTTATCATCGGCCAAATAGAGACCTATGCAAGACGCGAAGCCGAATGAATTCCTCGTGTCTAGGAATGTTTACAACCGGTGCAAGACCAGTGAAAACACGAATCAATTGCATCTCTCGCTAGGGTTGCCCAAGAGCAGCGGCGACGGAAAGTATCGCAAGCGAAAGCGTTCGACTGGCCTCTACGTTGCATGTCCACATTCGACTCCCATGTGAGCACATTTCATTTGTAGCCCGCAGACGTTTATCTGAGAACTCGGATCTAATTGCCATTTGCTCGATCGTCCTCTGCCTCGGCTCTGCGTCCTTTGCTCTCCTCACCTCTTTGTTCTCCGCTGCATTCGCTGTTCGAGTTTCTCCCGGCTCCCGGAGCCCGTGAGCTCTCAAGACTTTTAACCCAATCGCTCGCGACGCCCGATATTCCGTTGGCCTCACAGTCTAACCGTATAGTTTCCTAGCAATTAGAAGGAATGTCGCCCCGCTCGTTGCACTCGACTTTTCAACAGCGATATGCATCGGACTATCCCTGTTACGGTACCCATGAACACTGCAATTGTGCTTACCGAGCACCTACATATTAGAGACTGAATTTGTTGTATAAAATTCAATGGCTTGTTAACCTATTCTTTGATCATCTAATTAACGCTATCGTTAACTATTCTATCTAATTATTAGTTTAACATTTCTTCAATCCTCGTAAGGTGCTCAATATTTGTCTGCCATGTATTCGAGTTATGTTCAATCTATCTCAAGATTGATAAATCAATTCGTCGCTCTTTTATGGGGCCAACGAATGCATGCGCGACGATAGCGCGGAAATCCGGTTAAGAATTCTCTCACCGCGACGACACGATGAAGCCGTCTTATCTGAACCGAGGTTTAATTAATAAATTATTGCGACCGAACACGAGTTTCGGCGCCAGCCAGGTTCGACGCTTATTTGTTCCTTTTTTCCTTTCTTCTCTTCTCTCATTGGAAGTATACGAAGTGGTAGTGGTCCCCGCGGTGCTAGAGCGAGAGATGCTTGGCCAAGAAAGCGTGTTAGCAGACCTTCGGGAACTTATCGGGAGAGTGGTTTCGACCTCCGACGTCTGCATGCTTTTGCTTTTGCTTAGTCTTGTCCTGGGACCCGTTCCCGGCGCATTTCGAACGAACCGCAGATTTATATCCACGATGCACAACCTCTCTCCGCGTTTCTTTTTTTTTTTCAAACCACTAACCTTTTTGAATGAAATTCAATCCAGATTCTTTTAATATCGAACCACCAATTCGGATTTTATCTCGAGTTCCAGATCTAAGTAGAACACAAGATTGCTTTTAGAAAAGAAAAAAAACTATTTAATTAATTTATTATTATTGGATCCCATGAAAAATCTCGTGTACCGTGTTGTCTCGGCGAACACAATTCGAGACGCAAATTGGCACTTCGCAAACGGACTGAAATTCACGGTCACGGCTGCAAATTCGTTTTTACCGGATTGCGCAAAAGTGACCGAGGTTCTTTCTTCAATTTTCCAGTATTCGCCGGCTCGCTTCGCCGGCTATCTAAATTTATCTTGGATTCGGAATGGCGAGTTGCGAGCTCGTGCCTGCCGAGAGAAGCGAAAAGGACGAAGACACACCGGACAGAAACGAGCCATTCGTGGTATTGCTTTATGTCTCGTGAACGCGCCTCTCGCAGTGCTTGGGCTATCACTGTATTTTGTAAGTTCGCGTCGCATTTGGCATTGGTATAATGCACGAAAACTGGTCGTTCGCGACGTTAGGCCATATGCTACACTCGTCGCAACGCCTCGCAATTATCCCTAATTGCTCGAATGAATTAGCGACCTCGTTCGCGGTCAGGCATCCGAGAGACGAAATATGGTCGAGCTGAAACTCCGCGTTTGCTCCTCGAGCGACCAAACCCTACGAGCTACGTCATCATCTTTCGCTTCTCGCTGGAAACTCGAGTTTTAACTTTGATTTTTTTCAAATGTAGAATTTTTTATTGAAACTCGCAATTGCCGGATTGTTTTGGAATTGAATTCTATCGTTTAAAAAATTGAGCAAGAAAGTATCCGAGAAATATTGCGATTTATCGCACACAGAACAAATGTCGTTTTTTCGCTCTCGCATCTCTGCATATGATTAACGAGACCCGAACCGCGATCGGGGAGTTCATTACTAGAGCCTATATACACTGTTCAGCATCGAAGCGATCCACTCGTGGAACGGACCGACCACGGCATCATCTAATTGCGGGTTCTCTCGAGGCTTCGTCAATCGCGGTTTGAACCCATGGCCACGTCGTTCGTGCACTCTCACTCCATTTTCCCGGCTGACGGGTAACTATTAAGCTAATTGAAACGTCAGGTAGAAACGCGACGTTAACGCGACGCAGATTGTACCTACAGATGTCTCGAGTATCGTCTATTAACTCTGCGTCAGATTCCTCGGTTGGGTAACGGAAAACTCAACAAAGTCATTAATCATACGAAAATGACAAAATAAATAAACAAATTCACCGACCGAATGGACGAATAAAATTGTGGAATCGATAATTCACTTTCGTGCGTCGAACAAACAAATATTAATGCATATTTTCCGTAACTTTTCATTTCCAGCAATTGTAAAAAAAAAATGTCTTCCGTAAATATCTTGCGATGCTATCTAAGAGCAAGTCCAATGTTATGAAAGCTATGCCATAAAGCAACCGTACTGCTGTACACACTCGACTGCCGATGGTTGGCGCATGGAGATGAGAGATAAACCTTCAGCCGTGGATACTCAAGGAAACGCCTTTTACTACCGAAAGCTCTTACGCGAGGCCATCGTTTGCCTAAACGCGGTTACGATGTACCTGAAAAACCTCATTACGGAAAATTACGTTTTTAAACAAATGTCCCGCGGATTTGAATCTAAGGGTAAACCTCGCTCGTAGCAAAAGTACTCAGGTTAAGTGAGCGTTTGCGGAAACTCGGGGGTCGCGTAGAACGAAGGCAAGCGGGATAATTCGGAGCGCTTTGCCTATCTCGGGGAAAATGCCAATTCCCTCCCTTCACTTTTTGTGCCATTATTGTGGTTGTTCCACCGGTGTTTATACTTTTTGCCTCTGTATTCTGTGGCTTTCGAGTGAATTTATCTTAGCTTTGCCTACATTGAATGTTCCATCGACTTGTCTTTCGGTCTTTGTGAGACCGCGCGCCGAAGCTGTTATATCGTTGTGATTGTATTGCGCGCTTGAAAAGCTCCAGCTGGGTGAAAGACCCATTCGGAAAATCGTTGGCGAAGACTCGTGTTGTTGGCGTGGCGCATATAGACGTTTCGTGGCCGATGACTGTGCGTCGCGATTTTTGCGATGTCTCAAAGGCCACTTTCGCGAAGGATGCAACGCAGGCTTCTGCGCTAAGTGCGAATGCGTTATCCGCTCGTATGGCCGTGGCTCCGAAAGTCTATTTTCTGCGACCATTCACATCGAAAACATTGACTCACGCCCGCTCGTATACGTGGATGAACGCGGGATGTCTTTGAACTCGTTTGCTAAATAAAGAGGGCAGGGCTCAGGGGGCCGAAGGAACGCGGGGAGGGGAGGCTGTATGCACTCGGGAGAGGAAGAGATGGATGGATGGATAGGGAAATAGAGAAGGAGATATACACAAGCCGCGAAAGACGGAGAGTTTGAGACGCGTGAAATAATCGTCAGAGTCCACGGCAATCATAAATCACGTGAATCCCCGCTCGCTTCTCCCGGGCTCACCGGAGAAAGACGGGCGACGCTCGGGCGGTTGAAGAGCCGGAGATAAAGAAAGGGAAAAGGGAGAAAGTAAAAAAAATGAGGGAAGTGGAGTACGAGGTGGAAAGTAAGTACAACTTGTGTACATATGTATATGAAGCGCGCAAATATAAATAAGGCGTAAAAACTGGACCTCTACCTGCATTTTAGCAATAATATTTTTTAAATAATAAATAATAAATTAGTTAATACATGATAATAATAATAATAAATAAAATAGGACGTATATATAGGTCCATACTATATCGTTCGAAATCCATGGAAATGTTTTTATTGTAAAAAACAAAGCTTCGGAGGCCGCAAAATTTATCACACGGACTCGCGCGCTCGGGGCCGATATTCCGGGGTTATATCCCACACCGGGCGTGCGAAAGTTGGCGAGATGCGTGGGTGAGACGAATGAATTTTATTCGAAACTCGCGCCGGCCTGTCCAAGAAGACGACGAGGCGAACGCATAGGACCGGTCCTCCCACCGGTCCGGGTCTCGGGCTCGGGTCGTAATTCGTTTCCGACAGAACAGAGTTTGTATTTACTTGTTTTTTTTTTTTTTTGTTATTATTTTCATCCTTTATCTCGCGTTAATATAACATATCCTTGCGTATATGTATGTCTTTATTTCGTTTTTTGTTCCTTTTTTTCGACTCTAAGGCACGCGAAGGGATCGTTCTCACGCGACGCTGTTGCTTCTGAGAAAGAAAACTGCCACGGTCTCCTTTCCTTCCTCTTGTTCGTCATTTCGTTACAGCAATCATTTTTTTATTGTCACTCGAAAGGTAACGATAGCCGCGGCGAAATTGACTTCATACGTTCTCACAGTTTTTCAGATCCACGGCACATATTTTTTTTTCTTTTTTTTTGTGGTAGACACGCGAGACAAATTAGTTCGGATACGATATCTACGTTCGGATTCGGCGAGCCGCGTATCCTATTCCTCGAACACTTTTTTCTTCCCGGCCGAGCATGGAAAACTTTTTTCCGACAAATATTTGTTTTCTGTACTTTCGTCTACGTGACTCGCTGTAATTTAACACGACGCGACGTCGTCGTCTGCGGTCGTGGAATTCACTCGTGCTTCGAAAAACGAAAATTCGACATGAATAGTAATTCAATCGTGACTACTAAAACAAAATTGAAAACCTAATTTTTCGAAAATTTCAAGGGACAAAAAATCCACGTGGCAAAATTTGAAAAAAATTTGGTAAATTGAAAAAATCGATTTTTTTGTGGAGAAAACACAAAATTCGTCACGGACTCTTTGCCAGCCGGTATTCGAGGTCCCAATACCGAAGAGGAGCCGGTATCGGCGCTAGCGGGTAGAGTCAAGAGGTATACAGGACCGTGGCGAGTACAACTCGGTCGTCGCTGAAGGGGCTGCCCGCGCTGTGCGAATCTGGTTTTTAATTTTTTCCTTCCCGATATAGATCGCCACTGGCAGTCTCTCAGTCTGTGCCCTGCGCGCGAGCGCGACCGCGTCAGTGTATAATTATAAGCATCGCTATAGACCTTATGTATATAATATAACTCTACATACACGTATGTACATGTACATGCGCAAACTGTGCATGTACATTTATAACGTACGCGAGGAGAGTTAAGCTTATATTCATATATGCATACGCGTTTAGCCACATCGTGGCTCGACGAAGAGAAAGACCGAGAGACGGATACTATGTAGCAGCGGCTGATATGCGGTCGCCTTAAGCCAACCACACTTAATCTTCGTTCTCATCGCGAATTCAAGATAGGAGATCGAACCTTTTTTTTATACCTTCCCAACGCCGGCTGATAGAACGTGCACTACACCTTGAATATTTTGTACCTTCCGTTTCGATATGCAAAGGATTTTTTTTTTTCTTTAATAATGGCGGGAATTTTAAACGCGAGTTCCTCGCGCTACGTCTTTCTTTCCTAAATTGTCACAACTGATATAAGACTTGTTTCGGTCGTTTTTATTTTTTTCTTTGGCTCATTTATGAATCATTCGGTTGTTGACACGGGTGAGACAACTTTTCAGTGAAAACAAAGTTGCGTTATTAATCGAAAAGCGTTTTGGATCGCCGCCAGACTTCCATAACACGATGCTGATGAACTGCCGCGCGGGAACGAGAGTCGTTTTTTTCCCTTCGTTTTCGAAGTAACGAGCCCATAAAAAGAACCGCAGGCAAATTTTGCCACGATTATCCGAGGAATTTCCGGGCCGCGGACGAGACGCGTCGGCGGTTCACTCGGTTTACTCGGTACTCTATACCTCTGCGTTCCTCCCGACCAAGAATACACGTAACGGTATCGAGATTTTATGCGCGCGAGCCTCTCTCGTCCTCGCGATGCCGGTAACGACAGGATAAAGAAAGGAAGGGAAGCGAGAGACTAAAATAAGAACGATGACGCGAAGATTCAAGAACAGGGCAGTAAAGATGATTAATCTTTTGTCGAAGGACGCATTTGAAGATTCACGACAATAACAAAAACTGATAAAAATTACTCCAAATTCAAGCGCCAAATCTCTGGCAAATTCGAATCAATTAAAAAAATTAAAATATTCAGTTTAAAAAAATCCGAGAAATTCGTAAAATATATCGCATTGATTTTACAGATTTTATCGTAAAATTGCAAAAGGGTTATTAAAATTCCGGCGCGCAATTCTTTGACATTGAACGCACAGTTTATCGAGGAAAAATTCCAATATCGGTAAATTACTATATATATTTTTTTGCAATAAAAGGTCGATAATCGTATCTATTTCGAAATCTCATCTATCCTCGACAGTTGGCTCATTACCTACCGACAATCCCGTAAATTCTAACAGGCATTTCACGATAAACTGTATATACCTGTGCGCTTCCGGTGAATTTGGCAAGCTTCGCGCCTTCCGGCTATTGCCGCCGCTGCTTCCGCTGTTTCCCATTGTCCCGCTGCTTTCGAGTCGCTATTCTCTCTTTTTTCCCCCTCCTTTTATCTTATTCTTCTCTCTTATCATCCGTTTCTTCACGCGCCAACGATCTTTTTATTCTCGCGAAGGACACACTGCAGCTTTTTCCTTTTATTTCCACCACAGCAACAACTTTTTTCGCTTTCCTCGATAATTTCGTCTCCGAGTCACGACACTTTAGTAACACCTCAATATTTTATACATCCATCGCTTTATCTTCCTCGGTAAAACGAACCATTGACGATTTTTCCGTCGTTTCGTCTATCTCGAAATTATTTTGGTAAAAAAATAAAATACATCGAAGATAGCGCATCGAGTGACAGAGTTCGAGGTGTCCATGGCAACGAAACGAGGAACACGTGGACAAACGTGACGGTGGGCGGAAATAATCCCGTCAACCGTTCGAGCTTACGTTTGAACTTGACATTGAGCCCGAGCGAGTTCGAACTCGAGAACTCACGAAATTGCGTTCCAACGAAATTCGATAAATAGAAACCCCCAAAAAAGAATCTTGAAATCGATGCGATTGGAAAATTCGTATACGATTCTTATCTTCAAACCAGGCTAATTCATTCGAATAATTTGTTTAAAAATATATATATCACCCACTTGATTGATTATTTTATTATTCGCACAGAGTCGAGTGTTGAAACAAAAATTCGAATAATTTACGAACTTTCATCGCGGTAAAATGATTTTTACAAAAGAACTTATAAAAACAAAAAGATAACACATGAGTTAGCCGAAATCACGATGTCTGTGCACTAAGGTTTTACGGCGTGCGGCACGCGGTCCGCCTCATGGTGTGCGACCATGGTGTAGGCATCGTTGATGGCCCGTTTCAAACTGAGCTGGAGGCCCCGCGACCAAGAGAAGCCCCCGTGTTTCCCCATTCCCATTCCCATAGCACGTGGCTCTCTCGGCTCGTTCCCGACGTCTCCCCTCGTCGTCCCCGCATACCATCCGTCCCTTTCTCCCCCGCACGCTCGGCTCTATATTCCATCCCGCTCGAACACGCTCGCTGTATAAGCACCCGGTTCGCCGCAACCCTAGCCTATCCCTCTCCCCTTCCCTCTCCTTTATCTTCGTAGCTCCGTCCTCGTTTGTCCCACGGCGAAATATATCCACTGTATCGTTCTGCTCTCGCTTAGGCTCATGTCGAGTCATTTTATGTTCCAGTCTCGTCACTCACTCTCCCTCTCGCACCGCTATCTCGGTACATAGTATACAATATATATTTACAGGGTGTCCCGAAAGGGGCAAGTTATTCTTCAGTCAAATAAAAAAGAATTTAAGACTCTCTGATTTTTTAAAAATCTTCATTAAGCGATCTAATTTAATTATTTTATCAATTACTCGATTTTAGGCACGAAAAAAATTGAACCCAGTTGCGATAAAAGGGAATCGGGTGAACCAGAAATCGCGATAAGTTTTCTTATTTCAATTGTGAGCAAAGCGAATTCAAATTGAAGCCAATGCGCGCTCAAGGTCAGTCCCTTGCATTCGATTGAAGATAAAATCCTTAAGATCCTGAAGAAAATATAATTAATATTATCAGAAACTCCCGTTTGGACCGATTATCTTCGAATCGTTGGTACGCGTGAAATTTTGGGACACCCTGTATGCACAAAAGCCTGTTCATCGCGTTCTCCTCTGCCCCTCCATCTTTCTCCCTCCTCGCGTTATATTCTCGTTGTGCAGGGAGAGACAGGAGAACCCGTGGAGTAGCCGACGGCACACACAGCCTCCCTCGTCTCGTTTTTCCTCGGTCTCCGCCGGCCAACCGGATTACCGTCTTTCTCTCGGAACGAGCCAATGTCTGTCCGTTTAAACACCCCCGCTCGGGGAGCGGAATATACTGCGCGCAGTATACAACGTAAACCCCCGCAGACGCTGGATTTTTGAACCATTCTCATGCTAATGCCCGTACAGGCCCGGTCTCGTCGGCTTCGTGCCCGCAAAACCGGTGTTACCTCGATGTGTGCGAGAGGACCCCGCGCACCGCAACGACGAGCCTTCGGTGTATTGTAAAGCATTCGTACCGTTTGTTAACGCCCGAGTGTTGGTACAACCGGGATCCTCGGTAAATGACGATTTTCATCGGTTTCCCCGCGTTTCGTGTGTATATTCGTGCATACACGAAAATACTGGTATTGTAACGTGGGTGGTCGAGTTCTGGCTCCTCCACTTCACAACGAGTTCCCCCCGCGAGGCCGCATAATGAAGCATTGTTAATATGTTAATGCATCGTCTTCGTCGCCGATACCGCGGCTCCTTCTCGCCTTCTCGATTATCCTCGAAAGTTTTCTTACCCGAGACGGATAACTTCGTGGCTCGTTCAATGAATCTTCCTGCGGTACTCGGAGCAACGATGCCGTCGAGCATCTCTAATGCTCCTTCGCGAGTACTGAATTTATAATCGATATTTCGACTCTCGGGACGCTCGAATCGATTGCAATGAATGCGGAAGTGGCTTCATCGAGAAACGTAATTATTAATCGTGACGAGCGGAACGATCCGGCTCCCCTCATGAAGTGTTGCATGTTTCAGGGGAACGTTGCGGACTCGGGAGGGAATTCGTCGACGGTTTGCGACGTCTCGCGAATCTTTGATGTGGAAAATTTGGACGGTGATGGATCTAGAAAATGGGAAGGCTCGATGCAACAATTGTCTGAAACTTGTTTGGATGGACTTAAACTTGTTTCGATCGACTGGGAATGAGTTGGATCAACCGGAAATGGTTTGGATCGACTCGAGCTTGTTTGAATCGACTGGAAATGGGTTGGATCACCTGGAATTTGTTTGGTTCAACTGAAACATGTTTCCCGGCATCGATTGGAGTATTGAATTATCGACTGTGAATCGCTAGGAATAATTTTCCAAAGGCCCAGGTCGAACAAATGTTTAACTCAACTAGAACGCGTTTTTGTATGAGAAACTACCTTTTAACTACCAGCCTCAAGACCGAACTTCCCTCAGACACACGACGGTATGTACGAAGTTACGTTATCGGTAATTCATTGCAGTACGCAATGAATATCATAATTCACGAATATCCTGTCAGGTTATAGCAGTTTTGAACGACGTAAACGTCTAGAACTCCCATAAAGTCAAGAACCGTTTATAATTGAGACTCCCCAATCCACCGCCACTCTCCCCTGAGATTCGAACGAAAAATCACGAAATCTCGTAAACAGTAGACCGTGAACTCGGACTTGGAGAGTCGAAGCTTCGACCGCGCAATTAACCGTGCTCGCGCGGCGAAGTAATTAAAATATTTGAAGTTTCATGCACGATGCGCGCCGCGAGCGTGTACGAGCTTTCTGAAGAATGTGCGAACCGGCTAGAGCTATGCAGCGCGCTGTTATTTACCGCGCCACGTGAAACGCGCGCAACAACACGGTCGAACACGCTCGCGAGCGGGCGCGAACTCATAAATAGCTCGGCAAAAACCCCGCGGGTGAAGCAATACATCTACCCCGTGGACGAGGGAATAATATTCGGAAAGGGGGGGATACACAGGGGGCGCCTACAGGTAGTGGTACGAGCCCGATTATAACCAGCGCGATCCCCGGCGACGTATAGCTTGATTAACGGAGACGTTAATGAGCGCGCGCGCCGTCCGCGGCTCGGCTGTTCTGGCACTCTCCGTTAGTCTGGCTCGTTTTCCACGTCGGTATCGATTCCGGCCTACCGACACGCTACCAGACAGGAGCAAACGAGCGACAGACAGAAAGAGTGCGAACGACATGAGATACGGCGACAAAGTATCACTGACGATGGACTAACTCGTTACACCGATTTATACACATCCTGTTACGTAGACGAAACACTCGATAAAGCATGTCCGCTAATCGAAAACACCGAGATTCCATCGAAATTACGAAAAGTCAGCTACATGTGTTCAAGATTTATCGCTCACTCCACCAGCGACAGGTGACCCATAAATGATAATAAATTGACTATTTATTTCGTTACGTACGGCGTTTAAGTTGACTGTAATCAATCACTGAAGTATCCGACAAGTGATTATTCGATTTGGAACTAATGAACTACTGTTATCATAAATTCATTTACTTAATAATTAAGCAACCGTACGAATGTCTATATCATTATTAAAAACTCTTTATTAATAATGATATATCTCTTTGTTATTCATTTACCGCTTGACCGGTAATGTTCATAATAAATCGTATGACGCTTTATCGATCTGGATTTGTTAATGAGCGCGAACTTGAAGAAAGTTCAACGTCTTTTCATTATCCTCGAAATTTCATCAAACTGCGACGTATAACGAATTCCTTTCAAATTGTAGCCGGGAGAGAATTCGAAGTTCAAGTATTCATTTGGAACAGGGTTGCACGCCTTAAGATTGCTGCGGTTCTGATCCTATTGCCGGTCGCAAGAGGACGGTTTACTCCGAGTTTAAAGGAGCCCCCGGTCGAGCTCTCTCGAGTGCTCGCGACGGTTCCGTCCATTAAAACGTCGCTTAACATTTATGAGATCCACAACACACCGAGAAGCAGAGAGAGAGAAAGGAGCCAAGAGGTTCTTATGAATTTCATATGTTCCGGCAACGAGGTCGAAGGCTCGCCTTTGTGTCGACGAGTGGGTACTTGACAGGGTTGGATATTCGTAATAAAATTTGTCGAAGAATGCGCCAAGTACTCGTGTTTAATGTCGGTTCGAAGTTGGGAATTGATCGGTCAAATTAATAGCAATAATTTATTATACCAGACGGTTCCGTGAAAAGCAAAAAGATCTCAACGCACCGCCCGTTTCCATGGGAATGGACTGATCTCTGCCATAAATCCCTACCACCCCGTCGTTCAACCGACTGTCGATCGCGAAGGGTGCAACTGCAGTTGCAGGCAATACCATACCTACAGACGGCAAAGCAAGTCCTACAGATTACCGCAGTCGGTAATGCAGTTTTCTACCAATTACTATTTGGATCTGCATTTACAAGAAACTTATACAGCTAGGCAGTTGAGATTGCGGGGATTCGAAATGGAAGACGGCGAAAACTGTAGCCATCCCTGCAAGGTTTGACTGTCACGAATATCCGGCAACAGAGCCCTTTATTATCGACCGTTGCTGAGTGACCATCAAAGGATTCGATATTTCCGATAGAAAGTGAAATCTCGCTAGGTAACTCACCTCGGCATGTCTTGAAGCTGTTTCGCTCGTTGCTTGTGACGCGAGAGGGCGAACAGCAGAGCCAGCACTGGTCGCAGGGTAGATCCCGTTGACAATTCGCCAGGATTTACCGCCCCCACGTCTGCGCCGAGGACCCTCAGGGCTCCCACGCAGAGACTCACGTTTTCGACCTGCGGAAACACAAATGAACAATTCCGCGTTGAAAGCCGGCACGAAACAAGCATCGAATAACCCTTCTAATTCTATATATACCGTGTACAATACAAACGCCCGC
This sequence comes from Ischnus inquisitorius, assembly GCA_963924025.1. Taxonomy (NCBI): domain Eukaryota; kingdom Metazoa; phylum Arthropoda; class Insecta; order Hymenoptera; family Ichneumonidae; genus Ischnus; species Ischnus inquisitorius. The sequence continues at coordinate 6,928,750 of OZ001245.1, read as the reverse complement.
ACATACGAGAATGCGCATTGCGCGCGGGGAGAATCGATGAACAATTTTTCCGCAGCTGACTCTACGCCGCCGGCGTTAATTTCCCGCTCGAGTAACGAATGCCTCCGCTCTCTCGCTTCTCCGCGCTCGAGCTACGCGAGCTTTTTAACAAATTAAACGGCTCTTGCGCGCAGCGCGTGCATACTCGACGAGTATCACCGTTATTGCAGCGACCTTGAACACGAGGGAAGAACAAACAACCTAGGCGAGTAAAAATCGTAGTACGCAAGTCCAGACCATTTGACTGAGGTCTCGACGCGGACAATGATAAAAAATTGAACGACTGAATGGTGGAGTTGGATAATAAAAAAAAAGTGATTTAGCGCCCGTGTGGAATGAGAGAGGGCGAGAGTAGTCGTTAATAACGCGAAACGATGGGGTGAAAACCGTGCATAGGCAGACTGGAATTGACAACGAAGCGGAGTATGGCCCATCCCTTGGGATACGATGTATGACTTCCCTCTCCACTATCTGTCATCTCCATTCGACGGCTTTGCCGTGAATGTTGAAAGTTGTAGGTAGTTGGAATATAATACCTGCGCGATGATAATATTGGCGCGGAAGATGCTTCGGTTGAGGTGCACTTCGGATGGAGTGGATACAAGAGATCAGCGCTAATTCGTCTGGGAATTGACATGTTCGTTTTACCCCAACGCGGAGCCCGTTTAAACCAGACGAGGGGTCTCATTGCCCGTGCGGTAGATTCAGATAAAAATTCGAAGTATTCCCTAATTTACCTCTCCATTTTTATAGTCAGAACCGACACAAACGTTGATGCACAAACGATTTATGAAGCTTCTCGGTTGGTAAGTTATTTCATTTCGATTTTCTTGGAGCGAAAACCTGGTAAATTTTCTTCCAATTTGACCAGAACAAACTATTGTCAAACGTCGAGTAATATTGGCTGTTACGTGTAGAAACGTTTAACTCAATATAGAACAAATTGTAGTAGTTCTCAGCTCGACAGGCATTTTTGAAAGAATTGATGATGAAATATCGAAAAAGAAAGCGTCGTCTATGAGGACGAAATTAATTCCATCATCAATTAATTTCACCCTCGGCGACCGCGTGTTTTTCTACCCGTCAGGGTTAATGTCCAGTATGAGCTGATCGCATCAGGGAGTGACGAGTGGCAAGTGGAAAATTGATTTGCCGCACGGCAGGGGGATAGGAGAGCGCACCAGCGTCGCCTCGCTAATTATGGACCGTGCAAAGTCGAGACAGGCTTCCCCTTTATTTTCACCTCCGTGTTACACGCACACCACCGACTACCCGACGACGAGAAGAAGAGTGCGTCATCCCCCGAGGGGTTCATCGGTCTATCTACCTTCTACTCTCTGAACGTTCGAGGGTACATGCATCTACAGACTCGCTTTTAACCACATCTCGATATATACAAGTACCTCATTATAAGTGCTTGCTTACAAGGATCTATTCTCGACATACCCTAAACGAAGAACAGTAAGACATTCAACGCAATATCGACAACGTTTTTCGACGCACATTAAAGGATGTTCTCTAATCGAGACGTTCATCAAGTTCATTTTCGATCCCTTCAACAACTCGACGCTATCATCTTATTGTATTCGTTCCGCTAGATTGTTGCCTTGAATCGAATGATGATAGTGGACGGACTTTTGGTACCGAAAGCCGTGTGTAGGTACCGCCGTACAAGTAGGTACGACGTTGCTGGGTTCCGCGAAACGTGACCGGCGTGACCATGCTCTCGCTGTTAGACCGGCTAGTACGCGCACCCGCGGTGTCCCCGGTGCACCTTCTTTTGTTTCCATTGTTCTTGAAGCCTCCAGCGGTTTTCTCTCTGTTTCTCGGGTTCTTTCATTCGTCTCCGCCCTTCTCTTCCCGTAGTTCCATCTCACTCGCGAGAGACGCTTAGCCAGAAAACAAACCGCGCGTGTAACGCTGTACAACGGAGTGTTGAAGAGCGGACCCGCCACCGATGAGTCACCCAACAATACGAGTACGTAGGTGCAACGCAACCGAGTGATAGTGCTTTTCTCCTGTGTCGTAGCTTTGGATACGTACTACGTGGGCATCGAGCCACAGGGGGTTGAAGATAAAAGCGTGCGAAAGCTCTTCCCTATCCCGGCGGGTTCTCTTTCAATCGGAAGGGACGGATCTCCGCTGGCCAGCCGTGCAAACATATCGATGTGCCGATGACGAGACCTCTAGCAATCGACGATAACGCGCGAGAAATGTGAACAAAATTCAGGAGGCGGAGCAGCTTCGTCTGTCCCAAATGGCTTTCCCAACTGCTCGGCTTCACCTACTTAATGCTTATTGCCATGGATGAGCACTCGTAACTAGCATCAGCAGAATATGGTCTACGTTGGAAAGAGCCGCAGAAGAGTCGCAAAAGCCGAAAGGTAATCTATTCCAGATTGACTGATTGACCGAAGAACACCTTGGTCCTTTGATAGCAACTACTCCGCAGCCTTTTTATATCCACAATTAAAAGAGCCCGATTGTTCGGCTCAATCATTCCTATCGTTGATGGTAATGAATGCCCATCGCCAAATATAGAATGTTTTAAAGAGCCTGATGAACCCGATTGAATGCAATATTTGAGATACCGCAAGAAGGCAACGATACTCATCGGATGACATGACAGTACACTCCTATTCGAGCCTCTAACAAGACTTGACGATGACACGAGTCGTTGTTGCCCATTTAGGAAGTCGTTTGTCGCAACCCCTTTCAATTTCTTTTGTTACTTCACTCTCGCTCTTTCCCGTCGAGTTCTTTTTTAACTCCTTACCAATCGGCCGGTCGATACCGCGAAGAAGAAGAAATAAAAAGCTTGACGAATGGATCTTCGCGTCGATACTTGCATTCTCGAATCACCCTTATGGGAAGACAGCCGTAAAGCGTCTTGAGTTTCTTTCGACGCGTCCCTCTATACTGTGAATACGCCGGCAGCATAGAATATACGCTGGTTACGCAGGCCCCGCGTATAGACAGAAGACGGTGTACTCTTCCAGCTCTTCCACGATCGTCGTTCACCGGTTTCCTTATCCTGTTCGTCCCGGTCCCGGTCCTTCCCTCCTCTCAAGACTCCTGTTTGTTTCCAAGAGCCGTTTGCCTCGCTCGGGGCTTCATCGAGAGATAAGAATGTCGTGCACTCTCCCCTGAGAGTCGCAATCCTCTTCGTCGATCCGCTGCTATGCCGACGCACGAGCTGAAGCAGGCTAAAGCATCACAGCCGACGGCGGTGGAGGAGGAGGGAAATGGGGGTAGGAAAGCGAAACGTATATTCCCTCCCTTCTTCCGAGCCATCAGCGAAAGCGAATAAGATTCGGATCCCAAACCAACGAGCACTCAGCAACGACTGATTTAACAGACTGGAAAGCAGCTAGAAGCTTTTATAGAATCAAAGGCAAAGAAGCTATGTCTATATGCAGCAGCAACAATACCGTCTTACCCAGTCTATCATGAAATCGGATTAATATACCAAATGCTACAAAGCAGAGATCTCTGGATTTGCCGAACAAAGATGCTGCACAAGACGGGAGCGTTGTCGTATCTAATGGCGGATATGAATACAAATCGAATTGATATTGTCCAACATCGAATGCGAAAAAAACCATCGATTATCTTTATCTCCCATTTCAATATCTGCCACCCAGTGCCGAGTTGGTATTGATTCTTTCTTCAAGATTCTGCAAGACTCTCATTTGCCGCGTTGCGTCATCAAAGACACATCGTTTTCGATAAAATAATTTCGATTACATCAGTCGTTTAAGAGCCTCCTTCATTGCTCAACCCCCGCAGTCACTGGTATGCATCGTTTATAAAGGATCGGGTAATGAACGCTAGTCGGGATCCGGGGCACCGGCAACAGTGGCGGGTACAACCCAAGAGACATGTCCTCTTATGGTAGTGTCTTCGTCGCGGGACATGGTCGCCCGGACGATTCTCGAGCGCGGCACACCGAGTATCAGCGCAAAAACGAAGAAGAGGACGAGAGAAGAATAAGAAGAAGAGACGCCGATCCAACTAGGTGGACGTCGTACGTGTATCGGCTGCTTGAGAAGGTATGTGTGTGTGTATGTTGCAATGCCCGCACTTCACATAAAAGCATATTGAATCCTACAGAATAAGAAAGAGGGAAGCAAAGATCGACAATAAGATGGGATATAGATGTAGACTGAGTGAGAAAGGACTCTCCGAGCACCCATACCCACGAGACAATCACTGCGAAAACAATTCTCCAGATATAGTTATAGCTGCGTATCGAGACGGATTCTGAAGATTGCGTTACTGTAGATTGTTCACACGAAGGTTTATTCGATGTGATCAAGCCTCGCAAACATTAACGCACAATTGTCTTTATATAGAGAGGTTACAGAGGACCTCTCGACAGTGCATGCCTTCACATGAGTGTCTCAAATGGGATAGTTGAATGTGCGAGAGTGGCCGAGGCAGGATCGATTGCGCAAGAAGATGCGAAGAGGCAGAGGGATAGGAAGATCCTATCTGAGTTATAGATAGAGGTATAGCCCGAAAGTTGCGGCCTGGGTGAGAGGGAGCCGGACTCTCCCGACACTTAGGACGCCCGGCAGCGAACGAAGCTCCGAGGTTTCAGATCGGAGATTGGATGATGGAGAGGCTTCATCGGGTTACACGGGTCAATATGCGGTCACCGATCAACGAAATAACTTCGGCCATAGAAAATCTCCGGATGATAGCCGGCTGATTTGATTTAGATATTGACATCAATCAAGGATCTTCGGATGCCGACCGAGATTAAAAGGAATAACCCGCGAGAGCGCACACAACGGTACATCCTTGAAGAAGGACGAGACATCCTTGAACCTACGGACCTTGCTGGATCATCAATCAGGTCTTTCTTTTACGACTTTCGTATTGGCACGATTGCTGAAGGTAAACACGAGAGTTCGAACAATGGTGCCGGTTAAGCTCTCACAAATACAGAAACAATACAGAAACTGCGGTACAGCGCGCCGGATAATCTTATTACGTAACGCCGATATAGGCCCCCGGGCCAAGTTGAGCTCGTTCGAGGTCTCGCGCGCGATCACCGGATTCGTGATCCAGCCCGTACGATTTCCCGTTAGTTATCGCGCGGTCCAAACCGTACGAGCGAGATATGTAGGATCGGTATTACGTAGGTATTTCGCTATGGCATGCAGGCATACAATTGCCGTCGTCTATAATCGGGAGCTTGTTATGATTATTCAGAACATGTGCAACCTGCAAGACCTAACAAGTATGTAAGACCAATGGGTCGAACTCCCGATCGGTGAAATCTGATCAGGTTTCGAGTAATGTGACTTCTAAGCGGTCGGATTCTGCAAGACGCCGAATGTAAATGGTATGGCTATCCCAGGTATTGCCTTCTATTACCATTGGATAAATCGAAAATTTATTTCACTCGACGATAGGATCCTCTGTTTCGAGTAATTTCCATCGTCGTCCTTTTATCTCGGTCTCCGATCGTTTTTCACGTTCTTCGTATTAACTTGAGGATCTATCTCGCCCGTTTCGCCGCTACTTAATGGTGTCTTCGCGCATCGACCACACAACGTAACGAGCTGCTGTGTACGCGAACGACTGGACATAACACTAATGTACCACGCTGATGGAAATAAATGATTCGAGCAACATGCGCTCGGATTCTCCAGCCATTCGAGACAAAGTCTGGAGGCTTCGAAGGGCCTGTGAAATGGAATACTTCTCGGGAGTCTCGGAAAGTGTTATTTCTGATGATGCAACGGAAACGGACTCCTGCGAAATTGTGCGAATCGTATCAATACGGAAGGATTTGATGGCGAATTTCTAATAATGCATTCTTAAGAGTCACTTATTCGATTTCGTCTCAGCGCCACGGGCAAAACGATCTTATTCTTCCACTCTTTTCTTTGTTTCCTTTTCGTCTCGGTTTTCTTATTGTGAAAGAAAACTCGAAGTCTCGCTCGTAGACTGGTACGTTTAATGGTGTCCGCTCGGCGCAGCGTGCAGTCCGACAGCGGCGAGAGCAGTGGTACGGCGGATAACCATGCCCTCGCCCTTCCCATACTGTCTGCGCGAGCGGCGCCCGATGCAAAGGGGTGACAGAAATAAACGATCCTAATGAAGCGCTACTTATACTCGGTATCCCCTTTTCCGTCTAATATCGGTGCTCGTCTCTCTGGATTGCACCGAAAGTTAGCCAAGAAAGTGCGACGCCTTGAAACTGAGCCTTCTTTCCTTCTGCAACTCTCTTAATGCGCATAATTTTGTTACGGATGACGATTAAATCTTCGAGGTTCGTTAATAAAAACTTCCCCAAGGATGCGATTTCTCGGCTCGTTGTTCGCGGCAGCACCGCGAAACATCGCAGAGAATTTCTCATACCGCGCGACCCAGCCTATTCAAGTATCCACCTTTGACTAGCTAACCATTAGGTTCGCCTCCTTCGCCTTCCCTTTTGCCGCGCTCGCTCGATGGGTTCCCGCACATTCTCCCTTTCCCAGCGGCACAATTAGACGCGAATTAAAAAAATGACCGCTCAACGCTCGTGACTCAGCTCGAAATTGATAATAAAAACTGCACGTATCGACAAAAAAATCCTTTGCTGGCTGATAGTCGGTCCCGAGCGCAAACACTCTATAGACCCATAATTTTATTCGCGACGCTCAACCATTTGTATTAGTTCCCTCAAGGGAGAGCGAGAGCCCCGCATCGATGTAGGTACACGCTTCTACGTACTTCTTTACGACTAGACCCGAGAATATACAATTTTATGCGTCCGTGTATCGGTACAATCCGCGTGACAAAAAATGCCTACAAGTCTCTTTCTCTCCGGCTCTTCGTTCATTCGCTGCCCCATGTCTATGTATATTCCACAACCGCCACTTTATCTAGCTTCGGTGCCGTTTATACATGCGGAATTTTATGTGGTTGCCGCTATCTACCTGCCCCGAGAACTGGAGGACCCGACGGAATGGCGTAGACCGTGGTTACCGAGCAGTAGACAACGGGTACGAGGAGTCCTTTTTTCAAACTTTTTTTACGCGAGCTTGCGCGCTTAAATTCTTTCCACTTGTTCAACCCCTGGACAACCCCACGCAGTCGCCTGCCACAAGATACGGAATAAAATAAATGGAACGAAGACCACCGGGGTTATATTGGGCATTTAAAAAATGTATCATTTTTTTTTTTTTTTTTTTTTTTTTTCATTTCTATTGTCGTGGCTCGACATTTTTTTTCGCGGATATTGAGAGATGGTTTTGTCTACTCCTGGGGAAATAATGGGAGACCATGGGTCAATTCAATTTTTCAAACGAAGCTTAAAATGAAGCCGGGTCAACTGTGTCGAGTAGCCCCGGCCCCTCCCATCCAAGGGGTTGTCGCGCGTCGACCTTCGTCACGGAACAAAACACCCCCGCCGCTCCGTCGAGGGCCGCGTTACAGTATTTGCGGGAAAGAGGACTCGCGTTCGCGTGTAGCCAATGGAAGCGCAACGCGAAATTGCTCGGGATTAATTAATGTTATATACCCGTCGGTTTTTTTATGCGTGAACGAATATTGCATGCCGGGGGGCGCGAACGAATTTTTTTAAACCGGCGTGCATTCTCCACTTCATTAAAGCTTCTATCAATTAAATCCGCGACGACTGCGAATTTATATTAAATTTCTTTCGCGCGTTTGTTCCGACTTGCGAATGAATTCATTGTTATTTTCCGGACGCAATGGACGTTTTGTTTCATTGACAAAACGACGGAGTTCGCAGTCGACTACGCAAATAACTCGATGCGAAACTCAATAATTCTTTTTTTCCAAGAACCACGAACGTTTCTAAATTCACGACTTTCGCCGTCGTTTCTTTTGCTCCAACTTTTCCACGTAAAAATCTAGAGCTAGCCGGGTTTTTAGCGCCACAAGCAATAAAGGGAGGAGACACAATGTTATTTTTAGAGAGCTCGAGTCGCTCTCTCGACTCGGGAAGAGAGTGCCTCGTTGCCGTCGGTCAATTTACGGAAGATCATTGGATTTATTGCCGAGGAAACAGGAAACTAGCTTCGAGGTGGACGTAATTGACAAATATGTTTAATCTTAAAAACAGCGCAGTTTCAAGTAACGGCGATTGGTCGCAACTAACGAGATACGACTGTAACACGAAGATTTATATCGCATATTCAATTCACATTCTGCGTTTATCCGAAATAATTTTTTCTAGACACTGCGATTCTTTTTTATCCCTTTCACAAAATATTCAATTTACCGATTGCTCGACAGATTTTTCGTTCCATCCGTATCAAATATAGAACACGGCAGCGGTGTTGACGATGTATATACCCGAAGAGGAGAGTTAATGAGTCGGAATGAGCCGTAGGAAAAGCTATTTTCGGACGATCGACGAGACTGTAGAAAGGGTCGGCGCACAAAGGGCCGAAGGAAAGGTCATGAGTCGTCTAAGCTCTAAGCTCACATTCTAGTTGATAATTGATTTTGCGCTTCAGTGAGTACAGCTTCCTGTTAACCTTGAGAATCGAAGTCTAATTATAATTAATATTTTTTTACTGCAAACTACGTGTATCGAGAATCTTGAAAAAACTGTGAACAAATATTGAGAGGAAAACTTATGGTTGTCGAAAGAGTACTCTAATTTTTATTTTCAGTTGAAGAAAATCATCTTATTATCTTCTACAGATTTTCAGGTAGCAAAAAGACATCGACTATTAAAAGCTCATGTAAATGGGGTACGTATATCGACCCTGACGGTATCTATAAGTTATCCTACGTTCAAACTTTTTGAATGGGTAGCTTTCAGATACCATCCAGACCGATTTAAGTAACCCATTTAGATTACATTTTGGATAACTAATATTTCTGTGCTACCTGCGTCTCGAAGCAGACATTTTGAAAATTAACCCGAATTTTTAATAATAAAGAAGCGCTTTCTCAACACCCACCGTAATTGAGAATTAAAATGCGGCGTATTAAGGCTAAGTGCAATAACGTTGAACCGTGGAACGTGTGCCAGAGTTCATCGGAATCCGGAGTGAAAAGCGAGCGAGCTTTTTCTTCGATCTTCCTTCGCGATTGTGGGGGCCATGTGCAGTCGGGGGTTATATTCGAGTTCGACTGTATTATTACGAGAACGAATGCCGCGGGTGTACGGACGAGGTGCCAGTGGGTTATCCCTGTCTAAATATATATACATTGTGCCGTTCGAAAAAGCAGCGAAACATCGCGCGCGGAGAGGCTTAGCAGGCCGTCGAGCGCGAGCTTAGTCGAAACGAGAAACGCAACCCACCCAGTTACATCGGACACGGCAGGCTTTGCAAACTACATCGCGGTTGTAAGCGCAACGCGAGGACAATACAAGCCGTTCGCTTCTGAGTCTGGTTTTAACGCAATCGTGGCGTGACGATACGAGATCGCGAACAACCAGCAACAAGCGCCGTCCAGGAAAGCACAGAGAAAAAAAAAGGTTGTATCAACAAAAACGCGGCGCGATACCTTCAATGAAATATTAAATTCATAAGATTCCATATTTATTTTACCTAATAATTGTTGGCTCAAGTGGACATAAAAAAGATTACTTGTTGTACAATATAAATATTTCTTTGAACGTATTAACTCGAATTTCAAAGCGCATCAAGACTTGCTAGACTGTCTCTTCCGAATCGTTTTCCTCGACGATCCAACAGGTGTCGATGATACTCACGAGGGGTGAGTCTCGTAATACAGTTGTAAATATGAAAAAATTGGCAATGAAAAAGGTAAAAAAAAAAAAGAACCTCGACGGGAAAAGAACAATCCTGGCAATGCGCGTGAAAGGTTGCAATGAGCATAACCCAGCGAACGGTTTCGCGGAATGTAACGGTGGTCGCGTGTGGAAGTGTATATTCCCCAAGACATTCAGGTACCCCGATGATGCGCCCGATCCGTTTGCTTCTTAATCCGAAAAAAAAAAAAAAAAATACCCGGCCGAAGAAGCGCCGGAGATTGCAGGATGGAGTGAAGAAAAAAAGAAGGAAAAGAAACGACGACCGTAATTACCGCGCACCCGGCAGCGACGGGGACCCGGTCAGGCCCGCCGGGGCTTTCGCATCCCGAAACAGGTCCGCAACGAACACAACGGGCCCGCGGCGCGTGTTTGCCGATGCGACGGGTTTGTTATACTGTTATAGGCTGTTACGACATTGAGCACGCTTACGTATTTTCCGCCGTCTCTCGTTATTGCATTTTCGTGTTGCGCCGATTCCGCCCACTCGGATAACTCGTAAACAGCGTATAGTTACGGCCGAACGAGAGAAGAACTTGCACTTTTTACCGAAATCCGAACGTGTCGCGAAATAACGATTGGAGCGCGCGTTCGCATTTCCATCGTGACTGCCGCAAGGACGGCACAGCTGTTCCGATAGAGCGCTGGAAAATTTCACAGCGGCGCAGCGAGCAGCACGCGCCGCTTCCGGAGTATCTTCGATGCACTCGCGTTTCGTCGGACAGCCGCCGCATCCGATGTTGCCACTGATTTCCCCTGGCGCTTCCCCTTCGTTACATCGATCTATCTTTAATTCATGTACTCCCGCGACTCCGATATCGGCTTCTCAGAACTTCAACGACGAGATTGTATTTATCAACGGGAAAGCTTTTAGCGATTCATCCATCGCCTTTATCGGGGAATAACGAGCGACGAGTGAATTATTTATCGTCAATCGAAAGATTGGCCGCACGCGAATTTAGTCGGAATCGTCCGAAGGTCCGTCGTTTTTCGATCGTTCGATCGAGTAAGCGTAACGATGGCTTTGATCATTTTAGAAATTCCCTAGCCGTTCGAAAAGCAAAATAATTAATAGATTTAACGAATAATTTTGGAGCAAATTGAATGAAATTATTTTGAATAAATGTTACATTTGTTAGGATAGGGAAAGATTGTTACACTATTTTGAGTAATGAAAAATAAAATGATCACCGAAATTACCTTTTTTTAGGAAAGGCTGAAAAATAACGATTGCTTGCAGAGAAATAATTTTTGCAATTTATGGGACACGCGTCTCGCATGAAACGATTTTTTCTAATTTTTCCAATATTATTTTTGAGGAAAAAAATTATACGGAAGGCGTAAAATTCGCAACAGTTCGTGAAACATTCGCGAGAATGAAGAAATGAAGGCGTTCCTAATTGAGCGACGACGGAGCGTTATTTATACGGACGAGACAAGTTGTGGCGTATCGGGTATAACTAATTCGCATCCGATCGAGCTGCCGGTATGCCGTTCCATTAACGTTCGCTATACGGCGAGCACCGAAAGCCAATAAACTTCGTCTCAACGTCCTCGAGTGTAACTCGGCGAACGAGGCGATAACAGTTATCGCACAGTTTCTTTCGCAGGATCCGGGGCAAAGATTAATTAAGGACGAGGCTACCACATTTATTATCTCTCGCTTTCGTTCTGCTCAATTTTATTCTCTATAATTTGTTACTTTACAGCTAACAACCTAAACATATTAAAATAATTTTCTGCTGAACGTCCATTAAGAATTTATCGAATCACTGGGAAAAAAACGATCTTTCCTCGTACTTAAATTAAAACCTATAAGTGACCTCTAATTTTATTGCATTTATTGCCTGCATAACATGCATTTATTCATTTATTATTACCAGGAAAAAAAATAATGGTTTCATTCGAGATTTTTCCACGTTCTCTTCCCCCGACAATGAAAGATCGTACGCAAATGGCGCGTAATGAAAAATTCTGAAACGGCTTGGCCGGTAATGACAGGAATCGCGGCGTCGGAGTGTGAAGGAAACAAAATCGAAAGACCGGGGAAACTCTCGCGTGCGAATAGTGCCAAGGACCTCGGTTGTGTGTTATTCGCGTTGCGCAATAATTGTGCCCGACCGTGTGCCGATCTCGGGGGCAAACAGAGCCAGCCGGGCGTTGCGTCGTGCACGTTCCGCGCGTGGCTTTCGCGGTTTTTCCTTCTCCTTCTGCTTTGGACTCGCGGCAGCGAGCTAATGTTTATAATGTACGCTAGAAACCTCGACGCGCCGCGATACAGAGCAAGAGCAAGAACAACGGAAGACTGGCGCGTTATTTCACGGCGTCGCATAACTCTGAAATGAGCTGCTTTCATTCCGGGCGTTGGCACATTGTTCCACATTAAATCGAAACAATGAGTCGACGCTGATGTTTGCAAGGATTTCATTCAATGAGAGTTACGCAAGTTCATCGGCGTCGCGTGTCAGTGTCAGCGTTAACACAAAGTTATGAACATCCTATTTCATTACATGTTCATTCTTCGAATCGAGGAAATAATTATTTTCTGAAACTTACATAATGTTCAGAATTATGCTTTGTTGCTCGCTCATAAAAGAGTCGGAGCGAGAAAAGTCGTGAACGAGCCAACGTTTCAGGATTAAATTCAACGAACCCAACAAATTCCGGATAACCGAATGTTTTGAGATCCAAGAAGATCAATCACAAGAATTCTAACGGAATGTCGAAACTATCATTTTTGAAAATGAAAAAATGCAATATTCGTTCCGGATTGCGAACGGTTAGCCAAATCCCCTCGAAATTCACTCGAATCGTTTGTGAATACTTTTTTTTATCAGGGATTGAACATAGCCTGGATAAAGGCACTTATTGCACGTGTACCGAAGTTCCGTGTCGTTGAATCACGTGAGTACAAGGAACACGTGCAATTCGTTCTCGTGGCGAGTGGGAGAAGAGGGACGTACGTCTCGACACGCCAACTCGAAAGCCGCCAACACAAATGTTCCTATAGATGCGCGAACTAAAGAGCACATAATGCTCGGCTGTACAGCGAGGAGCAGAGAGAGAGAGAGAGAAAGTAACAGTACGTGAAGCACGTATAGAAGGCCCGATGAGACATCGCCCGCGGTGCATCACTCGCTGACTAATTGCGCCCGCTGACTCTGGCTGCACACGCTTAGCTATGCAATCCTCTGCATGTGTACCAACAGATAAGTGCTACTCACTCCACGGTTACTGACGCTCGTGCTCAATCCCATTCTTCTCACAGAGGGGCCCTCGCGATACATGAGAATTTTAAATACCGCGAAGAGGACATACATTAATTTTCACGTAACAGAAACCCCGTCGTGAATTATCCAACAATTTCAAGCCGCGTATAAAATTTTAAACGAAATTCTCAAACGACGAGACTTCTCTGAAATTCCTTCATTTATCTCGTACCCATGAAAATTCCATCCGTTCTGCTTTATCGGAGTCGAAATTGCTTGAACAATTTTTTTTTCTATTTAATTATTCGAATAATGTTTTTGTTCAGACACGTTTCTTGTCGTTAAAACAATCGCTCGCTTCGAGGGGTTTCGGGATCGTTTGCGGGAAAGGAAGAAGATTAATTGATTTCGCGACTTGTTTTTTTCTCGTCAGATTCGTCTTCGTCTTCATCACGATTGTTCGTCGTACGCGCATTACGCACCGCTCGCATAGCCGCGCCGAGTAGCGTGGAACGAGTCGTCGATTCTGTCGAACGTGACCGTTTTTCAAACACTCAGTCGAAGTGAGAGAGCCCGGGAACGTGAACTCCGCGACGATCCGCGTTCCTGGGATCTCCGGAGAGGTCCCGGAGCGCAGCGAAAGCCCTCGCACATCAGCGGAGCATGCACCGAGTGCGATAGAAATGCGAGCGGCACGACACGGCTTCGTTCGCCCCGGCTACCGGGCTTTTCGTCTGCACGCCGTGGATGCGCCCGGAATTCATTCGCGATGGACGAGACGTCGCTGCGCGTTAAGTGCGGCGAATTATACCGCAGACGTACGTACACCGAGGCTATCTCACGGACGGGAGTTGCTCACGTCGACATTAGGCGGCTTTACGAGAACGGACAGCGAGACATTTACAGGCCCACCCGCGAAAATTACTCCGTGAATCATTTAGAGATTTCGCAACCAGTTAAGAAGACATCGAACCGATAATTATTCATGACGATACAATAACTACTTGTCGCGACATCATTCAATCGAAAATAGATTCTCGACATTTTGCAAGGTTTTTAAAAACGTGGATATTCTTTTGGTATATCTTTTGAGATTTATCTGTAAATTACGGATTGAAGGAATTATATGTATGGATAAATTATGAAATAAGTAATCATCACATTCATTGTTATTTATTTTTATGATATTATAAGTATGAGATTTTCTCAAAACGTGCTGATTTCTTTCTATTCAATATTTTCGTTCTCGTTATCAGAAGTAATAAAAGAAGATTAACGACCGGTTCGATTATTCCGTCATTAAAAAAATTGTATCAATAGATTTTTTTTGAACAACCAAAAGTGTAGAAAAAAGACGATACTTTTATTTGATCGGAAAAAAAATGTGGCAGAAGTCATTAAAGCGCGTGAGGTCTCTCGTCGGCATATCATAACTAATAGCGATAACCGAGCCGCAAGTTTTGTTCGCACGGTCACCCGTTGGTCGGGGGAATAAAAAGCCGAAATGAAGAAGGCTATTAAACCGATCAGCGGCGAGTCAAAAGGAGTGCGCCATGTGCTGTGTTCAGATACGAATGAGAAGAAAAAAAGAAGCCAGCCGTCCGCACCGAGAACGCGTCGGAAGTGCGGGAATGCCGGCTAATCCGAGGTATAGAGTTTCGTATTAGACTTTCGAGACCGTCAAACGTTCGAACGAACGATCGCAGGGATTATGAAGTGCGACCGGGAAATCGCAACTCGATTCCCGACGACTTTGACCTCGAAATGGAAACGACGAGCACGGATCTCTGCCAACCGTGGACGAACATTTTTATTGATGTCGCGATCTTGAAACTTTGTATCGCGTTGCGAACCGATCGCTCTGCTCGGCACGTGCATTTGTTATTCAACAATCGTGTTAAATTGAAAAAAAAAAAATGATCGAAGAAATCTCTATAGTATTGAAACATTGAAATAGAATACCGAACGGAAAGTGCAGAGATAAAAACTCTGCTGACGAAGTTTCGAGACTTTGTTGAACGTACCACTCCGTATCGTCATTTCAAACAATGACGATTATCCTAACAAACCGACGGCACGCCTCGATTTTTTTTAATGCACACCAGACTCGTCTTAGGCATTAAAGCACTTTAAAACTTCGTTCTACGGCGTAACAATTAAGGATTTGTTCTCAAGAATTATCCATGCCAATTAAAAAAATTATTATCCTATTTATTGTTTAATTTTTTTTTCTCCTCAATACAGCTACGGCTTTGAGTGGCAAACTGCAACGCCCGTGTTACTAAAGGAGAAAAACACTTCGCCAAGCATGAACGACTCGAGTCGCTATTTTTAATACGAACGAGAGGCGTCTGTGGAATTATCGAGCTCGCCGACGCTCCGTCTCGTCGCTAGCCATCTCTCATAAGGTCATAAGCGCGCATACATAATAAACGATAAACGCACTACCGGGACAGAGAAACCCGTCGAAATCTTGGCGCCACTTACCGGAAGTCAAGGAATTCGCCGTGTCCCTGACTCCCTCGCTTCTACTTCGCGCGCGCCTCGAGTCGTGAATTTAAATGGAAAATTTAAATTTGTAATCCCTTCGCCAGCCGATTGCAAAGCGCTCGTTCGATCGCCGCGCTGATAATCGATGATAAACGCGATGCGCGCGCGATGATGCGAGAGCGCTTCATCTGCATGATTGAGAGGAACGATCAATGGGATTCGTAAGCGCGGCTCGCTTGACCCAATTCTCTCTTGTTGATCAATTTGCCCTCGATCCTGATTGCAAAGCCCGATTTTTATTCGTTTTTCACATTCAGGGCCGTTTTGTTCAGATTTTGGTTCAATTTTTCTAACATTGAATTTTTTTCAATGAATTTTATAAAACAGTCAGAGAAAAAAATGGTAGAGAATTTCTACTCTTAATTCGCATGTAGATCTTTGACTGGTATTTAATTTTGCAGAACTATAAAAAAATCAATGGACCTTAATCGATAGTTCTAATTCGATTCAATCGATGCTCGGTGATTGGCAGTAAATAAACAGTATCTGCAGTCAATGCTCGGCGCAGAAAGTCAATAGACAGAAATAGGCATTGTCGGCGCGCCACGAATTTCGTAATCCGTGCTCGCGTCCCCGTCCGTTGCCTCTGCTCCAATTCGAAATTCTTATGTTTATTTAAAAATTCCCAGCTCGAATGTCTCATCCCCTCGGGCAATGTGTTTACAGTAAATCCGAGCGAGAGGCATTTTCTACGAGCTCCGAAAGAAGCCGTCGGGAAGATACTCGGCGATCCTTCGTTTCTTCTTCTTTTTATTCTCTTTCGTTCATTACCAAACGAAGTCAGCGGGTCGAGACGAGAGGCGCATCGGTGACGATGGTCGCGCGATACTCGAGAGTGCAACTGGCAGGCGTCGGAGGGGTCGAAGGTCGAGCTGCACGCGCGATCTTCGTTTCTTCGCTCGCTCGCCTCGTTCTTAGCAACGGGTATTTTGCTCACGATGGAGAAGTGCGTTCGCATCGTTTTTTTTTCTCTCTTTCGACGACCATATGATAAAAAAAAGCGTTAAAAAAAAGGAACGTTTATAAGAAACCCCGTAAGCATAGTGACGTTTCTCTGACGAGCCTGGACCACTCTCTCGAACGACTTTTATGCCGCAGCGTCGCCAATTAATTCTCGGCGATGCTTCGCAGTCGACGGAATTTAAAATATCACTTTGTATCTTCGCGACAGTCTATTTATAGCTCGTATTCTTAAACGAAACATTCTTCCATTCGTATTCTTTTTCGGGTCGCTCGACCGCTCTAGTCAACGGCTATTGAGCACTAAATGAAAGCAGGTGTTGACTGTCCAAACATCTCGTTTCAAGCAAAAGTATCTATGTGTAATTTTTCGCATCCCCGAAATAACTAAACTTCGAAACAATGACTTTTAATTCATGTCGCTCCACTCCCACGAGACACGAGCTTCTCGGGCGGGGGCGGATCAAGAGTCAGCGCGGAGCAATGATCTTCCCGAGACAATATCCTCTTCCACCCTCGAAATTCCCACTCGGCGGGCCGCTCGGCGGTACATAAAATGCGCGCTCGACTCGCACGACGATTAATAGTCTCGTGTATCGTTTACGGCGTTGAGTATCTTTCACTGTTCTTTCGCATGTAATACCTTACCGCAAACGGCCTGACCCTCGGCAAGCCTCACCGACGACCTGCCCGCGCGCCGCTTCGTTCATTCTTCCATTTCTTTCGTAATATGGTATATTACTTTCTCACGTTTCCACCTTTGCTTCCGGGATTAACGCGCTGTCTTTAAGTCGTGGGAATATCGTTATTTTATGCTTGCATATGTGATTTTTTTTTCTCGTTTTTTCCAATAACACTTTTCGCTAGTCAACGCGGCAAAGCGATGCGTAACGGGCGCGCTCGCCGCATCGCGAGGCAAATTGAATTAATCGAGTGCGACTCTCCGCTTACCGCGGCGTGACGGCACCTGTTAACGCGCCCGGTATGTTTACACTGTAGCCATGCGCTCGCACTTCACGATTGGAAGAGAAAAATCACGTGTAACATAAATTTCTTTTGATTCACACCGTTCGCAAATTCGATCACGACTTAACTACAAAAAAAAAAAACGAAAACACCACTGTGTAAAATTGATTAACGACCGACAAGAAAATTCACGATTGCGCAATCCGTTTGCGATAATAGCTTCCAATGCAACAAATTGAATTTCATTATTCTCCGAGCAATTAACTTAACAATCGCTGTTTACGCAACGTCCGCGGCAACGCGAGAACAATCGCATCGATTTCGTCTCGCCAAACGCTCGAGCGCGGGGTGAAGAAAAAAACGTTTGTTGTATTTCATTCCAGATCGACAAAATTTACGAGTCGGTTGAAGTTGAATTTCCAGAATATATTGTTAAATAAATGTCGAAATTTAAAAAATCATTAACAATAATTTATATTATTATTTGTGATAATTGTGTTTTATGGAAAAATTGTTTGAGTGATTAATTCCGCAGTGCACATTAATGAAGGATTTTTTTGTCACCACCGTGAGGTAATTTACCTGTTACGATTATTGATTTCACGTGACATCGATTAGCGTCAACAACGTTGGGTCGGTATCGCGACGCGGTAAAATCGCGGCGAGGTATCGGCAGCATCCGCGCTACCGGACCACTCACGAGACACTAAACCGATGAGGATAGGGAACGAGAGAGATCTGAGGTAGGCCGGTAGCAGAGAGAGGTGAGCGAGGACTCGAGCAATTGGCCGAACGCGAAGGAGGAGAACCGTCGAGCGTTACAGACACAACAGCGCGCAACGTTGCCCGCACACAGGCGAGCGTTTGTTTTCGTGTGCGCGCGGTTTGCGCGAAAAGAGAAGCGAGAAAGAAGCAAAAGGATGGAGAAAGACGGAAAGCGACTACCCGCAGGCCGCAGGTAGTCGGAGTCCAAGGATATTGTACCGTAGCTAATAAGCCGCGAGTGTGCGCGTGTCGGTGCGCGAATGCGTGCGGTGACGGAGCGCAGTGTCACGCACTCGAGGAAAGGACGGCGCGATGCGCCACGAGGAGAGTGCATCGAGCACGAGGAAGTCCCTGCCGAGTTCCGCCAAGCTCGTGTCTCGCTTACAACCTCGAGGGGAAGGGATAACCCTCGAGAGAGAGGGACAGGGGAACGCATCGCTGAAACTGTTACGCCACTGACCGGGCCGACTGGAGGATCCACGTGGTTGCGTGCCGCCCGCTGAGAGGCGACGAATTAACGAACTCATCGTCGACTCTCAGGTGGGCCGCGATTAGTTTCGAAAAAAAAAACAAATTCAGACGTCGACTTCTCGGACATGAATACAAACTGGATTTTTCTACGCCAGGGATTTTTTTCAGTGAATATGAAAGTAGATCAAATTTGAACGATGTCAATTTTTGGCAAACAGGATATCGAATTTTACCGGCCGCATATGCATTAAATTTGGATCAGATGAGTTCAAGAATGCCGAAACGACCGTGGAAAAAATAAGAAACCCCACGGAAAAAAATGAATAATAGATTACTTTTAAATTCCATTGTCAATTTCGACCAAATTTAGGACCGAACAATGTCCATTAGCGTGCACAGACGCACCGGACATATTTTCCGAGTGATTAACATCTTTTTTCTTTTACAATTACGTATAGATCGGGCTCGCAGAGATTCTATAAAAAATCGGGAGCAACAGGAGAGCAGAGAAAGAGCGCTCGAGACTGTAAGAGAGAAACGCGATCGTTCTCTGCCCAACATAGACCGGCTACTGTGGTAGAACAGTATACTTTAGTGCGGTAGTATGATGTTTACTTGAGTGTGCACCGTATGCGATAGCCGAGTTCGCCTCCCATGAGAGAAAAGCTTAACCACAGTAATTAACCGCTGGATTAACCACGGTAATAAATAGCCTCGCGATCGATCGATCGACATCGTCCTCGGCTACCGTCTACCAACCGCGAAAGGACGATAAAGTCTTCTCAGCGCCAGGAAAGACGAACCAAACAAAAAAAAAATATAAGGAAAAAAGAAGACAAAAGGAAAAAACGAAAAGTGCAACGCTTGGCACAGTCCGCAAGATTCGCGCCCCCTCGGAGGTCAGGAGAAAGATCGTGGAAAAGAACGCCCCTAGGCAAATTCCTAGCTCTTCCAGCTTCCTCCTCATCCTCTTCGTCGTCATCCTCTTTGTTTTTCCTCATGTCGTTAGTGTCCGAGAGAGCTCGGAGCACAAATTGCCACGTGCGGATTCGTAACGGATCTGACAAATTTACGGGACACGCTATGAGCATCAACGAAGCCAATGCGGTAGCCGAGGAGAGATGATTGATCGATCCTATCATTAATATTACCATGGTTCAATAATGATTTATCTTACGATCGATTGAGACGCAACAGCCTTTCCTTCGACTCTCTAATTTTCCGTGAAGAATATACAGAGCGATGTGGAAAAAGCGCCGAAAAAAAGCTGTAAGGTCGTGCTCGAGGTTAAGTGGTTAGGAATATCTCCTTTAATTTTTTCTCTAAATGGCCTCAAGATCGTTTCCCTACTTGCTTTATTCTAACAGGAATAATAATCATTATTCTCATTCAGACGGATTCTTTTTTTGCGAGAGACAGAATACATTTGTGTTCCGATAAATACAATGGCAGAGAAGAGTTTGGTTCGAACAGCCTCAATAAAATTGTCAAAATATTTCGATCGTTTCTTTCAGTTGGGATGAAAATGGAGAGGAAAATAGATGCTGAAGAATGTCTATAAGGGATTTGGAGCACGGAGGAACGACAGAATGGCTCGGGAAGTCTCACGTATGTGTCAGGTCGGGGCCGCGGGTCACGCCCCCGTCTTCTTTCATCCCTCGTTGTGGCCTGCTTCACCCCGGACGGTAAATATTCCGTCCGTTCGCTGGGCTCTGGTAGCGAAAAGAGGAAGAGAAGAAAGCGAACGAGCGAAAGAAGAGACCACCTGTGGTACGCGCGTCGTGCGCGCTCGGCGAGGAACGAAAGAACGGCGAGGTTTAACCCTCCTCTCGAGTTCTTGAACTCGCGACGCTCGTACAGAAGGGGCAAACAACGATGCACGCGACCTAGCGCACGGTTCTCGCCGATGATTGGAAAATACACAGGCTCGTTTGACCGTCGATAAACGGACGCTTTCAACGGCAATAAAATGAACCAGCAAACGAGTCGATGTTTAACAAGCCATCGTACAGGTCAGCTCGCTCCTTTCATATACAGAATGATTATTTTTTCATAATTGAATATCAATAATTCAATATTTATCCAATTATTATTATTTTTTATCAATTATATTGAACAGAAATTCGATATAAAAAATGTAAAAAATTAATTAGGTTTTCCCTAATTTTCGGTAAAGAGTTATCATTATTTGTTTTCTAAAATTAAATTTCTTCGCATGAAATTTGGACTTCGTTCGCGCAGCAAAATATTGTAGTATATACGCGAGAAATTTCCTCGGTTATTAATTATGGCGTTATTCGTGAGACAATCGTCTCGTGCTTCACGGAACTGCTCGGGTGTCTATAGTGCGACGAAGCGGCTGGTAAATATATTACCAACGCGTCACATTGGCCGCGGAAGACAAAACTTATTTATAATCATCGCGCGCTATTTATTTATAAATTATCGTGGCGAGTCGTTAAGTCGACGCAGCCGTGGCCCAGTGACTGTCCGAAAAGAGAGAAAGCAAAAAATACAAAAATGCAAGGCGCACGTCAAAGCAGTGAAAATAGAGAAAGTGAGTCATCGAGGATAAGAGTGGACGTTTCGCGAAATAGAAATAGAATTTTCGTGTGTATAAGCTCGAGATAGCTCCCTTGCGCACACCCCCCTTGCGCGCGTGCGAACTTTCGCGAGAGTCTGTCCGCGTTCTTCCGGCTGCGAACTCGAATCTCGCGCGTCCTCGCCCGGGTCCCTTCGGGCCGCGCCGAGCCATTTACCTCGTAAATTAATCCTCACTTAATCTCCGCGCTCGCCGAAATGTCGAACAAAGTAAGAGAATTATGCGCGCGAACGGAATCTAGGAATTCGCGACGAACGGAGTTGAGAGATTCCGCGATATGAGTCTCGTTTTGTTTTCACCCTCGACCTGGCTCCGGAGCGTTTTAGGACCTACTCGCGAGCGGGAAATTTATGAAGAACATCTCTTTTAACAGAGATTCGATTTTGGATTTCACACAATTAAATTTATATTTAATGCGCAAGAAGAAAATTGACCGGGAGATTGAAATATGAACGATTTCGAACTGAAGAAAAAAATTGACTTATTTATACAACGAGCAATTCGGGTGGAAGAAAAAAAGAAAAACCGGAACACGTCTGGAGTTCAACATTGTGCTGGGCTTATGCAAATCCGTCGCTGCGCGAGCCTACGCGCGGGCCAGCGGGTGAGTTTCTCCTTATGCCTTATTCCAATGTACGAAGTACGAACTACAAACTCGTCGAACGGATATGACGCGGCTCGTTTCCCGGAGATGCATCACGAATCCACAAAGGGCTTGTTCTTGCCGCCCTCCATTTCTCGTTTATCTCGATGTCTGTCTCAACTCCCGCCTCTCGGAGATCATTATCGACTTACTATAGTTTCGACATGGGGATACTCTTTTCTTTTTTTTACCATTGTGACGAATCAAACCTCGCTCGAGGGACCGGCCACTTTCGGTCCCTTTAATGTCTCATGTATGTACATTATTTATTATCCCTTCGGAACATCGAACGGTGAAAAATCCATGAATAAAAATCTGTTGTCAGAAACACTTACGGGGAATCAAATTCTGTTCAAAGATTTTCGAGGAAATCTATCTTACAGATTGACAAACAAGTTGGATTTATCGAAAAATATTGAAAAACTAAATTTCATTTTATTAGTGTCGGCTTTCATATCGCCAGGTGAATCCTCTAAATAATTCTTCCTCGGGTTTTTTATGGTTCGCAGTTTGTCTCATAAATTATGCATTCGAGAAGTGTGAAACTATTTCCAGCTACGAATGAATTTTTTTCTCACACATCCCCGGGTTTAATAGACGCATTCGTCTAATGGGCCAAACTTGATGTATTTTTGGTAACGTTCGTCAGTAAAACCTTCGCGTCCCTTCGTCGTAGTTCGAGTGCTTATAGGCGAGAAGGGACGCTTGATCTATGCCTCGCGGAGCAACTGCGCAGCTGTGCTAGGTAATGTCCTGGTATTAACTGCTCGAGACTCCGAGCACGCACGCGAACTGCCGGTCCATTGCAGTCTTGTCTCGTTTAAAGGGACTCGTATTTTTATTTAAAGTCGCGGCAATCTTAATTTTTTTTATCGCTCCATTCGAAACTTCGCGCTCCAAAAATCTATTTCATATTAACGAATCGTAAGATCGTAACCACTCACCATTTGTTGAGCGCTCTTCGGCTTCCGATTAACGTCGATCACCTTCTGATTGGCTGCAATGAAAAAAGAAAAACGGACATTAGCGCTGTTAAAAACAATTTTTCTTTCCGCCGAATTACGTATTATCATTACTCGAAAATAGAATTTATAAACAAAACTCCGTTGATGGAAATAAAAAAATTCCCATCGTAACATTTTTTTTCTATTAGAATTTTCCGCGTTTTTAGAAGACTTCCGGTGTCGCCATGTCACCGAGGAAACAGGGAAAATAATGAGAAACTTCATTTCCGGTTTGTTTTTGTGGGCATTTTTGTTTGTCGGTCCGTGGATTCAGATCTACCTGTCCGTCGGTCTTTGTATGAAATTTAATGAATCCTCTTAACCCATCGTCGAGAGGCCGTAAAATAAACGGATCTTGGCCTGGGGTACGGCATATGGTGTGCAAGTAGGAGCGCGTGCCGACGCATCGGCACGTGACCCGTGTCAAAGCGTGATGCACGTGTGAACGCCAAAACTATTCCGTCGAGTCCCACACACCGTCGAACACCGTCCTCTCCGTTGGTATCCTCGCGCATTTCCGTCTATCCGTCTTTTTCTAACTCACCGCTACGGCCGCTATTAGTTGACTAACTGTCCAAAACCATAAGTGTATTGACTGTTAGTTCCCGCTACGCGCACATAGCGCACTATCCTTTGTAGCCGAAACGACGCTTCGTAACTTCAAACTTCCGTCCAGGCCCGAGTTTGAAATACTCGTGTGCATTCGATGTTAAAAACAAAAATTTTCCAAAGTGCAATTTTTTTTTAAACGTCGCCAATTTTGAAGAAAAGATGTTTTATTCATTTGTAAGCGCTAAATAAAACTATTTATAATTCATATGTTCAACCTGCACTTTAAAGAAAAACTAGTATTGATCTCTCAATGTGTGAAAAAATTTCAACCGGTCAGCTGATGGAAAATCACGTAAAAAAAAAATTCACCAACCCAAACTCGAATGACTAATTTCGCAAAAAAATTTCGATAGAAACGAAAATATATTTAAAAAAAATGAAAATTCCGAAATAACAATTGCGCTTAGCTTTGAGTATAAGGTCAACCTCGTTGATAGCCCCCGGTGGCGATTACAGCGCGCTTAAACCTCGCGAGCCGGCAACTGCACCTGCTGCGCGCAAGTGCAAGAATTTTGCGGTAGCGAGTTAGACGGGCGCGTTTATTGTCAGTCGAGAATGCGAGGAAGGTCGTAAATGATAGGGACGTGTATCGACACAGTAGGAACGGAGAGAAAGGAGATGTACGCGGAGAAACGTGTAGTACAAAGCAATAATATACTCACTGACGGCTTCGACGAGATCGGCGAGAAGAACGCCGTCGCAGAGGTCCGCTTGGAGGTCGGTGACTCTCCTCTTGCAGCCGCCCCGCTCCAGGTAATGATTCGCCCAGTCTGTGTAGATCTGCAATGTAAAATTGATTCGTAATCAATTCATTCGTAAAATATCAAAAATTTCGATGAAATAGTTTGGCGAGCAATTTCATCATCGGAAAAATAAAAACGATCCATTCGACGATCAAATTTGGATTCTCGTATGAATTTATTTGGAGAGGGTAAAAATCGATGATATTAAATCGATAGACGATCATTTTCTTTGTCGACGCTTCGGGGCATCGCGCATTTCTCTCGTTTCGTCTAAGCCTATCGATATTCGTATCGATTATGCCTCGCATATTACACGAGCGTCGTGCGCGATATAATAATAAACGCAGCTCGAGCTTTGTGATTATTGCGGGTTTTTACAAGCAAGACAGTCGGCTCTCGCGGCAGTATTGGCATTTGGCGGACGCGCACTGACTCTCAACGTTCGAGAGGCGAACTCAGTGACTCGATCGACTGTAACATTCGCACGAGATACGTTATCATCATCTTAGTCGGCTGGTAATGGAAATTGGCCGGGAGCAGAAGTAATGTTCACTACTGTACGAAACGAACGGCCAGTGCATCTCTCGCTCAGGAAATAACTGGCAAAAGGCCATAAAGTTAACGGTGCAAAGTGAGGGAGACCCCGGAGAGAAGGGATGAGGATCGACTGCGGGCGCGCTGGAGATCGATGAAGGAAGGCCAGTGTGTGAAAAGGACCAGGGATGTTGATACAGCCTTGCAATTAATTGGCACAATAATCCCGAGTACCGGACGGCAATCATTTCGTTATAACTCAATGAAACTCCCCTTTTTTTCTGGCAATAATATTTTTTTCAAAATTCGGGTTTTTGGGCACATTATTCTTATAAGTTTGTTTTTCATATCAAAGAGACAATTATTTTATGCGAAACTAATAAAAAACGGATCAAAAAAATTTCCACAGTGGCAAAAAATGCATGACATCAGTTTTAGGAAATTTCATTATTAATAAGAAATTTACGAAACTCGAAAAGAAAATATTTTGGATTGATCCTTTAATATTTGGCACAAAGACGAAAAAAATAATTCGACTCTTTGGCTGGTATCAGTAGAGGGCCAAGGAAGGTGATTAAAATTAGTTAATTTTATCATACCGGAAGCTCTCGACGAGCATTTACGGGCGTACCGTAAAATCCATTCGCCGGGCGCATTCGAGAATGTACACGAAGCGCGCGCTCTCCCGCGCGATCGAAAGAAGAAAAAAAACACGACGAGAAGAACTCGAGTGTGGGATTATAGCTATAATGCCGTGAAAGAATGTTCGATATAGGAACTCGCACTTCCGCGAGATATGCTGCGGACGGCGACTACAGACATCGCTATACTTTCTCCGTATCGAATTTTCTCGGAACTACACTCTTTCTCCTCACAATTATTGTTACGTTTCCAACAACGTCCTTTGTTCATAAGCTCCCTACACCGATATATATTTATCGAAAAAACCGCTGTTAAACATCAGTTTCGACCTTTTGTTGGCGTGCTCGAAGAATTTTTCTCGAAATAAAAAAACAATTTTTTTTATCCTTCCGTTCAAGTGTTTCAGAGAACCTCACCTTGACCGCGCGCTCAACTGAGCCTAGAAAATTCGATTATCTTTCGTCGTAAATTCAGCGCATCGAACATTTAAAGATCCGCAGATCTGTTCGCATACTCGAATTCATAGACCTCTCGACGATGCAATAAACTTCTCGAATCCTTTGATCTCTCGACGACGCGATAGAAACGCTGTGCTAGATACTTTGGGTTTTTTTTTTCAGCTGAACCATGGAGCGGACAGAAGTCTGCGTCTAGTGTCAATTCGACACGGGGACCTTTTATCCCAGCGGACAGTGAGGTAACTGAGTTCTGCAATCGGATCACAGAGCTGTTATTGTTTACGCCATTCCCTGTCTTCGCTCGCGTATACTCGCGGCATTCACCATTAGTCGTGGCACTTCGCGTAGCGTCGTACTCTTGTACCTCACCATTAGTCTTGCTTTCGGTCCTCTCCACAGTCGCCATTAGGCGTGGGCCTCTCTGTGGCTATTATAGAACGACTCTGGGATTCTTGTGCACTAATACGCGCGAATTTCTCCCCCGTGACTACACTTTCGGATATGGCTTTTAGCCTATTAGCTTCGGGTGTTTCGCTGAGGTATTAGTTAATGAAAATAGATCACAATGGATATTTTCGAAATCATGATTTAACACAAAATACGTTTACCTGGCGATTCTAAATTCGTGTCAAATTCGCAATTTTTATTCTCAAAAACTAAATGATATAACTTTTCGAAAGACGTTTGAAACGCAGCAAGTATGAACGCTCGACGAATAACTTTTTAAAAAATGTTGATCGACAATTTTCTTTTTTTTTAAGTCGACTAAACGGAGGCTGTTGCCTGAAAATTGTGTTGAAATTGAATTTACTTTCTCATATTAATCCTTTATATTCGAAATCAAGTTCAAATTTCAGTTCGCGCCCGCGATTATAAATCTCTCGTCCCTAAAGCTCAAAACGCAAAGTCGAGAGCCCGAGTTGTTGACAATTCGGTGCGCGTAGCCGCTCAACGCTCCGCAAAACGACGGCTTCTTGTTTTTTCTCATAAAATAGAAGATTACGAGAGTAGAATGCCGGTTGCAAAAATAAAGCTCAAAGAGGCAAAGAAAGGCTAAAGGGTGACATTAGTCAGCGGAGAGTACGAATCCGAGCTTACGGTGCACATCGTACGCACGTCCCGCTTGCAAACAGTTCGCGCGTGTATTAGTGGGTACACTTATTCCTGGCTGAGAGTGACGCTCGCTCATGCACTTATGCGCCGCCTGTGTAGGCCCTCTCGTCCTGCGTACCGACACTCGGTCGTATTTGCGGCTACGCGAGCACCGAGAGCGAGCGAAACAAACCGTTCGGCCCGATGCTCGGTGAGCGCGCGTAAGTTTCGCGCGCCTCGTCTCGTGCCACCGCAAACGACGAAGAGAGGATTCTCCCTTCGCGAACGAACGGGGAAGAGACAAACGAGAGGGAAACGCACAGATAGAAAAGCCCGCCGAGGCAACGAGACGATGCGACTATTTTTGTGCCTCGGCAAAGAGAGAAATGAGATAATTTCCTTCATAATTTCGGGTCACCGGCGCGGCGTTATCCGATTTTATTCCTTTGCGATTAGCGTTATTCCGAATGAAATTTCGCGAATAGAATAAATCTCGTGTTCGTTGTACCTGAACGGTGTTTCTCGTCGAGTCCGCTTTGATATCGTCGCTCGAGGTGCGCAACGATCGAGGCGCTCGGATGCAGGCCATGACGAGACTTTCGTTCGATCTCTCGGCTGCGAGGATTCGCGTGGATCGACGGACAGCTTCGGGTTCGCGAGATACATGCGTGAAACACTTGAAATATCTTTTCGGTACGATCAGTTTCGCGGGAACTTTTCTTCTCCGACACTCTCGACTAGAATCGGATCTCGTTTATTTCCTGCGAATCGGTCAAAGCATTTTCTATCTATGGAGAAAAGTGACGATCGCCACAATTACAACGTTCTTTCGGAAGCGCGTGAAAAACAAAATAAACAAACAATGAATCACGACGAGTTTAGATAGAATCTAGACCGCGGATCGACTGGCGTTTGGATCGCGAATCGACGCTGATGAATCACCATCCCGATGACGATTATTCGTCGAATATGAGAAAGTGCGATTCACTTGTCGTCACTTCGATAATTCACCGATTTAATTACGTGATAAATTAATTTTTTATAATCCTCGTGAGCACTCTGCGGCACTCGCTGTTGGAAGCGTTGTTTATTCATCCATTCGAGTTCGCGCCGACGTGGCAATGAAAACGATAAAAAAAATTAATCGAGTCACAACACAACGAGGCACCGTGTCGTCCCGAGGAACAGCTCGGATTCGTTCGGCGAGCTTGGACGTATAATACGAAACATAATATTGTAACAGAGACGTTGGAACAATTGTCACACACTGGCGAAGATCAACCAAATTATTCCGTTTATTCACTTTATATTAAATACGCACGACGACAGTCGTATAGTCGTCGCGCATTTGTCGTTTATACTTAACACGAACCCAAGGAACGATTTACGGGGCTCCTCTCGACGACACTAGTCGAACCTGCGACAGCGGGCGTCGACAGAAAAAAATTTGACAATTCAATTCCCACGATTTAACAAATTTTTCGCCGTACTTGAAACAATTCGAAATCGCGGGTGTATCGAAGACACAACTTATTTTCGAAATTTACTATTCGAGCATGCGCTTCGGCTCTTGAAAGAAATCCCACAAGGAAAAGAAGATGTTTGAAAAATCGTTCATAACTATTTATAAAATGTTTATGTGGTAAAGTCCGCGAAGGCAAAAATCTTTGTTTCCTTTGGCCGATTCAACGACGAGAGAATTATGATTTTTTTCTTGTACGAACGATTGGCTCGCGGTATCACGGTGGGGATTTTTCGACTATCGTCCAGTCGACGATGCCCGAGCTCGGTGAGATGCATCGCGCGAGTGCGCGAGGCCCGGTGGATGGACGAGCGCGCGAAGATCGGGAAAGCACTAGGAATTGCACGAGGCGGGGGTAGATAGTCGGGCGTCGCGTGCCAAGACGTTTGTCGGCGGTCTTTTCGTTCTATAGATATAGTACACGCGGGCGCGGGCACGAACACGAGCACAGAACACACACGTCGCGATACGGAACGAATTTGAAAAGCGTCCCGACGCCTCGACGCACCGGACGTAACTGAATCCGCGGTCGTGGTTCGTCGTCGTCTTCGTACCCAGTCGCGCTGCTACTTCGGCTGCTTCTACGTGTACGCATACGTAGGTACAGATACATCGTATATATACTCACTCGTCGCACTCCAACGGCAGAAGGCTCGTCGGCAACTTTATGTTGTGTATACTACACGCATATACGTATATATCTGTATGGGCGCGTGCTCGCCATGCCGACGGTGACGGTTCGGGACCACGCGGCCTGCGATACTTCGACTGCTTAGATACGAAACGCGCTTGGCATCAACTTTACTGGGATTTCATGCGAGCGACACACGCCAAACTCGGGGAATCCCAAAATGTTACGCTCCGTCGTTACAATGTAACACCAACTTTTCCGATGACACGAGAGTTCCAAGTTTCTGCTATTTGAAAAAAAAATTTGCACCAGGTCGC
The DNA here is from genome assembly GCA_963924025.1 of Ischnus inquisitorius. NCBI lineage: Eukaryota > Metazoa > Arthropoda > Insecta > Hymenoptera > Ichneumonidae > Ischnus > Ischnus inquisitorius. The sequence continues at coordinate 6,899,236 of OZ001245.1, read as the reverse complement.
GAATTTTGAAAATTCGAGTAAAAAACGTTTGCGGCAAAAATCATTCTCAACATGAATAAACCTCATATAATTAAGAAAATAATTATCATAATAAATATAATAATAATATGCAAAGTAATTTGACTTGTAGACAGCGTATTCATGGAAATAAAGCACTAATGCGGCGATGGCACCGAGGCCGAAGGCGCAGCCTGACAAGTCTTATCGCGATGTCGAAGTGACGGAAAACTGGCTCGCAACAATTTTCCGATATGACACAATTCGCGCATCGAGAAATTCTTCGCGCAAGGCTCAGAGAGATCCCGAGCTTGTCTCTCTTTAGCTCCGTTGTAGAAGTTTGGCGAACTTTAGTTCCGAAGTTGGGAAGCGCGCTTTTAGAGCCTTTTCGCCACGCGGCCCGAGGCTCGAGACGATAAATCGATGTTAAAGAATCGCCAAAGACTAATTTTCCTCGTACATATATAGATTTGTATACATCTATACGTGCGCCTGATTCTGTCGTTACGTTGCGTCGTCAAGAAAGCGTTGATAATAAAGAAGAAAAGTTACGAGTCAGGAACGGTTAAACGAGCTCAGCATCTTTCGAGACGCGATATGTATCGAAGCTTGAGGAGAAAATAAAACGGCGTCCCGTCAGAGAATAAATGAATAATAGATAAATAAATAACGTATAACAACGAGGAACAGTCATGAAGAAAATAAATTAGATCGCGGACTTGTTAGTAAAGAATAAAATACAAGTGAAAAATCGTTTCCGTGAATCGATATTTCATTATTGCAACGCTTTTCTCGAATTCAGGAAGGAAATGAAAAGAAAACTTAAAATAGAAAGGGAACTTAAAGCGACTGCTTTGACCTTGAAGAATAATAAATGACGGAAAGGTTCGAATACCACTATGATGAGCCACGGAAAAATTCTCGCAAGTCCAGTTGTATAAATAGCACAATATTGGCTCCTCGATCTATCGAGAGATCGTGCCTTTTTTGCCAAATTAACATCGCGCCATAAATTCATTACTAAACCAATGAAGATCCACGCGAGCCGACGTTCGACCACCGAAGCCTACTCAAGCGCCTCCGATAGAAGATCCGACGTTTGTTTCCTCGCCATTATTTCTTTTCTTCTCGCGAACTAATTGAAAATTTATAACCCGAGCCCCGCCTTCGTGCGAGACGTTTTTATTATTGAATGAAAACGTCCTTGGCCGATTCCTAGATCGTCCTGACGACAATCGTACGTGACGAGACGAGCGCAGATCCCGTTTCCTCGTGACTACCGCGAAAAAGACGCGCTTATGACGGAACGATGGTTGAAAAGAGCGGAATTGAAGACTGCAGAGGGGGCCATCGGCGGTGAAAAATAAAAAAAGTCCGAAATGCTGCCATCAAAGCCAAAGGCCATGGGAGACACATGAGCATTCTCGACAGGTGCCGGCAACTATCGATTGCTATTCCGTGCGCTCGAGCGCGTATATACGTACCCGTCATTAATTGTAATGCCGCCCAACGGTGGCCCTCGCGCCCGTTTAGCGTACGCACACCTCGCCACCGTATAAACACTCTTTTCCATACCCGTAGGTACGCACGCACACTATCGCCCGTATATATCTAAACTCCACCGCGCGCTCTGGCACTGCCGGGATAATCGACTCGAAGCCCCAATATCGATCAGCCCTCGGGCCAGTTCCCACTGGATAGTCACATTCGTAATAGCTATATACACTTATCGGCATATACACCGCGAGTTACGCGCGAGTCGAGCCACCTTTCGACTGCGAAACGTTTCGAAGAGCGACGTTCGGTACTCTGTCTCATTACGCGAAGTAAAACAACCATAATTATCGGTGGCGGTGAGATGAATTGAGAATAATCATTTGTTTTACAAACAAATAAAAAAATAATTACGATGTTGTTATTATTAAATAATAACTATTTCTTCATTATCAGTAGTAAAAATTCATGGTCATATGTTCATTGTTGCATAATTATTAGAATAATAATGATTCATTCTATTATCATCTCTCGTATGTTCTTTTTATTTCTCTTCGCGTATATTTTTTCAATCGTTTCCTAGAACCCAGAATGGCCTGTGTTTGCATCATTTTCGCTGCTGTCGTAGAGGTCAAACGTGTGTACAATAGTCTCGGGCGCGAAGGACCAGAGCTCGGGACCGAAACAAAGCGGGGAACGAACGCGGTCCCCCGCCACTGACTCAGTTACGTGCAGCGGCCCGTCGCTGTCTCGTCGGTTTCCATGCGCGGCGCTGGAGTGGGATCTGCCGAGCAATACCGACGGGGAAGCGACCGCGCGCGAGCGAGAGTCTTCTATACGGCGTTGTATATTTTGTTTTTTTCCTTCGTGGATGATAAATGTATTCGGGCTTACGATAATTAATTAAAATTTCATTGGACGTTGAACATTGAAGATAAAGTAGCAACGTCGGGATCCCGGAAGCCGTCCTATTTGCGAACATAGTAACGACAGGTATAGTTATAGGTGTCACCCGGGCGAAGAATTACCGAGGTGCGATACGGTGGAAGCTGCACGTGGACAAACCGACGCTCGTTATCCTATTTAAGATGCTAAATTTAAGTGACACACCGCGGGGCCCGTACACACGGAAACTTATAGCGCGATACTGAACGAACGTACGATGTTGTAATGAGTCAGCGTCGCGAAATTTTCGTCTCTAACGCCGCGGCTGAGTGAGTATACGCGCATTAAAGCCCACGGTGACGGGTATAAGCTTAGTCACAAATTACATCGCAGCGCTCGGTAATTCACGAAATCCGATGGATCAACGAGGACTTGCGGTCGGAGCGCGACCGTGCCCGAAATGTGCGAGCGATGAAATTTTCGTTACAACGCAATTGAGGTGACATTGTTTTTAACGAAGGGAAACTCGAACCCGATCATTGCAACATAACGAGCCGCTCTCATGGAAAAACTTAAAATATACGCAAAAATCTATGGTTAATTGTATTTTAAATATTATTAATCTAATTCGGCAAAAATTCAGATGTTTGATATGTATCATTTTTTTACGCGTCCGAATATTATTCACGTTTATATAGAAAATTGGCTCAATAATCATTTTTAAGATAAATTATGTTTTGATTTATATATTCAATGCAATGACGATGTAGATGAAGTATACTTATGTATACGAAAATTAAATTCTCGCATATTATTTTCGCTGAGAAAAATGATTATTGAGAGATTGAGCGATGCTTGTAATTATAGTTATTACGAGCTTGTTAGATGCGATTGCTTCATCATAATATGAAATCGTATAAACACGTAATAATAAATGTAATTTAGAAAATGATTGATTGCCGATAATTTTTTGTTATCGTCGCTGTACTAGCTTCTATTTTTTTCTCTTGGAAAAGGTCACATAGGGGCCAAAATAATCAGTTTTCAATCCCAAGACCTTATTATAGTTATTACGAAAGCGTGGCGGCAAAAAAGTGTAATACAAGTAAGCGCAATTTACTGAATTGATTGATTGAGTGCCGATGAATTTTCGTACCGGCGCCGTCGTACACGCGATCGAGTATCTTAAATGTCAACGGGAACACCGCATACTTTGTATCTCGCACTTCGAACTCATTCTATTGCGTCTCATTCCATTTTCGTTTGGTTGTTTCCGACCATCGCTTTTTTTTCCTCGGCCCTTCAACGCCGCCAGGAAGTCGAGGACATCGACCCTCTATTCCTTCCGGGTTATTCCTGTCGCCTTGGCGCAAAGGCGGAGAGAACTTTGTCACGAGACTGCAAAAGACGAAGATACTACGGAGACGGAAAAAAAAAGTGTTCCGTATACGCGCTGGAAAAGCTTAAACCAAAAATAGAGATGCAGCAAAAAAGGGTCCTGTAGGATCCTAGGTGAGGATTGGGGCGTGCCACGTGGCAACGAAACGCAGAGCGAATGGTGCGCGTTTCGACGGAATCGAGAGAAGGCGAAAGTGAATGTGGAAGAAAATACAAGAGGGATAGAGCGAAGCTCGTGCTGCGCGGACAAGGGTGACGAGCTACGGAAGACATAAGATGACATTGACTGCTTCACAGACGTGGATATTACAGGTCTGCATTTATCTTTCGGTTCATTCATCTAATGGGGTACACGTGTTATATGATATATAATATATAATAAATAATAAATTATAATGTATAATATCTAATATATTATATCATGAACATTCCCAAAAAGAAAATGATTTGGCGATTACATTTATTCGCGAAACTTCGATACAATCTTGTCCAATGAATTCGAAAACTTTCGTCAAATATCCTCCCACCCGAAAGCGCCTTATAAAAACTTTCGGCCGGCCACGAGCGAGTGAAAAAAGTTTGATACTTTGTGAAAGCTCCGCCAATTCTCATGTCCCTTTTTTCCTTCCCTCCGACGCTTTCCTCCCTCGATTCTATCTCGATATCACGGCGCGCCGAACCTAATTTCGCTCCCTGACGGACGCGCGATGGCCGCGAGGCAGCGGCCGTCGAGAGTAGCCCCTTTCGTAATCGCACGACAAAGGCACACGCATCCCTTCCCTCTTTTCATCCTCTCTCTGTATCGCCCTCGTCCTGAGGCCTGCTCGCCCACGTATACTCATTGTCGGTATCACACATATGTACATCCACCTGTGCAGACGGCACACGGTCACTGTGTGTATTATTTTCTCCGTCTCTCGCACTCCCATCGTCCCCCTCAGCGCTCCTCTCGCGCAGTCTGTTCCCAAACTCGAGGACCCCTTTGGCCATCCGACGTCGTGGTGGACTCAACGGCCAGCAGCGGATATCCGCAAAGTTGTCGCTTCAACGAAAACGCAGAGAGAGCGAGAGAGGCTGGAGAGGCAGAGTTTCATTGCGGCCATGAGGGAAACTCGTGAACCGAGTGAAATTCAACGATTAACTGGCGCTCTCTCGCGTCCCGTTGCCTCGCACGCCCCGTAGCTCGTATTATGAGATCCCGAGAACTCGGACGGAAGGGCTGCGGGGATTGTATCGCGAAGTATGTACGACGATTATGAAATTTTCGCACGGTCGGAGGCGGAAAGGGGAGGGAAAAAAGAGAATTGGAAGAGCAAGGAAGATAAGAGAATACGAGCGGAGCAGATGGGGGAGGAATATGTGAAAGGGGTGTTAATGATCCGATAGGGGACTATCTTCGTTATTGTGCTCGCACAAGCGAACGGAGACATGTGGCATCAGGTGTTGATATCAATGTATTTTCGCGCGCAACAGGAGCTATTCATTCGACGAATTATATAGAAAAAAAATTGTTAGAAATACTTGTGCAGAGGAATTTTCATAGTTGAAACCGAAAAGATTTTCCCTATAAAATCATTTTTTTTAATAGTACCCGAATTTCATCTGGCAAAATAACAAACTCATCTCTCATATCATTAAATTGCGTGCACAATAAATCTCGTACGCAAGGAGAGAGAAAAAAAATCTTCACAAGAAACCGGAACTCTCGAGGAAAGTCGTGCCGCAGTCCTCGGAGCCAGACGACGCGAATAGTTTCTTCGTAATTACTTTCAAAGTCCTCAAGCGTGTCGGATAAGTGAGCGAGACAGCCCGCGGACCCTCGTTCTCCGCGCGGCTCCTCTCGTTTCGCTTCGACCGAGCCGCCCCCTCGATGTTGCCCATATCGCGCCGATCCCGTATCGTCGAATTTTGCCCCGAAAACTCGGCTCGTGCATCCCAAAGAGGCGAAACTGCTCGCTCGAACGTTGGGAACCCCTGTAACCGAGTTATCGTCCCCCAAGAAGTACGAGACTCGGAGGTTGCATCCCCCCCCCCCCCTTGCCTCCCCCCACCTTCCACTTCGTATCCTTCCCTCAGGACGATTCGTACGTGTCCTGCAAGAATGAAGCAGTCATCCACCAGCGACTCAGCCGCCCCAACGAGACTTCTCTCCTCGCCTTTTCGCGAATTTCGTATACCTTTTCCCACTACATGCTTACTACATTTTCTACAACTTCCTGCAACTGCTGCTTTAACTTCCCCGCTGTGCTTTCTCGCGCTACGAGCTTCGGAATCGAGAAAATATACCGCTCGTATATATGCTACGGGCTCGTTCCAGTCCGTTTCCATGACTACTACCATACGTGTGTGCAGCGCAGAGAGAGAGAGAGAGAGAGCAGCGCGACGAACGTGATAGAACTGAAAGTTATTTTTACACGGCAACACCGTGAATTTCTTGGGGATGGGCGGTCGAGGGAGTGAGACGGAGAGCCCGGGCGATCGTCAACAATATTCGAGTCGATGCCTCGTTGATCCAAGATTTTATTTATTCCTTGCAAAATTGAACTATTCCGAGACTTTCGAACCTTAAAAAATGGAAAAGTTTGTTTTTCCAACTCCGACCCGAGTTTCTCTAGTCGGAGCTTTTTGTTTGGCATGAAAATCTTATAATTGAAAAAATGTCTACCCGCGATTCTCCTTGGTGAATCGAAAGCCTTTGACCACAAAATTTACAAAACTGTTCTGAGTCATTGTCTCGGTTCGCACTTGGTCGATCTCGCGTGGCGCGATCAACCGCGAAACTCGATAATTATTTCGTCTTCGGTTTCGTACGTCCGCCCTTCGAACGTGACCGCGATACTCGGGCTATTGCGCCGGTTGCTCGAAGTGTTATTCGCGATAAAGAGACTTTCGCGAACAGCCGGTCTTCGGTGCCACGTGCGAAGATTCTCTTATCGCTTGAAAGCGAACGGCTCGTGGGCTCGAACGCGAGATAAATACGCATTCGCGACATTCCACGGTGGAATTTTTTATCTCAGTCTCAATTGCATTCAAGTTCCAATTCGAACGTGAAATTTGGAATATTTAATGTTATTGCTAATAAATTTTATTGTCAATAACATTTTGGAATTATTATTTATGGCGTTCGCAATTCGCTATGAAAAGTGTTCGCAATTCTCTCTCAATTTCCCCAAACTTCTGCGAAACGAACACTATTCGCAAGGGTTTCGCAACCTAAAGAATGAAATCAATTTTGCACCTTGGTATTGGTTCAATTAATAAGTTTCAACTCGAGTTCGATTGTGCTTCGTGCCGTCAAAGATTTAGTTCCATCGTGACCCAGTTCTTTCCCTAATTTACCCCAAAGCCTACAATGTATACAGAAAAGTCGCGCGCAGCCGGAACGGTCACAAGAGTTCTGGGTCTCGAGCGCGTGAAATAATATAGGTAAAAACAGTGCGCCCGTGTAAACCAGAAGAAACGGCGCCAGGCGCACGTGGGTAACATGTTTTATGAATGAGTTACACCTACGCGTCATTACGGGGCGCTCGGTGCGCGCGCAACAGGCCAAATATACTACATAGCTGTTTGTAGTATGTTTGGTAACCAACGTCGACGAGCCGCACGCACGATCGGCAAGAGTGGCAAAAGTGTTGCCCAACCCTATCCATTGTACATTATACTTGGTCATCGTCGTCGTTTTTCCTTTACTCTCTCTACAGTATTCTTCGTCATAGGCCTTTTGTCGTGTACGCTTATGGCGAACTGCGTCTTCCTCGGCCCTGTTGCAACTATATACCCGCGACTTTGCATACCTTTTTACCCTGTTGCCTTTCTCGCCCTCGTCGCGTGTCACGTGTGGGCATCGAGCAAGACGAAGCCGGTCGTTCGTCTTCGCTCAAGCATTTTTTTTGCAATCAGAATTTTATTGATGAGCGAAACACGATTGTCATTCAAAGAGGGATCATGTTCCTTATCGTGATGGAAAAAATTAAAATAATCGAAACTTTTCTAACTGGTTTGGATGGTCGTTACTTTTTTTTTAGCGAAAAAAAATTATTCCAGAAATTGCTATGTTCATCGATGATGAAAAGAAGTTGAGACGATGTGCTCAAAGACGAGATGCATTGCGAGGAAGAGACGGCAACGAAAACCGCAGAAACTATGTTCGCCACTCGGCGAGTTACCTTTCACTTATGTTAGGTATAATATAGCACACGTGCCGTTAGTTACTCCTCCCTTGGTATACGGGCGTGGATATTTATTCGTGACACACGGCGGTTTCTTACATACGCACCCGGCGCTCGCATGCACGCGCGAGCGTGAGCGTACGAGAAGAACAATGAACCTTCGCGTGAATGAAAAACAATCGGCGCGCACAGTGTGTCATCTGTACTATCTCATGTGGAATTGTTCGTTAAGGTTGGGCCCAAGTGGGTTTTCGACATTCCAAAAAAAGCAGCAAAAACGATCGATTAATCATCGCTGACGACTGCGGTTGGTTAATCCTTAACAGATAGTCCGATGACCCCGGATCACTTAATTTCCCTTTTGTTTATCGTAACGAAATCACTTCTCTATTGAATTTGATATTCCATATTCATAAATTTGAATTAAATAACGAAAAAATAAATCACGACTGCCAAGGCTCGAGAACTCGACTCGTCGAACTCGAGACATGATTTTATATATTGCACTAGATCACGAATGAAAAACCGCGGTAAAAAGAAGAGCGACGAAATTCTAAACTCAAAGCCATCACGTGCGCACAAAACATTCTGTACTATGCCGTAGACTATACGACTCCCGGTAATCGATAAATCTCGTTGGTCGAGCGTGCGAGACTCTCGCTCGCTCTCGCGCGATCGCCGGGCTCCGTAGTTGGCGAGAGATCTATAGCTATACGTCGGCTAGTAAATATCGTGCACGCGAGTGTCGCGAGGTGCGGTGGAACCGTCGTGTCTCTCGCTCGCGAGCATCGTGCGCGCCTCCTCGCGACCGATTCGACATTCCGAGGCCTACGAAATTGCTATAATTCTTTCGGCTCACGTAGAACATTCCCGGGGTCTCCCGTCGTTCCTCGGCGTAGCGCGGCCGGGAGAGGCCCAGAGGCATCAATGAAGTCCGCTCGGCTAACTTACTTCGGATGCTCTAACGAGCTCTGACATTCGTACCAAGGGTAGACCTTTCCCTCGCCGTACCCCGCTACGCCTTCCCTTTCCACACTCTCCGGCCCGACCAACCCTCGCGTTTAGGCTACATACGAAACGCAGAACCACGCACGACGAGAGACCCTTTGCTCGTAACGTAAACGGAAGATGAAAAGGAAAAGACACGAAGACAGATATCACGGAACACAATGGCCAACGGTCCGACTGCCATTTATTTTCAAAAGATTCAACAATGCCACAACCTGTGGAGCTCGAGGAGAAAAAAACTGGTGACTCACGTCATTACCCGAACTGAGAGCACTCGAGTGACTTCGGCAAATATACCTTCCGCCTCTCGAGTTATTCCCTCGCGAGTTGATGGAAATACGAAAGAATGAAGATTGATCGAAGTGGAAAAAAATGATCGCGCACAAGTCTTGGCTCATAAGTTTTTTTAATTGTAACAATGAGCTTTTAATGTTGAGTGCGTAAAATGCTGAAAAAGAATCCTATTATTTTTCTATAATTATAACAATACTACTGGAGAAGGGTAACCCTTCGCTTTGTTTTCATCGTCGATTGTTCGTGTTTGATATACGACGAAAATGAAAAACAATATTGACCTTGGAGTTGAGGCGACTGCTCTGTATCTCCGGGACACTCGTAATGCCCGCCTAACGTATAAATATCCGTAATCTCCGTGGCCTCCGCACTGTTGTTGTATACTTTTGCCATTCGTGCGGACTTCCTGCGTAAGCGTTTGCGTATGGCCCAATGGTATTAGAGAGCAGGATAAAGAGACTCGTTTGGCTCGTTGAGGATAACGACCTCGGCCGGAAAATAACCGGAAAATATACAAGGACTTCCTATCCTCTGTGTACACATCTATACAGGCATAGTTTAGCTTACGGCGTGCGATATGCATATATGCGTGCGGGTACGCGATGGATGCGTCTACCGGATCGGAAAATAAATTAAACGGCTACGCGGGGAATATCGGGTTTCCCCTGTCGCCCTGTCGGCGGAGGACCTTGCCGGGTTAGCGACTGTACAGCACGGCGCCGATGAAAAGGCAGGAGAGAAAAAAGCACGAATTTTCACTCGCTGTTCGTTCGTTCTTTTTCGATTCTTTTTTTATCCTTTTGTCGTCTTACCCTGTTCGCTCGTGAAAAAATATCGAATTGTTTCTTTTTTTACCTTTTGACTAATCTTACCGTCGTCGGGCATTTTTTCACTTTATTCCCTTTCTACGTATCAATATTTTTTAAATACGACGATTTGGTTATTTTAATAGCAGAATTTAAGATACTGTTTCCATCATTTTATCCCACAGTATTAAAGTGGAAGAACTATTAATTTTACTGTGTTAGGATTTTCAACTATTTATTTTCGCTTGAAACGATAGTACGATTTTATTGCACGGCGCCAGACGGAACGATAAAAGGAAAAAGATTTCTATTTTCTATCGCCCCAAATCGAAAAGCCCGGCTCAATTCGATTCTCCGGCACGGTGACGCGTCGATCGAATTGCCGGGTGGGTCGACGAAGGGTCTTCGATTCTCGACCACGAATTCCATCGGCGGGTATTACAGAGGAGAGTTCGAGCCTCTGTGCGGATAGGCGGCGGAATGGGCGAATCTCATACCCACCCTTTTTCGCTTTTACACAAGGGTACTTCTTCCTTTTGCCGTTTAATTGCTGTACTGTGGCTGTGCGTGCTGTGTTATAGAGCGAAGGAGAACGCGGGACCGAAGAGCGTGCTCGCCCTTTGCCTCTTCGGGGTCCCGCCTCGAATTCGGCAAAGGTCATCTCGCGGGAAATTGATGGAACGTGCTATATAGTGACACGCTCGCAAGAACGAGACGAGTCGTCGAACTTGCGGGAAAAGAGAGGACGAAAGAATCCCGATGAGAAGTCTTTGAGACTTTTACCCTTCGATTCATTAATTCTTCCCCTTGAATTCATTCTCTTCATTCGTTTATTAATAATATGACGTTTATCGTCTCGAAAGCTATTTGCGACGTTGGACAAATAAAAATCTCATCAAAATAAGAAGACGCAATGAACTCGGCGGTGTTTACGATTCACGGAAAATACGTTTTTTCTCTAAACGGTTTAATGTTTTTCATTAAATGTTTTCATTATGTTTTCAACGATTTTTCAAATGATTTTTGTCATTCGCCGCATCGCGACCAAAATCTAATGTATTTCTCTTTATTGTTTTATCCCGAGTGCGTTATATCGACTCGCTAAGGGTGAGAAACGTGTGCGCACTATCCGCCGTGCGAACGATCGGGGTGCGTGACTCATACGGAAAAATAGAAGCGAACAGGAGGATGAAATCTATCGTATATTGCGCTTCATTCTCCGATATATCCGACAACGATTCCATTAGAGATCCATTTTCTCCCGGTGAGATAGAAGTGCGTACGCCGCGATAGAGGAGATACTCTCTCTGCCTTGGGGTAGGTTCGTCCCCCGCGCAATTTAATCCCGTACAGGAAGTTCCAAAATTTTGCCACAGAAAATACATCATCGATATTGAAGTTTCGTAACTAATGGAAAGAATCGAATTTTCTTTAGGAAAAAACTATTTTTATTGCCAAATTGTAGAAAATAATTTTTTTCCGCATGATTTTTGGAATAAATGTACCTCTTCCGCTACCCACACCTAAATCAGTTACTTGTCCAATTGGCAATTTTCAGCCCCGCGCAAAGTTGTTACGAGCTGGATGCTGCGCGCCCGCTGCCGTATTAACTCCCGCTGGCCCTCCGGCTACACCCCAAAGCTCGGCGTCTTTTTCCGCGCGGCCCCTCGCCGCTTTCGGCGCAAAATTTCTCTTCTTCTTGTCTCGCAGGCCAATCACCAGTTTCCTTGGTCGCCCTCTCTCCCTCACCTTAACGCTACACGCTTCCCTTAACATCGAGAAGTCAGAGAGCCAATATGACACGATCTCATACTCATAAGCCAATTTCGCGAAGACGAGAATCTTATCCGTCGTTTGTTCACGGAACCGATGAACCCGATACGCCTCACGGTTCCTCGATAATTAGGCCTTTGAAGACGGAAATAATTTTTTTTATGGTTTAGAATTTCTTTCCACGTTCAATGAGACTTTTCACTCATCAGGGTATGTTTTTGTTATTTATAGGCGCAATCGATATATGTTGGATCGAAAAAAAAATCAAAGGCTAAAAGTGAATTTTGCACGAAACGTGAAAAAAATTGGTGCGAAAATGTGACAATGTTTGGTATTCCGATGGGGTAAAGCTCGTTTTTTATATACGGATTCGTCGGTGCCTCGGGTATAGGTAGGAATAAAATGAAACGAGTGAACGAGGGAGAATCGAGCTTCACGAGCGCTGAATAAACAATATTCAATTTCCTCGTTTGGAAGTGAAAGCCTCGCGCTTCGACGCATATCTCGCTGTATATAGCGGAAAAAGCGAAGATCCTCGCTCCGTTTCGCAAGCTGCTACGGTATTATTTTTGCGAATTTTTTTTTCTTTGAAGACATTTCCTTCAACCCTTTATAGGTCTTTAGAAATAGAATATTCCCCCGACCTACAGTCGAGCCACGAATAATTTCGCGGGCCGTTTTGAGTGTAAAACTTTGCGAACTGCCTTCGGGACGAAAAATGTTCCATCTACATTTTTGTAATTGCGCCATAAAGTTGATTTTTCTATGAAATCGCAAAATACGAAATTGCCTTTGATCCTTTTTTTGCGGATCGAAGAAAAACGGTAATAAACGACTCGAATCGTCGGACGTTGTCGGGCGCAGGAACGAGAAGCGAAGAAGGGCAACGAAGCGGGTATGAAGAGGGGAATAAAAAAAAGGAATGGAAAGAAATCGAGAAGTAAGATAAAAGCAACGTCGGATCCTTCGCAAAGACGTTCTCTGCTGGTAGCCACGGAGCTTTCACTTTCGCTCTCGGCATGTTGCGTACACTTCGTCCCTTAGTGTAAACATCGTGGGCCACGAGAGAGTGCCGAGAGACACGGAGAAAGGAGAATTCTGAGGGCGCCCGGCAGTCTTGATCAAAGTATCTTCACACCCTCGGGCAGCATATTTGATAGACTCGGCGGTTCGACCCCCCTCGAACTCTCGCTCCTCCTCGTTCGGCTCGCCTCGAGGATCCTCGAGGATGCGGAATGAACACACGAGAACAGGAAGCTCGGATGTTCTCACTGGCCGTCTGCTCGACGTCGTGGAAACGCGAATCTTCCGAGCTACGGAATATTGCATCACCGACTATCGTCAACATCGGAGGGAATATCGATATCTCGGATTACGCACGCTTCGATAAATCGAAATACCGTGTGCAAGCGAGTTTACCGCGGAAATTAAATGCAATCACATGGCAGGCTTCAACGGTCAGACTAGAGATCGAAAAATTAGAGAAACAAAAAGACACAAATTGAGAAGTCATTCCATACATTCTTAAGGTCGTAGGTTCGGGAGAGTCTGGCCTGACATGGGATTTAAGCAGAATTTCGAATACTTCTCGATGGGATAAAAATCTGAAAAAAATCAGGCAAGAAGAAAAACGTTCGAATACCACTCTTCATGAAGAATATAGCGAACTATTGAAAAACGAATGAAATTGAACGAACACGACGATGAGAATGAAGCTTGGTCCCAACAATCACTGTCCAAGGGCTTTTCATCGTTGATTCGAAAGAGACAACTTTCGAAGAAAAAAAGCGCCACTGTGTGAACAACATTCGAGCGCAAAAAAGAATCCAATACTCGCGACCAACTGGAGGGTATGCTGTACAGAAGCGCATGGCTTTGTACCAGATACCGAGGGTAAATTGCTTCCGGTTTTTCGATTAATTCCGCGGTGGCCCGAAGCGCAAGGCGTAAAGGTCTCGTGTTTCAAGAGTAAACGTATGCACGCTATCTCTCGACCGTTGCTGCTCGATTTTCGGGGGAATGAAAAAAGCGAAACAGCCCAACGCGAACGCGAGCGGCCAGATATCTGCCCTCGACAGTTCATTACGCATTCGGGAAAAAAAACATAATTATGGAAACAAAATAAAATTTCATTATCCGGTAAGTGAAATAAACACTAAAATGTGCGTATCATCGACTAAAAGAGTTATCGCGTGATTTAGTTACACCAATGCGAAATGAAGCATACATTTCTATAATTTCTTTGTCATAATCTTCAACATAAAATTAGCCCAAATAAAAATTCAAATAATTACGAAAATGATTGAAAATCACACATTTCGGAATGATTTTGGGCATTTCAAAAAAATTTAATTTCCATGTAATTATTTCCATTTCGATTTCTTATGTCGCGATTTTTTAAAATAAATCGAGTGACTATCGAAATTGATAATTTCGATATTCTTATCGTGATCGATTGAGATCTCGTCCAATCGTGAAATCTTGAAAAATTCTAATACCTGCTGCGTCGATTTTCCGCGATGTTGCCACTGGTAATAGTGTTCGGCATTGAGCGCCCAGCCGGGAGCGAAGCTGAATCCTTCGGTGGGTATCTGCGAAGTACCGATGTTCGGGCCAATCGCGAAAGTTGCATTGGCCATACCGAAACTGGAAGCCTCGCCCGAATTTCCATTCGTCGCTCTGGCAATCAATTCGGCGTTTCTGCAGGACGGATCGGGCAATTCCGTGTAAACACCGCGGCGCGTGCCGAACCAACCGCCGAAAATGCATTTCTCGTCGAGTTCCGCGATCGTCTCGCGTCGCGATTGTCCCAATTCCTTCTCCAGCGTGTACAGAGACTCGAATTCGAGGAAAGACATTCCCGGCTCGTCGTTCGCACCCCTCGACGACGGATTCTCGTAACCGAAGCCCATCTCGTCCGGCGAGCAATCTTCCTCGAAAGTTTCGATCGTCGAGCGAGCGTCCGGATATCTCCGCGGCGAATGCTTCGGCGATGGGCTCTGTTGACGATTCTTGATCGCCAAAAATTGCCTCGACGTGTCGTCGATCTGCGCGTGCCGACGCGGCGACGACTTCGACGACTTCGACGGCGACGCGAATTCGAAGTTATGCGAGGAAAATATTCGCGAAGGCGAGATCGGCCTCGACGATGATCCTTGATCGTTCGCGACCGCGGATAACGACTGCTGCCTCTTCGGCGACGAGCGCGGCGACGTTAGTTTCGAGAATTTCGATTTTGGCTTCGCTCCCGTGCTTCTGATACCCGAGAAGACACTCGGAGGCTTGAGTCCCGACGACGATGAACCGGACATCGTGAGCACATTTTTTCCGCAATTTTGACAATTTATTTATCTATTTTTTTTTTTCACCTAATTGCCTCCACGGATTTGTTTATATTCTATTTTTAAATATTCGCAGCACCTTCGTACCGAATACGCGAAAATGTTTACATCGATATAAAAAATAATGTTTTATTTCAGAAAACTGACGATATTAATTATCACAAATAGAGATTAATCACAATCACGACAAGATTCAATGTAAATCCTTTATTTTTATTAAGAATAAATTGTTTATTTGCAAAAATGTTATTATTGCGATGATAATTATTTTAACGAGACCGTAGAAAATTAGAATTTAATTGTATGATTCGTACAAAGGGACAGATTTGCGGTTTCCGTCTGGTTGCTTCGCGATAAGACGGGGCGAACGGTTGGCCGCGAGAGGAGCCGAAGGTGGATACGCAACCCTCTTCCAAGCGTCCTCGATGTGACTGAATGCGTTCAAAAGCTGCCGATGCGCGCCGCCCCGGCACGATCAGTGCGGGCTGACGCGCGCGCGCATTCCTATCGCGTTTCCTTCCACCGGCGAGGAGAACGCGATAGTCCGTCGTGCAACACGCTACGATGTAGCCCAACTCTTTAATGTATCCGTGCGTCTATGCGTTTCTATCGGATAACAATAGAACCTACGCTTGTCGGCCCACGCGGCATGTGCAACGATGACATGGGTTTTTCATTTTTTTTTTCGATTATGCGATAACGGTATTCCGTAAAGGGCGTCCGGAGAAAAATCGCTATTTTTATTCACAAGCAGTTACAAAATTGTAACTTTTTCTATAGAATTAATTTCTATCGTTACGGCGATAGAAAGGCATTGATAATTATCAATTAAAAATAAAAAAGCGATCAATTATTAATTAGGAAAAAATGTGCACTTAGAAGAAATGTCCTTTTTCTTCTTTTAAAATGCAAGAAGGATAGCAAAGTCTGTCCGGATTGAAATTAAAAGTACTGTCAAATATTGATTTTTGGGAGCAGCTAAAAAAGCCTAACAAAAGTAAGTCGATGCCTCTAGAAATATAAGCCAAAAATAAGGTTTCGTGTCAGGCACGCAGCGCTCGGGGCATCGCGAGAGGAAATAAGGGTGCCTAGAGTTGCGGGAGGTCGGTCCGATACGCTATGCGCTGCCGGTATGCTGTCTCATGGAATTCTTATCCCGTTTCCGCGATGAATTTTGTCGTGCAGCGACGAGAAAGGAAAAAAACAACACGGGCCCTTGCGCATAGGAACGTGGAACTTTGGCACTGAGCGGAATAACATCGACACCCCCTTCGGCGTCGTTCGATCAAGAGAGAGACTTTCCTCAACTCGGGCTCTTCCGCTCGGCCCTTCGCCACCCTCGCTGTGTACACGGGGTGAATATTATAAACGCATTTGTGCGCGGGCCGCGCGCATATTTGCCGCTGTACCGGGGGTTATTGTATTTCGTGTACACTATATACACCGATGGTATATAGTAATATTGGTACGTCATTTCACCGTGTCGCTCGTAACGATAGAGAATTCAGTCGAACACACAACTGGAGCGCGGTGCGACGTTAATACAAAGTGGGTCTACCGATTTTCGCTTTCGTATTTCTGGTTTCTTTCCTCATTACAGTAAAATTCACGTTATGCCATGTATAGAAGCATTCCTGTAGCGCCATCGTTTACGAAAGAAAATGTATACGCGAATTATGAAATGTAATTTTTGTATCAGAATTTTTAAAAAAATGTACAGCACAATAAAAAATGTTATACAAAAATTAAAGTTTGGCGCCGATGGGAACGCACGATTAAAAACAAATAGTTTTTTTTATGGAAAAAAAATCCAATCAAATGTTCGCGTGAACGAGAAAGTGTATGCGTAAAAAAAAAAGAGTGTGTGCATTAGTCGGTCCGCGCGCTTTCACCCTCGTTCGCAAAAGCAAGCAAAGCCAGAAAGGCAGATCAGTAGTAGCACTCTCATACGTATACGCACATCACGGTTAGGCGGGTGTAGGCCCACTGTGGACCAGCAGTGGCATCACCTCGGGCAATATTTGCATATTTATGGCGAATGCTCAGCACCCCGGAAGATTTCGGATGCATGCTAAACAAGACCGGCGTTCCGCGCACTCCGGCTTCAATGTCAGAGCCACAATTATTCGGGCGACAGGCCCGCTTCCCGTTCTCTTGGCTCCGCCGACAGGGAGCTTCCCTCTGCCCGGCAGTTTAGCCTACAGTGACACGAGGAGCTACCGTGGATATATGAATGTTCCATGCAACTACGATTCGATGTACTGTATGTATGTATTGAAATGGATGAGTTGAGAGCGTTGGGAGTAACCGAGCGACCAACATTCGTCCCTGCATCAAACCCTTGTTGATCCCAAGGGTAGTTGGCCAATGCCTACACATTGCAAATTCTCGTGCCAGTGACACTGTTCTTATCTAAGTTCGTCCGGAAGCGCACGAAGTAGCGTTATAGTGATAGACAAAAAAAATAGAATTTTGGACACGTTTTCTTTGAAACGAGGAAACATTGAAAATTTGAATTTTCATTGTTTCTTCATAGAGATAGAATTGTTGTCGTACCTGCATCTCTTTCAGCCCAACGAGAACTCAACGATTGGTGGACGTCCGACAACTACAGTTCATTCTAACAGCCAAAGCAACGGATACTGTAGCGTCGTATATCGCTAGTTTAGCACCCATCTGACCCCTTCGGGCTGAGCAACGTTTCCGCAGGGGTTTGCTGGGCTCACGGGAAAGCTCGCCGAGCGGCCATAAAGCAAGAACAACGAATCCATCATCGCGGAGACACGCACACGTCAATCAAGTCAACGCGTGGCTCAACTTGGCTTCCCCCCTTCGCCGTTAATGGGCACCCCCCTCTTTTACCAGCATACGCCACGGAGACGTAAATGTATGCATCGCATATACGTATTACAACGCAATGTACGAATCAATGTGGCTTTAATTTGATTTCCGTCGGTAGATAAGCCAGGCTTGTTGAGCCTTGTGGGGATTTTCAAAGGATTTCGTTGCATGACATTCGTATAGCGGGTTCTATCCGTGGATCTTGATGTGGTCACGCGTCGAACCGCGCTCACGTGACCGCTCGCGCACGACTCAATCTTCAAAGTTTATCCTTATTAACCACATTTTTCTGCTTGTCCCATAAAAACCCGTAATCCGATCGCCGTCGTCACTTGCCAGTTAAATTTTTTTTCCCCGAAATCAATGCTTCGAAGAAAAGATCAGCGTAAAATGATAGAATCTCGGCGCTCATTGTCGACGACTGAGAAAAATGCTTTTGAAAGGTACGAAACCTTTTGTATAAATGATTGTACTCGTAGTTTCAGTCTCCTGATAAGCACAATTCGTCGCAGGCCCTTATTCCCATTCTGGCAAATTATTGTAATTATCTCTCGCTTCGCAGTGAAGTCTCCGCGAGCGGCGGATCGGTGAGACCTCGGAGACAGGTAACCCACACGTGTTCAAGCGTTACGTGATGCTCCCTAGGGTTATTCTCTCTTTCTCCTGGATCCGGACGTCTTATTACCTTAATGAAATCTGATTGTGATTGTTAACCGCGGAGTCATGGATACGTATTAACGAGCGTACGACGAGACAATGAAAGTGAAACGAACGAGGAGAAATAAAAATAGCAAAGGTGAGTAGTAATTTTCGTACAAATTATTGTGCTGCGCGAGAACCGAAGGTTCTATGACCCGCCTCGACAGACTCGCGGACTGCGCTATGAGTCACGGGCGCCTACTGCACCTCACGTGGGATTGAGCGAGCGGGGAAACCCGCGTTATTACCGCTGCACTCTACGACGAATCGTCCGATTCAAACGAGCTCTTTGAACATCATCGAAGAGTGAATCAGACGGAGGAACGCCTCGGAGATGATCCGAAGAAAACGGATGAATGAGGCATTCAGTGCAAAAGTTTAGCGGCCCAAATTGAAATTACATGGCGTAGAAAGACCGATGAAAAGGTCTAAGAAATGTAAGTTGTATAATTGGCGAATTTGCTAGGATGTTTCAAATTATAATCACCGCCTGCCAAAGCGAAGGATCGGACGCACATTAGTGTTGGTGTCTTCCTTCAGTCCACCCAATATAAAGCGTCGGATTTCTCCTCAGTTTCAATCGTCATTACAGCGTACCGAACTTGACACCGCGAGAAGTGACGGGCTCTCGATCGTCGAAGGGTTGGCTCGAATGCATATTACAGGAGAGAGATGTGAGAATCCTCGAGTGAAAAGGGAGAAAGCGTTTTCTTAAAGCCACCAGACCTTTCACCGGATCCGTTCCATGGCTAAAATGAGGACGACTCTTGATGGATGAAGCGATCGGTGCAGACCTTCCGATTGTAGGGGTCGCGAAGGTCGTCCATATTGCAATTAACAAATCCGCGGTTGACTCCCAAGACCAAGCAGACCTCTCATCGTATTCCTCGTTTTCCACCCTCTCGCGCGTGTCTACTATAATTCGTCTCTTCCTTCTCCTCTGTTATCCTCCACAGCCCACCCTCATCATCCGAGCCCCTTCCCGCTTATAGCCCCGCTATCGTCCTCTGTCGTCGAAACCGACGGAACCGATCTCGCGGCTTCCTTCATCCACTCCACGGTTTCTACGAATTCAATATAATAATGCGAACCCAACCCACCGACCGAATCCCCGACGTTCCGGTGGTGGCTTAGCCTGTACGGCAGTGACGCTCAGTCGGCGGTGGAAAAATTAAACTGGCAAGAGATGAAAATTGGTCCCATGTGCCAGACACGCGGCGCTTTGCAAAGGTTACCGCGTCAAAGAATCACGGATCGCAGGTAAATCACCGAGACCGTTGTCGCAACACGCGAACGAGACGCTTTGAACGGTGGAAAAAGTTCAAGGGGGTGGAGAACCGCGCGAGGATCCGGGTGGCGGCGGTATACGCGGAATCCGCAAACCCGAAGCCGCTATCGAGGGTGGCTTACGAAACGCGTTATTGCCATGTCACCGGCTTCGGGATTATTGCGAATCATTTTTTTTTTTCTACATGAAAGTAAAGCCTTCTGCTTCTCAACCTTCGATTCTTATTCCTTCGCCAGTTGGGCACAGGGAGGACCGATGTACGAAAAGATCAGATGTATCTCGTTGGTTCTTCGTGCGCACACACAACGCTCTTTCCATCTCTTCCTAAGACCTTTATGAGGGCACAGGGGATAGGAATATGTCGTAGGGTCGCGTGTAAAGCTGATGCCGTAGGCTATAATAACGTTGATACGGAAATTTTGCAGACGACGGTGAAAAACGTCGTAGCAGTGGCTTTTATGTAAAGAATACAAGAGCTACTTTGTACAAACAACATTGCAAGTTTCTGGACACCTGTTAAGGTCTAAGAATAATCCAAATTATAGGCATGTTTTCTTAAGTAGCAGACAAAAAATAAAAAATTGTTCCGCCATTTAATAGTGGAAAGAAAAGTTAGTATTCTCATTACAAAGTATCTGAAATCGGTTTTCCAAATCTGTGCTATCATCGTAAAAAAAAAATTACTTTGAACTCGATGAGACCGACTCTTCTTTTTATATTCTTTTTACATTTTTACATTTAGGCTCCGCAAAATCGTTTCAACTGGGGAATTCTTATTTTATTTTTTCGCGGATCAAAGACGTCTCGCTTTCACTGTCCGTTTACACAGTCCCGGGCGTATTTTTCCCCCTGAGAAATTGAGGTTTTTTTTTTATAGTTGGAGGAACGTTGCATGAGCTAAGGCGCAAGAGGGGAGTCGTGAATTTGCCTGACAATGAGCGAACTGCGATAGAAATTGTTACCGAGCAATGGAATGAGCATTATGGGTGGTGTCGGTGAGCCGAGAGCTCGCAAAACGGGGATTCACCTGTTGGGGTATCCCTGGAGCATTGAAATAAGAAAAACGCGATTTCAGTGGGTCTTTTTTGTCGCTAATGGAATGACCGAGATTGGCAGTTCAAGGCACAGGCGATGACGAGCCATTGGCATGGTTCTATCTCTTGCTATTCGACAAGTTTCGAATCGCATAGTTCTTTTGTTCGTTGGAAAGGTAAACCAACGCCATCAAAAGCCTCTGTTAATGGCACGGCTTCCATTTCCTGACTAATACGCTTTTTTCGCAAGTACAACAAAACGAACCATCCACGGCCCGGGGCGACGTTGAACGAACGAGCCAACTCCACGAGCGAGTCTCGATGCAGCACATATCAAATGTGGATGGAGCGAGAGTGCGTATCATTGGGTATAAAAGCAGCGATATAGCTCCTCCTGAAACCCACAAAAACGCACGAACGGGGGAGGTTCCATATTACGATAGGGAATCGTTTTTTCGGAGGCCCTGCACGGCGCAGATTTCTCATACCCGAGATATTCGACGTTTGATGTATCGCAAGGTTTCATTAAATTACTCTGTGCCACATATGGGATGTTCACTCGAGTGAATGCGAGCGCGCATCCTCCATCATCCTATGAAATTCTGCGGATCACGAAAAACGAATGTGAAAAAAATCAGAAATTATTTTCAAACTCCCAGCGTCTGAACTAAAGAACGGAACATCCGAATCCGGATCATGTATGTAATCCAAAAAAGCTCATCTCAGTCTCAATCGTGATGAAGAACGACCTTTGATTCCAAAACAAACAAAGTCCCGCAACCCCGCCACGAGAAGTGCGTTTCTCTTCGACCTTACACCTCCCACTCTCACCGTCGACTGAAGGCAATGCGAAGGGTCTCGAAGAATCCACGCAATGCGTGTGTCGCCATCGAGCGGCAAATGCTCGGAATGCTTGGTCGCTTCGGAAAGAATGGAGGGAGCTCTTTCCCCTGTGGACGGAAAGTGAGAAAGCTTCTGTCTCTCTACAGCAGAACAGTAGATACTGCCTTCAGCACAGTGTCACATGGTCGCCCAGTGTAAGACCTAGCAACGGGCAAGCCTGGCTCACAAACATTGCGGGCAAATCGAATTCCTCCGGGGTTGCTCCGTCTTTCTCACTTTTATTTCCCTCTCGCTTTCATGAATGAGCGACCCCAGCACCAGCTTCACCGAGCAAGATCCTGCCTTGCGTGCTTACACACCGTAGAAATGCACCCTGGTAGTGGAACGGCAGCGCAAGCGCGCGTTGGTAGGCGGCGGCGGCCTCGTAATTCCTTCGCACCACGTGGGCGCACACCCATGGGGCAACGCCGTCCCGCGACCCCAGAATGTGACTCACAAGATTTATGATCCTAGGATCACCGCTAGACGTGCCAATCTCTTGCGGCACGACGCTGGAGCCGGTGCCGGGGATAGACCGAAACTACGAGTAAAGCTTGATACATACATACGCCGGTCTGCCGGCTGCTACAACATTACTGGAATAAGAATTCGCATGGGATATGCAGCCATTTTTTTACGATTGCCTTTTATTGCGTTGGACTGACGTTCTATTTTTTATATTCATCGTCTCGCTG
Organism: Ischnus inquisitorius; assembly: GCA_963924025.1. Lineage (NCBI taxonomy): Eukaryota > Metazoa > Arthropoda > Insecta > Hymenoptera > Ichneumonidae > Ischnus > Ischnus inquisitorius. The sequence continues at coordinate 6,876,632 of OZ001245.1, read as the reverse complement.
CTGCAACGTTTTACGATGCACTTCGAGTTGATAGCGAAAAAAAGGAACTATCGATTCTGTGCATCTTCACATATGTTTTAAACAATCGTATTCGAATACTCCACTCGTACTCGTATTCGAGTACTTCGCTGTTTGATCAAATTTTAACGAGACGAACGCGTACTCAAGAAAAGATGAATACTGATCTGAGGTGTAATGAACATCCGCAAGCCCTACCTGCGCCTGTCTTCTTTCGCAAGGACAGTTATGAAGTTTCTCAAGCTGTTGCTGAATCAAGTAGAACGCAGCATACTGTTGGCTGTCCGGTGACAGTGGTGAATCTGGACTGCCCGGCGATCCCAAGCCAGAACTTTTGCTATCGCTGATCCTGATTGTCCCATCTGGACTGTCTTCGTCATTACGAGCTTCAGGGTCAACGCAGCAGGTCGTTGTCTCCTTCTGTAACGGCGATAACGGCGAGAGGGGTGATCCGATTCCGGAACTTTCGGAACTCGAGTTCACCAAGCCTCGACCTTTCGACGAAACGGATCTTGTCAATTTGGGTTTCGGAATCGAACTCCTTCGTTGCGATCCGCGCGAAGATTTCCCGGATGATTCGCCCGCGTTAGGTGGCGCGTTTCTCCAAGCTGATGAGTTCTTTGTGGATCTCGTTGACTTCCAGATCTGCGGATCCTTGCAAAGCTTCAGACCGAAGTCCTTTTTCACCGCGAGCTTCGAGATCCATTTTTCTGAATGCAATGCCACTGATCCTTTGGGTTCTTGGCCGCTGCCGTTTTTGACCTTTACCTTCGGATTTTTCGCGCTTATCGCTCGGGACTTCGGTTCTTCACATTCGAAAACATTCTTTTCGTTTTCTTCATAGTTGGGATTTTCTTCACGGGTGGACTTCCCGTCTCCGATAAAAGCGCTTCCATTATCCCGAATAGCCCGATCGGTTTTCGTGATTCTCTTCTCTTCTAGAGCTTCTCTGCCAGAGGATTCTTGGATCTCGGAGTAGCAGCTCTCGACATTTGATGCTCGATCGAGGATCAGCCGATCCTCGGTTGTGTCCAAGAGACGGAGATCGAAACCGCCGATGAAATTTCTCACCTCGTAGTATTCGACGTTCTCGAAGCAATTCGGCGTCGATGTGAATGACGCGGTCAACGACATCGGACGCCGTTTCACCGTTCCCGTCTCGGTACTTGGCGAATCCCAATCCACGTGGAACGTTCTTCGCTTCGATGACATGCTGCGATATCAACGAATTCACTTCTTTCTTCATGCGTCCGATAAAATGATATGTTTCGAAAATCCTATTTAACGTCGGTGTCGAAGCGAAAGTTTTGCTGACTTTTTCCCATTTTCAAAAATTCCTAACTGTGGTCATCTTTGACAAAATATCATGTCAACAAAAGAGACACAAGAAGATGACATTAAATAACTATTATCACTATTAATGCACATTCAACTAAGGACATGATACACCATACGCGAGTAATCCTTGAAGGAAAACACTATTTTGGACCTAAAACGTATTCCCTTCATTGGCACCAACACTGAACAAACTACACTGTATCACTGTAAAGAAACTTTATTTCTATTTTACTAAGGCACGATGGAAGAAAATACGGTTCGGGAGGAACGAAAATCGCTGCGTCGAACTCGTAAGTTTGATTGGAAGTGAAAGGCGAAATCCTGGAACCGTAGTTCGCGGGAAAGTCGACGAAGAGATCGTAGAGCGGTGGAAGGGCCTTCGATAAGCGTATTTTCGGGTTCTTGCACTCAGACAATAGGTGCACTTGCCAAGAGTGCCTCCGGCAAACTGAAACCGCCCCTAGGCACATCACCCCACCCTTCGTTGACGACAACGACGATAAAGATTGCGTGCGCTTGTGAGCCTCCGCGACGGGCGTTGGGAAATAAAGTGTGTTGGTGTATGCGTGTCCATCGGATGCTGAAGAATGGCACGAGGACAGGGAAATTTGTGTTGGTGCGCGTGCGTGTGCATCGGCCCCTGCAGAATCGCGATGGGACCCCTGGCACTATGCTGGCGCCTACTGGGTCTACCCACGAGACAACCCCCTATCATAGCCATGGGGCTAAAAACTAATTACATTCGGCTACGGCTCGGTGTGTGCCCCATGTATTTCGGTGCCTACTTCTGTTTTCCTATCCGCTCGCGCGCACCATATTGCAACGAGCAACACTCATCTCGCGCCTGAAACGATAGGCGAGACCCCGGGACTCGCCAATGCGGTCGTATGAATTCCTCGAAGATTTCGGGTCCCTCACTTTTACCACCCTTCGACGAAGCTGTCGCCGAGGATATTCGATCTCGCGAACTTTGTTTGCCAATCAAACAGGCAGGCTCGCCGAGAGAAAACTTTGATTTGTTTTGTCCGGCGGAAATTGCGGCTGAGATTTATAGGAGACAGTGTCATAATTACTACTTTCTCGTGGAATCTCGAAATTTTTCTCTCACAGCAACAACATTCAGAATCTTGATCGATATTGGATTTCAATAGAATAATACTGAAACCAACTGCGTATAGCAGACGATTGGGTCAAGGAAAAATATTTATCTTCATGATAAAGCGTGACGATTCTTCCTACCATTTTTTTCTCTCCTCGATCGGTAAATCTTCGGATTTCTCCACTTATCGATACCCCGATCGCATCAACCGAAATGCTCCATAGAGATCACGGTGGACGCGATTGAGATAGCACGGCGCGATTTTCGGTAATAATAGAAACGTCTCGGAAGCGTGATATCTCGTGGCATTCATCTCTTCCGCGGACATTGTGTGCACAGTGCGCGTTTGTGTCGCGTACGTGTAAACGTTCGCGTGTTACAACTGGGCTCGTGTGCGCACAAGCGGAGAGTGTAGGAGCGCGGGATTCGGAGCCCACTCATGAATACCATTTGGATAAAATCTCATCGGTTAGACGCCCCGGAATGGTCCACCCTTCATCAACCACCATGGGGTATTTTCAACCCGAGGGCGCGCGGTAACAGGCAGCGGCAGTGGCATCAGCAACGACTCTCCACTCTCGCCATTCGCTCTGGGTAGAGAAAAAAGCGAAAGTGGAAGGGTGCCTTTCGAGCCGGTTAAACCAGTAGCGCTTTCCGTGTGTTATCCAACACGCTCACACGCAACTGAACGCGCCAACTGTACCGCACTGGGCGAAGATCAATTTTTTAGTAAACATCAACACACTCGCTACATTTCCCAATTCTACTCTCATGATGTTTGCCAGCGGTACACAACGAGGCGCACGTGTGTTTTCGCTCGGTAATATTTTGACACCAATTTCTGCGGGCTATCGGCGCATCTACCCCTCTCGTGATCAAGTTGTGGACCCAAATATAAACGCGATTTGATCATAACCCCCGAAATTGGTCACTCCTGATCGACGCAATCAAATGTTGGGTAAACACACACTCGACCGATTGACGAGTAATTGACCGACCGTAAATTTGTTTATTTTTTTTTTTATTCTTGCCCAGTGTTCAAAAGGTATTGAATTTATAACGGAAAGTATGAAAGCGAATACCAGTCGAGCATGCTCGGCATGATTGGGCGAAAGATGCCCCCCTTTGGCAACCCTTCCGTAGGGCGACGCGAGTAAAAGTCTACAGACTGTACGATGTTCATAAGTGTCTATATTATAATTAGTCGCACCAAGCAATTTAAACCGCTGGCCTTGAAAAAAATTTTATTTAAGAACTTCCGACTGCAAAAGTGTAAATAAATAAATTGTACTGTCAAAAATGAGTGAATCATAAAAAAAAAAAGAATTTGCAGAATAAATTGTTTTTTTTATCGTGCTAATCTTTCAACTCTGGCAAACCTACAAACAGGCTTCATCGATTCCACTGCCGAGTGCGAAGAGCTCAAACATTGGGAAATAAAAGAAAAATGAAAAAACCGTGGATGAAGCACGAACCGAATGAAACTGGCGACTGCAGCGGCTCGCGGGCCGATGAAGATAAAACGAAAAGTTCATACGCTGGTGCATTCTTATCGCGTTGCGCTGTGTTCTTTTTGTGTGTTCCGGACACAGAAACGCTTGTCCGACAGCAATAACCGCGGTTATCGGCCGCGTTTGCCGAGTGAAAAGCATCGCCGCGTGAGGAATCATCGATTCGCCAATACTCGCCGCTATTCAGAGAAAAACAATTCGGTTTCGTCGAATATTCCCAAAAAAAATCCTTTCTTCCAAAATAAATTAATCCCTCGTTTTTGACCAGAATTAATTAATCGCTCATAAAAATTGTTAATCAACAGGAGCAGCCCGACCGTTAAAACGATCGAGAGAGATGACTCATCGGGATCGACGAATATGCTTCGAAAGGGTTGTTATAAAGAGCCGCGTAATTCAAAGGGATCCTGCGGTTCGTCGCTTAATAACGCATTCGCCAACAAACCGGGCGCGAAAATTCCAATCCACTTTTCGCTTCCCACCGCAATACTGTGTACCGTACCTATGATCCCCGCTAACGAATAGAGAGCGATAGGCATATACCGGGTGCCGGGAGATTACAACTTATAATCCGTGTATCCCGTTATAGGTTACCCGCTCGACGTACCGTAGGAAGATTAAGTCTCTGAAGCAAGGGGGGAGGGGGCGAGGGGGTGGAGGATATACGTCCAGCCGGGCACCGCAGCCCTGCACCCTCCTCGAACGAAAACCCCCGACGCCGGGTCTACCAAATACTATACAGCATTGTAACCCCTCCTCGAAACAAACTCTCCCCCGCGCCACCATGCGAGACGAGAGCTTAAGTCTGCCTCTCTCGTGAAATCGACTGTACGCCTCATTTAGCCTCCTACGTTTCTCCGCGTAACATATGCAATTTCACTACATCTCGTTAATAATATCTCGAATGAAGCTGGGGCGCGGGAAGATCGATCGAAAAAAATGTATTCCGTGACCAATATTGAGGAGGGTAGGAATCGTTTCAGTTCGCTTTCACTCGATATCGGAAATTGGATTGATTCCGGGCGGGGAACTAAGAGCAGACGAATGGGAATAAAGAATTAATGACAATACAAACATTTTCGGGCGAAAATTCGTACTGGTGAAAGAATGTTTTTCGGTATTCACGCAAGAATATTTTTTTGTGTAGATCAAATTTGGATGTTTTCTTCGTTTTACGGAGCTCTAAATAAGACAATGAATGTGGGGGAATCGTTTCTATCCAGATCGAATTATGCGCTCGCGAGAACTCGCGTGTCGTTGGTCGGGATCGATAAAAAACGAGATAGCTCGCAATAATAGTTAATTTTTTTTAACGACGATAAAGCACTTTCATTCACTGCGACATGGAGTAATACTTCCGTGCTTCCCGATCGTCGCTGTTTACGATCGTTCGTTGCGATAAAAATTCGTCGATGAATTTATTACCGATGGAGGCGCGTAAGGTCGTCCCGAGCGAAGGATCGTTTTTGGCGAGAGACGAGCCCTCGACACGCTCAAGTGTTTGTTTACCGACCGAGTAAGGGCCATAAAGGAAGATGAGAATTTCCGCGGATAAACTCTTGGAAAGTTCGTCGCTTCCCTCCCGAGGCGCAGACGGCGGTGTTGGCAAGTTTCCTACGGAGTTTGGCCGCCGTCGCGCGAGATGGAGCTTTCAAAGTGGCCGCGCGTGTACACGATGGCGCGCGGTTCACGCGAGATTTTTGAGAGGGTGCATTGGCGGGCTCCGGGGGTAGCGCGCTCGGCGTGGCGCCTCGGGACTCACTATGGATTTGCCATTAATTCGAAACCCCTGGAGAAGTATTGTCGCCCACGGTAGGCGCGCACCCACGTTATACCTGCTCTCTGTTTGCTCTCGGAAAACCGAAAAGACCAAAATATCGAGAGATGCATAAAAATTCGTACGAATTAAGCAATATATTTTAACAATGCTTATACCCAGAACTATGGCTTCTATAAGTTAAAAAAAAAAAAATAGGAAACTTGACTCGCATTTCGGAGATCAATTTTGTTTTGTTGTAGAAATGGAATCACGAGCTGATGACTCAAAATTATTTTCACCCGCGAAATATGTACTTCATTTAACAAAAAAATGTTGACCCCATAAAAAGCGTTGTCTACAAATTCTCGTTCCGACATTTACGATTCTCCGTGCATGCAATATAAAGAGACGGTGGAATAGTTTCAGAATGGGAAGGACCTTAAGCGAAGGTCGTGAAAGTCCAAAGAGAAAAATCGAAACAATCGTTCTGTCCTCAATAGCGAGAACAATTCAATATTCTTCAAACCCCGAAACTCGTCGCATCGAATATTCGAAATTCGTGAGGTCACGCGATCTCTTCGCGACTATCGAGGGTTTGGAGGGTACGAGAACCGGAAGAACGAAGAAATAAAAAGTAAGAGCGCAAGATGCGAAGAGGGAAATTTCATCGACCTAAGCGAAAGGTAACTTTAGTGGAAAAACACGAAAGGCAACGATGCATTCGGATTTAGAGCCCGAGGGTAGCAGTAAAGCGCGCACATAGACTTCTAACGCCTCCTGGCTCGGCAGGATTTTCCCACGTGGCCGTTAGATCATGCGCGCTCCGGGCAGCCGAGTGGAGCGAAACCGCGAAAGTTTTGTCGACGCTAGAGCGCCCCCTGAAACCCTCTGGCGCGTTTCATTGCACCGAGGCATTACCTTGAATCCAGGTGGAGGGGAAGGCCACACAAGCGAGAGTCAGAGGGACGAAAGGAGGAGAGAGGAGAACGCGAAACGAGCGCCGATGGGAGGGAAAACTGGGAGTCCGAACGACCCGAGGGGGGCGAGTGCGGAACCGGGCGTTCCACGGGAAAAGCGAAAGTTGACTTTAAACTTTGAAGGGGATGGGACTCTGTGGATACACTTTTCCACGGCTTTCCCTTTCGCTCGCGTTTCGATGTCCTCCGAGTCCTCGCCGTTTTTTTCCTCTAGGCTCGTTTTTTTTTATCCTCTTGCTCGTTTTCACATCGACGTCGTCACTCGCGAGCGCGGCTGGAATTGTTCCTTTTTTTCGCTCCGTTCACGCCTACTCACTCTCTCATTGCCAGCGGAAGAAAATTGTATTAGAAAGTTTACGAGTTGGCAAGCTTCTTCGGTTAGAGACATCTGATCCTTAACAAATTCGCCGCGTTTTTTTCAAGGTGAGGATGAATGACTAATTGGCCCCTTCCAAATAACTGCTTAATCAATTTTTTACCATTAAGAAAAAAAAGGCAAGGGAAATTTCTTATGTATCGAATCTTTGGGCAAGGAGAATTGGTCGACTTGAGTCAGCCAAATTGAATGCGAAACAAAAAATTTGTTGTCAAATTAATTTTTTTTCCGCCTGGAATTTTTATTTAACACGTCTTTTGTGTTATTGAGGGATGTTCTGAAGGCACTGACATTAAATAAATAGGATTTTTTTCACGAAAAGGGAGCTTTTTCTGTTATGAAGAAAAAAGCGGGAAGAAGCATTAAAAAGTCGTCGGAGCGCAGAGAGAACCACGGAATAGGCTCGATTTCCATTTTCTTCCCGTGCTCTCCGTTATTCACCGGTTCAGCCCTTGCGTCACATAACATCACGCACGTCGGAGCCTCCCTTCGCTCCTCTGTACCACCGAGCGAATTCATCGTCGTGCCACGGCGAGGCTCCTCCTGCCGAGGGCTCGCATGCAGACCATTTTTTGCTCGACAACCACCACCATCTCCGCTCAAACCTCCCCCGTCAGTTCGATATTATATTTGCTATCAAAGTGGTAAAAATAGAAAAAGAAGTACCGACGAAATAAAAATAAATAAAACGACAAGACAAAAGTCAAGAGACTTGCATCAAGCGAGTGCACGCGAGGTCTTTCAGCTTCGAACTCATAAACGGAGTTTTCATACTAAAATATTCATATCTCACGCCCTGCGTGCTTTCATCGCGGAGACTGAAGTTTAAATTCGTTTAGTGAAGAGGCGGAGGGAAGAGAAAAAAGTTCGCGTGAATTTATCGTTTTGGTGGATTCGAGCCATTCGTGACAATGGGCGGGGCGCAACAAAACGCTTCGAGTTAAGTTGAGCGTAGAGGAATGTGCAAAGCGATACTCGGCTCTCAGCTCGGCTGACTAACGCCGCCTGTTTCCACTCGAGCCTCGTCGCGAAATCGTCGCGAGTCGCGCGATCCAAATGAACCTTGTCTTTCAAATTCGATTTTGTCGGTTTTGCCGATTTTTCGATAAATCTTCCTTCCGTCGAGGAATCCTTTTATCGCTCGTTGGCTCGCTAAACTTCGCAATGTATACACGTAACGCGCTCTGTAAAGCTCATTCTTTTCATGGTAATTGCTCCGACGTGCCCGGCATAGGATTTTCTTATTACCCAGAGTAAATTTAATAAGTCGAAACAGGGAATGAGAAGGTAGGGCCACTCGTAAATTAAAAATAACGACGACGACTATACACCGGGGTCTGTTGAATTCTGTACAAAAAGAAACAAGCTCTAAGTATTGGCTCTTTGTACCTTTCTATTTGATTCGCGAAAATAATTCAATAAAATTTCACACGAGAGTGACGGAATTTTTGTGTTTGGGTTAAAACAAAGTTAACGTTTGATCGATTTCTGGAAATGAATCTGTTGCCAATTGCAGCACAAAAGAAGAAACTTAAATGTTTTTATACAATTTGTATCGTCCTTCCCTCATGTTTTAGTCGCGCTTAATTTTACCGGCATTTTATCGGAGTGAAGAGTTAAAAAAAAAGCGTAGTACCACAATGTAATCAGGCTTTTCCATGCGGTTTCATCGTTCTTTTTCGTACCTTTCGTGCCAACGGGCCGCTGTGGCGCTTACGCTCCGTCTAATTAAAAGTAACGCCGAAAGGAGCATACAGCGACGAAAGGGCGGAAATCGTTTTTTTTCGTTCTAGCCACACCAAGAGCGTCGACGAACGGGATCGAGAAGACGAAACGGAAAGTCTCCTCGTCCGAGCGAACAAACGAGGCAAGCGAAAAAGGAGCGAGGCTCAATTTCACAGAGAGCGGTGTCGATTCCGTTGATGTACTGCGCGATGAAATTTCACAGTCCGCGCGTAACGTGTCCGACACGACTGGTTTTCGCCACCCCCTTTTTGCTCTCCGAAGCGCTCGCTATGACGTTCTCGTCCCCGCCGCGTCACTGATTTAACGCACCGATCCATCATGCGCTCGAGTGAATTCCGATTTGAAAAAAGTAAAAAAAAAAACCCGTTCTATACATCTTCATTTGAAACGGAGAGAAACAAATCAAGAATTTGCGCGCAATACGTGAATCCCGAGTTCCCGCCGTATACTCCAAAAACGTGAATCTGACTTTTCGCAATAAACTTAATTCATGAATCTTTAATTATTATTTTATTACATATTATTATTGGTATTTATTATATAACATATTTTTCAATTATTATTCTCTTAGCCATCGTGTTATTTTGAAAAAAAATAATTGATTACTTCTTTGAATTATGATATCGAGAATGTATTTGGAGAACTCGAGCTAACTGACGCAAAACAGTCCTGGATTACGGTCCAAAGGAAAGAGCACCGGTAAATAATACCCCGCCATTTGGACCCGTTAATAGTCGATAATTAGTACAACATTAATACCCCCGAGTCTTTCATCGAGATCTACGCAGTTATCGCACTAAATCCTCGAATTGCTCGAAGGTTTCGGTTAACTCACCCCGAAGGAATCGCGTGGAAAGGGCTGAGAGCGTAGGACCGGGGGGGAGGAAGGTGGGGCGGAGGTAAAGGTTCTCGCGTAGTATTAGGCGTCCCGCAACTTTCTTAATTGGGCGTCTGTAATGAGACGAAGGCGAGTTCGAGCCTCGCCATCAGCACACAAGTTACGTCGGTTATCCGGAGGCACAGCTTCGAACCGGCGGTGTGTTCTCTACTGTTTCCCTCAAGACGGCAAGTCTACGCACGAGCGTAGGGCGTCGAAGGCGAGATTCGAGATTCTCGTGAAGCTCCTTCGAGGGGTCCGACGACCCTCGAAATGGTAATTTTACCATCGAAAAGCCCAAAAGGGAATGAAAACGAGAGCCCCGACGGAGAACGCAGAGAAACAGAAGAGAAGAACGAAAAAACGCGCGCGGGCATTGTTACGTGCGTGTACCAGTCCGCGGCGCTCCGGGGTCTCGACGATAAACTTCACCTTTCTCCTTAACCTTCTCATTTTTCTTTCCTTTTTTTTTATCCTTTTATCTGTCCCCATCGCTGGAGAGCTCGCCGACCCGCGAGCGTGCATCTTCGACCCTGCTTTCACTCTTTATACGGCTTTCCGCGACAACGTACATAACTGGCGGAGGCAAGTCGCGTGCGCTCCGTTCGTGAATAAAGCTTTCAAAGTCCTCGGGGAAGTTTGGATAACAATTTCGTCGGAGAGGGATCACAAACTTGCTCGGTTGTGATCGTCATGCGACGCGTTTCCTTCGACTAAATGCGCGTGGGAATCTTAATGGACTTTGTCGTTTAATTTCATACGACATGGAAACAAATGTCTCAGTTTCTCGTGCTTTAGTCGCATGACTTTGACATCCGAAATTCATGAAATATTTCATTTGCCGATTGAAAAAATGTCCAATAATAATAAATGTTAGTATCAATGCTTAAATAATGTTATCAGATAAAAATGAACAATATTTCATTCATAAAAAATATTAGTTTATTAAACACGTAAGTTTTGTATTATCTATATGAAATATTTGCGTCTCGGTCAGAATCTTCGCGGTTATATGGACAATTCGACTGAGATATCAGCCAGGAAGCCTCTGGACTCGATTCCACCCTCATTTGTTATTTCGATTGGATTTCGCCCCCGAAATCGTTCGGTAACGGGTTTGGGGCCAACGAAACAAAATGCATTTATGCTGTCCTTTGTAAAATGCCGATAAGTCCGTCGGCCGAAGCGCCGCGAAACAAGAGAAAGAAGAAGAAGAAGGTTCAGTCGGAATTCGTGAGGGCCACGCAGCAACGGCGCAGCGAGTCGAGCTTTAGAGCCCATAGGAGGGGTTCGTGCCACCGGTGGTGGGCGCGCTCCCAACGTTACAGCTGCTGTCACATAAATATCCGGAAACCCCTGAATTCTAGAAGCTTTCGCCCACCCCCGAATCTTATCCCTCCCCGCCCTTTGCAACCTTCGAGACCCAACAGGGCTGTATCACCGAGGAGTGCGAAAGGGACCGCGAATGAGGAAGAGAGAAGAGACCATCGAAGTAAAGTTGCAGAAACTCCACCGCCAGTGAGGTGGTATCGATTCTCAATTCTTACGGAGCCGGAAAGCTCGCGTGGAGGGTGTGGAAAAACGAGGAACGAAAATGAAAAGTTTGCGGAGGAGGAAGAGTGAGAGAGCGAAGAACAGGGCGATGCTCGCGAAGGGCTCCGAGGGAGCACGAAGAAGAATGAAAACTTCTTCCAGAACTGAGCGTGTGTGTTGCGAAACCTCGACTTGTTGTTTCTTTTCTTTTTATTTCTCTTCGACACCCGCGACCGAAGGTAACACGTTGATCGAGCAATCGACGAGTTTTCGCGAGCTGGTCTTTTTTTTTGTACTTTTTCTACGAGCTGACGAACTGCGTGTTCGACCGATCTCGAAACTACGCGATATCTCGCAGAACGGCGCAGCTTATAAAACTTTTATCGGCGACGCACGAATTATCGGGTTGTCGCACGATCGAGCCGCGAAGTTTTTACATCTTTTATTCACCTCGAAGCCTTATATGTATTTCGTGGTAGTACATGGAACGGTAAAGACTCCTCGCCTGACGGTATTTTTCCTGTTATTCACGAGGAGAGACTAACAGCGCGTTTTGCCAGACGAAAAGAAATGTTTAAAAAGATAATATGAATAATAATAATACATCTTTTTATTTTCAACAACAGGTATTGTTTTCACCTAAATTTTGCGGTATAAAAGAATATTTTTTTTTTGCATTCAATTTTATTTGTTTATTTTTTTCTGATAACCCGTTTCCGATCCGATTATCGGCAAGCCGCCGTCCCTTCAAATATATTCGTATCAACGTCGATCGCTAGCAACGAGTCCGCGCTTGTAAATTCGATGAATAGCCGCGATCCGATAGCGTTACAAGCCGCCATTCAAAACGGCAATAACGCGAGTACATCGAAACGTTGTAGCGTTGTACGAGGGGGGTGAGCCCCGTTCGGGAGAGATCGGGCGACCCTTAATCTCGACGCGTGACGGCGTTGCGGTACCGGCAGTAACGGCACTAGACGGCGAATATAGCACCGGTAATATTAATCTTCGATTAAGGGGTCTTATCGCGAGAGACTGGTTGCCGCAGGAAAGGAACAGCGGAAGCTATGCAGTTCAAACGAAGAAGAAGGGAATAAAGTACGCAGAGAGCTCCGAAGATCCGGAGCGATTCAGACCTCGTGCAGGAAAAAAAAGACAAACCACTGGTTGGTTCTTATCTCCCGTCGCGACGGCTCGTATTCCCCTGTCGCTTGTACCCCTCAGCTTCGCTACGCTCTCGTTTCCCTTCTGTGTCTGCTCTATCCACTATCGTTCCCGGATCATCTGAGTGCAGTTCGCCAGATACGACAATATGCCAAAGGAAAATCAGCATTTCGAGCACCCCAACGACCAAACTTCACTTGTATACGTCGTTCGCACAGGCGGCTTTGATTCAAAACGGATTTCAGTTCCGGAAAACGGATGGAGCAAGGTCGACCGAAAGTGGATCAAAGAAAAAAGTGGGAAGATGCTTCAAGCGAAATAAACAGAGCCACTATCAAGTATAACAATTGTAGGAAAAGGAGGAAACCGTCGATAAAAAATAATACTGAATAATAACGGTTTTGTCGAAAGAGAACTAGGAAGTATCTACTTACGAGATGGGGGCGGAAGAGTAAGTTCCAGCGGGCTAAGACGATAAGCCAATTTCCGGAATTCTCCAAGGACAAGCGAGAGAAAGGTGATATAGAGGGGTCGATCGAATAAAATCGCTAATCGATGGCCCTCCTGACCACGAAACTACGTTATCGTGCGTATCCCAGCGAAACCACCCTCCGCTCTCTCTCTCCGTGCTCCTCCCCCTCTGCCTTTCCAATCTTCCGGCGCGTCACGCCGAATTTCTCAATGACAAAACCCCACAAGGGGCGCGGGCGTTCCTCTCGAGAGGCTGTTCAGCGGTAAGAAAGGAAGGAAGTCTGCACATGACTGTTTCAACCCTTAACGAAGAGGGTAGACGGCGTTTCGAGCATTCAAGACAATTTTCCACGTAACACACCCGAAAAATTCATCTTTTTCAGAAATTTGTTGCAGCAGCGAATAAATAAATAACGAAACATTAATTTTGGTAATATCTTCAAAGAGACGACAGTTTTTTTTTGTTATACGCAGTAGAAGCTTCGGAGTTTCATTCCGAACGTTCGACAAGATCGTCTGGATAGTGAAAAAAAAATTATACGTGTTGCTTGTGGCAAATGGTGGCGGCCTGTTGCAATAAGCGGACGGAAAAGGGCGTCGCGAGAAGTAAACGCAACCCTTACTTCCGGCTGGTCGAACATCGTCGACGAGCTTCGAGCCACGAGCTAATCCGCCGTGTCCGCTCGAGCTGCCTCGAAGCATATGGCGGCGAGGCAATAAGAGGGAAAAAAGGAAAATGAAATAACGCGAACAAAAGCTCTCATCTCCCTTTCATATGTGTCTATCGTACAGTTTTTCTAATTAATAGAATGAAACGGAACGTATCAATTCTTCGTGTAGGTAAACTTGTTTCTCGGAAGCGGAAAAAGAGCTTTATAATTACTCTAAAAGCGTATACTGTTTTTAAAGCTTGTTATTTTGTTATTCAAATCTTGCGACGTGATGAGAAATCTTCGCGAAACTCAGTGAAGCGTTGCCTTGCGAGTGAGAGTTAAAGAGAACGAGAGTTCGAGCTCAGCCGATGATAGCCGGGTGCGAAAATTTTCCCTCCGGTCTTCTGTATTATGGCACGACTGCCTCGGCCTCAAACTTGCCCGTCGGTGTCTCGCCTATCCTCCCCGGTGGATGCTGCCTCGGTTCGCGGCTGTTTGGGAGCGGGGGAGTAAGATTCCGCAGGCGTAAGCCAATTTACTGCTCACGCCCTACCATAGCGAAGTAGAACGGTATAGAACAGAACTCCCGCACAACCGCCGGTTCACGGCCGAATGCAGGGATGTGCCGGAGTCGCGCACGTCCACCATCCCCTAACATCCTTGTCTTCGTCGACCCGTTTTACCCTCCTCCGTTCCCTCGGCCAGGCCACGCTAGACGCGGAGGCGTTGTATCTTTAATTATCTGCGTCGGAGCTACCGAGCTGAGGGACCCACAGTGGCAAAGAGGGCTCTCCTCTTCTGGGTTTACGTACGTTACTGCGCGGTGCTTTTGATACAAAAACCCCATTCGCACGTCCGGGCGGACCGGCAGCTTCGAGTTATTATGGAGAAAATTTCGAGTCGAATTAAATAGGGTTAAGTGTGTTCTTTAATTCATACCCCAAAACATTCATTCCCATAAATGGAATATTAATCGAATGAAAAATGTTTTAATATTGAAATATTCATTTCATTTATTTGCCTCAGAAGACCCTATGAAATATTAAAATAATAATATCGATATTAAATCATTATATCATTAATAATTGGTATAATTATTATGTATTGATATTTTTATTTTAATGGTCAATTTTTTCGAATATGAAAGGAAGTTTGAACTTAAATGTGAACTCAACTTGGATCTGGGTTTTAAAGACTTCCGGGATTTTTCAAAGTACTTTGTTTCAGTGAGAGGGCATTTTTTAGTTCCATTTTTCAATTTTGCGGATAAATTCAACCCCTTAATGATATCACCACTGCATGGCCTTGGGTGCTCGCGAGACCGGGGAGTCTCAAAGCCTGGGAGGGACTCGAAGAGTATTATCATCCTCGTCCTCATAGCCAGGGCGTGGCGCAAAACCCTCGTCCGAAATCTCGCACCGTTTGTCCCCTTGTCGCTTTTCTCACTTTCCCGTCTTCTGCTCGCGGCGGTGGCGGACGTGAGGATCGCCACGCGACCCGTTCGACCGTAAACGGAAGAAAGCCACGAAACACAAAAACCAACAACTACACTTTTGTCTCTCGATGCTAATGAATTTTTAGAATTTACCTCAAATTTCAGGAGAACTCTCATTCGCCGAATGGATCTTTCAACGATACCGTCGAAGCATCGTAGATACGATGATCCCTCGTCGGCGCCCCTCTTATCGAGAAGCCACTACAGGTTTCTCGATAAAAAGAAATGAGGGTACGCATCAGATACGAACGAGAGGAGTTTTTATCGAGCGAAGGGGTTGAATACATCATAAAGCGAGGGGAGCGAGAAAGCTCCGAAAAGCTTTCAAGGGCCCGAGAACTTGAGCGTTTTTCAATATATATTTTTTTCCATCGTTCCCAGAACCTGATCGATGAATAAACGATTACTCGAGCGCTCGGAATACTTAAATAGATAACAGTTTTATATCCTACACAGCAGAACTTTGAATCCCAACCATTTTTTCTATTCGTCATTTCGTTTTTAATTATTCATTTTTAAAAAATTGTATTTATTACGAAATACGAAGAAATAATAATAAATCAGACCCATCTCGTTGTATTTCCGAAGCAACGAATCGGGAATCAGTAATTGGGGTAAGAGAGTTCGAAGCCCCCGATAAACGATGCTTCTTGTGACTTTGTGTAAGAATTACTTAATCGTCGATGCGATAAGTAATCCCCGTTCGGGACGAGTTTGGCGTGTCCCGGCTTCTTGTGTAACTATACGAAACCGTTGTAGAGAGTGATTGAGAACACGGAGGGTGGAAAGTGATAGCGGGTCACGCGAGCTAAGGAGTACAGAGGTATACCGTACGCCTCTTGGCTCTGCCCGTGGAATAAGCCGTAGAATCGAGGAGTGTAACTTGCAGATTGCTTATTCTACGACCGTCAAGGAGGTTTATACGCCATATTTGTATATCTCAATGGCCATTCCGGTCAAGAAAAGGGTGAGCTTGTTGAGGGCTAGTTTATCATCGGCTATTTTATTGCTTCGGCAAAGGGGAAAAAAATTCCTCCGCGGTAACTTTGTTAGCTTCGACTCCGAATGTTCCAGTTTCAGATTTCGCTCAATCACGAATGCAATTATCGTTTGAGGAACTTCCTTTGTTAAATCCTCAAAGATTCTATTTATTAACAGATGGTTCTTTCGATACGACGATGAATTTCGAAGAAAACGAAAATCGCTTCGACGAGATTTATCAAAATATTTAATAATCCTCAGATGCGATACGATGCTCCTTTGTCATGGTAAACATAATAATTAAATCGCAAGCTGTTGGAGCAACGTGTAAATTCGCGGAACGGCGCACGACGAGGCAGAGAGAATTTATTACCTCTGGGATACGTATCTGAAATGGTTCTCTCAAATGCGTCGGGAAGTGGAGCTTGTTGGCGAGTACGCCGAGACTACCGGCGGGGCTATCGCCAGGATTACCGGAGTCACGTACGTGAGTCACGCTCCGCTACGTGGTTACTGCTGATTCAGCGTGCCGACACTCTCCATGCATCTCTCCGTACTGTGCACGAGAGTCGAGCGGACATTGTATGCGACTACCTGTGGTACACCCCTTCTGGTGCTCAATTAACAGCCCAGCCCTCGATTTTTCGAATTATCTCGAGTACGCAAATGTTATCAACATATTTTATTTTTTTAACGAAACAAATCTTCATAAAAAAGATAATTATCCCGACGCGCGAGCTTTTTTATTACGAAAGGCTTTTGATGAAAATTGTATCGGCTCGTCAAAGCAACACACGCACCGACATTGGGGAGGAGCCGTAACGAGACTCTCCGGAATGAAAGAGAAGTGGAAAAGCTGTGCGCGCCACGTCCGACACGTGCGCGCGAAATTAATTAAGACAGCCGTGAGTAAGAGAAAAAAAAAACGGGGGGCACCGACGCCCGACTCGTCGTTCGACCGGATGCCGAAGCATCCGCGTGGAAAATTGTCCCTGGAACTTCGTACCGCCAGTGATGGTACTGCGAGGACCATTGCGTACGAAAAAAAAACGAGCGGTTTGCACGAGTCGCCGCGACAGAGTAAACGCGGAGACACCGGTGACGAAGCACCCGGACTCGGGAAGGGAAAACGCCCGGCAGTGATACAAGGTCGCGTACTGTCGGACACGTACGCATCCCGGATTACTACCCCCTGCGCTCCCTCGCGCGCCGAACTTACGCTCGTTCGTGCGCACACGTATGCGAGACTGGACCGACCGACCGTGGGGCATCGGCAACTCCGAGGGAGAATATGAGATAATCACGTTAAGTTTCCGGAGGAAGAAATGAAATGCAATTTCGAAGGGAAAGTTTCGATTCCGGGGGAGAAAACGAAAAATACCCTAAAGTTTCGGATCAAACGCTCCCGAATAGCTCGTTGATCGAATTTCGCATTTGCAAAAAAATTGTGATGATAATAATAATTGTTGTAGAACGAATGAAGATTTTTCTGAATATCAAAAATGGAAGGATAATAATTTACAAAATAATTTTTTTCTATAGTTATGCGAGATATGCGTTGATATGACACATTATTGCTTTTTTTTGTTTTCCTTTTGTTGATCACACGTTTCTATGCGCGTTAAATAACGTTTTTTCCTCCATATTTTTGCCAAGTTCGCCAGGAACGACGAATGCGAGGAAAAAACGCCCGGAAATTTATCGTACAGCTTCCGGAGATTAACAGCGCCGCGTCTAGAGCGTGACGAGATAGTGGATTGCCTTTCGCGAGTCTCAGGGTGAAATACAGGCGAAAGAAGAAGAACAGGAAAAAAAATTGTTCAACAATGACTCACCTTGACGGTCTCCTGAGGGGAGTACCTCACCGAGCGCTGAGCCTGAGCCTGCAGGCTCATCGCTTTAACATAACTGCGTCAGCTTCGAGTATCCTGAAAAACAAAACGCACGCATGAACAAAACAATCATTTTTTCAGAATGAATTTTTCGTCCCGATCCAAAACAGACAAATCGTAATATTAACGCGGTCTTCGTTGTCCCGAAACAAAAAAATCCCGATATTTCTCTTGGTTTATTTCTTTTTGTGCCATGAGGAGCCAGCACGAGGGTAGGCTTGAAAAATGGTGATTCGACCTAAGGAATAACAGTTCATCATCTATTCTACGGCGTACAATAAAAAAGAAAAAAATAACGAGAGAGAACCAGATAAAACTCGAGGGATTGCGGTTCACCGCGGAAGGTCGAATATGGGCTGACCGTTATGGAAACGCGAGGCGTAGGCTTGCGAGAGGATGGGGATGAACGGCGCAGAAAGAAAGAGTAGGATCGCGAGGAGCGAGGCTGGAAGCGTTGCAAGCGTCGAGAGGCAAAGCGAAATGACGAAGAGTGAGAGTTCGGCAGGGGAGGAAGGGAGGCACAGCGAAGGCGCAGGGTTGGCCGCTGCCGGTTGGCTTGTCAATACGAAGAGGTACGTGACTCAGGTACAAAGTGACAACGGTCGGGCGCAGGAAAACCAAGAGCGACGGGGGAGGAAGGGGCCGCGAGGCAGAGAGAGGTGAGATAGAGGGTGAAAGAGGGACATGGACCTGGAGGGGTTGATGCCAGCTTTCTCCGCAGCAGAATCAACCCCTCGTTGCTCCGTTTCTGTACTATGCTGCGTGCGTTACCACAGCCCGCCTTCGTCTTTTTTTTTTTTTCGATCCTGCGTCATCTCGAGCTCAAAGGAAAATAGCCAGATATCGGATCCCATCGTTGGGTCAATGACCTCCGCGCGTATCACCGACGGTGGACGACTTACAGTTCTAAAAAAATCAGTTGCTGGCATCGTCGCGATATCCAGTAGAAGGTGCGCGAAAAATTGAAAAAAATGTTTAGAACTTTTCCAGGATAAGAAATTTCCAAAATTTCCAGGGTTTTCAGAATCCGATACCCTGAATATGCATCGAAATTTCGTTTCATCATTTTTCATTTCGATTTCCGATTCTATCTTGGCAGAAAGGAAATATTCGTCTATTTCCAAAAATATCGAATTTCTTCAGTCCGCAAGAAAGACCGGTAATTCGTATATAGAACGAAATAATTGTCTACTCGCCATCAAGTTTCGTGTTTCGCATACCGACAATTATGCGTTTCGCATGCGTACCACTCGGGCGACGTACACGGTTCAATTATCTCGAACACGCGTAGACGAATGTGCGCGAGAGACGCCGAGACGCAAACAGTCGCGATCGCGCTGTGCTTGTGCGTAGGTACGAGACGAGATATGAGATATGCGGAACAAGAGCGAATTGGATAACTCGGGCAAAGTGGGGTGGACAGAGGCGATAGGAGAAGCGAGATGGAACGCGCTCGCGCTTTTCGCCCGGCAAGAGTATGCTCCGTGTTCATTGCCTCTCGAGTCTCTATGGCGAGAAAGCTAATCGAGCGAAAAGCATAATTAATCACGACGAATTTGTCGTGATTAACGAGACGGTACACTCTCGTGTCCCCGACGACCGCGAGCATAAACATCGTTAACGCGAGCGCTCACAAGCCCGGGCAAATGGACTGCTGCTTGTGCGCCTCGTTTATGCTCTATAGGTAGGATTTCCTTACCGATTCACCAATGCCGGGAGCACAAACTCGAGGCCTATTTATAAATCTAACCAGCTTTTCTGATCATTAAACAAGTTCAAAGAGAACAAGCGGACACTTGTCTCTCTTCATCGCAAAACGAGCATTCACGGCGAGACAAATCGAAATCTTGTCGCCGTTTATTCCCAATAAAACCTCGTGTGTGAGCCTAAATAATAAGATTATATATATACGGCTAATGATCGACGATTGTATCGCGTAGTACCGCGACGACAAGAGAGAGAAGACGAGCGTCACAGCGAGAACGACAGTTCGTTGTGGGATCCCGTACTGTACACAACGTGAAAATAAAGCTTGCCGTTTTGGAGATTGGCTCTTATTAATATTATCCCTTACAATCTCAGAAGTGGGATTGACCAACAAAAGCCCACAGAAATTAAAGAAAATCGTTACAGTCGGGTCCGGAAATCTCGCAGAACTCGTGGTGTCGAAAAAGCGAGAAACGGGTTTCAAAATTACGAACCGTTGAACGCGAGTGTTGTGTCGCGAATATCATGGCGAAGCGAGTATGACGATCTTGCAGAATTCGTCTATGATTTCCGCTCAAAACGCGCTAGTAATTTTGGCACACACCGCTGTGCATTTTTCGGGAAACGCAGTGTTGAGAGAAAATCGGGACCGACGGTAAAGTGGTTTACGATTCAACGAGAAATCTCGCCAAAATTCGGTAGACGTCGGCAAGAGCTTCGAAGACGCCATTCTCGATACCGAAATTCGCTAATCATCGAGCAAGGGACCGTTACAAACCACGGGATCTGTGGCGTGATTCGCGTCTCAGTAGCGCTGTTTACGTGGTTTGTATAGGACCAAATATTCGCGAGCAGGGAAACAGAGACAGGGAGAGACAATCGTGACTGTGCGGATTTACACTGGAATAGTGAGGTGTTTAGATCCCGCGTCGAACTTGTGCCGTTGTGTATCGTACGATAGATTTTGAGAGTGTGTTCTTTTCGGCGTCGATGTATACAAAGTAAATAGTATACACGGCGTGCGGCTATCACATTCACGACTTTTCGCGCGTGTGAGTAGTTTCGGCGTCGATGTGTGAGCGGTAAATGTCACACACGACGTGCGTGTAGTTTCGGCGTTGCTGTGTGGGCGGTAAAAGACACACACGACGTGCGTGTAGTTTCGGCGTTGCTGTGTGGGCGGTAAAAGACACACACGACGTGCGTGTGAGTAGTTTCGGCGTCGATGTGTGAGCGGTAAATGTCACACACGACGTGCGTGTAGTTTCGGCGTTGCTGTGTGGGCGGTAAAAGACACACACGACGTGCGTGTAGTTTCGGCGTTGCTGTGTGGGCGGTAAAAGACACACACGACGTGCGTGTAGTTTCGGCGTTGACGTGTGGGTGGTAAATAACACACACGACGTGCGTGTACGAGTGTTGGATAGCGACAGACAATGCGGCCTTCCGGCGAGCTGAAGGAGCCGACGGAGTTTACGGTTCCCCAATTAAAAGCAAAGCTACAAGAACGAGGTCTTCTTACTACTGGGACAAAAAACGAATTGATCGCTCGATTGCAAGAAGCGGATCCGTCAGGCGGGTGGCAGAGAGACCCACAAAGTTTAGGGGATGGAATACAACATCAACAACAGGAGCAAATCGCAAACAACAGAAACGTCGCAGAGATGCAGCGCGAAATTGATTTGCTAAATAGAGAGCGAGCATTGATGGAGCGCGAGCTCGCCGTTGCTCGAAGAGAACTCGAGTTGGCCCGTGCCGCTACTCCTCAAGCAGAACCGGATGCACCACGGATCAACATACGAGTTTTGGCTGACTTACTGAGTGATTTTAATGGAGCACAGGACACTTTCTCAAAGTGGGAAAAACAATTGAATCTACTCAAAACTTCGTATCGCTTGGATGAAAATTCAGCGCGGATACTGGCCGGATCGAAGCTCAAAGGGAACGCTTTGGAGTGGTTCCATTCGAAACCGGAGCACATCGAGATGAGCGTCGAAGCATTACTCGACGAGATGCGAACAATGTTCGATCTCCGTCCGAACAAGGTCGCACTTCGCCGTCAGTTCGAGTCCAGGCGATGGAAAGTCGGCGAAACCTTCAACGATTATTACCACGACAAAATCATATTGGCTAATCGTGTTATGGTGCCGGAGGACGAAATAGTCGATTACGTCATCGATGGCATCCCAGATTTTCGGTTGCAGGACCAAGCTCGAATGCAATCGTTCAACTCGAAAATGTCACTCCTGGAGGCTTTCGAAAAGATTTCACTCCGTCCGAGAGAAGATACAAAGAATCGTGGTAAGCGCGATTATAATCAACAGCCATCATCGGCCGGCGGAACGAAAGCAACGAGCGAAAATACAACGGACGCTCGCCCAACAAAAAGATGTTTCCATTGCAATCAGGAGGGCCATACAAGAGCGCAATGCCCGGATCTGCTGAAGAAGATTACATGCTTTGGTTGTGGCAAGTCGGGACACTTTTCGAAAGATTGCCCCACACAAAAAGCTCAAGTCAACAACGTCGATCCAACTCCCGCCGAGGAAGATGAGTATAGAGAAAAGGTTTTATATGATATGCACCGCGAAGACGAAAAATGCGAAGTCGAACTCGAAACTTTGTTGGACACGGGAAGCGCGGTCAGTTTCATAAAATTATGTCACGTCCCGAGCGAGTTAATTGAATGCGGGGAAGAACATTGTAATAAATTTCGAGGAATTAACAGTAGTAGCTTGATCGTGCTCGGAACCGTTAATTGCGATATCACTATGAACGGAAAATCGCGGAAAAACATACAACTAATGGTTGTCCCTGATTATACAATGGTATCTCCCGTTGTCTTAGGTCGCGACGGATTGAAGAAATTTGGTCTCGGTTTAAGGGAGGTAACGAATTGCTACGAAACAGAAGTTATGAACATAAATAACATCGACATCTCTTCTCCCGGAGAAGACGGAGCCGACTCTCTCGCGATTAACCCCGCGATTCCGATCGAAACACAAAAACAAGTACGGCAGATATTCAGAGAAAAATACTTAAACCCTGTTCGTCCGGACGAACCGAAAGTGCAATCCGAGCTCAAGTTAACTCTGACAACAAACGAGCCGATCCGTTTCGCACCTAGGAGATTATCTTACGCGGAGAAAGAACAAGTTCGTGGAATTATAGACCGGCTACTAGAGAGGGGTATCGTTAGACCGAGCGAGTCAGAATACGCGGCACCGATTGTATTGGTCAAAAAAAAAAATGGAGAGACGCGTATGTGTGTCGACTACCGAGCTCTCAATAAATCTACGCTTCGCGACAACTTCCCCCTCCCTTTAATCGAAGACCAACTAGACGTCTTGCAGGGTAAACAGTATTTCACGGTGCTCGATTTAAAGGACGGCTTTCACCATATAAAAATGGCCGAGGATTCAATCAAATATACAGCTTTTGTTACGCCTGTTGGTCAGTATGAGTACGTGAAGATGCCGTTTGGGTTAAAGGGTGCACCAACGAAATTCCAAAGATGGATTAATCAAGTTCTGAAAGAATTTATCGATCGCGGCGACGTCGTCGCCTATCTCGACGATTTCATGATCGCGACGGCAACAATCGAACGGCATCTCCGCGTTCTCGAAGCTGTCCTCGCGACTCTCGTCGCCAGTAAATTAGAACTCAGGCTGGACAAATGTAAGTTCTTGTTTACTAACATTGAGTATCTGGGTTACCGAGTCTCGCGAGAGGGAATAAGCCCGTCGGACGAGGGAATCGTGGCAATAAAAAATTATCCCGCGCTCCGAGACGCGCGAGGTGTCAGACGATTCGTAGGCATGTGCTCCTACTTCCGTAAATTCATCGAAGGCTTCTCCGTCACCGCGAAGCCGTTATACGAACTATGCAAAAAGGACGTCGCGTTTCGATTTGGTGACCCAGAACTCAAAGCATTCGAGAGGCTGAAAGAAAAACTTGTCGAAGCGCCGATTCTATCTATTTACAATCCGCACGATATGCGGGTGAAAGCGGAAGAAAAAATAAAGAAATCCCAAGAATATAACGAGCATTATTTTAATAAGAAACGAAAAGACGCGCGAAAATATAAAGTCGACGACTACGTGGTAATCAAGAACTTCGAGAGTACAGCAGGTGCACCTCACAAAATAATCCCGCGGTTCAAAGGACCGTATCGCGTAATGCGAATACTGCGGAACGATAGGTACGTCATCGGCGACGTAGAGAATCATCAACTCACGCAAAAGCCGTATTGCGGTACTTGGGAAGCAATGAACATGAGGCCCTGGTGTCCTCACGAGACGTCTTGCGATCACGAGGACGGAAAGAACGAGTGAGCGAAAACGAAAGGATGTAAATATTGTGTATATATATGTATAAGCGTATTGTAGATATAATTGTAAGTGTGACAAGACGATGTATAAGAATGACGAGCATTATCATGCGAAAATCGAGAATAAACTATCCTATGTACCGTCCGAGACGGACTTATGTCAGGAGAGGCCGAACTGTGAGCCTAAATAATAAGATTATATATATACGGCTAATGATCGACGATTGTATCGCGTAGTACCGCGACGACAAGAGAGAGAAGACGAGCGTCACAGCGAGAACGACAGTTCGTTGTGGGATCCCGTACTGTACACAACGTGAAAATAAAGCTTGCCGTTTTGGAGATTGGCTCTTATTAATATTATCCCTTACACGTGGGACGCTTCTCCTTCGATAGAAGTCGAGTTACTTATCATTGATTGACGATTGAACATCTATTGCTCATTAGAATCTCTACATTTGTGCACCAAATCGCAATCCTGACTCAAACTGGCAAAAAAAATGACTCCTCGAGACCAACGATTTTTCGCAATCCCGTCAAACTTCCCCACTTTAAACAGAGACCAAAAATTTGAAGAGCCATCCGCAAATGTGAACAAACAACATTTCGACCTCTCCATAGAGTCGCCTCGTGCTCGAGGTAAATTCGTTAGTTCACCGTCCACCGTCCGTAATTCCCAGCAAACTATAGGCACATAGGGGTGTGCATGGTTACATATACATATATACGTATACTGCGGGTGTCCCATGTGACCCCGGAGGTTTCCATCTCTTTTCATCCCTTTAGAAGCATACGGAGTGCAGTACGTATGGGGTCTCATGCTGTCTAATGAGGCTCGACACCCGTCGGCTGCGGCGGCGTTTCCGCCCCCCGTCTCTCCCCCGCCTCTTCGTTTCATCCCCGCAATACGATCGTGCTTTGCCGTTCTGTACATATCAGCGCTGTACCAACACTCGCGTATTGCTGTCCAATCGTATAACACGCGAACGGCTGGTATAACACACGAGCGAACATAGAGTACTTTCATGGTGGTGTGTACGGAATGATGTAGAACACGGTACGGTCCATGCCGTGGTGGCGGCGCGCGCCCGTTTAATGCACTCTCCCAAACGGGGTACAGCGCTACAGACTGAAAATGGTCTGGGGAGGTAATGGGGGGTTGGGCGGTCGTCGTCTCGCGTGTATTATAACCCCGTAAATAGATTAATGGCGTGGCGACGATTAGCCAAGGGGTCCGGTTTTACGGGCGACAAAGGTCAACAGGGCGATACATAGTTTGCGACTCGACGCGACCGGTCAAATTCTCCGGCCTGGTGCACCGTCGAAGGATCATCCGTTGGCCATACCCGAAGGGGATGACACCGCTGAGCTTTACTACTGGAAAGCCACTGCATAATAAACCGGAGTCGAGTACCCGTCGTTAAAACGGAGGCGGGATTCTTCGGGATGTACGACATTGAGGACATGGTTTTTTTTGGATGCGGTGTCGAATATGCGAGAAGACACGATCTGGGAGACGCGGCGCTGAAAAGCAATCTATGTCGAGAATGAAGATAGATTGCTTTTTTCTATCCTTGGTAGCCGCAAAAAATTTAATTTAGCCACTTTCGATGGTGCGAAGTTTGTGGTTTTCGGCTTTTTGGATCATTAAGCGATATTGATTTTTATTTCAGGTCTTCCGCATCCCGTGTTAATGTGAGAATGAATTATTTATTAAAAATGATATATTGACGATTGTGCAATAAGCGGACTTTTCTGGTGGCTGACATTCTAGTCGACGAATGCTGGGGAAGGCTCATTTCGGATCGACTGAACGCGCTGAAACGTTCCAGACGTCGTGATTCCAACGAAATTGCCCTTAGACTCTCGGAAAGCCCAGGCGCACAGAACAGAATGTCGTTCACGTGTTTCCCCGCCGTTCTCGCTTCTCACCGCAGCGGCTCGTAGTTGTCCACTGTCTCGTGGTTTACCTGCGGACTGACAGTGATCGAGAGCTCGCGATAGCATCGCCCCGTTGGCTCTCGATAACGGCTACCGGATGTATCGTTTTAATCACCACATCCGAGAGGCGAACGGTCGTCACTCGAAGCCCCCCTCGCGGGAACTGGACTACGGTGGTGAGTACCCGGGGGAGAGCTCTTTCAGTCTCCACGCGCGTCACGTGATATCCCGCGCGGCACAGGAGTCTCGAGTCTCCGGCTTTAACTAACTCGGAAAAGGATACCGATGAATCGATTGTACTAATGGTGTGAGCGGACGAGCGAACCCTGTCGAGCTCCGATTTCCCTATCCGATGCACTTCGCGTACTTTGCATTCAATTTGCAGGCAATTGCAGTCGTACGACTTGTGGCGTTCAGGCGGAAATAGGACTTCACTTTTAGTGCACCTCGATGTGGGACCCGGTGAACCGGATTGTGAACCATCTGCTTGATGTGCCCGTTCGAGTGTTATCGGCCTCGGATTAAAAAAAATAACCAACGGAAATAGGGACGAGTAAGCAGATGCAGAAATGCAAAAACAACGATCAACATGACGAATCGGATATGTTGAGATTTTGCGTCGACTGGATCGCGTGACCCATTTGCATGCTTCGTCGGGACGTGTTTGTACAGAGCTTACCGTAGAGGTTTTACATTACAAAATTTCGTTATCGTTACATTCAATTTGGAACACGAGAATGTTCGGAAAGAACATGCCGAAGGTTGACGGCATCGGATGCCGTGCGATGGGGATCTCGAAAAGTCGTGGCGCCAGTGTAAATCGATCCTCGAAATCGATAAGGCCTTACGATTATTTCAAAACGGGTTATGCCATTGAGCACGTTAGGGCCAGAGGTATACACGATACGTGTACACCCCAACGCGCGGCTTATAGGGTTTGCGTGACCCACTTGCCTCCCCGCTATTTCCGAAGCTTCAGTAAAACTCCCGGACGAACTTTCTCGCTCGACTGTGAACTCGTTAAGCCCGCCAGGTCTCGAAAGCCGGAGAGACCATCGACGACACAATTAAGAATCGTTTAAACGAATCGTTCCGAAACTCAGCATGAACTCGCCCCGATTGTCCTCGTACCTTGAATATAATTCGATGAGACTACGAAAAAGAAAGTCCCACAGCACGAATTCATTTCACTCAGTGGCAACATCAGAAACTGCCATCCGACTCAATTGCACTGCTTTTTCTTGAGGAAAGGAACTGAAAGGTAAAAACGACGTAGCGAAGGGTTGAATTAGCGACCCACGAAATTTTGCCAACAACCACGAATTCACGATGCTAGAAATGACCGGGGCTATTTGACACACATGTCCTTAAAAGATTTCAGTATAGAAATCATGCTGTATTGGGACAGTTTTTGTTCATAGCCATACGAAGATCGCGCATCGAAGTATCATACGGACCAAATAAATTCGTCGCGCAGCAACGAGATATAATTTTATTACGTGAAATATGAGAAACTCTTCGGATAACGAAGACGAGCAGGCCGAGAACACAGATCGATAGGTCTTCGATGCTCGTCTCGGATGCAAACCACGCGTTAATTCCGCGCCACGGAAAGGGACGAGCGAAAAAGAAGAAAACAGAAAAGCGAATGAAAAGGAGCAAAAGCTTTGCCCGCGACGGGAGGGCGGATTAGAGAGAGGAAAACGAAGTAGTTGGACTGTGGCAGTGTGGATGTGAAGGAGAAAGAGGATGACGATGAAGAGTAGTATGAGAAGTCGGAAGTGGAGGTGGAAGAGGCACCATAAGGTCTGGAGGCCCTTTATGCTATCGATCTGTCCCCACCTCGTGGATATAGCGCGCACGCGGCCGACTCCTATATCGTACGTACCTACCCTACACGCGCGTTATAACGCACCGCTGCCTGCTCTCGAACCATGCTGCAGCAATCCCCATGGAACTCGTTCTACACCTCAAGCTTCTCCATAGCGCTGAGGGCTTCGCTCTACTATCACTATACTGCACACGTATCCCTACACTAACTTGCTTCCATAGCACTCCTATATACACATTTATATATATGTATACTTATGACGTTCATCGTATGTTCACATCGCACTCACGTGCGCGCCTGAGTTAGCACGACTTGCTCACGACCCCCTTTCCTTATGCTTTTACCGCTCGTTCTACGTACGCGTAGGTGCGTAAGAGCGAGTCCATTCAGCTCCCGGCTTCTACTCGACACCAATACTTTCCGACAACTACGCGTATATAGTTTTACTTCGTATTACTTTTTTTTTTTAATAAACGACCGAAAGTAGAAAAATGTAATATAAAGAATATTTTATAAAATTTGATTGTTGTGATACACAAAATAAGAATGTTGAATATATAATATACAACATTATTGCATAATTAGAATTATGCTTAAATACGATTTTCCTAATGGCGAAGTTAGAGTGAAAAGGATGCCAAAAAGGTTCTGCAAATGAGGCTTAAAAAAAATCTTGGGTAGCAAAACGCAACGAACTTGAACTTCAGCGAAACTCTGTGCGGTACATGGCTTTCGGGTTAACCCTCGAGACCAATGAGATGTTATTAACTTGAATAAGTTTTTTTTTTTTGAATGCAGAGTTTCCTCTGTATCTCCCACAAAAAAAAGTTTCTTTTGCCGGGGCCATATTTTTTTTCGTATCTGTCGAGTGAAACGCCTTTTTCGTAAGACTCTCGATGGATGCATCTCTCAATAAAAAATAATCATTTCATTCTCTACTAAAATTTTTTTGGCAAATAATCAAACACCTGACCCTCAAACCGCCAGATAGATCCTTTAAAATAAATATTTTCCGAGAGCACTCGTTCTCTCGAATTTTAATCCCGAATACGATAAAATAACTTTGTCCTCGAATTGTTCAACCCTCTGTATATTTATCGTCTAATATGTGCCATACGCCGTACATGGATGCCGAATGCTTTTCTTTGTTTTGTTGAAAAAAATAAAAATAAAGCGGGAAACGCACGGCGCATAAACAATGGCTGTTTGTGTACCTAAAGTGGTATATGTGCACTGCACAATCCTGGCGCGGAGGCGTGTGAGGCTCGCCGCACTTTCATCTTCACATGAGTACATCCGGGTATATGTATACATCACATGGTGTCGTGTGCGTGTGCGAGACCGCATATAAAGCCCTCACACCTGCCCGCCCCATCAGCGGGTTGCTATTGCGTCACGTACTCGAGCCACGCATCGCACAGGGGGTGTCCCGGGCGTGCCTGTGCCACCCCCGTGCACGATCGAGTGAGCGCGCGCGTTACCGCGCTAGTCGAGAGCGAGTACGGAGGGCTCGGGGGGTGGAAGTGAGGCATAGAGCGAAAGGGTACGAAAAAAAAAAAAATTGCCATGACTCGCCGCGAACTGGCAAAGCGGCAGCGACAGCGGGCAAATGCGTTCGAAGTACCACAGCCCCGGGATTGAAGAGCGTCGAGAAACGATCATTTTGTTTCTCGTGAAGGAAAACAGAGGAGAAGAGAATACCGAGGGGGATGGAGCGGTCGAGGCCAAGACTAATGGTAATAACGAAATAAAATAAGGCTCAACGAAAGAGTCAGTCAACTCGGACGCGGCCAAGTCTATCCATCTCTTTCTTGCCTCTCTCGGATGGAGGAGAGGCCCGCTTCTCGGTTTCGTCCCCCTCTGACGTGGACATATGGTATTCCACTTTTCATAACGAGAGGAGCCCGAGAGAGAGCGGGAGAAGAAAGGACAAACGAGAGCAAGGGGTACGGAGACAGATAGATGGAGATTTATTGTTTCTCTCGATAGACCCGGCGTTGAGCAAATATTTGGATAAACGAGAGTAAAAAAAAAAATACAAATAAGGTAAATTCCGAATCTACGTTCGCGAATCGTTGCAACGATTAATCCGACGGGATTCAAGATTGTGTAGAGGAAAAAAAAAGAAACTATAACGAATTGTATTGAAAGAGATATAAAAAACAAACAGACGCCGGTACGGCGCGAGAACGAAAAAGGTAGAAAGTTGTATCCGAGAAGAGAAAGGCTAAGTGTCGAGGGTGCGAAAAATGTCAGAGAAGAAACTGCCGGTGCCCGAAGCGGTCAGCGATAAGCGCAGAAGGAAGGGAGCGACAGAGCAGATGGCATCGCGAAGGGGCGAACGGAGACGGAGAGTCTCGGAGAAAGATTAATATCTCTATCAGAGAAGTTCAGGAGAGCAGGCCATTTATCTACCTACGGTACTATACACACGCCCTTTCGCAGCGCTCTTCTTTCTCTCGTTCTTCACCGTCGGGTATTCTTTCGCTCGCCCGTCCAACACCGAGCTGACTCGACCCCGGATCTCGCGCTCGGACCTTTAAAGGAGTTTATTTAACTCCGGATATTGTGCCAAAGAGCCAGAAAGCAATCTGTACGATCCGGAGTGTATCAGCGTAGTCCGCGTATCAATGCCAATTTCGAATTGGAGTTCTGTTCGATCGACGTATTCTACTCATCGGAGAGAACCTTTGCAAGTCTCATGATTAATTCCAGATCACCAATTCAGGTATTCTAATTCGTAAAACCACTTTCTTTAGAACTATTGAAGAAATTCATTCAATCGACTATCGATAAAATTATAGAGTCGACTGAAAAGAATCCCTAATGTTACTTTTAGGGTTCAGATATCGGGACTTTATACAATTTAGGGACTTCATTCGAAAAATTGGTATCAAGTGATGAAATCTCATTCATCTTTTGCAGAGAAGAACAATCTTCCTTTGCGAAAAACTTAAATAGCGAATACTTTTAGAGTTACGAGCGGTCAAAGTTCTGGCGTTAGAAAACGGTGAGACACGACGTCATTCGGTAGATGGCGCGCGGCGCGGTCGATCGCGATAGGCTTCACGTATCGTTGGCGTATCTGCTACGCCAATCGCGTGCATTTTGCTTTTTTCAAAGCGTTCTTCGTCGGTCTATACAGTCTTGTTGTTGGCTTGTCGGTTATTCGTGCGGAATACGTCCACCTATTGTCACCATCGCTAGGACCAACCTGGGTTACAACTAGGACTGTTCGAGTCACGTCGAATGCCGGGGTTCGAGTTCTTGGTACGTTGAGCACGTCGACTACGTGTCCGGCGTACGTTCTCCTGTTTTCGCAGTATCCACGCTCGGTCCATGGTTACGTGACATTATATCAGACACTCGGGAGGTGCGCATTACACATTTTTATGTCGTTCACTGTCGGAGACGAGTCAGGAACGTACCACTGTCCCTGTATTATCAATGCTTTGACAATGCGCGATGAACGATATCTTGATTTATTTTTTTAGCGAAAGTTTGTAGCAAAAAAAACCCGAGAAGTCCTCCGGCAAGAATAACGAACATTCTTACTCATGCTTTTCGAAGCGCGTAATCAGTGTCTGGTTGATCGATTCCTTCGGACAAAAGAGAATTCGGTTTGACACGTCGGTTTCAAGACTTTAAACGAATTTCAACGTTTCCCCACGTTTATTTTCTCAATGGCCCCCTCGTATTAGCCCGGAGGAAGGGGGAGGGAGATTTCTGTTGTCAGACGGAGCTTTTCGCGCGAAAGACAACGATGAAGCTGAAGAGAAACCGGGAGAAAAGGACGAATATCTCTCGTTGGTTCTGTCGACAAACTCGACAGGCACGGCTTCCGGTGACTCGTGTTCCGATCTCAAGTATATATAAACGAGGGAAAGGAAGAGGAGGTGGGTGTGCGCGAAGGGGTGGTCGCTTTCTCGAAGAGGCTGCGAAGGGTGAGACGAATAATTTCACAGTCTAGCAAATTAGTTGTGAGACGAGAGATGAGGAATCTCTCACTTCCGTGAGTGCGTATTACACGAAAAGGGAATGAATGGCAGGGAAGAAAATGCCATAAAAAATATTTAAAAAACGTCGTTGCAGTTTTCAACGATATCGAGTAATTAAATTTAGAATTCAACAAAAAGATTATAAAAATGATGGGTTCATGAAAAACTGGTCCAATTTTCTTAGCTTTTTGTTGGTAAGTTAATAGAAGAGGCGATAGAACTCAAATGGAATAATCGCGAACTGAGAAAACTTTCGCTGATTGCCGAACCGGACGTCAATTCTACGAGGGAAAGGAAACGACGAAAATTCGATTTGACACAAGTGAGCCGAGAGCACCATTCGCACGCTATGTAGCGGCCCCCAACGGATTCCCGGACTTTCTTAGTTCCAACAGCGGAGTGATTCCCCTTCGCACGTACGATATGGTGAGTAGTTCAGACACACTGACTCTACGCACATAGACAGACCGAAGGAACGAAGGTCAAGCTATAAGCGAATTTCTACCATTCCGAACGCTACCCAATGGACTCTGAATTTTCGCAATGGTCAAAAAGAAGTTCCAAATTTTGTGTTACTAAACCAATTTTCAAGACCTAAAAAAAGTTGTCTTCACTATATTGAAAACGTTGTTAATCTTCAGATTCGACCCTTTCCGAGGCGATTCCAGTAAAAACAGACAAAGCGGGAAAAAAATAACTACATAGTTAACATTTTTTTAAAGTCTCTGAATAGTCATGGAACCTGAAATGTTTGCCTCTTCTCTATTTATCGTTTTGTCGATCACTCGCGGGATGATTTATCGAGTCTAAATAGTCGCCATTTACCTCGAGCTTCCCGGTTTATTTTTCTTTGAACCCTCCGACTTGATGATCTATAGATCTCGACATTGGCGCGCAACGAAAATCCGTGGCAAAAGTTCATTGTACGACACACCGAACTATCATAAATCGTTTTGACATCGCTGCTGGCTAAACGTTCGCCTACGCGGCTGATTTCAATTCATTATTTTTCGAATGTACGCACTTCGAGAGTTGTGCTGCGTCACGTAGTCTTAACAGAGATAAAATCACATATCGAAGAATGCGCTTTTTTTTAATTGTCTAAACCGAGGAAGGATTCGTCCGTTGTAAATGCCCTGAAGAATGATTTCTCATTGAGTTATCTCGTAAATAACGAGTAAGAAAATAAATTAAGAAATGTTGCAGTGTATCTTCCAGCGAATGAAGAAAACAATTAAAAAACATTCGTGCGCGAGTGTAATTAAAGAGTCTGTGGCCTTCGATTTCCCGAATGCGTACGTAAATCCTTTCGGCAAAGACATTCGCGACATATATAACAGCGCTGTTCAACATCACCTTCCTCTATCTTCTGTACTCCTTCTCGGACGCCTTTCTTGTCGGCGCAGTACTGAAAATACCTATACAGGAGTCACATAAGGGCCTCGGTAGGAAGCCCCCCCATCTTCCGGTTGGTCTCTCCCCGTCGTGGACATTTAACGCATCAACGTTAATTTGTTAGCTCGGCTGTTTAGCGTTCGCCGCGAGTGAGTGCCGCGGGGGCCCTAGCGTGCCTCGGGCACATATTTAACGGGCACACATTAAACACACTTGAAGTGATGAATGTTCCGGCATTCGTCTGCGGCATAATTACCAGGGCATACCCGCGAACTATCCTCGCCTCCTCGCTCTCTTTCGCATTTTATATTTTGCATTGGTCTTTCCTCGTGGCTAGTCCCTTTTTTTTCTTCTATCCTGCCATTCCGACCATTCGTTCCGTTCGATTCTCTTTTGAAGAGAGCCGAAAACACTTTGCGTTGGCGCGTAAAGAAACTCATGGGAAGAAAAACAATGCTATCAGTCTCAACACTGATTTTGTCCTGACGAGCTACGAACGATTCGGAATTAACGACGATTTCTGGTAAGACTTCAATAATTTTGTTTCATTTAGCAATTGGTAGAATCGTGTTAGGGGCAAGGAACCGAACAAATTTTCCCTTTACCGATTATTTCTACGACGCGTAGTTTAAAAGTTACGAGCAATTCAAGTTCGTTCGGGGTGACGCTACGCTAGATGGCGCGCGTGGCGCCGCAGCGTTCTATTGGTTAAAACTGTATCTCTTCGCAACTCGATCGCATCGAATTTGCCGAAAATTTACCAAGAACAAAGTACGTTCATTTTCCGACCGTGAATGCGACCGGGGAATGATTTCTTTCGAATTATCGCACCGAGCAGTTGTTTCGAGCGTTTACAGGACCGAAAGTCGATGTAAGGGAACGCTTTGGAATCCCTTATCACGTGGCCCGTTTCATCGTAAATTCAAACGACTCCCGTTTCCTACGGTCTCCGTCTATCTCTCTGTTTGTCTCGTTCGCTCGCTCGCGCCGTTCGCATACTCTTTACGAGGTTCGAGACGGTGCTCAAGGTACACCATCGGCATCGGGCGACAACGGTGTATACCTAATGAGACGCATAAACAATGGCTCTCATGCTGCAACTCTGTGAGCCCTCCCGGGTGGACAAGAGGAGAGGAGCTCGCAGTCGTCGTCGGCTATACCGTGGACAGATACAGTCTCGTCGATGTGTAGTGGTAGCACCGGTGGTTGGGCCACATAGGAGTAGCCCTGGGCACTTTATGGGTCTCATAAAGCTATAAAGACATCCGTACAAATGTACGAGGCGGAGGGTCGAATCCAAGCAGCCGCTGCTGCTCCTGCTGCTGTCCGACACTCTTCCCACTCCTATTATCTCACCTGAAATGCCTCGGCTCTCGACCTTCCGGCTCTATTCATGACTAAGCTAACCCGGGAACCGTGAAAATCGTATCGTATAAATATTACCATGGGTGGTCATAAGTGCGAGGGGGATCAACGAGCCTGCGATACGCCTCAACCGCCCGCTGAGAACCGTCATCACTGTTCCGGGAACAATTAAAATGATAACTTTTTAGGTAGATAATGGAATTTATATGAAGTGGTAAATGGGAAAAAAGCTTCCGAGTAGTCGATTAACGGAGTTTTTTTTCGGTACTTTCGACAAGCGATACGAGGACGAGAATACGATTCAACCGAAGTGCATCTTTACTGTGTTCAGGCTTTGTGTCGTATTTAGATTGGAAGAAACAAAAAGAAACACTTTTATGAGAAATATTCAATAAAGAATATAGTTGAGAAAAAATGTTGAAGTATGAAAATAGTTGATATTATTGTTATCATTGTATTTGAAAAGATTTTTAAATAAAATACATAATAATAATATCTAACACTTTTTGTATTTCCCAGATTTCTCATAAAACTGGAGCACCTCGCTCGGAAGGATTGATGCTATATGAATTTCGAGCAACCCTTGACCAAAACTCGTTTACTCCCGAGGAAATTTATATACATAAAAAAGAGAGAGCGACTGCAATATATAGCAGGGCTCTTGGTCCCTGTGATACGAAAAGGGGCAAGAGAAAGCGTGGATCTCCCTCCTCCGGGAAAAGTGCCGCAATATTCCCCGAGACCCTTGAGCGAGAGAATATACTTTCTCAAGAAAGTGTTCTTCCCTTTCTTTTGCTTTCGTAACTGCAAGACCGAAAACCCTTGAGAGCTACGTCTTGTGTAGCTACGATCCAGTGTTTTTCTACTTCTGATCTTGAATAGTGAAATATCGAGTCATAGCATATTTATTCGATACATTCTTTTCTTCTGAATCCGACTAGCGTGACGTGCTTCACAAGCTCAAGAGAATTTTGTATATAATAAATCCCAAAAATGAAATTTTCTTAAATTTGTAACTCGGACCAGCTTCGAGCGATCACAGGACGTATAGTTTGGTTTAAAAACTTCTATATATTTCGATCACATCTCGCAACCACTTTTTCATAAAAGGAAACAAAAACAGACGAGAAGAAGAGAACAAGAGCGTGCCATCGGAGTCCACAGATTTCGCGACTTCCCGGAGGTCCCGAGGAAGAAAAATATTTTTCATCCACGCTCGAACGGACTTTTTCGCCTCTCTCGCCGCAAGAAATATATATTGCAAGAAGGCGCGCGCGATGACGCGCTTCTGCGATGATGGATAGTTTCGTCGAGAGGAGCCGAGAGCGAATTGGACCTATTACGGTGTTAATACGTTTTTTTTTCATATACACATATATATAGCTGTTTTTTTTTTACCAACGCAGGAACCATGGAAGCGCAGAAATATTGAAGAAAGAAAAATCGAACAACCGGTTCACCCGCGTACGAGAGACAATTAATAACTCGCTAATTGCCGAATGGGCCGGGAACATCGACGAAGAGGGGGGGGGGCAAGAACGTTCAAACAGAAAGAGCAATGAAGCACGTTGAAAGAAGTGCGGCTTCGCTCGATTCCAGAAACTCGTGAATTATTAATGACCTTTTTTTACAATTGGGCTGTAATAAAATTTGAATAGTTTCTATTTTTACTTCAGACAAAATCCGCCGTGAATAAAAAAAAATAAAAAATAAAACCTTGTCTAGGACGACATGAATGCAAACAAAGAAATAACGAAATGCAATTCCAATGAAATTATCATGCGGTTTGTGGCTACTGTCCGGTTTTTCGTAGATTTCTTTTATCTTCATTCTCGACTCGTACCGAGCCGAGAAGGTGGCCCGTTGGAAAGAGAGAGAACGAGAGGCCTTCTCAAGATACCGCAAGCATGTGGATGTTTACGTTTAGGATCGTTGGAAAACAAACGTCGACTGTCTATACTGTGTTTGTATGCATGTATATAATACTCATATCGCAGAAGGCGGTCCGTCCCTCGTCTCTCGAAGATACAAAGATTGCGTTTCCTGCTTCATTTTCTTTTTTACTTTCCATAACCTCGAACGACCCTCCGGATGACCTTCAAATGCAATCGATTCGAAATCCGAAGCAACGATACACAGCACTCGAAATTATTTCCATTATTTTCGAAAATTAATGTAACAATCATAAATTGTTATGAATTAAAATAACTTAAAAAAATCGCATTATTTTCCCTTTTGCGAAATGTATTACTTTTGTTATTATATAACTAATGTAACTATTCTTATTTCTTGTAAATATATAAATTATAAAAATGAATAAATTTGAAAAAATTAATTAATTAATTAATTAATTAATCATAATTATAGTCCGTCGAATAGACATAAGCAGGCGAATGATATTTTGTCTCACGTACGTCCGTGGATAAATATTTTACGTACGAGAGCGAAGCATTAAATGGACAAATATATATTGCACACATACACAGCCATGAGCGATAAAAGCGTCGTAACCGTATGACGAACGCAGCTCGAAGAAACCGCGCGGCTGCGTTATGCATCACGAAAAATTTCGCAGGAGGCCCTACTTTCGAAATAACGAAGAAATGCGCGCGCCTACACTGGTTTTCAATTGCCAAATTTGGTATGAATCGACATACAGTCCAAGGAAGGGGGAGGGGGGATATAGTTGCCTGTCGAGGACTCACGCAACCGAGCCGTTTCAGCTCCGTGCAAATCAGTCGAGAGCCCAAGATAATAAAGATGCCACGGGCAGTCTGCGCGCCGATCATCGGCCGTATAAAATATGTACGATACATCGAAGCGCGTACATAATAACGTACATAATAACGTACACACCGAAGACCGAGAGTTTTTCCACGAATGAGAAGATAATTAAATCGACGCGAGAGGCGTTGCGCGTGAAAGTGTACAAATTTCGATGTGGGTTATTAGGATACGAGATTTATTATTATGCGCGAGAAAAAAAAAAAGTTTACGAGCCGAATCGTCGTGAAAAACGGAACGAATTCTCGGAACTACGCGAAGCATTAAAAAATCGTGTCCAACGATAAATAACTTAGGATCAATTGGACTAGAACTGTTAATTCGTAGTACTATTCCAATTTGTTATGTAACCCAATGACACGCATTCCATACCGGTAATAAAATTCACAAGGACGCGTTTGTGGTTCGTCTTGTAAAGCCGTCACAGAGTTTGTCTCAGCGTCGTTATTACTCACATAATTGGCACGAGTTTCGCCCGCAAATTCAATTCACATCCAGCGGCTCCGAGAACACGAAGACGGGAAGAAAAGAACCCCGGGCACAAGCGAGTACTTGACTCGAGCTTTGTATGAATTTAATTGGTGTAGTACCGTTGATAATTTCGTCAAGGTGTTCATTTTCATTTTTATTTCCGTCCTACCGTTCTTTCGTTATATTACCCTCCTACGCTTTCGGCCGGGTACAATGGGAACTATTTTCACGTGTTTTTGTTCGTTTTCGAGGCTCAGTGTGAAAGACATTGAATTCTAATTGGACTCGATGTCAAACTTTTCTTTCAACCTTAAACGGCACGGGAGTTGACTTGAAATGAGCGAATTCTCGTGTGCAAACGACTATTGAAGTAAAAGTCGTTAAAAAACGATTTTTCTTGGCGTTCGAATACTTTGCCAAAAAATATCACGCGCATTGAATCTTTGATTGTTCGCAAGATGAAAAAGTGTACGACACGAAAAACCGTTACAATGAGATGAAAATAAAATAGACGATATTCGGGATTACGAAAGACTTACCTAATAAAACGGCCGACGACGTCAGCTGCTTCGAGATATCGAAGCTCCGTGCACCAAAGAAACAAGTCTTACATCACATGCGTCATTGTTACGCCGGAATTGATTATTATCCGGTGAAACACAATATTGATATGTTTAGAGTAAACTCGATATTTACGGTTATGTTTGTTAGAGCACACGCGTCACGTCACCGGTAGCACTTTGATATGTTGCGTTCGACGAAGAAAAATAGTAGCCGTTTTTATCACTGTAAACATACGTCAGGTTGGCGTGTGTGTTTTTTTATCCGAGGTAGAAGGAAGGTGTCAGAGGGCCGGCCGCGAGCCGGTTAACCACCCTTACGCCACGCGCGCGAGGACCGTACTGACGTCGGGCACGGCGAATCCAAACATTTGAACGCGCCACAGTCGGCAGCTCCGCGCCACGAGCGCGCCCGGCTGCGCGTACACGCGTAGATTCATTGATACGTCACAGTTTTTTCGCTATATCTCGTCTGTAAATGTTTTTCTTTACTGCGACTCCGCGTTTCATGATTTATACTCTGTATTGAGAATTCTTGTAAACTCGAAAATTTGATTTAAAATTGAGAAAACTTAGGACAAATCGCACTTTGTAGGCTAACTCGCTGGACGGAAAAAATAAAAGCTTTCGAGGTTTATCGTTTAGCTTGATTAATTATGACGAATATGCCGCTTGAGAATCGTGCATTGTGCGAATATTTTCGAAATCCTGCAAAGAACCTCGTCGAATCGTCGTCTCCTCTCGATGGAAGTCTTAATTATGTAATTACAAGGTAGATACGATCGTGTATTTTCGCGAACGATGACACGTCGACCTTGACGCGATTCGAGGTATCGAAATATTTCGAAAGGAACGCAGTAACGCCGGATTTCGGGATCCACGTGCCGGTTAATCAACGACGAATCACTATCATTGTACTTGTTTTTTTAATTACGATTCGTCCGTGGTCAATGTTGATATACAAATGAAATTTTACAATGTTTTCCTTTCGATAACTATTAGCTTTTGTGTACACATAAGATGACGGGAAGCCATTTTCAGTTTAT
Source organism: Ischnus inquisitorius (assembly GCA_963924025.1). Lineage (NCBI taxonomy): Eukaryota > Metazoa > Arthropoda > Insecta > Hymenoptera > Ichneumonidae > Ischnus > Ischnus inquisitorius. The sequence continues at coordinate 6,837,314 of OZ001245.1, read as the reverse complement.
TATTATTATGCGCGTATCTTAAAATATAAATTTGCTTTTTTTTTTTAATTAATCCTTTGCGTACGGCCTACATTTTTCCACGCTCACAATGCTCACGAAGTATTCTCAACTACGAAATTCCGTTCGAAAATAATTATGCGAACACATTTTCAAAATCACGCTCTATCTTCGACGGTGCGGAATTTTTTTTCCAAACGTGTCGTTGTTACGAATTTTAAAAAAGGCGAAAAATTCGTCCGTATGCGAAGGCTTAACATCGTGGAACACGAACCGACAACAATTCACAAATAAAATAACAACAAAATATACAATGAACAAAAAAAAATCTGATTTTCCTAAATTAACGTGTCTTCGTTCGGTGAGTTTTTTAGATTATAATAATACTATATGATATAAATACATCCTTTATGCTTTTTTTTTGTCTCGTTAAATATTTGGCGTGAATCACGTTTCTTTTTTTTGTCCTTTAATTAAAATCTACAGCCTACACTCGAGTGCGCCGTGCACGAATAGATCACTTGCACCACTTATGACTTACAAAAAGTTACACGATATACATATATATATGTGTGTGTGAGTGTGAGTGTGTGGTATATAGTACCTGCGATATATTCAAACGCGCACTTTCTACTCTACTGATTGCGAAATTTCGAATACTTTTTTTTTCTCTCACTACACTTTCCGCTCGGAACTCTAATTCGAACAAATATTTTTATTGAGTTTTTTTTCTTCGTTTTATTTTTTTAGGCGTACGTTCCCAAGAATTTACGCGCGTGGTTCAAATTCCTTTATCATATATTTACAACATTTATTAGAAATATTAGTGTTTTTTTTTTACTGCATTATAAAAAACGTATATATGCGATAGCGGCAGGTCTTGATTTGTCTCCCCCTTTCCCCTTGCAATTACCGGCTCAACGAGGAATGACGAAAGAAATTTGCGAACATCTTTTTTTACGAGTACTTCTACAAAAATAAATGCAAAAAATATCTCTCTACTTTTATATCTCGTATTTTTTTTTCATTTTCTTTGTTCTTCATTTCTTATTCGAGGTTCCTCGACCTCCGGACTGGAGGTACGTTGATAAATACTTCTTCTTTTTTACCAAAGATCCTGCGAAAATCCTGATTTTCGGGATTTTTTTTATCGGACACGAGCAAAATATGAGTTCGAAGTGCAACTTCAATTTTTGTCACGAACGTGGTCACGGAATTTCACGGAAAGGAACATTTTTTCAGTCTTCTTAATAAACGCCGATTCAACTCGAAGAAATTTAGAATGTTGCGTGTTTCGCATAATAGCAAAGAAAATAAACAAGGAATAAAATCGAAGCTTCGTCGATAAAGCAGGACTTTCGCAATTCCTCGAGACTTATCACTTATCACTGTTTTGATTATCATATCTTTCGCTCCTCGCGATCGCCTTCGTTATTGCTTGTCGCGCGCGCGGGGATGTCATGGTATTTTATAAAAATATTTGCTCTACCTCCGCTCTTTCGTTGAAAGCCGATTGCGAGTCAACGACGCTAGTTCCCTGATCCTGTTATTTTTCTTCATTTTTTTTCTTCATCTTGTCTTATTTTCACTATCGATTCGCGGCGAATAGTTCGACGAATCTCTTTCGCTCATTCGCCGCTGACACGGCAGGGCGGGGAGAGGGAGACATTTTCGGCGTTACAGTATTGACGACTTTTTTTACACTCAATGAAACACTGCGAACGGCACAATCGTGTTCATCGATCAATGCGCCCGATTAACGCTTCTCGTTTCGTCACTGACCCATCGTTCATTCCTTTTTCTCTCGCACACACACGCGGCTCCTAATTCTAATCGATCTACACTATTTCTACACCGTACTAGCGGTAGACCGTTTCGAACTGTTAACTCGCTTGAACGCTTATATTTACCGTTAAATCTGTCGGATATAAAATAATTCTAATTAAATGCATTTGGCATGTTTACGATTCGAATAGAAAAAAGAAAATTTCGCGCGTCCGCTTCAGAGTTTGCGTTGCGTTTGATCCACGCGGGGGATTTTCATCGGATCCAAGATCAAGTTTTATCCTCGAAGGACTTTCGTATCGCCTTGAGGTAAAGCCGACCCGTTACAGCTTGGGATTGAATCTTGACCATAGCAGAACTCTGTCGTCGCCTCAAAGTCGAGTCAAAGCTCTGTTTTATCACCGACAGGCTTCGACTTATCTCGAGGAAACCTCGAGGTAGGCACCGACGATCGTTACAGCGGAGACTCGACAATTTCAGGCCAAAAAAGCCTGTTTCATTTTTTTTTCTTATCCGTAAACGAAATTTCATCAAAAATCCCGTGCAGTTGATCGTTCACTACGGTGTCCTGATTGTGCACAAAAAATTCCCAGGTCGAAATACAAGAACGTGTGAAAAAAATCTAATTTTTTTGTGATTCAGAAAATTGTATTTCTCCTACGATCATTGGAACCTGGCGATTTTTTCAGATGATCAGGACACTATTACGAGAAACAAGTGCAGGGGGTTATCGACACTTTTTTTCACTTATAAAAAAAAATGAAACACGCTTTTTGGCTTGAAATCGCTGAATTGCCCGAACGCGATGTGAATTCTATGATTGATAGCGATAACTGGGAGGCAAAAAGAAATTGCGCTCTCGCAACTTCGTTGGAAATTTTCGGTAACGGCCGCGCTTGAAATCGGTGGGTTGGCGGATGTTCGCATCCCCTCAATTCTTCCGTAAATCGTGAAACCGTTTTCTGTACCTATTGCGCCCAGAAGCTACGCCGTTATGTTTCCAGTATTTCTAAAAAAAATTCAGATTTCCCGATCACTTCGTCCTGCCGGGCCCGAGATTGGTGTTCGGCGTCGTCGCGTTTCCGCGTATATGAACAGCCTGACGATTCGCCTTGTTTCTGCTCGCCGCCGTCGAGCATTCAGCCACCGATCGTCGATTTCTCGTCGTGTCCCTGCGTTCGCTTCCGACCTCGCCGTCAATTCTCCTCGGCGTTTCCGGCGTCTTCCAACTGTTAGGCCTCGGACCGCTCGCGTTTCCGAAATTCGCCGGTGTCTTCGACGAGCTTCTCAGGTTCTTCGTCTCCGTCTCGTAAGTCTTTCTCGACGGTTGCGGCGTGTAGTAGAGACTGAATCTCTTCGCTTTGGCGGTGGACGGTTTTTGCTGCTCCTCCCTCAGCTCGTCGGTCGAACTGCACTTTCTACCGTTTCCTAACGAGGCCTGACCGATCCTGCCGACACAGTCGTTCCTCGTTTCCGCGATTCTCGACGAGTACGGCGAAAAGTAGCTGAATCTTTTGCTTCTTGTATCGTTGCTCCGAGCTTGCGCGTTCGACACCGTGAGATTTTTCTTGTCGCGTAGCTTGACCGTTTGATCGTTCGGTGAAGGTTTCGTCGTTTCCGTCGATTTCGCGGTAGCTCGTTGAGCGCCGTTACTCTGCACTGGAATCATCGAGGGTCGCAAAATCTTCGAACCGTTGTGTTCCGTCGACGGTCTCGTCTGAACTCTCGGCAGGCCGATCGAGCCTCTCTTCTCCGAATTTTCCGGACATCTTCGCGACGGCGCTTGAGCCGGACTCCCGCCGAGTCTCGACTCCTCGTGCCTGTTTCTTATATCAACGTCGCGAACGAATCTGGTATTCTCGAAGCTGTCGGAAGACTCGATACTCTGCGTCGAGCTTGACTCGTGTCCTCGTCTCGATTCCTTGGCGAATTGTATGTTAACGAAGCTGTCGGAAGTTTCGATGTTATTGTCGGAACTGCCGCTCAATCCGTCAGTCGATTGTGACAATCTTTCGATCGAGGAGTGTCGGTCGTTCGAGCCGTTTCTCGCGAAGGCCGATGCCCTCGACAGATTTCTCTTTTTCGGTCGCAAAATCCTGTCTATAGCGTTTTTCGCGGTTCTCGGAGTATCCGGCTGATTGGCGTTGCGTTTGTTTCTGTTGTCGGGGCAATGCGGGCTCGACAGCGCCGAATGAATGTCGGTGAGGGAATTTCCGTTTCTCGCGATCGCGGAATGTCTTATTCTCGACGTCGGCGAACTCACGTCGGCTCGTTTTGCGGACGCTTCGCCATTTCTCAGACGCGTCGATTGACATCGCTCGGGTATGCTGCTCGTCGAGGATTTGTCGAGTTTCGCGTCGATGTTGTTGACGAGATCGTGAAGCGACGATGTGAGATCGCGGATGTCTTGAAGGCAATCGGCGCTCAGAGAGAGCGGCTCGTCCTCGACGGGCCGATTGCCGTTAAGATTGTCGATATCGTCTTCCGCGCTCGGTTGCGAATTCCCGATGACGATGTGGCGCGGAACTGCTTCGTTGACCGGGGCCGGCCCGTCGAACCAGCTCTTCACGTTCGGTCCGGTAGCGCCGATTGCGTTCGAGTCCCCGACGCCCCGCGTTGCTGTCTGATCGCACGCGACAGCAACGTCGTGCCTCCTCTGCTTCTTGTAGTCGAACTCGAACGTCGCCAGTCTTAACGGCTGACACTGCTGATCCCGGTGTTGCTTCGGCGATTGGCCAATTGCTCTTGATCCTGATGCGGATGCGTCGCCTCCTAGAAATCTCTGCTGATGTACGGAGGCGGGAACAGAAAAAAGAAAAGAAAAGCACCGCTACAGATACAAGACAAACCACTACTTGCTGAAGCATTTTTGGCTCTACGTGCGTTTCAACTCTCGAGAGAAGTTTCGTTTCTGGCTGCAATTTTTTCTCTGCGTGATCGCTGCGAAAGTGAAATTAACTGTTTGGAAAAAAAAATCTGTAAATCTTGCTTTTTGCTGCAGTGGGACTTGGAATGAATGACGCTGGTTTGAAAATCAAGCTATAACTCAATCTCGTTCAATGAAAAATTTCTTGTACCGCTTGAAGAAAGAAATCTATTTACAACTTTCGGAAACAAGCTATATTTATACGTTCCGAAGGTAGCGAATGATTTTTCAAACAATAAATGAATGATCGAATAAACCGACAAAAATTTGAATGAATCGAAATAATTCAATTGTATTTTTTTAACTATTAATTGAGGAAACTCCGCGCGAAAAGAAATTATCATGATACGGTCCCCGTGAACATTTCAGGGTTGAGATGAAAATTCGTGACGTAAAAAAAAAAAAAAACCTTGAGATCGGCGTCTGCGTCGGAATTGCTCGATGAGTTTGCGTAATGTTTACGAAACGTTGTACTCAAGTGGGGACGGGTCGACGATACATACAAAAGCCGACTAAAAGCGTGCGATTTGCGGAAAGGTGAGTTTCCAAACTTCGGCATTTCGCCTCTACGAATGTATGCGACATCGATTGGGTCTATTGCACAGTAGCTTTGCCAGTACGCTATTATACAAAGCGCGAAGTAATCGTAAATAAAATCAAGACTGAAATTTGTTGACTAATCTACCAACGAACTTGTACATATTTAATCATCCGCGCACGAAGTCTCAATTTGCCGAGTGCCTGGAGTTCCCGACAAGCTCATCAAAAAGAAAAGAAAGCTCAAATATTCAAAGAGAAACTTCTAAATTAGCAAAAAAGAAAATGATTACCAAAGGTACGTGTTGTTTGACAGAAGGCAGGACAGTTTGCTCTCGGCAAGCGATACTTCGTGCGCGGAGGTCTCGTACAAACCACTTTTACTTAACAATATACCGAGTTAAACCGTGCAGGTGATATAGCTGTAAAGCTTATACCAGGTTACATCGATAATCGTATACTGATGGAAGTAAAACAAAGAGAGATCGTTACCACGAGCCACGGATGATCCAACACATCCTCCGCGCTGAATCTCAACTCCGGTTGTGTCTGTAGCATGTTCGATATCAATTGTTTCGCCGAGTCGGACACCGGCTCCCAGTACGGTGCTGTGAATTCGTAGTGACCGCTCAGAATACGTTCGAACAATTCTTCCTGATCGTTTTCCGGCGATACGAACGGCGGAAAGCCACACAGCAGGATATAAAGAATCACGCCGGCTGCCCAAACGTCGATCTGAACAAAAAAAATTAATCGAATCTTGTTTACAATAGTCAAACGAACAAAATAATAAGGTCGGATCAGCGAGATTTCCTTTTCATGGTCCAGAAAGACAACGAAGCGCTCAGCAAGGTTTGTCCAAAGTTCGATGAATCCATAAAAGAAATTTGTGGGCCGATCGCGTCTAGCGACTCAGTAGGAAGCGGTCTGTCCTTATAAGCGATCGCGTGATCCATGAAAAGGTCTGCGCAACTTATTCTCAGCACCTTTGACTTCTCTAGCGCGAGATCGCCCCTCCCGGTCTCTCGCGATTGCGAAACCAGCGTCGCAATCTCGTTGCTAGATTTTTTTTTTTGTGTACGATGAAATTATCAATTTGTCGAGTTACCTTGAGCCCGTATCCACTTTCCGCGAGAATTTCTGGAGCGACGTACGTGGGTGTTCCGCAAACCGTGTAGAGCGGCTCGCGCACGACCTGAGCGAGTCCAAAGTCGCCGAGCTTCAGACATCGCACCTGACTTCCCTCCATCTCGACCAAAAGATTTTCGGGCTTGACATCGCGATGAACGATGTAATGCGAGTGCAGATAAGCCAGTGCCGACGTTAGGTGGCCAATCATCACGCTGGCTTCGGCTTCCGAAAATTTCGTCGCCGCTGCGATTGCATCGAACAAATCGCCGCCCTGCAATTTCGTAATGAAGATTATGTAGCAATGTAGATTATGTAGCAATGAGATACAGATTTTCTTTTCTCTACATTTCTATTTACCTTGACCAGTTCCATGACCAGAAACAATTGATCGACGGTTTCTTGCTCGCCAATGAGACTGATGATATTCGGATGGCAAACTTGTCGCAATATCGCGACTTCGCTAGCGAGCATAGTCTCCTTTCCCTGGCACTTGTATTTATCCACGATTTTCATTGCGTACTCGGCACCCGTTGTTCTGGGAAACAATCGAAAATGTTTTTCCGCACATCATATAATATCTATTGATTGGTATTTTTTTTAGGTCAACTGTTCAAAAATATTGAATTTATGTAGACTGAAATCAAATGGCAGGTGTTTTCTCTTGCTTTGGAATACATAAAATAATAATTTAATGAAATAGAAAATAGAGATAATGCAAGACAAATGCACGATTTACACACAACTTGAAATAAAAAGCAGTCGAAAATACTGTAGTGAATGTGAGAGGTGTTAAAAATGTTCCAAATAAAAATAAATGAATAATTCGAAAGGGACGTCGCTCACTTGTGAATGCAATGGCGAACGACGGCGAAATTGCCATCTCCGATAACGTGACCAACGGCGTAGTGTAGTCTCAACGGTTGCGGCAGAATGAGAGACGAGGGACTCGGTGTCCGGACTTGCGGAGCCGTTAGAATTCGTTTTCCCGATTTTCTCGGCATCACCGGCATCGGTCCGCTCTGACGCTTCGACGCCCACGGGCCGCGTCGAAAGCTCTGAACGTTCTTCGATTCCTCGGAATCGAGCTCGAAGTCCTCCTGCGTCGATTTCTCGACGCCGTACGCGACGAACACCTCCTCGTTCTCGAAAAATTGTTCCAACGATATCACCGGCTTTCCGCTCATCGTGTAGACTCGTCTGACCGCTCCCGAGTCCAATTTCACCGCTGCCGTTATCGCCTCGAAAACGTGCTCCAGACTCGGCGCGTTTCTCTTGTTCAACAAGAGGCGCAGCACTTTTCGCGGCTTCGAGCCGTTCCTTATCAGCGTCACAATCTTCGCTTTAACGCAAGCCGGTATGGAACTTATCTGTCTGCCGGTTCCCGCCGGCAATTGTGGCAATCCCGAAAGCGAGCTTCCCCGGCGTACCTTCGACGCCGAATACTCGACCTTTTTGAACGATTCGCCCTGTCCCGACACTACGTAGCACTTGCCGTCCTCCAGATCTCCCACCGTCTGCACCTTCCTTCCGTCCATCGTGTAAATAGCGCGCACTCCGTTCGGCAGCGTCACGCTCGATATCAGAGCCCTCGTCAGATCCGACGCGAGACTGTCAAAGTTGCGATATCTCTCCGTCGTCACCGCCATCACGACCCCCGTGTAAAATTTGTCTCCGTTTCTGAAAAATCTCACTCGCTTCGCCTTTTTCGTCGGGGGCGTTCGCAGCGAGCCCAGCGACGTCTTCAGCGTCAGTTCCAACATTCTGTCGTCCAGCGACGCATCGTTGGGCTCCGCCGAGAGATTGCTGTCGTGGGATGGCGACGCGGGTCTGCTGGACGAATCTTCCATCGCTCTGGTTTTTTTTATATTTTTTTTTTTTGAAAATAAAGAAAAAAATTTAGTCACAAATTTGAGAAAAATCTGGGAGAGATTCCATTATTATGAAGAAGCGATATTCGATTGTGATTTTCTTTGCTCGTCTGACAGTTTCGCGTCGAGTAAAAATTCAACCTTTCACTCGTCGCTAACCCCGGTCACATCCATGCTATTGGCTCGCCAATAAAGAATTTTCATTGTTTCATCGTTGGATCCGGAGATATTCAAATTATCATCAGAATTTTCGAATTCGAGAGTTCAAACGCCAAAAATATTGAAAAAATAAAAAACCGAAAATCTTACAGATAACACAATATGGAAAATTTGTCGTCGTGAAAAAAAAAAAAGACAATTCGGATTTTCCATTGGAAATGACAAAGTTTTTTTTTTTCGGAGTCGCCGATAATTATTTGACAGATTTGACAGACCCGGCGATAAGGGAGTTTCTAACCTCGTTAAACGCTCATCGCTTCGCGTTTATGTTGATTGCGAGACGGTATATAGAAAAAAAAAGAAAAACAGGAGTTCGTTTTGCTTTCGACGAATGCGCGAAAACTTTCGTGGATTAGAAAAGAATGCGGCGTAGACAAAACACGAGCGTGGCAGGTGGAGAGATTTTTGTAACAGAGAGAACGTTTCTCGGCTTACCTCCTGCCCGTTGAAAACAACGAACTTTCGAAAAGACTTCTGATGGCCAGACGCGTTTGAAACTCTCGCGAGAGGTAACGAATGATTCACCACAGCGCTGACATTTTCATAGGCAGCACCGAGACGAATGTCTCTCTCGCGGTATGTAACAGCTCTCGGTAATTCCTCTTAAGTGTGGATAGGATGTATGTGTACCGTGACTAACACGGAATACGCGAGAGACGGAGAGGCCAGAGAGGGACGGAGATTCTCGTCTCGCGCACCCCCCATCCCCACATCGGCGTTATCCCCACTACCTCGCTCGACTGTACGGTATTAACAGAGCCGATAAGAGCCTTTATTATTCACGCGTGTGCTCGAGCACCGACCGCAGTATGGAAAGTTTTGTTTGCGCGAAGAGTATCTGGGAGTTTGAATAAAAGTCGTTGTCAAAGCGTTGACGGGAACCGGAAGTGCATCAAAAGGGCCCGGGTGGTGGCCGCGCGAGACCGCAGCGCGAGCGGGGACCGGGGCGAAGGGGGGAAAAACACTGAAAGGCACAAATGTTATATAGAGGGGGGAATGCCTATGGGACGAGTCAGTCATTATTGAGTCTGCTCTGCACATCGCAAATTTGCATTGGAGATTGAATTCGAGATGCTGCGGTTGTTTGTTACGTGTAACGAAAAAAAATATGAATTGCAAATATTGTTGATACGTTGAGAGTTATGATTTTGGGCCGAACCGAAAGATTGAGCTATCGAAAGAATTTCCTTTCAATGCATGATGTTTGCAGGCAATGTATGAGTCTCTACCAAACTTCGATTGTTTATTACGCACTCGTATACGAATCGTCTGCTATATATATAGACACGTGTACCTTGTATTGAGATGATCATAAGAGTGATAAATAAAGCAAGACGACATTCGAAGCTCCTCAAAACCACTGCCGTGGCACGCTGAAAAAGGATTGACCTATGCAATCGTCGAGCTAAACAAACTTAGTTGCTACCTTAAAAGGCTTAAATCCAGTTATTGACGAGTTCGCCGCTTGGGGATAAATTATTTCGCAAAGAACCGTTCAAAGCAAAACTGAAATACCGGAATGACGAGTCCGACTTCGAATTTCACGCAGCAGATGGCAGCAGCGTTCATCCTAGAGCGAATGGTCACACACGCACCGAAACAATGAGAAATTATTCAATAAAGTTCCATTAATAACATTGTCAACATTCGAAAAAAAAACTACAGATCCTTCTCAAGTTTTCATCATTTTTCTGAGGTATAAATAATTATTCAAAGAAAAATGATAACAAATCGGAATCAAATCGATAAAAGCTATCGATCGGTTTTTGAACGAATACCACCGACTTCGAATGTTTCATTCAAACGACCGATCTCAAATGATTCTCCGTTTATTTAAGAGCTGAAAAAAAAGGTGTCGTGCGATAATTGAATTGATCATTAAAAGTTTTCTCCCAAGTGATCGTGAAGAGCCCGGTTCGATTACTGATCACGAGCATATCATTGAGTTGACATTATCACAGCAGAGCTACAATCTTCATCTCCGTGATCTGCATCGTTAATAATCTAATCTATGGAAAGCGAAAATATCATTTTTATACCATGTTTGGGCGTGCATATATACTATCGTCCAAACGTGGCGCGGGTAATGCTTGTGTAGGCCGTATTAGCACTGGTAGCACAACACCGAGTCGAGTGGCGTGCCACGAGTTAGCTGAACCGCGAGACGCCCACCGACGTACATTGTTTCGCAGGCAGAACTACGATAATTAGCAGGCAAAAAAATGGAAGAAAAAAAAAAAGTAAAAACAGAATAATTGCTTCATTATATTTTTCAGAATCGTCGGATGCAGGAAAAAAGGTACCACGATCTTTCAATAAGAATATAATGTTATTAACACTACAAATGAGATCCCGCGAGCATTTTTATAGGCACAAATTTTCGTACGAATTTTATGCTCAATGAAAAAAAATCACACTTTTTTCGAACACGGAAACCATCGCGCAGATTCGGTGCCTTCGTCTTTATCGTTACTAACAATCAAACGCCCTTTAATTTTATCAAAGAACTTTTTTAATTGCAACGATCAATTTATCTTCCACACAATGTAGAATGTGTACAAAAAGGATCCGCGAGCTGCGCTCGAAAGGGTTAAACAGATTATTTCCCCTAATAAAATAAATCGATCCAAACGTTGACTATCCCTTGACCCGGCCCGCACCGATGAAAAATCCGAATGAATAAATCCGCAAGCGAGATCAGCTTGTAAACCCAAAAAGTATTATTTTTTGAGCTATGAATCTCGTGGATACGAAGTGCCGTTGTCTCGCACTTTCCAGGAATGCATCGAGTTCCCCTGATCGAGACGCACCTGGCGGTCGAAAGGGAACCTCCGGTCTTCGTCGTCTTGAATCGTGAGCCTCGACGGAGGTGGCTGCGAACAACGAGGAAGAGGTGCTCCGCGCAGCGAAAAGGGGGCCTCGAAGGCGGAGGGGGACTTGCGACTAGCGCATTTCAGCCCAACTTGGCGAGCGGCGGTGGGGGTACAGCGCACCGACTGCCACCGCGAAGCGTTCACCAGAGTGCCGCCGCTGGCTCGAGCCAGTTCCGTGTGTTTGCGCGACCGGTGCGGGTGGATGTGCGAGCCGAACGCGACAAAAAACGCTCGAACAAAAATCATCGCTTTATCAAAGAAGAAAGAAGCTCTACCAAGTAGAGTTCGCACTTCGCTCAATTGTATCGGTAAAATCGTTGCGACGAGGGATTAAAAAAACCGCAAAAAATTAACATCTACACATCTGTATAGCCGTATTTATTAAAGGCGTCGGGACGCCGGCGACGATATAGGCGCGATGTATCGTTGGCACTTGTGACTCGCGCCGAGGAGTTTCGGGTGTGCGCGAGTGCGCGAGAGTTTTTTCTTATTTTCCCCGTTCAAGTTCGTTCGCACTTTGGAATAAATAAATCAGTGCCCGAAACGCCGGAAATTCGACGTATTGTGTTCCCGTGTGGTTGGATCTTTCTCGTTGTAATCGTCCTCGGTGGAAGTAGCTTCTACGCTGGATAAATATGCGGGTTCCCGACGTTCTCGCAGGTGAGTTTTATTATATCGCAGTCGGATGAATCACGCTACAGGACGTTGCGCCGAGTGCGGTGTACAGTTTCTGGCGCCTGTTCTTCGCTCGCCGCGCGGACGAGCGCGCGCGCGTTCGTCGTATCACCTGATCGCCCAATCCTCCGGTCTCCGAAGTTTTTTTCTTCTCGTTCCGAGCCTCCCCGTGGAAGCGTGTTTTTTCTCGGCCGTTACGACAAAATTCAACTCGATGCAGTCACGCCAATCGATTCGTACGGGATATCGAAAGTCATGAATTAAACCGGCAACTATGATTTTTCAAGATCCGTCGAACTTCGGAATTTCGCAATTAGTTGCGAATAAACGAGATAACGGCTCGAACGTTGCTCAAACCTCGCACAGCGGCAATCGACACTCTTATTCGTCACAGTTTTTTTCGTCCGCTGCCGAGTACTTTATGATTTTCTCGTTCCAACGATCATTTCTTTTTTTTTTTCATTCTCTAACCGTTGTTTTTAACGAGGACAGTCGACATAACCAGTTAACGCGTCGTTAATTTATTACCGAACGCATGAAACATCGGAGCGAAATGATCGATTGCGAAGAGCATCCATGAATTATCGTTTTCCTGCTACTCGGGCACGATAAAGTCATCTTCTTTTTTCCTCGACGCACCTCGTCGCCTAGCGCGAACGTTTCTTCTTTTCATGACCGTTTTATTTTTTTCCTCCGCAATTCTCCTTGGAATAGAACTTCGTCGAGTCGAAGTAAAATATCAATCTTGGTAGACATAGAAACGGAGGAAGAAAAAAAACTGGAATAAATTTAACAGGTGTGCGGCGGAGGGATGTGGAAAGCGTCCCTCGTCTATGGCGATGCGTGACAGGTGAGGCTTGACCACGTTGCAGGGAACCCCATGTACACACCTGACTCACGAAACTCTACGCCCAACTTCTATCGCGTCGTACACACGCCCGAAACTCGCGTATACACGCCGCCGCGCGTATATGCTTGTATTCTCTTTTATGGCCAGGACATTTTTCGCCACAAAGGAAAATTCCGTTCCCGCATAAACGCTACGTGGAGGGTCGAAATTTTCAGGACTTAGGCAGAGGTACGATTAGTCGGCGCGCATTTAACTGTCCGTGCGGCCTCGATATATCGCACGAACAACTGTACTTACCATTAACCTTCCATTACCTGCTCCTTTGCAGCGCTGTTACGCGGTTACCGGCACGTTGGAAATTCACGTAGATTAGTTATTCCGAGGAAACCGAGGCTAAATTATTCATTCCATCTCGTAACGTACAGTTGCTCGGTCGAAAGAGCGCATAGGGTGAGGCAAAGAGGAAAACATTGAATGACATCGAAATTTTTTAAAACAAAAATTGTTGCGGTGTGAAAAATATAATTTAGCTGTTAAACCAAAGCACGACTGACTGAAAGAAGTACGTGACCGGAAGTTTCGCGCAATTTGCATGCAAATTAATCGATATTTGATCAAGTGCGCATCCCGCACTCTCGGGGCACAGTACCGTTGGGACCAACGAACTTCTCGTACATTGGAAATTATGAAATTTCTTCTTTTACACTGCAACTTTTTCGAAGGCTGTTATAAATAATTCTTGCATAAAAAACGAGATGTTCACGGTTTTTTTTTTTTCACGTTGATGTGTACACTTTTTGGTTTGTTTCGAGTGTAAGGAATATTGAAATTAAGTTTTCCGTGCGATGGACGGCTGTTCTCGTCCACGGATATGAATTACGAAAAAATTAACACACAACACAAGTGCGCTTGGGATGATCATTATTCATATTATGCTCTGGACGATGAGCATTTCACTTCCTTCTCACTTCAGCTGTTTATACAACCCGGCTCGCTTCTTGACTTTCTTGGGCGTGATAACGTCTCCTCTCCATTTCCCTCTGATGCCACTCTCACTCTCGTCGGAAACTCCTCGCGCGGCGCGTCCGCGACGAGAGGACGCTGCACTCGAGACGATTTCCCAAGTCTCGGCGAGTGGCCTAACGTACGAATTTCACCATCCGCACGACATCGGTCGCTCACACAAAATTGTTGGTCTTCCCGCATTCCTATGAAGTATTTTTTTTTTTTCCAAGCCTGGAACAGCTCGCGGCTTCTCGAGCGGATAGAACTAACATTACGATGTTATTTGCACGACATTTCGTATTATCTACGATTTCGTCGACTCCTCTGGTCCTTTCTCTCCGAAAAAAATCCATTATAAATTCTAACGTCCCGATGTCTCTTTTTCCTCGGAAAGTCGATAATTCTTCAACTTTTTCACTTCTTAATATTCACGACTTCCGGTCGAGATGACCGTGCCAATTTATTAATTTTTCAAACTTCGCTCGAGATTCATAGCACGTGGCGCATAGTACAGCGCCGAGCGGGGCAAAATGGTACAACTGTTGAGAAAATTATTTGAATAATTTTTGTTCATATTTCAAAATCGATGAAGAAGATAACACACACTTTTATCGTATTTTTTTAAATCTTAGTCTCAATTTTTTCAAAATAATATCGGAAATTCTTAAAATCATTTTCGTTTTTGCCCATTTTGCCCCGCTTTTTGTACACATAACGTAAGTTTTCGCACACAGTGCCCGTGTGTGTGTATCTTTCGTATCTGCATATTACATGAGAGTTCGGCTACAGTCCGAAATTCTTGGCACCGCGTAGCCTCGCGTGCTGCGAGTCTAGGTCGCGCGCAACTTACCTATGTAGACCTCCCGAGAATCGGCTAGCCGCTAAATGCGATTCCACGGTGAGATTTCGTAGCCGATCGATATTACGGGGACACGCGAGGGGAACCTCTCGCCGAGACACGCGTCTCCGCGAGCGAGTTACAACTGCGAGCGACATGTTCGCTCTTTTCCTTTTTCAATCTCACCGATCGATCGACGCAATCGAATATCCTATTTTTTTTATTCTTCTCTCTATATTATCTAATCTCCCGTGAGTTAAGTACCGCGCGCAAGAGTTCACTGGAGTGGGAGTGGCACCGAAAGCGACGCGGTGACTTCCAGTCGGAAATTAAACGGCGAACGATTGAAAGAACCGTTTGAATTTTATCGCAAAAAGGTTGTCTCTCAACGCAGCGCTCGATTCGTCTTCTCGTCTACGGCTAATTCAGCCCTTTGACCCATCACGCACACGCTAGCCCGCTTTAATGCATAAATTAAAAATTTTATTCACATCAATTTCGTCTACAAGCTTCGCGAAGTTGGCTTTCCTTGACGCGGGAAATCTGAAAAAATGCTTGAATCACTAAAAAAAATCATTAACCCCGAGCAACGAATTCTTTTCGACGATTCGCTCTGCGCGCTTTGCTTACGCGGAGTCAGCACGTTCGCGGAAGATAAAAGAAAGATTGTTTCACCTGCGATTATCTGGACAAGTCGATAAATCGTCACGTTTCTTTCTTCGGCGAAAGATACGGGGGGCGCTTCGCTTTCGAGTAACACCGATTTCCCTCGAACTGCCGCATTCTTTCGTGCTCGCGCGCCTTTAATCATTTTTCGGTGTAAAGAAAGAAAAAAAGAATATAAAGAGAAAAGTACGGAAAACTCGCCACGCTCGGTTCGTACTGAAATTAATATCTGATGCGCGAGCAGAAGATATTCGGGATCGTAACAGGTGGAAGCTACACGCTCGGACGAGGCGCATTTTATGTTGCCCCAGAGGCGTTCCCCCCTCGCTCCTTTCCCCCATGTCTTTCGCTCGTTCACGCTTAGGTGCGTGAGTTAAACATCGCGAATACAAATGCAGTACATAATACATGGATATGTATTCTATATCACGCAGGCATGCGGCAGTTGTGGCCGCGTACACGAGAGCGTTACGACCAATACCATGAAAACTTTACCGAGGCTTATCCTTGTAAAGGCATAGTTATTGTAACGAAAAAAACATTTTTACCCATGCTTATTTCCCGCGAGGCAAGGCTTGCGATGAAAAGTAACCGGCATTTCGAGGGATCGTCAAATAACGAAAAAAATCAAGATCGTTCAACGTCATTTATAGCATTTTCTACGCGAACATTACGGTCATTTTTATCAGAGCTATGTAAGCTATATAACTGTTACGCATGACTAAAAAACTTCAATCGAGCCATTAAAAAATCATCAGAATCATCATTAATCGTTTGAATTAAATAATTTCATGTCTGGCTTAAACAAATTTATTACAAGATTTCGTCTCCAATTTTCGCTCTGCCATTAATCCGATTGTTTACTCGCGAGAACATTGTTTTTGTTTATCTATAGCGATATTGGGCAGAATTGTGGAAATTAATTTAGTCGAAAGGAAATTCGCCAAAGAATTTCGTCGATCAGTAAGTGTCGCGCTCTTTCTTCCTCCTCGCGATTCTTTCGACATCAGCGAAGTCGGACTTGACAATTAAAATACCGCGTCAGCGAAAGGGGACGCGGTTCTAGGTAAAATAAGCCATGGTAGTTATTGCCCACCGCGTGCGTATATCTGTGTGTGTTAAAGCGGAGGCGCCTACGCCCCGTTCGTGACGACAAGTGCTTCCCTTATCACTTATCAAAGTACCAATCTCTATACCGTATTCCGTATCAACTCCACTGTCTCACGACCTTTTATTTATGCTGTTTACTCCCCTTCGCAAACGTTCGTTATGAGACTCCGTGGTTTTCCAGCGCACACAAACGTAGCTCCGCCGCTTGAAACGCCCGTTTGGGAAATTTCACGATTATAAGCATTTCTGACCGTACCCTTTTTTTTGAGCGAAACAATCGGGGTTTTTACGTTAAATTTTCACGGCGGTGCTCCATTATTTCTGCGGAACTATAAACTATAGTATATATGTGTGTATCACCATATATATACATATATATACGCGAGAACGTAGGAACAATTACATTCCGTACTCTCTTATTTTGTATTTACCGTTGGGTCAAAGCGTAGAGAGGCCAAACGCGCGGGCCAAAACGCTTTTGATAAACGGCGAATGCTCGCCGTGCGGTGAGACCCGCCGAGTTTGCGAACAGGAGAAGCAAAACCAAAGCGGCGCGCGGCTCAGAGGAGTCGAGAGGAGCCTCTTGGCTGAGAAAAAGCAATGAAAAGGGAAATTTATCCGCTCTTTATTCGCGCTCGTGCGTACACCCGGGGAGGAGGCTTTTCCTCTGCAACGCTCGTACCGTTCGCACAATACATTATAACTGTATAACGCGACGATGCACACTGTTTCCGATTACTCTTCGCTATATATCTTCGCACCCGCGATGAGCTTATCTGTATTCATATCCCGTTGCGGCGGAGCTAAAGACCGATGAATATCCGCGGATTGAACGGCGAACAAAGCGACTTCTTTTTTTTCGGACGATTTGCACTTTGAATGTCGCCATGGTTTTTTTTGCGAAAAATTTGTCAATCACAATTTCAAAAGCTTATCGTACGGAGGCGAAACGGTTCGATATTTTAGCTGCGAAATGTTTACAAAGCTACAGATTGTTTAAATATTTTTATTAAATCTTTTTTTCTTACGTGGCTTCTTGAATATTCGAGTTCCACTTCGTGGGCTAATTGGATATTATATTTTAGCGAAGTCGAAAGATATTCCGGAAGTCGGAAAGTTACGGTTTTTCCATTTTTTTTTTAGATTTTCAATATGCGTTAGTTACTTTTTTTCCATGCCGCGCGCATTATTTTTAACTCGAAGAAATGAACCGAAAGACAGTGGCTCGATGAGTGTCTGGCACTCGAAAAGAGCGTCTGCGAACTATCCGAGTGTTACCGTCCGCTCACAAAGGGATCCTTTGAGGACGCTGCTGGCCACTCTCAGTCCCGTTAATGTTTCCTTTAGAAATAATACATATCGGAGGCTGCGCAACGCGCCGCGGTGCTTACTCACTCACGACGAAACTCCAAAGGACACGGGCGAGCGTGACGAAGTAACTGAAGAATTACTTCGTCTTTTTCTTTCTTTCCTTCTTTTTGTCACGCTGCGAGCGTCTGCCGAATGTCAACCGACGAGATAGGGTAAACCGAGAAAAAAAGAAGTAAAAAAAAAAGGAGGATCACGGAACGAAAAAAAAAACCTCTTGTTAGGGAACGGCCCTTCGGGGAAGATTCTTCGTGTATCTTCAGAAAATTAGAGAGAAAGAACGACGAAAAGCTACGCGAAGATTTCCGACTTTCTCTCGCCATGGGCCATGTGTTCATTCTTTCGGAAAACTCTTCGCACATTTTCCTCTCCCACAAATCGATTCTTCTTTTTTTTTTTCGAGAAACTAAGAATTATCCCTACAATATTTGAGAAGCGTTACATTTTTAATAATGCCCACTCATTTCATCGTTCTAAATCAAACTTTTGCAACAAGAAAGTCGACGAACAATCCCAGCGCGTTGAAGGGGCGTCGTCGAGTCGTGCGCGCATCGCCTCGAAATTAATAATTTCAATCTTCGTCATGTCCAGAGGCCGGGCGAGCGTTATAACCCAGTGTTGAATTACCGCGTTATGGAGGAGCCTCGAAGCTACTCGTGCGAGTATTTCAGACACAGCCGCGCTCGGGCAATACACGTCGTCGGGTGTAATATTTCGCGTTGAATTTGAATCGCGATCGAGTGTATAGCACTCGTCGTTGTCGAGAGCTCCGGTGGGTACTCGAAGCGCGAGCGCGTACGGAGCGATAAGGACCGCGCAGGACATTGCGCGGCGAGGGCTTTCGTATTTGTACTCGAAGTTATAAACGCATCGACGGGTTCGCCGAGGCTCGCCCGCCAGCCCGGGCGTCACGTAAACGACTAGACGGGTGTGACGGCACGAGATGTGTACGTGTAGTTAATAAAGGAGATCTGTCTGTTTGTTTTACGCACACACACACGCGTATACACAAAGTATGTACAGTCTTTAGCGAATATACGGTAGAATAACGTTTGCAGTTTCAATCAAGAAGCGTCTAGTGGAAGCAGTTCTGGTTATGTTAACGAACGTTTATAGTTATACAGACGACACCAAGTACGTTTAAGGACAACGAAGAACAATAGAAAAGCCCACCCCGAGGTGAGCGAGTCTATCTCCGGAATTGCCGGGCTCTCCCTCGTTAAAGTAGCTCGTTTCTATTATACCCAACTTCGCGGACGCGAGCGCGAAATACACGAGAAACTCGACGTGGCCGACTGTGCTTGTATGGAAAGTTTCACCCAGCCGGATTTGGGCGGTTGATTGTCAGATCGAAAAGTTCTCTATTGAGGGTAGATTCTAAGTTACCGTGCAGGGCACAATGCGTACCTCGAACGACTCCGCGGGGATGATGCAAACGATGGCCTCCTTCACCGCTTTCGCCAATACATATTTCACATCGGACTGGGGAATTTTTTAAAGTATTTTTCATTGATTATTTAAGGTAGCCCCAGCATTACAATCCAAGGAATTGTAAGATTCGGAGAGAAGAGACGAGAATCGCGAGCGTTTTCCCATGGGATAAAAATCTGAAGAAAATCAAGCATGTGGAAGGCGTTCGAATGATCGATTTCACCCGATAATCATTCCAAAGAGCTGTTAACAAATTGATTTTAGAAAAAGCGCCTTATCAGTTCCGGTTCTGAAGATTGAGAATTTCCACGAAATAATGAATATTGACAAAACTGTTATACATTTTGAGTCCATGAGATTCCCGACTTTTTCCATGATTATTAGTTTAAAGCGTTATTCGCAGATGCGCCGTTAATTGCCCTGAGGCGAGCGTTGAGGTTCATTGGACGGGTATTGCACGTTGGTAATATGCAGGAGGGTGCAGATACGCGAAAATTACAACTAAAGCGAGCGAGGCTATAACGCAGTAGGTGTCCGCGCTTCTGCATCACCGGCATCGGGCTAATCCCCGTTCGGGCTCGGGCGTTAATTAACTCCGAATTAATTGACGCGGGGGGAGATGAAATATAAAAAATAAAGGGTGTTGAAAAAATAAAATACAAAAATGGAGAGTGTTTCAATTATCCGGCGAGCGCACTCTACGTTCGGGACAGACGGCGACTCCGCCCGCGATGAACTGATAATATCCTATATGCTCGCGGATCCGCTGATTGAATTTCCGTGAGACGCGACATACGCGTATGCCCGCTGAAATTAATTCGGCGATAATTAATACATGGAAGAGCTCGTTGCGCGAAGTGAAGAGTATTTTCGATATATCGCTTTTCACTACGATTCTTTCCGATCCATTCCGCATTCATAATTTTCTCTTTGAAAAATAAACGTTCTTCGCACTTTCGATCACGAAAAAAGTGTCGAATCTCTGCGGCGCATCGATAGAAACTTATTTGTCGAGAGCACTCGACGGCTTGAATGAAATAATAACAAAAACTTCATCATTTTCGTGACTCTCCAAAAAATATTAGTGATGAAAAGAACGTAAAGTAATACTGCATCGTGACTCATAGAGCCGAGATGCACGTGAACTCTCGGAGGATCTCGCTGGAGCCTGGCTTATCTTCTCGCGTGCACGCTACCCTCACTTATTTACATGTTAAAAAAGACTGCTCTGTGCCATGCCGGTCCTTCTCGTTCGAACGGGCTGTACGAGCCACTTGAAAAATCCGATAATGCCGGATAAGCGCTGGGATCTTTGGGGAAACTCTCAGAACTCCGTAAGTTCGTTCAAACTCTCGTGCGCTTGTCGTCGTTGGTATTTTTTAAAAATTCGATATGACACAGACACACGGAAAGACCCTCGGCTTATAAAGAAATAGCAAACGACATTTTTGCATCTCGGGTTCTTTGTTACAAAAATGTGAAATTCAGGATGTGATCTGAAATATACTAAATATCGGACAGCATTGAGGAAAAAAAGGGTATGCTGTTTCAACTTTTTTTTAATCGTCGCTATAATATTCTTAGGAGTTATTCTTTCGAACGACGTACCTTGTCAGCTCGTTTCACTGTATTAATACCATATCCGACACGAGCGTCGTCTTCTCCGACGAGCCGCCACATTGCGGACGGTCAATGTTCTCGGTCGTTATAAATAGGTCGAATTACGTGAATGGAAGCGGAGAAGTAACGATCGATTTCTCGCAAAACATCGCGAGAGACGTACGTTTTCAACCGCGTTACAATTCTTCCTTCACTCGTCGGCGACGAGTGGCCCCGCGTTCCTGTTATTACCTACGATAAACGATTCCAACTACGCGAACGATCCGCTCGGCAACCATCGATCGGAATCCAACAATTTATTTTGCAGTTACAAAGTACAACGGGCTGTAATTGTCCTTTTTCTCCTTCAATTACTCGCACCCTTGTTCCACTTTTTTTTATTGCCACGATGCCTTGTCCTGGTTTGGGAGGACGCAATAAATTATCACCCTCTCAGTCTTCGCCACAATATCTCGTCGATTAAAAAAAATTCCTTTTTTTTGGAATAAAAACGAAAAAGGACCAAAGAAAAAACGTGAAAAAAAGAGGGGTCGTTTTTTCAGAAACTCCGAGTAAATTTAGATTTTTTTTATGATACGGGGCAGACAAAAAACAATATTCCCGGTTTTTGTAGCCATTTATTAGCGGCGTTCGGTCGTAGAACTTTAGGTTCGCACCGGAGAGTGGCAACTGTGTAGCGAAGCCCTAGATGAACTTTTCACCGTGTCCGCGTAACGCCGGGCTTTGTCCGCAAAGCTCTGTTCTGCCATGCATGTATTTCCGTATATCGACGCTCGGACTGTCTCGACGTTATGTGCATGTTGATGGATAGTCGATAGTCCAGTTGCACTCGAACCCGGAATTCACGCTTTTTTCTCCCCTCTCAACACTAATTGGGCTTCTTTCAGTCGAATCCCGATAATGTTAATTAATAAATAAGGTCAATCGATTGAACGAATTCCGATACTTCCATCCATCACGATTTTTCAAAAATACATTGATATTTCTGAGTTTAAAATTGCCGCGAGGAAAATGTCAATTTCCTTTTTTCGTAAAACTGTTATCTCGTTATAAAATGGTCGATAAGATGCGGTCGGAAAAAAAAAATTGCCACGATAGTTGAGATCTCGATAAATATACGACGACGGAATACGAGAAGGATCGATTTGAATGAAAAGCCAGACGACAATGACGAGGGCGTAGCGTAGGATTCCTTCCATAAATTATTCAAATGCATCCGCTTTGTCATTTTCTCTTTCAATGACGCACACTGCGACTGTGGTTCGCCCGGCAATCGAACCGCCGCAAGATACATCTCGGTATAATAACTAATTTCTATCGACGTTCAAAATGTTCGTGCGCAACAAAATGAAGATAAAAAAAACGTGTAAATCAATTTTGTTACTTTCTTGTGTTTGAAATCATTTTTTAATTTATAAATGCCCATTGCATTTTTTAATTACGGCGTTTAATTTTTTTCATTCGGTTTTTAAAAATATTTATCATCGTCTTTGAATATTTTTGTCGCACTTTTTATCGGTAAGATTAAGGAAAGCTTCAGTTTTCTCTAGTAAAAAAAATTATTAGAAGAGTTCGCTAATCATAGGACTTTATAAATAACTAGGATGATTCGCCGCTAGTCGACGAGCCGTGCAGAGTACAATTTCAAGTGCGGTATCGCTCCCGTGGCGATCTCGCCGCTCGGTCAATGATCCAAGCCTTTCTTCTTTCTTCGTTCCTTCCTTTCTTCTTCCGCGATGCTTCACTCGAAAAACCCCCGTTGCCAGCTGAACAACGACAGAACGGGCTGATTCTAGCTGTATTAGTAATACCGCACTTATTATGCCGTTACGACGAGGTTCCTCGTCCGGCCAGGACGAGATGCGCGCGACATTTTAATCGGGAACAGTAAGATTACCGTAACGTGAGGCTCAGCTCGCCAGTTCGAACCGAAATCCACTCGTAACTGAATTGAAGAGAAAAAACGTAAAAATAAAAAAACTCACACATCGCTTCGTGCTCCAATCAATTATTTCATTGGCCGAACCAATTAAATGGTTTACCCACCCAATCGCTTGTTGGCCCATCCAATTAATTCGTTGACGGGCATTTAACAATGCCGTTAATGAGGCAAACTATTTATTTTTCTCCGTGTGTCCGAAGATAATTAATGACGCAACACATTTTTTTGATTTCTATCTCTTTTATCAGGAAATATTGCAAAATGTACAAAATCGTTGATATTAAGATCTATAGAATAATTGATAAAAATTAAATTGACCTCAAACTGAATGAATTCATCAATTCCAAGGTGAAATTTGCAAAAAATAATGAAACGCGTCAATTTTATTGTTCCAATTTTGAAATCAGACTTCTCTTATTTGGACAACGTGAGCTAGTCTCTAGATTTTCGAATTGAAGAGAAAAAGAAGTTTCTCCACGTTTTTCCACTCAAGTAGTCGCGTCCCCATTGTATTTCCATACGAATTTTCCAGACCATAGAACGAATCGAGAGCATTTTTTTTTTCGAACGAAGACACGATGACGCGGTTTTTTTTATTCGCTCCCAGACATTGTTAAACACTAAAATGGACGGGAAAGTCGAAGGCGTATGACCTAGAATGAGTTAAGCGTGCACACCGTTCAAGCGCAAACAAGTATCTTTTCACTTCCAGTTAACATTATACATATTTATGTATCGCTAGCAAAATTCGCGTGTGTCGACGGCAGTCTCGCCTCCGCGCAACTCTTTCTTTTCTTCGGTTTAATTCACTTTATTCGTATTTTTTCGCGGCTTTTATCCGCACGAGAGAAAAAATGAAACGCTTCGTGTACGCGGTTGCCGAACCTGCGACTTCGGCCGGCTTCCGGTGTCGTGCAAAGCAACGCGCGCGTTCGAGGTCTCCGGCGCTGCATTCCCTCGGTGCGCGCTCCTCGTTCCAATTTGCAGTTTAGCTTCCCACTGCTTGCCTCAGAGCGCCTATATTCATCGTCTTCATTAGCTAAAAAACAGAAATAAAAAGAAAAGCAATCGTATATCCTTGATTTTTATTGCTCCGTTGAAGACACACTAAAATCTTAAAAAATGGAAATAAATTGAAATATTCGGCTTACGATCGATAGAAATCTTTTTCAAAATTCCCGGCGCCCCAATCTCCTTATCGCGATCTTGAATTTCAACGCTTACGCAAGTTCCTGTCTTGCGAGTCTTCGTTTTCGTTTTGTTTTTCATCCTCCACCGCCCCGGGCGGCGAATAATCATTTTACTCTCGCGAATAATCGCTCCGCGCAATCTGGGCGTGCGTGTCTTATATAAAAATGTATACCATCCGCGCGATGGATTTCGTATGGAATTCATACGAAGCTATACAAAGTGTGTGCAATAATGGTAGGAAAAAAAAAAAAAGCGTCGGAACAACGTAAGCATCAGCGCGCGAGTATCCGTCGATACGCTCGACGAGCACGCCGTCCCGGCATTGTAGCATTTCGCCGTTGTTGTATAGCGTCCAGCACGCTTCCACGGGCTATCCGTTCGCCAAGTTCCTTCGAGCGGCATGGCCGAGCCGCTGATGACTCACCTACGGCGTATCTCTCGTCGCGTTCCGCAAAGCTCGTACCTACGAAGACTTTCTATGGATAATTCCACCATACACACATGCGTAGGTACGCAGCGTTCAATCCAACTTCGTTGTATCCATATCGATACGTAGCAATCCCGATTCCCGGGTTGTTCGCAGGGAACCGGGAATTCCGGGATCGCTTGCTCGTAACTTCCAGGTAAGGAAAACCCAATCACGGCCCACCTCGCCTGATTACCGTACGGATTCCCGTGCGCAGTACGTCACCGAATGGTTATTCATGCTGGAGGCTGTTTGTCGCGCCTCGCGGATAGATCCGGTCTACGAACGAGCGCTCTTACGAAAATGCTTCGCATACGCACGCTTTTTTAAACGAGTGGAATTCAAAAAAACTGCAAGAAAGCATTCAGCTTTGTTTTGCGAAGCGAGATCAAAAAAATATTTTTTTTTTTATAAACATTAAATTCTCTGTCCTGAAAATTCCAGTACGATCGGCTTCGAAAGACTCGTAGACTGAACCGAAGTATTTCTTACGCTCAAAACAATGTCGGTGTGAGCGTTCA
Organism: Ischnus inquisitorius; assembly: GCA_963924025.1. NCBI lineage: Eukaryota > Metazoa > Arthropoda > Insecta > Hymenoptera > Ichneumonidae > Ischnus > Ischnus inquisitorius. The sequence goes on along the minus strand of OZ001245.1, from coordinate 6,812,295 downwards.
ACGATCTCGCGAAACGATATTTTTTCGTTCTCATCGCGATAGCGAGTCTCGAACAATTTCCGCTCGAAGCGGCGCCGATTTTTCTCTCATCTCCGGATTCGCCGGATCAAACGTTCCCGATCTCCTGGATAATCGTCGACGCGTCCGTTCACTCGGCTTGCGCAATCGTCGCGCTCAGCGCCGTTCGATTACACGAGGGGCAGCCTCGGAGCCCGCTTAATCCGCGCTCTTCGCGGTGCATTATAGTCTAAGCTCTGTGATGCAGCTTTGAATACGCGTACGGATAAATGGCTCTGTAACAGTCGGAGACGTGGCGAAAAAAGCGTTTATACTATTATCGACCAGAGTCCACTCGTATCGGCAACGCTCGTTCGGCTTAACGGAAGTTAACTCGCCGAGTCTGCGCCTCAACGACGAGGAAGAGTCGCGTTCGCGCGGGTGCATCGCCGCGAAGCGCGATCCTCGTACCTGGGAAATATGCAGTTAGACGCTCGGCAAGAGAGCGCTCGGGTTGAGGAGTCATTATCGCGAAATTGCTTTGCGGTACTCGATCAGCCAGGAACGAAGTATAACGAGAGATACGACGAACGAAAGTAATAGAGCCAATAGACGAAAGAGAACGAGCGATACCGCTAGAACGGATCATTGTATCCTACGGTATACATACATCTATGTATCTATACATATATATTTATTATTCAATAAAATTACCATCGGTGCATCTTAACACACATCGGAATAATTGAATGGCAGTTAATTCGATGAATTTGAAACACGCAAATTGCTCGATCGTTGGGCAGATTGTACAGAATTATGTTTAACATTGAAATTTCGAAGGATTAGTTTCAACCTTTCATTTTCCGCGTCGTTGCAAAGCTCGAGAAAATGTATCCTCGTTCGCTTCCTCGCAGAGACCTTCTTTTCAGTCGAGCATTTTTTTTTCTCGAGATCTAAATTCTTTTTTGTTTATTTGTTTTCATTGGTGTTACGACTTTTCTCCGAATCGCTAGGCATTTCTCGCACGTACAAAATCGGAAGAAGAATCGATGAAACCCAGGAATCGCGTTTTTGGATTTATAACAGATTTAAGAAGCGTGCTATCGCATATGCGACAAGCAACATTGCTGTGTATTTTATAATTTTGTTTAGTGTCTCTATTTTTCGGTATTTTCTTCGGGCCGCCGGAATAGTCGATACCGGATCCTTGAGAATGTACAAACGGAGCCCGTCCCAGTAAGTTCTACAGTAATCTTGCCAATCCAGTTTCCTTACGTCGCAGAAAAATAGTTCGCGATCGATCTCGCTCATCCCATCGATGATTTTGTTCATCGACGACATATGGATATGCCATTCTCCTGTGACGAAGTACGACATCGCGTTTGCGGCTTTGGTCACTTTCTTCAACAGCGGCACACCTCTGCAAAATTACGATTTAGTTTCGATAACGCGTTTTTCGCTCTTCTTCTTTTTTTTACTCACCGCCGCTTCTTTCCGATTGCGAGCATATACGCGTCGATCATGTATGCCGGCAAGACATGAAGCAGAAGGTGAAGTATCTCGAAGTACCAACGACATTGGGTGAAAATGCAAAAATTCGTCCACATCATGTGCATCGATGGATTGGAAAGTTTACCGCCGGGTTGAACACACATATCGATAAAGCGCGGGTATGTCACTGGCTTTTCGACGCTACTCCCGTAGTTATATATGTGAGCCCCAAATTTACTTTTCCTGGGGAAATTAATATATGACAAGAATCAACCCGAATTACTACGATAGAACCCGTTGTATCATTTTCAATCGGTGTCTCACCGTTTTGCCTGCACGGTATGCCTGAACGAAACCAACATCGAATTGATCACCATATCCGCGGGAATTACATCCACTATAGGGTCTCCCATAAACGCCGCATGGACAATACCTAATCCATAAATGATCGGTATCGTTGATACACCGTGCTGATCTGCAGTCCAGCCTCTCAAAGGCTCTTTCCACGTTGAGACCACTAAAACATGAATACATTTGATTGAGTGTGTCAACATTTTGACGGTCTATTATAGAATTTATCTTTAATACACGATGGAAGAAAATAGGGAAAGGAACATTTTAGCGTTAATGATTTCTCACAGAACCACTTCGTATTGTGTATACGCATAATGAATAACATAATGCAATTTTCGCGAAAACTCTTATCAACAAATTCTGTAATTTACCTGCCGACGGACGATAGATGATGCAAGGAAATGGTGCTTGTTTGCCGGTCTCGTTTACCAAACCCTCAGCGGTGGCCTTCGAAAAACTATAAGTATTGGGAAACTTGCCGAGGATATTCTTCAGTGTCTCGTCGCTGAAACCTGTCGGGCTTGCCAAGTCGTCGTTCACAAGATCTCGCACGGTCCTCATATCGGCTGGTGGCGGATGCGCTTCCTCCATTATGTCGGTTTTATAACAATGGGAATAGGCTGTCGAAACATAGAGAAATCCTTCGATGCGTTTGCATCGCTTAGCCAAATTGAGCATCGAATGTGTTCCAATAACGTTGATCTTCAGGGCTGTGCTCAATCTCTCATTGAATTTAACGATCGATGCGTTGTGAAATATTATATCAACCTCGTCGATAATTGCGTTCTTGTCGGTCTCTGATAAGGCCATTTCTTCCTGTTCAAGATCACCTACTATCAGATGTATCTTGGATTCGAAATCGTTGGATGTCCCTCTCAACGGCCCGAAAATCTGCGATTGCGGAAAACGCTTTTGTTGAGTTTAAGCACAGCGTAATGTGGAAACAAACCGGCCGGGTGCAGAGGTTGTCCCGGGTTCACTGACGAAGAGCGTTAATTGCTCATTATTCGTACGACAACAATTATCATAAATCCTCAAAAGACTCACCGCGTCGTCGAAATAGTTCTTGATCCTTTCCTCGGCAGACTGTCCTTTCTTATCTCTCACGAGCATGTAAATTCGTTTTACATCGGGACAACCCCTCAAAAATTTTTCCACCAAAGCCTTTCCTAGGAACCCCGTCGAGCCGGTGACGAATATCGTTTTTCCAGCGTAAAATTTCCGAATATCACTTTCGGCGAAGCGCTTGTTGAGAATGTTGACTTTATCTTCGACAGGCTTGTCCATGCTCGACATCGCGATGACCAGGTAAATATATCGAGTTTCGAAGTGAGCGTAAAAAAAACTTAATCGCAACGATAAAAGCCGGACGCCAGAGAGCAGTCCGTGTTTCCTGGCATAAATTCTTGTCCAGACTGAGACCGATCCGATTTCACCATGAACTTATAAACTCGGCAACGTTAAAATGTGCAAATCAATCAATTGTACTATCAAATGTTATTCATTGTTACGTCTCGTTACGATCATACGATTAAACAATAATTGTAATGGATGAAACTTTAGAATGGAATAACTAATTTCTTCACAAAATTACTTGTCATCGTAACGGCTTGAGTCTCTTAAATTCAGTTCGAGCACGTTCCCTGGCACGCTTCTTTCAATTTCAAAAGCGGAAATCATTATTATTGATATTCTCACAACGATAGGATTTAACGGCTTAAATCGTAGCCACTTGGCACGTCTTTATAATTATTCATTAAACAACGACTTGTGTTTAATTATGTATAATTCGATTTTATTAAAATTCGTTCAAACAAGTATAATCGATATATTCCGATTTCATGAATCAGAAGCGGATACATTCGTACACGATGTGAATATAATAATTATCATTATGTTTTGTTTATACTGCTATTTTTTCACCAACGAAGTTTTTACCAAAATTCTAGTTTCCAACATTTTTGAGTTTTTGAAGAATCAATAGTCATTAAGAGCTTCGATAACTACAGCCGAGGCTACATTTAGAACCTCCACAGAATGCTAACAGAGCCTATTTCTTTGTAAAGCGCAACCGCCACTCTCCGAAGAACCTATCAAAGCGTCTTTACCAAATTCACTACCATCACTGACTCTTCTTGGACCTTAGTATAACCTCCAGTCATCTTCCCGCAATTTTTTTCTATCTACAATACCGTTCCTTCGCAACAATGAAGTAAAAGGTTTTCCGTCGAGTATCGCACAACATTTTATTTGATAAGGTGTGAAAATAGGTCTTGACGCAAGCGAAATTTGCGTGAAAAAGTGTCTCTTACACCGAATGAAATGCAAAAACGTATGCCACTCGGGAGGAAGCGCATTTTCACTTATCTAAATTTCTACCCTTGCTTCGCGCGAGCATCAAACTTCACACCCGGTGAGAAAAGGCTCTTTTTTTCCTTGCGGCATAATTTACTAATTTCGTGCCTTTCCTCCCGTTTGTGTGGCGATTTGCGAGGATCGGAAAATAAACGCAAAGTTCCGTGTAACGCGTTTTTGATTTGCAACAGATTGAAGAAACGTACAGTCGCATATGCGATCAGCAAAAGTGCCGCATATTTTACAGTATAGTGTACTGCCTCTATTATTCGAAGTTTCCTTCGGGCCGCCGGAATAGTCGATACCGGATCCTTGAGAAGGTACAAACGAAGTCCGTCCCAGTAAGTCGAACAATAATCTTTCCAATCCAGTTGCCTCACGTCGCAGGAAAATAATTCGCGATCGATCTGACTCATCCGATCGATCGCCTTGTTCATCACCGACATGTGGATATTCCATTCTCCGCGGACATAGAACGACAGCGTGCTCACGTCTTTGGTCACTTTTCTTAACAGCGGCACACCTCTGCAAAATAACGATTTTGTTGCAACAATGTGTTTATTATCTTTATTTTTTCTTTCTTTTACTCACCGCGGCTTCTTTCCTACTGCGAGCATATACGCATCGAGCATGTATGCCGGCAAGACATGAAACGCGAAGTGAAGTATCTCGAAGTACCAACGAGATTCGGTGAAGATGCAAAAATTCGTCCACATCATATGAATAGATGGATTGACGATTTTCTCGCCGGGTGCACACATATCGCGGAGGTCTTTCAATGTAATTGGATTTTCGACACTACTCCCGTAGTTGTATACGTGAGCTCCAAATTTACCTTTCCTAGGAAAATTAATATATGACAATAATCGTCGAGTATTGCTACGATTGGAGGCGTTATATTCATTTTAATCGATGTATCACCGATTTTCCTGCACGGAATTCCTGAACGAAACCAGTATCGAATTGACCAACATATCTACGGGAATTATATCCACTTTAACATCTTTCACGAGTGCCGCATGAATAATGCCTCGCCCATAAATGAGCGCTACCAATGCACCACCATGCCGACTTCCACACCAGCTTCTCAAAGGCTCTTTCCACGCTGAAAGCACTGAAAAATGAATAAGTTGGATTGAGTGTGTCTAGAGCATTATTTTGATGGTCGAAAGTAACATTTTAGCGTTAATGATTTCTCACAGAACCATTTGTTATTGTGTATTTGCCTAATGAAAAACAAAACATAACGTAATGCAATTTTGCGAAATCTCTTATCGATAAATCCTGTTATTTACCTGCCGACGGACGATGGATAATGCAAGGAAACGGTACTTGTTTGCCAGTCTCGTCTACCAAACCCTCAGCGGTGGCCTTCGAAAAACTATAAGCATTGGGAAACTTGCCGAGGATATTCTTCAGTGTTTCGTCGCTCACACCCGTGGGGCTTGCCAAGTCGTCGTTCACAAGATCTTGCACGGTTCTCAAATCGGCTGGCGGTGGATACGCTTCTTCCATTACGTCCCTTTTATAACAATGAGAATATGCGGTCGAGACGTACAGAAATCCTTCGATGCGTTTGCATCGCTTAGCCAAATCGAGCATCGAACGTGTTCCAAAAACATTCATCGTCAGAGTCTTGCTCAATCTTTGATTAAATTTAACGATCGATGCGTTGTGAAATATTATATCAACCTCGTCGATAATTGTGTTCTTGTCTGTCTCTGATAAGGCCATTTCTTCCTGTTCAAGATCGCCTACTATCAGGTGTATCTTGGATTTAAAATCGCTGCACGTGTCTCTCAACACCTCGAAGACCTGTAATTCCGAAATGCACTTTTGTTGAATCCAAGAACAGCATTGCGCGAAGAATAACGACACGGTGCAAAAATTCTCTCGGGGTAACTAACGAAGAGTCTCAATTACTCATTATATCTGCGACAACGGTTATCACGAATCCTAAAAAACTTACGTCGTCGTCGAAATAGTTTTTGATTCTTTCCTCGGCAGACTGTCCTTTCTTATCTCTCACGAGCAGGTAAATTTTTCTCACATCGGGACAACCCCTTAAAATTTTTTCCACCAAAGCCTTTCCTACGAACCCCGTCGAGCCGGTGACGAATATCGTTTTTCCAGCGTAAAATTTCCGAATATCACTTTCAACGAAGCGCTTGTCAGAAATCTTGACGTCATCTTCGACAAGCTTGTCGATGCTCGACATCGTGGTGACCCGATAAATATGTCGAATTTTGAAATGAACAAAAAAAAAAGAAGCAATCACGACGAGGAAATCCGGACGACAGAGAGCAGTTCGTGTTTTGTAATACAAGTTTTTGGACAGACTGAGACCGATCCGATTTCTTCGCGTACCTATAAAGGCCGCAGCATTAATATATGCAAATCAATTTATTTTATTCTCAAATGTTATTTACTGTCACGTCTCTCTGATAGTTCGATTAATCATTAATAGTTATGGATGCAAATGTTACGATGGAATAACCAATTTTCCGGGTTTACTGTCATTGGAACGGTTCGAGCCCCTTAAACTTACTTCGAGCGATTCCGCCGACACGTGCTTTGTTTACTTTCAAAAAGAAATTTTTTTATCATTATTCTTATTATGATAGGGTTCAATGGTTTGAATTGTTACCACGTGGCGTCATTTTTCTAATCATTAATTTAACAACGATTTATCTTCAATTATATCTCATTTTATTGAATTGAAACTCTTTGCAACAAGTATAATCGATATATTCGGGCTTTGTAAATCGTAATTAAATACATGGATACACGATGTGAATATAAAAATATCGATATCATTGGTTTGAATGATTATTTATTCATTAAAGGCATTTTCACCATAATCCGAGAAAATTTCGCGATCGGACAAACCGATTGACCCGAAACATAGTTAATCATAATGGATCAATTCAAGAATTCGATTTATTTTATTCTGAGATTTTTTAAACAATGAGCTACCCGACGGAGTGTCGTATAGCATACCGAAGGTGTATGATAACTGGAAAATAAAATAAATGAAAATACTTGACACGTTTTTTACTTTATGCATTAACCGACGTTTGTTCGTATTCGAGGAACGCGCCAAGTACTTTTTTCATTTAAGTTTTCAAATATCGTACAAGTTTTTAAACGATTTATATTGCAATTGGATATTCATAAATATCTGTTGAACCTTAGCTCGTGGCTTAACTTTCATTATTTAGGCAAGATGACCACAATCACGAGGCGATCGCGCTATTACAAAAAAATACAACGATCAAAGGTTGCTATTTAAAATTCCGTCGGAGCTCGTAGAGTAGCCAAAAATGCAAACGAAATTAGGGGAAGAGCTTCCGGCCCGGCTTAGTCAGACACGAATAACGTTTCGCATACCATCAATAAAAAGTATTCTCACGGCGAGATCGGCGCACTGCCGACTGACGAGCGTGGCAAGCAGACTGAATTTAACTAATCGACTTGTTAGATCCGTTGTGACATTGAACCAAGCAATGGGAGCAGGCGTGTTGCAATACGAGTGACATAATATCGCTTTATTTTGGAGCATTTATAATTGAAACTACCATAGTCAATCTCATCATATTCAATATTTAAGGTATTATTTTTATCAATTGTAAATTGATTTAACCGAAGCAAACAAATTGAATGATTACCATGCCGCGATGCTCGCCTTCCATGAAACGCGTTTTTAGAATTGCAATAGACTTAAAAAACGTAATGTCGCATACGCGATCAACAAAATTGCTAGATATTTTATAGTATAGTGTACTGCCTCTATTTTTCGGAGTTTCCTTCGGGCCGCCGGAATAGTCGATACCGGATCCTTAAGAACGTACAAACGGAGCCCGTCCCAGTAAGTTCTACTCCAATCTTCCCAATCCAATTTCCTTACGTCGCAGAAAAATAATTCGCGATCGGTCTCATTCATCCTATCGATCGCCTTGTTCATCGACGACATATCGACATTCCATTCATTGTGGAGAAAGTACGACACAATGCCCATGGATCTGGTCACTTTTTTCAACAGCGGCACACCTCTGCAAAATAACCATTTGATTTAATGACACGTTTATCTTTTTTCCTGTTTTTTTTTTCTACTCACCGCGGTTTTTTCCCAACTGCGAGCAAGTACGCATCTAATATGAAAGCCGGCAAGACGTGAAACACAAAGTGAAGTATCACGAAGTACCAACGACATTCGGTGGAGATGAAAAAATTCGTCCACATCATATGAATCGACGGATTGACCATTTTCTCGCCGGGTACACACATATCGCGGAGGTCTTTCAATGTAATTGGATTTTCGACACTACTCCCGTAGTTGTATACGTGAGCTCCAAATTTACCTTTCCTAGGAAAATTAATATATGACAATAATCGTCGAGTATTGCCACGATTGGAGGCATTATATTAATTTTAATCGATGTATCACCGATTTTCCTGCACGGAATTCCTGAACGAAACCAGTATCGAATTGACCGACATGTCCACGGGAATTATTTCCACTTTAACATCTTTCATGGGTGCCGCATGAATAATGCCTAGTAGATAAATGAGGGCTAACAATGCAACACCATGCCGATTTCCGCACCAGCTTCTTAAAGGCTCTTTCCACGTTGAAGCCACTGAAAAATGGATAAGTTGGATTGAGTGTGTCTAGAGCAATATTTCGATGGTCGAAAGTGACACTTTAGCGGTAATGATTTCTCACAGAAGCATTTGTCATTGTATATTCGCCTAATAAAGAACATAATATAACATAATGCAATTTTGCGGAAACTCTTATCGATAAATTCTGTAATTTACCTGCCGACGGCCGATAGATAATGCAAGGAAAGGCTGTTTGTTTGCCAGTCTCGTGTACCAAACCTTCAGCGATGGCCTTTGAAAAACAATAAGTATTGGGATACTTGTCGAGGATATTCTTCAGTGTCTCGTCGCTGAAACCTGTCGGGCTTGCCAAGTCGTCGTTCACAAGATCTTGCACGGTTCTCATATCGGCTGGCGACGGATACGCTTCTTCCATTATGTCGGTTTTATAAGAATGAGAATATGCGGTCGAAACGTACAGAAACCCTTCGATGCGCTTGCATCGCTTAGCCAAATCGAGCATCGAATGTGTTCCAATAACGTTGATTTTCAGAGCCGTGCTCAATCTTTCATTGAATTTAACGGTCGATGCGTTGTGAAATATTATATCAACCTCGTCGATAATTGTGTTCTCGTCTGTCTCTGATAAGGCCATTTCTTCCTGTTCGAGATCGCCTACTATCAGGTGTATCTTAGATTTGAAATCGCTGCACGTCTCTCTCAACACCTCGAAGACCTGTAATTCCGAAATTCACTTTTGATGAATCCAAGAACAGCATTACGCGAAGAATAACGACACGGTGCGAAAATTCTCTCGGGGTAACTAACGAAGAGCGTCAATTGCTCATTATTTCTGCGACAACGGTTATCACGAATCCTAAAAAACTTACGTCGTCGTCGAAATAGTTCTTGATTCTTTCCTCGGCGCACTGTCCTTTCTTATCTCTGACGAGCAGGTAAATTTTTCTCACATCGGGACAACCCCTCAAAATTTTTTCCACCAAAGCCTTTCCAAGGAACCCCGTCGAGCCGGTGACGAATATCGTTTTTCCAGCGTAAAATTTCCGGATATCACTTTCAACGTAGGGCTTGTTGAATATGTTGACGACATCTTCGACAGGCTTGTCAATGCTCGACATCGTGATGACCCGGTAAATATGTCGAATTTTTAAATGACCATAACAAAAAGAAGTAATTGCAACGAGGAAATCCAGATGACAGAGAGCCGTCCGTGTTTTCTAATATAAGTTTTTGGACATACTGAGACCGATCCGATTTTTTTCGCGTAAGTATAAACGCCGCAGCATTAATATGTGCAAATGAATTTATTTTATTCGCAAATGTCATTCACTGTTACGTCTCTCTGATTGTTCGATTATCCATTAAGAGTAATGGATGCAAATGTTACAATGGAATAACCGATTTATTGCGGGGTTTATTGTCATCGTAACCGTTCGAGCCTCTTAAATTCACTTCAAGCGATTCTCCCGATACAAGCTTTTTTTATTTAAAATAAGAAAAATTATTATTATTATTCTCATTATGATAGGGTTCAATGGTTTGAATCATTGAAACTCTTTGCAACAAGTACAATCGATATATTCGGACTTTGCAAATCGCAATTAAATACATGGGTACCCGATGTTAATATAAAAACATCAATATTATTGGTTTAAATTGTTATTCATTCACCAGAGGCATTTTCACCAAACACGAGAAACCTTCGCGATCGGACAAACCGATTGACTCGAAACATAGTTAATCATAATGGATCAATTCAAGAATTCGATTCATTTTATTGTATAGCATACCGAAGGTGTATGATAACTGAAAAATAAAATAAATGAAAATACTTGGCACGTTCTTTCCTTTATGCATTAACCAACGTTTGTTCGTATTCGAGGGACGCGCCAAGTACTTTTTCATTCAAGTTTTCAAATATCGTACAATTTTTTAAACGATTAATGTTACAATTGGATATTCAAAAATATCTTTTGAAAATTGGCTCGTGGTTTAACTTTTATTATTTAGGCAAGATGACCACAATCACGAGGCCATCGCGCTATTGCAAAAAAATACAACGACCAAAGGTTGCAATTTAACATTCCGTCGAAGCTTGTAGAGTAGCCAAAAATGCAAAAGAAGTATTCTCTTGGCGAGACCGGCGCACTGTCGACTGACGACGGTGGCAAGCAGACCGAATTTAGCTAATTACTGAATAATAACTAAATCCATTGTGACATTGAACCAAGCAATGGGAGCAGGCGTGTTGCGATACGAGTGACACCGCATCGCCTCATTTTGGGACATTTATAATTAAAACGACCGTAGTCTATCTCATCATATTCAATATTTAAGATATTATTTTTATCAAATGTAACTTGATTTAACCAAAGCGAACAAATTTAATGATTACAATGCTGCCCTGCTCGCCTTCCACGAAACGCGTTTTTAGAATTGCAACAGATTTAAAAAACGTAATGTCGCATACGCGATCAGCAAAATTGATAGATATTTTATACTATAGTGTACTGCCTCTATTTTTCGGAGTTTCCTACGGGCCGCCGGAATAGTCGATACCGGATCCTTAAGAACGTATAAACGAAGTCCGTCAGTGTAAGTTGTACAATAATCTTGCCAATCCAATTTTCTTACGTCGCAGAAAAATAATTCGCGATCGATCTCGCTCATCCTGTCGATCGCCTTGTTCATCGACGATATATCGATATTCCAGTCTCTGGAGACAAAGTACGACGTAATTTTTATCGCTCTGGTCACTTTTTTTAACAGCGGCACACCTCTGCAAAATAACGATTTATTTTCAATAACCCGTTTTCCTTCTTTTTTTCCCGTTTTTTTCTACTCACTGCGGCTTCTTTCCGACTGCGAGCAAGTACGCATCTAATATGAACGCCGGCAAGATGTGAAACACAAAGTGAAGTATCTCGAAGTACCAACGACATTCGGTGAAGATGCAAAAATTCGTCCACATCATATGAATAGATGGATTGACGATTTTCTCGCCGGGTACACACATATCGCGGAAGCTTCTCAATGTAATTGGATTTTCGACACCACTCCCGTAGTTGTATACGTGAGCTCCAAGTTTACCTTTCCTAGGGAAATTCATATATGACAATAATTGTCGAGTTATTGCTACGATAGAACGCGTCATATTCTTTTCAACCAATGTATCACCGATTTGCCTGCACGGAATTCCTGAACGAAACCAAGATCGAATTGACCGACATATCGACGGGAATTCCATCCACTCTATGGTCTCCCGTGAATGCCGCATGAATAATACCCAACACATAAAGGAGCGATAGCATTGTAGCACCATGCTGACTCCCACACCAGCTTCTCAAAGGCTCTTTCCACGCTGACATCACTGAAAAATAGATAAGTTTGATTGACTGTGTCCAATGCAATATGTTCAAGAATTTTTTTAAATGCACCATGCAAAAAAATAAGGAAAGAACATTGTAGCGATGAAGATTTCTTACAAAACCATTCGCTATGGTGCCTGATGAGTAAACATGCATGATTCAATTTCGCGAAAACTCTTATCGACAAATCCTGTTATTTACCTGCCGACGGACGATAGATAATGCAAGGAAACGGTACTTGTTTGCCAGTCTCGTCTACCAAACCTTCAGCGGTGGCCTTTGAAAAAGTGTAAGCATTGGGATGCTTGTCGAGGATATCCTTCAGTGCTTCGTCGCTGAAGCCTGTCGGGCTTGCCAAGTCGTCTTTCACAAGATCTTGCACTCTCCTCATAGTGGCTGGCGATGGATACGCTTCCTCCATTATGTCGGTTTTATAACAATGGGAATATGCGGTCGAAACGTACAAAAATCCTTCGATGCGTTTGCATCGCTTAGCCAAATCGAGCATCGAATGCGTTCCGATCACGTTGATTTTCAGAGCCGTGCTCAATCTTTCGTTGAATTTAACGGTCGATGCGTTGTGAAATATTATATCAACCTCGTCCATAATTGCGTTCTTATCTGTCTCCGATAAGGCCATTTCTTCCTGTTCAAGATCGCCTACTATCAGGCGTATCTTAGATTCGAAATCGTTGCACGTCCTTCTCAACGGCGCGAATAGCTGCAATTGCGAAATGCACTTTTGTTGAATTCAAGAACAGTAGAATGCGCAAAAAAACCGGCATGGTGCAGAGATTATTTCTACGATAACGTGATCATGATTCCACAATAAACTTACCACGTCGTCGAAGTAGTTCGTGATTCTTTCCTCGGCGGATTGTCCTTTCTTATCTCTCACGAGCATGTAAATTCGTTTTACATCGGGGCAACCCCTTAGAATTTTTTCCACCAAAGCCTTTCCTAGAAAGCCCGTCGAGCCGGTGACAAATATTGTTTTTCCCGCGTAAAATCTTTGCATATCACTTTTCACCGAACGTTTCACAACAATATTTGTGTCAGCCATAGTCATTGATTGTGTCGTATTTCAAGGTGTCGAAATGTGTCGTAGTTTTGACACTACCGACCTTCAAAATCGTTTTTTCGTGACTCTCGTTAGATCTGTTAGAATGATAGAATAGCGAACACTTGAGTTATGTTCATCCTATCGTAACACCGAGAAAACAGTATACGGACAGCACAAATCCGTTCCGATGTGAACAAGATTGCCGACTGACTACCAGCCCATCTGCGCGAGAACCTATAAGCTTCGGTGTCTTAATATGCATAAATGGATCAACTTTTTATCAACAGAAAATTACTGTTTATCATGTTTGTGAAAGAAATGCTCGGCGGCGACAATTTATCAACTTATAATTTCATTCTCCCGTCTTTTTTCGTTCGAAACGATATCTTAGCGTTAAATACTTAGTAGCGAGGCGTCCACCAGGCGCTGAATCGATTTTACATGGAATTATAAGTCAATTAATTCACATGCATAAACGTATATCCTGCCAATGTACCCATTCGAGAAGATTGTTCGCTGACGTCATATTTCACAACAACAAAAAAGACGTCCATCGTGGCAACAAAAACAGTTGAACGACTAAGTATTGCTCGCAAATAAAAGACGGAACATTTGTTTGGCATTGATTCTATTACTCTTTCGTCGATGAAGTGCTGATGACAATTTCCGATTTTCATCTTCTTGTTTTATACATTTTTTTGCTCTATAATCCTTGGACACTGAAACACGTGTCTGATAAGAATTTCCTCGCCGACTTCGCGTGCGTTGCGGAGCGAGAGGGAAAGATTTGTCCTAACGGTCTATATTTTGGAGTAAATGATTTTTCAATTCAACTCGATTATGTGTCTCCGGCAAAATTCCAACGGCTCATATGTGAATGGTTCAATCGCCGACACTCCTTGCCACTCGGAATAGTTGCGATTGCGATTCACCACAATGATGGGAATCACTGAGAAATACTATGCCAGAGAGCGGAATGCACGAGAATCCATTCACCTGCTCGCGCGCTATGCTTACTCTTTGACATTCTCATTCTTCATTCTCACGTCGATCGAGTTCAATTCCAATGAATTGTCGCGACCGACAATTCGTTTTCGAATTTCGTGCAAATCGAAAAGATTTCATTGAAATTCGATCAGACAGTAAATTTTGTTTTGTTTCATAAATTTCATATTATAATCTAACGAGAAATAAATACGCGTATTCAACTCATCAATTAGTTTATTTAATTAATATTTGAAAAATTATAAAGGCAAGAGAATAGATTTTTTTAAATATATTTGGGACTAGAATTTCAATAAAACGAATATTTTTGATCCCTTTACAGCTTTGCATACATAGCCAGGCGTAACTTTATACCAATTAATTATTATATTTATTATTATTCGTATTTCGCGATGTATACAAACGCTAAACGCTCATTTTGCTTTTGTTGTAGCACTGATAGACGCCTTGCTCGGGCGCGAGACGAGACCAAACTTCGTTCCTTTCAGTTATGGCCTTAGGGAGGTCGAATCGCGTGGGAACAGTTTCCATAGAGAAAAAAAACGTTGCGTGGCTCGTGCATACTTCTTTTTACGTTTCGTCCTCGTTTCTCCGTCAGTCCGACACAGCTACAGTGAATCGCGAATTGTCGAATCATAAAAAAATATTAAGTTTTTCAAAAAATTCGCAATTTTTGTTAAAAAAAGGTTTCATAAAATCTTTCAAAAATTATTATTCGAAATAATAATTAAACAAAATTTCCCACTAACGATGATAATAATAGCAATGAAATAATTACCCAATTAAATATTTTTTATTATTTTGAATTATTTTCCATTTTATTATTATTCATTATAAGTTACGGAAAGCCGGCTGAAAGGCGTCCCGAGTAAGCTGCAAAACAAGGTGGTATACCGCTAGAGTTATATTTATACAGCATGTATACACGTAGTTGAAACGCAAGAGGCAGCAACCCCGGAGGCGTGGGAACTAGCCGCGTTTCACCTTCGCCATACCAAGATTATATATTAGATTTGCAGGCTCTTCTAGCTTCCCAACATTCTTTCGGATCGCTTCTACGCACCGTTCGAACTCGGTTCTATCGCGCGAAAATATTTGCTCGCTCAGAACTTGAGTCTTCGATTCATAAAAAAAAAAAAGTAAACCGTAAAAGAAAAACTTTGATGGAATAGTGGCTATTGGCTGATTTGTACGTCCATGAAAATCTCTCGACCTGCATACCCAACGGGACTCGTAATAAATCCCTCACACGCCTCTGCCACTCTTGCTCTCACTCGCGTAATCCTCTCGATCGCGCAGGAAATCCATCGCGCGCGCGCGCGCGGCCTTAGTATCAACTTTTTTCTTTTTTCTCCTTTTCATATAAAATTGTTGACTGCCACCGTGCCGGTTACGCAACGAAATCGGCATGAGTTTATGCCTGCGCAATATGAATGTGTGCATTTTGCGTGCATGCATAACACACTCCGGTGCATGAGCCAAGGATACGGCTTTCTATCGCACGCTCGGATAAAACGTCGATCGAGGCAAGCCGCGATGAGATAGAAACTAATCGCGCGCGGCAATTAAGACAACGTCATCGTGCATCGACCTTCGAGTCCTCGCGCGTTCGCGAATAAACGAGGGCAGACAAACGAATGGAAATCGGATTCCATATCGTGGAAAAGAGTATCCGTCGGCGACAATGAAGCTGAAGCGAATGATTCGAAGAACGGGAAGCGAAGAATAGGAGAGTTCCGAGAGCTCGAAGCCCTCGGGGATTCGTTTATTCTCGTTGCTCATCACTCGTGTCGCCGAGGCTCTTTGCCATACCGCGCTGTATACACGAAATCGTAGGTACAAACGCTCCGGCGATCTCTGCTCCGGATCTCCTGGTCGCTTCCTGCTACAACAAAGAGACTTCGATGCCTGGCAAGGCGTGGCGGAGACCATACCAGTAGTACATACCTTTTGCCACTGATCCACGAACTCCGAAAGACTCGGCGTTGAGTCACGTACCGGCTGCCTGGAACCAGCTAGCTTTTTTTTTTTTTTACTCTTTTTCTATGTACCTACACGACCGCCGGACCTTTCGGAGTCAAGAAACTCGGCTGTAGACATTCAAATTTTTTTGTTCCCGCTGAAAAGACAATGAAACATCTGCTCGAAACAATACCCTGTTCGTATGCCCGGTGATAAAGTAGACGCGCGCGAAGGAGCAAGCCTTAACAAGGTGGGCGAGATTTATCGATTTCGTCAACGTCGTTGTTGCCGATTCCGCGGAAAGCGAAGATATCGCCGGAAATTCCCAAAATCGACGGTTTTCGAAAATCGTACCGGAAGACAAAAATCCTTTTTGGCGATTCCCCGCATTTGCCTTAACTTGTGCCAATTGCCATTGGATTCGTGTCCAGCGTAGAGAAAGAAAAACATTCGAATTCGAAGCCAGGTCTCGGTGCTTGCGCAGCTCGTTGGCTTCAGCGTAGTCCGGTACGTACGACGAGTATAATCTGCCGGTGTTGTGGGCGGACAATCGCTTCGTGCCGCGCAACCAGCCGCGAGGGGGGGAATAGCCGCGCGCATCGTTTGCTTCTATGAGCCGGAGAAAGAACGCGTCGGAGAAACTCGACGACGCCACAACATCGGCTATGCCAGCGAGGAGACCCCGAGCCGCGAGAGTGCACCGAAGAAAACTGGTTCGGGGACTGCGAGCTATATACGCTATTACGCTCCGGGCTCTCTTCGGCGCGCCGCCCCAGGGATCATGGAACTCGCGTGTCCCTCTTCGCCCGCGTCTTCCACTCAGACTCCTTCTCTCTTCTCTCAGCGACACTCCCGAAGAGTTCTTCACGGTTCTCCGGCATATCCATAACACATCTTTATTATTAACCAACGGATAAGCATCCGTACCGGCATTGTACTGCTCGTGTTTGTTCTCGGCGGAAAATAACAAACGCCCACCTCGCTCGGATCCGAACAATCCCGAGGAACACTGAAAACGACGATTTTATCGCAGGATATTGAAGATTTGTGGCGATCCGAGGATGCGCGTTGAACGTTTCGCTTTGCATTGAATTCGAAGCGTTTTTCTCTCGTAATCTTCATTCGTTGTGAATCATTCTTTACTGTGGCTGCTATCTCGTATGCTACAGTCATAACGCGAACACGTGGCTTAACGATGAATATATTTCTGACAATCTCAACTGCATGATTGTGAGATTCAATTATTTTGAAGCGGTTATGCGAAGCGATCGTCGGGCCTTTTTAATTATGATGAGACATTTTCTTATTAATATTCTTTGTTTTCCATAAACCACGAGGAGCCATGAAAAACATTTTTTTTCCTTAAAAAAGTATTTAAGGAAAAACTTGAAGAATTTCGTTTGTTTTTTTTTTAATATTTTAAGGAAAAAAGTGGAAAAAAATAAATAAATGATAGGCAATGAATAAGTTCTAACCCGTGGAAGATTCGCTTCGTGAGTGCGACTTCCGGCAAAACGAAAGAAGCGGATAAGCAGACGGAGATTTCAACGCCTCGAAATGATGAATAAGCGAGATTTTCGCTGCATGGCTCTCGTGTGGCTTCATCCTGGAACGGACGAATCCGCTTCTCGCGAGACACGTCATTTCGTGCGGCTCGAGCCGTCTCTGGTAGGCGACTGAATGATAGTCCGGTGAAGACGTCACTTCCGGTGGTGATGCTTCTTCGGTTGATACCTAGTGCTCGGGGAACATCGGTCGTGTGTGAGTAATTCCACCTGCAACATCTCGACGCGAGAGAAAGAGGAAGAAAGAAAACGAGTCCCCTCGTCCAGTATATCAAGGATGAGATTTTTATGCATACGCCTATAACGTTATATCGCCGTAGCTCGTTATAGCTCGAACTTTGAACGGGTATTTCGTACGCGAAACACGCAGAGCGCCGTCGTATGGAGCCTCTTGACCATCTTTGACTCGATACGTGCGCGGTAGACTCACGTGTCGGGATGACGGAAAATCTCGGTTCACGTTCGCCGCTGCACGCTTCATTAACCGGTCAGTGTGAATTTCAATGTCGAGCGCCATTCGCCGAACGATCACGTACCAATTCCTACAAAACACACATATCTTCATATTTAATTATGTTTCAAAAAATGTATTTCAATTTTTTATTTATTCTTCTTTTGTTATTAAAAAAAATTCTTTATAATTATGATAATAATAATATCTTGTTTATCATAATATTATTATCAATATTATCCCGGAAAAAAAAATTCAATAGTCAATCAAGTGAACTTTAATTTCCCGCTCGTCCCGAAAGTGGACCCTCATCATTTTTTTGGGGCCTTTCCCTATCTGTTTATCCTTCAAGCGCTTATTATACGGTTCACTCTCCCGCATATCGAACCTCGGTCGCAACCTCGTTCATTATACCTTTTTTTTTGCATTGAACTACTTTTGTATTTGTGTTGGCTCTCTTCGCCCGACATACAATCCGAAAAATGTATCTTTATCCCCCGGCTAGGTCGCAGATGGCTTTATACTGTCGAGCGATCGTTTTTCCACGCGCCCAGGATCGAATTACGATAAGCCCCGCGTTCGCTCGTTTTATTTTAATTTCTGTTTATCCCCTTTCCTTTTTTTCCTTTTCGATGATTAGATCCAACACTATCGTCGACTCCGTAGTGCTTGTTTGTACATATGTCGCGTTGCTCGAGTGCGGTTTCGAATGAGGCATTTTTATCTAGGCCATAGCACGCGTCGCAAGACTCGTTTCGACTCTCGAGTCTTTTCTCCGTCTCTCGACAACCGGTGTGTACCTTTAACGGCGTAACATCAAGACGTATTAGGCACTACCGCATGTCTACCACATCTTCGCCCCCTCTCGTCGCTTACACAACGAGATTGTGCCCCGTACACGCGCGTATCAATGTACACACAGCTATCCGGTGCTGCAACATTCGATATCGGAAGTCTGTAACGTTATCGCGCGCGAGAATGAACCGCGAAGCTCGCCGCAGAAAAAAAAAAGGAATAATACGGTAGCCGCGACAGCAGCCTCGCCGGTGAGAAAGAGGAAACAAGGTCAGGAGAGAGAGCGAACAGAAATCTTCTAGTCAGGCTCATTGATCCGATGTCTAATCTAATCGGCCGGGTATTCGGTCCACCGAAATCATAATTCCATTGTAGACGAGTCCAATCACCGATAAGCCCGGTGAACCGTCGATCGTAATCTCATGACACGATTATTATAGCCCGGAAGTATAAAAATAAAAGCGACTCAAAATAAAAATCGCCGATATTCGCTCGATCGCTATTCGAAGAATATTTGAAAATAAAATGTATCTTACATTTTTTTATGAAATAAATATTATATAATATTGATACAAATAATATATTTTTTTTTATTGGAGAAAAATGTATTTGGCGATTTTGTTTTTTGGAGCACCAAAATTGAGGATTCGTTGAATTTTATTTTTGCAGTTCTGGCGACCCTCGTGATAGCGTCTCACGAGGCCCTCAGCAATGCCAGTCACTCGAGCGTCGAGGAGCATCCCCGTGAAGCTTACTTCAACGGTACGGCGAGCCTGAAGCTGACGTCGACGGTCTCGGTGCACAGGCACAGCGGTCTGAGCTTTCGTACGTGCGACGGCGGTCGGCTCTTCACACAAAAGTTTAACGAGGACAGCGTGAGCCTCGACGTGAATGCCGAGGGTTTGCTCCTCGTCGCGGTGATCGAGCAGCAGAGATACGAGGCCAAATTGAACGGCAGACTGTTGAACAACGAATGGCACACCGTTAATCTTCTCTTCAGGCTTGGAAATCTGACGTTGAACGCCGCCGGACACACGCAGGTATTTATCGATATTCTGCCCTGTACACCATTTTTTTGCAATCCGATCTCTTAACAATTAGTAGTAATAATCCATAATAAAAAATAAAAAAAATTTCAATTAATTAACAATAATATATTATTTTTATCACTGTTGTCAAATTTCTTGATTTAGATTTTATATATAGCAAGTGACTAAGTGATCAATTATTAATAACATTGATCGTTTTGTTTTGGCAACAGGTCGTCGCGAACGCGACATACAACTCGGCGATTCTCATGCTGCCGGACAACAACGTGAACAGTTCGCTGACGGTCGGCGAGGGTTTCAAGGGTTGTATTCTTCAGGGTCCCGGAATATTGTTCAACTCGACGATAAACAACGGCGCGATATTCGGCCCCTGCCCGACGGGTACCAGAGGATGTAAGGCCGCATTTTCGTTCTTTCGCTGACAAAAAATCCTGCTGGAAGCCATTCAACCGCGGTGACGCGTCTTTGCATTTTTTTAACGTTTGTCTCGAAAAGCCCTCGAAAATCGCGTCATAGCTTCCGGGTTCGGTCTCGAACGTAAAAAACAAAGAAGAAAACAAAATACAGCAATAGAGATACACAGTAACGTTGAAACATATTTTTGCCGAAGCTTCGATTATCTCGATGAGTCATTTAACGAGCGCCTCGTGTGACTATCGATGAAAGATACAAACTCAACCGGCGGTACCCGTGTTTCATCGTTGTAAATCCAGTTGTGAAAAAAAAAAACGTTTCAAAGTCGCGTGGGCTTCAATTGCATTATCTCAAGGTTAAATGTTATTTCAAGCGTATCGCTCGACTCGATTACGCGATGATTGATGGTTTCTTTCGAATATCAAGAAAAATATTGATTTCGCGAGACTCTCCAGACTTTTATGTTTATTTTTATGTTTTTTACTGATCCGACCGCAGGCAGTCGTGAACAAAAGAAAATTGTTGTGTCGCTTAATCGCCGTATAATGTATCGTCCCGTCCAGTGGCCATGGAACTTTTTATTCGTCTGTTCACTCGCTCTCGACAAATCGATCGTTGGGGATCGTTGACCACCCCCAACGAGCAGCAAATCCATCTGTGGAAGTTCTTCACGCTTTATTTTTTCGTACTTACATTCCTCGATGCAATTTTCCAAATCCGCGGTTCAAAATTTGCGGCGAAGCGAATTTCGAACTTTGCTCAAATGCCACTAATATATAATTTCCCTACGGATAATTTTTTTTTTTCATATACAGTATAATAGTTATTCGTGAAGTATTTTTTATAGCGAGCACCGTTTGAATTTTGTTTTTAATGGTTTATTTTTTAATGAATTCACAATTTTTGCAGTAACGGTAACAGCGTTTCAGTAGATTGAAGATTGTTACGAGTATATCGTGTACGTCGCGCTAAAAGACGTTTACCATTGCCAAAGGCTAGAGAGAGACCAAATAGAGTTATTCCAATCCGTCGTCCGGCCCTGAGTAGTTTGCATGCTTTATCTGAATCTTTCAGGTGGTCCGAACAGTGTCGGGGGACTGAGTGCCTCGTCCGACACCGCCGTGGATTTCTGTCATCACGAACCATGCATGATGCACGGCAAATGCGTATCGCGACAGGACCGTTACGAGTGCCACTGTTACGCCCGATATTCCGGCAACAACTGCCAGCTCGACGACGGTACCCAATTTCATTTATCGACGGATTGTTCTTACTCTCTGTCGAGACTTTTTTTCTTCTGTAAAAAACAAAACAGCATCGAAGAGACCTTTTTTTTTCTCGCGTTTTCTATAAGTGCACTTTCTTCCGTGCGATTAACTTTTGCGCACGTATAGACGAACGTTTCCGATTGTCAACGTAGTAGCGCACGTTAACGGGATTCGGTGGAGAATTATTCGGGAATCGCTGTAATTTTTGGGACACGGAATACACGAAGATTAGATTACACATGTGACTGTCACACTGCCTGGACCGAACGCACGATAGACTAACAACGGCTGTTGGATGACGAGAGGCGAAACTTCATGATTTATTCAACCATCCGAGAACGCAGGCGTTACGAATAATTTGCAGGGTACCCTGGTGTTCGAGACTACCAACGAATTGTCCAGTTGTAACATTATTTAGTGCGACATTTATTCTGTGTACACCTTCTGGTAAAAAAAAATCATTCCATTACCTCACGTAGTTTTTGAGGAAAACCTTCGATGCGGTTTTCGAACCGCCAGATAAATGCACTCGTTAGTTTCTCTTTTTTCAAGGTTGTAGCAATTTAATTGAATGGCATTTTTTCTTCATCGTTTGCTTATCGCCGTAGAAGTTTGAAGAAAAAATCTAAATAGATGTAAACGATTTATATGATTGAGGAAAAAAATGAAAGCAGTAATTATTTGGGAAATTTACTGAAATTGCTAGACCGAAACTGACTGACAAACTGAGACCAATTGACTCGGATGATTCGCAAGTCATTTTGAAAATCGAGTGAAAAGGAAAATATTTCCGACGGCGAGGCGTCTGAGTCGATTTTAATAAATGAAAGTGAAGATTTTGATCACCATTGCGTAAACCAGAATACCATGTTCATCAAGCTCAATCACAAATATACTGTTTGTCGGCTTTCGTTAGTTCGCTTTGTAGTCCTTTTTTCCCCGTTTGTCTTGTTCTTATTTTTGTAGTAATGCACTTACTTTTTTTTAGTGCACGCCTCTTGTTTTTTCTTATTTGTGTTGCTTTAGTCCGTAAAGTTTGAATAACCGTTCCGTAATAAAAAATATCTACTCCCGCATTATCGATGATTTTTTTAGCATAATTTTTTTCTACAAACAACGTAGGTTCGCCGTGTACGAATAATCCGTGCAAGAACGGCGGAACTTGCACCGAGGATCAGAAGGGCGATTACACGTGTACGTGTCAGCACGGCTATACCGGTACTTTGTGCGATTCTCAGCTCGGCGACCGTATATGCGAGAATAATCCGTGCAGGAACAAGGGCTCGTGCGTCCCATTGACCGACAGCGACTATCGTTGCGAATGCGCGCCCGGTTGGAGTGGCAAAAATTGTGAATTCAATGTCAACGAGTGCGCCTCCAATCCTTGCTTGCACGGCGGTCTTTGCATCGATGGAATAAACAATTACACATGCAGATGCGACAGAACGGGGCAAGTATTCAGCGACTTTGTAAAAAAAAACTCTATTTGTCTACTTCGACAATTTCAAGAGAATTACGAAAAGAGAGATCCCACTTTGATTGCTTCTAAGAAAAAAAGAATTAAATAACACGATTAATTGTTGTCGTTGATTTTTTTTCAGGTATGTCGGAGCGAATTGCGAAGTAAATATCGACGAGTGCGAGGACAATCCTTGTCTGAACAAGGGAAAATGCTTCGACAATTACGGCAGTTACGTCTGCAATTGTCCGGACGGTTTCGAAGGGCAGAACTGCGAACTGAATCTCAACGAGTGTCTCTACTCGCCGTGCAAGAACGGGGCGACCTGCGTCGACGAGGTTGGCTCTTATCATTGCAAGTGCCCGTCCGGCTTCGCGGGTAAGCACTGCGAGCGCAAGGGACAGTGCGAGAACGCAGCTTGTCCCTCGAACAGCATTTGTCTCGAGGCACCGTCGGGACTTCAGTGCGTTTGCAAGCCAGGATTCATGGGTAATCCACCAAACTGCACCGTCAATTATTGCGCCAGTAACCCGTGCGTCAACGGCGGTACTTGCAACAGCGAGAAGGATGGCTACAATTGTGCCTGTCCGCCTCAATTCAAAGGTACGCCTTCCCGCAACAAGCGAAATAATCGTGCGTGGCGCTTCTTCATTATTTTCGTCATTGTCGTTTTGGCCGAGACTTTCCTTTCGTTCATTCTACTAATCTCGCTGGTTATCCATTTTTTTGTTGCTTATATCGATTATTTTTGCCACTGATTCATTATTACTCGGTGATGAAACGTTCGCATCCATCATAACACGTGTGTTAAGCGTTCTGTGTTGCTTTTCCTTGCCCGCACGACAATCGCCAGGACCGACTTGTCATATTCCCGCCGCCGAATGGTGTTCCGCCTGCAACAACGGTGGATCTTGCGTCGAAACTGTGTACGGAATAATGTGCCAGTGTCCGAGATTCTGGACCGGACCGCAGTGCAACGATCCGGTAACTTGTCGCGATTTGCCATGCAAACAAGCGGCGGCTTGTCACGACTATGTAAGTTTTCCGAGCGTTCGCAACAATCGTTATTCACCGCTCAATCTATCTTCGTCCTCGTGTAGCTCCATGCGTTTGACATCGCCAATATTGCCACGTCAACTCTTCGAAATAAAGCACATTGTTGGCAGAAATTTGCTATTTTCTAGTCGAATAATCAAACGCATGGATCCTGCTTGAATGTAATCGTCGGTTTCGTCGGGGTGTATCGTTTAATATTTCTTGTTCATTCTTTCATTCATTCTCATTGTGGCTTTCGTTGTCGTTTCGTGTTTGCGTTTAGTCCGGCGGTTACTACTGCAACTGCGAGCCCGGATGGACCGGACCCGACTGCTCGGTCGACATCGACGAATGTTCCATCGATCCCTGTCGCAACGCCGGTATCTGCATCGATCGTTTGAACGGCTACTACTGCCAGTGTCTTCCTGGTTACACGGGTAAACCAATCGATCCTCAAAATCAAACCTTTCTCTTTCTTTCCCACAGCTTTTCGTGGTGTACTAACCATTCATGAATGTCCAGTTTGTCCGCTAAAAATTCTCTTTAAAAAAAGAAGAAAAAGAAAGTTACTTTAATCACAGGAACAAAAAGTACGCTTTTATTCAGCGCTCCAAAAATATAGGAACTTTTTTTTCTCCAGTGCAATAGTTCTCGAGGATTCTATTTGCGACGATTAATAATGCAATATCTTTTTACTTTTAACAGGAAAAAATTGTCAGATAAATATCGACGAGTGTCTGTCGCAACCGTGTCAAAACGGTGGTACCTGCATCGACGGCACGAACGGCTACACGTGCAACTGCACGCAAGATTACATGGGAACCCACTGCGAGCGAGAGTACGACGCGTGCGCCGTTAATCCTTGCCAGAACAACGGAACGTGCACGCTAATGTCGCGATCGAGGCGCGAGTTCGTTTGCGATTGTCCCAGCGGCTTCGAGGGCAAAGTATGCGATATCGATGTCGACGACTGCATCGGCATTGTCTGCCCCGACGGTAGAGTCTGCGTCGATGGCATAGCCGGCGCGGAATGCAAATGCAAGGACGGCTACAGGGAGCCAAATTGCACACTTATCGTCGATCATTGCCTCGCGAAACCTTGCAACAACGGCACATGCCTGGATCTCGGCGCGCAGGGTTTCAGTTGCAAGTGCACCGAAGGCTTTCAAGGTATCCCCGTCGCTTAAATTTTCTACACATTCTCACAGGAATTTTTAATAAAATTTTCAATATTCACCCATCAATTTTTCATCTTATCGCAGGAAACCTCTGCGACGTCGACGTAAATGAGTGCGAGGTTCTCGGTAACGCCTCGTGCAACAACGGAATATGCGTCAACACCCCGGGAAGTTACAATTGTTTTTGTCGACCGGGATTCTCCGGCGATCACTGTGACATCGATATAAACGAGTGTCTATGCGGTCCGTGCAAGAACAACGCCACGTGCATCGACAAGATCAATACGTTCGAGTGCGTTTGTCCGCCGGGCTACGAGGGCAAAACTTGCGAGACCGACGTCGACGAGTGCGGGAACAACCCGTGTTTGAACAACGCCGCTTGCATAGATCAAGTAGCCGCCTACGCTTGCGTCTGCACACCCGGATTTACCGGACAAAATTGCGAGACAAACATCGACGATTGCGACCCTCAGCCCTGCTTGAATCACGGCAAATGCATCGACGGCATTAACAATTACACTTGCAACTGCAACGACACGGGTTTCGAGGGTTTTCACTGCGAAAACAACATCGACGATTG
Source organism: Ischnus inquisitorius (assembly GCA_963924025.1). Classification (NCBI taxonomy): domain Eukaryota; kingdom Metazoa; phylum Arthropoda; class Insecta; order Hymenoptera; family Ichneumonidae; genus Ischnus; species Ischnus inquisitorius. The sequence continues at coordinate 6,786,280 of OZ001245.1, read as the reverse complement.
CCTGTCGAATCCCTGTGTGAGCGAGGCTATTTGCATCGACGACATAAAGACTTACAAGTGCCAATGCTATCCCGGCTACACGGGACAAAATTGCGAAATCGATATAAACGAGTGCGAAAGCTCACCTTGCCAGTACGACGGAACTTGCCTCGAAAGATCCAATAAGGAATTGTATAAGAGCGACGCTCGTACGCTCCCAGCTATTTTCACACAGAACTTCAGCTACGCCAATGCCAGCGGGTAAACAACACTTTTTTTCCTTTTTTCTCTTATTCTCGCTCATCTAGAATTCGAATAAAAAATAACTAGCTATATTCAGACATTTTTTATGCACGAATAGCCAAGGTTCTGCCATAGATAGCATTTCTTTATCTTCGGGATCTGAACTCAATATTTTTTTCTCGTTTCAGATACGAGTGCCTGTGCGTGCAAGGCCTGACCGGTAAGAACTGCGAGATAAATATAAACGAGTGCGAGAGCAGTCCCTGCGTCGCGGGTTCGTGTTTGGACAGAATCGGCGGCTACACGTGCGAGTGCGACGAGGGTTTCGAGGGCGATCACTGTCAGCACGACATCGACGAGTGCAAGCGATATACCCCCTGCGAGCACGGAACATGCACGGACGGCCGAGCCGATTATTATTGCACGTGCGAGTCCGATTACGGTGGAAAAAATTGTTCCGTCGCTCTCGTCGGATGTCAGGGTAACGCGTGCAAAAACGGGGGCACCTGTTGGCCCTATCTCGTCAACGAGACCGAACATCTGTTCAACTGCACCTGTCCCAATGGTTTTCACGGAGAAATTTGCGACAATGTGAGTCACGATCGTTCTCTCTGTTTTTCCTCAAGCGTAGATCGAAGAGTTAGCCGCATGAATTTTTATAGTGAGATATTAGTTCCTTCTTAAGTTCGAACTGTATACAAAAAATCTTGACCTTTAACTTCTTTGTTGATTATTTGCATGTTTACTGTAAGGTATTGAGAAGAGAAGAGGTGCGTGTCGTTAAAAAAATGTTTTCAAAGGCTGAAAAGGATGTAAAATAAAGAAGAATATGATTTACGACAGGTAACGACGATGTCGCTGAGCGGCAGTTCGTACGTGTTGGTCAACACGACGAGAGACGAGGGCTACGACATACAATTCCGCTTCAGAACGACCCTGCCGAATGGTCTTCTCGCGATGGGCACCGGTACGACGTTCTACATCCTCGAGCTCGTCAACGGAAAGCTCAATCTTCACTCGAGTATTCTCAACAAGTGGGAGGGCGTGTTCATCGGCAGTGGACTGAACGATTCAACGTGGCAAAAGGTATTCGTCGCTATTAACGCGACGCATCTCGTGCTATCGGCGAACGAGGAGCAAACGATTTATCCGATAAATCTCAACGACGGATACAACGTCACGCCGACTTCGTTTCCGAGCACTTACGTCGGCGGGACGATCAGTTATCTGAGAAAATTGGCTCACGGACCGCCCTTCTTCGTCGGATGTACGGAGGACGTTGTCATCAACGGACGATGGGTAAGACCCGCTTTTTTCGTATGGTTAATGTATTTTAATCACTAAATAAGAAAAAAGCAGCAATAACCATGACACTTGTTATCTTACTTATTTGTATTAATTAATAAACGATAAACAACCATTTCAGATTTATTCCGGAATGGATTCGAGAGTCGTATCGATGGAGCACGTGGAGCCCGGTTGTCCGCGCGAGGCCCAGTGTTCTCCGAATCCTTGCAAGAACGACGGTCACTGCACCGATCGTTGGCGCGATTTCTCGTGCAAGTGCGAGCGTCCGTATCTCGGTCACACGTGCCAGTACAACATGACCGCAGCGACATTCGGCTACGAGAACATAACGAACGGCTACGTGACCGTGAAAGTCTCCGACACGGCGCGTCGCTCGGTTCGCTCGATCGTCGACATATCCATGTTCATTCGTACGCGCGAGCAACGCGGCGATATATTCTATCTCGGCTCGGAATCGAATCCTCAGTCCGAATCGAAGTCTCAAGAGAAGACTTACATCGCCGCGCAACTCGAGGGCGGCGAGCTGCTCGTGCGAATTCAATTCAACGGCACCGAGGCCTACACCGTCGGTGGGGTCAAGCTCAACGACGGTAACAATCATCTGATCCAAGTTATTCGCAACGTAACCCTCGTCCAAGTGAAGATAAACGGTACCGAGTACTTCCGAAAGACTATCAGCGCGTCCGGTCAACTGAACGTAACCGTACTGTATCTCGGTGGTTTGCCGCAAGCTTCGCGCTACATAAGACAAGTGGACAATCGTCAAGAGGCTCAAACAGCACCGCAAGTCAATTTCAAGGGTATCATTCAGGACGTACAAATATCGAACGGTCAGAACACCATGGTTGTCGAGTTTTATCCACTCAAGGCCAAGGACATACCGCCACCGGTAGAGTTCGGAATTGTAACATTCGACAAGGAAAAAGTCCTCGAGGGCGTTGTATCCGACAAAGTGTGCGACGCCAGTCCGTGCTTTCACAACGGCACTTGTCACGTCACGTGGAACGATTTTTGGTGCCAATGCCCGCGCGGCTACACCGGCAAGACTTGCCAGGAGATGGAATTTTGCCAATTGCAGGACTGTCCGAGCGGCTCGAAGTGTCAGAATCTCGACGACGGCTACGAGTGCATCGCCAACGCGACGTTCGACGGCACGAGGACATCGTTCACCTATATTTACAACCAGTTGGAAGCGAAAAACTTCACCGACACGACGACGGACACGATTGAGATAACTTACCGATCGAACAGCGGCGGAACTTTGATGCATGTGGCACCGCGAAGCGGCGATCAACACTTCACGGTTTCGGTCTATCGGGACGTCGTCACCGTTGCGTGGAAATTGGATGTACAGAATCAGGACAATATTTCGTTTGGCAAAGAGATGCCGGATGGAAACTGGACGTCGATTCTTCTCAAATTGAGCAACAACATGATAAGCTGCGGATACAAGAACCCGACGGACGATAACGCGCCGAATACAAGCGCGAAATTCAATTTTTCCATGTGGTACGAGATGCTGGAAACCGGTGCGGTCACTCTGGGAGGATTGGCCGACGTTGAATGGGACAAGAATAGCTACGTTACCGTGGAAAGCTCGAGGCAGGAAAGTCGGGACGGGATCGATGGAAATTCGGTCGATTTCGCCGATCGACGATTGACCACCGCTATGCCACCGCATGGAATGATGTCAGGTAAATACATTAAATTAAACACAAAAAAATAAATAAAGTCCGCTTCTCGAGGTCCATGTATCGTCTTAAAGATCGCCAACGATTTCAAGAAATTGAAGATTAATGAAAAGGAATTAATGAGAGAATTTTTTTCCACAGGAGAACCTTTCAAAGGTTGTCTCGGGGAAGTTCGCATAGGTAGCATGCTTCTCCACTATTTCACCTTCGAGGAGGTCTATAGAAACGCGAATTTTACGCCCGTGGAGTATCTCTCGCTTCAGTCGCACAACGAGAGCACCGCGTCGAGCATAGGCTGCCGTTTGTGCTTCGAGAACGACTGCCAGAACTCGGGACACTGTCAAGACGTGCTGAACAGCTACGTCTGCGAATGCCCGGCCGGCTACGCCGAGGACGATTGTTCGGTCGACATCGACGAATGCGCCGACAACAAGTGCGAGCACGGATCCATCTGCGTTGATGGAATCGCGAATTACACTTGTGTATGCGAGAAGGGATGGCAAGGATGGCTGTAAGTACAAGATGAAGGATATATTTTTTCTTTTTGTCGACTACCGATAGATTTTTAGCCAAAAATCCAATCCAGATTTGACCGAAAAAGTTTTCGAAGATTTATATACGATTTTTCCTTGTCGGCACAGATGTGAAAAAGATATCAACGAGTGCGTGGGCATCAGTCCGTGCCAGAACAACGGTGTTTGCGTGAATTTGCCGGGCTCGTTCCGCTGCGAATGCCCGGATCAGTACACCGGGGATTTGTGCGAGAATTTCAGACTCATAAGATGCGAGAATCATCCCTGCAGAAACGGTTCGACCTGCAGCGACATTGTGAATCCGAGGACCAATGACAATTTTACTTGCACCTGTATGCCGGGATACGAAGGAAATCTTTGCGACGTTCCGTACTGCATAGCGCAGAAGTGTCAGAACGATGGACAATGTAAATTCTTCGAAGAGGTAAATTCTCTCGTCGAGCCACGAGGCCCAGTACTGGGTGAAAAAAAATCATTCTCCCTCCGATTTCGAAACGGTTCGATTATTGAACCATGAACCGACAATTTTCAGCCTCCGCATTGCAATTGTCGCGCCGGTTGGACGGGACTCTACTGCGAAACGAACATAGACGACTGCGCTCCGGATCTCGAGGGAAACGTACCCTGCAAAAACGACGGAAAATGTAACGACGGCGTCAACAGTTACACGTGCGACTGCTCCGGCACCGGTTACACCGGACCCGACTGTTCGATCGACGTCGACGAGTGTCGCAAACGCACGACCAACTGCGGACGCGGCGTTTGTGAGAATCTTCCCGGCACTTACAGATGCGCGTGCGAGATTGGCTGGTGCGGATACAATTGCCTAATGGAAGATCCTTGCACTAAAGCGGTAAATTTCATATGCATATTATTTCAACCTCTTATTTCTATCATTTAGAAGCTTAAAACATCCAAGAAACTATGAATTATTTCGTCTGTCTCTTTCGTTTCAGGAATACTGCGAGAACGGTGGTACCTGCGAATGCGTCGAAGACATCGGATACACTTGCCACTGTACGCCGGAATATCGTGGTCAAAATTGTACACTGGTAAGAATGATCTTTTGACCCTTTATCTTAAAATTCTCTGCTAACATAATTTCGTTTGCTCGATATCCAAGGATTTTCTTCCCTGTATCTCGGTATCTAAGGATAATGTTTTTTTCTCGCAGTCGGAACACTTTATGGGAAGTCAAGTATTGGACATAGCGGTGATAGTCGGGCCGATATTGGGTATTCTGGGTCTGATAGCGGCAGGTTCGATGATAGCGTTGTTCATGATGGCGAGAAAGAAACGAGCGACACGCGGTACTTACAGCCCGAGCGCACAGGAGTTCAGCAATCCGAGAGTCGAAATGGACAACGTGATGAAACCACCGCCGGAGGAGAGATTGATCTGAAGCGGCACCGAGAGCATCGACCGGAAGGGACACACAATCGTGCCCCTCGTCTGCTCCAATCGTTTATCCTAGTCCGCCGTGTAAAATAATTTACACACATCGTTGCATCTCGACCCGAAAGCTTGGGACCTTTGGATCGGTTAGACGAATCCAATCGAGTATCCTCGAATGATTTTCGCGTTCGACAAACGAGGGTTTCCCACAATTTTCTAGTCCGTGCAGCATTATTGGCTCCGAATTCGTTTCGGGATGACTAAACACGCGCGAAAGCGCGCAACGAATCGAATTCTCATGCGAACCGCGTGCGAACTTCGCGAAAACTCAGCGAGCGTGTCCCGGTTACGAATTAACGATAACCGACCGATCAAATTTTCAATTTTTATCATCGCAAACGCGTTGCTCCAGAGATCGATGGGTCAATCGAATCGATCGAACCGAAAGTGCGATAAACTGGGACACTGGCGATTCTGATCTAAATCTTGACGTACGAAATTGACGTTCCGATTGGAAAAATCAGCTCAGATATCACATTTTATCGAGATTCTTTGTCCACGTTGAACATCAAGCAAGACCACTTGCAAAGTGTACTTAAAAAAGAAAAAGAAAAGCTCATCAAGTGTCCTTACTAAGATAAAAAATAATACTAAAACGAAGCTTCGCGAAGCTCGAAGGCCCGTCCATTTCAAAGTGCCTGAGTATATTCTCAAACTCAAGATAATTCAAATTGTACAGGACAACGAGGGAGAAGTAACTTTAACGAACGACATTCCGAAAATTCGTATTCTAATAATGTAATTAATCATACTTGAGATAATCGAGTTAAATATCATACCCGAAGCATAATGTGACATCGCTAACTCGCGAGGCAATAACGAGTTTTGTTTTTTTTTTTATTTCTTATTATTATTATTATTATTATTTCATTAATATAATTACAGTATCGACGATACTTTAAGCGAGATGAAGACAACGTAAGATTACTCGTGCTACGAAGAAGCTATGAATTGTTCGCGCGAAAAAATTCGTCGAGGAGAAACAAAACGAGATGACGAGCGCATGTATTTTTTTTATTATACTCGATTTCATCGCGCGAGACGGAAGCGACGAATTAATACAATGCAAATTTTTTCGACCTCGCGTCGGTGGCGTTTTTGTTAATTTTGTAAATATCGTTAGAATCATAAGTTACGAAGATTATTTCCGACGAATTTTACCGATAGGATTTTATATGAAAAAAAAGCAATTGTAGGCGATTCGAACGTGTTATTTGGTATATAATATTTACTATTGTGACCAAAGTAATTTAACGAGGAACAATCCCCCATTCCCTACCCCTCTTACCCTCTATCTCTTCCCTTCCAATTGTACTTGATAATTGTAACGAAAATGGTAATTTATATGAAGACGAAAATCTATAAGGTAACTATTTCGATTAACGAAATCGTTGCTCTGTAAAAATAATTTACTGTCCGAAAATCATCGATCTTAAAAAGCTCGGAGCGAAAAGAGTTGCAAGAATAAAATAGATCCGAAAAGCTTTCATTAGAAAAACAAATGAAAATTACTTTTATCTGTTAACATTTTATCAATGAAAATTTTTAATGATAATCCGATTTATCACTTATCAGGAGTTTATTAAAAACGAATTACTGTGAAGGCACCGAAGGAAAAAAATATCGTCGGTACTTACTTCGGCGATAGAAAATCTATTTAATTTTGCAAGACTGAAGAAGTGCGGATCTCGTCTGGTGGAAAACAGAAAACAAAAACGAATGGATAAATCATTATAAACCAATAGAGCTCGTCGGGTGTGTGTTCAATCGTATTCATTATGCACTCCTGAGATTGCTAAGCTAAGACAGTTTTTATGTACGAAATTGTTAGTCGTAGGTGACGATTGTTAGTAATTTTTAATTGTACAGAAGAAACGAAATAAACTATCGATGACTTACGTAAATCTTTGTCGATTTATTGTTTTCTCAACATCAGAGGTTCGGCTTCTAAAAATACAATAGTCGCGACGGACGATCGAAATATGTCCGCGACAAGATAATCGAATAAATAAAAGTAAAATCTTGATAATAAATTCTTATGTACATTTTTTTAAACTATAAAATCATTCATTTCGCCGGGACGATAGATGGAACATTCTTTCACATCCACCCAAGTTTCTTTCCGTTGATCTTAGTGAGCTTGTCCCGGGACAATTTGTCGAAGAACAAAAGTCCGGCTGCCCGTTCGACGCTCTCGGGCGGTACCTGTTGGGAAATTTGAAAATTAATTTTGTTCGTCATTGCGAATCGTTAGATTTGCAACGGCAAAAATAAATTAAACACCTGAAAGTTAGTCAGAGGCGTATTATCGTCTATGGGCGCATTCGGCATCACGAAGGCTTCCATCTCCAATTTCGAATCTGACGTCTCGCCGACTACAACCTTGTAAAAGTGTGTCGGAACTGCGACGTGATTAGCACCTATAACTTCGTATCGCACGTACTTTTTTCCATCGGATTCTTTCCTGCGACGAAAAATGTATTCATGAAGACCGTACACATTTTTGCTTCCCCATAGAAGATACTTTGGGCATGTTGAGGGGTAAATTCTCAATGTTCATTACAAAGTTTCTTAAAATCGTTACAATCCTTAAGGTTTTACACCGATTTAAAATCTGAACAAAACTTCCGTTCGCGCAATAACCCTTGCAATTTTTGAGATATCACGCTAAAAATCTTTACATACATGAAGTATCAGTCTCTGATGATCGGTATTGAATTTGACAAAAGTCGGTCGAACCGTTTAAATTTTATGAATTCCAATGCAGAAGCTTTGTAAACGATCTTAAAAAGAAAATGAGGAAACGATGCGCAAATTTAGTCTGCACTTTTTTTTTGTTCATCCAAATCGAATAAATTAATCGTAATACGACTCAACGCCCGGCTGCGACTGTTCAACGTATTTATTTATGTTGTACAAGTCCGTGAGACGGAATGTCTGATAATACGACATTGTTGATTCTACAGCACCTGAATCTCGAATCGGCGGGTCGCAGACGCAAAGAAAAGTACACAACATTGGATAACTCCGCGTAATTATTCGCGCACGAGCTTTCTTTGACCTTCGATTATTTCGTGGATTTCTCAATAATGAATCATCAATTACAATTACGAGATTCCTATCAATAATTATAGATCATTTTTCAAATTTGTAGAACGCAACACGTGATCCGGAAATAGCCGGAAAAAAAATTCGAATTTTCGAAACTTCGGCCGATAATTCGAAGCTTGTCTTTTCAACGAATTTCCATCGAACAAAAGAATGCGCGCTACTTACTTTGGTAGATACAGCGGTCCGGTGCAAACGTAAACGTTGCTGTAGACTTTCGTCAATTTTCTAACGTATTTCTCCAGTCGATTCCAGGAATGCCGATTGAATCCAACGCCGACCTGGGGCGCCATATTGGACAAATAAAAAGTTTGTTCTATGTGGGCCTGAGACATTTTGTGATTTCCGGCGGCCGCCAAGTGTCCGCGATCGTATCCGCTGCCCTTGTAATCGGAGTTATCGGATCTGCTCGGAACTGACAATGTTATTTTTCAAGAGTTCTTCCCTCGGGAATTTTCACCGCGCCGAAACCCCGTCGATTTATCGATTTTCATTAATCACCTGAAAAACGGATGTATACTCTCGTCGGGCTTGAATTCGCAGTTCGATCTGTCGACGTTTTCCTGATATTTCAATCTCTCCTTAGTCAGATGCTCGAAAACCCAGTGCGCGACTCTGTTGCGCCTGTCGTACGAGAGCACGAAATCGTCGTAAGATCGCACGGTGTCCAGTCCAGGAAATCCGAATTTCATTATCTGTCCCGATCAATTATCATTGTTGTATTATCGTTCGAAAAGAAATTCGCCGCCAACCGCGCGGCCGGTGTAAAAATAATCGATTCCCATCGAATAAACCGAAATTCTTTATCGCGCGAGCGACGTCTATTATTTTCAATCAGCCAAACGTAATGCGATTGAGTGTGCTCCATTCGAATTTCGTCAAACTCACCTCGGAAACCCGCGAAGAGGTCGTCGAGAGCTTCGTACCCATTTCCGGTTGTTTGTCAGCGGGAACTATCGGAGATGCGGCCGAAACTGTGCCGAAAATTGGCAGGGAGGGCATACTTCGCAAGGTTAGATTCGACGCGACGCATTCTCTGCTGTCTTCCTCGATCTTCAGATGTTGTTGTCGCTCGTAATTTTTGCCGGCGTACCATCCGCCGAAACCCACTGTCGTGAGCGCCGAAATTTTCACGGCAAATCCTATCGCAGTCTTCATTTTTCAATCACTTTTCTTGATCGACGTACTTCATACGCGCGATCGCGACTTATCGGAGCTGTTACGCGAGCGCAACTCCACTGAGACAGCACGTGCGATGTCGTGGGTATCGACGAGAGTTAGTGGGGTAGTAAAAAAAACGTTTGCGCGCAGCGGCAATGTTTCATCCAATAGGAGAGCGAGACGTCCCCGCGATTTTTTAAGAACTCCGAAAACTCAACGTATAATTTATTGGAAAAAAATTCAATTTAGCTGTTTTTCGAAGATTGAACTATGAAGAAACGTTCCGTTAGTAATAATCTTCAAGGTCATTCTCGATATTGAGAAAATTATTACTGCATAGACATAGTGTAAAAATTGGAGAGCGGATCGAAACAAGGCAAAACACTACCTTCGGGAACGAGTCTTGAAAGAAAAATCGAAACGCCTCGATCTTTTTGTGTTTTTTGATTCAAAGCTATATTACATGTGAAAAATATTACAATTCATTGATTGCTGACTGTATCCAGCACAGATTCAACGAAATGAGTACAATTAATTTTCATCGTCGGAATCAGCGGCCAAAACCCTGTCGTAACCGGGCAGCATTCTAGGATCGAAGGTCGTGTCGAAGCATTTTTTGAAGACGATACGCGCTTTCTTGTTCGGTGGTGGCGGCGAGACTGGCACGGCTTCATCTTCCATCGGTTGAACCGTATTGTCGTCGTTGACGCTGCCCGATCTTTTTTTCCACGCTGGCGAAAATATCGAAGGTTCCGTCGCTCTGCTGCTCGTCGTTTCCAAATTTGACACTGCGGGACTAAAGTGATTCGACACGGTGGCGCGACAAATCGGCGGGCTTTGATTGAAACTCGAACGTTTTCTCGAAATTCCCTGCGGTCTAGAGTTATCTCGCAATGCCGGCGAATCCACGCGATTCGTACGGATCCCATTCGTGCCGTCCGCTTCGTCGTCGTTTCGATCGACCTCCATTGCTGTACGATCGTTCAACCGATTCGTTTCGATCGGTTTCGCGGATAAATTCGAACTCGCATTCACCGATCGGTTCGACACCCCCGGCCTTCTCGACGTCGAGATCGACCTCGATGATTTTGCCGGTTGCTTCTTCTTCGGCGCGGCTCTCTTGCGAACCGGAACTCGAATTTCTTGAGCCGTACTCACGGACATATCGTCACTGTCGGGATTCAGCGTCGACAGAACGAGATTCGCTTCGAATGCGGGATTCGTCAAGTCGAATATGACGGGCCTGAAAGTTTTTACCGAAGAATCAGCATTTTAGAAACGATTCGTTTATACAGATGGAAAAAAGAAAAATAAAACGCGTGAAAGAAAAGATAGTTGAATCATGCAAAATTTAACAATAACTCCTGACTATATTTTTTCTTGGGTGCGGCATATAAAGATTTAGATACATACTTTCCCGTCGTTTCGAAATATACGTTCATGGGCCCACCCACGGTTTCGGCGAAGGACAGCATGGCCCGTAGTTCTTTCATACAGAATGTTATCCTCGCCTCTTGACCAATCGTGTATTCGTCGAACTCGCCGATCGTCAACGCCAGCTGCGTTCTCGTTAAATTCGCCAATGCTGAAAAGATTCGCGCGTTGTTTGTTTTAACTTGTTTTTATGTGAAGGTTACCAGACACAATAAATTACAGATACTTACTGGAAGCGTCATCGACGTAATTTCTCATCAGGAGCTTTAGTGGCGTCACCTCCATGGTGATCTCGACCAAATTGTGTTGAAAGTTTTGCACCGCGTCGGTGAGAACCTTCGACTTTACAGAGAGCTTGTTAGGTACATTAGTTTTCGTGTAGGGTACCTGCGGCCGAATAGAATAATGGATTAAATAAAATCTTTATTGTAATCACCAATTGGCAAACAGACGAAGTAAAACGTGCGAAATGAGCATGTAGAAACAATAACAATTTTGAAAATTGAAAGCAGAGTTTGGAAAAAAAAGCTTTAAAACACGAATTTTTCAAAATATTACAGTAAAATATAAAAAATTTGAATTCAACCATGTTTCCGTTTTTCTTTTGTCTTATTTGACTTTATGTCCGATAGTCGCAATGAACTCACTCTCAAATCTTCGCAGTCTATTATAGGTAGAAAAAACGTTTTGATAACGCTATTCTTGAATTTGAAGATAAAGATGAGTTTATCGGCGTTTGGTTCTAGTCTTATGTGACAAGTTTCAACCAGTTTGTCGATCATCGCCGGCGATTTAAAGACTGTAAGGGCGCTCTGTAAAAAAATAGAAAATTGTATGAAAGCAAAAAAGAAAAGAAAAAAGAATCTTCCGAATAACGGACCGGAGGCTCTTACCCTCATGGTGATTTTGCACTTCAGCGCGTCTTCCTCCTCCAGGTCGCCAAAATTGTACGACGAAAAATAATTTTCGTGAAAAATGAATTCGCAGTAAGCGGAATAAGAAGCGCAGACGCACTTGAGCGTCAGCGATTTTTCTCTTGGCTCGACGTACATCTCTTCGCCGATCTTGGCAAGAGCATGTATCGCTCTTCCCAATACTAAAAAAAAAGTGAAATATGATTTTTTTTTCGACAGATTATTTATGACAATGAATTAAAATTCGTATAACCTATAAAAGCCGGGAAATCTAAATTTCTGACTTACATTTGCAATTGGCACCGGGTATGACACATTTCATTGTGGAACACAATTGTTCGATCTATTTTTTTTCTTCACCCGAAACGACACATCGAGAGATTGCTAAATAACGCGCGAAGGAAAAAAAAAAAAAAAAAAGGTAACCCGAGAGAATTCATAACAATTCCCGCGTTACGATTTCGGCTCTTTGAACGAGAGTGATTTTGCGTTCCGTTTACGTCTATACACAAAAGTGTTCGATTATTTCCCGGTGAAATAAACGTTCACTTTACCAATATTTGCAGCAGCCGCGATAATTTTCGAAGTTCTCGTTTTTATCGACTACCGCCAAGAGCGCCAGGTGGTCGAAATTCGAAACTCGTTCCGCGGGGTCGATGCGGTCTCCGCGGCGAGTGTGGCTCCCGTGTCAGTGACTATATACACTCGCAGAAATGTCTGCGCCGTGTGACGTGTAGTTTTTAATCGACGAAAAATCGTAACTCGACATATTTGACGCGATGGAATACTTCAAAAGTAGTTTAAAATCCGTTCTCGGCGCTCCGGATCCGGGAAGTCAACCGTCCGGTGCTGACACGGTAATTCATACTTCGTTATGTTACGAAAAAAAAAACCAACCTGTTCTGTCAAACATCGGTGGGACGTGCATATTTCCCTATATATATATGTTGTCCTATTTCTGTGAAAGAAATTTTCGGAGTACCGATTCTTAAATTACGCACAAATCGAACGAAATTAAACTTTCGCGTGAGAAAATTTTCCTTGAATCGTAAATCAACTTTGAAGTGCATTGGAATTTTTTTTTTTCAATAATACAGGTAGAGAGATTGGTCGATAGACTTCAGTCGTCGAGTTTGCTGGACGACAGAAGAGATGCTTGCAGAGCGCTCAAAGCTCTGTCGAAGACTTATCGAGTCGAGGTCGGGGCGCAGGGCATGGACACGTTTCGTCAAGTCCTGGAAACCGATAGAACGGACTGTGAGATCGTCGGCTTGGCGCTCGATACTTTGTGCAATATAACGAATCCTGAAACTTTTGACGAAGAGGGTACGAACTATGATACACAGCGCATTCACAATCATTCAGGGCAAGGGCAGACTGTAAAATTGATTTAATATTGTGCAATGGAAGAAAGCGATTTTCCTTGCATGTACAAAAGAATAGCATTGGTTGATGAAGGTTCTTATGGGAAAAATAATGTTTCCCAAAAGAGCCCGTTTAGTTGTATTTTTCAGCGAATGGGAAAGAAAAATATTCGTGTTTAATACATTTTGAAATGACATTTTGAAGTGAAATCATTTGATAGAGTACTCAACTTTTGGGTGTTTATTGAATTTCCAACAGTACTAAAATCGATTCACGAAAGAAATCTGTCCTTTTGATTGTCTGTTTTTACCCGATATTCAAACGAATGCTATTGGCCTAGTTTTCCTGAATTGTTGTCAATAAAAAACGGTTTCGTCCGCGTTGTTAAAACGCTTCACTCGATTTCGAACCGATCCCACATTGTTGTTCATGTACTTGTACGACTTTTGACCTTGAAATTTTGATCACCTCGCCGGCTGCGCGCTCAAAAAGCAGCAAAGAAATGTAGGCAAACTCAATTCGCGGCTCGATTAACTCGTGCTGGATTGATCGAGTTATCTTTGATACAAAACTCTATTCGAAGACTAAAGAATTAGTAGATTAACTCTGCAAACTTGAAAATAATTGCAGTCGACAAGCATGGACCGAAAAACAAGATCGGTGAGCAATTCACGGAGATATTTATCAAACAGCAAGACAGCGTAGGCCTAGTTTTGGCCTCTTTGGAGGAATTCGACTTCAGAGTTCGTTGGCCGGCGCTAAAATTGTTGTCGCACTTGCTGGCCAATCGGCCGAAAGATATTCAAGAAATAATCCTCGTCAGTCCAATGGGAGTCTCGAAATTGATGGATCTTCTCAGCGACAGCAGAGAGGTCATCAGAAACGACGTAAGCACTCTTTCATTCTTCTTCTTTCTTGGCTCTTCGCAATTCGTTCCGTATTTATTCAGTCTCCTTTCGAATTTCAGGCCCTGCTGTTGTTGATTCAATTGACGAAAGGTAACGCGAACATTCAGAAGATCGTCGCGTTCGAGAACGCCTTCGACCGAATATTCGACGTTATAACGCAAGAAGGCGGCGCCGAGGGTGGAATCATCGTCGAGGATTGTTTGCTTCTCATGTTGAACTTGCTCCGAGGCAACGTGAGCAATCAAAATTTCTTCAAAGAAGGTAATAACGAAACGATTTGGGGACGAGCCAGTCGAGGTTGTTGATTCAACAAATTATCGCGCTAATTGTTCTCATTGCAAAATTACGGACAGGCAGTTACATTCAGCGGCTAACACCGATGTTTCAAATACCGCCGGATATCGACGAGAGTCCACTGGGAGGTTGGAGTCCACAGAAAGTATCGAATGTCCATTGCATGGTGATGGTGATACGAGCTCTCGTTGCTCCGAGTGGATCGACGCAGGTAAATTTTTTATTTTCTAACATTCACCTTTGGCTCGCGCAAAATTCGTCGATTTTCACAATGTGTCCCTTCGCCGTTTCGATTGCGCCTCTCGATATATCTATTTCATGAAAAACTGAAATAACGGAGTAAATCCTGTTTTCAAGGCTGTAGCGGCTTGCCAACGAACGATGCGGGCCTGCGGATTGCTCCAAGCCCTCTGCGACATTCTCATGGCGAGCGGAGTGCCGGCCGACGTATTAACGGAAACGATAAGCGCCGTTGCCGAAGTGATACGAGGGAATACGAGCAATCAAGAATTTTTGGCCGGCGTTATGGCACCGAGCAGCCCACCGAGACCGGCGATTGTCGTTTTGCTGATGTCGATGGTCAACGAGAAACAGCCGTTCCTGTTGCGTTGCGCTGTTTTGTATTGTTTCCAATGTTTCCTTTACAAAAACGAAGTGGGACAAGCGCAATTGGTCCAAACACTGCTCCCGCAAGGCAACGAGACGCCGTCTCTGACAACGGGTATTGTAACAAACATAAATCAAAAAATGAGTACCTATTTTTCGATACAACTGCGAAATATTTTAATCTGTTTTATTATTTTTCAGGCCAATTACTGTGTGGCGGTCTCTTCTCGCCAGATCCATTGTCGAATTGGTTCTCGGCCGTGGCGTTGTCGCACGCGCTTATCGACAATACCGCGCAGAAAGAACAATTGCTGCGCGTACTTCTGGCAACGAATATCGGTAAACCGCCGGTGACGCTGTTGCAACAATGCGTCATGCTGCTGCAGCAGGGAAACAAGCCCCAATGTAAATTGGGCCTGTTGATCCTACTTTGTAGATGGACCTCTTACTGCCCATCGGCGGTCAAAGCATTCCTCGCCATCGATTCGTCCGTCGCTTATCTGACGGCGTTGTTGTCGTCGCAGGAGAACAACGACGATTTGCAGGAGATTCTTCTGCAGAGCATGTCCGCTCTATTGATCGGTCTTTGCGTTCACTTCAACGACGACGATGTGCCCAGTTACACAAAAGTATGAATTTCGTATTTTCGAAGGAAATAACTCTCGTAATCATAATTTTCAACTCCATCATTCGAGAAGATTAATTCCTTTTGGGGATTCGCGCGTTGCAGGAAAAATTGTGCAATCTGCTGGAGAATCGTATCGGATTGGAGAAATTTCAAGATGCAATCGGTGGGATAACGAGGCACGAGATATATTCACGAACGTTGAAGCATCCTCAGCCGTCTGCGAAGAATCCCGGTGATCTGCTGCTGGATCACCAATTCTGCAGGCTATTAAAGACCTTGGAAGGTAATTTTTTATTGGAACGAAATAGCAGCATTAACGAAAAAAAATGTTGATCGACGATCTATTTCAGGCACTATACTCGAGACCGTTTTGAAGGGAAGCAGCTCGCAATCCGGCAAAGAGCAGGCGACCTCGATGAATCCAACGAGCTCGGCTCTGGTAGCACAGTACAAAGATCTGATTAGAGAACAAGATGTACAAATTCAAAAGCTCAATCAAGGCAATCAGATTCTTGCTCGAGAAAAACACGATCTGGAGGTAAACCTACGTTCACGACGACATTGGAACGAATATCGGAGCAGACTCGAATGTTATCTAAATGGCTTTTTCTGTCTAGGTTCAATTGCACGAACTGCAGATGACGGTCAGTCACTTGAAGGACCAAAATTTAGTTCTTCGCGCCGCCCAAACGAATTTGTCGGACGGGAACGCCAGCGTCATTGCCGCAAACGCGGACGCGACGAACGAAGAATTGGAGAAGTACAAAAGTACCGTGAAAGACCTGGAGACACGCTTGGCCGAGAGCATACTAAAGAACGAGGAGTACGAGAGAATAAAGAATGCAGCCGCCAACAGTGCCGAGTTGGAAAAAAATTTGAAGGAAAAGAGCGAAGAGCTCGAAAAACTGAGAAAAGATCAGGAAGATTTGTTAGAACTGTTGGCTTATCAGGACCAAAAGATTACGCAGTACAAAGAAAAGCTCGAGGCCCTCGGTGTGAAGGTACGATAGAAAAGTATAATTGATAAAAATACTCAACGACAGGATTAACGACTCTTATTTAATTGTTTTCAGAGCGATTCAGAGGAGAGTTCGGGCGAACCGGAGACAGAAGAACCCGAATATTCGCCGCCATAGAAGAATTCATTCAGCAATCCAGTTAACGAAGCTAACGAATCTGCAAACGCCACGTTTTTAAACTGAACTTTTGTACCATAGTTAAGCGATTGTCCTGCTGGGCTTTCGAATACGAATTAGAAAATCGTTTTTTTTTCGACGTTTCCTCGCGATGCCCGAGACCAACAGTGACAAAAGTATGGACAATGAAGAAATATATATAAATCAGAAGAAAATATCGATAACCAGTTATATGTATTAAAAAAACAAAAACGATAAATGCACAAAAGAAAAATGAATTATCGGACACGGCAAGACAATGGCTCGAATTATTTCAAGTTCAAACCCGACCGATACTAAATTAAGACGATCCGAAGCGTACAAGATTTTAAAGCTCTTTGAGCGATGAAAACTGTATGCTAATTCGCTTTAAAATATTATATTCACAAAAATAGAATTTGGAGACTGCACGAAACCGAGGCGTGGTTTTTCGAAAAGATCCGCGAGAAATTGATATGCTAACTTCACAAATCCGCAAATAGTTCATGGTTTATTAATTCTTTTCTTTAAATAACTTATACAACTATCACATACTATTTTACAGAATTTGAATCCAAACTAGCAGGACACGCGCGACGACAAAGAATTCTGTTACAATTTTATTACTTCTCGTTTTCGCTTTACAATACAAACATTTCGAAGGAATAAAAATTTAAAAAAAAATCATCGAAATTTCAAGCAATCAGATTTGGAATAAAAACGTACCGTAATTGTTTTCAAGTGATATTATTATAACAGAATCCTAGCTATTTACACGATCTCACATAGGGGGAAGGGCTCATGATTGGAGCCTAAGCTTGGGCTTGACGCTGCTTCATTACGGCCTGAACGCACTTCGCCATCGTCGACGACGCTCGCGACACGACGTCCGTCATGAAGAATTGATCCAAGGATTTGTGCTTAACGTCGACTGGATCTGGGAGGAATGAACTTCCGGTTTGCTGAAATAAACATATAAATTCATTAAATCTCGATACCGATAACTCATGTAATCATAAACTGCACGCCGAATTCTAAATCATTTGGTCAGCACCGAAAATGATGGGAAAAGAAAAATTGAGCTCCCTTTTTGGGCGCGTGCATTGCAGAAACATCCTTATAGATCGTACCTTGGATAGCTCTAGGGCCTGAGCAAAGAAATTGGCCGATTCGACTTCGCCGTATCTGACAAGATGGGGCGCAACTTCTTCCAATCGGTCTCGCACCTCGTGTATGGTATCGTAAGGAAGATGCACACCGGAGATCTACGAGATAAAATACGTGTTACAACAGAAATTGCTAGAAAATCGAATAACAAATTCGATGTATTCGTACCTCGGCAAGTGCTCTGAGAATTTTCCAGTCTGGACGAGCCATGCCGGGCGGTGTGATTGCCGCCCCGGTTTGTTGGGCCCGACCTTCCGTATTCGCGTAACTTCCGGTTTTCTCCGTGTAGGCTGCACCGGCCAAAACTACGTCGGCAATCGTCGCTCCCTGATCGCCGTGACTTCCTGAAATTATTCGAATAGAATCGAACCTTTCGTCAAACGAAGAACGTAAGACAAAAATTCGGACGGCGCGTTACCTATGTAAACTATGAATGTGTTGGGGAAATCTTCCTTCTTCAGGCTCGAATCGTCGGCACCCAAGAGGAAGAGAACTGCGGGTTGTTGTTGTTTTACATCGTCGACCGCGGCGCCGTAGCCGAGATCCAATGCCGCCACTTGCGACGCATTCGTGTGAAGAATATTCAATGTTTTCCATTCGGCAGGGGCCTGAACAATTTAAAAATAAGTACCATGCGATATTCCGACGTTGATCTGTTTAGTTTTTCGTGTCGACATACTTTCGCTTTGTCCCCCAGGGCTTTGGCGAGCTCCTGTGTCTCGGCAAGGATCTTGGCTCCGTCCTTTCGTCCTAGCTGCTCGGCGCCGAGGATAATCAGTGGTTTCTTGGCGGTCTTCAGTGTCTCGCAGAACGGATGACTGCCACTCTTTAGCTTTGATATAATATCAGCGGATTCTCCAAGATGCTAATGATGAACACAGAAGAAAAAGGACTTTAATCGAATTCGATCTTTCGATAACGCCGACGACCAGTGGAAATGGAAACTATAAAAATTGGATATTTCTTTTCTTTGACGAGAATGAATTATGGAAATTAATTCGGTTTCTCGAATGAAAAATTCAAAATCGGAGGGTCAGACCGTAGCGACGATTAATTAGCACGATTATTAGTGCGATTGCTCTGCGTACCCACCTCGTATTCGTACGTTAGATCGACTTTCGGCCCGATGAGAGCGATGTTTTGCTCACCGTGCAAATATCCCTTGCGGAGACGGGTATTTATCAACGGTGCCTCGTACCTTGGATTCGTACCGATCAACACAACGACATCCGCCTCCTCGATGTTAATTATTTTATTGTTCAAAAGATAACTACTTCGGAGGTCAATGCCCGCGCCGTCCTTCGGGAAGCTCTGCTCGGTTGCCAGTGTTTCGCCGCCGATTTTGTTCAGGAAATCCTTCATGACGATCAGCGTCTCGGCGTCCGCGAGCTTGCCGGCTATCGCCGCTGATTTGTTCGACGGCACGTTGTGCAAAGCTTTTGCGACTGGTGAAAAAAAAAAATATATAATTTGGTTAGCGCGTTTGTGGGATGAAAATACGAACGCTTTTCGGTGTTTATTGTTTCCTCGAAGAGTTAAGATCAATTGTTGTATTATTTCCATACCGGCGACGAGTGCCTCTTCCCATTCGACGTTTTCCAACTTGTCATTGATTTTCATCATAGGTGTTATGAGCCGCTGGCGCTTGAGGCCGTCGTAAGCAAAGCGAGCCTTGTCCGACAGCCATTCTTCATTAACTTCCTGATACGATAATACACAATGAGTATTTTGTAAGAGATTCGTATCGAATAACGCGACAAATATCCTTTTTACTAACTTCGTTGACTCTCGGCAGTATCCTGAGAACTTCGCCGGTTCGACTCGATACGACGATGTTACTGCCGACCGCGTCCAGTACGTCGATACTGTCGGTGCGTCTCGTCTCCCATGGCCGAGCAACGAATGCGTAGGGCTTACTCGTCAATGCACCGACGGGACACAGATCTATGATGTTGCCGGAGAGTTCCGATAGAAACATTTTCTCTACATATGTGCCAACCTATAAGGATAATTATAACGTGTATCGTTGTCGGAAAGCTAGACAACTTCGAAATTTCAATCAGATTTGAATTTAAATATTTCAGATCAGATTTAAATTCAACGTCGATAGATCAGGGGAGAAAATTAAGTTAACAGAGCCCCGAGGGGCGAAATAGTTGAAAATTGCATTGCTTTCGGTCATTATCCGGTCGCTCAACAACGGAAAATGGCTGATTTCTTTCAAGTGTTTGAACTTTTGATAATTCTTTCACGTGATAAAGGGTTTTGTTTTATACCTGCATATCATTTCCGCGCCCGGTAGTGCCGAGATCATCGATGCCGGCGACCTCGGAAGCGAATCGAATGCAACGCGTGCAGTGAATGCATCGCGTCATCGTGGTCTTGACCAGAGGTCCGATATCCTTGTCCTCGACCGCGCGCTTTCC
Organism: Ischnus inquisitorius; assembly: GCA_963924025.1. Lineage (NCBI taxonomy): Eukaryota > Metazoa > Arthropoda > Insecta > Hymenoptera > Ichneumonidae > Ischnus > Ischnus inquisitorius. Next base: position 6,765,906 of record OZ001245.1, on the reverse strand, counting down.
GCTGAACTGGATGTCGACGAAGCGGCTTCGGTCGCTGCCGAAAGCCATACTCTGATCCTGCAAATCGCACTCGCCTCCCTGATCGCAGATCGGACAGTCCAACGGATGATTGACGAGAAGAAATTCCATCACGCCCTCGCGCGCCTTTCTCGTCAGATCCGAATTTGTCTTCACTCTCCATCCTTTCATCACCGGCATGGCGCACGCGGCGACCGGCTGAAATCGGACTAGCGTCACATATTTTTTGTTATCCCTCGTTGGACATTTATGTTGCAAGGGTAATTAACGGTGTGGCGTTGTAATCGATTTTTTTTTTAAATCAAACGTCAGTCCGTCCGCGGCGAAGGATTTACTCGTTTTTCGACTTCAACGTTTTTTTATCGGCGATCGTTGATTTTCTTTTTACGTATACAATTAATGTTTTAGCCTGCTGTTGATTTATTCAATTACGTAAAAAGACTTGTTCGTGAAATTAAAAAAATGGATTCCTTTGAAAATTTGTGCATAAATAAAATGTATTAATTAGAAAATCGGACGACAAAATATTATGCAATTAGAATCGAATGTAGTTTCAATGTTTTTCATTGTTATTGTACGATGTTTTTTACAAGAATAATCAAATCGCAATCAATTCATGAAAAAAAAAATGTTAGCTCTTTGTGAAAGGTGCAAATTTAGCTAAAAATTATTTGGCTTGAAAGTCGTGTGAAAAATAGTTGTCAAATAAAATGAGCTCGAAATAAGCTCAATTTTTATGACCAATGTGTCAATACATAAATGACAGTCAAAAAAATCTGAAAAGTCTTGCAGACTCCCTTGTAAGATGCAAGAATACCAAGTACTCCTGACGGCAATTACCTTCAACTGTTTTTCAATCTCGACGAGGCACATTCTGCAATTTCCAGCGACGGCCAAACGTTCATGGTAACAGAATCTTGGGATTTCTACTCCGATTTGCGCCGCTGCCTGCAAAACAGCGAAGTACAAGGTTTAGATACAATGGCAAGCGTTTACAAACAATCGGCGTTTCAACGGAGGAATCGTAGTTAGACCTGGAGAACCGTCGTTCCGGGTGGTACTCGAACGGGTTTGTCATCGATGAAGAGTTCGACGAGTTCTTCGGAAGGCGCCTGTGATCGGCCTGCACTCGTGTGAAGACCCGCAGCCGCGAGTCTTCCGGTGGACAGGCCGGCGGCCCTCGCCAGCGGTAGTCTCAGCATTTTCTACAAACACCCCAACGCGTCGTTATCCCATTTTGTTTCTTGTTTTTTTTGTTATATAATAACAAAACTGCGAACGGAGGCCGGAGGGAAAAGGGACGTCTAACCTAGGGTTACGAATGTGATGAGCGAGAATATACGCAGATGGGTAAGAACGATCGGGATCGCGTGAAAACGTTCCAACTACCGACATACAACACGAGAGCCACTATTTCGGAACATTCAATTAAGTTATCGATGGGCCGAAACGAAGGTGCGTAGTACGTGTAAATCAATTTACCAAAAAAAACCCTTCGTAAACCGTACACCCCAGTACAGCCGCAGAGCCCTAACTAGATGTCAGGCTTGTCTTTTCTGTTAATCGTCGTCTCTCTCGAGGGTGTCGAAAACTGCAGTTTGCGCAACTCGCCCCCTGCGGGATTTATCGAGAAACGAGGGAGGGGAGAAAATTATTAGATTAACTTCGTAGAAGGTTCGTTGCCGCGCTATTCGCTCGAAGCACTGCTTCGGTCATCAACCGTTACATATCGTGCGGCAGCACCTTCCGGCAAGGATTTTGCCACCGTCCACACCCCATTAAATTTACTTTCCAATAACCCATCGCTCGATTCTTAACATGTCCTTCTTCACCAATTCACCGGATCGGCGTTTCTCGACCGGGAACAGTTTTCTCAGCATCATCGTCATTCTGAAATTTTGTAAGAGACTCGACGAAAAACCTTCTTCAAAGCTCGTATGACTGCAACACGCGGTTTCGGGCTGTTTTGCAACCTCACACTCGTGAGAAAAAGGTTTCCGCTCTCGTATCGTAATGTGTCAACATCGCGCAGTCACGAGTCGTACGCTATTTATCAAGCTGCACGAAAGAGGTTAATTATAATTAACTAATGTTATTTCGAACTTTTTTCGGTCTGAATTCATTTTAGCGTCGTGGTGGTTCGACCAATCAGAACGCCAGATGCAGCGAATCGCCCAATGGCATCAGGCCTTTTAAACATTTTTTTAATTCACCTCGTACTATTTTCGGGATTTGGCTTGCAATCAAAATTCAAAAACGAAACGCTACGAGGTCAAATGTCCTAATCACAAGGGTATTCAATAATATAAGTATTGTTCATTTCTGTTAATGGTAGCTCCGCTTTCCTACACAAAATCCCGTTGTACACACCCTCCTTGCTGATTGGTGAAAGCGGTGAAAGCTCGGTTCGAGAACTCCCCATTGGTCGAGACAAGCGAGTGTAGAATCGCGGTGTGCGGAAAAGTGGGGCTGCCACAGTAATATGTGAATTAACCCTTAGTAAAGGCGAGATCGCTGTATTCACCGGAACGTACGTCACACTCGCCGTTCCATGTGTACACGTCCCCCTAGGTGCAAGAAAAAAAAAGAGTTACGTATGTGTGCGAATGACTTTCTCTCTTCCGGAAAGACGACAAGATAGGCTTGTAGCGTAGAATTTCGTTGCGGAATATATTTGTTAATTGAAAAGTAACGAACTATGGCAGTCGGCGATCTTAAAACTGACAAGGGCGTCAAGGACCTAAACGCCTATCTGGCCGAGCGCAGTTACATCGAGGGGTGAGCTTACTTATCGTTAATTCAACGATTTTGTACTACACGTGCTCGTCTTGTCGGCATCTTGGACGGTATAACTCCCAACTCGGCGAAATCCGACTCAACGCTTCGTTCCTTTTTTTTCTCACTCGCGCCGATCGACTCGATACTCCACAATTTTTATCCTCGATCATTTCCTCGCCTTTTTGTCATTCTCGGTCTTCACCCTCGTCACGATAATCGCGAATAATTCGGTTTCGAGAAATTTGACACATTCGCTCGTATTTCATCCGTCGGTTCGCACGATTCGACGATATTTCGTTTCACTCCCTCCCCCCACTCCGCCGCATCGCCGCTCTGTTATTTCTATTTTTGAAATCGAGATTTTTTTTTTTTTTGTTTTTTTTAAACTCTCATTGATTTTGATTTTTTCAAAATCGCGATTTCGATAATTCAATGAATTTGACAGTGGACAAAAAAAATTGAATCTGCAGTTTTATCATTTTCATGCTTCCAGATGTTGACGACTGATCGCGTATTGTGCGGAACATTGTTTCAGATATCAAGCCTCCCAAGCCGATGTAGCAGTTTTCGAGGCATTGGGAAAAGCCCCAACGTCCGCCAATCCCCACGTACTGAGATGGTACAACCACATCAAGTCTCACGACGCCAAGAAATTGCCAGGCGAGAAGAAAGCCCCGGCCGTTTTGGGTAGCAAGGGTGCGCCAGCTGCCGCAGCCGCCAAGCCTGCGGCTGACGAAGACGACGATGTCGATCTCTTCGGATCCGACGAGGAGGAGGATGCTGAGGCGGCGAAGATCAGAGAGGAAAGAGTGAAGGCATACGCCGAAAAGAAATCCAAGAAACCCGTTCTCATTGCCAAGTCCAGCATCCTCATCGACGTCAAGCCCTGGGACGACGAAACCGACATGAAGGAAATGGAAAAGGCCGTTAGATCCATCGAAATGGATGGTCTTGTCTGGGGAGCTTGTATGTACTTTTTTTTCGTTTTGACTCTTAAAATTATTGTCAAATCTTGACATAGACTTTTGATTATTTGTATCGAGGAATGAAATTTATAGAAAATTCTTTCATTGATGACTTTTTCTATAGTGAATTTTGATATTTTAGTCCGTTGACAGAAGGATTTGTTTGTATTTGAATTCACAAAAATTCTGTAGCAGTCCACGTTGTAGTGAGCATTAATTGAAGATTTATTATTGTTATAATTATTTCAAGGTATACGAATCACTTCAAGGAGCAACCAAACGGTTTATGCTTTTTTCTCACGCGATATAAACCTGAAGGAGCATTTTTTCGACGGTCCTTGTGAAAGAAAATTTGAATCTAGAACTAAGACTGTTTTTAATCTTCGATAACATTTCATTATAAAGCATTTTCTTTTCTTTATTCCAGCAAAACTCGTACCCGTTGGCTACGGCATCCAGAAACTGCAGATAATGTGCGTGGTCGAGGACGACAAAGTGTCGGTCGATCTTCTCACCGACACGATCCAAGATTTCGAAGATCTCGTGCAGTCCGTCGATATCGCGTCGTTCAACAAAATTTAAATAAGCCTCTCGTCTTTTACTATCAAATTAATAAATATTAATTGTTTGTAATTACAACTTTTCTTTTACTGTGTTTTATATTTATAATACCTCGACGATAATCCCTTTCGACGATCGCATAGAATTCGTGTTTGGCAGAGAAAAGAAAATAACTGTTTCACACTTTGTTCTGCGACACAGTTGAAATTACGTTTCAAGGTCTCCATCCTTGGTTGTCCATCGCGTGATGGACGATGAATCACTTCCCTCTTCCGCATGTGCGTGAAATTGCAGCTGCCACTATCTCGTGTTTCATGAGAATTTATCGATCTGATTTTCATTAAAATTGCGTGCCTCATACAATAGGCTTTATTAAAAGAATTAATGAAAAACAATGATTATTGGAAGCGCTCTATTGTGACGAGAGATGTTGAGCTAAAGAGTACTTTTAGTTACAAATTACTTGAAACTTAACGTTGTAAAACTACATTTTTTTATCCCACTGGCATTCATCGAGAAATCCCAACTAAAAACAATCATTTAGAAAAGAGTTATTGATCGATGGAAATAATTGTCGGCCGAAATTACAATGTTGTGCAATCAAGAGAATTACGATATTGATCCCGTCGGTTTCTGGGATAATCCGTAATTCACCGAATTACACTCATTGTCTCGGCAACAATTATTCGACTTGCCGACACTTTGATTATTTTACTTACGATTTATGCCTCTCGTTGTTTGGATTTTCCTCGACAATCGAGCGTCGTTGCGGTTTCTCGGTACGCTTATCTGATCATAGTTATCGCCGCCAGTGAATAATTATAAACATCAACATGCAGTGTATCAATTCGCAAGGCGCCTTTTCTTTACGACAAATTCTGATAAGACATTGATTCATAAGATTCTCGTGACGCGCGTAAAATTCTCGACGAAATTGGAGATTCGTCGACCATCGGCTAGCGGTCGACGTGTGTCACCGATACTTTTGCCAGGACGTTATACCCCCGCGTTTACGATTCCTTCTTTCTTCCTTCGCGGGTCGAAAAAAACGCGCTGGCCTTGAACTTCCTTCGAACGATCTCCAAGGTTCATTAACGCTGCCAGGTAAAGTACGTTGACCGCATAATTGACCTCATAAAAATTCCTCGATTTCGCTGGGGGTATCAGCCGAGCTATTACTAAGTCATTATATCACAACCATCATAGCTATTAGAGCCATTCCATTCTAGTTGCAGTCCTTCCTGGGTTCCAGTCTATCGTTAAAAAAAATAAAATACGAACCCAAAAAAAATTGTAACTATTTACAAATGAAATTTTCGCTGGACAAATGAAAAATCATTTATAGGAAAAATTCGCAGTCTCGGAGCTTCGTAGTTAGTTTTTCAACGACTCCGAATATTCTTCGAGTTATTATCTTTCCTTTGAAGATAACGCTAAAATTGAGCAATTACATTTTCGCGTGTGCAAATACGCGCATAGATTATTGGACGTAGAAATTAATATTAATTTTTATAAAAATCCCGAAGCACGAAGATGCAATTTGTCCGAGAGCGAGTTCTTGGATTCCCCACTTGTTGGGATGACTCTTCGACATTGACGCACATCGGTATATAAGGCCAGGGTCCGACGCTTCGGTGGGCAGTTGTGTGATCAACAGTCAGCGACGGAGCTCAGTGACAAACGTGCTTTTGCGATAATTGAGAAAGAACGAAAAAATACAAAATAAAGAGAAACATGGCAGTGAATAGTGTAAGATTCGTCTTTGTCGTTGCCTGTTTGGTGGCTTCCTATGCACATGGTAAGAGCCGATTGAAACGCGATTAATTCTTAATTTTCGTCCCAATGGGAGAGAAAAATCTCACGCGTAATTAGCATTCTTAGCAGTCGGTTATAAATCCATTGAAGAATTATACATAAATGTAATATTAATTGCCGGGTACGCATGTATTGACTAGACGCGAATAGATTCCAAGGTCAGATAATAATAAAAAATCCAATTATCTCCGGGCGTGTTTCGTCTGTGTGGTATTCGATTTAGAGATAGATTTAGTATTTACCGTTGTAACGAGGGAATTACAATTCGAAGCAATCATATTTTATGTCTTCGTTGAGAATATCGTACTTCGAGAAACAATCTCGATTTTTATCGCGATTTGTGGTTCACGAAGATCATCAGCGGTTGTTTTAATGTAAGCTAATTAAAAAGAGAAAAAACAAATAAAAAATCGACGGAAGATTAGAGACAAAGGCCTTGGTTATCGTGCGATTATTATATATGTATACTAAGTGACCTAATAACGCAATCTCAGAAATTTGAGGAATCGATTATATAGTAGGAACTTTTTGCGAATTCGCGATACGAAAATAATAGAGCCTCCGGCAATTTTATTTCTCGTTACCAGGAATTCTTTGCGGGATGAACGACCGCGGATTTCGGGTTTTCGAAACAGGGGAATCGTTTCTAACGGAATTCGTAAAATAGCCAGAATTAAGTAATTCAATTTAAAACAACATAATTTTCACAGGTTCAATGATTTTGGGTCGACCAACCCCTTAAGTAGTAACATTTCCTCGGTGTTTTTTTTCTATTTCTATTTTTTCAACTTTTTTATTGGGTACCAGTACCGAAATTCTCAACGAAAACGAAATAGAATACTTTTTTATTCGACATGCGGCAAGCAAGAAAACATAGCTTCGCGGGCATCGAAGTCTCTCCCTGCGAGCACCAAGTTTTCTCCCCGAGATTTCAAAAACCCCCTAAAATTGCAATATTGCGAAGTTGCAAAGTAACATTTCGTTATCGATCGATTTTTGCTTAGCGTGATAATAATAAAAAATGATATTGCGTTTGGATAGCTTTACTAGAAAATCATCAATGATATCACGAATTGAAAATTATTATTAATAACGACGAATTACCAAGAAACATAATATAGAAGATTCAGAATTTGATTGTTTTCAACCGATTCGATTTTATCGAATGAACGAGACCAGCCGCGATCGTTCCGTTTGTTTATGATACGATTCTTTTTTTCGTACCGGTTATTCCAATCGACGTGGGCGAACATTTATACCGAGAAGCCGTGCGTGGGTCCATCGAGAGATTCGTCGTTTAGATATTCGAGCGCGACACGGATCTTCGAAACCCGTCTCTCCGATGGGCGCGACGCACACGCGTGCACCAAAGCGAGAATTGAACATTCGCGAATATCCTTGAGATTTCGGTGAATAACCACCAATCCATCCATGAACCCGCGACACTCAACGCGCAGTCTGTAATTTGCCGGCTCTTCGTACACCGATGACGAATTTTTCTATAATGATAATTACGAAACACTTTCGAAATTGATAGACGCAATTGAAGCCTCGAAAGACTCGGCATCCGTCGCCCCGAGGCTTTTTCCGAGGACGCTTCCGACGAGTTTTTCAAGTTCAACGAGTCGAACAAAATAGAATAATTGCTTTTGCAACATTGTGAAGAAAAAAAATGACTCGACAACAAAAATTAATTCACCGAAAAGACCTTAAAGTTAATTTATTAGAAAGAACTTAGAATAAAAATATCGGTGATCGTTCGGCGTACGCGAGACGCGGATGCTGCTTACATTATCGTTGCGTCGCCGCGAAGGTCGCGAAACAATAACGTGGGTCGTGTGGGCGTTCCACTTTCGCGCTCTCCGGGACATAATTTGTGTCGCGTATGACGCTCGCTCGCAGAATTCGAAGAAATTCTTTTCGTCATCTCCCAACAATGATACGCAAGAGAGACGGTCTTTCGGGGGGGAAGATGTGGAACAGCCCCTCGCGACCCTCGGTTTGTTCGATCGACGATCGCAGGCGTTGCGAAGGATCCGGTTTACCGGTACGATGAGCCCGAAGCTATTTTCGAACGCTTGCCTCAAGGTATCCAAGCGCCAAATGCAAGTTCAAGGAGATCCGGTTTTTGTTGGCTTCGCGATCTTTCAACTTCGGAAACTCGTTTTTCCACCCAAAGTAACAGTAGTGAAAATTTATCGCAAGCGACGATGCATGTTTCTCTCAGTCACCCTCCGGAAACCGCTTTTTCATTATCGCCCGCGAATCCTGCGAACACAGAAACAAAAACGATGAGAATAAAAAACAAACCTGCGATTGATAAATCGATCACGTATCTAAACTGCGTTTTATAGAAAATAAAATTATGATTCCACGCACGGCGATCGTCTCGAACGAGTGACGATTGAATGCTTTTTTTATCGAGCCATTGGAAAACTCGGCACGGATGTACTTCGATTTATATCGGTGCCGATGTTCGATGAGCCGGAGTGGCGAAGTGATTTGTAAGCCAATCACGTTGAATCTTCGACGAAAATCTTTATTTAGGAGATTCGTCTCCAAATTCAATGGCAGTGATATTTTTTTCGTTGGAGTCGAAAGAAACAGCTTGATTTCGACGTTTTTTATGCATGAGAAGAAATCTTAAACATAATACAATTGATAATTGCAGCTCAAGAAGCCGAAACCAGAGCGGCTCCGCTCGTCGAGCAAAACATATCGCAAACATGCTTCGGCTGCATCTGTGAGGCTGCTTCCGGCTGCGACACCACTACCGGATGTACCGGCGAAGTTTGCGGCCCCTTCCGAATAACTTGGGGCTACTGGGCGGACGGTGGCAAACCCACCCTGAACAACGAGCCGAGCAGCGCTGATGGAGGTAAAATGAAATAAACCCTCTTTCCTTAACCCAAAAAGATGAATTCTGTCGGATAAAAAAATACCCTTCCGTACGAGAATATTCTCTGCGATAATTGCTCTGTGAGCAATTTTATTCTCATAGATGCAACTATATTCTTATCTGTGAGAATTCAGATTTTTGGGTCCTCGCGCCTACAATCGTCGCGGCGAATCTCTAATCATTACTTCTTACGATTCGCAGCATTCGCACGGTGTACCAGCGATGCGTTCTGCTCTTCCCGAGCTATTCAGGGCTACATGAACCGATTCGCACAGGTAAAAAATCCATAATGGTGTTTTTATTTTATTCCATTAACATTATTTTTCTTATGGTTCTTTGCGTTCTTCTTTTTTAATTCCAAAGACTTCGTAAATACCAAATGTCGCAAATGGTATAAACCGTTTTTAGAAATTTATAAGATATTTTTTTCAGAAGCGCAAAATTTTGGGTTAACTAAAATTCCGATATGTTTGATTTCTCGTAGGATTGCAACGGCGACGGCGTGATAGACTGTGACGACTACGTTCGCATTCATCGACACGGTGGTTACGGATGTTCGGGCCCGCTCGATGCGAAATACGAAAATGCTTACAGAACTTGCGTTCAGACCTTCGGCAAATAAAAGAACCATGTATTTTTTTTTCCTTTTTCACGCACGTGACTCGAGATGATAAATTGTTTGAATTTGAGAGCTATCGAACATAGCCAATGTGCAATATTCATTAATTTCATATAAAAAAATAAATAAACAAAAATATTTCATCTATTCGTCCAATCTGTTGCAGCGATTATTTATCATTAATTTCTTTTTTATTTTCAATGTTTGACCATTTACTCTGAAATGTTGACGAAACGATTTGAGAGATTTTTTCAAATGTCCTCGACTAGTAAAACAATATTGCAGTTTTATATCTTAATTTTCTTTTTATTTAAAATATCGCGGAGAAATTTGAAAAAACGAATTTTCAACCCCAACAGTTTTAACCCTCGAGGAGTGTCTTTACCTCTATTCGACGTCATCCGGTCGGTGCGAGCCGCGAATCAAAAAACGATTTTCCCAGCGCGCGTCAACAATATTCTGTCGGCGAGTTCCGCTCGTTGTTTAAGCTTGCCAATGTTTTCCTTCGCTATCGTTCGCGATTCGGCGTTTTTGACGAGAAAATGATTTATAAACAGTCTCAATCCCTCGCGGAAGGCTTTCAATTGAGGCGACACCGATATCCGCTCGAACACCTGAACGCACGCCTCGCTGTTCTCGTGAAGCAAAATTCCCAAAATTATTTGCCTCACGAGCCTCATTGTCTGCTTGTCCAATTCGCCAAACTCGACGACCTGCAAAGAAAAAACAAAATAATTTTTACAAATCTCCCAGTCTTTTCACCGGATATTCGCTTAGATCAAGCCCGAAAGCAATAATTACTTTCAACACCGACAACGCCAGACATTTCTCGACGAAGAGATGAGTGAAGAATTTTGCAAGATTCGTCAATTGCCTGTCGCTGTAAGAGTCGAGCTCCTTCAACTTGTCCCAGAGAGAGTATTGCAGTGTCATCTGAAAGTCGAAAACAAAATAAGGATTTAATCGATTATTGCAATTGTTACAAAAAAAAAGATTCTGCTACCTGATTTTTTCTGTCGTACTCGCAGAACTTTTGAGCGAGCACCGCGTAATAAGGATTGAACTTTTTCTCCTGAAGGCAACAGTCCATAATGACGTAGAGCACTTCCCTGGCTTGCTGGTCCTTGAGACCCAAATGATGCAATTTTTCGAAAGCATCGAGATAGTCCTCGGCGGTCATGAGGATACAGAAGATGTTTCTTCGGGTGTCCGTGTTCATGCGCTGTTTGCGCGCGAGATCCAACATCTTTTGGCTGAAGAGTGGTTTCTCGATTCCATCGGTGGATTTCAGTGGCTTCGTTAGATCGATGTTACCCGTCCAAGCCGATCCGACCACCCACCACTTTCCTCTCTCGTTCACTGTCGCGAGAAAGCCGTCGGTTAGTATTAAAAAATAAACGATTTTGTTGAGAAAAAAATGCAACTCCTTGACGATTACCCTGTAACAAATCTTCCAGTGATATATTGAACTGCGTTACGGCGTTTCCCTTGCGCAAAAACGTTTTCATTATCTTCTTCAGATGCTCGACGTGCGTCGGATCGTACTGCGGTATTTTGCTCATATTGTTGTTCTTTATCGCCAGAAGAACGTCCAGCATAAACTTTATTCTCGAACTGCAAACATTTTTTACGTTAGTTTGATTGAAGTTACATTTTTCATCTGACCAGATTGCTTTTCGGGTATGAAGTAAAGTCAGAATAGAGCGAAAATGGTAATTTCGTTGGATGTCCCCGTCATTAGACGGGAAAAAACTGTTTATAATACAGTGAATCCACCTAAATACAGCGTGATGACCGCTGCGATTATGAAACTGTTTTTGAAGTTAAAAATTACGCATGATTAAAGTCGTACTAACTTGTCGGACTTGGAGCCGGCAGCTTTCTGTTGCAACTTCAGTATGAGTTCTTTCAGGGCAACCGGGTCGTCTTTTCTCAAGAGAAAACCGACGCTCTTCAATACGAGGAGAATCAGTTCGATTTCCTTTTCAGTGAACCGTTCCGATAGTTTTTCAAGAATTTGATAGAGCAGCTGCGACCCGTAAACCTATTTTCATCGCATGCAAGATATTTTCGTTAATTTGTCAACTTGAATATTTCAATTCGAAATTGAACCAGATCTCAAATTATTATTATTATTGTAAATTCTGAATTACCTTGAAATTGTAGAGATGAGAGATCATGAGAACAATATTGTCAAGTTCCTTGTTTTCGACGTCCTGCGGTACATTCATCATTTCGTCGAGTCGTCTAACGAGCGACAGCAAAAAGTGTGCGCCGACTTCGGTACCGACGTTGGCGTGCAGTATGGCTATGAGCATCATGTGCTCCGCCACAAGCCTGTCCGGAGTCATAACGGGCGCGACGATAGATTCCATCATGAGTTTCGACATCATTTCGTTCATGGCGTTTCGACTGTTCGACATGTACAGTTCCTCGATCTGGAAAACAAGAAAAACATGTTAACGGCACAAAAAAAGATTTATCTCGGATCATCTTTCAATTTGGGTTTTTTGTACCTGCGAGGCGATGGTGTGCATGTTATGCTCGGCCAATCTGTTTAGATGTCCTTTCAATTGTTTTCTCAAACGCGCTAATTTTTCATTCGAAGCCAAATCGTCCTCGAGCTTTTTTAATCGCGCTCCCGGCGGTACGTATTTGTTTCCCTCGTTACTGACGATATTACCGTCTTTGTCGCGTTTTCTACCGTAAATATCTTCCCACGTGCCGTCGGCAGCAATCGATTTATTTTTCTCCTCGGTTTCGTCGTGCAATTCGTCATCGTCGCTCGGCTCGCCGAGCTCGGAATCAATTTTCGCGTCGCTCGCATCGGAATCGTCGTTCTCGCTCTCTCGAACGTCCAACGATTCATCCTCGTCCGTATCATCTTCGCCTTGCGAATCTTCGCCGTCGCTCGCTACAATATTATCGCTTTTAGGCGACGAAGGGGTGTCCTTCTTTATTTTTTTTCTCGCCGGCTCGTCGAGCTCTTCGCTGCCCGAATTCGAGCCCATCGAAGCCTCTCCCTCGGAAAGCTCATCGTCGAAATTCTCATCATCGTCGTCCTCGATTTCTCCATCGACTCCCGTTGCCACGGCGAAATCCTCCTCAAAGTCCGAGTCCGCGTCTCCTCCCAACAATTGTTTCTCCGTTTCAACGGCGATCTTTCGATTCTCGTCGTTGCAAAAATCCAAAAGATCTGAATCGAGACATTGTTAAGGAAATATTGGTCCGATCGTCACTGTATTTATTATTGATTATCGGATGTTTATTCGCTAATGGAAACGCGACAATGGATTATAATGATCATAGTATTCATTAAATGATCATCAATAATGCTGAATTATTATAAAATAATCAATAATCATCAACTATGATAAATAATGATGAATCATTTAAAGTGTATGCAATTTTATATCCTTTTTTTTATTACACTGCCAATAAATATTATTTGATTGATTGATTTGCTTATTCATTTCATTTATTCATTGCACCATTTAAATTCTGTGAACAATCGCCAATGCGTTTCAAGTCAACTTCAGCAAAACAGCTGATAGTTTTGATGAAAATAAAAAAATATTTAAATAACCATACGCCACGCGTTAAATAAATAATTGTTCATAGGCATTGATAATTTAATAGGTCGTTTGAACAGCGATCCTTCATAATTAGAATAAGGAAATAATCGTTGGATCATATTGTGTACTTTCTCTGGAAATAGAGCCAGTTTTAACGAAACAACCTGTAAAGCGTCACAAAATTTGTAAAATCTGGAAAATAAAAGGATACAGTCGAGTCCGTCGGCGGCAAACGATTTGGGAATAGATTTGCCCTTTCGTTTATTCAATTTCAATTTTTTTTCCAAATCCTTGATGATCTTGTCCTCCTCCCGATTGGCCTCGATCAATTGCCTCTTTCGTCTTCTCTCCATTTCCTTGGCCAGTTTTTTCTCCTTTCGCTTCTCCCTGTTCTGTTTTTCCAGAACTGGGTCAACTTTTGGTTTCGTGCTTGGTGCCTCGACATTTTTGATCTTCGGGTCAGCTCGATCGGGATTTAAGACGAATTTACCGGGAACTTTTTTCTTCTGCTCGTAATACACGGCTCTGCTTGCCTTTTTCTCCTTTCGCTTCTCTTTTCGTATTTCCTTGCGTGTCTTTTTGACCGGCTTTCTTTGTTTCACGTGTTTTTTTTTCGTTTTCATGATTACGAGGAACTTCGATGCTCGATGTCAATTATCGTTCGTAGCAACTTGACGATCCGTCGCGGATTGTCTTAATTATCGTCTATTTGCAATGTCAACGAAAAACGTTCATTATTTGAGCACTTGTTCGTTGCCCGTCGAAAGATTCGATGAGAATGGAAACTCTTAACCTCGAAAATTGTATGATATCACGTGGAGATGTGCGCGTACATCAACATTCGACGAATTGTCATGTCGCGTTCGCGCTGCTATTACCATATGTCGTTTATTCAATTCATAGATCCCGTTGTTACCGATAAGCGGTGAATCTATTTCCGAAATCGATATTTTCGAGAGAACAGCGGTCGCAACTTATTACTCTTTGATTTTCTCTCAAACGATACTAAACTCGTAAATTAAATGCCGTTCGTGAAAATTCAATGGACAAAAAACTGTTTTATTACGGATGTAAAGATTCTTTAAACTTTAAAAAACAACCCTAAAAAAATTGTCTTATTTGCGATTAAACGGTCGAATTTGCCCTATCCGAGAGAAACGGATCCTTTCCATAGTGTTTTATGATAATTTAATTCAGTTTGATATTAAGTTTATTATTTCAAGGTCATCAAGTTACAAATTTTAGAAAATCGTATTTTAATAATCATATATGTTGGATCAGCCAAACATTGGCATTGTTGCAGATCTTTTGCTTGAAGATCCTGGAAGAAAGTAATGAATACATGAAAAACAGAAATATCATAAACCTTAAGGTGGAGTCTCATACGTATGAGTTGATACATTTTTCGGTTTTTTTTTCGTCAATTTCGGACAAAAAAAGCGCGTCCTGTACTTAGTAATCACTAAATCTAGTACCTAGTCTTTTTATCCGAAATCTCCATAGTCTTCACGAAAATATGATTACAGTTTTTGTTACCGACTGAGTAAATACCTCACCTTAAGATGCTTGAAGTTTAAAGAAAATAACAATGATTACTTCCAGCTTGTGTGGAATAACAATGGATCATCTGGAAGAATCTGCTTCCGAGTTTGTGGATATAGCATGAATCAGTCTTACAGTTTTGGCCATATTTTTTTTAATCATCGCCATATCCGTGTTTGCCGTATTCGTGAGCCTCTGAATATCTTGAAGATTCTGCAAAGTATAGAACAAACGAATCAGTACTCAACGTTTCTTAAAGATCGACGAGTTAAGAATTATTTTTGTGAAAAGTAAACATCGGACCATTCTGATATTTTGATAGAACATTATATTTTTTCCTTCGGTGTATTGAAAAGGCGGTTCGTAAAACGACGCCGAGGACGACGATATCGATGCTGTTATCGACTTGTCTGCCATGTTCGATTTAAAAATCTTCGAGCGATCCTGTTCGTTTCGTTTTTCCTCATATGACCTTTTTTTATACTTCTTTATTTCTCCGATCTTACGACCGTAGATGGAGATCGTATGGCCGCAATATCGATGATTTTATCTTGAACACCTTGTACACGACAACGGTACACGCGACCTCAAGTGCGCATGTCCTCTGCCATACCTATGCGGCAACAAAATCTTCGACTACTCCAGTCCGGTTACAAAGATTTTTCCTTCGTTTTCACGATGCGCGCAATTAGTACGTCTCGTCGTTACATGTCCTTGTCGCATCTACAATAACAGTTGCACATAACCTGTCCTGCGAGACAACAACTCAAAGATTGAGTCTCGATTCCCACGCAGCGACGAAGGAATCGTAAAGGCCGTCTCGCAACGGCGTCAAGACGATAGGTGGGAGTCGAGAGCCCGCTCGTCGTAAAAGTGCGGCAGGTGCGCACATCGTCGACTCGACCGGACGCAGCCTGAAATACTCTCGAAAATTCGATTTAAAAATCCTTCGCGCGATCGCCTCGAAATAAAGATACATTTCGCGTAAAGTTAAACAAATTTTAACTAAATCTTCAACGATTCGTCTCCGAAAAATACAATTCGCGCGAGAATGCAATGCGGCGCAGGTGAAGCGAAGTTTGAATCGCGCAACGAGCAGCGCCGCGCGTAGTGGAGAATTGTTACTATTTTTTTGCCGAATCGATATTCCGCTCAAATATTGACTCCGCGATTGTGTGCCGCCGCGAACGAAACGCTGTGGCGAGAGAGACCTTAGACGTTGCGATGCTCTTTTAACACATCCCTCGGTTCTCAGATGTGTCGTTTTTGATCTTCGAAGAAAAAAAAAAAAAAAAACAATTGTATATCCGTCGAAGAGTTTTGTCGAGTGATTCGAGCGACAGACAAGAGTGGTGCAACGATGAATATGTTGCTGGTGGCGAGTGTGGTGTTGCTTGGTCTAACGATCCAGTCCTCGCAGGCGAGCATTCCAGCTTTCGAGCCGACACCGACTGCGTTGAACGATCATGGAGGTAATTTAATTTGCTCTCTCGCTCCCATTCGGTGTCTTGCCCTTCGAACTCGCGTTTTTTCGCACCTGTCCGACCTTTCGCGTCGCCGTACGTTTCCCCGTCATCGAATATTTCTCATGATAACTCGCTGATCGTGGGAGATGAGAGGAATATAGGCTCGGATATACCTTTGCTCCTATATAGTACACCTTCCTTCTCACCTATTATGGCGCATTCATTACCTATACGCGGCATCCACTGGAGCGATGCCACACGATTCCATGCAACGGAACAATAAGCGCTAAACGATCCTCTCGAGATTCATCGAATGCATCCACTCTCGTAATCGGACCGTTTTCTCCATCTCGCCCACGAATCGCGTGCGATGCATTCGAATTGTGACAAAACGAATGTTTGTTTAACGATCGCCGCGAAGATTTTCGTTTATTTTCGGACGGGTCCCCGGGAGGTCTGGAACGGAGCGGTGATTCATTAAAATTAAAGGGAATAACGTACATGGCGGATTTGGTAGCGACATCGGTGTATTGACCTATAGTTTGTCACTCGTACATCTGTATATATTTACATGTATAGATAGAGATATATAACACGCATGCCAGTTATATCTATACAGTGCGAGATTAATGGGTTTGATGTTTGATTTTTTTATCAACACTGCGACACGTTAAATCTTAACGTGAAATTTTCTTTTTGCCATTTTTGTAACTCGTTTTTTTTTTTTCTGCGCCGAATGACGAAAAACACGCATTTTTTTTCCGACCCTTGACGCGAGGGCCGACGAGCGAGTGCAGTTTCGTTCCGCAAACGAGAAAATTCAATGCGATACAACGAACGCGAGAGTTCCGTTCGCCTCATTGTTGATATAGTATTATTCGTGCGCACACATTTCTCGGTGAATTCACGCGACACACGTAAAAGGCCCTCGCGTTGGAACAAACGTCGCGGTAAATATTGATTGCCGCACACCGAGATGAAAGTTGAGAATCAATTGTAACGCGGCGAAACGTTTTCGATCGAGTCGCACACAATGCGAGCCGATCGCACGCCGGGATTGATAACAAAGAGTGGACATTTCGTTCAGAAACCGACGTCACTCGGTTGTTTCCATTCGGTTTGCCGACGTGCTTTGCTCATTTCGATTATTTTCGATGCCACGACGCGGCGTTTCTCATTAATTTCGCACAGAGCCTCGATGTCCCATCTTCATTTATTCTATTTCAAGCGCCGATGCTCATTCGCTCGCTCGTATTGTCACGAGCTCTCTCGCGTTGTTTCGATTTTCGTGGAATTTTCTCGTTTCCCGTGTCACGTCCCGAGGGATTTATACCTTTGGCTCGCGTCGAAGCCGACATCGAGAAAGAAAATAATGCTCCGCAACGTTTCGCAAATAAATAAAAAACCGCCGACAGTTTCAATGGGGGTTTTCTTTTATTTCGACGAATTTCCGACTAATCGTCGACATCTCGGAAAAGCGAAAAATTCGCCCGTATTTCGGGTACACGAAGGAAACACGCGTGTGTGAATCACTTTCGGGAACACCTCTTCCGAATGTTGAGAGGGCGTTCTAATAATAGGTGTCCACAGCATTTCCTGTTCGTCGCGATATGATACAAATAGAAGTGCTTAGATGCATCGATCCGCTTGGGTTTTGTTTTTTCCTTTTTTTTTATCGCGGCAGCGTGCAGCGATTGTTTTCCTACCGAACGCTAATTCGTAGTGGCATCGCATCGATTAATTTAAAATCCTGTTGGTCGCGACACGGGAGAATCACTTTTTTTTCGGGTCATCCGCAACGTCTCGCCAGGGAAAAAAAGTCTCGCGTTGCGGAGCGTCGCGATAGCCATTGACCCGCTTTGTCTCATTCCAAATAGAATTCAACCTGTAATCTCGTTAATTCAGAGCCAGGAAATTCGCAACGATTATCGATATATGCTGTGCATGCCCTGGTGCGCGGGGGGGATCGCAACTGTCCTCATTCTGCATTACACTCGTATCTTTGCGATTATTTGCACCATCGAGTTTTATCATTTTTTTAATAATAATAATAATTATTATTATTATATTATAATAATTATTATTTCTTTATTATTATTATTATTATTATTATTATTATTATTATAGAAATAATAGAAACAATAATAATAATAACAATAATGAACCGTAAATACCGAGAGATCCGACGACTGTGGACTCTTGATAACTTAATTATTTACGACGACAAACTCGAGTCTCGATACGAGAAACCCGTAACGAAAACTTCGGGACTTTCTTGAAGCTGTACTTAAGTTACGGCTCTCCGAGCTCTATGAGCTGCTCGCGCCACGGTGAAAGCTGCTTATTTTCAATCCTGCAACGAGCCCTTATCCAAAAAGGCGAAGTATCGCGTTACAACGGCGAATACATAGAGCGACGATAGGCAGCGTTTAACTCAAGTTAAACGCAAACGATGCAGCGATGTCAGCGATGTAACATGCTTGGTTGAACGTCGAACGTTTCCTTTCACTCGGGTTTTCCAACTGAGTGTATTATGGCTTCCTTACAACAACACGAATGAACTTACATAGAGATTTGTCGGACTTTGCATTGCGGTTGGCAAAAGCTTTTTTCTTTTTCATCGATATATTCTTAGACATTGTGGACTTCGGTTCGTGGATATACAATATGTTACATTTACTTTTTCGTTCTTTTAAACCTTCGTGATTTTATAAAGTTTTTTTATATTACGAATATAAATTTTTCGAAGCGCACTCGAAACTTATTTATTTCATGACTCAAATAATTTGATCGAAATTTTGTTTTTTTCCATATGAAAAAGTATTTTGACGTTTTCAGTTCCATTGATATTAAAAACGAAATCGAACATAATCGATTAGAATATTCCTCTATGCGGTGGCTTAGAGAATCGAGTCCATTTTCTAGCTATAAGACGATAAAAATGATTTTTTTAAAATGAAGGTTACGCGTAAGTCTAACAAACAAATTGTCAAGCACTAGATCAAAAAATAAAAAGATACGAGCAGTGAAAGAGTAACCGGTTTTTTTCACCACGGACATTCTCCGGTGGAAACGGTGCATTTAAAATGAGAAAAAGATAAAACGGGTTATTCAAGTTAATGATAACTTCAAAAAAATGATGAGTCATCGACGGTTTTATTTCGAATCGATTCTTATTTTTTAATAATTCCTCAAGAATCTGCTGATTTTTAACTATTCAGTAAAAAAAATGTAATAAAAAATTGAGATCGCGAACTACTTGTTATTTTTATCAATTTGAATAACTCGTTCGAATTTTCATTCAAAACGTATTGTTTACGCTAAGGAGTGCTCGCCGTCATACTTCGCGAAAAAAGACAATTTACTTTTTTTCAAGTATATTTTCTGAGGATTATTTTTTAAAACGCTGCGTGCGTGCACTTGTTGAAAAAAAACACTTTATTAATTTCTATAATTTTTGTTTTAATTAAACTCGATCTCGATCCGTCAACTAGTACCGCCCTAACAAATGAGAATTAAAGTTTGTATTTCAGTCTGAGGCACAGAGGGAAATGCCGAGATGATGCGCCACAAGTGAGCTCAACGCTGTGCTCCGAGGTCCCCAGCGTAGTCCCGCACGCTGAAAGTTTCCCTTTCACTCGAGTTATTAAAAAAAAAAAAAAATCAACTCCGTAACCCACTTTTTTTTTTGTGAATAACCTGTGGAATATGTACGCGAAAGCTCGCGCAGAAACGATAGTTTTTTTTTATTATTAATTTTCCTTGAAAAAACTGACGCTTCCCCGTTTTATGCATTCATGTAAAAAATATTTTGGTGAGATAAAATATCTCTCATTATTCAAAATGTACATATTTTTTTTTTTGGGAACTTTTCAATGCGACAAAAAAACTGACGAAGCCCCCTTTTATAATGCGCTTTTTCATCGCTGCGAATTGCTTTGAAAAAAAAAAATGTGGCTATATTTTTGAAACCCGTTCGAATATTCTCTTTTTTTTTCATGCCGAAATACAATATTCACCGCACGGCTTTCCCAATATTGACGAAACAGATACCGCGAGTTTTTCGCCAATTTCCTTGAAAATAGGTCAGCCGAATTAAATTCGTCATCCATCGTTCGAAAGCTGCACCCGCCAATAAAGAATAAAGCAGTTTCTTATCAGTAAAAATTTTAAGGTTCAATCCCTTATAATTAAAAAATGTCAAAACTAATTTTCCTTTAATTCTTGTGTTTTTTCTGCTTTTATATATGTTTCCGTACGATCACCGATCGATCACTTATTTTTCTCCTGGAACGAAATTTCATTCAAAATCTGGCCCCGAAGTTGAAGAGTAAAACTGTTTGCCATACAACGACCCCTCCGGAGTTCCCAAAATTGCCAGGTGTTTTTGTAATAACGAAAAATTAATATTCTTCGCATATAGGCGCTCGCGTCTCGTTCGCTCCGACGTCAGTGCTGATCTCAATGGGTCCCTCGAGCTCCAGAGAATTTCACGTGGCTCTCAAGCTGCAAAGATAATCCGTCGGCCGCGGTCGTGTGCGGCATCGCTCAGATTTGACCTCCAATTCAAGTCGTGCCTGGGATGCTCGGACACACGCGCGGCATACTTTAATTCCATATTTCCTCGCGCGGTTCTCGCGCCCGAGAACGGCAAAGGAAACGATCCATCTCTCCGTAAGAAAGTAAAATGATTCTTTTTTTTGTTCTTTGCAGCCCTACGTCTGGATTTGGACAGCCTCGAGAGTGGATATCACGGGCTGGTCAAAGAGAATGAAACACTGGTCGAGGTTACACCCCAGATACGTGCCTTAGGCGCTAAAGTGTGTTCATTCCACATCGCGAATCGGCATCACGGCGAGGCACCCTTTGACATAATCCTCAAGGATAAAGGAACCGCCGAGCTGCGCGCTCTCAGAGTTCTCAACTGCGAAAAACGACGAAACTACAAGTTCGACATTGCCGCTGTGGCGTGTTCTGGTGTACAGTCAGAAAAGTAAGTAGCAACGGCGCCGCGAAAAAAATTATACGGGAATTTCCGATATTTAGCGGTTGGGGCTCATTCGGCTTGGGGGCTGAATTTGGAGCAGGAACTGGAGGAAAATTTCGCGAAGCTGCACTCCGAGAGAAAGTTTACTCGAAGCTGCAAGTTCATTTGAAGAGTGGGTTGGAGTATGCTTGTCTCCGAAAGTTCACGCATTGTTTGCAATCCCGTATTCACAAGTAAAAACAAAGAAAACCCAAAGTTGCGGAAACTATTTTTTGCCGGCAAAAGCGGAGAAAAGTTGAGAAGCTAAGAGAAACAATTTAACAATGGCCTGTTTCTTTATCAAAGTGGGATAAAATTCGCAATGTTCGTATTTCCGATAGGTTCCTCTTGTTCGATATTTTTGGAGTTCGGCAATTATAGGTCAAATTATCCTTTTTGTATCTTTTTTATCGCCGAAAAATAATCGTGTTAAGGATTTCGAGCAAGTGATTGTTTGTGACGGTGTTCTTACTCGACATAAAGGAAATTGCAGGTTTAAATAGCGTCGATGAGAAGTTCAATTTTTATGCTGATGCGAATTATCAACTTTTTTTACATGAACACAACACTGTTACGAATAATCAATTCCATGGAATTGATGATACGATTTTTTCAGTGTATGCAAAATTACGAAATCGCTTGTGCTAAGTCTCAAACTCTATTGTCTCTTAATTCTCGCGCTCTTGGTAACAAAGTGTTCGAGTGCCTCTCAACTCATTTCCGGCAAAATCGATACTTTGTGATCGATTTCGAGCCATTGTAACTGATAGCACAGGAATTATAGGCTCTAATAAGTGCAATACTCTTTAGGTTTCCCGTTACACATGTGTCGCCCCGAGGGTTAACTCATCGAGTTGAAAATACCGTCCCAATAGTTCTTCTCTCCATTGCCCCTTAAGTCTTTGAAATCCATCTGTCGATGTTGGACTCTTTTTCGTTACCCAATCGGCCGTTGGAATCGAACTATCGAGGAGGCTCTCAACTCCCTCTCTTCGTCTTTGGACCGTTGAGAGGTTTCACTGCAATTTACTCCATTTCGAGCTGAATACTCAACCTACGATGCTTCGAATGTTATGAACTACGGGTCTCCGCTTGTACGTTTAATCCCGGATTTATTGATCCCGTTCCTGCGAGCAAGAAGTGAGAAAACCCCGACGGAACTTCTCGCCGGAGTAATTGCGGAATCATCTCCGTGCTCTTCGCGTGATTATTGATCAATTTTCTTCGCAGACGAGGCGCTGAATTTATACAATGTTTTTTTTAAGATAACCACTCCGACTATGGAAATTCGTTGACCTCATGTTTATCGAGAATTTAAATCAATATTATTCGCAACTCGCAATATCGCCGGAGGGGGCAGGCAGCGGGTCGAAGCGATGCAGAATTCTCGTTCTCGAAACAAATTAGTTCCGGTACGGCTGAGTAGCTCTGCAAACACTGCAATACTACCTCGCTCGAATTCTACTCGTGAAAACTTCATTCCGCAGCTTCATTCCCGATGACTTTCTTTGTCTCCGCGTCCCAGAATTAAACCTTTGCGAGAATCCCGAGTCTCGCAGTACAAAGAGACTCATTTTATTGCTATTCGAACTTGCAAAACGACCCAAAATCAGAATTACATTGCGATCTCACAATTTCAAATTCCGAAATAATGTCAATATCGCCTGACCGTATCTTGAAATCTTTCAGCGCCACAGTTCATATCACAGTGGTCGATGTAAACGAGTATGCCCCGCAATTCCTCCAGCCGGCCTACGTAAGCACCGTCGACGAGGGACGTCTCTACGAGGAGGTCGTGCGCGTCGAGGCATCGGATCGGGATTGTACCCCGAAGTTCGGCGATGTATGCAAGTACGAGATTCTGACGGCTGATCAGCCATTCGTGATCGACAACGAGGGCGCGATAAGAAACACCGAGCCGTTGGATTACGAGCGTTCGCACAATTACATCCTGAGCGTCGTCGCGTACGACTGCGGAATGAAACAATCGGCACCGGCGATGGTGACCGTGAAAGTGAACAGGGTTTGCTCACCGGGCTGGCGGGGTATACCGGAACGAGTCGATTACGCCGCCGGGGTTGGATCGCAGCCGCTTCTTCCTTCCGCGAAATTGGAACTCTGCGACGCGCCGTGCGTTCTTCGCAACATCCGCACGACTCTCACCCTGGCGACCGATCACATTGGCAAAGGCTGCGATCGCGACACGTACGGAGTTCGCAGTCAGCGAAAGCTTTGCGGAGCGTCGCGCGACAGCGTCGACCTGTTGCCGACACCGGGACCAACCGCGACGTGGACCTCGTCGTTGTCCCGCGACGAGGGCCGAGAGGCCGATGAGATATTCGAATTCGACGGAACAAACTCGGCGGCAATTGTACCGAGCGAGACGCTCGATCCGGCTCTGGCGCAAAAGTTCAGCATCGGCGTGTGGGTCAAGCATCGACCGAGGCCCAGGCAAGATCCTCACGTTAAGGAACACATACTGTGCGCCGCCGACGACCATAGTAAGTTACACCTTCGTTTCTTTCGCACGGAGAGGCGATGAAACTTTTGATTGTCCAAGTACGACGAAACTGTCGTCGAATGACAAATTAGCTTCGAATGTGTTTTGTTCGAAAGCTTTTCAGCGTCCTTGAAACAAAAGGGCTAAAGTTTCTATCGCTGCCCGACGAGACTCTCGGTTTCGCACACTTCTCTACGGACTTGGATATTACTTGTGCTCCATATATATGACCACCCAATAATTGTTTGATACTTCAAGTACATTTTCTACGATCCCAAGTACGAAGTACAAGTATTTTCTCGATGGAATGGTCAACGAACTCTACATTCGAGAAAATCCGTGGAGACTCTCCAGCAATTTCAGCTCGATCGATAGCGGCAGTTTGTCCGCTGTAACTTTATTTGCGATTTCTCGAGAATTTTATCTCAAAATTTCAGCGAAGTTGCATCAGTAATGAAGTATCTGGAAGTTCGTATTACGTTGAGAACGTAGTTGCAAAAAGTCCTTGCGATACTTTGTACTCTGTGCTTGAAGTATTTATCGTTACGCTTCGTTCGGCTCCGTTGAACGCTTCAAATTGAATTGCTGCATGATTAAAAATTCTAAATTGCTTTTCGTACAGAAATGAACAGACACCACTACGCGCTCTTCATCCGCAACTGTCGGCTGATACTCCTTCTGCGTCGCGACTTTTCCGAGGGGGATCCGAACATCTTCCGTCCGGCCGAGTGGCGTTGGAAGTTGGGCCAGGTATGCGACGACAAGTGGCATCACTACGCCCTTCAGGTTGACTTTCCGCACGTGAGTTTGTACATCGACGGCGAGGAGTGGCACACGGACGAGAAGAACCCCGAGGTAATCGACGATTGGCCACTTCATCCCGCAAAGGGCATAAACACGACCCTCGTTGTCGGCGCGTGTTGGCAAGGCTCCGACAACAAGACGAAGCACAATTTCCGCGGTTATCTCGCGGGTCTCTCGGTGCTGGTCGGACGCAACGAGAAGCCCGACGTTTTGACGTGCCTTCGACGCTGCCAAGAGGGCATTCACGTGCCGCCGATGGATCTCCTCCAACCCGGCACGCAGCTTTTAACCAATTCGGATCTGACCGAGGTCCGCATAGACGGCGACAATCACACGAACGTCGAGACCCTTTTGCGCCGTATCGGCTACTCGAATACCCGACGTTTCCCGACACCGGGACGACGAAACTTCCGTCTCGACACGACGATATTGTGTGAGGGTAGTTCGACCAGGCCCCTGGCCGTCCCCTCCGTTCAATCGTACGTCACGGTCCTGCCGCCACCGCGACCCGGCATAACCGTGAACGGCACGGGTTTCGTTGCTCGCGAATACGCCGATTTTCGTCTTGGCGTCCGAGTGTTCCCGGACGCCCGCGTAACCGCGGGCTCCGCGGCGAGGCTGGACGCTTGCGCGGTCAGCGTCTATCCGAGCTTGAATCCCGATCACGAGAGCCTCGGCTTGCCCGGCGACGCTCTGCATCAATTCTCCTCGATAACCGCTCGCGTTGATCGCGACGGTGTCGTTCTCTCGGGCGCCGACACGCCGTACAATTATCAACAATTGATACGTCTCATTATGTACACGAATCGCAAGCCGGCTTACTATCTCGATCGGGTCTTCAAGCTCACGTGTTCCGAGCTGAGCGGAAGATTCGCGAGCAACGAGTACATTCAGACTCTCGCGGTCATTCATCCGAAAGAAAAGCCGACCCTCAGTCCCCGTTGGTCGTCCGACGACCCGCCGATAGCGAAGATCCTGGAGCCGCTTCCGGGACACGCGCAATTGTCGCCCCATCACGCGGAATTGCCGGAGGAATACGCGACGACCGCCCTTCGAGAGGGCGGACACGGCGCCGGTAGCGCGGGCGGCAGTCACGCGATAACCATCGTCGCCGTTGCCTGCGTCGGTTTTCTCCTCCTCATGGGCGTCGTCGGGGCCGTGCGCGTACGCGGCGCCGCGAAGCAACGTCGCACCGCCGGCGACGAGCTCGCCGCCGAGACCGAAATGGCTTGGGACGATTCGGCGCTCGCAATAACGGTCAATCCGATGGACAGACTGTCGGAGAACGATCCGAGCCGTCAGGCACAGAGAGAGGAGGATATCGACGATTCCGGCAGCTCGGACTCCGAAGACGACTCGTTCAGAGACGACGATCTCGACACTACGGATTGTGAGAACGAGTGCGAGGTCACGAACGCACGACATCACGGACGCCATAACACGCCACACGATCTCGAATGGGATCATCGCGACGTTTAATCATCTATCTCCTCGATCTTATTATCCTTATCTTCTTTGTTTTCTTTCCGTGGGGATTTTTTTTATTGGGGACTCTATGTTTTTTCTTAATCTGGTATTAAGAGAAGTACCGAACGGGAATTGCATGATTCTCTTCAGAGAAGGAAAGGGGAATTTTTTTTTTTCGTCATATCATTATTTTACTATGACTTTTTTTTGGTCCTATGGAGCTTTGCAATATTCAAATGGCAGCCGCGTCGCGCGAGGGCTCGAGGACGGTCGAGGGAGATCGAATCGGCGTGATCTCTCTTCGTAACGACCGTCACAACTATTCATTTTAATTCATTAGATATATTGTTACGAAATTTTTTTATTAGGCCGCGAAAAGACAAGTTCCGACGTCCCTCCTTTTTGTTTTTTAATATAAAAAAACATATAATAATTGGGTCAGTGGAATTAGCCGCGTCATACTGGTATCCGTCCTAATAGATGGAACTTTTAGTCCTAAAACACATAAACACACACAATTGATATAGGGTCGAGTCGTTAGTTACTCCGCTTGAGCACCGGGTGAAAAAAAACGTCTGCGTTAAAGGAAAAAAACACAAAAAATAAAAACAAAAAAATCTCATTCAAGAAAAAAAAATGAACTATTTCTACCATCACTGAGTATCCATTATCGGTAAACGTAGACTTTATAAAAAAGAGAAAGAGAGGAAAAACATTGAACGCAAAGAATCATTATTCCTATCGCATTTATTGTCAATCGCTGTCGGGCAAGTTTTTTAAAATATTGAAAATAACTATTTGGAAACCAAACTGCCGATTTCGCTGGAATCACGCGACAACGCCGGGTTGGAAACGATTCGATTCCGCGGGCTTTGACGGTTCGCGATGAAATTTAACGAACGCCAAGCTTCGTTTCGCGATACCAGTTCGGTGGCCAATGAATAACTATCGCATTTAAAAAAGAGAATTCTAAACTATCGAAGACTTTATTGTTTCGCATAGGCATAACGATTCACTCGAAACTATTGCTTTTCTTCTGTCTTTGTTATACGAAGTTTGGAAGAGTCGGTGCGGCTGATTTGTAACGACTAATTAAGACGTAGTTGTGCACAACCAAATTTCTGTAATCAACGGCGAACGGGAGGGCTCGGTTATCGCCGCGAATCGCAGTTACTGCGGATTGGAAAAAAAAACAAAAATTCAGCGACGATTAATTGAGCTTTCGACTGAACAAATAATCGGCCCTTACGATAATCGTCGAGTCCATTTCCATTCGTTTTTTCTTTTTTTTTTTCACATCGCCCTCGATCATAAAATTAACAAATATCGTTTAAACGAGCTTCGAACTTTTGCCACATGTACACAAAGTAAAAGATACGCGTGAAATCCAGCTAATTATGACGAACACACAGTTTCACGGCTGTTATCTTAAATATTAATCTGGATCCATAGTACTGATTGCTTGAATCTAGGATACTCAATATACCTTATATATATATAAATATATATATATATATATATACTCGTCTTCAATTAATTTTGAGCCATATTACAGACTTTATATTATCATGTTTCAACGACGAGATATATTATTATTATAAAAAGAAACAGATCTGTATACAAATAGGTGTACGTACTTATTGTATGTTTATGGAATTCACCAAACCATACGGGCAAAATGCGGTGCACAGTATAATTGCATGAAATCCTTTTATCTCATGATTTCAATATTCGTTTCTTTCTTATTATTATTTTTTTATTATTCATTAGAGAATGCGAGAAATGACGCTTGGCATTACGGCGTTCGAGTTTAAACGAACAAACCTAAGTTTTCCATATTGTTGATCTTTTGAATGCGAATTTTAGAGCACGATACATGCGGTTTCCATGTTTTTATGAATTTCTTATGAGCAGTGGAACCCGGAAGGATCATAAATGAGAATCATGTTTGAGAGAAACGATTTGTCTAGTTAATTTTCTGATCAAATTTTCTCTTTTGTTTTCCGGTTAAAACCCATAGAATTAATGTCTCGAATTAAACGCTTTCTCAAAGGCCTGAATATTATAAATCCAATGTGCATTTCACGTGGTTCTCCCCCCCGGATTTCCGAATCGGCGAACGATGAAAATGATTTTGTATTCTCGACTGACCCGGCTATTTGCTGCCTCATTGTTTTCGCGGACGCGTCGTCTAGATCGCATCGATCCTTTACGTACCGGAGACTTTCATCGTGTCAATCGCGTTGCATTATTTCGTTGCGAATTTCCGTGTTGTCTTCTCGGCGATCGAGGAAACGCTTCGATCGTTGCTTCTTTGTTTCGTCGCTACATTTTCTCGTTCAATATTCCACGCGAATCAAAATCGCGACAAGCTCTCTAGGTCCTCCGTAGAGTCCAAACGCGAAGGGTTAATTGTTATACGTTTTCTCATAAAATTCGTCACAATTTGTCTCGAATCGTTTCGACACCTTGCAAATTCTTAATGATGGATTTGTCGTACCGTGCTTCGTCGAACGGTAAAATCTTGCATTTCGTTGTTCCTTCATCGATAATATTCGTCGCCAAATTTAATTGTCAACCCTCAGGCCTACGACCTGCTCTCACTTTTAATACACTATCGACATTTTTTGTATTAATCCATTTACTCGATTTTTTTGTATCAATTACTCCAAAAGTTGATAGTTACGCGCAGCTATTCTTTGAAATTGATTCGTCAACCGCGATGACTTAGATCGGTTCGCGTCGTTGTTGTATGTTTTTTTTTTTCGATTCCTCAATTCGTCGAAGATCCAAGGATTTCATTGTTTAAACTCGTATCGAAGGTTCTAAAGCAACTTGTCCTAAAGTCCTGCTCGATGAAAAAGTAAGAAAAAACCAGAAAGATGTCTGAATTTTTGTAGTATTTACTCGTAAACGGAAGAGAAAGGGAACGAAGGTACTCGGAGAAGTAAAAACATCGTGATTAAGGAACGGATCAAACGGATATATAAGAGAGAAAAGGATCGAATTATATACACGTGTATGTACTTATAAAACTATCACGATCGGTTAGACACCGTTAGTTCTAATGATTTGTGTACGGAATATCTATATTCATAGAAGAGGAAGAAGAAGAAAAAAAAATGAGATAATTTATTTTTCCAATGTGCATATCATATCATTTTTATGAAAAAAAAAAGAAAAAATACTAAAAGAAAAATGAAAGAAACCAAGAAAAAAAAAAAGAGTAATCACACGATGCAAGTTTGAATTAACGTTACGAAAATAACGCAAAACAATGATCTTCTAGTGTGATGCTTCTCGGTTCATTCGTGGCTTCTTTGTAGGAATGTCTGTAATGTGCCGTCAGCGAAGTTTTACTTTCTTTTTGAACGTCCTCGAATTTTTTTTCGAATTCTTTTTTCTACTTTAATTATTCAGCTACGTCGCGTTAATGATTTTTGTTTTGGTTTCGATTGCGTGCAATTTCAATTGATCGAATATTCGATGACTTTGGGCCATGAATTTTTTGAAAAATTTTTCTCTCGTTCAATTCGAAGATGTACGAATCGAGGCTTTGGTTTTCCGATGAATATTGCCGTTTTGATTGTACCGATACTGTTACGTCATGAAAGACGAGTGATGTATGCACTTATTGAAGGTGATAGAGCAAGGATATTTGCACTTCATAGAATCATTATAAAAAACAACCTCGCGATCTGCCTTCGATGACACAGTTAACTAAGAATTTAAAAAAAAATGAAGTATTTAGTGTTATCGTGTTTGTTCAAGAGTATCATCTTTGCAATCGTGTCGATGTTAATTTTGTTCCATATTTTCTCCTTTTTTTTACCGCACTGCAACTCGTTTCGATCTCTTAGAGAAAGAAACGTTCCGCTACAAAAAAAAACGTCTTCTAGTAATGAATGGATTTAACAATTTTCCAACCTTTTTACGCCGTTGAAAAAAAAGCATGTATGCACCAAACGGATTTTCGGTGTATATTTCGTTCTTCGAATCTCGAAACCAAGAAGAAAAAAGAATCTTTGAGCGAGATATAATTTGATATTCCACTAATCGCACCTAGATTGATCTCTGAGTTCTTGAGACGAGTAAAAAAAAGAAAACCCTGTAAAATTGCATGATCCGTAATTGAACTAGCGAGAGAAAAAAACAAACCCTAGCCGAAAGAAATTTACAGCCCGCAATTAACTAATTGGTCTCCACAAGATTAATATTCTCGATGTGATTGTAATTTGTGCAGCGTTTGGGTTTGAATCGCCCGAACGAGAAGAAAAAAACATTAATAAAGCTAAAGAAAGATTAATTATTGTTGAAAAGAAAAAAAACGAATGCAGTAAAGTTAATCTACAATAGGTGTCTACACCGATAAACGCGATGAAGAGAATACAACTGTACTTAAGCAAGTAATCATGGGAAGAGACTATAGAAATGAAAGAATAAAAAGAAAACCGTCTAGATTATACTATATATATTACTACATATATATACACAATTCTATGTATATATATATAATGCTGTTTGCGAATGATATAAATGATGAATTTGTATCGGAAATGTCATATTTTTTCGGGCCGCTATGTGTACATCGATACATACTTGCGCATGTTGAATGGCCATATGCATATTTGCGCCCGCGACACATACACATACATTATCCTTAACGCGCATTTCATTATTGGGCTGAAAAAGAAGAACAACCAGTCGACACGATGATTACCTATCTCGTCCGCGCCGCAATTGCATTGTCGATATTCGTGCGGATCCTTCGGGAGGTTTCGAAAAATGCAAATTCGTCGATTCGTCAACATTTTTTTTTTCAAAAACTGTTTTTCAAGTTTTTTCGAGATATTCGACAATCGGAGAGTATTTTCCAACAAACAATGCGTTAAAAAAAATCAATGATCAATTTCTTTTTTCTGTATCATGATCGTTTGTCCCGCGAAGACTGGAAAAACATTTTTTATTCAATCGCAAATTTGCCGATTCGATTTTTTTTGCATATCTCGAATCTGTCGAATCGAACGGTGAATGATTTGTGCGATACGAATAGAGGGGAGCAACGGGGAATCGCAGCAAATGTCTTTTCAAACAGGGGTGGTACTAAACGGTGAGCTTTCTAGCTTACGAACAAAAAACAAAACATTATGAAAAAAAAAAGAAACCAACATGTTACACGATGAATTTATCAACTGTATAACTTAATCTATTTGAATCGTAAGTCTTGTGAAACGTAAAAATTATAATCATGTGTTGACGTTAATATGAATTGATTATCAGCCGGGATAATCCAGCCTTTAGCCGCTTTTTCTAGTAAAAAAAAGAACATTTCAAGTTTCCATTAGAGAGAAGAGGAAGAAAAAAAATTAATAAAATTGAGGAAAGAACGACAAAAGTGAACATTATTATCGAGGACGAGGAACAAATATTGCCATGAGAGAGATGAAAAAAAAATAAAAAATGAAAAAAAAAATAGAAAAACAAATGAAACTGCAAATCATAATAATGACTCTTCGAAGGCGTCTTTTACTATCATGTATATGTGTCAATTGTTGACAATTGGATGATGTGTTTTAGAGTTTCATGTTAGCGATCGATCGAGTATTTCACGATTTTTGGGATGTAATCGGCCGGGTTACGAGCAGCTGAGAGGAAAAGGAAAAGAAAAACCTAAAAATATTGTATTCCGTCACAAATGAATCGTTTCATAGTGAATAAGACTTATCGATAATCGTAAATTTAAGAGAAAAAAAAATTAAAATAAAATAAATAAAAATAAAACTAACATAAAATTAACAAGTAACAATTATAAATGAATGCTAATGTGTTTTGATTAATAACACGGCTAAACGGGATATCACCCGTGAAACTCTAATTTAATTGTGACACGCTGAGTTACTCAAAATTATTCGTCCGTGACGCACACATATGTCAAATTACCTTGTTCCTTTCCGATAAAGAAAAAAAAAATAAAAAAATAACAGAACAAAAGTAAAGAGAAAGAAAAATCGTGTAATAAATAAATACGCAACAGTAGAAAACAAGAGAAGAAGAAAAAAATACACAGACACACACACACGCATATAAAGTTTGCACAGGCTAGAAAAGTAAATAGTAAATCACCTAAGCGACATATAAATATTATTAAGACGTCAACTGTATTTGTTTAATAAAGATGTAAATTCGATAAAAACCAAAAGATATTTCACCATGTTTGATTTCGTCGTTCACGCTCGGATCGTAAGAACAAATTTCGTGCCATTCTAAGCGCTTTCAGGGATGATTTAGACATTTTCACTCGAGCCTTATAGTCTATAGCTTCGCATGATTTGCGGTTGACAATAATCTTTTTCCATCTAATCAATTCGATCAATTGAATTTAATGTTTTATCTTCAGTTTTATAGCCGCGATAACTTTGCGTTCAGGAAGCCCCGCGGTTCGTTAAAGGTCGACAAATAATTGAAACAATGTTTTGTATTCAGAGCCCGATTTATTTTCGCAATTGGTTCGTATAACTCAGAATGTACAAAAAGAGACAAATAATCATAATCGTTCAAGCGATGTGGAATTTAACAAACCGAGAAAAATGATTAAGTTCAATACACCATATCGTGTTATTCTTATTTTACTCTCCGGCGAGTTGACGCTTTTGTTCTGCATACGCGTAATGAAGATCTTTGCAATCCTCGTCGGAAATGTGAACCCATCCGGTCGATTTCATGTGGTAAACTGCGACAAAAGATTTTTTTGTAAATTATTGCCGGTATTTAGAGGCGATTTTTTTCTGGAGGATAAAGACGATTTTTCTTGGGTATTTCGACTTCGTACCTCTGACGATGCCACCGGAGTAAGCATCCCTGTGTGTCGCGTGATAAATCGCCCGTCGGCCGAGCTCGTAAGCTTCCTCGTCGCTCAGATCCCAGTGATAACCGGAGTCCAACACTCCGAAAGCGAAGATCGATCCGGAACCGACGCTGAATACTTTTCCCGGCGTGCGCGTACCCTCGGAGTCGACGTAGTACAATCCCGGTCCGCGTTTATCCCATCCAGCGAGCATCATTCCTGCAATCAAACAGAAATTAAATTCAACGCGATTTTCATTTGCAAAGCTTGTTCAACGAATTCGGTAGTGATTGTATCTTTTACCCATCGACAGGCCCATTCCTTTGTAGTTGTAGACCATATTCGAAATCAGCTTGCTAGCAGCCGCCACGGATATGCGTTCGCGATTGCGAAGCTCGTACATTCGGCATTGCTTCGCCAAAACTCGATCCCAGTAAACGCAATCGGCCGCACCACCCGCCAGAGTACCGAGAAGATAATCGTTTATCTCGACGATTTTCTTCATACTCTGAGAACCTGAGAGCAACGAATCGGAATTGTAAAGATCGAAAATCATTTCGGAGCAATGCGATCTTCCCTCGTTTTTGTCGAATGGAACTGAATCTTGTTGGTTTTTTTTATTGTTTCTTACCGATGAACTGGCCACCGGTTGCGCGGGAATCCACAGCAAGAACTACGCCGCCTTTGTAACGAAAACCGAGCGTCGTTGTTCCATGGTCGAATTTTAGTTTCATACTTCTGCCATTGTCGTCTATGAGATTCTCGCCAACCTGTATATAAAACGTAAATTAAGATTGCTCCTTTTAATCCTCTTAATACCGACTCCAAATTCTGCAAATTTTTGCCAACTAATGGTATTTAATGTGAAACTTTTTTTTCATCAATCTTTTTTTACTGCTGTATGCAATAGAGATAGTTTTTTTCTCAGTGCTCTTAAATTATATCAAGTTATTACCAAACTACTATTATTATCATTATTATTGATTATTCTGTGAAAAAAACTCTAGCATTTTAATAATGCATGACTTATATTGCAGGGAAAGTTTCAGCAACTTCGAAAAATCGTTTTTTTTTTCAAAGTGAAACAATTCCAGCATTCATTCCATGAAATTGTTTGCCGCCAAGACGCTTTTAATTTTTTTTACAAATATCTCAAATGCAGTCAAGAAATATTTTGAGATTTTTTTTCTTATCTCCGTACATTATACTGAAAAATTAGAGCTCAGTGGTTGGATTGAACCTGAAAATTTGTTTACATACTAGAATTGTTGATAAAATAAAACATGTTTTTCGACCTGAAAGCGGCAAACTTAATCTTTCAGAAGCTTGACGTGATTTTTCATACTATTACACAAATTTGTTATCGATTTGTCGTTATACCCAAATACGATACAAATATTTATTGTTTCTGTAATGCATAAATCTTTTGAAAAAAAAAGCTGCATGCAAATTGTGCCCAATAGAAACTTGGTGAACGCAATGAAATCCTTGAGAATTCCTGGCCTCAAAATTTATAACCTCAAAAACCCTTACGACTCAAATTATATCCGAATTCCTTTAAAAAATTATATTTCAACATAGGCAAAGTGGCTGTTGACGAATAACGATAAAAAAACATTGTTGACCAACTCGAATTAGCGCTACGATCGCAAAACGAGAAGCTGTAAAGATGACAACAGTTACAAAGCAGAATTTTGAGAAACAACTCTCCGTGCGGAATTTATACGGGAAAAGCGTATCCTGCACGTTGCCTCGAATGATATTCGAATGGAATTCGTGTGAGAGCTCGAAATCGATTAATTGAGTCGCAACAATGCGTTGGAAGATTCAATGATCGTCAATAATACGATCGAATGAGTTTGCAATTTCGACCGAGTGCCTACCGGTACGCGACGATTTCTGTGCGGGTTGGCCGCGAATACTCACGCGAAATCCGGGCAGTACGGCCAAGTTTAGGTTGTTGGAGAAATTTCGACTGTAAGTCTCGACTTCGTTGTTGAGATCATCCTTCACGCGTGGTGAATTGAAATTCACGATTGAGTTAATACCGCATATGTCAACGAGCGCCATGACTGAAATCACAACTGGAATACGTCTTTTTCTTGTCGCTTCAAAAGGTTTCCACAGCGGACGAAAATTAAGGTTGGTTCTCGTGGTATTCTCAGACGGTTAGTTCGCCCACTCGCCACGGCGCTGTTGCTGCTTAGGCCGTCGCGTCCGCCGTGGTGAATCATCGTGTTACCCAATCACGCGCAACAATATTTTGCTTACCCGATCGATAAAATAGCATCGCGAATTTGGACTATTTTTGAAACGTACCGCAACGTTTATTGGCTTCACTAAGGTGCATTGTACGCTTTGCCAATCATCGATAATTCCATGCTTTCTCTTAACGCAATCCCTTATTTCTTTTCACAATATTAATTGACTTACATTTCGAGTAATTGCTGTGCACGTATTTTTATTCGTATCTTTTCTCCTATGTACGATACAAAAAAAATATGCTGAGACGCCGTAGCGTCGCGTGATAACCGAGGATTTCTTATTTTTAGCTCTACAGAATATTGGCTATTAATTTCGATATTATCACTATCATAAGCGATACATCGATAAGCGTCATCATACATCAATTCAATAAAAACAACGATACGATCGTATCGGAAAGTCTACAATTTGACGTGTTAACGAACGACGAAGGTGAGTCTTTGTTACATATTTCTCGAACGAGTCTCTTCAAAATACGCAGTATTTTGATGCCTGGAATATAAACGAAGTACTCAAACACATGAAGGAATTCGACTGATGGAAAAAACCTATTATCTATCAGTTTCACGAGGACAGCTGGCACTATCAAAACTATTGAAAACAGATTGTTGCCAATCGTTCGCGTAAATCAGCGTTGAGCAATATTTCCGCACACTAATATATGCGCACGATCGAAAAATCGCTCGATTAGCGGTGTTATCAGTGTTCACGCGATTTCCACATGAACGCATATTTAATACTATCCTAGATATCAGCGAGTTATCATATTTCTGCCAGACACTCGATAAGCATCGATATTCGAACGTTCGAGAAATAGTTTAGAATCAGAAAGACCTCGCGGCATTTATCGCGTGAAAGGTCAACAGTCTCTAAAGTTTACAGTTATTATATTCAACGATAAAAAAAAAGATCTGTGCTGTAATAATTCGATGTAAACATTGGTGAATGCATTAATTTGCGTCGCAGCCGAGGTATCGGCCCTATCTCGCCAGGCCAGACAGCGTGTTATTCCATCTGACTGATGAGTCATCATTAAAACCCATCGCAGCTGCTGGAAACGGTCGATCGATTGTTAGCCCGAGAACTCTGGCGTTCTTCCTAAAACGCCCATAACAACGATGTCGTCATAGGAAGATTTTTTTTTTATTGTGTTTACTTCGAGCGTATGGCTGGCGTGTATAATCCGATACACGTACACAAGCGTATGGTTGGCACGCTTCGTACGTCATTGCGAGATATCGCAATCG
The DNA here is from genome assembly GCA_963924025.1 of Ischnus inquisitorius. Taxonomy (NCBI): domain Eukaryota; kingdom Metazoa; phylum Arthropoda; class Insecta; order Hymenoptera; family Ichneumonidae; genus Ischnus; species Ischnus inquisitorius. The sequence goes on along the minus strand of OZ001245.1, from coordinate 6,729,515 downwards.
TCAATGCGGTATATCCGTATGCCAGGCTCGAACTTCAACAGTGGGTACAGTGAAAGCAGCAAGTTTTCTCGTAACGATGAAATTCGACTTTTGTTCGATGGTGGACATTTTCCGATGATTTTTTTTCTCAGTAGCGGGCATGCGGTATCGAAACAACTTTTACCCTAAACTCGTCCAGCGGAGCATTCAAGACTACGTGGAATGTATCAGAGCAGCCCATTAGTAACAGATAGAAAGTCTTGAATACACGTATTGGCCTCGGGCTGATACGCGAGAGAATAATACGACCTCGAAGCTTTTGGCGATTATAAGTCCGAGGGATTATCCCTTTCGCTGGCATCGTTGCAGATTGTACTCGACGCTTTGCCTTGTATGCGATTAAGTTTTCAATGCCATTGTTTAAAATCCCTCAAATCTGTGACCTCATTGTTCTCGAGAACCGGTCCGCAACGAAACAAGGACGAGAAATAGATTTTTAGGACTCGCTTTTATTTTTGGAACCATTCCCAATTTCCATGCAAAAAACGCAAAAATCCTCTTTTTTCATAAACGTTAAAATCGTTTCCAACAAGTACAATAAATTATGAAAATATAATATTCGATTGGTAGGTAGCAGTGTTGTTTTATCTCGACACATTGTGTCGACTGTTTACTCTCGAGATTGAAAAATATCGATGATCTAATGCCATAAGGGCGTAATAATAGTCCATGTCTACGCGCAACCGACGCGTCCTTATGACCTTTCGGCCACGTGCGACGGTAAACAAATCGCGAAAAATAAACAATAGGCCGCGCGACCATCCATCGGGAATGTTCTTTTTCGTTTTTTTTTTTCTCTAGGGACATCAAGATCCAGTCTCAAGCGCATATACGTAGAAACGTTTTTTTTCCTTTTCACTGGAAGCGCAAAAGATACGCCCTTATGGCATTAGTCACGCGATTCGGTAGCAGCATTTGTAGGTAACGAAATGCGAGATATACGTAACTGTGTGTGCTCTGCGCCTAGGGCTATGACTCACGAGCGCTGAAACCGAAATGCCAATCAACGGCCGCGTGTCCTATGAAACGTACGTACCCATTGGACGCTACTCCCCCGCAGGCCCCAAGCCACATCGTGCCTCCACACCTATGAATTTCCAGGTACAGCCGCTGTGTGTGTAACGCGTGCGTACACAAAAATTCCGTACCCCTCGCTGGCGTCAAGGCTAGGTGACGACTGGTGGAGTGTGGACTGTGACGTAGCTGGGGGAGAGGTCATAGCCACGGTATATATACTTTGCGCATGTACCGATGCCTTAGTTCTGCTCGGACTTCGAACACGTGAATTCTCATAAGGTTTCGAGAAGAGAAAGTTCCTATCTGTTTGGTGCGCTCATTGTATGGGTAAGAACTTTTGCATTTATCGATTTCTCTTTCTCCCTTTTTTCATCAATTCACCATAAGATTTTTCCTTTTCATCGAGTTTTCTTAAAACAGTAGAATCTTCGTCTCGTACCAACGAATCGCATGCCACCCCCCAATTAATGTCGCATCCGACGACCTACATATTGCGGAATATGGTGCGACACACGAAGCGACATATTTTTCACCTTTTCCCAATCGATTCGACACCGTCGGAATCGCTTTTGCTTCTTTCGCAGTGACACATTAATTTCGCACGCGGATTATGAATTTCGCAATTGAAACAACGAACGTTGTTGTTATCGCGAATTTCGAGAGATAAGCCACTTTCTGCGCAGTAACCTTTGCATTCCTACAACGCGAACCCAGACGGAAGAAAAAACATCGCGATAGCGGAAAACGGGGACGTCGAGGTCGCTCCGGTTATCGTCGCGCGACAATAAATTCGACGCTTCCTTGTTTTACGGAAATTATTCGACAAACGTTAAACGTCGGATGCGGGCGGAGGGAGACGGAAATGAACACGTGGCGTTCGACGGAATTGGTCATCCATTGATTGACCAAGCGCCCAACACTCGCGCGCCATATTGCTCGCGATCGAACCATACGATTGTACTTTCTTTCGCGTTTCCTGGTAAAAGCCTCGATTGCATTTTATCCAAACAATGCCTAACTGGAATGAATGCATCTATTTGCAATTTTTTTTCTTATTTCTTTTGACCAGCAGGTTTTTTTAATCCCGAATGAGAATTGAAACTTTTCGAAAATGAAGTTTGCTGCATTCTCCGTTATTAGGATTTTTTTTTTCTCATTGTTTTTTACCTTCGAGGCTAAATCGACCCTGAATTTTTTATGCACGTGCCAGTCTTAAATCGCGGAGGTAATTCAGTATTCGTTGTGTAATTAGCGATGTCGAAAATAACCTCAAAGAAGTTCTCGGTTCAGATTTCTCGAAAAACGGCTCGAAGTACGTAAATTTCAGAAGTGAGAACAGAAAACGCAACTTTGCGCGCAGGGACAAACTATTCAAGCTCCATTCACTGGAATAATTTGAAGTCAAGGGCGGAGGGGGGAGAGAATCCCAAAATCATAAAAATGATAATCGCTCGACAATTTTTATTCAATGTGAAATTTTCTTTTTTTAGAGCGAGAGAAGAGTTTAAAGAACGCAGAGAGCCCTGTGGAGCCGATAAGCAGCTACAGGGATGAAAGTGGTTACATGCCGACGGTTGGCCGCTGGGGCAGCGAATGGCCAAGTTGACTCGAGACGGCAGAGATATGGTGTCAGCCACAGGGTCAGGCACGCGGTCCCTGGATCAGGGGTGTCCCGCTACCTCTGCCGGTGTGGGCTCACTATGAATCGCCAGCCTTGATCGTTGATACTGTTGAACAGTATGAAGAACTCGCCGGTAGCGTCGAACTTGAGACCCAGCGCTTGTTGCGCGAGCATCGCTACGACACGGTTGGAAACTTTCTAAGGTAATTAATTTTCACAAAAAAAAAACTAACATTTCGTTATTCCAACATTTTTTACTAATTATATTTTTTATCATAAATTAAATAGTAACGAATGAATATTTTTTAGAAATATTCATTTATATTATGATAAAGAATGGATTTTTTTGGATTATAATTAATGGTATTTTTAAATTAATATGTATGCATTTTTTTTTGTCTGTAGATTCTACAGGGATTTCAAGGAAAGCAAAGAACCCATGGTGGAGCGATTCTACAAGAATTATCAACCACTGATAACCCACAAGCATCACACTTGCGTGGGTCTTGGATTCGAGCTGATGCATCGCCTGAACAAGCTGAACGACAGATTTCCAGGCATATCCAGTGGCCTCTACTTAGTGTCGTGTGAAGAGGTAAATACATCATTATCTAAACGAACGAAAGAAAATAATCCCTTCGCGATATCTGATGCTACTCAACTACAATTAATTATTCATTAATGACTAAACGATTATTTAATTCGCAGACAATCGGTGATATCGCTGGTTACGTTGGTGGACCACCCGCAGCGGACAGTGGCGAGAAGGAGCACGTACTCGTTTGCCTAAAGATCGACATAAACGGGCGTCGCGGAGTTCTGCTCTTGGATCCCGGTTATCACGTGGCTCGTGTAATAACGGTCATGAGCGACAAGTTGTATCCCCATACAGGATGGTTCACGCAATCGGACGAGCCGGAATGCAAGAAAGAGTACAATTATTCTCTGTGCGCACAAGATTCGGACTACGTCGAGTGGCACGAGAGAGAAAATCGCCCCGGTGCCTTGGAGCGTACGCAAGTCGCTCTGATTTATATTGCAAGGCCGTATCTAACTGCCATTGACGTGACGGAACGTAGAAACATTGTTTACAACTTCAGAAGCTTACTCGCCAGAGACACGAAGGGTCATGTCACATCGGGCATATACTTTCCCGTTGTACTCGACGTCAACAATGGACAAAACTTTACGATTTTTTATCAGACGAGCAAAGGAAAAACGCGCGTCAAGATGCCTTTCAACAAATTCCGCACTTCATCGAAGGTAAGCCTCGCGTAATTACCGTCGCACGATCATTATTTCGAGCTTCGAATCGATGTTAAATATTTTTCTCTTACCTACAGATCGTTCCGAGCGACGAGGATATCACCGCGATCGCCGAGTGCGCTCGTCAACTGGGCCTTACTCGCGACAACATGGAGAGCCTTTTGACCGCTCTGGCCGTCGTCATGGCCGACACGTCGTTCTTGGCGCAGCTCATGGCTATAAACGCTAAAATCAACACCTTAGCGGAAGACAATTAACAGAGGACAACGTGCCGAAAGAAATATTTTGGAAGCTCTAATCCTTACCTATTGTTGCTGGTCTCACTCTTGTTCTTCGCTGTCTTCAACTTTATTACCGTTCGAAACTTTTATGTTCACATTGACTAAATTTCATCGCGTCGAAATGGCAAATTATTATAAACAAATATTCTTTTTCTTCGACGATTTTCGTTAAAAGAAATCGTCATATTCGTAATGTTTTTTTTCTTTTTCAAACTGACTGCGAGTTTCTCATCGATATTCTCATAGTTTATGTAGTTTTCGTTCTTTTTTTTTAACGGGTATATTATTTACTACGTCGAGTTCAACGAGAATTGCTCCGTTTCTTACGACATTTACGTACGATATTCACGTATTTGGAGCAATCGAAATCGAAGGGATTTATAAAAAGAAAATGTACTGGAAGCACCCTTAAATAATAATAATTATCTTTTAGACGACGACACTATTACGTACGAAAAAAAAAAAAAAAACAAAGTCGCTTATTACATACCACGGGGATATGGAAAAAATATTATATGCAAATCATGTTAAGCGAAAAAAAAAGGTTTTAACATATTTTGAAACTGTTCTGCAAATGCCATTTCAAAAATCTGTCTTTATTTTTGTCGATTGAATAAATCCATTGAAACATTACTCAGCCTCGTTAATTCTTTTAGATTGTAGACCTTTCGAATCACTCTTGATTCGTTCGTTATTAAGTTGAAAATGATAATTAATAAATTTCAATAGAAACAGATTTTACGAATAAGGAATTCTATTCATTACATGATTGCGGGATTTCTCGAGACGGTAATTTCACGCCGTAGTAAACGATGAATTGACCTTGAAAGAATCTGAATCAATCAAGAAAATAGTTTATAGCTCGAACTTAGCGGAACTTCGAGGATTCAAACTATTTCAAGTATCCCGACGATGAAACGAACGCAGTAATTATTTTATAAAAGCCTTCATTCTTCCTCGACAAGGAGACGAATTGAAATTTTTCAATATCTACATTGCGAGATGCGCTCCCAATTGGCTGTAATAAGCATTTATTGAACTCGTTAACGCATCGCGTTACGGAGGATCAGTAAAAAAGCAAGGTCCAAGATAAGATTCTAAAAAAAATTCCTACAACAGTTGGAATCTCGACGGACGCCCACGCGAAATTCTTGAGGGATTCACCGTATTGTTTCCGAGATATTAAATAACAAAGCTGGAACTGTTTACATGTAGGAAAGAAAAATGAACGAAATACTTCGCAGTTTACGCGTTTGCAAGCGCTACATCCGAGATAAAATTATGAAAAAAATATGTTTACCTTTGCTGAAGTTTTGTGACCGTCACCGGAGTTTTGAATCTGACGGTCACCGTGGAATTGACAGAGAAATCGTTAATGTTTTGAAGAAACTTCATGCGGCTCGATGCCTTCTCGCTCGCGCGACGCCGGCCGCTTACCGCGCGGCACACAGCGCCTATCCCCACCCCGCTGCCGTCGCCGAGCCTCTTCACAGCGTGCGCCGCGTAGCCCAGCTGTTACGCGCGTAGGGCAAAGCCCCATATTGTCAAGTGACACGCGTCGACACGTCCAGCCCGCGCACATTGGACGTTTCTTCCGGAGCTCGCGAATGGACGTGAAATTTTCTAAATAACCATTTTGCCTTGTGTCTCGTGATTGGAACCCTCCCCCGCGTATGAGTACCTAACGGTAGGTACGATGCAAACTCGGCATAAACCGGAGCTCTGTGAGTAACTATTTATTGCGATATATGCAGTTTTTTTTTAACAAGTTATTTTTTCACCTCTTTCCGTCGTTCGACAATTGTCTCGTGTGCGTCTACGCGCGAGAAGTGCACAATAAATCAGTGAATTTCTCCTCGATGTGTCAAATGCACTGTACGATCTTGCAGGTTATGTTCGTAACTTGACAATCGAATGTTTTTGTCGAAAAATTAACGCTCACCGGGGCTTGTCGAACCGGTTGATGACCGGTTGAAAAAAAAATCTTAATATAAAAACTCTCAATTACAATTTATCGTAAAGAATGGACTTTCTCGCGGGATAGACCAATAAAAATTTTGTCGTCGAAAGTAGGCGATGGAAAAAAAAGTTTTTACAAAAATCCAGCAAAAAATTCGATTGGAGAACCAGCGGATGACCCTGAATCATTAAAAAAAATATGTAAAAGAGCGTTTGTTCGGATCGACAATTGCCGATTATGCAAAAGTGACAATTGTCAACCAAACTCGATGTTACAAAATTATTAATCATTCGCAGAATTTCGTATCGACGGAGACATGGGGACGACGCCGAGTAAATACGAGGATCTGTCCAAGAATCTTTACCTCGACAGATTCTGCAGCGAAGAATGCATACCTCAGGAGGATACGTTTTGGAACAATTTTTTGTCGTACAACATACGACCGCCGATAACGCGAAACGATCAGATAGAGTTGGATTCGACGCTGGATTCGGCGTGTCAGAGGCTCTTGACCAACGATCTTAATACAGGGAATTTTGGCTCGTTGATCGAAGTGACGCTGCACAGGACTGGCGAGTTGTTGGGATGTGTGCAGGATCAAAAGTTTGTCATTATCATTATTATTGTTTTTGCTCCCTTAAGAAGCTTTGTTTTGGGGAATTTTTTTTTTGAGAATCTTATTTTCACCGGTGCGGTATTTTTCAGAACAAGAAATCACAATCAGAAAAAAAGTCTCTTCCATTTACATTTATTACATTTATCTCTTACATTTTTTTAAATGACGGGCCAAAATTTGGTTCAAACACATCATGTAATGCTAAAAGCTGAAAAAAATACATTGATAATGTAAATACACGGAAATAATAATATAATAAATAACAAACATCCCTCCTTTTTTGTTTATAATTATTATACATGTATTTGTTACATCAATATCATTATAATCGGTATTGTTATAATTATTCAAAGTGGAATATTTATTTTTACAGTGTCTTGGCCGCGTGGCAGTCCTACAACGCTCTGTTCGCCGTCAGATGCATATTAAAGTACCTTCTCGAAACAGTAGGCGAAGAGGAGTTGATAAAACATACCGAAGTAGGGTTGGACAACGCTCAACCATCGGACGGTATAATTAGCCGCATAGAGCATCTGATCACGTCGCTTTTCGATATTGTCATCGACGTGCCCCTATGGTGAGTTACCTTCGAATTGTGATGTATTCATTATTTATCTATTTCATATATTAACAAGACAAAACAATTACGACGTGCTAAGGCGTTAAATATGTATCGCGATGTTTGACTCAAAGAGATTCAGCGATCAATCGAAATTTCGTTCGAATCCGAATAAGTTGATTCTCACAACCGTTATCTCAAAGGTGGTCGCCCCGTTGAAGTCTTGCTCTTGGTCCCGAAAGCGAACACTCCGAGTGTTTCTTTTGTCTCATCGTTTTTATTATACGCTCTTCAATCGCGAAGTTTTCGATCGCATTTTTATAATACGTCGTATATACTTTTTTTAATTTTTCAGCGAATACACGTACATCGTGCATCTGGAGGCGGTGAATTGTTTGCTCGTTCTTCTGTCGGTGCAATTGTTCGCCCAGACTTCGGCCGAGTACAGTACGGTGTACAGGATCGTTATGCACAACGAGCAGAGAGTACGAGCTCCGATAATAGTATGCACGTTGTTGCACAACTTTGCACAGCAGCAACACGCCCCGCCGGGTCTGCTAACGCGCGAGCCCGGCGGTAGCATAGTCTTCAGTATTGCCGGTGAGACAACACTCGTAAAATCTCGGAATCCTATCGTCTACCTCAATGCTTTGCAAAGAGACCCGTTCAACGAGAGATTCATTTCAGCGGGACTTTGGAACGTTATTACGATGGGCATGAGCAATAGTATGAAAAACGTTCAAGTCAGCAGTCACGGCTCCAGGGACGACGAGGAAAAACGCGACACGGAAACTCCACTCGCCAGTCAATCGTTGTTGCTGTTGCTTGTACTGACGAATCATTGCACAACGTCCCACAATCCGTACCGCGATGCACTGATTAGTTTTTCACACATACAAGGTTGAATTCTGTGCGATGACAAAAAGGTAAAACTCGAAATATTTTAGAATAAAATTTGGTTCTTGTTTTTCAGATACGAATTCCACGGCGCCAACGAAATCCATAACTCCATTCCGATTGAATTTGGACAAATTGTACAACACCATTTGTAAAATACCGAACACGGACGAAGTTATACTGTTGTTATATATGTTACTTCATCAGAATAGCAGCGTCAAGGAGTACATAATCAAAAGATCGGACATTCATTTATTAGTAAGCGTTTTCAAGACTCTGCTTTTATGTTGACGCAAGAACGTTGTTTCTCGTTACTTTTTCTTCATTAAGGCAATCTTAAATATTGTTAAGTTATTCGATTATGTTTCAGATAACACCGATATTGCAGATATTGTATCACGCTCCGGACAACACGTCGCATCACATCTACATGTCCCTCATAATACTTCTGATATTGAGCGAGGACGAATCATTCAACAGACGAGTCCACGAAATTGTGAGTTCGATGGAAAATACTTTTTACTCGATTTTGATTTTTTTTTTCCTTTTAGTATTTCAATGTTTTTATTTCTTTTCATAAAAAAAATAAAGAAAACTTGCACTTAATTCAAAGGTTTTTCAAGAGCCGTGACGAATTGAATTGAATGTTGTAGTAGATAAATTTTGAACTACGTAGATTTCAAAATTTTGTGATCGGCCTCTTTTTTGCGAGATCTGCACTCACGAAGCTTTTATTCGATAATTCCAGATGTTGAAAGGTGTAACGTGGTACACCGAGAGAAGCATTAGCGAAATTTCATTAGGAGGTCTACTCATTCTCGTAGTGATACGAACGATACAGTACAACATGCTCAAAATGAGAGTAAGCACACCGAACAGGATTTTAATGGACCATAATTTATTATTTTTTAACCGATAATTTTTTTTCCATCTTCAGGATAAGTATCTCCACACGAATTGCTTAGCGGCCCTGGCGAATATGTCGGCTCAGTTCAGATCGTTGCATCCGTACGTGAGTCAGCGACTGTTGAGCCTCTTCGAAACACTTGCGAAAAAGCACACGAGGCTCGAGGCGAGGATACACGGACAATCAAATTCCGCCGCTTACGGCACGGTGGTCGACGTTAACCGGGACACTGCGAGCGTAGATTTGGTAATCAAGAATCTGAACTACCTTTTCTCCTTTTTATCCCGCGTCAAATTTCAAAAAATATCTTCTTCGCGCTTATCGTATCTAAAAAAATCTTGAGTGTGCGTAACTTCTTATCCCACGATTATATAAATAAAATTTCACAATTACGAAGCTTTTTTCTATTTTTTAGATCCAAGATCTAACGATTCTCGAAGAAGTCTTGCGAATGGTTCTCGAGATCATAAACAGTTCCCTGACGCATCAGCTAGCTCAAAATCCAAATCTCATCTACACGCTTCTGTACAAGCGCGATGTCTTTCAGTCGTACAGAATGCACTCGGCTTTCCAGGACATCATTCAGAATATCTATTCTGTAAGTCGTCGACGAACAAGCACTGAAATCTCCATTTTGGTACATTCATCGTATTTTAATGTGAGATTTCCATTTTTTTTTGTCAGGTGATTAACTTCTTTTCTTACAAATTGGAGCAAATCGGTCAATCGCAAATTGGAGTGAGTCAAGTACTCGCCGCGATACAACAAGGTTCTACGCAATGGCCAAAGGATCGTCTCAGGGTAAAATCATTAATCTGGAAGCACAATCTAAAGTTCTATAAAAATTGAAAATTATTTCGGAGCTAACATTTTTTTTCTCTTTTTTCAGAAATTTCCAGAACTCAAGTTCAGGTACGTGGAGGAGGATCAGCCCGAAGAATTTTTTATACCGTATGTATGGAGTGTTGTTTGCCGCGGTGCGTTGTTACACTGGGGCGCTGAGAATATAAAATTATCGCTGCCTAACAACGGTGAGCAGGCGACGATGATCGTACTGTGCTGATATAGGTGGTCGGTACATAATGTTGTAAATGTATGCGATGACTGATATAAATAATAAAATTTGAATAATTTATTGACATCGACACGCGTCCTTGTCATTTCGGAGTAATCTTTCGTATCGGGCATTTTATCGTCATGGATTTGGAAGTTTTTTTTTATTCAGTTGTAGGTAAGACGATGTATTTTCAGTGAATACGATAGGAAAAACTTCATCGAACATGATTTATTTTTCTTTAATTCGAATTCTCATGAAAATGCCGGTTGGTTCGCCGCTCCTTTTCCCCGAGGTCGCCCCGGCTAGACTCGGGACTGTACTGAATCATGCGGTAACAGCACACATCATCGTACAAAGCCGACTGCAGCGCCTCTGGCGGCTGTGGAAAAACTAAAAAAACAGCATCGCTAGGCCTACTCCCGCTCTGTGTCCGCGCGCACATTTCCACCTCGCCATTAGCTTCTCTCAAGCAACTTGACAACTTCGTGGCGTAATACAATGGCAAAAGATCGCGGTGGCCCGACCTATTGCTAATAGCGTCTTTTCATTCGCGGTTACTGGTTACATGTTTTTTTACTAAATCGCCCGTGTGAGAGCCCGCTGCGAACGATAACGAGTTTGAACGAATCGATAAGAGGGGAAAAAAAAAAACGGATCGAATCGAAGAAACAGTGAGTATACGAAGCAATTCGCGACGTTCCCCGTCGACGTTAACGCGTCCAAACTCTTTCCGCGTATCCCCGCAAATCCATTGCTCAACGAAACGACAGTAGCTCTGGCGTTCAAACGCCAGAGATCGCGGAGAAAAAAAGAAAACATCGCCGCTCGATCGGTGTCGCCGGAACGATCGCCCGGCTAACCTTTTCTCGTCATCGTTCGCGTCAACACAAGCGCGACGCCACCGTTACCACGTAATTTTTTTACAATTTCACGGCCTTGAAACGGTTTTACGATTAAGGCCGCGCGTTATCGCAACGAGTTTCGGTCGCGGGGCCGTAACGATTTTTCGCATTCGAACCCGTGTTTTCGAGCACATTTGTTTTGTCGGAGCGCTCCATGACTCTTGAGGTCTGCAAAGCGCCGCAGCGAAGCTTGCGACAAACAAATTTTGATGGGGTCAGAAAGACTCTGCATAGACTCGCAGCATAGATTTCAATCTTTATCTTTTTTTTTCTATTTCGAAAACATTACCGCAAAGAAAATTGAGTAAAAAACAAATTTACAATAATATCTATCGCCGAAGAAATGAGACGGATGTAATAATTATAGAAAGAATTATTATAAGCTTTGGTGCGTCGGCCAAATTTTTTCCACGTTAGAACATTCGACTCGTTGCAGACTATATTCCTGAATGAAAAATGCAAAAAGTATGCTGTCGCAATGATTTCTATTCGTATTCAACATTCTCGCAAATGCTTAATTGCGTAATATTTTCTTGTTTTCATTCAATTATCGAGTCTCGGAAAGCTTTTCCAATTGAGATCCGAGGCTTCTTTGCGAAACTGCAATGTAACAACGCAATAAATTTAATGAAAGTAAAAAAAAATTGTACAAAATTAATGCAAAATAATTTAAATATTGATGAGAAATTTATTTTTGATAAATAACAATAACAATTATTACCGTAATACGATAATTGAATTTATTATCAATTAAGGTAGTCCAAGGAAATGTAAATTTAGAGAATTCCCTGCCTTCTCGAATTATTATTATTATTATTATTATAAATAATCAGGGAACCTACCTTTATTCCTGACGATTTTTTAATTTTTCTTAAATCTTATGAAATTTGCAGAAATGAGGCGCAAAAGCGAGAGAAACAAGGCGAAAGCATCGCCGGAGAAGAAGGTGGAGAAGCCAACGCGAAAATCGACCCGGCGACGCGGAAAGAGATCGCCGTCGACATCGCCGGAGCGAGAGAACAGTAACGACACGGTTGCGTTGCCGTCTAAGGATACCGACGGAGAGTCAACGATGCAGACGCGCTTGCACGCGCGCGAATCCGAGAAGATAGTCGAATTGCCGGACAGCAGCAAGGTGTCGTCGACGGAGACAGCGCCGAAGCAGACATCGCAACAGCAGCAGCCGCAGCAGCAGCATTCTTCATCGTCGTCGTCGTCGCCGCCACTGCCGCCGCCGCCGCTGCAAGAGGAAGAGGACGCGGGTTCGGTGTGGAAAGTAGCTCGCGCGGACGCGTCCCCCGGCGAGATACAAAAATTGAAGCTATGCCGACAGCGTAACATGTCAGAGACATCGGACGCGTCGTCGAGCAGGAAGAGAAGTAACAAGAATTGGCAAGATTGCGGCGAGGGTGTAGCGGAGGAGATCGACTCGGCCGACGAGCGTTCGTCGGTAGCGTCGAGAACGACGATTACCGCCGATTGCGTTGAAACGACTAACGAGATCGTCTCCGCTCCACCGGGTCGGGACTCCGGCGTTGAGGTAAGTGATAGCAAGGAGTTCCCGTCCAAAATCGCAACGGTCGAAATAGCTGACGATAAACCAAACGTAGATGACGATCGACAAGGTGAGACGATCGAGAGACCTATGTGTAGCGCGCTTGAGCGAAACGATGACGATTGCCATACGACGATTGTAACGGAGCCAAACGACGCATTGACCGCGACGACGAATGACCGAGACACGACCGAGGAAGAGACTCCGAAAGTGGAGAAAGCGAGGATTGTCGAGGAGACGATTGTCGAGGATACGGAAATTACGCGGAACAAAGACAGCGAAGATGTTGCCGACGAGCCGCGCGAAGAACCGCCTAGCGAGCCTATCGCGGCCAGCCCGCCAATCGCGCCTATCGCGGAGCCTCGAACGATTCTCGCGACAAAAGATTCTAAAGAAACCAATAGCGAGGACGACGGTGATAACAATGAAAAAGAGAGGCCGACGCGGCGAGAGAGCGATAGCTCGGAGGACGACAATTCCGAGATCGATAGAAAGGAAAAAAAATCGAGAATACCAGCGCCGCGCACCGCGAGTCGTCGTAAGCATCGCGACAAATATCGCGACTCGTCGAATTCGGATAGCGGAGAATCCGAGGACGACAACGAGCGCGAGGAAAACGGCGAGAGCAAGAACAAAGATAGCGACGAGACGCGGGACGACAAGAAAGTCGTCGATAAAACAAACGAGACGAAGGATGCCTCGAAGATCGCCGAGAAACAAGCGGAAACGACGAAGCTCGAGAACGATGCTCCTTTCGGCGCGGTTAACGAAAGCAATAAAATTGAAAACGACAAAACAAGTTTCGAAGACGCGAACGAGCAGCGAGAACAGACGATCGTTGTCGCGGCGACTGTTGCGCAACCGCAGACCAATTCGAAACCCGCTAAAGTCAACTTGAAGAGATCATTGTGAGTCGAAGTTGAGAAAAGCATGACATTTTATTATGAATTATCCACGTAGGTTCCGATGGAACGACGTTGATTGATCATTAATAATATACGGATTGCGACCCTCTGTCGAGTAGAAATCAATTGAGAGCCGATAACTTATTGTTTTCTTATCTTTACAGCTCCGCCAGAATATCGGTAGACAGCGTTGAGTCGAAGAAAGACGTTACCGATAATCACGCCAACGATATCGCCACTCGAGACAAGGTTCGACGTCGTTTTATTTTTTCTCTTCTTAATTCGAAGAAAATTCGAAGAAAATTCGAAATAATTGGAGAACATAGAAACAGAACATTCGGAATAATCAGAAAGCATAGGAACATGGATAGTTTGAAATAATCGATTTTCCCTTCTCCTTTGCAGGAGAATGATCCGAGCGGCGAGCAAATCGATCCCAAGTCCATTCCAAAGAAGCGTCGATGGGGAACGATTCTCACTACGACGGAAGCGACGCCGGCTTTCTCGGTATCGACGGATTCACTGAAGGTTCTCGTGCCAGGTGCTAAACCTTTGTCGATCAACGAGGTGCGTCTCTCGAAAGACGACGACGAGGAGCGCGATCGCCGCGGTCAGCGTGACAAACGTTACAGCACGAGCGAGCCCGGCGCCGTCGCCGTTGATAACGCGGCGGGCGAGGATGAGCCTAACAACTCCGAAGCGAAGAAAGAGGCTAAAGCTGACAATCACATAGGTGATAAAAGAATGAATCAATCTAATCGATATATTCCGAAAAAAAAATATTGAAATGGAAAAAAAAATTGGGGGAGGGGGGGGGGGGGGGGGGGGGACGAATTTTCTATCGTATTGGATTTCGTATCGGGAACAACAATAGCCAATTCTGTCTTGGACAAGCCCCCTTTCTAAATACAAGCGATGTATCAATCGAGTAGGAAATTTAACGTAAGAGACGAAACGAATGAATAACGATCAATACGTTAACCTACAAAGCTTGCTCCGTTTTCTTTTTCTTTGAGTTCTTTTTTATACATCGATCGATCGTAATTGCTAATTATTACATGTCAACCATTAATGCATGATCAGAACGCCAGAGACGCGTGATAGACAACAAAAAATAAAAATATAAATCTCCGATTCGCAGCATCGAGGCGAAAGATCTCGATCGTCAAGGACACAGCGCATACGAAATCGCCGAGTCCACCGAGTGCGGTGCCCACGAGCATTCTTCTGATCAAAAACTTGGTGCGACCGTTCACCCTGAATCAGATCAGAGAACTCTTGTCCCGCACGGGAACGATCGTCGAGAACGGCTTCTGGATGGATAGAATAAAATCAAAATGTTTCGTGGAGGTAATTGAATTCGCTCTCGCGATTTTTCCATCGTTCCGCGATACTCGCCGATGTTCGGTGTGAAACTACTTCGAATAATTTCGTTGATTCGTTACGATTTTCAGTATATCAACGAGGATCAGGCATTCGAGACGAGGCAAGCTCTTCACGGCATTTCCTGGCCGGTTTCCAATCCAAAGAGACTCCAAGTCGAGTACGCTACGAAGGAGGACATGGCTGCGGCTCGCGAGTCATCGAAGGATCAGCCGATCTCGCGAAAGGCCGAAACGCGAGCGGCCAACGACGGCTGGCAGCAAGACTGGGCCCGGGACGAGAGAACCAATGCCGCCACGAAGGTAAGAAATCCAATTAAATTTGTTTCATTCTCATTTACAGATTTTGGCCCTTCTGATCTCTTGCTTAATATAATTATATTTTTGTTTCTTTCATTTTCATAACTTTCAATTTCCAATTTCGCCGATCGCATTTAAATATTTTTCTGGTGATAATTTTGTCCTTTTCGTTCCAAAGGTAACCGTCGTTAGGGAGTGGGACTTGGGCAAGGAGGACGGTCAACACTTCGCCAAGGACAAAGAACGCGAGAAGAAGGAACACGAGAAGAAGAGACGACAGAGAAGCCGCAGTCCGACACTGGAGGCTCATCTTCCGGCGCCGGCGCGGAAGTTCAAGAAGAAGGAGGACGATCCACCGCCGGCGAAATTGCTCGACGATCTATTCAGAAAAACCAAAGCTACACCGTGCATATATTGGCTTCCGCTCACGAACGAGCAGGTAAAGATTAACACTCCGAGGCTTCCTCGCTTCGTACTTACGATTCGCCGGAACTTGCTCAAAATTCGTATCAATTATTAAATTATTCCTTTTATAACGAAAGAAATGCTTCTTTTGCACAATTCTCAGATCGTCGTGAAGGAAGAGATGCGAAGGCAGCACATGGCCGAGCACGCGCGAAGACTCGAGGAGATGAGACGCGCCGAGAGAAATCGCGACGGTCGCCGTCGTCGCAGTCCTCGAAAATAAAGTCGTCGCTACGTTCCTCCTTAATTTTTTTTTTCTTTTTTCTCTTGTGTTCGATCTTCTACTTGTTTTCTTTTCGCATCGCGAGCAACAAATGTCCCCACCCAACCCCCGGCCGTCCCGGACTCTCGTACGCAATTAAGAGTAATGAACGTTGACGAAAAAAAAAAGGAAAAGAGAAAAACCACATTGACACGGCTCGGCTGGGACTCTACGAATTTCGCCTTTCGACGCGATGCCGAGCTCGCTATTCTTGTTCTACGTAGTATTGTTTCATTGCCCGAGTTTACTCTAGATCGTTTATCGAAAAAAAAATAATAATAAAAACAAAGATAAGAGTCTTATTATATTAATTATATATCTTTTTTCGCGTCGGACGATTGAATAAACTGAAAGGCCACATTAACGGTATGAATTGTCAGCCGCTCAAGTTGTGTTTATCTTTACGACAAAATCTTCTCCCAATCCAATTCATCGTTATGATTTTTAGTAAAGTCGCTCGAAATTTGTGCTTTTGTTTCGTTCATTCGCATTAATCGCATTAGACTTCGTGAAACGAAAGCGAAAAGATCCCAAAGACTCCGGAAAAAAAGCCGGCCTCTGTACCGTTTTCTCGCTATTAAAGCACTTGCGGTTTCGCGTCCGCCCCCTTTTTACTTCTGGTCATTGGCGCTCGCAATTTATTTGCAATATCTCGCTCCGATCGAGCGGGAGGATCGCTTTTTCGTTTGCAACGTGGGGAATCTTTTGAAGAAACATTAGAAGGGTTTATATAGATAAATAAATAAAAACGAGATAAGATTTCGTGTAAGAAAAAGGAATGCAAGAAAAAAACGAATTAATCGTTCAAACTGCGTATTATAGGTAGAAGAGGCAAGTTTGTATTCTAAGAGTAGTTTCGATCACTCGGGCACCTCGAGCGCGATTAAATGACGCGACGATCTAAATAAAATAAACAGTTTTATCGATATTTCAAAATCCCGAGAATATTTATCGCTAGGACAAACGATCGTGTAACGCGTTTTTCGAATTCAGCGTTGAATATCCGGTCGTGAGAGTTAAGATACATTAAATAACGAACGGAACTATCGTAATCGTTGGTAGAAATATGAGAAATGGAAAAGGGCGCTGTTTGTACCGCTAAATAACTATGGATAAGAAAATTGTCGAATTTTTCGTTTCTTTTTGTTCTTATACTTGGTAAAAAAGAAAACCGAATTCTGCGGGGTTGAGCGCGTATCCGAACTGTGCAACCGCTGTGAGTCTGAGTGCGTGCGCGTTTCCGCGTTGTTCGATCCGCGCGAGAGGCTCGCTCGCAAACGAAGACCAAAAAAAATCTTAACAAGAAAATTCGTTCGCTCGTTAAAATTTTTCACGTCGAACGAACTCAATCCTCGTCGATAATTGGCAGCGCGCGCGCACCGTTGCTCTCTAATTTTAGATCGAGACTTGTAAGCGTTATCGCAACGAAAAAGATACGACATAAAAAAAGAAAAACCCGCTGTAAATAAAATATGCCTGATATTTCCCATGATGTAAATGTAGAATTATGAAATAAACACCAAAACACGACAAGTCGTTGTTTTTTTTCATCAAATTCTCTTCCTTTCGCTTAGTCTTGAACCTTGAGCGAGGCGAAAGTTCGCGCGAAGAAATCTTGCGATTCGTTTCCTCGATGATTTAAATTTGTCGCGATATCTTTATTTATATTATTAACATTCTTAGGACATATCTGTTGTTCGAGCTTGTTGGGGGGGTGTTGAAGGAAATTGGAATTTACAAAAATCGACGCAATTACAGTGTACGCATTTTCAAGGTCGATGACCAGTCGTCCAAAATCCGCACTCTTTTTATCGTCCCAAAAAGATCCTTCCAGAGTCGCGTTATACTTAACGTATTAGGAATTTGTACAATTTTATTGTTATCTCGTCATTTTTTTTTCTTTCCTTTTTTTCGACACATATATTCCTTAAGAATATAATATTTAAAACGATTTTTCTTTGTATTGGTATTAAGAATGAATAATTCCTAAGCCTCTGCACTCGCGCCAATCGATGCCCCGTCAGAAGAGGCTTTTCATTTGTTCGATTTTGTTTCATTTTAAGTTGTGGCCGGCTTTATATGTTTTCGGTTTACTTAAATAATTCACACCGATCGCGAGGATCGATGTTTGCGCGTCTCTCGGAGTCACGATCGTGCGGTTGCCGAATTGATCGGAACGTACTGTTAATTTATTGTGCCTCCCCCCAGCTAATCCAGTCTGAACAGAAAAGAAACCGAATGGCATCGAAGAATCGTTGTGAATAAATACTGATAAAAGAGACAATTCGTTCGGGCACGATTTCGTAATTTTTTTTTTTTCGTTTTTCTTCCCCAGTGCCGCGGTGCTTATCGTCGTTGCTACAAATGTGCAAGTTTAAAAAAATAGGCAGAGTAGAGATTGTTTTTTTGCGCGATTGGTGTGTCGACTCGCTCGCGATTGCCGATATGTTGAGTTTCACATCGTCGAGCTGCTCCGCGCGCCGATCGCGACGACTTGTTTTTCGAGTTACGCGAAGAAATGGAAATAGAATGCGAAAAAAAAAAAAGATGAAAAGAAAAAGGATAAACAGAAGAATTTTGTGATACATACATACTTCGTCGGGGCCAATCCGACGCAGGTAACACTGTTTCACAGGATTAGTTCGCACGCAATTAACTTTTCTCTTATCACTGTCATTAAATCACGGGGTTATCTCGCTCGATTCTCTCAATCGACCTTGACGACGCTGTAGATCTTTCGGACGAACCAGAAGCAAGCGAAGAATCCGATCGAACCTGAGACGAAAAGATCGACGACGATATTATGCGATTCTCGATTGTTCACGGGGACAAAAAGTGAATTGTAGATAAATACGGCGTCGCATTTCGACGAGACACTCACCCGTCAGCAGGAAGAATAAGAATACCATTATGAGCGTGTAACCGAAGTAAAGAAAAGTCGAAGTCGCGTCCTCGATGTTGAGCTTCGTGACGAAATAGTGTACGCAATATACCAGCAGATAGAACGCCGTGAAACCGGAAGTGAGGAAACTGCGCCACCACCAGTGATAGTCCTGTTAAAAAAAAAATCCACATAAATTGAGCACTTCGACCCAAAATAGTTAGACTGCTTCTCCAATTTCCAATCCACCGAAACCTTAATCTTTCGTCGATTTCTCGACAATTGAACATCGATTTTTAATGGCACTTTTATTATGTAATTCTGAACCGAATACTCGCCTCGGCGCAAAGATGAAAGTAGCAAAGAAGAATCGTAGTTTCCGAGCAGGTGATCACGAGGATAAGAAACACCAGGAACAGGAAACCAAACATGTAATACATCTGACTCGACCTGTTGAAGCAAACGATAACGGAGATCATTTGACGAATTATCGTTTTTTTTTTTTGGTGCACTATGTGAATTATCTAATTACCAGAGTGAGTTCAGAATGAAAAAGAGCTGTATGAATATACAACCGAATGGCAAAACTCCGCCCATCACGACGCCCGGTATCGCCTGAGTGTAAAAGCTCTGTTCCGGTATCTGACGCGGTATCTGATTCGTTCTCACGGGATGTTCAAGGGGCTGAAAGAAAATAAACACATTAAAAGAGAATAATCGAGGATTATTATGAAATTCGAGAAGATTCATTTACTCGTTTCCTGAAGCCGAAGTAAGCTCCGACGAAGGTCAGCGGCACGGAAACTCCGAACCACAGCGCCAGAAGCGCAACGAGCGTGCTGAAAGGTACCGCAGCGGAACTTCCTTTGACCCAGAGAATAAGATTCAGAATGAAGAAGAGACTGAAGACTATTCTGTAGGGAGAAAAAAATGTTAGTGACATCGATAAATAAAAGCACCGAAACCAGCGCCGTTTTGAGGAACAAATAAATATACGGATTTAAAAATAGGCAATCGAGTCTATAGGAATTACCCGGGACTCAGCATGGACGTGAGTAGAACATTCGACTTCCATTTTTCACCGCCGAAGCTCTTGTAGACCCTCGCCGAGACGTAGCCGGCCGGTGTTCCGAGACAGACGTAAAGTACCATAGCGCAAGTCATGAGAGCTCCGCGATTCGCCGGCGAGAGAAATCCCAGACAAGCGAATGCTTGGAGAAAAACCCTCGGTCACGATTCATTTATCTAATGAATTTTCGTTCTGACTTTCTCAACGAGTTCTTGACTTACCCAGCGTGACCAAAGTCATGAAAAATACTTGTATACCGGAACCGAGAAGAACCGAGAGAAGCATTCCCTTCCTCGGCGGCCGAAACACATCGCCGTGGACGAGCTTCCAGCCGAATTCCTCCTGCGCGTCCTCTCCCGATTCTATCTGAAAATAGGCCTGCGTTATCGCAACACAGACGCGATTCCCATATCACTAAGGATGCAACATTTTGGGCAAAGTCTTCGACATCGGTGAAGAAACCATCACCGCACGACGGAGTTTCGGAATCGGTTAGTAGACTCAATGATGATCCCCCCGTGATCGTTTATCGGTTACGCATGATGAAACGAATGTTAGTACTAAACGGCGCATGAAACTAAGATGCTTCGGCGTTATGAAGTGATTTTAAAGGGCCGCAAAAAATAATCATCGAGGCATACCTGATTGTATCGGGCGATATCCTTGTGCAACGTGCGCAGCATTATCATCGCGACCATTCCCGACAGGAACAGAACGATAACCAGAGAATTGAGAATACTGAACCATTGTATATTCGTGTGCGGCATCGATTCGAGAATGTAGTCCCATCGCGATGACCATTTAACGGAATCGTTTTTCTACAAAAAAGAAAGAAGGTTAACGCTGTAACGCGGCGTCTTCGACGTCTCGTTGGCTCTCCCTCTTCGTCTTCAACGAGGTTTCGCAGCCAACCGACAAGTCCAACGTAGGGACCTGAATATACAGCTGGGAATAATAAGATACCGATAGCGTGAGACCGAAAATTCGAATCGATGGGACCGATATTAGTCGATAGAACGAAATGTTCAAAATCCGTATGATTCGTTGTCCCTGAGGAGAACCATCGGCGGAACGAATCCGCACCTAGTCTAGCGAATGAATAAACGAAATGACCGAAGATATTTTCACATAAAATTTTCCATAGTACACGCAGATGTACGCGCGTTTTTTTATATCGAAGCTCGACTACTTCGCTCCAAAACGTATCATGGAAACTTACACTTTTAATTTTGCAGATAAATACGAAAAATAAACAGCCGACCGCAATAAATGTCGATAAATCGGGATTCAACTTACCACAAACTTGACCGAATAGGTATAAGATATTTCGAGTGTTTGACCCTCCGGTATATTGCCGTATGGAATGTCCTGAGGAGTTTGTTGCGACGAGCAGCTCTGCGATTGTGCCTGCGATTGTGCATGATTGATGCTCCGGGGCACGACTTTTATGGCTGAACAGAGCGAAAACCGCGATCGTCAAATGTTCGTTAGATCATCCCGTTTTATCGAAGAGATAATCAATTCGACTCACATGTTATGCGTCCACCGTTGTTGGTCTTGAACGACGCGCTCCACTCCTCGTTGTCTCCGCTGTGATAAGTTATCGTCAGGTCCACGTGATTGAAGATGTAGTAAGTTCGGGGCTTGTTGTACAACGGCTGTAAAACACAACGATCCGCGATGCTTATCAACGACAGTTACGGTGGGCGACGGTTTCGTTATTTTCGATGCTCACGTTTATGCTGCAGGTGTCCTGCAACGAGCGCGACTCGCTCGAGCGTGAGAAACAACCCATCGGAAATCCGGTGCTACAGTACTGTCTCTCGTCCTCCAACTGATAGCACCACGTGACCGGCATATTGTCTGCAAGCGAAATTCTTTGAGTATCGAGTTATCATCGATCGGCAATAGAATTTACAATTTTCGGCAAAAACGAAGTATTAACATTTTTTTTTTTGCAACGACAAACGTACCGACGATCCAATGATGCTGGTAGTTGAGAGCCATTCCGTTTTTCAGTCTCTCGAGTTTCTTTTCCGAGTCGGGATTTCCGCCGATGTACTTTTTGGTGCAAACCAGCTTGCATTCCATCGGCTTCAAGAACTCCAGCTGAAAGGCGCAATTTTTGCTCATCAAACGAATCGTCGCGTTTCTCTGTATTTTTGTCTAGAAGACGAATGAAACGTTATAGAAACCGTGTAGGGAGACGGCCGTATGCGTTCTCCGAAAACGACTTGTCCGAGGTTCTCCACAGGCGATTGGCCGCTGTCGCTTTCGCAGAAGTCGAAGCTACGAAGGGTTACAAAAGAATGACATAGAGTATGCGAAGAAGAGCGGAAAGAAAGATTCACTCACTGGTTGTACTCGTACGGAATGACGGACTCTTCCGAGTTCAGGCGATTGACGAACATTTTTATTTCCGACTGAAACAAAATCGATTTTTCGTTAATCCTCAAAAGTTAAAACGCATCGCCATTGAAATCGTAACGAAACACACGCAGCGAGGAAAGATTATTCTTGAGCGATTCTTATCGTCAAATTGTTATCAATCGTCACCGGCCAATGCACTTTCCTTGCGTCCTGGCAAATGACACGAGGCAGTTAAAAAAAAAATCATTTTTTCACGCACACGCGCGTATTTATGTATATGTATATTGTGCGTGAATAAATATATGTACGCACATACACACGAGCGCACGTCGCCGACAGAACGTAACGGGGAGCTTAACGTGATTTTCGTCGGGGAGAACGAATTACCTTGCATGTCGGCTGTGTTTCGCCAGCTTTGCAAAAATTGACAGGCGCCAGACCCGGCAGGTAGAACGTCGAGGCGCCGTGAATGACGCACAGGGCGCAAAACAGCCAAATCGCCATCGTAATCTTCATCGTAGCCGAATATTCGCGGCGTGTAACCCAAGTTTGTTGTTTTGCACGGTCAAACTTAACGATCGTTCGTTGTCCTCGCGCCCCGGCTACATAGATGACGAGCGACGGATTCGGGAAGAAACTATAAAGATCGACGAGTCTTTGGACAACAAAAGATCGCACGGATGTATCGGGGGAGCGAAGTCGGGAACAACGGCGCAGCACTACGACGACATATCATACCACGACGATCGCTGCCATGACGTGTCATGGAAGGCTCAACTCTCGCCTGCCGCGAGGACACGAGATTGCGTATCTGTGACGTACCGTTTGAAGTTGCCGCCCCCGCGCGTGCCCCAGGCTTACCGAGGGAAATACAATAATCTAAAACACCGAAGACGGTGACTTACGAATTTATTCGACAATTTTATTACAATCGTAGTCTGAGTCTCATAGAATCGTTTTTCGTTCGACAATTTTTGGCTTTCGGAAGTTTTCTTGAAGTCGGTCGATGAGGGAATCGCGAGTAAACGAAGCGAGCGATAATTTTCGTTATATTCGGGTTCCGCCCTGTCTCGTTTGAACGAGCGTTCGGACCGCAATGAGTTGGGCGAAACGTTCGAAAACCGGCGCGGAACGCGCGAGATGTCGAACCGAGAACGATGCGATTCGCTCGCGATGCAAACCGTTTAGTCGATCTAGGAAGAATTCAGCGAGGGCCAAAGACGATCCATCGAATTTCGATGCTAATGAGTTTGACTACATAGTTGAAAAACTTGTGGTTAAACGCGTGCCGGTTGCTTTGTTCGCGACGCACGACGACCATGCGAATCCCGAAGGAGACGATTCTCGAAATATTTATTCGGTCGTTCCGCCGATAAATTCGCCGATAATTTACACGAGCACGAACGAACCCGGCGTGTCCGGATTCGGGACGAGAGGAACGAGCAAGAATGTTCTTCGCTTGGCGAACAACAACGAGACTTTCGGCCGAGAAGACGATCCCATCGCGAGATCTCTCGATCGATTCACCGCTCTTCATCCCAATCTCAAAGAATCCGAGCGCCCGCCCAAAGATCCGTTGAATATGACCAAGAGTCGCCGATCGCTGGCCGAAGAACTGTCGGAACTCGCGGCGAAAAGAGATACACCCAATGACTCGACTTACGAAAGGAGAAACGAAATCGTAACGACCGGAAGTGTTCACACCGCTCGGTCGGAGTCTTCGCGAAAATTGCGTACGGGAACAGTTTTAAACAAATCGTTTTATCGTAAATACATTTTTATGATCAATTTTTTTTCTTTTCAGCAGTAGCGGAGGAAAAACCGTCGTCGAATCGCGACAGAAACGTAAATTCCTCTTGCTTTCCATTCGGCTGGAAGACCACAGTCGAGAGTCCTGTTGAGGAGGAAAATAATTCGGACGACAACGGAGAATCGTTCAGCCCTGCGAAAAATCAAAATTTCACCATAGCGCCGGTTCAAGTGCACTATCACGAGGCTTCGTCCAATCTGGAAAACGTAGAAAAAAATACAAGAGCCGATCGATGCTGCGACCTTGGCGCGATCGATGGAAATTCGCGCGCGATTTTCATCGACCCCGAGCCGAGCGTCGACGACCTTGCGGGGACGATGCTTCGTTGGAAAATTATGATAAAGCATCGTCCGCCGGCGAGTCCCGCGGAAGGTTCGCGCACTCGAAGGGAAAACACTGCAAGTAAAATACCGCAACTCGGCAAATCCTTGCGCGATCCGATCAGAGCGAGAGTCTACGAAGAGTCACGAAAAAATAAGACCAAAACGGAATCGTTATAAAATTGTTTTTTAATTCATATATTATTAGACTAAGATACAAAAACGATGCGATTGAAGACGACACGAATGGCGAAGCGTTGCAAAATTAAAAAAAATAAATAACATGTAGTGTTGTACTATTAAAATAAAATTATCACGTATCAATAAAATCTTAGCTCGCCGATTCGTGTTTTGAGTCAAAACAACAACAAAAAATCACGAATAGTTTCAAGTTTGGGACGAATGGAACGATAAGACTAAGAGTTATTCGACAGTGTTGGTTGCACAGACATTTTACCCCTTGAGCCTGAAATCAATAAAATTAATAATGCGGTTAAAATGCTTCGATAACTTAGATTTAAGAGAAACGGTGGCGGACTTACCTGGGACGTTTCTTCGGTTCTTCGATCCGGTCCACTTCGGGCGCGACTGTCTCTTCATTGAATAAAAAACGCGTAGTCTGCAAAGAAAAAAAGAAATTTTCTCAAACTTTTGTCCCGACAAGAAAACTAATTGAGTAAAACCATTGAATAATAAGATTAAACAGAAACTGAAAGATTTACAATAATGAGATTAAAAATACATTTAAAAAAAGCCTTTAAAAAACGCGATTTATAAAGCTTATAAAAGTTGCTTTATAAACACTTCATTAAATAAATAAATAAATAAATAAATTACTTAATTAATTTTCTGAGAATACTAAAAAAAAAGGAAGTTTCAAAAAAAGTTCTTTACTCTCCACACTTATACGAGGATACTCACATTTTCTTTGTCCCTGTTTCGGCAGAGATCCTCGCTACAGTTGCAATTTGCGCACACGGCGTTGTTCTTGCGACAAGTGCAAACCCTACTCGAGCAGTATCCTTTGCACGCGCATTTTATTTCGCCGTCCGACGTTCGTTTGGAAGCGACCTGCGATTCGCGGCTGTTGTTGGCTTTGGTCGTGTTCTGTAAAAGCGATTTTTTTTTGTCGGTCAATTGGGAGGTAACACAAGAGATTTCGCTTTATCCGGTAAAGAAGTTAAAAATTATCCGTACCATAATACTCCGTACGCGCGCATAGAGCGGGGTTTTCTTCCAATCGGGATCTTTGTCGACATCGTCTTCTTCCATGATGCTCTCGTCGCCAAGAAGACTGTAGGACTCCGACAGATATTCAGGCACAGCCTCGCCTTTCGACTTCTTTCTCTTGTCTTTCGTACCGGATTTGTCTCCTCCAGACTATATTCAAAAAATATTATAATCGTGCGCTTTTCTTAAAGTCGTTTTTATGCTCACCTCACTCTCGGCTCGTTCGCGGTTCTCTCTATAGGCCCGGAATTCTTCTTCGAGCTGCCGGTACCTCGCAGCGGAGTTTTTTTCACGTAACTCGTATTGCCTTTTTTCCATCAGGCAAGCGTCGTACTTTTCCTGCAACGAGACAAGATCATGGCTTGTAGAGTAATTTGCACATGGAATGAGATAAAGATATTAGGATTAAATCGTGTAATAAACTATATTACCATTAAATCATCCAATTCCTGTTTTCTTATGTAATGAGTTTTTCGATCGGCGGCAGTCGTTTCGAAGAGGACTTTCAGTGCGATTTTCGCGTCGCTCATCGACTGCACGACTTTCCACCGGGTATTGGCGCGATTTTCTTAAAGAGGTACAGAAAAAAAATCAATGAGCCGATGCGCGCAAATTTCGACCTAATAAAGAACGAACGTTACCTTGATCGGACTCAACGATTTTTTGCTGAAGATCGGCGATCTGGGCGTTTCGCACCTCGAGATATACATTGAGGTCGTCGATTCGCTTTTTCGTGTCCGCGTCGTCCGCGCCGGAGGCTCTCAACGATTCGAGCTCTTTAGTCAGTTCCTCGCGATCTTGCATCAATTTTTCTAACGAACATTCCGCATCGACGGTGCTCACCAACACGGCGAGTTCTTGCTGAACCCAATTCTGAATACCGCTCTCTTTGCCGCTCAAATGTTTCTCGCGGCGTTGCTGCGCCTTGTGCTGCAACTCCAAAGCTTCCTGAAACGTGCGAAATAGATTTTTTTGGTAATGAAGAAACATCGTCAGAAACGATTGCAAAAAAGTGTAGACGAAGGAGTACCTTGAGCCTCTTATTTATTGCCGCCGCTTCCTCGATCTTTCGCTTGTAAACATTCTGTTGCTTGTCGTGACGAGTCTGGAGCTTGATGATCTCGTTCTGTCGTTTACGATCTTGATCCTTCAACCTTCCAACTTCTCGTTCGCTCGCGCGCTTCCACTGTGCGAACCGTTCGGTCTCCTTGCGCATCTCTCTTATCAATTTGACTCTCGTCTGTTTCAACGAATTTATCTCCGTCGAAAGATTTTTGATCTCCTGATCAGACTTCTCTTTCATTTTTATGAGTCTCGTCTGTTCGGTGCATTTCTGCGTGAGTTCGGCTATTTTTTTCTCGAGTTCTTGGACCTTCTTGCGACGAGACTGCGCGAGTTTGGCGCTAGGATTGTTGGCCCGTTGATCCTGAAGGGCCCGCGTTAGCTCCTCCTTCTCGGCTTGGAGCGTCTTTATCTCATTCTCCATGTCCTGCAACGCTTTCGACTCTTCGGGCGTCGGCAGAGAATCCTTGATCAATTTCGCCACGAGTTCCTCGCGCAGCGCCAGACGACGATTGATGTTGCGAATCTCGTCGTTTCTCTCGGTCTGTCGCAACGTGTGCTCGGCATGTATCTCGACCAGGTCGTCCTCGTTGACGGATACTCCAGCCGAGATATCGCCGTCGCGAGCCTCGTCTTCGATCGACGCGTTTGCGCTCGGCGAAGCCGCGGTTAGCTCGTGTTTTATTATCTCCTCGACGCTCTTCTTCTGCTCGTTTCGGAGTTGCACGATTTTGTTGTAAATCGGCTCCAAAAGCGCGCGTTCTCTCGACGTTTCGTCGAACTCGCCGAGACGTTCCCTCAGCTCGTTCAGCAGCTTCTCCATTATCGTTTCCATATTCTCGCGAGCCTGCTCGGCGAGTTCGGCGCGTTCGTGCATGTTTATTATTTCGATGAGATTCGCGTTCAGCTGTTGGGTCAATTCGCGGATTTTCTGCTGCAGGAGATTGTTGTTATCCTGCAGCTCGGCGTGTTCGGGCGGACAAGCGGACGAGGTACCCATCGCCGCCATCTGAAGCTCCCGAACGAGATTGTTCAGACGATTTATCTCTGCCGCCTTGGGATCTTGATTGACGATCGGTTTGTTCTTTATCTTCCGCGCTCGATCGGCGTAACGGAGCGTGCTGAGCGTCTCGTCGAGATTGTAGTCGGCCGGGCTCACGCACGCGATCATGAGGGTCATCGAGTTGCCACCCAACGAATCTTGGAGCAAACGCGTGAGTTTGCTGTCCCTGTAACCGACGTAACTCGTCGAGCCGCCCTCTCCCAATTGCGAGATCACGTTCCCAAGAGCGAGAAGACCCTTATTAATCGTCACTCCTTCCTTGAAACGCTCACCTGTAGCGCCAGTTTTTTTGCTGCGCTCGGAACCGGCGAGGTCGACCAAATGGAACTTCGACGTCGTCGCCGTGTTCGGATCGTTGTTTTTAACGCGATGCACGAGAATCGTGAATATCGCGTGGCTGCGGCTACTCTGGGCGTTCATCGCCGTTGCTCCCGTCGCTCTCTCGTTCGAACCGCGACTGAGACACTCCAACGTCTCGGTCGCGCTGCTCACGGCTTTCTCCGTGAGCCCGACGATCTTAACACCCTTGGTGTCCTCGCGTATGTCGACTATACGCTCGTTGCGATTTTTCTCGGACAAGAGATCGTAGAGTTGCTCCTGATATAATTCTACAAAGGAGACTGCCACGATAAATTTGTCATCTTTCTTCGTTTCCATGATATCAAAAATATCATGGACAGCCCGCGGTATCACTCCCATCTCCTCGGTACCGCTGTAGTTTGTGCCCATCGAATGGGTCTTCCCGCTGCCCGTCTGGCCATAGGCCAAGATCGTCACATTGTAGCCTGGAAATATTTTTAAAAAATTGAAATAAGTAAATAAATAACTCAATTGATGAGAAAAAAATTATAAGAAAAATAATTTTTTTAAATATATTATTGTTTTTTTAATTTATTTATTTATTTATTTTACTTTTTTCACAAGGATTTCTCCTTTAACAAAAATATATATTGGAAACTCTTGAAAATGTTGAGAATTCATGGGCAAAATATCATTGCATTTTGACGTCGACTCACCCTTGAAAATGTTGTTGACCATTCCTCGAACCGACGTGTCGTAGAATGTTTTTTGATCTTCGTCGGGACCAAAAACATGATCGAACGTGAATGCTTTTTCTGTCTCTCGAATTTGTATCTGTTGTTCGCCGGGAACAATGCCGATACATTTTTGGCATCCTTTTGCGACTTCCGAAGGCACCAAGGGCCTTATCCTCACGGCGACTCGAACTTTATCGTCGCCCATTTTTGTGACTGGGCAAAAAGATTTTGTGTCATGCAGGAGAAATCGAAATGAACCTTTTTTTGGATGTATCCGTTATCATCAGTGGATTACGATACGAGTGTGATGAATCTGTCGGATATTCGCACGAGTAAAGTAGGAAACTTGTATTGCATTCGGTGCGTAAAATGCGGAAAATGATGCGTGTAGGTTCACGCGAAGCTTTTAAGCATCGAACAATCGCAAAGCATCGAAAGCAGCGTTCGCGTCGAACAGAATCACGTTTCGTCTTCGCATCGAAAAATAATATATTCGTTGTTTACGAACCTCGGAGCAGCGGATTGTAAAAATTCAACAAGTGGGCGACCCTCGATCAATGAGATTGTTCCACTGTGCTATACACTCATCTATTCCCTAGTTTGAGAACGATTTCTTGATATCACGAATACAGTGTTTTACCGTGCCACGCTTCTTGAATGCTCGCAAGGAACAAGCTCCAAAAGCACGCCAAGCCGTTGATGCCAGTGAGTAACGGTAGTTTTTCAAATTCTTCACGGTCGCGAAGTTTGCTTTCGGACGGTGTCGCCGTAAACATACGGGTGGCTAAAACTGTAACTTCTTACGTTACCAACCTCGTCATTACGGAGTATTATAATCTCTGGCACTTTGGAGCTGCGAAATGACGATTGTTGAATGTCGAACAAAAGAAAATAGCTAATCCACTTACGACCGCGTAAGTACGCGAAAGGACGTTGCAGAGTTTTCACCGGCTATTCGGGACTGAAATAGAAAAATTACTTCCAGTGGACTAGGTATAAACGTAGGCGATTGGCTGTTGACTGGACAAGTTCAAGGTCACCGTAAGTACGTCCGTCCGTTTTCAGTCCTAATTTGAGTCGCGGTAAAAATCTTTAAATTTCCACGTGTAGTATCGACAGAGTGGAATGCCTATTATATTTAAAAAATTGAATCACACGTTTCTTGCTAATACTTGCGAATTATTCGGTTCTGACTCTTGCCTACTCGCTACCTGGGACAAGTTTCGAAATAAGTATTTTTTGTGCTTGTACGTTGATTCGACAACGCTAAGTCTACTCGTAGACTTTAGGCATCATTATAACACATTTACAAGTATTATGAGGTAGGTCATGAAAAAGTTACATTCCCGAGTTTCTATTGGAACGTGTATCGCGCGCTGAGTATCGGTTCTATGAGAATTTCACATGTCTTGAATCTCGGTGGAAACTCCATAATTTTCAGTCGCAATGCTGCGTCGAGTAATGTGGAAGAAAAAAAACTAGATGAGTCGCTTCGTTAATTCATTACGCTCATTAGACAAAACGCGCGGTAAACGGCAGGAGCGCTTTATTTAAAAAAATACTTCCGACAATATTTTCTCATCGGAAAAGTTGCTTCTACGAATCTCTCGCATTAGAGTTTTTTGTTTGTACACACACACACACACTCCCTGTAAAATCGACACAATGGAAGACGCGGCAACTCGATTACCAAATCTCGACACCGCAACGAAAGGCAGTATCCCGATGTCAGAGAAAAATGTGAAAGTCTCGGAGGAAAGTGCCCAAGCGACGAAAACGACGGATGTTAAGCCAAAATTGAAGCGCGGTCCGCGCGGGCCCCGCGAGGATGCGAATCATCCGAGGACCGCCGAGATGGTTAACTCGGCGATCATCGCTCTCAACGAGCGCGGTGGCTCGTCGATTCAAGCGATCAAGAAATACATGGCCGAAACTTACAATATCGACACGAAGAAGAAAGCTCTATTCATAAAAAAGTATTTGATATCGGCCGTAAAGTGCGGAGCTCTGTACAGAACTCGGGGTTCCGGGGCTGCCGGCTCATTTAGAGTCTGCAAGGCGTGTAAACACGACACGTCGAAGCAGCCGGAGAGCAAAGCAATCGCGAAACCGTCTCTCTCGAAGAAGGTGCTCGTCGGGAAGAAACCGGAAATCGTTAAAAAACCGACAGCACCACCTAAGTCAATCAAAACTGCAAAGGAGAAGGAAAAGGCTACAGTCACTACGAAAAAAGCCGCCGCCGCGAAGAAACAAGCAGCGGCCGACAAAAAACTCGCGATAGCCATGAAAAAACTCGCTGCAGCCACGAAAAAAGCGACCGCTCTGAAGGTCAAGTGAAAAATAATAAAACTTCGGAATTACGCTATGTTGAATCCTGAAAAAGGAAATCGAAGATACATGGGACACTTAACTCGAAAAATCTCTCGCAAAATCTGTGAACACTGAACATTATCGGTTGGAAAAAGTGAAAAAGCATACAAGAAGCAGACCAAAAATATTGTTTTGCCGATTTATCCGGTATCTCTTACAATTTTGTCGAGTGTCTCTCTGAGCTTGTCGCCGAAGCTTATTCTCCTGTAAGGAGGAAAAATTGGCAATGCGCACTGATCCAACAAATTTATGAGATCGGTGTACTTTTCCATTACGTTCTTTGGCACGCCGTGTAAAAAACCACCGGGAAACGACGTGGCGCTCGTTCTATCCGACAATATGTGCTGCAAGGAAAAGAAATTATTAAATGAGAAATAAATATTTTATGTACTATATGAAAATAAAAAATGCTCTCGTACCTGACATATGGCGTAATAGTTGTGATCGCTCAGGCGATGATTACAAATATCCGCGGGACTAAAAGCCAAGCAATTTCTGCATTCTATCGCCTCCTCGTTGACCTGCGTCTGTTTCCACATCGCTGGCTGATCTGAAAGTAAATTCATTTTTTCCAACATTTTTCGGTTTGTTTTTTCCAAATCATACCTTTGGCTGAAATATTTTTGTCGACTATGATGATATTTTCGAGATCTATGAATTTTGCTTCGTCATCTGCCGTAATAGCGATATTGTCGGGTGAGAGGTCGGTCAGATAAAATCCAAAATTTGGATCCCTGAAAGTCAACATTCTTGCTGCGGCAAGTAGACTGGAAGCAATCTTTGCTCTACGAATCCATGGTTCGTAGTAGTAGGTTGTCAGCGGAAAGCCCACATATTCCTGCACCGTTAATCTTCCACAAGCTCCCAGATATTGGGGCACCGGCCAGAAATCGCGCGCTGGTAAAATCTAACGATGAAAAGTCGTTATTTTGATTCGATCTAATTTCAGATTGAAAAAAAAAAAAACACTAAAATTAACCTGCAGAACGAGAGGTTCCGGATTGACGTTAATCAACGTCCATTGATAAACGTCTTTGTAATCCGCGTCATTGCCGCGAAGTTTCTCAAAGAGTTTGTCGATGTGTCGGGCCGTCGGGCAGAGTCTGAGACTGCTGGCATCCGGCACGGAGAAACTCGACGTTACGGCCTCGACGACGAGGCCGTGAAAGTCCACGTTCGTCTCTTGTGTCTTCGAACCTTTTCGTCGGGGACAAATACCGGCGAGGCTCGCGTTCTTGCAGATCATATCGTCGAAAGCGCGAAGCTCGTAGCTGTGAGCCAATTTTTTCAACACTATCTTAAAGTCACCCATTGTCCCGAAAAAAACGTTTTTCGAGCCGATCAAATGCGCGATCGCCGAATATAGACCGAACGGCGTAATCCTGATGTGACCGTTGAGCATCATCTCGCACATCGAGCGACCGTAGCATGCGGGACATTTTTCGATCTCGCACAACGGCATCACCGCCGGTTTCAGACCATTCGATATCGCGCGAGTCACCACCAAGGCCAACAACAATCCGCCCATCAACAATGTGAATTTCCATTTTCGTATTTTGTTCGTGCAACGAAGACACATCGCGTTATTATTGAAGTTTCTTTCTGTTCTTATCGCAAAACGCTCACGCTGCTCCACTGTTTATTTTCGTGGATTCTCAACAGCTGATTTCTATCCCCACCACCGCCGCCGTTTGGCGCTGCGAAATCTGTCGCGCTCAGTCGCGCTTGTTGTTTCTCCGCGAAACGTCAAAGAATGCCCGTGTAACCTCAGTTTCTCTAATAAAAACAACGTAACTATTCTATTCGATATTTTGAATAATTGACCTACATCGAAGGAGAATCGCGTTAATCCCACGGATTCTCACGAACGCGAATGAACCAAGTGCGATGCATAATATCGAAATCGAAGATTTTTATCATCATGACTTTACGACGGCCTCGGAGTGGGAAGTCTTTATCGCCCGTTTGGAAGAAATAATACACGAATGGAAGTTGCCACAAACGAAAATCGGACCGAGCTTGAAGGCCGGAGATTTCGTGAACTTGACGTGGCAAGAAAAATCCGAAGAGCTCAATTTTGCAGGTTATAAATTTGTCCTCGATCGCTTTTTTTCTCCGTTTCGTCTTTAGATTCGTCGTTTCCGTCTTTTCACTTCCTGAAACAATTTTTTTTGCAGACGTTGCATTTACATTGAAGCATTTCAAGCTCAAAGTTGAAGAGGACGAATCGTCGAACGGAACCGGCGACGATTCGGAGGATGGTCACACTCAGGCTCACATAGACGCGTGCAACGTATCCAACGATTTTGCCAGGACGGATGGAGAACATCTGGAAATAGCTCGCTATTACGGAGTCCGCGAATTCGTTGTTTTGGTCCCTTCCAAACGTTGCTCTATTCTCGACGAGACAAGAATAAAAATTCTTTTGAGCTCTCTCAGCGTAGCTGTTAATAATGCAAATTGGTAAGTCGGGTTTTTTATAAAACGCATTCTAAAACCTTGTCCTAATTGTGGTAAAACTTTCAAGATCAGAGGCGAGAAAAACAATGAATTTATTGTGGATTTATCGTTACAGCGAAATACCGGCTCTGGTGCAGGTTCAGGAACAATGGCAAAAGTTCTATTTGGGTATCAGCGTCGGTCGAGGCACCTCTTCGCACATGGAAATGGTTCATTTAAAAAAAACTCCTCCTCACTGCAAATATCTTACAGGTATGCAAATCCATTTCTTTTACAGTTGTTAATTTTGTATATTTCATTTTTGTTTTTATTTACGTTTATTTTACAATATTCTACACATTTTCATCGCTTAATTCGAATTGCGCATCGAAAACGAAAACGTGGCGTACTAAATAGAAAAACAATGTAATTTTTTCAAGGATTGCTGGCGTTGTTCAAGCAAAAAATTGGCGAGGGTTGCGGCATCAGATTGGAACCCGCGATGGTTTCTGCACGTTTTTCATACCTGCTGAAAGACTGGACCAGCTTCGCATGGACCCAAGAACCGCCGGATTTCGATTTCATGCAAGGCGAAACGGTGGGAGTTGCCGAACTCGGAAAACTTCCATTCGGCGCTACCTTTGATCCCGTTGGGTACGTTTTCCGGACTTTTTATCTCAGCGCTCTTTGGCTGAAAACTCGGAGAAAATATAGTTTTATTGAAATGTATGATCAAACGCAGGGAACTGCATTTATTTGCGACATGGCGAGAAATGTCGGAGAACGTGGTCGTCGATAGCGAGGGTTTTACCGATTTGGAGCCGCAGCTTGCGCCCGAATGGTCGGCGCAGGTGAAAATGGTATCGTCGCCGGCGTGTTTGCTCGGCGAATATTTGACGGACTTGATTCACCTGTGCAACAGCCGTAAGAGCATGAGCGATTTGTTGGGCGACGCCGCCGATTACAGCGGCGATGCGTCCGAGCAGACGTTGAGCTCGGCATTCAACGTTCTCACGGAATCGAGAATACCAACCATATCGAACGTGGTGAACCGAGGCGCTTCGAAACGGCGAAAAAACGTCGAGGGACCGATTTCCGAAGAGGTTCTCGTGCCTATCCTGTATTTCTTGTTTCCGGATGCCGAAGATAATCAGGTTCGTTTTTTCGTACTACTTTTTTTGTTCTCCGTTCATCTCCGAATCATCCGACGGCTCAGACTTAATTGGAGGGGTTTATGCGCGCGTTTCATTATCGCAGAAAGCTCCTTACGGTGACATCAACGCGTACAGCGTGGAGGATGATCCATGGCGTGGCGTGAAAACTTGCGCGGTCGACGGATTGGTCTGGCGATTGGCTATCGTTGCGTCGCACTGTGCCCACAATCTCGGGGGTGCCGTCGCCCTTGCCCAAGTGTGGCACGAATTTGTTCAGGAAATTCGTTACCGATGGGACAAGTCGATCGCCATTCCGGGGTGAGTAAATTATTTTATTCTTTTTTATTCACTACACTTGTACAATCATGTTTCTCATCGAGTTCGCACTCGTTACTTTCTTCGGTATGCTCTTTTTCTTTTTTTTTAACATTACGTAGACAGTTTACATTATTGCAATACAATAATCGATATACCAAGAAAAAAAAAGAAAATCTTAATGCATTGCAGAAAATATTACAAGAAGCTTATACAATAATTTAAATTTATCCTCGGTCACGCTACAGTCTTTGGGGTAAACCGCGTGTATAGCTTCGTCGATTACATCTAACACTAAACATAAATCCACTGAATTGCCAATGTTATCTTTTTTTCTTTTCGCAACGGTAATTCACTGTCACATAGTCTTGGAGTAACCGCGTTCTCTGCGGCTCTTCGTCGATAATTATAAAAATATTCAATTACCGCGAATAGTACGTATTTGTAAATATTTCATCGCTCGTTCAAGCACCTTACGAGATCGCTCCGCGGATATCGCATGCGGAATAAAAAGTCCGCGTTGAGTACGACAATATCTCATCGATTATCAGTACCGAAAAAACAAAAAAACATATACTACTGTACAGTGTTTCTGTGTTTCCGAGAGTTAGGGAGGGTGTATCGTTTGATTCGCAGCCTTCGTTTTAGCAGAGGTTGATTAGTTAATTTTTCCGAAAACATTTGAATCTTTCTCGAATGCACGCAAAATTCGTTTTTGGAAAAATCTTGGATTGGTTGCAAATACATTCGATTAATTCACCGGAAACTTTTCGAGCGTCACGTTTCTTCGAACTCGTATCTAAAATCTGTGACTTGTCGACCATTGCACACGTTTCTTTTAATTGGATATTATAAATAATTCGAGAGAAAACTTATGTGCATTCGAACCAATCCAAGTATCAATGTCTGCTAAAAAAAAATTGGATCACCGAATGATTCCTTAAACCATTTTTTCAAACTGGTTTCTAACCAACTGCTTAAAATTATTATGAAGGATAAATTCCCTTAGCACCTCCAGCATGATTGATTTTTCTCAGCTGCCGAAGGGTCGAGATTAGCCGTCGCATTGGAACATAATAATCGGGTTTTTTTCAGATTTTCATCCCATTGGTAATCTCTGACATTTTCTCTGAATCTTACTCTTGATTGGGAATTTATCGATATACCCTCCTCAGAGCGACGTTAATTCTTCTTTTTTTTTATCTTCTCTCAGTCCAACGACGTAGTACCGGCGAAAATCGGAGTATCATTACATATAACTATTTACGAAGGCGATTGAGCAGGTAGTTGTATCGAATTACAACGGGACGAGACCGCTTCTCGTCGTCGGGTTGCGAGACATGTAAATATCCATATCGTGGTCGGTCCAGTTGTTCTCCTCGTAATTGTTGAGCGTGTGCGTTGAATCGGCGAGGCTGTACCGACTGCCCGGCCGCGGTGGATTCTGTTCGACGTTGCGGTTGCGCGATCTCGGACGCTGACGGCGCGCGCTCGCGTGCGGCGGCAAATGATTCGCCGGGAATGCGTTGCGCGACATTCTGTCCGATGTGCCCGCCAACGACTGTCGCGATTGTCGCAGTTCTGCAAAGATTCTCGTGTCATATCCTTTCGATTGATCGGATCGGCATATTTTTCCAAATCACAAACCTGGTCTGGTGCTAACAAGATTGCTGCCCAAAGCGGCGTTGGCGAAATAGCGGGACGAGTTGTTGGAAAAGCTGTGCTGCGATTGTCCATCGGCGACCGAACGAGTCGATACTTTGCCGCCGTAGTGTCCGGCCTGGGACCTCACTTCGTCGATGCACGAAGCTCTGGTCATGGAACCTGAGGAAACAAATGTAATTGAACGTCTTCTTCTCACGCGAGAATTGTCTCGCTCGAGTTTTTCCCACCTTGTCGATCTATGGGAAAGATCCTCGGTCGTGGAATACTTCGATTACTATAGGCTGACACTTGGTCCCATTCTTTTTGCGCGTTGTAAGCGCTGAGAGTCGCCATCGAGGCGAGTGGACCGCCGGGGCTCGGCGTTGGTCCAACGTTTGAGCAACAGTTCACCGGCAAGCCGGCGATCGGTCCGCCCATTTTCGTCTGATCGATGCTGTGCAGCGTATGAAGCTTTCTCGCTCTTCGGCGATTCGCCACGAGAAAGATGATAACCGCGACCGCTATTGCGGCGCAAATCGCCGCGCTCGCCGCAATCGTTATTTTGTCCATGTGCGAAGTCGGCGAGTTTTCCGTGCGGACCTCGCGACACTGGCCGTAGGGAACGTTCGCCGGTGTCATATTCGTGTCTTCGAGAGATACGACGCACACGACCATGCATTCCTTTAGCCAATTGAAATAAAGAATCACAGAGATTAATTCAAGGGCAAAATGGGTGGAGTTCCAATGCTTTTCCATGAGTCTCGATGCGATTCTCATGGAAAAACATTGGAAACAACGTTCGAGAGGAAATTTAGGAAGCGCAGAAATGTAATCAGCATAATTTTTTCTTTCGACGAAGTCGCCTCACCTGCGGGGGAACATTCTTGATCTTGAACTCCCTTTCGCTCGCTTCCAACGGCGGTCCGTGCTTGAAGCTCGTATCGCCGAACAGTCGATAGATCACTCGGAAGCCAAGAATATTCGCTGCCTCGGTATCCCAGTAAATGATCACGGTATTGTCCTGCCTCATGGCGTCTTTAACGATAATATCCTTATCCGACGATTTGGTCTTGTAAAGCGGCGAGCCGAGCACGAGGGGCGGTCTCGGCTGATGATGCATAGCGCCGAGTTCCTGATTGTGCTTCGGCGGAGCGATCGTCGTTCTCACGACGACGACGTTACCAGTTCTGGCGAGGGTGGGACGACTGCTGCTCGTCGTCGGCGGGACAGTCGCGCTCGCGATCGAAGTTTCCGGTTTTCTATACTCCGTCGTGATCGGAACCGCGCCGAGTGGCGTACTTGTCGTATTTGGAAAGAAGCGTCGCTCCGTCGTCGTTCTTTGGGTCGTCGAGGTCGTCGTTGTGGACGTCGTCGCCGTCGTCGGCAGCAACATGTCGACGACTCCGCTCACGGGACCGGTCGGCTCTTTCGTGTCGACACTCTCGACCGTTCCAATACCGATTATTTCCGATGCTCGCTCGCAAGTCATTTCTGTTGAGAATAATAATGTATTTTTATTTTTTTTTTCATGGAACATTAGTACTGGAATTTGGGTTAAACTATTGTAAATCACGTCGCTGTACCGCTTGGATCAATGTTGTAGAAGCTCCGATCCTGAAGTCGCAACGGACTGGCGCAGAACTGTGGTTTTCTCTCGCGACTAGTGACCTGCAAGTCTCTCGTACGGATCCATCTGACGATCCACGCGAGCTTGCAATCGCACACGAGAAAACGTCCGCCAAGGCTCAAGCCTCGAAGAGTTCCGTTCAGAGGAGCGAGCGCTTCTTCGGGCACAGTCGACAACGGATTTCCGTCTATGGCCAACAGAGTTATCGACGGGTTACCCTCGAAAGCGTCGATCGGCAGATTCTCGATGAGATTGAAACCAATGTCCAGCACCTGTCGAAGAGAGCCAACGTTTAAAAGATTCATAATTCGAAGAAGACGATCAGATGGTCGATTGCTTTACCCTCAAATCGTGAACGCTGCTGATGGCGGCGGTCGGGAAATCGGCTATGAGATTGTTCAACAGACTGAGAGAGCTGAGGGTCGTCTTGATGCCGTGAAAAGCGTCGGGGCCGATGTTCTGTATCAGGTTTCTCTCGAGATTCAATCCGGTGAGAGAATCCAGTCCCTCGAAGGCTTTCGTACCCGCGGAACCGGGCAAGCCGCGTATAGAATTTTGCGAGAGGTCCAGAAAGGCCAAAGTCTCCAGGCCTCGCAGGGCCTCCGGGACTTTCTTCTGTCTCGTGCCTTTGAGATTAAGATTCTTCAGTGTCTTCTCCAACCCGCGAAAAGCCATGCTCGCCAGCGTCACCTCGTTGTCCGATAATTTCAACGTGACGAGCTTCAGGCCGTTGAAGGCGTCGTCGTTGACTCGCGTTATTTTGTTGATCGACACATCGAGAACCGTGAGATTCTTCAGCATCTTCAGGGTGTCGCTCGGCAATTCCGTCAGTTCGTTGTCCTTGAGATTGAGACTCTTCAGGGTGTTCTCTTGGCCCTTGAAGGCGTCGGCTTCGATGTTCTTTATTCGACATCCCGATAGTTGCATGTTGTTTATTCTCAATCCCGAGAGCGATCCGTTTCTCATGGTTCCGATCGTACTGTTGTTTATGTAAAACAGATCGACGCTCATTTTCGTCGCGTAGCGCCTCATGGCCGTTAACAAAATTCCATAGTCCACTATGTCGCACTGGACCGAGAGCTCGCGAGCGAGATTGTAGTCGCAGATACACGAACTCTCGAGCTCCGCGACTTCGGACGCCCATGGACACGGCGATGTCGACGATGCGAGACCGGCGATTCCCACCAGTAGGGCCAACAATTTCATCCCGAGCGATTCTGAAACAACGTTTTTTCAACTGTTTATTCGGGATATCGAAAAGAATCTTCGGATGGAGTCGAAGGATGGTTGGGGCGACGAATTTTGAGAATACAGTTTCATCTCGAAAAATAATTGACGATAAATAAATAAATAATAAAACAACGGATCAAATGGACTGAAAAATAATTTTACGGGATAGCAGGGATTTCGTAGATGGTTCTGTCCATCCGTTCAAAGTCTATAAGTTTAGCGAAAAAAAGTTATAAAAAAAAAAAAAGGCAACTTGAGGTAGTCCGAGGAAATGTGAGATTCGAAGAGAATTCGGAGAGAATTTCAAGCGTTTTGCAATGGGATATAAATCTGAAAAAAAATCACATATCTGGAAGGTATTCCAAAGATTGATTTTGAGTAATAATAATTCCAAAAAGTTATTATAAAATTGATGGAAAAATAATTTGTTTAACAAATTCCTTGGCAACCTAATTATTTTTCGGACGAAACTGATTTCCGAGTACAGTTTCGTCTATTAAATGCCAAATGAATATGCGTATCGAAAAGCGAATAGCACTGGCTCGTTTGTATAGTATGCATATACACGAGGAAGGTGCGAGAGACCCGGACCCGTTACGAGTCAATGGCCCCGCGCCAGCATGGGTCCTACGTTCTACCTGTCGATGACACCGTGGCCAACGTTACCGCGCAAATTCCATTCCGAACATTCTTCTCTTATCGTCCCTTTGGCGATCGAAACTTCGACTCGTCTCGAAATTGACCCACTCTCGATTATGCGCCTTATTCATTTTTCCTCGATCCGCAGCAACTTGCAACTTTATCCGCGCAAGTTGCCATTCATTTTATTCTCCTAGCATTACCTCCTCTCGCTTCACTCTTACTTTTTCTTCCGAATGCATACGGTCGACATGAGAAATTATTCACCGATAACTTTCTTTGGATATTTAATCAATTCCATTTGGCGATTCTTTTTTTATTCGTATCAAGAAAATCGTTCTTGTTTGGAGTCTTTTCATTTCGTGCCAAGTACGTTGCTTTTTGAAATCTACACGGTGAAAAAAATATAGACGTAATTTAGATAGATCTCTATATAGAGCTACGGAAATCAATAGATCTACACAGAAGATCTATAGATCAATGTAGATCTATAATGATCTATTGGTCAATATCGACCGATATAAATCTATATGTTGATTTGCAGATCAATATAGATCGACATAGATCTATACAGATCCATATAGATCTATATCAATCTATATATCTTCTATAAATATAGAAATAATTTCCGTAGACATATTTTTCTTTACTAAAAGAGCGCAATATATATTTTTTTCTATTCCTCTTGCTCTTTCTTTCTTCGTTTCATTGATATACTCAAATTGCCGCTCAAGTAGCGAGACTTCTGTGTATAAAACCGAATAAATAGAGCACCCTCGTCCGGTCTATTAACAACTGTACAAGGCAGATTTCTGTCGCCGGAAAATGTCGCGTTACAAAGTCGCATCAATTAGTCGTGTCATCAACCGGTATCTAACGGTCAACGCTAATGAGACGAAAAGCTTGGTGTACAAACGAGATGATACACATCGCGTAATCTCCTTTCGATCGGGCCCTCGTGAAATAATTGTTTTGTTTTTTTTTTCCGTCCTCGGTATTCTTTTCTGCACGTTTAAAAACGAGCGCAATTTTTGCGGTAAATGGGAGAAACGTTGTACATAATCCGTTATTGCATTCACCTTCTGTTTCCCATTCGTTTCATTATCCTTTCGAACTCTCGTGGCGTTCCTATCTCATCTGTGCGCGTTATAAAGTTTAAACTAATAACGACAACGAAAGGGACTCGGCGAGAACCTTTCACTCACGATTCCGATTGTATCCCTATGGAAAACATTCCCATGGACAATGTACCTCGAGCGTAACGGTCATTAGGTAACAATAATCGAAAGGATTATTATTCGGCGCGAAAAGCCAATCGAGCTTTCTATTTTTTTTATTGCTTCTATCTTTCCCAGCCGTATCGCCGTTCCCACCAGTACGCGGATAAAAATAAGCAAACACAGACAAGTCAAGAAAGAGGAGCAGAATTTTTTTTGGCCTTGACATTTTTTCGAATATGGAAAAACAATTAAATTTTCTTCCAGTCAAAATTTCATAATTGCTTCATTTTGGATAGTAATTGAAAAATTATCGTTTTATTTTTTTTTTAATTTCAATTAACAAAAAAAACTTTTTTTGTTGAGAATACAATTTGTTCGGTTGCGGAAAAAAAATCAGTTTTTCTCCTGTTGTCAGGATTGCATAACTGCCTCATTGGGTTCAAGGTCATCGAACTCGTCGATTTCTGTTAATTGCCGCTCGACCGGTATTAAAATTCAAATTCATTGGCATCTCCGACAAGGTAGCCTAACGGCCTGGCCGAGCGAGCCGATAACATTCGTCCCGTTGCGACTATCAAGGTTCTATGAAAAAGAAAGAAGAACAAAAAAAAAACAGTTTCGGATTAATAAACGGCGCATCGTCGGCTCGCGCCGATTTATTAAATGATCGCAACACCCGGAAGCTCTCTTAGCCATACAGAGCGGAATTGTTGAGCTATAGAT
The DNA here is from genome assembly GCA_963924025.1 of Ischnus inquisitorius. NCBI lineage: Eukaryota > Metazoa > Arthropoda > Insecta > Hymenoptera > Ichneumonidae > Ischnus > Ischnus inquisitorius. The sequence goes on along the minus strand of OZ001245.1, from coordinate 6,687,321 downwards.
AGATAGATAAATGCGCGCGGGTTATTAAGAAAAAGGCACGAATTAATCGAGTTGGTGATTCCGTTACGGGCGTATACCGTACGCGTTACGAGCGCCACTAGGACGCGGTACACTTGCTAAGCGGGCCATTCGCCTAGATAACTCCCAGATCCTCGCGCTCGGATTCTAACTCGCTATTCGCCGCGCTCACGCCAACAATGTACATATAAGCGCCTGATCCACAAATGAAAAATTCATTGTTACCGCGGCAGCGATAATTCCCCAATGGGTTCAACGGCCCGAGAAAATCTCGAAGGAAAAAAGGATCTTCCGACAAAACGATTTGAAGGAAAAAAGAAAACGGCGACCCTGCGAGCTAACAGATATCGATACGCTCGTTACTCCCGCGTGGCTATTAATGCTCGTAGCGATTCGCGAAACGCGGTGTTTGCGGAGAAGAGCAATTTGACTATCAGAGCTTAACGTGTTACATTTATTGCCGTACACACGCGCGCGCGCGCGCGACGAGGACGACCTTGGGCTCGGACGGCAGAGATTACTGAATGCACGAATGATTGTACACTTAACTGGAGCGATTTCCGCTTCGGGTGACTCGCACGCGATCCCATCAATGAAAACATTCCGTCGGGCGTGAAAAATAGGCGACGGGTGAAAGGTTTTTCTTCTCATCGTTATATTCATAAATCGTCTTGGACATTCAATTGCGTGCGACTGTTGCGTGGAGGGAAAAAGAAAAAACGAGGATTTCGCAAAAGCGTTTAATAAGCTTTTTCCTTGTGTCACGGAGCCGGTTGGAAAGTTGATTTCTTCTCGTGTGCGACTTCTTTTTTTCTTTTTTCGTATTTTTGTCGTAGCGGCGATTCGAATTAGTCACGGTGTATCGGAAATGAAGAGGCTATTAAGAACTTCATGTCGGCGGATAAAAAAGACACAGCTGAACTTTCAAAGGAAATCAATTCTTACGGGAAAAAATGCATTTTTACAACGCTACAAAAAATTTGCTGAAAATTAGATGCATCGATACTGGAAGTTTTTATGTATAAACTTTACTTAAAGTTAATTAAATTGAATTACTATTTTGGGGAAAACTTAACGTAGCGCATATTAACGAGATGGGAATCCGAAAAAATTTAACATTTGGAAGGTGTTCGAAAGATTGATTTTGCGAAATAATAATTCCAAAAGCTCTCAACAGTTTGATGAAAAAAAAAAAATACTTCAACAAATTACTCGGCAACCTAAGTTTTTTTTCTAATGAAAATGATTTGTTAATTTATCTTCAATGCGTATGAATTTTTTCGTGATTTTGGACATTCATCGATTTCCGATGAATGTACAATCGTTGCCAATTTTTTATTTTCCTTTACATCAAATTAACCATCGTTTTCTACAGTGTCTTTTCGCTACAGTATTTTTTACGTTTCATTGCATTAACCGGGACTATCGATAGCCAATCCTTGCGTACGTGTTTGCGAATTATTCTCACACAAACAACTCGTGCGAGGTGTGTATCTACGTATCTACGTTAGGCTCGTTCCCGTGCAATGGAATCCGAGTCCTTTCACTTTCGTTCTCTTTCGCTCTTTCTTCACGTGGAAGAATATTATGTCTATTATGCATCAAGGCTTCCCCATTATGATATTGGAATTCGAAACCTTTCATCGTATATAATGTACCCTCGAACGTGTGCTGGTGTGCTAAATGATAAGTTAGTTTAGTCTTATCTCTCGCGTAATTTCTAATCAGTTGTTACAATGCTCAATCGGCACTAGAATGTTTTTCATGCCGAGCAACAACTTTCCTTCTTTATCTCCTGAGAAAGATCATTTTTCTCGTAATTACCGGGTTTTGTTGCTCTTTGGAAGAAAAAAAAAAAGGAAAATGCGCGTATAAAGTACAGAATCGCATCGCCCCCGTCGGGTATCTCTGTTAATATGACACGAATTAATTTGCTTATCGACACACGCCGCGTGTCCCGCCGATGATTTATGGCTTCTATAATAGTCGGAACAGATGAATGTCAAGCGCGAGCGAGAGCGGCTCGTCGCGAGTGTGGACTATAATTATTTAGATAAAAGCCAACGCGCAACATAAATCAAGGGGAGGGGCTCTCTTTTTTGTTACATAATGAAAATCTTTCACACCATTAATGTTGAACGTTTTGTGAAAGCTAGCGCGTCGTTCTATATAGAGCAACGGAAATACAGGTAGTCGGCGAGGAGGCAACTTTTCTACTATCTTACACACTCGCTTCCTTTTCATCTTAGCCGAGCAGTCTTCTTACTATTCGGCGATGGTAATTCTTTTGTGAAATTATCATCATTTAGAATTGCCTTTTTTATTCGTATAGTTGTTGTTTACAGTCGAGGTATTGAAGATATTATAAAAAAATAATATTACTAAATAATAATAATATACGTGTTTTTTTAATTATTTTTTTAATGAACATTATGTGATAATTATTGATGTTACGAATATTATTTTTTGCTGATATTCTACTTAGTGCTACACAATAGCGACAAACAAGAATTTTTTTTATCATCTTGCCTCCTTTTCGTATCTCACTTAGCATTAGTAAAATTCTAAAGATTTTACAGTACTTCGAACGATCTCACGACGAGATTACCGCTAGATTTTTCTACGATCTTCATCTCGTATATATAATGATAGAAGATAACAGATCGCATAGTCAACAAACCGACGAGAAGGATAAGGAGGAATTTTCTCGAAATTTTTCATTTTCAGACTACACCTGTTCGCGTTTCGAATCGTTTCGTACGCGCTCTTCGGTATGCCCTCGCACACAGCCGCGTTTATTATATACGACGGAGTCTTCGAGCGAACGCTTTTACGACCCGCCGAACTTTCCATATGGCTGTAACGGTCTTCGGTACTCGAACGGTTCGAGTACTGTTAACCGCGCTTCGTCCCACCGTATAGTTAGTTGGCCAACGCCATCGAGTATACGGCACGTGTATATATGTATATCGCGATGCTTTGTGATGTACGACATTTGTGACTGTAACCGCGCGCGAATGTAGCACATAGCGTGTGACAACAAACTCGATATCGCCGAATCACCGCTAACCACCGAGAAGAGCTACCCATTCATCTCCGAAGAATTTGCTTCTTTTGTCTCCCACTGAGAAACTTTTGTTTTTGGGAAAAAAATTTATTTTTCAGAGTTTCTCGTTCGAAAAGTCTAAATCTTCGAAAACGTTGAGAAAAGTGTTGAACGACAAATTAGCCGGCAACCCAATTTTTTTTTATTATGAAAATAATTTTTCGGTGTTTCTGAACACGTATGGATTTCTTGTATTTGTTTTAAATTTTACCATTTGCAAAAATGGAGTTTTCAAATATTACCGAGCATTCTGAAAAAATGCGTACGTATGCGTAAGTTGAGAAGTTATTTTTATAATAAAAAAAAGTAAAGTTTCCGGGTAATTTGTAGCTCAATTTTTTATTTTAGTAATTTTTTAATCATTGTTGCGCCAAATGAATATTTTCAGCGCCTTTCGTACGCTTGATTTTTTCTCGGCTTTCGTCGCATCGAGAAGCGTTGCAAATCGTCCCATCCTTTCTCAATCTTAGGTGACGTCAGACTCGTCTACCTTGAACATCCGACAATATATTTTTTTAAGGTGATTCCGATCCGATATTCTCGCGCCTACGTCCGAATTCTAAACAAATGTGCCGCTTACGATTTTGAAAGAGTCAACTAACGTCGCAGTACTCGTGGAAAATTCGTGGCAAGTAGCGGAGTTTCCAATTCAATGGTGTTATGGAACAGAAGCCCATAGACGAGTACTGCGCATGGGAAGAAGGAAAGTGAAGGCTATTTCGTTTCGAAGTACATATTAGCGAGAAATGCTATATATATATATACTGAATAGTGAAGATATGGGAGAATCTCGGTTCGCGGTACCTTCTTATGGGCTTGCAACTTTCATTTCAAGCCGTGCGCAGACCCCACCCGATGGGTTTGTTTTTTTTCCTCTTTTCGCGCGCGAAACCGGAGCACCGTCGATGGAAACTCCGCGAGATCCGCTGCACAACGACGACTAATCGACGCGACGCGTTTTATGGAAAAATAGACCGACTTTTCACTCGACTCTTTTTTCAAAGAGTTTGCCGGTCATTTTCCGCCAAAAGCGAGATTCGGCAATAATTTCCAATACTTTCCAAACTTACCAAAAACGTCGGAAATAAAAAATAATTCATAAAATATGTATGTTTATTTAGAAAAATTTACGAATCAATTTCTTCGAAAAAAAAATCAATTAAGTAAATAATTTGGTATGAATGAAATGAACAAAATGAATGATCTTGGCTCGTGTAAGGTGCTTTTTTTTTCAGATCTTCATCTCATTGGGAAGCATTGGAAATTCTCTCCAAATCTCAATTTTGGCTGGGAATTTAATGATACACGTTTAACATCGATTAACGAGCGAAAAAAAAGACTATGTATAGAATCGGTTTAGGTACATCCTCACGCAATGATACACCGATGGCCATGAGTATAATCGACGTCGGTAGAATTCGTTTGGGTTACAACCGATAATTTGATGGGACTGTTACGGCTCGTTGCGCATGGCCGACGCTCGCTTTTCTCCACAATGTCTCTCTCGAGATATTCACGAAATACGCCGTTTCCGAGACTCGCCGCCGTTGCATTTCCCCGCGACAATAATAAAGCGATATCGATGCGTTTATACCTGGATTTCAGTCATCGATCATAAGTAGAGCGGACATTTGTTTCACGACACAAAAAAAATGTTGACAAGGTTTGAACTCGATCTGACCTACGTTTAAGGTACCTTTACGGTTATTATTAATCGTTCGGTTGTCCCGTTACTATTTTGTGCCTCGTTTAATCGATGATGATCGTTGACAACGTGAAAAGAATGCTCGCGCGTTCTCTCACAAGTTTTCTCTACGCCTCCGTTGAAATGTCGGGACGAAACTCGTTTACCGGTTTGAGTGACTCCTCGTGTGGTGTCCGTCTCAAAAGCTTACCTCACCTATTAGAGGTCGAGAATCTGAATTCCAGCTTGATGACTCACGCAAACCAGCTTCAATATCTTTCTTTCTCGGGAGAAAGATAGAGAGAAACGATGCTGGGAAAGAAAGTTATACGCCAATCGAAAAGGTATCGATTGTCGATTATCACTTTCGCTAAGCGGACTGAGAACACCGAGAAAAAAAATTGGTTCAATCGAACAAATTGGCAAGTGGCGAAAGAAATATCTCCGCCATTGAAATATATACCCAAGTTCAACGTGCTAACTGTTAGTCGAATCTAATGTTCTCCTTCACAGTTTCATTTTCGTGGGAAAAATGTTTGTCGAGATGTTTAAATTAAGATGTTCAGATTTTTTTTTAATATCCAGAAGTCCGATTTTTGAAAAAGTTTAAAAATACAACATTAGAATGAGATTTGGTACTCAAGTCGAGTGACCATTAAGATTCTTTCGTATCGACTTTAACGGAATCGGAGAGTGCTTCGAGACTCGTACACATTCTGATTTTTCAAACTTATCTAAAAATTATTCAAGCCTTTCGAGCATTGGAGTTTCAAAATATCGCGCAATCTTAAGTCACCATTGTTTTCTGTGAGGAAAAATGCACAGGATACGATTTTGTGCAGTTTTTTGAAATCGTTGTTTCGACTCGTTAGACGGTAATGAAAAATGGTAAAAAAGCATCTCAAAAGGGTACAATTTTTTACCATTTTTACATACAATCATATCAACCAAAATTAGAAATCCAAAAAAAATCTGTTGAAAATAGAAAAACAAAAAGAATATTCCGTGTATATAATTGCTTGTATACTCTCGCGCTGTGAGCGAATTCAAGGGCAATTGTCATCTAAAATTGAAGGGAACATGAAAAATCACCTAAAATGACCTTTTAAGCACCTTTAACCTTTTATCGTTTCTTTCGTCACATTCCAGGGCTCAACAATTCACTGTACGAATAGTTTTGCTTCAAAACTTCGATATATTTCAATATCAATTCCGACAATACTTCGCATCCACTTTTTTCGAAGAGGTTCATTAAAATTTTCATCGACGACAAGACGAGTGGGAATCGCGGAGTGCGGTTTAGAATCATAGCCTGGATAAATATATCCTCGAAAGCGGAACGAGGAACGTTATCGTGCAAAAAAACAATAGTTTTGCGGCGGTGAAACACTCGCGCGCCTTGTTACAATAGACATTTTCAGCTTGCATACATACGTATATGCCGGCTGCCTGCCCGACGAATCTCACTCGACGAATCTGTGACAGGATACGCATTCAACGTTTCTCAACGCAATATATATTCGCGTGTCTTGTACACATCTCTTTCACCAAAGACGGAATCGCGGCTTTATTCATTCAAGATCGTTATATATATTCCTCCTCCCTATAGCAAAGCAGAACGCGCTACCGATGAGTGAATGAAATTTGTTAAAATTTTCTCCGAGAATTATCTCGTATTTTTCAATTTCCCCAAACTAAAAATATTTTTATTTTGCCTCGGAGCTTCGTCAGCAGTCGTAATCGTCGAATGTTGAGCAACGCGGAGAGTGTGAAAAAAAAAATGTTGCAATCGAAATTGAGAAAATGATTTTTCATAATATACACAGAAACTCGAATCGTGTCTACGATGCGCATGTATCGAGTAAGATATACGAGCAGCCGGAGCCGGAGTTGCTAATAAGAACGGATATACACCACCGGATTAGTCGCTATGTATCAGTGATCGTCACGAACTAGTAATTATACATTCCGCCCGCGCTATGCACTATCCGACTAACGTGTTTTCTCGTCGTAATTAAATTTTTTCATACAAGCGCAATTTTGAAGAAAACAAAATTAATCATGAAAACATTCAATATTTAATTTGATTTCTATTAAAAAATATATATAGGACCTAACAATCATAATAATTGGTATTATTATTATTATTTTTTAATACAATCTTTTTCATCTTTCTTATCGGGTTAGTTAATCAATACACGTGAATTATTTCGTCCGGTCTAATTTGTTTTTTCAGGAGCGATTTGTAACTCGCGCCGCGCGCGAATAATTTTTCTCCTATAACTATAACGTTGCGTCGCTTTTCTTTCACGTAACGCACTCTGCGCGGGGAGGGCGAGGGGGTCATTGTGGGTCGCGGGAATCGTTAGACAATAGAAATGCTCGGGCAGAGAGAATGAATAAAAAAAAGGAAAGATGTGTAGGAAACCGAGGGAGAGGTACGCTCTGATTCGGTAATTACTGCTTAACAAAAAAAAAATCTCCCTCGCCAAGTCGTCTCTCTCGCTTTACGCGGAACTGCGAAGATTATTTGTGGGAGTCTCGACTCGGGTCTTAGCGAACGGGTGTTAATACACCTCGCTATACGCCACGGCAAAACGCGACATTACACCCTAACTGTGCATTGAAAGAAAAATATATAAATTTGTCGAAGATCGATCGATGGGAATTTAGTTGGCGCGGCCTATCCGCAACGCCGGAAGTGAGCAAGCAGTTACGGAAATGAGATCTCGTCTCCGTCGTGAACGACGACGACGAGACCCGACCGGGGTCGCCGATTTTCCATCGAATCGCAAGCGATGTAGGTTAACATCGGACGCCGAAGAATTCCGAAGATTCGTTCTTACGTCCCTCGACCGACTCGAGACATTCTTCGATACGTTTTCCCGGCGCGCTAATGAATTAATCGTATTTCCATCGATTTGCGAAACTAATTTTGCCCGCCGACAAACGACTTGTCATTATTCCATGTCGTCGTCGAATTCTTCTTAAGAAAAGAAAAAAAAACAACCGTGAAAATGCTAGTTGGAACGAGCACGTATTGTAGTAGTGCGCGTAGCGAGCGGTTAGGTGGGGGCACGGCGTGGTTCAAGGTCGGATGATAAAACTACAGTGAAAACGATACTCGAAGATCCTCGCTCGCGTTGGCCGTACCTCGCCGCGTAGGTGCATTAACCCTTGGCGCGAACAACGCCGGCTTGGACACTTATCCAGGAATGCAACCGGCTGTACGAGCCTCCACTACACGCTATGATACTCCCCAATCATTTATCCCAACATAATATCGAATAAAAACTCGAAGCCATTTGAGAACAGAAAAATAAACTTACGCATTATTCACGATTTTTTTCTTCAGGATCGCATGCTTTCCGAATAACCAAGCTTTATTTTTTATTCAATCTCCGTTTACACAGCACAAAACAACTTTATTAATCGAATAGTCACTCTATCAAACGTATCGACAAAAAAATTCTTAGAAGTCGTTTTCACCAATTTAATTAACAACACTTGACTCTCCGCGGACTCGTTTGTTTAACTACCGTTGTAAAAAAAATCTCGTGAATCGTATTTGAAAAAAAAAACTCGTGAGGATTTTTCGTGTAGAACACGATCGCGTTCGATCGTAACGCGGCGCGGCGTACGAAGGAGTCCGCGGCGGCCTCAACTTCCCGTTAACTTCCTCGCGACTCGCATCGGCATCACCGTCTTAGGCTCGACTGCAAGAAGCGGCCCCGGCTTCTCTCGGCCGGCGTTCGATCCCGCGTCCCGTCCCGTGCAGAGAGGCAACTCTATACTATCCTACCTCTCCTCGCTCCTTGGCTAAGTCACCTTCTACAGTCTTCCTTCGTGCCCCGTTGCTTCTCCGGAGTGGGCAATCCTATAATCGCGGTAGAAACGGACTGCGCGGCTCTCGCGATCGCGGACTCGCATTCATCAATTTTCTCATGACTCGTCGATATTTTCATTCGTTATCGATCGATTATTCTCATATTATTATTTTAGACTGAATTTTTTTTGTCACGCTGATGCCTCGTGCACCTGTTTGTCTCTCGGCGTGTGCGCGCGCGTGTGTGTGCAGGCAGACTCTCCGCCTGTATACTTGCCGAGACGGAGAGGATGTCAGCTATCGCCTTTCGGAGGTTCACGGCTCTTGACCTTAGAGGCTCGTCGCGCCCACCTGATGCTACCACTCTGGTAACACGACTGGGCCGACATTGTACTTTTATCCTTTACCTTACAGCCTTATGGGTCGCTTTACAGATCGAAAAGAATATAGAACATTATTATACTTTTTTTTTTTAAGTTTCATGTTTGTTTACTATTTACATTGCCGTCGGTTTTGTATGCATGTAAAACCTTTGTCATATAACGACGATTTCATCAGAAGGAAATATGCTCGGTCAATAGCGATTATGCGATCGAATAACTTTTCCGCAGAGTGCAATTAAGTACTTGGGGGTACTGTAAAGCCGCGAAGCATCGGCACAAGTTGAAGAACCTCCGTTCCTCATTCCGGGAGGCCTTTTACTTCCGGCCTCGCGGAGTTTGCTGGCTTGGCCCAGAAAAACCGAGCAACAGGCGCACGCGGGGCTCCATAGATTTCGTTTCGTTCGAGTAAACGCGACGTTTTACGGCGCTGCGCACATTTTCGTATGTTACTGGAGCAAACGCGAACGGAGAAATTGGAGCGCCACTTGCGAATAGGATTTTCGGCAATATTTTCGAGAAAAAAGCAATTTCAGAAGATTTTTTTTTTTTCAGGGTCGGCACCGGATTTCCGGATTCCGTGCGGACCTGCATTCTTCATCAGAAGCTACAGATGATGAATTGTTGCGTCGAGAGGAAAAAGGCTCGCGAGGCAAACCTTCATCGCGGTCAAAGCATGGATATGGATTTTGATACGGGTAACAAACGAAGCGAAACATTTGTTTTTCCTCGGCGCAGAGTCGCAGTGTCATCGTATTTCAATCGAATCCATTCGATTGCACAGAATCCGAAGAGGAGGACGAATTCTTCGAATGCACGAGCGACGAATCCGCGCGGCAAGACGAACAGCCGACGACGAGCCACACAAAGACGAAACAACTGTTGTGGAACCGTCCGACCGGAAGATTAGCCAAGCATCCGTCCCTTCGGTTGATAAAAACCGGCGACGCTCTTTATCTACCCGTTACCCAGGATCCCGTGCCGAAAACCGAGGATCAACTCGAGGAGGATGCTCAAGTTATGATGCAACTCGGAACGGACAAGTACGCGTCGGAAATGCGGGCAAGAATGATGAGCGCTTCTCTTCTGTCCGATATGGAGTCTTTCAAGGTATTCCGTTTCATCGCTATTTTGAAAAAATCGGTTTTTTTGCCTAAAATCGAGCGCTAATCGATTGACTAGCGTCTAGTCATTGAAACGTCTTTTGTAAGCTATCCGGCGATCACAGTTGCGGTTTGCCGTCGATTTCTTGTTTCTCGATAGCGATTTCTTGTCGATTTTCTATTTTCCGATAGTCCAGGCTCTTTCGATCAAAAATCGAAGAGAACCATAACAAGCATGACGATGGACTTCGTTACATTGTAGCGAGTTAGTCAAGTGGTTAAAGTCAAATACCAGAAGTCCGAAGGTTCCGAGTTCGAGACTCGATTTCGGTAGCATTTTTTATTTGGCTATCTGTTAGCTATCGTTTCGTTAGCGATTTCAGGCAAAAAACCTACGAACTTGGGCTCGAAAGACGATTGACGGTGCCGACGGGTGTGTTTGTCCGGTCGTCCCGATGCGATTATTTATTAGGGTTTACAGTTCCCTCAGCTGCAACGGTCTGGTGCTAGTTATATTCGTGATAATCGTATGATTGAAGGCCGCGAATCCGGGAGCGGAACTGGAGGATTTCATCCGATGGTATTCCCCGCGCGACTGGCTCGAAGAGGAGGGTCTCGACGAATGGGGACAACCCGCGGGTAACGACGAAGATGCCTCGTATATCGCTTTAGCCTCGAAAAGGTACTGAGCATACTTATCGCTCGCAGGTAAACTCTCGCCGCGCATGAAAATCCCGAACAATCCTTGGTCGACAACGTGGAATTCGGCGCAGCCGGTGCCGGCACATCGGCAGAAGCGGCTCTTCGACGACACGCGGGAAGCCGAAAAGGCCATTCACTATCTGACCTCGAAGAGGCTCGGTCAGGTGGTGCAACTTCTACTTCCGGTTCTGACCCACGCGGCTCTTTACACTCTCGCTCGTCAGAAGCAAGACGCTATGCCGAATCTGCCGGAAGTCACGCAGAGCATACTCAACAAATTGCAACACGCCACGAAGCCCATACATCAGAAATTGCAATTGTACGAGGTACGATAATTTCGCGCATACAGGAAATTTAATTTTTTTTTTAATGGTTGAAAAAAACTCTTGGCTCGAGTTTGATTAGCGCTCAGTTTGATTTTCATTCGTCAAGGAAATCGCGAGGGACATCGAGGGCGTCGAGGCGCTGATTGCGCAAGCGAACTCGCTGCAGCACAAACTCTGCGGCAACGACGATTCCAAGGAGTTGACTTCGTTCATTGTGCAACTTATGCGCGGCAAGGAAGTGCCGGTTCCGGGCGGTGCCAGAGGCAACATCGGCACGCGCATAACCACCATGTTTCGCGACGCTCAAAAGGTCTTCCGCAACATCCGTTTATCGCCTTTTTTACCCCAGTTCATTGCGAAATAATCGATAATTCGTATTTTTCTGTTCGCGACAAAAGCAGGCCGCGCACATGATGACTTCCGGCCACAGCAGCGGCGATACGGACTCGGGCGATGGTAAACAAAAACAGTTTCCCGAACCAGCGTGCAAAGAATTCATTCTACGCGCGATAACGCCGCGACCGTCGCCGACCTCGACGGCCCAGCCGCAACGCATGTACGCCTGTTTGAAACGCGACCACATGCGCCTCGCCGGCTTCTTCTCCGAGGACACGACATTTTTGTAATAGCTTCGAAGAAAAATCGAACGGATTATGCACAAAGAATAATCCGCCGATTCAGGCCCGAATATCGAACATTCATTTTTTTTTATAAATCCTCGATATAATTAATTATCGAGACCACTGGCGTCGTATGCAATATAGAATTTATTGTACATATTTCTTTCGGTAGTCTATCGCATATTACAGGATAACAATGCATTTTTGTAGAGAATGGCATCGTCGTCGGATTGTAAAAAAAAATCAAATTAATATGTCGCATAAACGAAAGTGTTTTCAAAATCACTCAGGGTAGTCGGAATATTCGATTTTTCAGTTGCGGCGCTGTTAGCAATTGCGTTTTCACGGTCTCGTCCAACTCCTCGAGTGCGAGCTGAGCGTGCAAGCGCAGCACTTGGTCGTCGTCGTTACTGCGAAGATACTTGAGAGCCCGATAGAGCGGAACGAGATCGCTTCCCAAATCGGTCAGAACGTCTTTGCCGAGGCCGCGGATCAGCAGAGTCGCTACCAATACCGCGGCACGCCGGCATTCGGGTACTTTGTCGCTTTCGATTATGCACCCAACGCAGTAAAGAATCTGCAAGAATGGAATCGTAAAAAAAATCTTTATTCCAGTACTTGATTTTTAGATTTTTTCTTGATAGACTCACCTCCGTTATCGCGTGACCTAACTCGAAGCCCAATACTTTGCAGAGCTCACCGAGACACGAGAGACTCGATGCTCGTACCATTTCGTCCGGATCGCGAGTCCCGCAAAGAAAGCCATTGATTAAAATATTCTTGTAGGCCGGAGCCATCGGACCTATCGGAAGCAAGAGCGGTCGTTATTTTCGGCATCGCTAAAATTCTAAATTACTATTCAGGTAATGTAAAACACCGTCCCGCCCTAAACGTCCCCAGTTGACAATGAGAACTGGAACACTTTTTTTCTAGGGTTCAATCTAATTTCTTTCCATTTGTTAAAGCGACCAATTCGAAAAATATAGGGAATGCGACCTTGTTACCGACTGAGTCGCACCGCATGTCCTTAAGGCGATGTGAAATGACTCAGCCGATAAGAAAAACTGCGCGTAGGTCTGGTGTTTCGCAACACCCTAAAATTTCTAAAATTCATACCTAATGCTCTCGTAACTTTTACAAGAATTTCTCCGAGCTTCGCGCGCGTTTCCGGCGTTATGTCCCCATTGGAATTACGACCCGGCATGTCGATGTACTCTTGGACCAGGGGCTCGACGACATCCTGCGGAAAAACTAGAGCCAAAGCGCACAGACCATTCACCGCTGTTAGATAAACGAAAGAATCCTCATCTTTGAGATTTTCCTAAGGAAAAAAAAAAATAATCAAACGTTATTGATTGTCGTTTCACAGGGAAATTGTACGATTTACTCACACGAAAGAAGCACAGTATTATATCTTTTTTCGCGATAGCTTCGGGATCCCTCGATTCGATCAATTTCGTCAAGTTCATCAATCCGTGAGCGCGTACCGGAAGCAAAGGATCTCCGAGATCTCCGAGTGCTTTTTCCACCTCGCTCTCGCTCGTCGAATTAGCGTCAAGGCTCAGATCGTCGTAGCGACGAGTCGCCGATCGTCCACGATTTTTAATCAGTCCGACGACTTGTTGAACCAAGTCCAGCAATTGTCGCGAGATTTTCGTTCGATCTATCGCGTTCGTCAAGAATTTCGCGAGCTCGTCGAAGGGAGCCCAATTCGAGGGCGTTTCTTCTTCCGATAGGATAACTTTGATAAGCATCAGGCTCACATAGAGAACTTGAATATTTTCATCGTCGTCGCTCGCCGATGACTCTTCGTCGAACAACGATTTAACGAAGGCGAGAAGAGCCTCGCAATCGTTTATCAAGGCTCGTTGTATCACTCGCGTGCCAGCGAGATTCGACAAGAGTTTCATCGCCGCCAATTCTTTTCCGACGCGGTCGAACGTTTCTTGGTTTGTTTCTCCGTCGTCCCGTTCGATCTTCCTCAAAGTCGCCAACGATCGGAGCAAATGATTGAATAAACCAAATCCTAGCTTCGGATCGTTGCTCGTCAAATCGAAGAGGCTGTCGGCCGCCTTTTCGTGATCGAGACTCTCCGTTTTGCCGATAATCTCGAGTCCGCCGCTCGGCCCGAATCGGCACGAGATTCTTTCACCGAAATTTCGCGAGGATTCGTCGTGGCCGAGAAAAGCCGCGAATAGATCGTCGCGCAGCGTCGTTTCCGTTAACAAACGTAACAAAAGATCTCTGACCTTCGATCGCAAGTGCGAAACACTTTTACACACTTTGGTGTGCAAATGAAACAACGGTACGGCGAATTCTTTCATGAGCGCGGGTGGAAGATACTTGAATTTTCCATCTATCGGAATAAAACATTTCGTTAGTTTATCTATGCAATCGTCGACTTCCGATTCGCTTCTCGCCGCGAATTCCTCGTTAGCATTCGTTGAGAATTCTCGCAAAGGCGAGGCGATCGCGAAAACTATTTTTTCACGGCATACATCGGCATTGTGCTCGTGGAGAGCGGCGATACAATGATTAGCGATCGTCGTCGAATGTTTCGTGCGCTGCGATACCAATAAATTTATCAGCTAAAACAAAGCAAGAAGTTCGAATTATAGCCGATTCGTATTTAAGGTAATACGAGCGGTACAATCCAAAGAAAAGTGAGATTCGGAGAGAATTTCGAGAGAATAATTATCTCACCTGCGAGCATACAGCATTATAGTATTCCTCCGCGTTCGGTCCGTGCGACACGGCTACGAGTCTCGCGACGACGTCCAATTTATCCCAGTGAGCACCGAGATCGATCGTATCATTGCAAACCGCCTCGACCAGAGCCTCGATGCCGTTCGGCGCGACGATTCCATTCTCCAGATACGTTCGGACTTTTCTTTTGATCCACATTGGGGATTTTTTGACGCCGTGAATAATCATCAATTCCTTCGCGACAACGGCTCGCGGACTATTTTCAATTAAGCGCGACAGAATTTCACGAAATTCGTTCTGATCTTTTCTTAATCTTTCGTACAATTCCTCGGTCATTTGAAACTCCGAGGACGAACTCGCGGCCGACGAAGGTTTCGTTAATGGCGCGTAGGACAATTGCAACAGTGCTGCGAGCAGTGGACCAAGTTGAGGCATCGAAGCCAAACGCAGAGAAGCATCGTCGAAACAATACGTCAAATCGCGAATCGTCGACGATAATCTGTCGTATTTCTGTAACGATTGTAAGGAAATGTCAGCAGATTTTTTGAAACTAGAAGCGTAAATAATCAATTTGACGATACCTCTAGATCCGTCTTTGGCGGCTCATTTGCCTCGACTCGAGGATTCGAAGCTTTTTGACGAAGACCCACTCCGGGTAACAAGCAAGGAATTATCCCAATGCTTACTATTATTTCTACAGCTGCTTTCGTTGTCCTTTGACGAGTCGCACTCACAAATGTTTCGCTCTTTGATGAATCTACATCTTTCAAGGATTTCAATACAAACAACAGCGTTTCAAGATTTTGCTGCCTGGAAGTAAAAAAAAATGTACAATGTTACAAATAGTTTGATTGTTTTTTGACGTAGGTGCATTTACCTTATGGAGGCTTCGTCATTCAGTTCCGTCAATGTCGGTCGACTTTCCACTGGCAATAGAGAAATGGCATCAAGCATTATTTTCTCAATTTCGTCTTTTTCTGAAAAAAAAAAAAAAATGTTATTTATTATCATTGTCCAATAGCACAGGCAAACGATAAATACAATATTTATTATTGCTACTGGAGCGAAAAGGCAATTGAAGGAAATCGTCAATCCTGAGTAATAAAGTTTACATGAATACTGAAATATGCTTGGAAAAAGTTCGTTGATGGAATTTAAAAGTTAAAAATCCTTTCTCCACCAGTAAATACAGGGAAAATAAATTTCCTGTTGAATGTGTCAATTATTTTTCAATGGTTATAAAAATTTTTGTGAAAAGTATGACACTCTAAGTAAATGAATTATAAATGATTATTATTGTTTGGAAAGACAAAAAACTCGATAATCACCTTTATCATCGTCGTCCAATACAAGTTTATCCATATTGTTGAATTGATGAACTTATTTTGACAGTGCGAAAGAAACTCGAGGATGTAAACAAGGCTTATGCTAGACTGACCTTGAACGAATTAAAGCGACGGTAACGCCGCGTCGGCGAATCTAGGAAAAAAAGGCCATTGGAAAAACAAACCGCGGTAAAAAGGCCGCACGCATTTCCTCTTATCCAGTAACAGACCTCGCATGTGCATGGCTGAATAATGTTTTCTAAGCCAGGCTTTCCATTTACGGAAGGATTCCCAAAAACGCAATTTGCTAAAAGTCGGCAATTCAAATTCAAGCGCGTGAGCTCGCGGCGCTCGCCGCTCGCGCTTCGCAGCACTAGCACCGCGATGTGTGGATAAAAACAATGCATTCTGGCAAATGCAATGAACTGAAGTAAGGTATTTTTAGCGTAGGCCGGGAAAAAAAACACTCCACGAGTAAACAAAAGAGTACATTTTATTTAAAAAAATACAGTGGACTAGGCGGCAATACATTGTCGTAGTGCGTAGTTAAACATGTATTTCAGTCTCTGGCACATCATCATCGGTGCACAATTCCGAGTAAGATCGGCCGGAAAAAGTTCTCGTTGAACCGAATCGCGACCCTCTTGTCAAGAATTTCGAATTCCCACAACTCTTCACCAATGCATCCGGTACGACTTTCTGCGAGAGAATCACAGCATTTTTTCGAAACTCAACCATGAGTTCCTTGCTATATTTCACGTGAGTATCGTCAATCTTCGCGAACGATAGGTCAATAGTGTATTTCTCACGATTAATATACCTATTACTCCGGAAGGATTTCTCGCTTGAGATAGCAAATCAACGATTTCGTATACGTCATTACTGACTTCTGGACTTCGAAAATTCTTCGCGACTTACCGAGATAAAACGCTTTTCACGATTATTTCGGCTATGTGTTGTCGAGCGAAATTCCTAACTCTCGCAACTTGGATTCTAGTTGTGTTATTTTGTTGCTCAACTTTATTACGATGCTCGAATTTTCGCTCTTCACTTTTTCTATCATGTGATCCTTCTTTTCGTTCTCTTCCTTCAATTTCGCTATTATGTCGTCCTTCTTTTGATTTTCCTCGATCAACTTTACCATCTGGGAATCTTTGTCTTCGCGAAGATTGGCCAATAATTCCGATGTCGAGGGTCTTTTTTTCGGATCTTCCTGGACCAGTTGACTGATTATTTGAGCCTATTTTTTTCGGAGTAATTGGAGTTAATTCTTTACTCGTCGAGCTATCATAAATACCATTGTTAAGTGATTAATACTAACCCATTTCGGATAGTTCGTCGCGATCGTCGTGGGTATTTGTCCCGATTTTAGGGCAGTTATTACTCGACTCCGTTCCATCCAAGTTTGCATCGGGATCAAAAGCTCCAGCAAAACTATTCCGAGACTGTAAACGTCGCTCTGCAATGAAGGATACAAAATGCTCGATTCAAAATGATTATTTGTTCTGTTAAGATGATGTGAAACACTGGCGCCCATTCGGTTAAAAAACATTTCGAGGTAATGAACATTCAAGGAAAAAGAAAAAACTCTTTCCCGTTTCGAAATGGCATTCATCCGATTGCTCGTTACCGACTGATTCTTTTCGCGTGACCTTGAAATAATACGGTACAGACTCAGCCGATAAGAAATCGCTTTGTCTCCTCCAAAATCACTGATGTGACGACTAAAAGCCAATTGGATTTTGTAATCTCTCGACAATCGTGTAAAATATTCTAAAAAGCTTTGAATACCTTTGGATCGCATTTTCCGTTCAATTGCTCCGGCGCCGCGTAAGTCGGTGTTCCGAGCATCGACGGATGGCTCTCCCTCTGGAGCGGGCAAGCCAGTCCGAAATCGCCCAATTGTATTTGCAGTTTACCCGACGTTGAGATGAATATGTTGCTCGGTTTGACGTCGTGATGAACGATACCGCACGAGTGGATGTACTCCAAGCCGCAGAGTATCTGCACGAGTATCGCAGTAACGAGATTTATCGGTGTCGCTTGATTTCTCTCATCCATCCATTGCCGCAATGTCTGATCGCAAAGACCCATTTGGATGTAGAGCGTCGCGTATTGTTGAGTCTGTTTAACAAAATTATTACGTTTTTTTTTTCGAGGGATTCGAAGGAATATGCGTTAGGTCGTAAATAAATCGAACAAACTCTTCTTTGAGGATATTGGCATATTCTCCGTTCGCTGACGGTCTCTTCGCGGGATTCGCTATCGTCGGTTCCGTCGTTGTTGCTCATTTCCGTGCCGTTATCATTGCCATAGGAAATCTTCGTCTCCTGCGTCTCGCTGCGAAACGACACTACGTCCGACAAATCTTCCTCGACTTTTCTCGAATTAACTCTTTCGCTTGTTCTTTCACCTGCAATACAATCGTAAAATAAAAATGACCAACATTTTCGGTGATAATGTCGGGTTTGCTTTTAAGTTATCGATTTTTATGTACCGTTTTTAGATCTCGTTCTTTTCGACACGCTAGTTTGATTATTCTCATCGGTACTGTCGCTCTCGCTGAAACGCGACTCCGCATGTTCACCGTTCTCGAAATTCTCCGAGACGTCGCAACTCTCGCGATCCCGATTATCGTAATCGGTCAGCGTGTCGTAATTCGGCACGAATGTCTCCGGAAACGTTGGCTCAATCCACGCGCCCTTGTACGACACGATATTCGTGTGATTCAATTTCGCTATGGTCTTGACTTCCTCGAGATGTTGCATTATCGTCTTGACTCGGCCCGAGTGCACGACGATCTTCTTTATCGCGTACTCGTTGCCGTCCAGCCGATGCAGCGCCTTGAACACGCTGCCGAATCCTCCGGCCGCTATGAAACCTATCTCCTCGAATTCCCTTCGATATCTCGAGCATTCGGTCATCAAGCACCTGAAACCGAACATTCGTATAAATAAATAAGAAAATTCGTAGTTTCGAGTCGCTGCTTCGTGATATTCGAAACCCGTAGCAATCGTTCTACGAAACGTTTTATTTCAACGAGAAAATCCGACCTTTCTTCATGTGTTTGATCAACGAGGCGATAAAAATGTCATACTTGGCAATTTGAATAGGACTTTCGCTGCCGGTCGAAGCTCGCGCGATCGTTACCAATTTGTAAAGAGCGATTTGATATTGGCTTCTCACAGTTTCCAACTCCAGCATGTTGTAAGATCCGTCTATGAGCTTCATCTCGTACAGTCTGTCGCATATGGCTGCAAGGCAATCGTCCGTTGTATCGCGATTGTTCGCTAGTCGCGTACGCCGCTTTTTAGATTGATAACAGACAATTGCGTACCGAAGTAAAGTGTTTTTCTTCTGGCGGTATCTCCTTCGAAAATTGTGCATAACTGTTGTATGAGAGATTCTATCAGGAGACTCGTGGCCGGCCCGACTCGGCCGACTATTTGACCGCCGCCGGGAGCCTCCGAATCATCGACTCGGCGCGTTGTCCAGCAATTATTACCTGTAATGATAAACAAATTAACAATAATAATAATTTGTTGGGAGGAGCATGGCCATTAAAAGAAAGGAAAAAGGCAGGAAACTATATGATTATAATGGAATAAGTTGTTATTTGCTCTCGTAAAAAAGAATAAAAACGAAGATTTTAACTTTTAATATGGAGTCTATTTTTTTATAGAGACTTCAGAGTAAGCTTGAGAAGTGTTATTTACTTGGATGCTTTAAACAATGACTAGTAGAGTATTAAAGAGTATTATATTTATTACTTATTGACTATTATTAATTGTATTATTTGATATTATTGGAGAGTTTTAAAAACGTACTGTTTTATAATTCATGAGAAAAATGGAATGAAATATTCTAAATGTTCATATTTTAGTCGTTTTCGGTTTTACTAGACAATTTTTCTTCGAGTGAAAAAAAATAACAAAATTGTGATCAAAACAATTAGGACTGATTTTGGAATTTTCTGTAAATCAAAATTTTATTCGATTCCTAATTTTTTAAATTTCATAGAAGTTTCTGCAATAATCACGTTTGTGCGGATCTGGAACATTCCTGGCTTTTTTTTGAAATCTAAAGAATGTTCGAGATCATGGTGGCTGTTGCAGTACCGTTTTTCCAGTGCTCAATTCAAATCACGCGCACTTTCGATTTACTTTTATTGTACGCGAAAAAATTGATAGATCCAATAGTATTCAATAGAAAAAAGTGCACCAGCATCCTGGATATACAAGAAAGAACACGGAAATGTTGCAAAGTGCTCGAGACAATTATCGTTGTTTCTTGAAGAAAACTTCGTAATCTATCGCCGAGTGCGCGATATGCGTCGATCTCGATAAAAATTGCAGAACAACAATTGATCGCTGCAGAGGATGAAAAAACGCTACAATAATTACAATACACAATAATTCGATAACTGCGAACGACGAAAAAATACCAAACGCTTGCACCGGTACGAGTTTAATTCATTACGTTCACAGTCATTTAAAATCGTAACAGAAACATTATTTTCAAGGTCTAACGACAAATCAACAAAAACCTTGCAAGTCGGAGCGCGAATGAAAGCTGTTCAAAGTTACGAGGACGAAAATATAGGTTACAAACTGGCTTATACCATTGTCGAATGTATTTACGGTCGACAGAGTCGACCAAGGATTATTTTCCGGCAGTTTTTCCGACATGTTGATGATTGTTTTTCGTTCACTGACAATTGTGCACAATTCGGGTAATCCACTGAACGTCCGAGAGAGCAAATAAAATGTGCAACTCTTGCTCGCTCTCGCACCTTCCGCACGCTGTGCGTTTCTGCCGATTCGGCAATCTGACTCGAGCCACGGAGCGACCAGGCTGGCCACTGAAAGAACCCAAAAAAAAAAAAACACAAAAACAGAACGTCCTTTTTTTTAGTCCGAAAAAAAAAACCAAAATGTCAATCGAATTAATGGTCAATGCTGTTTTGTGGCTCTGACATATGCGAGGGCACCGTAAATGGGAATTTTTATCCGCACATCTTTGATTTATCCTCGTTGACCGGCGCTTCGATTAATGTCGATCATTTCGTGGAATCGACGTAACGAAGGTGTCATTCCGTTAGATTTATCTCGGCTTCGAAGGGACGAACGGATGAACCGTCGCGACACTTCCGAAATCGTCGAATCGAGGAGATTTGAGTTAACGATTCGTTAAATGCGAAGCGAGAAATTGCGAAAATGGAGAAGAGACCGAGAGAGAGCGACAAGGACGCGAGCGTCCTTTCGTGTCACTATGTAGCGAGACAGGACACGGTATTGAGTCGTATCTCCGGTGTCTGCAATGTCAATGTCAGCACGCTGCGCCTCGGCATGCTCGTAGAGGCGAACGAGGTGCACGCCGACGGAGGTCTGAGGATTCGCGTCAACGACACGAACAACGAGGACGTCTGGTGCAAAACCGAATGGCGGTGTCACAAAATAGATCTGATACCCGTGTCGTCGCTGGTGTGGCACTTCCTCGCCGCCGTACAGTCGCCGAGAGAACGCGTCCGCCTCGCCAGTGACGTCCGCTTGTGCCAGGACGTGAAGAACCTGAGATCGGGCGACAGAGTCTGGTATCGTTCGCAACCCAACGCCCAGAGAAATTTGGCTGTGATTAAATACATCGGGCCCGTTTTGGAGCTCGGTCAAGGATTTCATATCGGTCTCGATTTAATTGTAAGTCTTTTTTTTCAATTCATATTATTATTATATGTATTTTTTTTTTATTTAAAAAAAAATATATATTTATTATTTTTTTTCAATTACAGGACAGTCGCATGCCTTCCAGAACGGCGGCTCTGGCAAAAAAATATATAACTACTAATTCTTCCGGTAACTTGATGCTGGCGACCCTCGCCGAAGTTACTCCCCTGGAGCACGAGCTTTCGGATAGAGCGAAAAACATCGAGACGAGTAGCAACGGTAACGCGAAAATTATGGAAAACCCATGTTTACCATCCTGTTACCATTTTTCAATTTTACCGAAATTTCTTATTTTTACTCGCTTGAATGCTCTGCAGCTAAATCCGTGAGCGCGCAAAATACGATTGCAACCAACAAGTTGGAACCTACTCTCAACGGCGCATTGACCAATCGCATGGCCAATGGCAAAAGGACGCCCCTGGATTCGAGCGTTGCGTTCGACGAACGACTGAGCGTTTTCGACGACAGAAACAACAACAACGACGAGGCCCTGTCCCGGTTGAACGACGCGCTGGTGCCGAAGATCGCTCATCAGTCGGCCAAGTCGAAGATCGTCGTCGGCGACTCGAGCGCGCTCGCCTCGAGAAATCTCGAGAGTCTCGATTTTCTCGGTAATAACGAAACTTCAATTCGAACGCGATACAAATTAAGGCGGGTTCGCGAACGCCTATCGAGATCCCAGACGAAATGTGTACAGAGTTTTCGTTCTTTCTTTCTACAAGGATTGTACTTTTCAATTGCGTTTGGTAGAAGCAATAAATATCCTGAATGCAACGACGGTAGCGTCGTCATTAGCAACATGAGGACTGTTGAAAGGAGCAAACTCTTCAATTGCTTATTTTTTTCGTCCATTTTGTAATTTTTTTTTTCCGTCGTCAATTAAAATCGTCGACCGGTATCGAAAGTACCGATAGGGCGTACGCCGGAGGTACCGAAATCGTAAACAATTCGGCTCCTGTGCAGCAAAGAAGGGATAATAATAACCGGGACGGTTAAAAATAGCCGGCGATCGGGCTGGCCGAGCCAGAGTACGAACCCGTGCTCTGCGTATCGCTCGAGCACGTTTATCTGGCGATTCCGGGTCGCGCACATCCGCATCGAACAGTTTTCAACGTGGTAATCGTGTTATCATGGCTGCGACGTTACAAAACATTCCGACTTTTGTACTTGAGCACAAATGGAGTAGCGATGTAGAATCAAAGGTGTACAGTGACTTGGACGAGAGTTTCGGCTCTCTCGTGAGCCACGCGAATCACAGTAAGCCGAGGAATTGACAATAATTTCTGTTTTTCATCCAATTCCCTCAGAGTTTCTGTGCGATTGACACCCGATTTTGGTCCCGATTTTATTTTTCACCCAATTACCATTTGGAGCAACTCATTCGAAGTAAATGTTATAATGATTTTTTTTTAATACAGAAGACGTGCTCGAGAAACACGGGAGCAACGGAACCACGAAGAAAGACCGATGCGTCGGAATTCAGGATTCCGAAGATGTGAGCGTCGGTAGCACAGTCGAGGTGCGCTTGGGCACTGAAACGCGCTACGGAGTGATACGATGGATTGGCACACCGCCTGGCATGACACCTGGCAAAACTATGGCAGCTATCGAATTGGTAATAACAACAAGTCACCGAAATATTTTCCTCCATCCAAGCACCAACGTTTCGCAAGGCCATGCATTTTTTTTTCATTTCCACGCGTTGTCGAATTTTCAGGAAGACGGCCAACATCACCTTGGCACCGACGGAACTTACAACGATGTCAGATATTTTCATTGCAAACCCCAACGCGCCGTCTTCACGGATCTCAAACACTGTCAACAGTTGAACATGATTCCCGTTAGTGTGTTTACTTCATCG
Organism: Ischnus inquisitorius; assembly: GCA_963924025.1. Taxonomy (NCBI): domain Eukaryota; kingdom Metazoa; phylum Arthropoda; class Insecta; order Hymenoptera; family Ichneumonidae; genus Ischnus; species Ischnus inquisitorius. The sequence goes on along the minus strand of OZ001245.1, from coordinate 6,663,941 downwards.
CGAAGCTTCGACGACGTTTTTTTTTTTCATTTCTTTAATGTTTTTTTTGTATTCTAACAGGCCGAGGATCATCTTTACAAGCTGAACGGCGCGGATGACTTCGGAACGGTGGACAGTTCCGTCGTGACGGGAATAGTGAGGCCTATTTGCGTGAAGGGCGATCTGGAAAGCATATGCGGCAAATATCGAGGCATTCAGGGACACCACAATTCGTGCTATCTGGACGCAACGCTATTCAGCATGTTCGCGTTCACGAGTGTTTTTGACAATTTGCTATTCAGGTACACGAATGGTTCTGCAAAAAAATCATCGGCTCGATCTTCGATGTTTTTTTATATCGATGTTTTGCGATAGGCCACCGAACGAGAAAGACTGCCCGCAGTACGAACAAGTGCAGAGGGTATTGCGCGAAGAGATCGTGAATCCGTTGCGAAAGAATATGTTCGTGAGAGCGAACAGAGTGATGGAACTCAGAATGTTGCTCGAAAAACTCTCGTCCGTGTCGGGACTCACGAGCGAAGAGAAAGGTAAAATATCGTCCGAAATCATCCATCGAGCTCGTCGCATATTTCCATAAGGACTCCAAGTTGCGTCGACACATGCATATGAATGATATTTCTTTCCTAGACCCGGAAGAGTTTTTAACTTCGCTGGTTGCACAAATATTGAACGCCGAACCATTCCTCAAACTCAGCTCCGGCCAGGACGCTTACCATTATCAGCTCTTCGTGGAAAAGGACGATCATCTGAGCTTCCCGACTGTGCAACAACTATTAGAGCAGAGTTTTCTCACGAGCAACATCAGACTCAAAGAGGTTCCGTCCTGTCTGATAATACAAATGCCGCGATTTGGAAAATCGTTCAAAATGTATCAGAAGATACAGCCAACCTTGTTGCTCGACGTAACGGACATTATCGAAGACTGTTGAGTACTTTTTGTTTTTCTTTTCTAATCAATGCGATTCCATACTTTCGCGTTGAGATTCTTCTTGAAATGATCAGCATTAGATGAAATAAATAACGTTATGCTCGGGTATTTGTTGCAGCTCCTCGGCAATGTACAGTTTGTGGAAAATTGGCTGAGTTCGAGTGCAAGGAATGTTACGGACAGTGCGGCGTTGGTCTTGAGAGCATAGCGTTTTGCATGCATTGCCTCGAAAAGGTAAGTCTTGAAGACTGGCAAGTAAAAAGAAAAAAAATGGTAAATACATCTGCGTTTACTCACGAAAATTCTATGTTCCGGGATCGGGATTTTGTTATAATTCGAGGCACGTAATCGGAAGTCGAGCTCTGATTATCGAGAAAAATGCTACCGTCTCGACGACAAATACTTACAAACTTTTATTTTTTCAAAACTCGAAACGCTGCCGTGTAAGATCCAACCAAATTGATGCGTGTGCTGCAGTTTTATAAGTGAAAATTGGTGTTTTAATACTTTTAAATGAGGAGTCATCTTTAAATTCGTTCAGATTAACCCAGACGATCCAAAAAACTTTTCAAGGATACTACATTTTTTTCGGAATTTCCTGAAGAGCCGCAACACTTTTTGAGCACTTTCATGGTGTCCAGATTTCCTGAAAATTCTGCAACAGGCCATGCATTTTCCTGGCCTAAAAAAATCTTGAAATGTTTTCGAATTTCTTCGCTGGTCCTCCCTTTGTTTTATTCCCTGAAAGACTGATATTTAAAATACTTTCGAACTCGTCAGGTACGAGTAACCAATAAAGACCAATAACGAATAAAATGTTCATCTTGAGTGTAAAATTCACTGAAAAAATTCTGAAAAAATGATCAAGGTGTCGTGAAGGATTCTTTCTGTTATTTGTAACGAGCCCTTTGCAGACCTCTCACGGGATACCATGACTTTAAAACCAAAAGCCTCGCTGAAGATAAAATCACATAAAAAATGATCAACCATCATGTCAAAAAATCTTCTCGTTTCAGGTTCACCGCCACGAGCGACGGACGAATCACGAGCCGAAGAAACTCGATATTCCCACAGAATTCATCATTCTCCAAGAACATTGTCCAGTGCCAAGATTGTACCTGGAACTTTCCGCTGTTGTGTGCATCGAGACTTCCCATTACGTCTCTTTCGTGAAATGCGGCTCCGGTTCCGAGGCTCCTTGGTGCTTCTTCGATTCGATGGCGGATAGAAAAGGTTCGTGATAATTCGCTTTCGACCCTGTCGCAAACGTCGGAGAGTAAATCTGTAACAAAACGTAATGTGCCCTCGCAGGAGAACAGAACGGCTACAACATACCAGAAATGGTACCGTGTCCAGATTTTCCGTACTGGCTGAGCGAGGAAGGCGCGAATTCGTTAACGGAATTAACCGACGATCGTCAATTGCCGGAACACGCGAAGAGACTGTTGTGCGACGCTTACATGTGCATGTATCAATCGCCGGACGTCATGATGTACAAATAATCGACTATGTGTGAAATCCCTTTCTAGGTAAGCCAGGAATTATATCGGCCAATGGTGGTATTTTTCTTTTCCACCGATTCCTCCGTGTCTCGCTTACGAAATACGATAATGATCTACAATAAGTGAATTACGATGACTATATCGTTAACCGTTTATTGTTTACGAACAATATTTTAATATATTTTAATTCAGAGAATATGAAGAAATAACTTTAGAACAATGACTGATGAGAAACGCGCTCGAATAAATAAAGGATCGACGATGCAATCGTAATCGTTCGAAAAAAAAAGAACTTGAGTCTTATCTGAGATTTGTGTCCGACGAGACCCACAAACGGACGGAAGTTCGCTAATTCGATTCATTTTCCGAGGCATGAACGAGATATGATCTTCGTAATCTTTTCCTGACTGCTGCATCAATTTTCGTCGTTTTCTGATCCGTGAAAACCGGCGGACTAGAAGAGACAACGTTGCAATGTAGAACGACAATTTAATAGGCTCAATGACTAATTCCACGTCGATACGCGAATAATTTTTATACGCCGTTATTTGTATGAGGAGATTTTATTTGCGACTTGGATACTTTACACTGAAACCACGTATATGTGCAGGCGTGTCCGTATAAATAAAAACTCCTATGCCCTATTCGACGAAGAAAAGCTTGTCTGTTGATTTTTCTATTTTCACTTTTGTTCATTATTTTATTTGCTTGAGAAACATACCAGTATATGTTTTGTCGCAACTCCTACCGCTACACCATTATTATTACCTTTCGAATAGTACACCTAGGTAACGTTAGCTTTTACCTATACCTGGGGAGAAAATTTTAATATTAATATATCACTCTCTTTTCTTTCTTTTCATCACTCGCCCCATGACCCGTTTAGAGGCGATATAAATCTTCGAATAATATGCGTTACGGCGATTCGTTTGCTCAGCGGGACGAATGAAATTTGCGTGTACGTAACGTCGACAACGCTCGTGAAATTACGTTAAACAAATTGATAAGTTCGACGACCTCTTGCAGAGGCCCGCCTCTCGTCGGAGATATGAAATCGCTGGGGGGTCGCGTTAAATTTTGCGAATGCTGAAAAAACATTTGTTCTCGATAAGAAATTCGATCTTCGTGTTGTCGTTGGCCCGCGTGAGAATCAACGAATTGGATCATCGGCTTCCGATCGCGGAAAATCGAAACAAGAAAATGGACAAAACCCAAATTCTCCAGAAATTGCGCGTACGATTGGGGTGGGGAAAAACAGCCCACGTATTTCACGCGTTGGTCAAAAAACGACCGAAAAAAAGATTTGAAGGCTCGCGAACATTTTTGCGTCTAAATTGCAACATCGACGCGACAGATCCGGCAGCGGCTCCTGTTCATCGTGCGCATCGTCAAATTCGTAACGACACGCGAGGTCCACGATTGGATAAGTCAATGCGTCGACCAACAGTAAGCGTTGATACGCCCGGATCGATCCTTACGATCTGCAAGGCCCCAAAAAAACAGCTACGACGAAAAAACTTTGTACAAAATTCTGTTTTGTCCCGTAAAATGTATCGCAACGAGTTTCTTCCTTACGGTCGAGAGTGCGTCAAAGGAAATCGATTTCTAACGCTAATAATCAAGTTACATTAAGTTCACTGCTGAATGTGAATAACGCATTTACGAATATCGAATAGAAAATTCAAGATCTTTATCGTCGTGACGAATAATCAACGACGCAAAAAAACGTCCAAGGCGCTATACGATTCCTTGCTCGCGACGACCTTGAGACGCTGATAAAACACTTTATACCATCGCACTATGTAATATGTACACTGTAAAAAAAAATTCGCGAAAAATGTAATCATTGCTATTGAAAGTTTTCATGCATAATCTGGTGCATCATATTTAATGTACAAATGCGATGAAATATTGATGTACGGTATATTAAAAATCGTAAAGATCTGACAATTATCTTGAACTTTACTAGATTACCTTGAATTCAATAATTAGTCGTAGTTTCACTGTAAAACAACATTGATTTTTCATGACTACTGTACATCGAATCTAATGATTCAGTTTATGCGAGAAAAAACTTCCAATACAAGTCCATTGAGTTATCGATTCTTTTTACAGTGTACACTGAGATATCGACAAGAAAAAGATTATCATTAGCAAACAAGAAGCATCGTTACGGAGTCTCGTGTATGTAAAACTAAACGGAGATCGTGTGCCTAATCTCGGGCGGAGATGTCGGTTAACATGGAAAAAAAAAGGAGAAAGGCGAAAAAGTAGCCTTGATAGGCGGCATATTATCGAAGAATTGGGTGCGCCTGGACTGCTCGTAAACTCTTGATAATTGTTAGCATGAAAAATACTAGCGCAACGAGCGCTGTCTCGTTTCTAGTAACGATCGTCGTCATCCTCGTCCATGGCGAAGTCGCTACCGACACCGGAGTCTAGCACGTAAAGAGGACTGTGAAAAAAACCGAAAATAATATTGTTAGCATCGAGAACCATCGAATGAATCACCAACTTTACATACGAGCTCGCTAAATTCGTTACTGACTTTATTGCTCTGCAGGTGAAGAAAACAATTCGCTTGAGCTTCTTGTTGTAGAAAAAGTAATTGAACGACCACAGGCATCCGTCCTCGCCGAATGGATCCGACGCGAGATCGGGATTGTAGCTAGAAAGTATGGAGGCGAAGGGGGTCATTGGATAAATTTAGTTGTTTCGCACTTCGAGGCCACGACGGCGACGCGAGAAAAAAACTCGTCGCGGTTTCGCCCGCCAAGGGCGTTCGCGACGAATTTTTTCGCGATCGATACGCGAATTGTCGTTTTACCTGTAGATATCGCACTCGCCCATGGATATCTCGTCCTCGACGGCGGCCCACAGTGCCGAGCGCAGTGTGCGGTAATGATCGCCGGCTGTGGCACTGAGATTGCTGTCGACCGCGTTCATGACCCACTGAAGACTCGGCTCCTTGCTGAATTCGTGGCTCTTCGCGTCGGAGAAATCGTAATCCGGATGGAAGGCCGAATTGAGCGTCGCTATCAGATAGAACAGAGTCTTGCGGCTTATCGTGTCGCACAGAGGACCGTCCTCGTCCCCGGAAATGCTTCGACTACAAAAAAATTTTTAACGACGTTTTGAGTCATCGCGCGTTACCGCGTAATGCGCTTTCATCGACGGGGAGAACGCAAGAGCTACCTGAAATAGCCCTGGGCCGGTGAAGTGCCCAGCGAAGTTTGAGGCGGCGATAAGGCTTGAAGATCGTGCGGGGTAACTCCCTGTTCGGCGTTGAATCTTTTGTACAATTGTTTGTCGTTCCCGGCCATTTTGCAGGAGTAGCTCTCGATTCTGATAAACAATAGAAAATATAATAAATTATTTTTATTGCATAATAATAATAATAATAATAATAATAATAGAAAAATAAAAATAAAATTTTTGGAAGGTTTTTTTTTTAAATACCAACAATAATAATAATAATAATGTGAGACTTTGTTACCTTCCTATTATTTTGCTGTCTCCAGTTTTAATGGACAGCGCACTGTTTACAGCTTCGAAGCGAGTACTCTCCAAGAGCTTCATGATTTTTGCTGCTTTTGGACTTTCTTCCTTTCGTATCACTGTTGCTCTCTCTCGACGTAGCTCTTGTATCGCTATCGGATTTACAACTCTCGCGAAGAATATCAAACTTGGCTTTCAACAACAAGTTTGCATGTTATATTCCTGGCGCCAGATTCAGGCCCTTCGGAGGCAAGTATCATTCGTCTAAATCGTTGATAAAGACTTCGAAGCTAACAAGCCGTTCAATACAAGCGAAACGTTAAAAAACTTATACGACTTCTAAGACTTATCGAGTCTTTGAGCATTTTTTTTATGTTTATGAAGATTCCTTTCCTCTTCGAGTGTACGAAGTTAATCGCGGCTGTAACGGAGTTTTCTTCTGACCTACACTTTGGGTACATCACAAAATGACTGTTCGAATGGTCGTCAAGGAAGCCGAATGTATTATTAATGTTGTCAAAAACTTTTTTTCCTGTTTTTTTTCGGTGATCTAAGCCACCTCCCGCGTTCACGCAAACGTGTATGCAAGTCAATCGAACGAATTGATAAATTTTCTTTTAATTCACGAATTTTTCGATGCGCGACACCCGACGACTAGGACTCTACGAAAAATGAATATTATCTTCGTGTTTTCGCGCTTCCCGATATGAGTTTACGAGTGGGACGAGCAGCTACGAGCCGTGAGTTATGACCGTCGACCGTCGACCGTCGGTTGTTGCTCAATCCGCCCGAAAAGTCTCACAAAATCACCGTCTTGTCTGGCCCGCAAAGCGCACAACAAACGGAGTGCTGTAGACGCGGTATATATACACACAGATACAAACGAGCGCAGTCGAATTTCTTTTCGCGGAGCGAAAATCTTTGTCAACACGAATGAGCGTCAAAGTTTTATTTTTACTTTTCTCACGTCCCCCGCTAATGCAGATAACAATCCATCATCGTAAACATTGTCATTCACTTTTTTTCCTTTTCGGAGCAAAAAAATTCACCACAAATTCCAACGAAACAAATCCTCTATCACCGTCGTCGCACAGTGTACTCGCTATTCGGCTGTTTTTCTTTCGCCTTCTTACTCTTTTCTTCTCCTTTATTATCCCTATCACTCGTTAACAGTTGTATTTCCGTTATATTGGCGTACAACAACTACCGAACTGTGTATTTAGTAACTCCGATCGACGTACGTGCGCGTTATTTGTCCTGCGTGCGATTGTGTGCGTGCGCGCGCGCGTTGCGTCGGTGACTCTGTACGTACACATGACTCACCAATACGCGGCTCACACGCGTGTTACAGAAATAGCACACAAAGCGCGTCCTCTACTTACCAATCGGTGCCTCTCCGTCGTCTCTGTGGTCTCGTCTCACTCGCGCCCGTTCGGCGCTCGAGGCTTCTCGCTCCGCGCGGCTTGTCTCTCTTTTTTTCAACTTCCACCCCGCGACGCTGGCTTTTTGCGCCGCGCCTTCTCAAATTTGAAGGTCCGCGCAGGTCCGCGCGCACCCCTTCACTGGCGTAGGGAGAGCCGAGCGTATGTGTCGGTGCCCGAAAAAAAAGCATTTGGGCCCCACGATCGACTCGGCATTTGTAAATCCGACACGAAGTACCCGCGGTAAAATCATTACCCTGTATATTCATATGAGATACATGTTAACCAATGTAGAATGACACAAAGCCTTTCAAATAAATTTTCCTTCCAACCTCCAAACGAGCCGATCGATTTCCCAAATTCATTTCCTCGTTGATTGTTTACATCCGATAAGACACGACGCTCCCGAGAATGCGCGTCAAACAAAGGCTTTAATTCGTAGAACAAAATCGTCGCTCGCGGGCTCTTCCGAGTGCGGCATCTACGGCTGTTGCTATAGCGGGACAGCGCGCCGAACGAGCAGCTGATTGTCATCGATTCTCCAGCGTTCGGCATTGTCGTATTTAACCTCCTCGCTGTACCATTCGCATACTGTTCTATTTCGCTGTCAACAAAAAAGCGTAACGCGCGTCGGAAGCAGTTTTTGTTATGTCAAAACGTTGGGGAAGCGACTATGTCGTCACGGAACATCGCGATCTCCAGGTAACGATAATGATAAAATATCGTCGCAAAATGAAAAAAAAAAAGCTTAAACCAGAATACACTTGTCATTGTTATTGTTCGATTTTACAGGCAAATACCATGGCTGTGGATGCCACTGGCAGTTACGTTCTGTTAGCCGGGTAAGTTACGCAACAATATTGCTTTCAATTTTATTTATAACTATTACTGTGTTCAACAAATTTTAATTCGCCAATTAAAAAATGATTCATCGCTTCACAGCCGCAGGTACTTTGCCGTCAAAAATTTTAATGACGCTACTGACGGACTGAGGAAATTTCAGCGACAGAGCAAGTACGAAGTTGGATCGGCCGAATGGAATCCGACGCTCACGAATTGCCATTTGTGCGCCATTTCTGTGAGTACAATATTTTTATGACATTGTAAAGAAAAAAAAATTGAAATCATTTTTTTTTCATGATTGGACCAAAAATTTTCAGAGCAATACAAGAGTAGAAATACTCAGCTTCGCGGGGGGAGGAGGACAGGAATTGCAGACTACCCACAGTCTCAGAGCTCACACAAGAGTGGTCAGCGATTTGAATTGGCATCCGAAAGAACCCGACATCATTGCCTCTTGCAGCATTGACACTTTCATTCACATCTGGGATATACGAGATCAGCGACGACCGTGTTTATCATTGTCTGCAGTTGGTTAGTTCATCCAGCAATTTGCGGAGTAATCCCGGATTTTTTTGGAGCAATAAGCACTTGAAAATCAAAGATAATCGAAAATTACGAGATTACTTCATTTTCCTCTATACAAAAAAATCCGCAAAACATTCGGGAATCAGCTGAAACAAGATATTTTACGTTGATGCACTTTTCATTGTGGATTTCTCAAAAAAAAAAAAGATTATTCAAACCCGATATTCCTCCGTTATTTTGAGATTTACTTTTCTCCAAATGACTCAATAACTTTCGAACGGAAAAGTAAACAAAATTAAATGAATGAGTAATTGAAGCAGTATATGAGACACAATATTTTTTTGTCTTCGGAGGGCTAGGAAAATCGATTTTTTTGTATTTCGACGTCGCTCAAAAGTTTCTAATTTTTCAGCCGGTTCGTCGCAAGTAAGATGGAACGCATTGTCGCCGCACACGCTGGCCACGGCCCACGACGGCGACGTGAAAATTTGGGATCAACGCAAGGGAAATAGTCCTGTGCAATACATAGCCGCACATTTGACAAAGGTATATTTATAAGTCAGCCAAGCGGCGCATCCAGTCAGGGAAAATCATCACTCAAGCGCGTAAATTAATGTTACAGATTCACGGATTGGATTGGTGTCCCTTTCAACAAAATCAGCTTGCCACATCGAGTCAGGATTGCACCGTCAAGCTCTTCGACATAACGAATCCTCGCAGGGCCGAAAGTATTTTAACGACGAATTCGCCGGTCTGGAGGGCGAGATACACGGTACGAAATCGCCCTTTCATCGAATCAACGAAGGCTTTGCGAAATTTGTGCATTTGTCTATTATCTTCAATTCACATGTTGGACGGCAGCCCTTCGGAGAGGGTCTCGTGACAATAGTCGTGCCACAATTGCGTCGCGGTGAGAACAGCTTACTCCTTTGGAACACTTCAAATCTGAACACACCGATTTACACGTTTGTCGGTCATACGGACGTCGTGCTCGAGTTTCAATGGCGATATCCGAAAACCGGTAAAATTCGCGACTACCTTCGATTACAATCATAAACGATTCAATAAAAAATTCTGAACGATATTTTATTCTTGCAGATAACAACGATTACGAGCTGATCACCTGGTCGAAGGATCAATGTTTGAGAATATTCAAGATAGATCCTTTTCTCAAAAAGGTTTATAAAAAAAAATATGTTCGCTTTGTCGACTTTCGATAGAATTTCAATCTGATATATGTATTTTTTTAATTTAGTTATGCGGACACGATATGGACGACACGACTTCGGTATACACGCAGTACTCCGAAGATACGAATATAAGTAAGGTTGTTAATAAGAAATAGCGTCAATAGGATATGTGACCTCGTTATCGCTGTTGTGTAACAGGAACAGTCAGATCCGTGCAACAAATCCAACTCAACGATTCACAAAACGAACCCGACATTAATTGCGTTACGTCGAAGCACGACGGACCTGTGATACATCACGAGGTGAGCGCGCTTCCCGAGAACGAGAAGGAAGTGCCGTCGCCCACTCAGCCGAAGACGCTCCAACAAGAATTCTCTCTTATCAATATGAATATACCAAATATAGAGGTGAGCCGAGGCGAGAAGAATATTTTATCATTCCCTTCGTTTTCAAACTTTCGCATCGATTTCTTTTGCATCCCAATTAAAAAAAACGCTTCCGAGCCTCATTCGAAGAGATACGGAAAGAAATTTGCAATGCCCTCATTTGTTGAAAGGTAAACGCGATGGACGCGCTGGAACGAAGCTGCACGGTTACGGCTTGCAACAAAAATTACAACGTCATACTGAAAGTGAATTTTCCGAGCAATTATCCGTGCAGCGCCCAACCGACGTTTCAATTTTGTCCGGGCACCACGGTCGACAACGCGACGATGGCGAAATTGTTGAAAGTTCTTAAACAAACGGCGCAGCAGCGCGTGCGGAAAAATCGGTCGTGTCTTGAACCTTGTCTGAGGCAACTCATCATTACGCTGGAACAAGTAAGGAAATTATTTTAGATTAGATGAAAAATGCGGAAAAATTACATAAACAATTGTGAACAGTAACAATATCGTTTAATTAATTTTTGTACTTCAGACATGCGTCAAGGACGAATCCGAAACGACCCATTTAGGATATCACATACAGAGAAACGACGATTTTCTCAACTCGCCGAGTATATGCACGAATTATCAGGATACTTATATTCCCTTTCCGAGAACTTCGGGAGCGAAATTCAGCTGCGTCGGTACGTATCTTCAACGTAGAATAATTAAATTGAGTAATGTAATTTATCTCAAAAGAAACAATTATCTCAAAAGTGAATAATTGACAATAATCGTACATTAATAAAAAATGTAAATACCCGAGCTCGTCATTTTACAAAAAATTCTCATAAATTGAAAAAAGAAGATTACATAGAAATTACAAAACTTCCCGTTATTATTGCGAAAAGTCGTTTAACATTTTAAAGTTAAATTGTTCGAAATTTGGAACACGGTTTGTGCGTGAGAGCTTCCGATAGCGACGTAGGAAGCAACTTTTTCAGTTTGATACGACGTACAAAGACGAATCGCAGCGCGATAATTTTATCTTCAGGTATCCTCGTTTGCTTCGGTCGTTCCTCGTACGCGAGAAGATCGTCGGTGAAGCCCGAGGGTTCGACGCCGCGAGCCTTGTCGGCATTGGGAGCGGGTTTGGTAAACGGTGTTTCCTCGCCGTTCATGAATATGTATCCGAGCTCTTACGGCCAGTCGGGCGACACGGTTTCCATAAGCTCGTTTTACTTTCAAGATCGAGTAAGTTCGAACGAATTACTCCGCGAATTGACGATCAATCGTCGATGTTTTCTCATGATAAACTCGACGTTATCCGCAGAAAGGATCACGAAAAAATCTACACGGATCGAACCGCTCACAAAGCAGGACCGGTTACAAGAATCATTACTCAACGGTAACGATATACGACGCCTCGTCGCTCTTCTTCATAAGCAAGGATCTCGCTGAGAAATACGTGTGAGTCTTGCATTTAGTGACGTACCAATTTTTCATGACTTTGAATTTGATGTTGACAATTTTTTGATTTTTTTTTGTTCTTTTTATTTTACAGAATCAACATTACGGATATTCCAGCCATGTGCCAATACAACGCCAATGTTGCGGCGATGTTGGAGCGACCGGACTTGGTGCAAGCGTGGTGTTTGGCCGCGCTGGTGATATCTCAGCCGTTGTCGTCCGGCGGTCACAACGTGTGCCAGGCACCGGATATCGATACTCCGTGGCCTCTACATCCATTCGGACAGAACCTTATTCATTCCCTGTGAGTTCCGCCGCACGGAAACCCTTCAACCTTCTCGTCTAGAATAGGCTGTTATTTTCTTTTTTGAAACTTCGCATTTTTATTTTCAGGATTCAACATTACGCGAGCCAATCCGATATCCAAATGGCCGGTATGTTAAGTTGCGCGTTCAGCTACCGCTCGGAAAATCCCGATGTTAGTCAATCGCGAATCGTCAGCAAATCCGTCAATGTCAGCGTAAGTTGTTAATGAAAAGAACAAACAAAACAACAAAAAATAATCGCTTTCCCTCATGTTAAATTCATTGCCTCCTCATTATACGCATTATCCATCGCATGTTATTTTAACGATTGTTATTAACATTTTACGAGATTTATGAGAAGTGTGCGAAAGACACTGGCAAGTTTTTTAACACGGTACAGAATGAAAAAGATTATTCGTCGGCAGAGTATCCCAAGAACCATATCTTTTAATTTGGGTGATAATCGGATACGCTTTTGGTCGTAAAACAATGCTTTCGTGAAAACAATGAAAAAATCAGCGATGCATTAAAATCGCAGCCTCATTTTTTCGTAAAGCGATGAGATTTCTTCGTAAACTCATATACGATTATTGCTGTGTTTGTTGTAGAGGCTTTTCACTGGGAAACGGTGGTCCAAGGTAAGGCATTTGCGTGTTAACATTAAGGTCGTTTAGCGCGTTTAACGTTCTCGATACTCGCACAGTCGGTGCACTGCCTCACGCCGATTGGTTCTCAGGGTCACTCCGTCGATGTTGATTCAATGGCTCGGTACATCATCGATATTCCGCGACGCTCACTCCGTTCACACGCTTTCGTTGCTTGTGTCATTAGAAAAAACTAATTTGTTCCCTACGCACGTTAAGCACATATAAGCATTCCTCATCAAGAATGAGTTTCACATTCGAAATCTTCCCAGAAGGATAAAATTCTGAAAGAAAATCAACCATCGAGCGGGAGTTAAAAACATTAATTATGCATACTAAAACGCCGAAAAGTCGAAGTCGGCGACCAATTTTTTTTAATCGCTATTGATCCGTTCAATTGTGATTCTAATATCATTTTTTATCTTCTGTATAGTTGACTTTATCGAAATTTTAATCTCATTGGGAAGTCTATAAGATTTTCGAATATCAATTTTTGCTGCGATTATAAAGATACGCCCGTCTTAATCGCATATAATATTTGTTTGATAATGGAAATAATTTTCAATTGTCGTTATTACAGCCTGGAAGTTCGCCGTACCACACGATACATCCCGCCGACACGAGTCTCGAGGGCTGGAATTTTCAGAATCTCAAGCAGCATCGTTCGAATTCGTGGTCGGAGTCCTTGGACGATCTGAAAATAATTCAGGACGCCTCGTGCGACAACGGACGAAATATTAGGTAATCGATGCTGAACCTCGCGACGATGTTCTTAAACAAAAAAATTAATTTTTTTTATCTTACATGAAGCAGATACCAAAAAAAAAATATCATAATTATTTATTTATTCGCTCAGATTGCTAGACGAGAAATACACGATACTCTACGATAGCTACAAGAAGGCCTACGCGGAAGTTTTGCACAGATGGCGATTGCTCGACGCGAGGGCACAGGTACTGAAACACGTGAATGCCGCGCATCACGACACGCACAAAGACGTCGAGTTCCAGAGCGAGTGTCACACATGCGGCAAATCGAGCAGAGGACCCCAATGCGCCAGTTGCAAGAGATTAACATTTGAGTGTGTCATTTGTCACATTTCGGTCAGAGGTGATTCACGATGATTTCTTTCCGTAAATTCAATATTTCCGAAAAACAACTCGAAGAATCTGTGACATTAAAGAGTCTTCGGTTTTTTGGTAACAGGTCCGAGCAACTTTTGCATCGTTTGCGGCCACGGCGGTCACACGAATCATCTGGCAATGTGGTTCACGACGGAATCGTTGTGCCCAACCGGTTGCGGATGTTGCTGCGTGCAGGAGAGCAGCACGCTTTTGAAGATGTAATTATTGAGACTGTAAAGACGATTTTGTACATAGACGCAATACCTCACGTGTTACGGTACGTTGCAGACACATTATTGATAATAAATACGCGAATCGATTGTTGATGCGATTGTCGTTAGTTTCGGCGATTCTTCGGCTCGGATCCGATTATTCTCGGTCAAAGTTGTTCTTGTCGGCGTCGTCGCCGCCGAGAAAAATTCGTTCCAATTCGACGAGTTCGGCTGTGCGAAAAACATTTACGTTACCCTATTTTTGTTCGCACAACGCCATTGAAAAATATTGGTCCTGGGTTAAAATACGCTGAGAAGCTAATTTTTCGGAAATTGAAGAAAGGGGAATTCGGAAGACAATCAAACCTGCATTGAAGACAGCTCTTTCCTCGGCGAGAGCCTTCGCTCTTTCAGCTTTGATTTTTTTATCAGCGATGCGAAATTCTTCCTCGACGACCGCGAGTTCTTTTCGCCTTCGGAAACCGTAAATCACGCCTGCTAACAGCAACGACCATCTACAGAGCTTGTACAGATTTCTTTTTTAGGTTCTTTGTCGGTAAATGGTCGGAGTAATTGAGAAAAAAACCTTTATGAGTGGATTCACTTCGAACGGCATAGGAATAACTTGACGCATTTTTTTTGAGTCGACTATCGACAAATGTTCAGACTCTATTCGTACTCATCTCTAGGATGGATATTATAAAAAATCGTCGTGGCCATTGGTAACGGAAGCGCAAAAGAAATGACTGTCGTTACCGATTTGCGTCTGCTCGACGCATTTCGAGAAAGAGTCAATATCAAATTTTATTACAAGAATTTCAAAAAAACTGTTATTCATCGTTTTTACACAAATAAGTGCATTAAATTTGCAATAGTGGCAAAAAATTGAAGTACTTGTATAGTAAAATCATTTAATTTCGTTGATTAAAATTCCTTTTTCTATTTTTAAAATGGTATTGCATTCTACTGCACGGCGAATGCATTGAAGGACACAATGTGTATTCTTGATTAGTCATTGCAGGTAATTCCTCTTGTATATCAGCATAATTTATGCATTTTTTAATCGATGAAACTGTTAAGATAGCTTGAATGAATAAAACGTCTTGAATTCCTGATAGAATCGAAGTGGATAGAGAAGATTGAGATAAAAAAAGGCTTGTTTCTTGTGTAAATCGACTGAAATGCATTTATTTCGAACGCGACCAGCAACATGAACAGATGAATCAAGAGAGAAGGTTAATCTGTACAAAGAGAATACAAACTTCACAAATCTACGACGCAAGTTCCTTTTTTTTTGTTTTGTTTGTCTTTTATCACGAAAAAACGTCGGCTCGATAGTCCTTTCGACTTTCAAGCCAAACAAGCTTCAGAAACGCTCAATCAGTATCTATAGTGATCGGGCTTGAAGGGTCCAGTCAGCGGTATGTCGAGATACTTGGCCTGCTCCGGCGTGAGCTTCGTCAATTTCACTCCCAAATGATCCAAGTGCAATGCCGCAACCTCTTCGTCCAACTGCAATAAATAAATGTTAGATTTTATATTTAAAAAAAAATCTTTCGTGACAAAAAAAAAGAAAGAAAAGTTTTTCATCGCAAAATGGGGAGCGTGAAAATCCATACCGTTTTCGGAAGCATATGAACGTTGAGCGAGTAAGATTCGGCTTTGGTCCACAGTTCGATTTGAGCGAGTACTTGATTGGTGAAGGAATTGCTCATCACGAAACTGGAGTGTCCGGTCGCGCATCCCAAGTTGACCAGTCTTCCTTCCGCCAGCAGGATTACGTGTCTAAAATATGTATTTTGATAAAAACGTTCGCGAAAATTAGCGAGACTCGTCGCGCAAACGGCGCAACAACGTCGAGGACTTTCGATCGCTCACCTTCCGTTCTTCAGCCTGAAACGATCGACCTGAGGCTTTATGTTGATTTTTTCAACGGCATTTTTCTCGAGCCAAGCTACTTGAATTTCGCAATCGAAATGGCCGATGTTACAGACGATAGCGTCGTTCGGCATGCTCTCGAAGTGTTCTCCTTTTATTATGTCCTTGCATCCGGTTGTCGTCACGTATATTTGGCCTTTGTGCGAGGCCTCGTCCATCGTCGTTACCTCGTAGCCCTCCATTGCCGCTTGCAGAGCGTTTATCGGATCGATCTCGGTCACGAGCACTCGTCCGCCCAGAGCGCGAAGGCTCTGAGCGCAACCCTTGCCGACGTCGCCGTATCCGGCGACGACGCACACCTTTCCGGCGATCATCACGTCGGTCGCTCGCTTTATACCGTCGATCAGCGATTCCCGGCATCCGTAGAGATTGTCGAACTTGCTCTGTCGATTCATAAAGAGATTTAACTTTTACTTTACGCAGATTTAGAACTCTTATTCTTTCAGATGTTTATGCGAATCTTCCTCGATTAAAAAATTGAAAATACGATCGACAGCGGTGGATGCGCGGTCGGTGCGCGGCTCCGGCGATCACCAAAGTCAAGCACGATTGTTCGCGGTCGGTACTTGGATGGGTGACCGCTTAGTCGCGCACTGCGTTAGCGCCGTAGCGCGTTAACGCACCGTACGATCGTTTGTTTAGGAAAATGGAATTCGCAAAAATCTAATTAAATATGCAAAAAAAGTGAATAAAACTTTCTGAAATTTCGGGGTCACCGACCTTAGTTACTGAGTCGTTAACATTGATGGCCGGCACTTTGAGAGTTCCGTCCTTGACCATGCGATACAAATTGTGAACGCCGGTCGTCGTTTCCTCCGAGATGCCTCGGCAACCCTTGAGATATTCCGGAAATTTCGTGTGTACGAGGTTGGTGAGATCGCCGCCATCGTCGAGTATCAAGTTCAGGGGTTTGCCGTTCTTGAACACGAGCGTTTGCTCGATGCACCAAAGATACTCCTCGTCGGTTTCGCCCTTCCACGCGTAAACCGGTACTCCCGTCTTGGCGATTGCCGCGGCCGCGTGATCCTGGGTACTGAATATGTTGCACGATGACCATTGAACCTGTTATTGAATTGTCAACGAAAATCTTCAATCTTCCCGTCCCCGCCTTTCTCGCGCGATTCAAACGACAATCGAGTAATAGATTAGATTAGTCTTTTACAACGCACTCGCGGGATTCGTGGTTCGTCGAGGGAAAAAAACGGTTGCATCACACGACGAAATCGTTGGTGAAAATGAAAAATCACGCTAGCGAAGAATCGTGAATAAGCATTGCAAAATTTTTGGGTCATCTTTTGCTGATAACCCGAGACTTCCGAGTCACGAATATTTGTATCACACAATGAGCGGGCTCGTGCGAACGAAACGTGAAAAGAATAGAAGCTTATTGTTGATTCGAACGGAGAAAAAAAATTGCATATCGCGCCGAAGATCTCCTTAGTACAATTGTCAAGTTATTTCAGCGTACCTCGGCACCGAGTTCCGTCAGCGTCTCGATGAGGACGGCCGTTTGTACGGTCATGTGCAAACAACCGGCAATGCGAGCGCCCTTCAAAATTTGTTGGGGACCGTATTTCTTACGAATGGCCATGAGTCCCGGCATCTCGTTTTCGGCCAACGTTATCTCTTTGCGACCCCATTCCGCCAACGAGAGATCGGCTGAAAATAATATTAAAAATCGATAAAATCGACATGACGTGAAAAAAAAAATCGATTATTAATAGTTCACTTTATTATAAACAGCGTGCATTTCGCTGAAACTTCGCGTACCGATAAAAACGTCGGGGTTTTTAATGGAAATAAAAAATAAATAACATGCAATTGACGATTTTGGAGTCCACGCTTTCGAGCCACGTGCAGTTTCGGAAAGATGGCGCATTCCCGGCTCGCTTCGTATGTAAAAGCATAACGCGAGAAAAAAGTTTAATAGACGCTGCGCTGTTGATTATTTGCTTGTATCGTTACAACAACTTACCGACTTTGTAATCGGGCTTGCCAGACATGTTGATAGAAGATTCCTCTCGAACGAGTAACCGCTTCGATGAAATCGATATCGTCGATACTTATGCGTTGCGACACGTGCAGCGGTAGCCGTACGAATGAGATCGAACGAAAACGACTGCCGGCCGGTAGAGCAAAACGAATGTAGCCCGACTGGCACGACTCTGTCGGACGAATTTGCAATTGGAGGCTCTAACGCGATGGTTTCGTTGTTGTGCTCGATAAAGATAAGAACCGAGGCCCAAAATACATTCTACATTTACATTACAGAAGAATCGCATTAACGTATCTTTAATTTTTTAAAACGAATCGTATTGCTATGCGATGAACGCTAATTTGTGCTAATAGAACTCCCGAACCGGGATTTACTCGCGGGCAATAAATAGGCGCTCCGTCATAAATGATAATAGATTGTAGCGTGATACTTCGTACGAGTAATTGCGGCAAGAAATCTCATAATCGACCTTATACTGTATTAAGGTAACCTTGTGAATATTATTTACGGATCGAAGATAAGGACAGGTTAAAAAAAATTGGTTAGATATTGCGAGTTATTTTGCGTATTGAATTTTTTTTTGGCCCTGAAAAGGGCCGTTGGTTGAGGTTTGGATGACGTTGAGGTCTTCACTTGGAGCTCGTGTACTTGGTGACGGCTTTCGTTCCTTCACTGACGGCGTGCTTGGCAAGCTCACCGGGGAGCAAGAGCCTGACGGCAGTCTGGATCTCCCGAGATGTGATGGTCGATCTCTTGTTGTAGTGAGCCAAACGAGAAGCTTCGGCAGCGATACGCTCGAAGATATCGTTTACGAAGCTGTTCATGATGCTCATCGCTTTGCTCGACACGCCAGTATCAGGATGGACTTGCTTGAGCACCTTGTAGATGTAGATAGCGTAACTTTCCTTCCTCTTGCGCTTCTTCTTCTTGTCGGTTTTCGTGATATTCTTCTGGGCCTTGCCCGCCTTTTTAACGGCTTTACCGCTTGCCTTCGGTGGCATGGTGAAAGATTGAGTAGCACGAAACTGGACGAGCGATCGACGAGAGTTCGAGAACGAATGACTGTGCACGGCTGGCGGCGCTCTTTTATTAGCGCCGTGAACCGACCGGAGAGCCAATGAAATTGTGGGAAAGAGTGGGGGTGAAAAAGTCCGTCCGACCGGCGCGCCAATGAGATGCAAGCTAGGGCTCGTTTCGTTGATGATTGGCTCTCCGGATGAATCTCAGAGGCTATAAATACGAGATCTCGACGATTTCTGTCATTAAACCGTTCGCAGCCATTCGTTGCTGCTCTGTTCTGCACACGTTTCTCTCTCAACTCTAATCGACAATGTCTGGACGCGGCAAAGGCGGAAAAGTCAAGGGAAAGTCAAAGACTCGTTCGACTCGCGCTGGACTTCAATTTCCAGTAGGAAGAATTCACCGTCTTCTTCGCAAGGGAAACTACGCCGAGCGAGTTGGTGCCGGTGCTCCGGTTTACCTCGCTGCAGTAATGGAATATCTCGCTGCTGAAGTTCTTGAGTTGGCTGGCAACGCTGCTCGGGACAACAAGAAGACGAGAATCATTCCTCGCCATCTTCAACTGGCCATCCGCAACGACGAAGAATTGAATAAACTTCTCTCTGGCGTCACCATTGCTCAAGGCGGTGTTCTGCCGAATATCCAAGCCGTTCTTCTGCCCAAGAAGACCGAGAAGAAAGCTTAAATCGCAGATCAACATAAAATCGGCCCTTTTCAGGGCCAACAATTATTTTAACGGAAATTAACTCGCTCGCATCATATATACATATATTATTTTAAATCAAGAGTAATATTTTCACAATTACAATAATATTTTATCTCGTACTTGTTACGACGAACTCGTAAAATTTCTTCTTTATCCACTAGAGGTATTGAAATAACCCATTTCCGGGATGCAGATGTCGTCAATACGAGACCCCGTAATTTTCAGAGAGAATCGTACATTCACGATAACCACACACGTGTTGAGAATCATCACCACAGTGTGCGTGCTGTAGTTCGAAGTCAGACCTAGTAAACATTATCGATTGATTACTGTGAATAAATTCGACTCTACTGTAAGTATGATTATTATTTTTCGAAAAAAAATCCCACGTTACAATGCATACCGTAACCGTGATTAAAATACCTTAAAGAATTGTATCAGATAACCTCAAAATTTAATTTTTTCGCGCGCTAGGAACCTTTTCACGAATGGTAAACACGAAGAAAATATCGTTTTTTTTTACTTCACGCGTAAATCGTTGTACGAAATGTTTGACGAATAATAAAATAAGAAAATGTACTCGCGATCAATGAAAGAAACCGATCAGAAATTGCGTCAAATGACGAAATTTAATTTTGACTAAAATCGCGTTTTAAACAAATAATTGTCCGAATTAGTTCAACAATTTCTGGGTTAATGAGTGATTAAAAAACGTTCCAAAAAGGCAATGATGCGAGCGAGGGGAATTTGTGTTTTTTTCTCTTGACCAAGAGGTTGATACAAATGTTTCAGATGAATTATCTCAGTTCGATGACTTTTGTTGTGCAAAACGAATGCACAATACGAGTGCGATATTTTTTTTGGGCCAAAATCGATGTGAATAGTCAATAATCACAATTAACTAAAATCAGAAAACCCTCGAATATGGTTTTAGTTATAGAGTTTATTGTAAACAAAAATTACACAATAATTTTTTTTACTAGTTACTGAACGATGACGAATAAAGACAGCCCGCCCGGATCACCCGAGATGGACGAAGCCTTGGACGAAGATGAAGACTTGATCTACGTTGGCGACGTCGACGAAGTATTGGAAGCTTACGATGGCGAAGAGGACAACGAGGAAGACGAGAAGATGGAGGAAGAGCTTCCGGAGATGGGAGACTCTGCTTGCGTATTCAACAAACACGAAGGTTTTTTGATGTTCATCTATAAATTAAAAGCCTTCCTATTCCTCGTCAAAGTCCTTAAAATGGTATTGTATCCGTTCCCAATAAAATTCCAGAGCGATGATTTTTATTTTTGAGGTTCCGTATTTTGCGGCTCGTTGAGCAAAGACGGAAAACTAGCTGTTACGGGCGGCGAGGACGACATGGCGTATCTATGGGACACGACGTCCGGTCAGGTTCTTTTGGAGTGCAAAGGGCACAAGGATAGCGTCATATTCGCCGATTTCAATCACGACGATACGTACGTGGGAACGGGTGATATGAGCGGTAACATAAGGGTTTGGAAAACCGGCAATGACAAATCTATGGTTTGGGAATTTGAAATGGGAGACGCTACTGTGAGTCATTATCTATGCGATAGTCATGGAAAATGTTTTTTTACACATTTATACAAATAATAGTAAAAAATAGTATATAAATATATTCGTTTATTCATGTCTCGCAGTGGATGCGTTGGCACAGGATGGCCAACGTTTTGTTCGCCGGATCCGTCGAGGGCGACGTCTACATGTGGCGCATTCCCGACGGAGAGTGTAAAATTTTTCAAGGATTTGGTCAGAGAACGGAAACGGCTGTTTTGCTTCCCGACGGTGCGATATTAATGAAATAATCAATCGTTTTAATGAATTTTCCGTCGAATCCATTATTACTTATTTTTTGGCAACGCAGGAATTCGATTGGCTGTTGGATACGAGGACGGTACGACAAGAGTGATGGACTTGAAAACGGGCCAAGTACAATCTTCCAGTGTGCCAGGCTCCGGGCACTCTGCGGCCATTACCGATCTTGATTGTCAACCGGACAGTAAACTCATCATTTCTGGCGCCGTCGATGGAAAAACGATTTTGCGAACGCCGCAAACGGGCGTTGTAAGAATTTTTATACATCCGTCGAGCTACTTTACTGCGAAACATTTTTCTTGTGAAAACATCTCGAAAATAGATCTATAAAATAAGATCTCGATTGTCGATCGTGAGGCAAACTAACTGAAGATGTTTTTACAAAAAATATTGGCAAGTATACGAAGGTCTACTCTACTCTTTTTTATCGTTGTAAAAATATTTTTTAGGTCGTTGCGGTGCTGCAGGAGCTTCAAGAGAATCGGGCGGTTAACGGCGAGCAGAGCGGCGAAAGCAGCGCTTCGGGAACGAAGTGTAATTGGGTAGAGGCCGTGGCCTTTTGCCGAGACACCGAGCTCAATTTAGCGGCCACGGGGACCGTTAACGGGGAAATATTCATTTGGGACATCACGAGAAAAGTAGATTATCAATCAAATAAAAAATACTCAAATGAATCCAACTAAATATAATTGACTTTCAATGAATTATTGTTTCAGGTACTCAGGCACAAGATAAGTCAAGACAGCGGCGTTAGCAAGCTCGTTTGGAAGGGTAAAACCCCATTCTTGTTTTCCGCTGGTCTGGACGGTGTGCTGAGATGTTACGACGCGCGAACCGCCCAATGCATCAAATCATTCGAGGGCCACACCGAGGACATTCTGGATTTGAACATTTCCGCGTAAGTTCCGCGTGAAAAAAAAATTTCTCACGATTGATTCATCGTGATCATAAAGTATTAATTACGACGATTTTTGCAGACACGGCACGCGAATATTAACCACCTCGGATGACTCCACTGCGAGAGTTTTCGACGTCACTGTGTGCTAACGCATAATCCCCAATTAATCCAATTTCAATCAACGGAAATTTCTTTGCGAATAACGCTTGGAAGAAAAATACCGCTGTCGATTAAAGCAGATTATCGATACAAGTACATATATCATACACACTTATTGTACTATATGCAAGTGTTGATTTTTATAAAAAAAAAAAAAAAAAAACAATATCGGCTTTATTTTACTTTGTTCCTAATACGATATCGGCGTGCCACTGACTGTCGAGAGTGTAACGCTTGCCGTTCCAGTTGAAATGCGTCGGATCCGTTCCTTCGCCGTTCTCGAAGTCGAATAACTCGCTGAATTCAATCGCGAGCTTCGATCGCACGAGTCCAACGCCGCCCAAATCGCGCGATGCTGGATGGTAGACTCTTCCGGATTTGACGCTCATGCAGAGCTTTTCGGGTTCGAATGGAACCTGTGAAAATGATTTCCATCAATGTAAAGAATGATTCAAGAAAATAATCAATTATGTATGATAAATTTGAACGGACCGTCAGTAAATCTCCCGCGTGTCCGTAACTGAAGCGATTAATCGGCAATCCGCTTCCGTCCGATGGCTTTTGCAGCACGTGAGTGAATACTATCGGCAGATCGTCGCAACGTACGTAATTTCGCTCGCGGCCGCATAGCGATAGATACGGAAAATCTTTGTCGTAACGGCTCGTATTATTTCGTCTCAGTCTTTTGAAGAAGAAGGCCAAAAACTTCTTTTCTGTGGGAATTCGCTCATTATCAGTATTGTTTGAATTTGAACGAAAACTCGATCGGTATTGGAATTCTCGAATGCGTACCTTTGAAGCACGATGTAAAGTTCTTCATACGAGCATCGTCCAGAAATAGCTGTAAACAAATGATGCGCGATGACATTGTGTTTAATTGCGTCGCGACACAGCGCTTCCGCGATCGTCTCGATGTAAAGAAAAACGTTTGTTTACCATTCCTTGATGATCGATGTAATAGAAATATTCGCGGATCCGCGGTTCGGGCGACTGGCCCTGCACGTAAGCGGCGTAATTTCTATGCGCTTGCCGAGATCGCACAATTGCTCGAAAGCTCGATAACATCGCGACTCGTCCGGCGGTTGTTTCGGTTGGGCAATTGTCAGTGATTACCGGATTCCATCGTGCGAGCGAAGTTGCTCGGGTTATCGGCACATAATGTACCGAAGCGCATGAAAAAAGAAAGAGAGTCCACAAAGTGGGGGGGTCGATTTAACTGCGGATCAACAGTCTTGTCAATTTTTCGAAGGTTAATTATTTCATGCTTGCCTCTTCAAGGAAATGAGCTATTATAATAATTGCGATCGATTATTTAACCTTTAATCAATTTCTCGTACTTTAATGTTTCATCGAATTACTATCGTCGAATCGCTATATATAGACGAAGAGCGCTGTACCAGCTGTACGGTGTATATCATTTATTTATTTATCCACTACTCCCACACAAGCGTGCGATGTTAACGGACAAAAATATGATTGTCGCGACGCCTGACGGGATCGATAGGCGAGTGTCCTGACCGTTTCTTCGGGAGTCGCGCGCGTGTCTCGACGCGCGTTGTGTGTGTATCGTCTCTCCCGTCGTCGTCGTCGGGGCCTCTACTCTCGAGACATTCGATATTTTTCTCAACGTCACTTTGGCCCTCTCGGTGTGCTTCGGTGCTCCGCGTTCGATTCACAACCACCACCACACGCGGCGCACACGTAGCCAACATACAAGAGCGGAGGAGCTCACGGAGAGATTCAAGAAATGAGATACAGTGAGGAGGCGGAACGAGAAGTTTGTCGCAAAGATAGCGTTGAAGAATCGTGAAGAAAAATAACACAAAGCTCGATAATTAGGATCGTCCTGTGGCCATGTGGCTATTTGCCGGAGTGACCGCGAAATCGAGCGACGAATAAGAAAATCGAGAAAAAAGAAAGAAACGCAAAGATGACCCGTGCGAGTCGGGCGACGAAAAAATTGTGCATCTGCGAGTTGAAAACTCGATTTGTTGTCGCTGCCAAATAAGTCGTGCGTCAAGGAATCTAACACGTTCTTCGGAATGGCTTCGTCTACCAAAAGATCCTGGAAACTCCGTGAGTTATGCTTATATGGTCTTGTGTTTTCAGCCGTTTCGAAATCGTCGCGATGCTTTTCGTCCCATTCGAAATTTTGCGAACTGTTCACCCGACAATTTGCCGAAATTTCGCGTTCGTCGAAGAGAAAGACGTTTCACGATAATCACGCGTACGGAATTTTCCGTGGCTGGCGATGATTCGCGGTTCGAAATCGATGATTTTCTTCAACGATAATTTCAAAACAAAGAAAAAAATACTACGTCTTTATTTCCGATTTTCTCGCTTATCGTGCTGTACCGATGAACATTCTTTGTCGTGTGCGATGGAAAATCCGTTTGTAAAGTGTGTAATTACTATTCGCTCCGCCAAACTTAAGTCGTCATAATTTTCATCACCCGTCGTCCAAATTTGCGATTGACCAAAAATTGATTTTAAAATTTTTTCCCGACGCAGAGGACTTTGCGGCGCACTCCTCGAACGTCAACTGTCTCGCGCTGGGTCACAAATCGGGACGCGTACTGGTTACTGGAGGCGATGACAAAAAGGTTAATCTGTGGGCGGTCGGCAAGCAGAATTGCATAATGGTGAGTTTTAAGCCCTTCGCAATGCGTCTATCGTCGATAGGCGAGGTTGGAAAAACAGAGATAAATTTTTCATTCATTCGTAGAGCCTGAGCGGCCACACGACGCCGGTGGAGTGCGTTCGATTCGGCCAGACGGAAGATCTCGTGTGCGCGGGTTCCCAAACGGGAGCGCTGAAAATATGGGACTTGGAACACGCCAAATTGGCTAGAACTCTCACGGGACACAAGGCGGCGATTCGTTGCATGGATTTTCATCCCTACGGCGAATTCTTGACCTCCGGCAGTCTCGACACAGCTATTAAACTCTGGGATATCAGGAGAAAAGGATGTATATTCACGTACAAGGGCCACAATCGGACAGTCAATAGTTTAAAGTTCAGTCCCGATGGCCAGTGGATCGCCAGCGCTGGCGAAGAGGGCATGGTTAAGGTATATACGTGATTTCCCGTTAAAATCGATCATTTATCTTTCCTCTTTGGAGCTATCGAATTTCGAATTCGATATCGTTCGAATTTTCTTTGATTTTCTCTTCCGAAATCTTCGAGAGTCGGAACGTGTTCTTTTTCGACGAAATTTGGGGCACGAAGAAATCCGCGTTTCGTTCATTCACCCAAACATCCTATTCGTTCACCTAAACGAACGATAATTCGTTTGTTCGTTCGCAGAAATAAACGTTACTTCGTTCATTCGCACAAATAAGCGTTAATTGGTTCGATCGTTTGCGCAGGCAAACATTACGTTCGTTCTTTCGTACAGACATTAATTCTTTCGTTCGCCAAAGTGCGCGTTAATCCGTTCTTTCGTCCGTCGTTAAACTTTCTTTTTTGGTGCACAGTTATGGGACTTGAGGGCAGGAAGACAATTAAGAGAATTCTCGGAGCACCGGGGTCCAGCGACGACGGTGGAATTTCATCCACACGAATTCTTGTTGGCGAGCGGTAGTTTGGACAGGACAGTGCACTTCTGGGACCTGGAATCATTCCAGCTTGTGTCTTCCACGGAACAGACTCACTCGGCGGCTATCAGGTAACGATCTTCCGTCGATATTCCGCCCGCACGAACGACGATGAGTTACTTTCCGCTCAACGGTGTATCATCGTTTTTTCAGATGTTTATACTTCAGTCAAGGCGGAGAGTGCCTTTTCGCTGGTAGTCAGGACGTTCTCAAAGTTTACGGTTGGGAACCGACGCGAACCCTCGACACGATACCGACAGGATGGGGCAAGATTCAGGATATCGCGATAGCGCAAAATCAATTAGTAAGCGACGGTCCAAACCGCTTCTCGATTCTTGATCTTAGCGAAAACTTGAACATTTTCAAGATTCACGTATTTTTTCGTTAATCTTCCAGATCGGCGCGAGCTTTCATATGACCAATGTGATGCTGTACGTCTGTGACTTGAAGAAAATTGTACCCTTCGGTGGTGTATCCACGTCGGGAACGTCTTTCAGTCACGGCAATACGCTGAGAAAGAGTTTCTCCAGGGAGAGACCGCCTGATTTGAAAAAGCACACGTGAGTTTTAAAAAAACGATCTGCAAGTCAATTGCTCATTCAACAAGCCGCGTAATTTATCTTTTCTTTTCTTTTACAAGTTTGCACGTGAAGACAATAGAAGAAGCTGACAAATCCGGCACGGATCCCGAAGACGAAGCAACCTTCGCCGATATTCCAAATGTGACCGAGTATCAGGACGTCTTCCAACCGAACAGATCACGTGAGTGAAATAACAGAATTTTTCTTTGAAAAAAAGTGTATCGCTTACGCCGCGAAAACGCAAACGGAACACGCGCTGGCTGCTTTGTCGTTGCATTCGTTCGATGTTTTCACCACATTGTCGTAATCCCGTAACCGCCGCAGTGTTCGCATCTTCTAACGATACAATACAATCGTCGCGAAGGTCCATCGATCTTCGGAGAAGATTTATAAGAATTTATGTTTATCGTGAGTCCTTTATGTGAATGAGCATGCAATGCACGGTGTGTTACAGTGTCTCGCACGCCACCGCCCGAAATCGAGGCTTTTCCGGAGCCTCAGGACATAGGTGAGTCTTGCGCGGAATTTTTTCGTTCGTGTACACTCAGCTTTTTCCCTCATTTTCCTTCGATACTTTGCCAATTCGATGTCGTCGTCGCAGCACTCATAAGCAATTATGAAAAAATCACTCTTTCATCTGCGTTAACTTTCTAACGATGATTTTTTTCTTTCAGACCCGGCACAGCCGCAAATAATAAAAAACGTATCGGAATCAATGACGAATCTAACGACGCGCGAGAGTCCCGAGGACGACGATTACGTTCCGCCGTCGCCGGTTTCGCCGCTGCCGTCGCTCTCGTTGACGAAACCCACGGCCGTGCGAGTTTATCCGATCAAATCGTCGCCGCCCGTACAGCGAAATGCCATAACTCCGACGAGTCAAATTCGCGCGAATCTACAGGCCAACAGCGCGATCGGAAGAAACACGAAGAATCTTGCTCAAATACCGCCGTTGAGGCCACTTCCGGCGAAGAAAATTGCTTCCATGAATAATTCGAGCGGCAATGCGCAACCCCTCGGGCCGCAACGATCGAACTCCACGCTTACGCCGAGAGTCGCACCTATGGCCGCCGTGTCGCCGGTTATCGACGATGGCAAGTTGAAGAATCGCGCACCGAGTCCCGATTCGCCGAAGTTGCTGCTCAAACGCCAGAGCAGCTGTCGAGAGGGTGAACAAGGCTACGAGAGCGATTATCCTGTAAAGTGAGTGGCGCATCTTTAATGAAAAATCGTTTTTTACGACGTTTGTTTATAACTATTCGAGATATTTCTGTCTCGCAAGATTGCGTAAAACAATGAAAAATTCGTGATGATCGTTTGAATTTCAGAATCAACAGCATAAGACACAGTCCCTCGGATCCGCAGTTAAATCGACCCAACACCGGACAATCGAGAGCATCGAATATGTACAGAAATTTCATCGGCAATGCGCCAATGTCGGCGAGAAACGTGCCGACAACGAAGAAATCTACGAAAACGCAAAGTCCGGCGAATCCGAAAGTGGAATCCCGCGTACCACAGCTCAGGCCGAGCGTTGATGACACGGTAAAAGTTGAATTCGTGCCGATGAGCGCGGACAAATCTTACGGTTTGGATGCCGAAAATTTCTTACCTGTGAGTTTAATTCGTCGAATCCGCTAGTTCGAAATAAACTCCGCGAGAATCACAACGAATTATTAATTTGTCGGGGCTCTTATTGATTCGTTTTTATTTTTCTGAAACGCAGAATACATCGGGATATACGCAGAGCGGAGTTCTCGGTGAAATGTCAGAGGCGGAAGTAATCAGTAGCATGATGCGAGGACACGACTCCATGATGGCTGTCCTAACTAGTCGACAAAGATCTCTACAAATAATTTATTCGCTCTGGCACAACAAGGACCTTAAGGTAATTCTTCGCTTAGTTGAAACTTTCGAATCGTTGTATTGCTTTTCAATCGAAAGCCAATTGATTTTGTTTTTTCAATGTTTAGTCCGCCATTGACTCAGCGGTCGCCATGAACGATCTTTCCGTCATCGTCGATCTCCTTGGGGTGCTAACCCTCAAGCCGTAAGTTTATTTCATATCAAATTTCAATGCGACGTATTACACTTGCGCTCTTCATGATTAATCCTCCGTCAGTATGCATAATTTTTAAACCTGCCGTTTGCAAACTGCACTGAAACAAAAAACTGTTAATCGAATCATTTTTATAATTGAACAAGTACATTACATCGAATGCACACTGTGATGAAGATTTAATGTATTTCTAAGTATTGTATTATAGTTTAGTGTATCTGTATGTATGTTTGTAAGTCGCAGTAAGATTTTCAATTCACATGAGGGACATTTTTCATGGTTTCTACGCAGTTCTATAACGAACCAAATCGGATCCTATTAATATGTATTTATAAAATGTACACAATTTTAACTACGAACTATGCCTTTGAATCCTCGGGGATCTTGACGGACGATTAATGTTAATTTTATTCAATGATTCGCTGTAAGTCATAACTCCATCGATAAATAGTGTTGTTTTTTTTCCTTTTAGATCAATGTGGAATCTGGATCTCTGCAATTCCCTTCTAACGCCCATAGGCGAACTTCTCCAAAGTAAATACGAAATGTGAGTACAACATTATTTCGCAGAATGTATTTTAAAGTATTCGAAAAAAACATGAATCGCAGGATTTATCGGACGCAAAAGGCCAACGAAAAAGTTTCATGGGTGAATTCCTCGACCATGAAAAATATATTAGATATTACGAAATCGCCCTCAAGTAGGAAAATATGAATATGCTTGGTCTTCTCGCGAATAATCCAAATGATTCAACATAGACAATGTTCCGACAGTTCCGAAGTATTCTTCGTCAAATAGTTTTCGGTTTTCTTTTGTCCCCGGGACGCTTGTACGTATAGGCGTCGAGATTATGGGACCGCGAACAACCGTGGAAGGGCCTCAGATGCTTTGCGGTTGTGCCACAGCCGCAAAGTCATCATTTTTGCGAGCCACGAGAAAGTCGGATAGCGAGATTTATCGCCTCGCCTGTTTCGCGTCCTCAAACCCCAGTCTGCGACATGGTTCAACGGCCGTGCACGGAGCCCGGGATAGGCCTATTTTCATCGCTTGATTTTATCCTTCGCCCTGACAATAACAACAATATTGCCTAATAATCGGAATAATCCGCCCATAAAATTCGCATCGGTGCTTTTTTCGAGCATAAATCGAGAATCTGAATTTTAGAAACTCAAAAACAAAGAAAAAAATCGCAATAATTTTAATGAGACAAACACCAATAAGTATGGCAAAGAATTTCTTTATTCGTGAAAAAAAGAATACGTAAAGGACTACAACAAAAAAAATCGGTTATCGGTTTGCTAACCAGCTATGAGTAAGGTAGAGTAGACCGAGTACAGTTCGGCTAAACGTGGGATTCAAAGAGAATTTCGAACACTTCTCAATGCGATGAAAGTCTGAAAAAAATACGGCATATGGATATACTGCAAAGATTGATTTTTGAATATCGAAATGTCATTAACAAATTGCTGCAAAAATTACCAACTAAAAAAAGAACCTACTACCTTACAAATCACACGAACGTGTAGGTGTAGGTTAGAGTAAAAACCGAACTGAGAGCTCTCAAGTGTTCCCCCCTTGCCTATCCGAGAGCTCTATTGAGTCGGGAAGAGGAAGAAGCGAAAAAAAATAGAAAACCCCATTCGCACAGTCGGTGCATGGGAATGGTTCGATCGGTCCGACAGCGGGGAGGCCCCCGATCTGACGCGCCGAGGGTTGCCGCAAATTAGCCAAGACAATGAGAGACAGTAGCAGATGCAAATTCGCGAACGAAACCTCTCGCCCGCGCGCGTCCTCGCCAGCGTGCATTTGCATTGTTGAAAGCGGATTGAAATTTGAAGAGCATCGGCTCTGTTTCTTTCCTTTGCATATGCCCGTAGCGGGTTTTACAAAGTTTTCGAGGATACAGAGCAATAAGCGCGAATTCCCCTCCGCAGCGACGGGGACACGAACGCGTGTCTCCGCGGCCCCTTCAATGGGCCGTCGGTCCCTTCGAATTCGATTCCGGGCGCGCATCGACCGAGAAATAACAACGTTGATGACCCGACACCATCCAGTGAACTTGTCACTCGAGTGACAAGCTTTGTCGATTTGAAAAAACAATTGTCGATTCAACGTCCCGGTACTGAAGTTTTCATGCATAGAATAGCACATCAAATTTGATGTGCAATATGGACGAATAATTAATACTATTTCTAATGAACTCTATGGCATCGAAATAGTAAATCTATTAGAAATTGACGAACAGCAAAGAATGAAGCGAGCGGGTTTCCGATTAAAAATTCACACGAGTTTAATTGTGGAAGAAATGAGAACACTGAAGAAACCTTTCACGAATACGGTGGGATTGACTGAAAAATAGGCCAATTATCCGGTTTATAAACTTTTCATTCACAAGCTGCCGCCCCTGATCCGTGGAATTATAAAACCTGGCACGTCCGGTTTGCACCCTTTTGAGAATGAAATCGAAACAATATTGAGAGGAAAAGTTTATCGTAATTCGGTGAATTTTGTCTTCGACTCTGCTAATCATTTTTGCGCACCTATCACTTTTTTGAAACGATTTTAAAGTGATTATCTATTTTATTTTGTTTATTCTATTTTTCTTAATAATTGATCCAACGGATGGATATTCGTTTCGACCGAAGACGATGACAATGACGAGTTGACAGGGACAGGAAATTCGTAATTAGCCTGCCGGTTTACGGTTCGTGCGCACAGTGGCCACTATCGCAATGCCGTAAAAGTGAATTCGACTAATTATCAACCGCTTGGCAGCTGTTACCTAATCGTTTTCGGTCAGTTCCCCTGACGGGCTACTCTAACATTCTCGCGTGCTCGTTTTTGTCTCTGCTTCGAGACTTCGATACTTTCTGCTCCAGAAAATTCACATTGTCCTTTTTTTTTTTAATGATAAAACGATTTTGAAGTTAAAGACCTTTGGCCGTTCTAACGTGGTCGAGCAATGATGAAAGCGATCCGAAGAATCTGTTCCGTTGAAAAATTAAAAAATACACGCCTACTCTTGCCCTTGAAAATGATAAAATAAAGCCTACGGAATCAAAAGGGCTGCGAATAAAAATCTTCAGCTTAAATAAGACATTTAGTCCCACTTGAAGAGCGCTAATTTATGCCGTGAATTTTTTTATATGTTGTCGATGGGGACTGACCTCCATGTAAAATTGTCTCGTAAACATTCAAACGGAAAGCGTCCCAAGCGTGCTCGAGTTTGCATAACTACTCGTCGTTTTCACGGTTTATTCGTCACGGGATCGCGCGGGGGACCAAACGGAGCCGTGAGAAAAAAAAACTCGTCAATGAATACCGAATCTTATTTATGACTCACCCCCTCTCGGCAGAATGTGCACGTGCCTCAAGCGATGCTCCATATACGAGAAAAATTATTATTATTTTTTTTTTCACGTCACAATTTTTCAGCAATGTCCTCTAAAAAATTCTCACCTGAACTTCCTTTATTTCTGGGAAAAAATTCAAAACAAGTATTTTTTTATATTACTTCGTACGCAAAATTGAATGATTATTTATCGTGAAAAAAAAATTGTAGTTGTTTATTTTCGTGATAATTTTTTATTTGTCTAAAAGAAATGAATTTAAAAAAAAGAGTCAAACAGAGGTAAAGAGAGCGGTATCGACCGATATTGTGGTGAAAAAAAAAAATCTTGCAATCTGGTCTCAGATTTGGTGGATCGACGAGGTAACAAGGTTGCCCACGGATGCGCGCTGCGTGTATCGAGAACGAATTCATTGTTCCCGTTCTGATTCGATTCGCCGATTCAGGCACGGTGATCGCGCGAACCCTTTATCGGTGATCGGAGTCAAGCGTGCCGAATCCGGGCGAGCCACGGCGTGTCCGCGTTATTTATTAGCATCGTTATATCATAATAAAGGGTTTTTCGTAACTGAGCGTGAAACGGTGGGTGGCGTTTACAACCGACGATGCGAAAGCCGTCGCATTGCTATTCTCCAGTAAATTGTTCATTCGCACGAAGAGATTACACGAAGACTGAGAAGATTCAAGCGCGCTTTCCAGCCGAAAATACGAAGAGAGGAGACAATCGTTGAGGATTCCGAAATTCGCAAGCATTATTCGATTGAATAATGCACAACGGAGGATTCGCTCGCGTAATAAATATATTATCCTTAATTTTAGATCGCTTTCTTTTCAGGTACGTGACCACTGGCATTACGGCACTGAGGCTGATCCTTCGAAACTTCGCGCCGGTCATCAAGTCGAACGTGGAAGCTCCATTGCACACGATCGGTGTTGATGTGTCGCGCGAGGAACGGTAATGAAAATCAATTCTCGTCGAGTTTCATAAAAGCGAACGTTTATACGAAAATATGAAACATTTTCTATTCTGGAGAAAAAAGAAAATTCAACGTACAGTATATTAAAAACTATAGTCGATACTTTACTTTTAATCACTCGCTTCAATTTTCCTATAAATATTAAAAGTGATTTATTGGATTCAGAGTACGCTAATAATGAAATTAAAATACATTATTGAAAGTAAAGTATCTCTACGGTTCGTAGTTAACCATTTACTTTTTTATAATCCTCGTGCATTAAATTCGATGTAACAATTTATGCTTCAATTTGGCATTCACATTGATGCACTTTTTTTTTACAACGTACGCTGTAAAGACTAAACTTCACTCCACCCGCTGAATCGCTTTGATGCCGCGTTTCCTTCTTCAAACCGCGTTATCTTTGCAGATATCACAAGTGCCTATCCTGTTACGATAAGCTCGTGGTTCTGCGAGGTCTAGTCCAGAAGAAACAGGGAATATCGGGAAATCTTGGCGCGTCCTTTCGGGAGTTGTCCATGCAAATGAAGACGCTGGAGTGACCGTGGCGCACGTACGCGAATATCCTCGACTCGGCCACCAAGAGACCGGTGCTGATAAACGAGTGACTCGAAAGAAATGATCACGAAGTGGTGTCCGAAGAGGAGGTGTCGCGTCTTTCCCGATATTCGAATAACGTGTGACGAGACTTCGCTCGGCCGTGAAGCTGCCAAAGGTCGAGGAACGAAACCCTACAAAAATGCTGAGAAGAATCAACGAACAAAACGAGAGGATCGTTCGATCGCTAACGTGAAAAGAAACATATAGATTTGTTCGACGGTGATACGCGCGACAAATGCGTTACAGATCCGTCGTCGTTTCGCTAATTCGATGAGCTCAAAGCGCCGAAAAAAGACAAACTTCCGAATCTCTTCGGTGAATTGTATGTATGTGTTAGAATTCTGTAATCCTTGTTATTCGTCGTATTTATTTGCAATTGTTCTCGATCACCAAACGGGAGAAGGGCAATAGGAAGAAAATTCGGGATCCAATCACGACAAGTGGGAACAATTCTTTAGGCAATCGGTAAGAGCCTTCACTCGCCCATCGTTGCCATATTCCATGCGTTATTTATCGCGTAAACGGAGACCTATGAAAATTTCGTTCACAGGAGCTCGGAAGGGAAAAAGTGAAAATAACCAGCTGCGTTCAGCGTACATGTAATTATTATAAATTCTTGTTCATCGCTCAAAACAAAAAGAATTCTACGAGGGGCACAAGACGGAGGAATTATCGAATAAATGCTAATAAGAGAGCCGGAGCGATGCGAGGTGCGAAAAGAAAAAATCGTAACACCACTCAACGATGCCGCGAGATTCGATCGTGTGCCTAAACTTCAACAGCGCGAATATTTCTCTAATCACGACAATTAAAAGAAAGGAGAACAAAAGAATATTAAATTACAAATAGGTCGATGCCCGTATCGATGATAAATTTAATGAACAATTAACTTAAGTGCTTAATCGTTTTAAGCGTGAACGAGAAAAGAAAATAATGTATTTTTCCATAAATCAATGCGTCCGTTCGTGAAATAATAAAAATGTTCGAACTTCAATCAGAGTAATCGGTGGCACGAGTGGGCCTTCAACGAAGACTAAAAAATACAGCGAAACAACGATAGAAAACGATACAAAACTGTACGCGCGCGATGTTTCCGTCATTTTTCGTGTCGCTTTCTATCGCATTCTTTCGACTCGGTAAAATATTTTCAGTATCAAATGCAATCGTGTATAAAACAATGATAAAATCGAACAATCAACGGTTACGTCTTTGGAGATGAAATATTTTGCGTAAGAGAGTAATTGAAGTATTAAGCACGATACGTCGTATACACCGGAATGAATAGATCTATTAGTTTTGTATTACTATTATCATTGAAAATAATATTAATACAATGTTTCTTGTCGTTCGTATATCGTTGAGCCTTGTAGCACAATGTTTTACTAGACGAGAGTGGCTTTTACGGCAAAATTCGAGAGCAAACTTTGCGCGGACATCGTGTTGTTGTTTTTCTCTTTTTTTTTTCTTCAAACTAATTTTTCACTCAAACACAACACGATTCCGCGAGAAAATGAAATTATCCTCGAATCCGTCCAAAAAAAAAAATATATTTTTTAAACAATCTCGAGCCAGTTTGCCCGGATAGATGTAATGCGAAAAGAAATGGGGCGACGAGTCGATTTCGATATTTCCGGATGATCCACTGGCGTCGGAGGAATCGTGATGATCGTCGACGTTTGCGCTTCGTTAAAGCGAGATTAGACGTAAATTTATAGGAATTTTTTAACGGGACATATACACATATGATGGACGTTTCTCAACGCCCGAAAGTTCGCCCGACTCTCCGAGACTCTCGGGAGTGGCGCGAAGTTTTTTTTTTTTTTGGACTCGAAACAAACTGCATATCTTCCAAACAATCTCGAATTCGAAATAACGTCGGACACGTCCGTGTCCGACTCCAATGGCCTTTTAATCTTCGCGAAGAGTGTGTAAATAACAAAACGATAAGATACAAAGAAAACGTTCCGAACCAACAATAGCGGAGCAGAGAAGGAACGTCTGACTGTATATTTATAAAAAGAAAATGTAGATAAACCATTGATAATAGATGAATTGTTTGATGAACGATAATTGAGCATGCAAGAGTGGAAGAGAGAGAAAAAAAGAACAATCACGCAGATCCTTCTTTGAGGGTCCTGCGAGACAACGGGGCATCGTCCTACTCCAAAATAACCCGTACAATATTCGCAATCTTCTTTCGTACGTTTAAATTAATCTGTATTTCTTACGAGCTTGTCCAACGGTCCTAATGAATTAATGCGGAACACGGGTCTTGGAATGAAGAACTTTTTTCTTTTTATTTCCGAGTCTGTAACGAGGCGCGCGCTTGCCGCCTCGTGCGAACTGCTGTTGTAAAAAGTAATATTAACTATAATCTTATTAATAACGAATAATGACATATATTGAAAGAAAATAATAATAATTTCGCTTATCAAGTACGCAATGAGTCAATTTAATTTCCAATTCCTTCGATCTCGATTCCTCTTACAGAGAAAAAAGAAATGAAAAAAGTGTGCTGATGGAAATACGATCGGATACGATTTCTCGCAGTCATCCATCAATGGGTTCTTTTTTATCAGTGTCTGGACTCGACGAGAATGTCGCGCGCCGAGATCCTGATCGAGATCTATCGTCGTTTACATCGGTTCTCCGTCGACTCTCGTGCCGGGGGATCGAACGGGGGATAAAAAAAACTAAGCTTTCGTACGATAGCGTAACTTGACGCATTATATGCAAATACGCTTGCGAAGGGACGGTCCGGGGGATCCGGCTTATTCTTCACGGCTTTTATTCATACCCTCCATTCCTGGACGTCTCTATTCCGAAAGCTTTTCTAAAACACCGCGTAAAATATAGGTGCGACGTTTTTTATTCGAAACTCGCTCGTTTCATGCTTAAATAATCCTGCTTGTTAACATAGTTTTTTTGTATTGAAATTAATTCGTTCAAAAGTCGAGACGGTGAGAATTCTACACGTACATTAATCAGTCTCTCTATGCGATTCTTCGATGCATGCTCGGCACGCGGGAAGCGATCGATCTCGATCGTGGAGTAGCGTGAAAATGCCCGAGCGAACGTATTCCAAGAGTTACTCTTAATCCGTGAAATATAGCGGGCATAAAAAATGTGACGAACGCGTGCCAAGTGTTTGTCGGCGGGATTTCGTATTCATGGGATTAAGTTCCGCGCCGGGTCCTCGGCAAGGGTGACAACCCTTCGCCTGTCCGAGCCCTCTATCGCGAGTCCTTTTTTTCGCACCGATTATGTATGGAAGAGGAGAAATTTCATGGGCATCGTACGACGGCGCGCAACGGAAGGAATCGTTGAGTTTAGTCGGTTATTTTTTTTCTCAGCATAACTCGTTTTAGCAACAAAAAAAAAATGTATCTATCTATTTGATCAACGGAATGCAACCCTTTTATAATTCATCTAAAGGTTTTGTAGCTTTTTTCTTTTCTCCGCGACAAAAGAAAATCCATTCCAAAAAAAAATTAGACCGCACTATTATTATATCGCGTTTATTCCCTCGATTATCGTAGCCCGAATTTATCTTGGACTTGAAGATCTTTCTAACTTCGCAAAACGATGGCACTAAGCCGGTCAGTGTCGCGAGAACAGCTCGACCGGTAGCTAAACAGCGTGAGCCTCACGAGCTGCAGGTTCCTCGGACTGTGCTTGTAGTCTCGGTGTCTAATACCCTGGGAAATCGTTGGGCGTCAGGTGCCTCGAGAAACGAGAATAAAACGATCTCCCGAACAAGATCGTCGCAGGATTCTTCTCGTTCGACGGGATGTTCCTCTTTCTTTTTTTTTTCTCCTTCTTTCCTGATGTGCTTAGCGGCGTCGTTCGCGATGCCGCTGGAGCGCTACTTCCCCGGCGGATCTTTGCACTGTTGTGACGGAGATAAGTTAAGTCTCTTCTCGACGCCACCTCGAGCGACGAAAATGCTGTTTTCTCACAAAACGTGGTAACAATGCCACCGACAACGCATCGAGAGAGACCCAAGGGGAATCTCTTTATATCTTTTCTTTCTCCCTCCCTCGATCCTTCGCTCGACGTACGCGAGTAAGACGGGAGAAGAGAGCCGGCGAGCGAACCCGCGTAAGCGGATTAACCCGAGTAAGCGATACGCAGCGTAGGACCGACGCGGCGTAGGACTGTATAACACTGCGCAACAGTGGATAGGTAGTAAGGTACACACGACTCGCTTCCGCCACGTCTCATTTGCCATTGTCGACAACGTGAAAGCCATCCACTGCCGATTTTTTCTTCCCAACCGTTCGATTCGTTCGTTCTTTACCTCGAGCTAGTTTCGGCCGCTTCTTTGCGTCCTCGGATTTTTCGTCTTCGAACTTGCGTCGCTACCTCGTCTTTCCTTCGTTTTTTTTTTACCATTCCCGCATATTACAATTCTGATGCCTATCTCCGCGAAATCTGGGCTCTAAGATTTCTACGACCTAGATCTTGAGACAAATTTCGTAAATCTTCTCTCGTTTCACGGACTTTCCGGTCGTTTATATATTTATTACTTTCACATGGGATTTTCGTCGATTACTCGTAAATGTTGGACTTTTTTATTTCAATGATGCAGTTGAACGACAACTCAGCGATAGCAGGAATCTAAATAGCGCGTGGAATTTGAGAAACTGTTAAGCTACGATT
This sequence comes from Ischnus inquisitorius, assembly GCA_963924025.1. Taxonomy (NCBI): domain Eukaryota; kingdom Metazoa; phylum Arthropoda; class Insecta; order Hymenoptera; family Ichneumonidae; genus Ischnus; species Ischnus inquisitorius. The sequence goes on along the minus strand of OZ001245.1, from coordinate 6,625,525 downwards.
TTTGTAGAATGTTTGACGACCTCAAAGGATTCTCGAGTACTTGACGATAATAGAGGCTCCCATTGTGACGGAGGGGCCAAGAGGAACGCGCCTTAGGCAATCCATGCAAATGCCGCGCGAACGTGACTACGAGCGAAGGAATAAGAAAAAAAACTATTGAACTTCTTTCCTCGCTGCATTTCCCCCCCCCCCCCCCCCCCCCCTGCCGATCTTTGTGCATCTGAAAGAAACAGATCTCGTATGTGAGACCAGAAATTTCGGGGCTCGCTCAGATTCAATAAGATAACGAGACGAATATTTTTTTCTAATATTCGAATATTCCTCTCTCTCTCTCTCCCTCTCCCCCTCCCCCCTCCCGAACAAATATCAATTTTCGTTGAACTTTCGCGATGATAAAGACATCTGGTCCCCCGGAAGCATGTGTGGCGTTAGTGCAGAAATATATATATGGTGCTTCAGTGTTAATGACGTTGGATCCGATATTGAGTTTTGGAGGAAGTTTCATCGGGCATTCGGCCATTGTTGTATGCCGTAACTGCGACATATTGCAATCCACGCGCGTGCATACACGCGCATTATCTATGCACGAGAGCGTAACGTAGCGTTGTACGTCCATTGTATACTTGAACTATTGATTATTCATTCGGTATTCGCGAGGTACGAGCCGGTATGTGAGAATACCGAAAGGTTCTTCACTCGACGATCATTGGCCGAGGGTTTTTGGCGAAGCTGCGGCTCCTCGAGAGGGTGCACTACCCCCCCGATCCCATTGGCTAATTATAGCAACTAGTCTGCGACGTCACGGGGCGTGCTCGAGCGCGGATTGGTCGAGAAGCGGGAACTACCCTCGAGCGTACGAGACTCGGGGTGTATCCGCGACACGTGTCGGGGTGGGTACTCACCCTTCGTTGTAGGCACACGATTCCAGTGCCATAACACTCTACGCGCACTCGACCTCACGTGTATCGTGTTACCCCGTGAGTCGATGCTCACGAGGGTCTTAGGGGCGGCAACGAGAACAAAAAAAAACGCGAAACGACGAAATCCGAAGGGAGAATCTCTTGAAACGACACACAGAGAGCCGTGGGGGTAGGAGCAAGTTTCAGTTACGGGAGAAATGGATTTATCCGGTGTACCAATTTTCGTCTCGCTCGCTGCACCCACTTTTTTATCCTCTCTTTGTGTACTTTATTCCGATGTAACGGAAGCACACTCGTACATAACGACCATACCGGTTTTCATCGCGCTAATCCAACTTTTAATGTGCGCAACAATAGGGCACAAAAAATATTCATGTAGAGGAACTATATGAATTTTTTTTCGCGTTTCGGTATGGAGAATACAAAAAAAAGTATTATTAATGTTAATTAAAACGAAATCACAAAAACTGCTCTTATTTTAACTTGGACGCGTCGGACGAATCGTAGGGAGACCGCTCGGCCTTAAGTGGAGATAAATTTGTGGGGACGCAATGAATAGCAGAGGCGCCGATAGATGTTACGTAGGCAAGACGAATAGGTAGACGCAAGGACAGTCGTTTGCGAGATTCTTGACGTGGCACAGGATGAGGATAATTCAAAGAGGTCACGCACGCGCCAGATGGATGTCGGACTAAAGGGCCGCGCCGAAACGGCGAGTGTACGGACTCGACACGGAGCTTACACTATCGTGCAGCTGGCAGACGAGTGCAAACGGACTCACTTCACTCGCCAGCTTCTATGGCAATGTCTCAACACGGGCCGCCTCTATCTTCAGCTGACCCGGAGAAAATAATCATTTCTCTTGAAAAAAAAAAAAAAAAAAAAACATTGAAATCCGTCAAAAACTGAGTCAGCTATGAGAACCAAGAAATGCGCTCGCTTTACCAGAAACATATGATAGTAACTTTTATTGTTACTTTCAAAAAATATTTTGTCGACGATCCTTTCTGTTGCAACGATCGAAAATATTCAACGAGTTCCACCTTCGGGAAAATTTGCTTTACGTCCGAGCGATTTCGCAACAAAGAAAAAAGAATGATAGCTATAAGTGTACCGTCCTGTTGTGCGGGTCGAAAGGGTCGCTTCTCCGTTGCAACTACCCGCCGTCGTATCGAGTCTGCAAGGAGTCGAACAGGAACGAGGCAGGAGCCAGACGAGACACGAGAGATGAGACCTTGCGTGTGCCCGGCCGGTGTTGAGTTACCATATCGATATCGAATTATACGCCGTCTTGAATCGATACTACTAAAGAAAAAAAAAACGTCTTTTGCGGTCTGTGGAATTGAGCCGCGCAGAATAAAGAGAAGGCCCGTGGAACAAGAGAGCGAAACAATAGAACGACGAGAAGAAGCGAACGAGAGAAGGCAGAATCAAGAGATGCTAGGGAGAGAATATTCTCGATGCCCCGAGCGAGAATACACACGAATAGTCGGCAGTCCTTGAGGCGAGCGAAAACGCCGTGCAGTTGAAACATTTGAGAACCGCTCAAAATATTTCAATAATAGCGTTTGCGTTAATAGAACCAGAAAAAAAAATTACTGTATTAAATAAAGTGGCCCAAACACTCGACGCGAAACGGGACTTCAATGATAAAGTCCAATAGCGGCTCGTGTTTTAATAACTTTTGTTCTAAGCGAATAGAAAGGGCGGAAGACTGAAAGACGAGAAAAGAGCAAAGACCTCGATGCATCCGAGAGTATCGACGCGCCCTTTGTGCGGTTCGAGCAGCTCTCGGCCGGCGTACCCGCTTTCTTGCTGTTTTTCTTCGACTAACCTTGACGCAGCCGCGTGGCTCGGTACATTGACGGGGCTAAAGTAACCGTGTAATCGCGATGCCAAAACTTCGAACTCGCCGTGACCAACGCGCTGCGCCATTGAATACGCAAGATGTTGCTGCTCGCGTAACCGGAAGTAATTCAGATAAAAGATTTTATTATTTCTTTTGTTGCTTTGTTTTTTTTCTTCGTCGTTCAGTTCCCGACTATCTTGTCTCAGAAATTCGCTTGGCCGCTGCATTATGTAAAATATTCTTGCGCGTACATCTTGGGATTTTGACAAAGTAAATGGTGGAAATGAATTGTTACTGGTAAACAACAGTACCGAGAACCGGGAATTTTCATTTCCCAAATTCTCGCCTTTCCGCTCCTCGCAAGGAATGTTTGTTTTTTTTCATTCGTAGACTTTTATCCTCGGTTTAGAAGAAATATATATAAAGAAGCCTTGACCTTCAATCGATGCCGTAGCAAATGAAGTTTTTCGGGGGACCATGTTCGTCAAATAAAACTATTGCATCGAAGACTTTTTTTGCACGTTCTTACAACTGAAGTAGAGCTTGACCGCGTTCGCGAAGAAATCGTAACGACGATGGAATTCTCGCACGCTTTTCTTCGTATTCCTCGACGAACCGCGCTCAATTCGACGTGTTCACGGTTAGCGACGCGACGAAAGCCGTGTAAAAATTTGTGAATGGGAATTCCAAAGGAGGGCATACTCGGTCTCATTGCCGGGTAATTGAGAGATTATTGTCGAATTTTCAACGGTGAGCGAACGGTCGAGCGCGAAGGGCGGGATAGCTGGCCGAGTCAAAATAAACATCTGGAGGAGCGGCGAGAGCGAAGGTATCGATTCCGGCGGCTACTCGTAGATTCTGTCGTGGGCACTCGTCGAGGGTCAAGCCTGGACAAACAAAGATCGTGCTTCGAACGAATCGAGAGAACCGCCTCGATGCTTCCGGCGTGCCGCACGCGCCCGTTCCATCTTGCTTGGATTACTCGGTTCTTGAGAATCGTTTCGAGAACCCAACAAATTTCTTCCTCCTCGTTGAAACGAAATACTAACAAGAAAACTAAACAAATACGCTGACCTTGGAAGACTCTTATAATTGGAACGGATTGACCAAACGAAATATGACCAATTATCAAAAATCAGCTTGACAGAAACGAGCCGTGAGTGTAAACAACGTGAGCAGGCGTGAGAATGCATAAACGAGCGTAAGAGCTCATTACAGAATACAAAGGATCGCGCGAATAGCTCGCTATTACAAAGGGCACAACGTGTGGCGAAGACAATGCGAAGTTCGCGACACCGACGAGCGCATAACGCGTTGATTAAAACGAGAATCGGTGATATATACAAAAAGAGTGCGTGGGTGCCCTGTTGTGTACCAACGACGGGCCAAGTTTTCATCGCCCCTCTCGACCTTCTGTCATCCGCATTCAAGGACAATTTGACGTGACGTACGAACAAGCTCATTTCGGGAAACGACCCGTGACATTGATGTCGCTGCCTTTTAAATAGCACTGCGTTGCCGCGACGTTGCGCGAACGAAGAAAAGTATAAACAATTAAACCTTCGAGTATTCATTATTTATTGCAATTTATCGACTATATAACGAAAAAAATGTTCAATAATTTCTCTTTTTTCTTTTGTGCTATTTCAATTTCTATAGCTACTTTTTTTATTTGTATATTTGGGCTAATATTGTTATTATTATTTTCTTTTAATATTTGATTTCGTGATCGCTGGAAAAAAGTCGACAACGAAGAAGCGAAAATATTTGAAGTTATTAATGTTTGACCTCCGAGGATTAATCCGTAGGTATTTAACGCTACTACTACGCGATGTCGGCCTCTTCTCTCTTTATAGATAATAAATTCACCGAATATAGAACATAGTCACGGGGCGCGGCGAGCAAACGATGCAGTGACTGACGGTCGTAGCACGCGCGTGAGCACACGAGCTCGACGAGAGTCCACAGCGAACTCTCCCCGCAGTAGATCGTTTTTTAATGACTGCACGAGACTACGACGAAACGTCAGATCGGTAGGTATTCGCGTTTACCCCGGGACTCGAAAAGCTTCGGTCGTTGTCGTCTCGGTAAAATACAGAACTAGTAGGTAGTAGCATAAACGCCGCTTCCCCCGGTCTACCTCCCGGTGACTCGGATCTTTTTATGAACCCTGCCGCCCGTCGGGCAAAGCGGAACAAATTTTAGACCATCAAATCCGCGGTAAGGCACATCGACGAGTCGTCATCATCGTCGCGACATGGAACGAAGAAATAAAAGCTCGTTTTTTTTTTTGTTTTTTTATTCAATGTAAATTGCATTATGTCACGTATTCGATAGTCTAAATAATTCCGGGATTTTCAAAAATCCAGCATTTCCAAAATGTGCAGAATTTTTTTTTTTCGTAAAATAACGAGACTTTAAGTGTCGATGGAATCGTTGTCGAATTAAGAAAAAAAATGTACTTTGCGACAAGCGTTCGGTCGTGAAGGACGAAAAAAAATGGATAAAATCGCACAAGAGAGTGACGTGAGTCGAGAAAAAAAGGAATTTCCTCCCTATTGGAAAGTAGCGCCGAAGAGTCAGAAGCACAGTAGAAAGGAAAAAGTGTATCGCGTATCGGGCGTTAAACGGGGGTGTTGAATGGTGAAGGGTGCATCACCTGGTACGATGATCCATCACGAAGAAAATTGAGGATGGCGAAGGGCTTGATCTCGGGCGCGTATCTCGCGTGTACTGTTGTTGTAAAGGGATGCCTCGTTGCTGTATTTCCGAGCTTTCACAGAGCGCACTATACAACTCGTGGAGCGGTATAGAACTGGAGAAAGCGAACCGGCGGGCGAGGGTGCCCCCTCGTTGCTGAGGGTTAATTTGTCCTCGTCACGTTTTTTTTTCTTTTCCCCGTTCGGAGCCCAAAGGGTGTCACACGGCGCGTCGCTTCTTTTCTTTCCTTCCATTTTTACTCCGCACCACGCTTCCAAACGCATTCTCTCCTTTCTTCCCGGCGTTGAAACGGCGCAACAACGCATTTTTATTATCTTGTTATACTCCCACTCAATTTTTCGAAAATTACACGAGGATGGTGCACGAGGGTTACGGCGCGTCTATATATATAGTATATATATGGGAGGGTTACGATCCCCAGTATATTACGAGGATCTTTCGTGACTATTAATCGGTCGGCGTTACGCGCGTTAACACGCCATACGCGCCAGCTACGAGCTAGTGTCCGCTTCGCATATTAACAATTCACGCGTGTCACGGATCGCCGAGATGATGAAGTGCAAGATCGTTAAATACACCCGGTAAAAACTCGATAATTTTGCGTTCACTCGATCGAGGAAGGGTGAAGCCACGGAGGGGTCGAACAAAAAATTGACGCTGCTCGGCTCTGTATGGTACATTAGTCCAGAGACGTTGCGGGGCAAACGGCCGAAGAACACGGCAAACGAGACTTGATCAAAAATCGATTTGTCATCGGAAATTTTCATAAAGACATATTTAATTGCAATTTAGATTATAAATTTTCCGTAAAAAATCGTGAATCGCACTTGAACTTGAAACCACGTGGAACACGTTAATCGCTGGAAGCTGTTAAAATAAGGAAAGATTGTCGAAGGAATAAGCAAAAAATGAAAAAATGCCTCGAAAGGGCACCGGCCGATGTGAGGTAACGCTAGAACGGATCCGGATCTAAAAGCGATGACGAGTCTCGGTTTCTCGGGAGTCGACGACGATGTCGTGGAAAAAGAAGAATATTTCTCGCAACGGAAGACGGGAGCCAATCCCTGATTCCCTTTCCCCGCCGCGGTGCGCTCGGTGGATGCTCTAGGTTCGCCGCCAGACATCAGAGATGAGACTGCTGGCATGGCAAACAAACACGTGCGCCCATACGGCGGGTTTTATTATCGACGAAGCACGGTTTTATTGCGACGAGTTGTTTGGATTTTGGGTAGACTCGACGGGCTTCGTGGGACATGCGTGAAAGACGCTCGTGAAATCGCGTTAGTCGTTTGTCGACGTCGACTCAATCGCCTCGGGTAACTTTGACGAGTGCCGACGCATAGACGCTGTGTAGTTATAACGCCTATAACTCGGCAAATCTTACATCGGCCGCTGCCCTTTTCAAACGCTTTTTTGTTTCGTAGTTTTCCTTTGACGTGTTTTGTTTTGCTTCGACCGCTTCTACCGATCGCCGCACTTGAGAAACAATCGAGGATCGAGTGCGTAAGCGTTCAAAAAGTCTAACGAACTGTTCGATGCAGGTTAAGATTTTGTGACGCGAGAAAAGCGAAGTAAAAGGGACAGAATAAAAAATAGTCGTACAAAAGTTAAAGGAGTGTTATAAATTTATCGCAGTAATAAAAAAAATCACATAACGGATAATTATTCGCGAATCGTTATAATAATTTGTCGTCGAACAAACGTGCGATTCCGTTCTTTTGTCCCCGACGGGCTATCGAGAGTCAAAAATGAGTGTAATAAACCTACGTTTGTCTGATTTTTGCCAATTTACGTACAATCGCCCGTGTGATTCAACACTATGAAATGGAAACTACGGGTCAAGTACAATGACCCCAGGGAGATCGAAGGCCCGAGACGCCCATAGGACCCGCGGTCAATCGGATATGCTATTTTCGAAATTGGCCGTGCGTCCGGCAAATAGGCGGTCAGTTTGTTGAGTTTCGTCGAAACGTCGGCCCGTGAAAGTTGGCAAGTATTTGGAACTCTCCGTAACTGGCCCGTGACACACGGCGACAATTCGCGCACAAGGGACGCATGCCGGGCGAATTCGTAGGCGAGCATTATGCTCGCGTTCTTTTACAGTAGTCGGTAGCAGCGGTGCCGTTCGCTTCACGGTGCGCGCGGGCCTCACAGCGCCGAGGCGTTGAGACCTAAAGGCGGAAAGCGAAAAACGCCCGTCCCGCCAAGACGCAGCTGCGTCACACACATACATTGTTTCGTAATTGAAGCAAAGAGGGAACTCACCGGGAGTTCTCATCGTCCCCTATAATTCGATCATAAACCCCTTGACGCCCGACAATGTTGACATTTGGTTATTTTGACATCACGCTGTGCCCGCTCGGCTCCGTGCGCGGCGCGCGAGTCCCATCGCGTCGTCGTCGTCGCCGCCGCCTCGCTCTGTGCTTCGGCTACAGCCCACTGCGGCACTGTGCGCGCGCGACTCTCCAAGAGCCACGACGAGATTCGACAAAACCCCCTTCGTCGAACATCGACCACCCGTCGATCGCAACTACGAAAGGCCTCTCGTAATTGACGTGTACCGAAGAATCAACGGAGAGCGACTCGACACACTTAAATTTCGCGAAGAGCGCAAGTCGAGTTTAGGTACGCGGCCCTACTGCGTAACCCCCTCGATGAAATCGAATAACTGACGTCGAAGCACGGGAAGTGAGATTCTCAAATTGAAATTGCAGTCATACACACGCGGCCATCGATCGAATACACATCTAAAAATCGGGTAGATCGTCGTGTGAATTTGTGGGTATATTTTTGATGAATGGAAGAAACGATTCTGGAAAAACACGAATTTGAAATTAACAACTATAGTTCTCTTAAATCTCGCAATTAGTAATCGTGTATTATTCTAAAGAAACGCGAGACTGGCACGATACTGGTCTTCGCTAATACGAGTTTTCGAGGTGTTGGTAACCGATTCATAATAAGCGATGCGAGAAGAACTCGTAAAATATGAACGCGGACTCGTATAACCCTCGTCGTGTCGGAACTTCTCGATGTTAGACTTATACACTGTTCGGCGGCTCTTCGTTTCTTTTTTGTGTTCGTTCTTCAACTCTAATGGAATATGATGTTAGAAGGGAAGTACAACTTGCTGGAGAGCAACATTGCCGGGCGTAAATCTACATGAATTATCGCTCTTTAAACGACTGTGAAATTAGCGGTTGCCGACCGGCCGCGTTTCCGATTATCGTCGTAACTGTCTTCTAGGTGCTAAATTTCTTCGGGGGTCGGCCGCGCTTCTAGCGGACTCCGGCCGGGCGTTAGCTCTTTGACCCTCAATCAACAGTTTCAGCTCGATAGTTCGGACGCCAGTCAGCGTAGTTATATGTAGAAAAAAAAGGAATTCGACATCTCGATAAAAAGCTTCAGCCAATGATCTAAACAACTAATTATAGTTAAGAGTTGTGTCACTCGAAAAGCATACGTTTTTTCTTCTTCATTCAATTTATCGTTTCCGTAAATTCAGTGAAACGTGAATCCTAAAAATATTTGTCTCACGTTTTGTCGTCGAAACAGCGACTTCCGGCGTTCGGGCGAATGAATTGGCTCTTCGATCTTCTTGAAGCGTTATTTCGACAGTTTCGGGGCGTTCGATCTTCTCACGCATTGCTCGCTAACGATTTATGGGGAATTGTTCGGTTCACAGTGAGGAATATATATGGACCGACTTTGTCCGCGCCTCGAAAGACCTGGTTTTTCTCTCCCTCTGAAGTTGGAAAGTATTTTTCTCGGACTCCTCGTACAGGTCGCAACAACAATATTGCATCGCCTACACTCGAGGGCGGAAAGAAAAAACGGCAGTTTGTCTTCCGCTGGACTGTCCAAGTACGAGATGAAAGGAGAAACGGAGAATGGATGAAATGGATTCATTGTATATCACAGTGCTGCATTAAATTTAACTCGTAATTTTATGCGCAAAAACTTATACAATCCCAAACAATTTTTTTAATGAAAAAAAAAAAACCGACATTTTTGGTGTTATTCTTTTGCGAGAGTCTGAAAAACATTCGTATTTGTAACGCGTCATCGAGAGCAGCGTAACTGTGTCATCGGGCTAAGATTGAACGGTCCAGAGAGGAATGTCGGATGATGACCGCCCTTTAAGTATCTTTGTACGAAAAGGAAGCGAAGAAAGGCGACTTATTCTCGGAAAGCTGTTGGCACCGAATTCGGGCCGAGAATCGGTTGTTCACTTCGCGCAATGAATGCGATGAATGAAAAGTCGCGACGCGTCAACGTTGCGTTTCAATCGTCGACGCCGCGCGAGGCAGTCAGTCAGGTAGATTTCCTTTTGCCAGAAATCGACAACATTTACACCTCGAGAAAGTTCTGGCGCGTTTGAGAGAGATCCCAGCCGAATGTCGAGACGCGACGCTCTGTACGCTCATTGTGCGAGCATCTATGCAACCGCCCATTGACGAAACGACTTCCCGTCACGCCACAGTCGTTTCTCTGTTCACGGGACCCCAGCCCTGTCTTTTCGTCGTAGTTTTTTCTTTTTTTTTCTCTCGCTTCGACACCCGTAGGTTTACCTGTATAACTGTCGGTACTGTACGTATTACTTTGTATATATATATATACGCGTCTGGATGGATGAAAAACACCGTTCACTGTGGTCCTCGACGCGTTCTCTTTACGCTACGCTTACTTTCAACGCCGAGCCCGGTCCACCCCGTACTTTGCTTTTCATCGCTCATTGCCTCACGAATGTCGATCGCCACGGGTGTCGCGCCGTTTCTTCAAGAAAAAGAGTTTAGTTTCGTAGACATTTTTTTTCTTCGAATAGAGTTTTGTGTCCGTACTGCAAAACGAAGATTCTGCATCGTACAGTGTACTCGGATTTTACCGTGCGAATTTCGTGAATTTTAGTTTTAATAGGATAAAGCAATAGAGCCGATCTCTCCCATAATTTTTTTCAAGTACTTTTTATCCTTGACTGGAATTTGGGATCAAAGCTCTCCAGAATTTCAGGTAGAAAAAGCCTTTTCTTTTTTCTCAAAAATCTCAAGCTACAAATTCTTAGCTTCGAACGTAATAAAGTGAGACATGATTTATTTTAAATATTAGTTTTTTGGCTAAGCGAAAAAATATATATCTAATAATATTGTAGTCCGTATAATGCCGAATTATTTGCCGATTGCCCCGGACTCATGCTTAGTACATCTACCTACAAGCAAGTTGGTTTCCTGGTCAAATAATTCTGTGCCATCGATACAAATAATCTTCAAAGCGGCGACAATAAAAATACCAAAATAGCCGGGGACACATTGCGGAATGGAAGAGCAGGCATAATCGACCTGTCCGGCCTGTGACCGAGGATCCGTGACCCGTGACCCGATTCGTCGTCCCCTCGGACGTACGCGTCGCCATCCTCGTTTCCCTCCATTTTCGTCTACAAACAAATTTCACAAAGTTATATTCTTCCTCGACGTGTCAAGGAGCGTAACCGATCGGAATCACGAGGGTACGTAGGAAGTGGAAGAATATCCTCGATTCGTCGCTCTCTCGGAATACCAACAGGTACAGAATCGAATGGCATCGGTTCTGTGACGTCTCTTTCAGTGCTTCTTTCGACGAATGAAAGAGAATAACGAAACAAAAAAAGCGCAAACGAGCAGCGGGGTCTCTCGCGAATTCGTCAAAAATCGTGAAACGATTCCCTCGACAGGCGGACAAAGCTCGAGGGGCATATCCTCTTAGGTGCGCGAATTATACGGATCAGCTTCCTCGAATGGCTATCAATCATCTCTGTGTTACCCGCCGGCGCTGTGCTTGACTTACCGTTCTCGACCTATCTCAACTATAGCGCAAACATAAGTAGCTTGCTCGCCGACCGAATTTGAACGTCCGGACGATTCTATTTTGCTCAAATACGCAACTATTGAAAGGAATAAAGAATGAAAGAAGAACTGGACGATATTGCGTTATTTCAGCCATAACATTCATTCCGCCGACGGATATTGTGAGATCAGCTTCACGAAATCTTTGAGAATTTCACGATTTTGTTACACAATCATGTTGGTAGATTCGTCGCATTGAATTTGTCTATCGTAGTTATCGCTCAATATTTCTTTTCCTCGCTAATTGGAATGAAAATGTCAATTTTCCCGACTTATCGTTGTCGATCGCCTTACACAATGATATTATTATTTTTAAATAATGATATGCACATTTGTTCGTCTGTCGATAATGATCGAGAAGAAAGCGTTCAATATTCGGAAGTTTTAAGGGCCTTATTGAAGAAGATTATATTTTTTATCGTAAGGATCGCGTGTAGGTAAATCGTGCATTGTGTTATATTGCTTTCGCATGTGTGTAAAAAAAAGCGGAAAAAACGCGTTTGCTCGGGATGTAACCACGTGGACGTGAACGTCGATGTAGTCAGTTCGAGCTCCGTTGAGCAGATTACGTGCCTGCGCCGCGGGCGAGGCTCGCCTGCGAACGGGATATCGTTACAAATTCCTTCAAAGAGCTTCTGTATATTCGAATTGAATGGTGCCCGAATCGGGCAAGCGAGCCCGGGCTCGAATACGAGAAGGGGCGTCGAACGCCTCGTGGACTGTTCGCCCGAATCAGCGGATTAGCCATACTGAATGCATCAACGAAACCATCCCGTCCACCCTCGAGTGTATCTCTGTCAACTTTTTTTATTTATCCTTTTCTCTCCGTCGATCTATGTCGTCCTCGTTCTCGTGTTTGCCTTCGTTTTCACGGCGCGCCTCGACGAGGTGAAGATTTCATAAAATAAGATCGTAGATACACACACCCAGGACAAACGAACCCGAGGCGCAAAATAAAGCCAAACAACCGGAGGTTTCGTGTTCGTCTCGTGTTGTGATTCGAAGTGCGGAGGAGAACTCGAGAGCTCTGTTTACCTTCGGTGTAATAGGTGTAATTCTACGCCGATCCTCGAGATTCTATGAACTTTTAGATTTATTGCCAGCGAAACGCTATTAGGCCGACAATGCTCCTTCTGTACACGAATTTGTGGATTTGGGCACCCAGACGCGAACCCACTTAGCTAAATTTTGAGTTCTCTACACTTCTGAGTTCGCCCAAAGCTAATAAAGCTGATTCGGACACTTTTACATCGTCGGTGTATGCATGAAAAATTTACCCATAGATGAATCTTGAATATCAATTAAAAAAAAAAAACCCAAACATTCTTTTATGAAGAAAAACGCCGATTCTGGATTTTGGACGGATAGTTGGGGCAACAATTCTTTCAAGATACATTGCACGGTGCAGGTTTGGGGCATTTAGTACGTGTCCTCCTCTTTGGCGTTGCGAGCCCTCGTATAGTTCTCCGTGTTTTTCTTTTCTCATTTTTTCGTTCCCCCGATAGCTGGCCGAGTGCCAGATGAGACGAGGAAACGAGTGAAGGAGATTGAAGGTGCGATTGTATTGTACATAGGTACATCTTCAAAGAGCGCCGACTATCCGTCGTGCCGAACGCGTATCGCCCCGTAAGATCGTCGATTTTATCGTCTCTCGGGCGAAACGGATACTTTTCTCTTTCTTCCTTTTTTTTTTGCACTGTTCCTCGTCGCCGATCGAAACCATCTCGAATGCTAGGCTATTACGGGCAGTACGACGATAATGAAGAAACTGGCTCACCGAGAGCGATACAAGTAAGTGGGAAAACGGAATCGAAGCGTGTCGTCGACGATGCCTGCGGGCCTCTCGCTCGAAATAACGTCACACCGAGCATCGGCTTTTTTCACGCGGAGAAAACACGATTTTTGTCGCACTCCTTCGACTCGGCGGAATTTTTCGTTTCGGCGATTCGTTGAAACAATGGATCATGCGCACGGACACGAGATATATCCGAAACAATTTAAGGTAGAAAAAAAATGCAAATAATAATGACAATAATGAGTAATAGCGACAATAAAAATTATTACATATTTTTAATTACTGTTAATGATAAGAATACTAATACGAATACGTATATTAATTATGTGTTATTATTATTATTATTGAAAATTATTTTTGTCCCAGACGCAATTCTATATTTCAGGATGATGAATTCGCGAAACCGTGAAAAATATGATAATCGGATAGGAGCTTGAAAAATCTCAGTTTATGTTTGCGGATCCGTGGGTTCGTAAACGCCTCTAAAGGCCAATCGAATCCACACTACTTTCACCTCGTATTGGCTTGTTTGCCTTTCCCATATTATACACGTATATCTGGGCCGTTTCGCGGTGACGTGCCTCCGCAGTATAGTAGCCTTTCCATTGTTGCCGGTGGCACGCTGGTAAATACCAGAAAACCCGACAGAACCCCCATAATGGCAAACGAGATCGGCTTATGTCACCATCTCGCCGCCGGTTGACGTACCGACGTTTCGACGTTTGCACGAAAACACGGAAAGGGGTGTCGTGCACACAAACGAACGACAATACCTCGCCGAATAAGCCTCGTGTCCGCGCGCCTACGAAAGAATTTTTTTTTTTTTCATGAATTTCGAGGAATTTAGAGCCATTTCGACACCGGAAAGCAAAGCCCACATGAAAAAAAGTGAAACGCAAAATACTTTAATTTTATATACTGTGAATGTATTAATTCTTAATTCAATATACCAATTATTATTAATATTACTGATAGTATAATAATTGCGAGACGAAACCTAGATTCTTATATTTCTTATTTATTTTTCATATGGCATGGTTTTTTATTTAATCCTGACTCATCGTATAATTTCCGTGATTTGGAATTTATCGACATTCCTGTTGAGTTTCCGAGCATGTGAAGCTAATGCGAAAGGGCCAATCCGGCAATCAGTTCCAGATTGTTTATAGTCCGAAAAAAAAATCGTCTAAATTGTCGATCGGTCACGCCCGATGCCGTAGAACGGCGGAACCACTTCCTTCTATCGGGATTCTCGATTCTGTATTTTCCGTCACCCTTGCGGCTCGTGTGCGCCCAGTAGCCAATTTCCAAGCGTGACGTATCGGTTGCCCCTGCGACGAAAAAACGAACCAGAAACGATTTTTCCGATAAAGATGGAAATTTGACGATACCCTTTTCCCATTTTTTTTTTTTCGAACAGTGTAGTGCAGCACGAAGGGGGTAACACATGTCGTCGCGAGCGGGGTTGCGATGCTCGACAGAGATCGGAGAGAACAGATTACCGTCGGCGCGAGGGGGGGCCCCCGTGTTCCAAGTTCAGGGTGTTTTACCCCAAATCGCCGTTTTGTGTCAGAGGTCGTAAATCAACAACGTGAAATCAATTCACCATCCGTCCCACGTTTTCACCTTCTCACTTGCACGGCGGGCAGAAACGAAACAAAAAATCGTTGTCTCAATTTCGAACTTTTACTCTTCCGAAAAAATGTTCGCTTATTTGTCACCTGTTCTACCGTCGTACGATTTTTATATCGTTGAAAAATAATGATCGATTTAATATACTCGAAAATAAAAAAATGGCAATCGTCGTGGACTAATCGAAAATTCAAGTTATTTTGTTTACCAATTTACAAAGTATTATTTGAAGCGAACCGACGGCGATGGACGTGCGGTCGGTGCGGCGCTTTGACGATCATCCAAGTCAAGAACGATTCTTCGCGGTCAGTACTTGGATGGGTGACCGCCGAGCCGTGCACTGCAGTGCATGAACCGTCGAGTGAGAGGCCAGTTTTTATCG
Source organism: Ischnus inquisitorius (assembly GCA_963924025.1). NCBI lineage: Eukaryota > Metazoa > Arthropoda > Insecta > Hymenoptera > Ichneumonidae > Ischnus > Ischnus inquisitorius. The sequence goes on along the minus strand of OZ001245.1, from coordinate 6,610,347 downwards.
GCCCTGATGGTACATATTAATTATAGAATAAATATAATTACTCATTTATTTACCACCGATAAATTAATTGAGATAATAAAAAAAAATTGATTTAAAGAGATCTACAGAGATCCTTGTCAGCATTGTACGAGCTTGGTTTATAACACGATAACTCATAACACAGCAACGGCAGCGGATAGAAATTGGGATACATGGTTTCCGCACGGTATAACGCGTTCGTCTATTTATAATGGGATCCGGCGCGTTCATCAGGTAACTCTTTCAGCACTTTAGAAGCGGGGCATTTGGACCCCTCCGATTTTTCTGGGCCGTCGCCCGGCGGCGTTCTACGGGCCCCCGGGGCCGCGATAGCCTTTATTTTGATTTATATACGACGTTATAACTCGCTTTGACGTTCAGTCAGTCGTGCCCGATCGTACGTTCGTGCCCCCGAATAAAACGTAGAAAGAATGAAAGAAAAGAAAACAAAAGAGAGTGCCATGAGACACTGAAGGATCGTCACTGCTAAACTGCGCGACTCGTTCTCAACATCGACGAGGCCCAGTCATTAATTTCGATGCGAAACCTTTTCTTTTTTCAACTATATCTATTTTCGTATTTTTTCAATAATATTATTAAGGACTTCGAAATAGGCAACAGCGAGGCTATGAGAATAATACACGGTATAATAATTAATGTAATATTTTGTAGATTTTTTTTTTGGTAATCATCTAATGGAGAAACATGAAGTTTTAGTGCACTCGGATCCAAGAAATAAATGATGCATGTTGTACGAAAATTGCCGTAACGTAGAGACGAAAGATGGCGAGCAAGAAATCGAATAAAGGGGCGTAGATGCGACGGCGGGTAGGCGAGGGTCAAGGAGGAGGCAGAATTTGGCGAGTCGCCGTTCTCTCGTCCGGAAAATTCAATTACATCTTGCATGTGCTGCCGAACGCACTCGTAGATATATACGTGTATGTGTAAGATAAGAATGTAAGAGAATAGGATGGGAACGCAGGCGCCGGACGTCTCGACGTCGGCCATCGCTTCGTCGCCATGGATACCTCGGAGGAGGAGTACCGTAGACTCTCCGACATATCGATCGCCCCCGCGAACTATTCCGATGGTGAATTCGCGCTCCGTCGTCGCAACGAGCACGCTCAACGACACCCAAAAAAAATACTCGAGTCTCAAAAAGCCGATTCTTTTTATATGACTAATAAATGAACAATAAAAAATAACGATCAACCATCTCTTTCTTCCATCGGGTCTCATTAAACTATGGAGACATTTTGATAGTTTTTATTTGTGGGAATTTGTTTTTAATCATAAATATACAGGGATATAGTTATAGTGAAATTCTTTTAAAAAAATGCCAGATCAATACTGAATAAGTCGCTTTATTGATAACTCAATCGGTGGGCATATTAATATTCTTTTTTCATAATAATGCCAATTGCGTAAAAATAACATTTGCGAACCATCAAAAAACCAACTTTTCACGATATTCTAACGTTTTTCTAGAATCTTTCCGCGACATCATGGACATCGACAACGGAATTCAAAGAACTGAAATGCGTATAAATCGAATACGAGAAAAGAAACGAAAGTGCGACGAGTTAGAATCTCCGTATCCTGCGTTACGACGAACCGTGCTCTCTCAGTGTATCAGAAAGGCGACAAAAGAGCATTCGGGGTGCGAGACCGAGCGCGACTCCGCTGCGACGATTTTTTTTTCCTTCGTTTCATAATCCGGTCGACATTGGAGCCGAAAGGGGTTATAACCCTCATTGTGCTCGATAATTTAGTGTCTGCAAACAGACGGGGCGTCGATGTAAAACATGTGCAAACACATATATCCGTATAGGAGGAGGATTAAGCTTGCGCGATCGCACGCTGATCTGGATTCGAATTCTATACTACGGTTCGTGTGAGAGGTAGCAGTGGCTACGTGACCCATCCTTCGTTCAGATCAAACCGAATTGAGTCGTACTAAAGATGTCATAATCTCGATGTTCGGTGCCTCCTCGGAATTCTCGGGAACTAACGATAGTTTTCTTTTTACTTCGTTGGGTCGAACGAGACTCAACGTAAGACACGAACTATCGTCACTCTACCGTTTAGTCCATTTCCGTTCATATTTGTTCAACACGTATTAAATAACTGAATACATGAATATCACAATAAATAAATAGAAGAACAACGATGGGTGCGTCGTTGGCGCGTGACTTCGACGATCAGCCAAGTCAAGCACTATTGTTCGCGGTCAGTACTTGGATGGGTGACCGCTCGCCGCGCATCAACCGTCGAGCGGCAGGCCAGTTTTTTGGGACCGTAGTGTTGTATGCACTTTAGTAAGAGTCGTTTCGAAACTCGTGTTCTCGAGCCAAAGGACACGAACGCTAAAGGAAAGAAAGTGGTAATAGAGATGTCAGCCCCGTATCAGTGTGTTCATACGTGACGTGTAATTCAACGGGGGTATGCGGACGCATGGCGAGAGGAGTGAAGCTCGGCAACGAGCATCGTGAAGCACGAGAAAGCGTCGTACGATGTTGATGGGTGTTGGTGAACGAGAGTCACGTGTCGCCCGTGCGCGGCGTGATCCCCCGTGATGCTGGCAATTACCGAAGGCTCAGAAGAACGAAACTTTCGGAGCGCTTCGTTGAGTACCGGGCACATCGCGGCGCGGACCCCTTGTCGACTCTCGACCGCCCCCCACGGTCATGAATACCTACTTCTTCGCGCGGGTCACGTGTTACGCCTTCCTCGATATTCATATTCACTGCCGCGCCGCCTCTATCTATTTATCCGTGAGCGAGCGATTCGTAATTTCAACGTTTCAATGAGATATTAATCTATCCTTATATTCAGTCATTGTATCGCGAGAGAATTGTCGAACGGTACAGGAAAATTACACGAATTAAAATAATTCAAAAAAATGTAACTCGCAATATTATTAAAAAATTATATTTTGTCGACTCATTGCAAGCTCGCGTAATGATTTTCGAATTATTAATACCTCGGATCGAAGAATGACTCACCCGATGATTCTCGAATAGGAGAGCAGACTTTGCGGTTCGAACTACCGGGTTTAAAACGCATTTTAGCATATCATCGTTGCGAGTCATTGACGAGTTCGGGGTTGCGGGTTCTGACACCGACTCTCGCGTCAGGTGGCATGATACTGCAACGTACTTTTTGACGATCCGATTATACAAATGACTCTCAAGTATCTGTCGATTAATGAACACAAGACAAATGAATCATATATTTTGTATTAAAATTCTATTTAATTTATGAAATATCACGTATGAAAGAATTGTTACAAGATTAATAATGATAAATAAATAATTTATTTTGACTAATAAATAATTAATTAACTAATTGTTAATAGCAATATTATTGTACAATAAATTATTATTCTCAAGGATTTATTCACACATTTCGTCTTTACAGCAATAAATTCGATTCGTCAGAACTTTCTCCATTATTAATTGTTCTCGTTTGTGCGGCTGTGGCACGCGATGAAAAACAAATAGAAGCATGCGCGTACTTAAAACGAGAGCCCCGTAGGTGAATTCATTAACAGAAGGCCGAGCGTAGTGTGCGAGTAAAGAATCTCGGGCTCGCATTGAATTGTCGATAACTCGCGAACCAACACGAGTAAGATGTTTCGTAACGATGGAAATTGCTCGTACGAACGGTTTCATCGACTAGACTTATTTGATCGTGATACGTCGAATAATACATATCGTACGAACGTTAAAAGTCTCCGGCGAGTCTATAATGACGGGCTGTCAATGGCCCGAGATTCGCCCCGTTATGTGTACGTTTCGTCATTGAATAGAAAGACTCGCCGGGCCCATTGCCTCGAAAAGTACGCGCCGGTCGTGCGGGGGTGTACGTTCCGCGTATTACGTTTCATTCTCCCTTTCGCCAGCACAAAACGTCGGAGGGGTCAATATTATACGAGTGATTGAACCCGAGCGAATCTATTCCCTCTATTTCGCTTCTCTCCCCCTTTCCGTATTTTGTTTGCGTTTGTGCTCGAAACGCGACGACAGGTTACGAAAATTAGTGCCAATTAAAGTCGTATGGCTTTTGTATTTTTGCGAGGATCTCGCACACGATCGAACGCCCGAGTCTCCGCGCTTCGCGACGAATCATTTCCTGGACAATATTAACTCTCCGTCGGCACATGTGCATTTTTTTTGGATTTCTCTCCTTCACACTGGGAATGTACAGTATTGGATGCAAATTGAGTTAAAAATCAATTTTTTTAATCAGAATTCGATTTTATGTTCAAGTTCAATATTTTGAATGAATATGCGAAAAAAAAGTCAATGAAAAGAACGAATTGAATATAAATATTGATTGCAAATTGAAACTTGTAGATTTATATTTATTTACATTTAATCAAATTTTTTATATTTCTCAAAAGGGTAACAAAATCAAAATAGCAGTCGATGCTATGTTTATTTCTTTGAAAAGTCGATGAAAATACAATTAGACGAGATATCATTGTCACGGTAGAATTTGCATTTTCGACTTTTAAAGAGCGAATACGATATCGATGGCAGGGGTTGGTAATGCGAGTTCCGCGAAAGCGTATGTCGTTTTTCACACCGGCTGCGTCTGATGCGAATCGCGATTATCTCGGAACCCGATCGGATACTGCGACATCTATCCATTACAGCGATTCACTTTGCGCTCGCCTCTTTGTCGCGCAAATGTTCCGTCCGTGACGCGGCATCGTCGAGCGTTATGCAAATCCTCGACGTTCGACAATCCATCGCGATATGACGCAGCACTTCGAGAGACAACCCCTTTAGTCGTTCTCATTATTCATGTCCGAAATCTTTCGTTCCGTATTCGAATTAAAAAAAAAAAACAATTTGGCGCCGATCGTCAAAGATTATTTTTTCAAAGTTTCGATGTCAATAATAAATGAGTTTTTACCACGAAATTAATTAATGTGTAAAAACATTCATTGTAAATAATAATAATGTAATCATACAATAACAATAATCACAATAATTCATTATAACTATTATTACTATTATTTAATAATAATTATAATTGACTTTCACATTAATAAAAACAATTTTCACGAATTTATTTTATATTGCGCATTTTTTTTAGTACAACTCACGCCGGGCAGGTAAGAATCATTGAACGTGAGTCGAGCTCTCAATTATTGTGAGATCCGTGCAGGATTGATATATCTATATGCGTCGTGTAATATAGCCGAGGTAGGCGAATTCGGCGCGGGTAAAGGATACCGGCAGCCGCGAGGCACCGTTATATTGTCCCCGTGACGTTGATTTGACGTAATTGGCACCAGGAAGGAGACGAGCGGAGCAGAAATGATTGGGATAAGCTGGAATAAGCCGGGATAAGCCATGCGTGGATTTGCCCCGCCGTCGTGGCGAGATTGAGGGGTTCGAAGAGTTCCTCGTCTAGTCGCGTTCAACGCGTTGATATTTAGACGGGAACGCACGCACGGTGCGTTCGACCATTCATCCGTCTATCCTCCATCGAACCTTTTTCGGCTGCCTCTTCAATTCGCGATGCTCGAACTTTCGTAATCGTCGTAACAGTCTTTTATCGTGAATTTTATCGTTTCGTCGTATTCATCGTTCCAACTTTCTACGCAACGTTTCGTTTCGTTCGCCCGACTGTTGATGCGCCAGCCAGTGCACGGTTAGGCGGTCACCCATCCAAGTACTGTCTGCAAGCAATCTTGCTTGACTTGAGTGATCGACGAAGCTGCGCATCGACCGCACATGCCATAATTATTTCCAAATAGTTTTATTTTTAGTATTTTTAGATAGTACATTTGGAAAAAGAAGAGATTTCGCTTTTGTTCCGAAAGCAGCGATAATATTTCCGAGCGCGTATGACAATGAACGCTCTCTCCGATGTTGCGAAACTTGTTTGTACAGTTTTACATTTGGGCGCTGTTCCGTTGCGAGAAAAGCGTCGGTATACAAAGATCGTGCCGATGCTGAATGGAAAGTGCTTTTGCGCGTAATACGAACGTCAAACACTCGAGATAGTCCCCGCCGGCGAGAGCTATAGTTTCGTGGGAGCAGACACCTGAGTATGTGGGAGAATCCGATCATCCCCCTTTCTCGCCCTTGCCGGGGCGTCCCGACGATCGTGCGGCATTCGACGAACGTCAGGCACGACGGCGTTCCGAACATGCTTCCATGGCATCCGACAGCAAAACTTTGAACTTCGAAACGGCTGCCAATAAAGGATCGGCATCGGACGTGGTGATTTTGTTGGCAAGCATGCGCGAAATACTATCGTCGAATATTATTATTCGAATTATTTCGAGACTTGGTCGTCTGTTAAAAAATAATTATAAACGATAAAAAAAATTTACTAAAAATTCAATGGAACGAGATGGAAAGTTTTCGTTGCATAAAGTACTACATTTAATTTATTGACAATTATGATAGAAGATTAATAAAGAGTATATTACAAATTGTAGAAACAATTCTTCACAATTTTTTACAGTAAAAAGTCAGTTGGTTAATCCCCAATTTTTTTTTCAGTGTAGTTGTTTTAAGTCATTATTTTTTTTTATCGAAGGATCGATACTCCAAGGATGAATCGTTTCGTGTTAGCCGCGCGACCGCACGTCGAGGATCGGATCGTATGGAACGCGATTTCACGGATCTTTGTTGTAGGTACGAGCCCTTGGGTGCCATCGGCGAAAGGGGTGGAAGCGTGTAATTTAAATAAATGTACGTGTGCGGTGAACGACGAGCAGTAGAGGCTGCGCCACGTTAGAAGTAACATGCTAATTTCGAGATTCCGATTTTGCACCCTTGCTCACGATAAATCATTCGATTTCGCCACTGCGCGCCGGAAACCTGTCACACAAAAATTCCTCTCAATTTTGTAAATCATCGACAACTCCATTTTATGTAACCTCGAGATCTACTGAATTTTTTTATCTGTACAATTGAACAAAAAGTCGATAGCTTCGATTGAATGAAGAAATTGGATACTCTGGAATAAAGGAAGGTGTTATTAAAGTTAATTATATTATTTCTTAATAATGATATATAATAATAATATTATCATAAAAATATATTTTTGTTGTTTCCAAATAATTTCAATTTTTATTATTGTTGATAAAAAGTAAATATCAACATTAGAAGATTTTAAAAAAATTTGAATGCCATAATTATTTCAAAAAAATACTATACTCGATAAGAATTGAAACGACGTTTCGCTATAGAAAGTTCGCACCTCTTACCGTGCACCAACGAACGAACTAAAGTTACAAATTGTAAAACGAACGTCGCGGGGCTTCTCGAGCTGTCGAGGGGTTACAATATAGCCTTCTACCCTTTCGTGTACGACGAGCGGGTATTACGATGGGGTTGAACGAAGAGTCACGCCCGTGCAGCGCCAATCGACTGGAAAAACCTCCTCGATTCTTTCGTCTCGGAAACGTGCCTCCGGGAGGATGCTTCTAACGTTTTGCGTCACCTGGACCTTCTCTCTGCCGTCCACACTCGTCGAGAGGGTTGAGAAAAATTCGAACAGGACATGCATATAACATTGTTCGTTTTGAGCAAAACGACTTGTCATTTCAAATTTTTTTCGCGGGGTAGCAAGAGCTGTTGCACGGATATAAAATTTAAAGAAATAAAAAACTTATTCAATAATAATATTACATTTTTATACGTAAAATATAGTTCAGTATATAATAAGAATAATTAATATATGGTTCGATAAAAAAAAAAATTATTTATTTATTTTCTTTCATTGTAGATGTGTATAAATGTATCGTATATTTAAAGATCCGTGCTCTCGCGTATCGAATCGTAGAGCGTGAAAAATGCGGACATATGCAAAAATCGTCTAGATTACCCGATCCCCGAGACGATATAGCAGTCGTGTTTTAACATCGTACGCGACGAGGCACCCCTTCGTTGCCCCCTTGCCAGGAGGTCCGGTACAGTATTTATGAGGCTGCTCCGGCCTTGGGTGCAGTTACAGCCAGCTAGCCATCCGACCATCGGTGTTAATAGTTTTCGTTTAGTCCTGTACGCGACGAGTAGCGGGAACACGTGCGTATTTATCCGTGATTTATGGCTTTCCCGGCCAGCGCTCGAATGAATGCGATACTACGTGTCGCCCGTTGTTTTGCATTTAACGGGGGCGGGATAGTCTTTTGCATTTGCGAACGTAACCCAACGTTACATGCGACTGGACAGATTGAATACGCGCCACGAGAAAACTACCTCGGGTCAATCCGTTCCCCACCCTTAAGTTTGATCTGATTTTAAAGTTAAATTTTCAATTACCCAAGTGATTTTTTTTTACGCTGATTAAATTAAGCCACTAACGTAGATTTTTTTGTAATTCTATTATTTATAATCACGCCCAAAAATCATCAGGTTTACTACGGTTAAAACGATTCCAAAAGTGAAATAAATCATCTCATCATTAATGGCGCATGAACGCGCGCAACCCTTTATCCAAAATTATTTTACGCGCGAGCGAATCGAAGCGTTTCTCACAATTGACTCGTCGATTGTTCATCGCGACGAAAAAAATGTGCATTCCGGTGGAAGAGTAAAAGGAACGAATCGCGAAACGAGGGTCGAGTCAGTAAAAAAAACTTCTAGTCACGCATCTGTGGGGTGAGTTTCTCGCTCGATGCTGCGAGACTGGAATTTACCTTTTTTTTCACCAATCTCAATTGTTATTGTAAAATTTGATCGATATTTTTATTTATATATACTATCCAAAAATTAATGAGAATAGTTTTCCGAAAGAGCATGATGAATATTTTTCACGACTTGAAATCACGGTTTATTGAATAAATTCTTTCTCGAATTCGCAAACAATTTATTCACGTTCGAGTAAACGTGGACGAGGAATTTAATATTGCATCGGTAGGTACGGCATACCGGAGAGTACGTGAAGCGCGAGCTATTTCAGGATCGCGGCCTTAACTCGTCTATCATGGGGATGCAGTAATAAAATAAAAGAATTCGATCCCCTTCGCTGAGAGAGGGCACATCTGTGCGCGGTGGGTCAAGCGACGCCGGGGCCCTTTCTGCCCTCTGCGTTTCTTTTTATTAATTTACTCCCTCGTGCCGATTCCGGTCTGCGACGCAACCCGAAACACTGGGCGAGGGCGATTCGCTCGGATCGTATATGCTCGCCCTGTTTATTACCTAATTGGTGCCGGCGTCGGGGGAGTTTTTTTTTCTCTCTAACGATCTGTACACTACCTACGGCGGCGTATGCCAATGGGCACTAGAGCCATTGAAGCCTCCTCTCGCGACAGGTGCATGCACCACGAATGTATTAAACGTTCTCGTCGTGCGGCGACCAGCCAACTTTTCCGTTCGACACTCTTTCTCCTTACCGTTTCGCCTGACGAATGATTCTTTGATCCGAACATTTTTTTTCGACTTCGAAAACTTTAGGTTATTCGAAAACCCGAAGATTCCGACCAATCAACATACGCTATAATCGCGGATGTCTCGTGGTGAATATTGCACTCTCAAAAATCACTAATCATAGCATACGCTCTAATTCGATGTAGAACCATTCCCGGTAAAAGTACAGTTTTTGTTTCTTCAACCTACGTTCCAAATTTCCCCGTGTTTCACTTAGCCCCAGTCTCCTACGAAGGCGCAGACAAGAGTGTAATAATTAGTTAATGGGAAATAATTCAAGAAAATCGTATCGATACGATTGTCATAGGAATGTGTTTCGTTGTTGAAAAGCTTCGCAACAGATAATGCAAGTGCTCATCGAGTGTACTCGCTGAACCGGTCGAGTATATACGACACCACTAGGCGCTGAAGGACCGCATTGAGAGAAGGCGGTCATCTGTGAAACACATTTAGCTTGTTGGCACAGCGAACGCGACGGGGCACGGCGAGCCCTCTTTCGGCACATATTGTCCGTAACTGGTGTCCGTGCGTGAGCGCCGAGCAATAGCGGGTACCTCGCTACCTACATCGATGATTCAGTCTTGCGACCGTGCAGGGGCAACGCGGAACACAGCGCGTCCCCGTACGCGCATCAATCACGCACGACCGCGCACGATCGACTCACACGGTGAGTATGGGCATTCGACGACGGTGCAGAGAAGAGCGAATAAGATTCGGAACTATAGGGCCCTCGTCGTGCACTCGAAGAACGACACCTATAAGTATCTACAGCCTGTACCTGCGAGCTATCGGTCTGACGGTTTTTTTTTATCGAATAAAGAAACATTAACCTTCCGTCTGCACACTAGGGAGGTAGAGCCTCGCTTAGGTTTTCAAAGTATTCCGGATCTATAACATTGTTTTTTCGTTGAAGAAAATTTTAAACTTGCCTCGAATATAATTTAATAGTTTGTTAACTTGAATATGAAAAATATTAATTCATTCAAGAATGAAAGGCTCGATCCTTCGAAAATGCCTATTATATCAAATGCCTATGTTTTATCAAATGTTAACGAATTAATGAGTGCAAGAATAAACTGATTAAGATAACTGTAAAATTACAGAAAAAAAAAAAATTAGAAAAATAAAAAGATATAGACCAAAACGGATTTGAAGGAATGCTCAAGGCAAAAAATACAGAGCTATCGATTACCATCGAGTATGCTCGATTCGATCTTTCAGCTCGGATAGGCCGAGTCTCCGTAGCGACTAGTCGGTCTGCCATACAGTCAGCGTTTGTAGTACCTGTGTACGAGGGACGAGGGAACGTGAGTGCTCGAGCGTTTCATGCGTATCTAAACAGACTCGATAAAGCGATATTCTGCTGGTAGTAATAGAATAACTCTGCAAGTATCGAACGTCGAGTGTGAACATATTGCGTGCAGCGTGTCGAACGTTCACGCCGCTATAAGCACAATCAAATGGTCAATCGTCGTGACTCGACGCAACTATCCGACTGTCTGCCACAGACGTACTTATAGGCTAGCATAAAGGACTGCGAATATATAAAATTGCTCCGCATATCGAGGAGGTATTTTACGTTTCATTTTTATTATGAAACTTTTTTATTGCAAGCCTATTCGTGTTATTGCTTCGCTAAATAAGGGAAATAAAAAATTGAATAAACGTTAATCTCCTCTGTTGGCCAAACTCCGATTATAGCATATAATAGTCGGTAGACATAAGTAGGTACCGGTATTTGTGCCCGATTCTCATAAACCCCCTCATAATCGCTGTATCATTAGGGGATTACGGTACTTTCGCCGATTCGCCTCTCCGGCGTCACTGCATTTTTTTCATTTTTTTTTTTTCTCAAAAAGCCTACCGCAGATCTCTCTCGACGTTTGGCCGTTGCGTCGACCCTGCAAAGTGGATACTCGGCTCAAAGCTGGCCCAGCGTCGGCAGACGCCGCTCTGTTATTCCCGGCATCCTTTGAGCGGCTCTTTCGGCAACCTTATCCGCTACACTTTTCAATTTCCTCGGGACTCGGTTACCGTATTACTGCTATTAAACAACGAAACAATTTTTCATGCGGCTTTTCGTAAAATATCGTTAATATTTATTACATTCTCTATAGGACAATAAAAAAAAGTAATTAGTAAAGACATCAAACATTGTTGAGAAAAAATATACGAGGTTTCGTGTTCAACGATCGAGAATAGTGACGGAGGAGGGGGATTCAACATAGAAGAGAGAAAAAATAAAGGGGACAGATGCGATGGTCCTTCTCGGCTCGACTGTCATAATACAGTCGAGTGCCGGATACAAACGACCAACGAGTCATCGATCTCGGGGCTGCGTTCATCTCGTGCACTTCACCTCCGATCTTACTAAACTACTAACAACACGCGCCGCTACCGAACAGTATAAACGTTTAGGTCACATCAACAAGACGTGACTTTCCCTGTCCCTCGCGTCGAGCCGAATAAATTTATGGCGCTCACAGCTATATTAGACTACGAGACCCCTTTGATGTATTTATCGCTCCGTTATTTTATTTTCGAAACGCCGTACGTCTTTGTTTTTTCGACTTTGTCGCGTGTTTCGTGTCATCCGATTGTTTAACTGCTGATCATTTTTTTATAGTTATTTATGTACCAACAATAATAATATTTATAATAATATTTATAATAATATTTATAATAATAATAATAATAATAATTATTATTATTATTATTATTGTAATAAGCCGGGTATCTAAGCGTTTTTATTCGTCTCAATTGTCAATTCTTTAGTTAAGCTCGCTTCAACAAAATTTTATAAGGAGTTCGTAGGGCACTCTCATGCATTTTCACCGATATAAATACAATTTTACTGCACTATACTCGGGTCTCCCCTCCTCGTTTGGGCTCGGTTATTGACGGTAAATACGAAATATTCGTGAAAACAGGTCAAAGGTAACTTCGCGCTTTTGGCAAAATAATTTATGACCTTGGGCCGTGTGTTTGTGTCATGGGCATCGCCGTTCGAGTATCGCCACTTGTGCATTGACTCGAAGGGCTATTGACGCTCCGAAGTTCACTCGAATACAAGAATATCGTATATCAAACGCTCGCGCGTGTTCTCGCACTCGAAGAATCAAAGTTTTTCCACTTCCCATTGGCACTTGGAAAGGGGGAGGGGGGGGTTCGAGATCGGTAGGTAGCCGAAGGTCCCGGAGGGCAAGAATCATCAATTACCATTTTGGAAAATAAATCGAAGGCAGATGCGACGATTGGCGGGGGTCGCGGCGTCGCGACGGGTGACCAAATTCTCTCGCCCCTCACTCCTACGGCACAATAACTGTTTCTACAAATACGAAACTGTATACACGAGTGTGAAACGCTCGTTCGTTCGTGCGTGCGCCCGTCCGCGCGGGGTACGAATGTTTTACATTTTCCATCTCCGTTTCTCGGCGCAACACGGCTCTCGGGAACTGTCGTACCCTCCCGTCTTCTTGCCGTCGCTGTGCTATTTGTTTTTCTCTCTTTGTCGACTGCTTGTCCACTCACACCCCACGATACGTGTTCGCGCTTCGTTGAACACCGTAGACATTCGGTAAAGCTTTCCCTCCCCCCGCTCGGCGAGGGTGTCACTCGATTATATATATCACGCACGCTATGTTACGCTATATATTTTATCTTTGCACGACTATCGTTTACACAATGCTTTCCGTATTTGTTATTATGTTTCAATTAAACGAGGATTATCTAAACAGAAACATAATTGAAAGAAATCTTCATCATGCTATCGTAATCGGCTTATTTTTCAATTGAATTGTTAGACGTTGCGTATGATACATGTAAAATAAATATAATGTTATTATTATAATATTATTATTATTATTATGTTATGTATACTATGTTTTAATGTACATATACTTTGATTTCATGGGGATTTCCAGACGTTTTCCGTCCACAGGAATGTGTCGCCATAATCGAGGAAAAATACCGTCTCGACATGTTTATTTTTAACTGCGTGTAACGCGCTAAACGACGAAATCATTTTGACGGCCCGGTATAACGATAGTTTGGGAAGCGATAAGCCAATCTGACCACAGGAAGTAGCACGAGCTAACCGAAGTCGTTTCCGCGATAATATCGTGCGCCTCTCGCGTGCGTGTATCGAAACCCGGCTAATGTGAGAAAAACGTAACGCGTCGGCGACATAAAAATCTTCTCACGCCGAGAGCCAGGCGTCTCCGCGTTTTCTCCCCGTTCATCCTATTCGTAACTGATCGGGACCGAACGACGCTTCGCGTCCGTTCGCGTAACGCCGACCAACGTACTTTTATTCGTTCGATCTTCGCGGCTTCTACGGCTTCTCATTGGAATTCTTACACGTACACTGGGCTATCATCTTACCCGTTGAACCGACACGAGCCTCACCCTCCCGTAATTATCTCCCCCACGTAACATCGATCGCTGTACGCTGTTGCATCGAGCATTACTTCGTCATTACCCGAGCCTATACTTTTTCAATACACTCGTAAACGATACATAAAAAATTCTCTCTAATTAATTTCTGCCTAATTGGCTTCAATTTAATTTCCACCGCTTCAAAACATTTTTTTGAGCTTGATATTAGCATGATTGCAATACTATTGTTATTGTTAACTCTTAATATTTATCGCGCAATAAGACATTCGAAAAATCAAAATGATATAAATTAAATTGCTTCATCGTTTTTGGAAAATTAGTTATAATAGTTATAGTTATAATAATAATAATACATGCCAGAACCTCGATGATTAGAATCGATGCATTGAATGAATTAGTTTTTGGAAAGCGAGTCGAATGTCAATGCGCGGAAAAATCATGGAACGCCGGAAAATCGATCGTTTCGACGTGTATATTAGCGTGTGCACGTTGCATCGGAAGCGCGTGCCGTCTATAGCGTATTCATGCGTGGCTTTCGGGCACGAACGCGCGTGCGCTCTGTTTACTCGTCGCGGGATTGTGCACGAGGGGTTGTTTTCACGAATAAATGCGCGACGGGGCGTTGAAGCGTGGAAATCCGGGTGGTATTAACATGCACCCCTCCCGCTGCGATTACTCGACGGGGGCGATCCGATGTGCGATACGATCGGCTCCGTCCGATCCACGAACGAGCATCGGGCGGCCCACCCAGACCGATTCCTATCAATTCCCCTTTATTGTTTCAAGCGATTCGGGGAGAAATCAATTAGAACGGGGATTCCGTCGAATTTACCTTGGCGATTTGGAAGAATCCGGCGGTTCGAGACCCGAGGGTGAATTTCTCGATCGCTGTGCTTTCGTCCCTTCGGTGCGAGGCCTATCGCGTCGATATACTTACGAATGTCGACGGAGTAAACGAAAAATGGTCGAGCGCGATTACACGTCCTGTTTGAAAGCAATTCCCGCGTCCCCGTAACTCGATTCCGCGTATGGCGTTTATTAAATGAAGCTATTAGTTATCTCGTCACTTAGCGCGTTTCGTCTCGTGTCATCGCTGAAGCGATTAGGTTATGAATGGGTGATCCTCGACGCGACGCGTCCGAGCCCCCTCTCCTTGGGACGCATCGCGCTCGCTTCAGCGATGTAGAGCCTACGCTCTCGCGCATGGAAGTGAACGAATTGACGGGATGAAATTCTTCGACTGCCGGAAGAATACAAGTGTGATTAATGGCCCGGTCCTATGCGAGGCTTCGAAGTTTTTCTCACTTTATTCGTACGCGACGTTGCGCCTTTCGGCAGACATTTCTTTGCCTCGATGATTTGCGCGTCGATTGCGCCCGTTTGATTGGTCGGCGCGAGTTTCGGCCCAAGGTCTCGTGATTCGATATTTTATTAACAAACATATATTTCCATGGATTCAATTACTCGTTTTCTCTATTGAAGGATTTTCGATTATGTTTTTGGAAAAAAAAATGGACCAACTCTATTTTTGAGACTCAAAAATTGATAATTCAATTATTGAATTTGCATTATATTGAATTGATTCGTAAAACCATTTACAAATCTGAAGCCGGCGCTGCGATCAGCTGAAAAAATAAATGGTAGGGTTCGGAAAAGGATTCTTCACGCGTGTTCTCTCGTTTGACACAAATGATATTTAATCGATAAACTCTTTACAAATATGTACAATAATATGTAACAAAATTCGACGAATTGATGCGTTCGAACCGAAGAAGAAGACGTGGATAATATAATGAGATGTACAAAAGGAAAGAATAAAACGAAAATGAAAGACGATGTAAGAAAAGTGACAAAATTAAAGAATAAAAACAAGAATACGATGAACGAAGGAAGAAACGGACAGCGAGACGCGCGAGGCTCGTTGCGAAGGGATTTGAGTCATCGCGCGCCTCGTTCGAATTCCTGGAATCGCCTGATTCATAATGCCGTTCGTCGTTCATACGTGCGAGTCAGCTTCGGCAAGCTCCGTCTCACTCGGTTCACGTAACAACGACGCTCGTCGTCGTCGTCGTCGCGGTAGTCGTCGTTGTCCGGTCAGTCATACTACGTGGTGTGCCCCAAGCGGTGACACTCGGGTATCGTAATCGTTTAATAAATTCGTATTATAATTTAACGCCCGAGGTTTTTCAGTAGGCGCGAAGGCCGACTTCCAATTCGTTGTGGGGCTCGCCACCGCCGTTGCCGGAGCCGGTAACATGATGAGCGTGATGCATGTTCAGATGATGATGATGGTGATGATGATTAAGATGCGGGGGCTGAGCGGTGCCGCTTCGGTAGGCCCGCTGCTTCTCGTCGAACATGCGCAATCTGTCGTTGTAGGTGTTCAGCTGTACTCGCAACAGAGCATCCTCGCGAGCGGCGGCTTCCTCGTCGAATTCGAGACAAGCCACGCCGTCCAGACGCTGAAGATCGATCCATCCGCGCCACGTTACGCAGACGCCGTTCATTATGAAATGCGACTTCAGATGAACCTTTAACAAAAATACAAAAAATTCTTTAATACATTTCGTTCTTACGATACGAAGATCCTAACATTGTTTTGGTCATTTTTCCAACATGCTGAGGAAATAATGTATCGCTTCTTTGGGAGGTTTGAGAAAAAAGGGAGATACGTAAAAAGGATTAACGAATTTGGAGGATGTTGTGGCGACGGTGGTTTCGCTTTGTCCGAGAGACGAATAGTCCGAGCCATGCAATTTTCTTCGCTCTCCCTTTCGCCCTGCGGAGCTCTCGGGATGTTTCTTTCGCGCTTGCGGACACGCGGCGCGTCGGCAGAGGCTCGTTGCCAATCTGCGTAATCGCCGGGCTGGAAATAAGAATCGTTGCGGGTATGATACGGCGTTGGGGGCCGCGAAGAAGAAACGAAGAGAGGAGAGTCGGTTTTGCGAAATTGAAATGGGAACTCGGAACGGGAGAGTTCGCGAGGGGTCTAATGGGATCGATTTGCCGAGTTTGTTGCATCCTCTCTCGCGAGGCTGAGCCAGCAGCGTGTATTCCAACGAAGCCAACGCGCTTTTTCTTTCGTCCATTAAAATTTTTGTTGCTGCAAATCGGTGTTGGCCGTTGTACCATGGAAATTTCTTTGAAATTGCCGTATTTAAAGGGACACGCCAATAACTGACGAGATTTTTTTTTTTTTGTTGGTGTTTCACGACAAAAGGCTTGCAGCGTTGAACTTGTAACTGCCGGCTACATTCGGACAGGCGGTAAATTCCCGCGAGCAAAATAGAAGTCAAGAATCCCGAGAAGTCCCGAAATCAAAAGAGGCTAATGGATCTCGCGATGCCGAGGATCGCATTATTGTTTTTTTCTTCGTTCGAGCTCTCTGCGAGCACGCCCGGTTTCCGGTCCCAGAGGCGACAGGTCTCCGAGAGATTTTTGGGCGCCCCGGCTCGAATCGCAGTCGACACGCACCAGAACTGCAGATTCTACAGCGTCGCGTGCGGCTGCTCACGCTCATTTTTTTCTTCTTTCAGAGATAAATTGAACGGAGTATTCACACTTGCCTGAGCATAGCAATAATGAACAGGAATTTGAGGATATTCAGTTATGAATATTAATGGACGTAACGTTGGCTGCAATTGGGAAATATTTCAATCGCGTAACGCCAAGCTCGATGTAGCCAAGCATTATTCATTCTCCGTCGGCGAATTGAGAATTCGGAGATTTACTGCTAGATTTACAAAGTATTTTGAGCTTTCAGAACATTTTTTTAAAAATAATTCTCAAGGTGTCGAATGTATAATTTAATAATTGACTTAACCAAATGACAAGATCCATTAACAAAAAATGTTACGTGTAGACCTTTTTTTTATTTCATTGATTGAACATTGAATCGATATTTTTAGAAAGTTAATGATTGCGAGTTAAATGGGGATTTACTTCATGAAGAATTTCAGGAGAATTCGACGTTGTATGGTTTTGCCGTAAAAAAAATATTGAAAGGAAACAAAGGAGAAGCGCGAATCTCGCGGGGCAAATTGTCGTAGAGCGGGGACTCGAATTCGTTATTTTTATCGTGTTACATTTCGCTCGAAACAGCTGTCATTTTCTCCGTTCTACAATTTGGCAACGTAGTTCGAACAATGCAGAAGTCACGGTGGGTAGCTCAAACGGATTATAATTGAGCGACGGGGTGCTTGGCTATTGCCGATGGTGCGGAGACCTCGTTGAGAGCGTTTGGAACCGAGGGACGAGAGGAATTCGAATAATTTCTCGAATTTCTCGAATTCGACTACGCGAATGACCAAATATTCGGGGTATATCGAAGGTATATCGAATTGGGGAATTGAACTTCGTATCGAGAACGAATCTCCAAAATTTTCGCCAACCCGGGTAAAATTTTATGACCCAAAACGAACATTTTTTTTCGTGTCATCAAAGCGAATGAATGTAACAACGCGAGTACTCGAGGCGCTTATTCGGACTCGAGAGAAAGGAGATGCGAGTCACGTAACGAGTAAACACACATACACCGGTTCGCTCGCGATGGTAGGTGGTTGGGCTTATAAGGCTGGTCAGTTTCATAAACGATACGCGATTTACACGATACCATATGCCTACGTAAATTTGTAATAAACGAGCGTGTGTGGAATCCTTCATCTGAAAATTCCCCAACGATTTGCATCTCAAGTTATGCACGGGATTTCCTAGCTCCGACGATTGAGTCGTTGAGTCATCACGCGAGTATCAACGTACGCTCGTTTGCCAGAATGATATCTGTTTTATGAAGGTTTCATACGAAATCGTTATTCTTTCTTGATTTTTTTAAGCGTTTTTTAGAGCGTATGCGACTTGACTCGCGTATTCAACATCCGTATCAACTCGATCGCGGCATTTGTTCCTAAACATATTTCCATTGATTTCACCGAGTTTGTCGACATTTTTCACTACTATAACAAACATTTGATTTTTTTTTTGCATCTTATGTCCATGCATTTGTATGTTCAAAATTCGTATCGATTCATTTACAGGCCCTTGTTTCGAAAAACTTTTCCATTGTTTATGTATTAATCGCAGTGGGGTTCCCTTTTGGGCGCAGACAAATTTGCGCGATTATTCACGGCGCGGCCTCGTCAACGGTATAATTTGTTCGAACCTGGTTTACACGACGATTAATTACGCCAACGACACAACCGGCTAACCCTTTGCTATCGGGCGTTTATTAGCGAGAATGTTTCCTCGTCACGTTCTCACGCGACGGTAGCCGAGCGAGAGCGCGAGAAAGATAGAGCGAGAGAGCGGACGCGGTTCAGGAAGGCGCAAAAAGTGGCTTCATTCTGGGCGTGACCCATTATCGTCATAATGCGCGACGATATTTAAACTGTAACGCGTTCCGGTACGCAGCGTATGGCTCAACCCTTTCGACGGCTAATTTGCATTCGGAGAAAAAGAAAGAAAAAAACAAACGAGAAAAAAAAGAAAAAGAATCAACACGAGCATAAGTGAACACCGTGGACAGGATCGAAATGGGGGCCCGAGGACCCTGTTTTAGTCGCGGCACCGATAGTTTATCGTTGTCGCCCTTTAGACACGTCCGCATTCAGACTGGCTACTCGCGCTCGCTGTTATACCTTATTAGCTCAGCCCTCGTTACTATTATCTTTGTTTTCCAGCAACGGGCCGCGTTGTCTTATCATTAAGATTTTTCGTGTAAATAAATGCTACCTTTAATTTTAATTTTTTTAATAAGAATTGCAAATTTAAAAAAATCTCAAATTGGCTCAAGGTTGAAGAAATTACTCATTAATCAAATAAGAATCAACAATTAACATCAGCGATCCGTCGCAGAATCTTTAATACCGTTGCAACGCGCATGATACACAATGACCGAAGGCACAAACGCTTTGTCGATGGGCGTAACCAGCCGCCTTTTTTTGCCAAGTCCGGTTTAGACGAAAAAAAAACCTACGAAGAGCAGAGAGGGAGGGGAGAGACATTCGTCATCGAGGGCAGGCAGGACACAACATACGGTCAGCGCAAAGGGGTTCTGCCTTTTCGACTTTGTCCCCGGTTCGCCCGGCGTCCGATTGAAAAGCATCCACCGGAATAGTATTGGCTACTGGCGGACTCCGGCAGCGACGAAAGCCTACCTACAGCCGCGAGCTAGAGCTATTATATAACTCGTACCGAAATATCCAAAAGGAAGCCAATACATTGCAACTACTTTGAATCATAAGACTAATGATGCTGGTATTTCGAAAAAGAGTTTACAGTCCCGAGAAACTTGTTTGAGGCCGAAGGAAAAAAAAAACCGAAGAAATGTTCCCCTCGGGAACGGCACAGACACGCGTTGAAAGCATTGTGCTCGACTTCACAGATATATTCCCTTGAAATTCAAATAAATGCTTTTTCCTTGCCTTTGGAAATTTATATTATTTCGTCGTTCTTAAAGGTTTTTCTAAGGTTTCTTCTAAGGTTGTCCGATCAGCCAAATTATGGCAAAGCACGTCATTCGATCACGCAACGCGAAAATCTGAAAAGTGCTATCGGGTCAGAAGAAGTTTGACCATTTTTCCCGATGGTTGAAAAGGAAGGTTAAATAGTATTGGCAAAAACCGGAATTTAAAGGATTTACAAAAATGCAAGCACCAATTGAGCCATTTAAGAACATTCCAGGATTTCTCCAGGACATGAAAAATTCAAGAAATATTCCAGGATTTCCAGGACCGCTGGACACCGCGTTAGCTGATTCGACTCCCTTAATATCTGCACGAAGCTGCGGATTCAATGCATCGATCTACGCAAAAGATAGATCGTCGACGCGATTAAACGATGATCAGCGCTGCGGGTGCATGAAGGTAGAAAGAGGTATAAATCGTGGAGAAACAAGGACTCGTGAATACCTTGACGGAGGGAGGGCGATAGGTCCTTTATCCGGGTTTCCGATCTCTTGTAATTATTGCTCGCCACGGGGCACGCCGACAATGCTTCGTGGGGGCACGTGTCGCGTTCGTTCGCCGGTGCTCTCTTTATCTCCCCCTCGCTGGGTACTTTGGTTTAAAACAATGCGCACGAGCCACGGGACGATCACGAATGAAAAACGCCCGCGTTCATATTCCTTCCCAACTATCACGATACGAGGACGAAAATTGGACGAGATTGGAATTCTGATTGCGAGCGAGCTCGTTATGGCGATTTTGGACACGAAAAATAAAAAATCTTTAAACAATCATTTCGTCCTCGTTAATTCGTGATTCATCAGAGGCCGGCTAATCGTTGCATCGAAATATGCATCGAACGTTGATGTGTTGATTATAAACTCTTCTATTAGTCCGCGGTTGAAACGCAGGCGCGTTTACGCGTAGCGAATCGAAGGGCTGGTTCGGTAAGGCTCGTCTCGAGCCAAAAACAGTCCAGCAACCTTTAATGCGGACGGGCGAGAGGTCGGAAATAAAATCTCGTAAGCTCTTAGTCGTAGCTGCGGGCACATCCCAGAAGCTTCGAGCCGTCGAATCCTTTAAACTTCCGCCAGCGGGCACGAAGGATACGGAGAGCCTCGAGAGGCCTCTGGGCTCCGCTTCCCCTTCGCTCGGCGAAGACCCACCGTGCGAGAGATTTACGACCCATTACGCCGCGCTAAAATTCTAGTCGCTGGCTTTGAAAGCGCATTTGTTGCCTCTTCGTTTCGACGCTTCTAACTCGCCTCTGCACGAACTCCTCGTGACACGCTCGTCCAACGCTCTTCGTATGGAGACTAATCATTCCAGGACTACGAATGGGACGAATGTAAATTATGTTTTGCACTCGTCTATGACATCGCTTTTTTTATCTTTGCTTTTTCTTATGCGCCTGGACTTGACTTCAAAGCAATTATACTTATTGATATTAGATAACTTTTATAGGAACCATTGTTTGATGCCGATGGACTTGAAGAATGGGAATTTGAGAGAAAATCCGGCTAGACGGACTTTGCCAAAATGGCGGTCCGGCAACGGGGTAGTTTATCGATCGCAATGGCGTCGCGGCGTCGCCCTTGTTAGCTCATCGCGCCGGCGTACCGACATGCAACCACTGCCAAAAAGCCTCGCATTCGCGCGGATAAAATAAACGACAAGCTTCGCTCGATTTCTACAAACGGAGACTATTTGTCAGAATTTTTAAAAATCGGCAATCCCGGAAACACCCCGTGGCTCAAGAAGCTCGATTGGTCAAGGTTAAATTAAATGTCGAATATTAATTGGCTCGATAGACGGCGCGAAATTAATAAGATAAAGTGATTTTCGATATGTTTCGCGAATTTACAGAAAAAGATTATAAATTGGTAGATCGAAAAATAGCACATCGAAGCTATGGGAAAATCGTCGCATGCAAAGAACGCAAAGAAAATGAGACAAGTACTTCAAGGTTGAGGTACGCGAGGGACTCCCCTCGAGAGTGAAACTCGGAGTCGGGGCATTTATGAAACTTTTTTTTCGTCTATGTCCACAGATACAAAACGTTCAATCGGGGTCTCTCGAACGATTTTATGCCAATTCCGAGAAGAGTCGCCGATCGACGGAGAGACGGGTCAATTTCCAATTTGTTTGCCGGCAATTGACAGTGCCTAACATAGTCAGTCGGGCCTGTTCTTCTCTCGTCGACCTCTGCCAGAGTCCTTTTCGTGCCCTCGACACAGTGGCCAGCGACCTCCCGGGGCGCTTGAGTTACATAGCTACACATTGCCGATACAGAATTCTCTACCTCAGAACGAGAAACCCAGCCGAGCCACATTCTACAAACGGAAGTCTCAATTATGTCAATGACGAAACCCACATTGTCAGGCGAGGATCGACAGTTTAGCCAAGAAAAGGCGAAACCGGGAGTTTCGCTCAGCGGTTTTTTTTTCGCGTTCTGATTCTTTGGGCCTGACTGGTATTATGTTCCTCGGAGTATTCACAGCTTATGGGGAGTCACGAGATTCATGAGGAAGAAAATAATTCTTTAGGTCGGAAATAAATTTCGGTGATTCAACGAAATGTCGCCAAATCAAACAAATCCTTTGTGGGCGATGTTGCGCGTTGGCGTGGGTCGGAACGAGTATCGATAATAGTTTAACGGGTCGTTATCGCTAATTGGACGAAAGCTATCGACGATTCAATGAAATCGAACGACCGCTCGCCCCGGTCGAGGGGTGCGGGGATCTACAAAAGGTAAATTTATATGTTGTCTCGGCGCTGGGTCAACACAATTGGCCCAACAGTCCCGCAACGAGAGTCCCGTTAACCGATCAAAGATTTTAACGATCGCGCGAATGGGCACACGAAGAGCGCCTCATTTCCGACAATTTTGATAGCATTTCATTGAAAAACTTTGCACTGAACGGTATGATAAGTATTCCATTTTAATTAATGTTTACCTTGCCACGTTCTTTGTCAAAGTCGCAGATACTTTGTTCGTTATCGTAGTTCCCGGCGGCTGGGCCGAAGGTCAGTTGAAGGTTCGTGCCCATCGCCGCGAAAGCGATTTCGGCGTGGCCCTCGCGGGAACCGTCTTGAAACCGGCGTTGACGCTCCTCGAGAGGTCGATCTCTATAGCCGGTGTAACGTATCTGAAAAAAAAAGAAAAATCCGTAAGTAAATGATAAGTTCGAATATGTGCTCCATTATTACTTTTTTTTGAACCGCTGAATACAACTTTCAATATAATTCTGTACGATAAAATAGTAACGCCCATAATATAAATAATCGATAAAAAAAAATATTTTCAATTGAAAAATCGCATTCGTATTGAAATCAAAAAATGAATTAAATCAATACTTTTCTGCAGAGAAATCATTTCATCATTTACGTTACGATATAAGATCTTTACGATTTGCTGGAGTGATTTTCTGCAGTCAAATTTTTTCTAAATCTTCCGAGTGTAAAATTCTTTTCGCGGTTTCCTTCCGCGATATAAACAGTCGAGGCTTGACCGTTATATTCTCGGATCGATTTACCAGCGATACCGACGCGTGGATCGCGCCACTGTATACACCGTTACTCGTAGCGCTAGAGTTAATGATTAGCTTGAGCAATCACACGCGACGACCGGTTACTAGTCGCGAATTATCGAGAATTCTCGTCCGACGAGGAATTAACATCGGGATGATAGATACTTTCGATTTCGTAGAAGTCACGGCATTCCTAGAGAGCGCGTCGGAAATTCCACTGATATAGAGTCATGTAAACAAGAATTCTGCCAGACACTTTCGGGAAAGCAAATATAAAATGAATATCATTATTGTTATTGTTATTATTTTGTCGCATTGAGATTAGTTTTCAAGACAATTCGAAATTCGAAAAAATTACAAACTCGAAAAATACAAAACCGAATATTCGGATTTATAATATTCGATGAAAAAAATCGAATCAATTCCATTTGATATTTTTCAATGTTGTTCCGGCGCTTCATCGGAATTTGAATTGTAAATCGTTGAAACACAATAATTTTCATTACAAGCGTCGTCACGGAAACATTTCAACAAGACTGACGTTCAAACATAAAACGTCGAATTTTATTGCCCATCGTATATATTTCCGTTGAGACGAAAATGTTATGAATAATATTATATTGTTATGCATATTTAACTACCGGCATTCTTGTCGCGTGAACAATGTAATTGCCATTCGGACTTTGCGCGCGTTATTGTTTTTAACCTGACAGTAAGCCCGCAGTGTATTCATAGGAGCTTCGTCCGTTGCAAGCGACGACGATTGAGCCCGCGAATAAACGACAGAAACGCTTCACTTCCATAAACGGTATTTCGGCGTTAAAGGACACGCTGAGGAATAAATACGAAATTGAAGATCGCCAATACAACTCACCTCGCACTCGCGACTGAGTCGCCTGAATAGTTCGTCGTTCTCGAATTTGGCCTTTTGATCGGGTACGACTCTCGGCATTTTGAAGACGAGACGCGGCCGCGGCTGAGGATAGAGGCCCATCCCGTCGAACGGAAGAACCGGATGATCGCCCATAGTGTGCATCATCTTCGATAGCTGTTTTTTTCGTCAATCGTCAAACTTTAACGACACCGACCTCAGCCCGAGCGGCAGCGAATCCGTCGATTGTCCCTCGACCCGCGCTCGTTTGTGTTTTCACTCGCTTTCAAATACAATCGTTGATAATCCGGTAGTTATCGAATTAGCACGAAAATTATCGCGATCTCGCCGCGTTGAACTCGAACAAAAGTCTTTAAAATCTCGTCGTGTAACTACTGATAACCGACACTCGTGAATATGTTGTCACGCGATGACAGTTGCGCCGGGTTTTCTGTCGGGAATGATCGTTCCGATGGAACAGCTCTTCGCCAACGACTCGACGGTACGACGACTCTTTGGAGACTAGTCGATCGGGGAGCCCACGGTTTCGGTTCATATCATGGTCGCCACGCCCATCAGTGCCGCCCATCGTGTCCCCTCTCCGCTTCCTGCAACATAGTTCATTCGAGCTTTGTGCCTGCCCGCTCGGTGCTCCCACCGCGTCGAAAAATTAACTACGAGGCTCGCACGGGCGCCAAGGTAAATTTGAATTTACCCGTGCGCGCGCGCACGTTTAATGCATGAATGTGTGCGTTTACCTCATGCTCGCACTCGGATGTTAAAACTGCGCCATTGATCGACACTAAATATGTACTGTATATCACGCTGAAGTTAAATCCGTTTGCGAGTATATCGAAGAGATACTCGATGAAGAAGTATCAAACTCCATATTCGATATACTTTGATAGAGCTCAGTATTGCGTACGAAACGGCACGCTATTGTCGATAAAACCTCTGAGAATTCAAGATAATTCTGTTTTGCTGTTACGCGTTCGATAATAATAATAACTATATACAACATTTTTTTATGGGCAATAAAAAAATTATCGACAGCGGTGGATGCGCGCTCGGTGCGCTGCTTCGGCCACCACCTAAGTCAAGAAAACTTGCTTTGCGGGCAGTACTTGGATGGGTGACCGCCTAGTTTAGAACTCGCTAGTGCATCAATCATTGAGCGGGAAGCCAGTTTTTCTGGAACCTTGGTTTATACACTTAAGTAGTTCATGCGTAAGATGTTCATTTCGCATAAGTTCGAGGAAATTGAGAGTGAATTGGAAACACTTCTCGATCGTATAAAAATCTGAAAAATTACATACCCATTGAAGGTACTGAAAAGATTAATTCTGCATAATAATAATTGCAAAAAGTTACTAACAAATTGATGAAAAAAAAACTTGTTAAACAAATTAACGGTAACTCAACTTCGTTTTTAAATGAAAATGATTCGTTCATTTTTCGAAAAACGTATGAATTTTTTCAGTTTTTCATCTTTATTTTGAATTTTCTTGTTTTTTACATGGAAAAATGTGCAAAAATCAAAATGAAGATAAAAATCTGAAAAAATTCATACGTTCTCCGAAAAATGAACGAATCATTTTCATTAAAAAAAAAGTTGAGTTACCGCTAATTTGTTTAACAAGATTTTTTTTCATTCATTTGTTAATAACTTTTTGCAATTATTATTATGCAAAATTAATCTTTCCAGTACCTTTAATGGGTATGAATTTTTTCAGATTTTTATACCATCGAGAAGTGTTTGCCATTCCCTCCCAATTTTCTCGAACTTATGCGAAATGAACATCTTATGCATGAACTACCTTAAGCAAGTTTCTTTCGGTTATACAGCGCGAAATGAAAAAGAAGAGATTCGTCTGTAATATATGATTGAAAGAAAATCTTCTCTTTTTTGACTTTACGACGAAAACCTATGAGGATGCCGCAGCTTGAGTTGTTTAACACGATTGATTTTTTTTTTCGACTGTTTTTTCATAGAGTGGGATATACACATGGCGGCTCGAGAACGTGCAGTATATTTTGAGTTTTGTGATTGGCTGGGCCTTCCCTTACGCTATAAAAGAGACATCGACGGATTCAACGGCATCCACGTCCCTTCATGTATCTATACGCGCATAGAGATAGAAAAGTATATAAACGTTGGGATAGCTTACAACGCACACCACTCCACATATTTCCTTTTTTTTTTCATCTCCCCTTCCCTGCGGGACTAGGCAGTACTCGAGAGACCGGCTCGACACGACATTGTCCATTCTATGCACAGAACATAGTTTAGTATAATACGACTAGCGCGCTGTACGAAAAACGGTACGGGAGGTACCGAAAGCGCGCATATCCCTTGGGGCAATGCGGACCCACCTCAGCGCGATACGTATGTACCGGTGGCGGGCGATGCTACTGGTTGCTCCCGTGCGCGTACGTGGTCTCTCGAGTATCCATGCCGCTCATCTATTCGAGAGGATCATTGTCGAGATGATCCCGACGATTAAGATCGCCGGCGGGAAAACCCCCCTTCAGCAAAGCTCGCCGATTTACCTTTGCCCATGGATACCCATTTATCTTCTTTCGTTTTTTCATCGCCTTCCATTCCCTTTCTTCGACACGGAGACGACACTCCTGTGAATCGTCGTCTTTCGCTCGTGCCGAATATACTATATACAGTAGCCTTGCTTCTCTACGGCGGGCATCTGAGTTAGAGCTTCAGACACGAAGCCTTTTTGTACGAGGCTCATCGAAAGATGTTTATCAAGAAATATTCCAGTCGTATCGGAAACGAAAAATAAAAATGTATAAAAAAAACTGCGTTCTATGTAGATGACTGTCGGGAGTACTAAGGTGCTTGAGCGGGAAGAAATAAAACGAACGAGCACATGTGTCGTCACAAAGTCGCGGCGCGTCTCTTTTGAAGGTCACCATGACGTTGAACGAAGAGAGATGACCGAAGGACAAAAAGGACCTCGCAGTCCCCACGAGGTTCAACGTCGTAAAAGGGAATGTAATAGTTTAATTGCTTTTTAAACTCGAGCTTCCCGTGAACTGCATTTTTATTGTTTGTCGCAGCATCGTGGACGTTCTAACATTATTTCGGTTTACTGAGGAACAGCCGCGTTTATGGGCGAACTGCGTTTCCGGTACAGCGCAGACATACGCAGCATATTATTTATATTTACATTTATATTATGCAGAGATGGATAAATTTCAGCGACGAAAATGGAAACTGAAAATTCGTTCGAAATTGGCGATAGTGAAATTTCAAAAGCGAAGCCAAAAGTGCTGGAGTCAATGAAAATTATTATGGGGTACCGTTCGGGCGTTTGTTCAAAAAATCCCCACTTTCGGTTTTACAGACCGCGTACAACGATGGTTCATACCGGGCGAGAAATGACCGAACTCGATGGCGGGATTAACCTTTTTTTTGTTTGTTTCCCGCGAACCAACCATTTACAGCGAGTCGGGTCATCCCAACGGATCGTTCCCTTTCGATACTCGCAGCGAAATCACAAAAATAAAGCAATAAACCACTCAAGAAACCGTTACACTGGCGAGCCGAACACAGCCACTCTTCGTAGCCCCGCTTTTTATTACGTCCTTTCCGGAAATCACAAGAATAACCCCAGTTCTCACTCAAAATGCGAGTCTCAACACCCCCTCGATTCTAGCGTCGAGAACTTCAGGAAAATAAAACAATAAAATGACAAAGGCGAGCTGGAACAAATGAAATTGAAGCTTCTTCCTTCTCTTGTGGCATAATTTTATCGTTGTATTTTTTTATCCGAATTGAAATGTTATCGTATGTAAATTATGGTAACGTCCCGGGATATGCAAAAATCTAAACAATATATATAGTATAAACAATAATAATAATAATAATAATAATAATATAATATTATTAATATTTTATTATAATATTTATTCACATGAAGTCTACTTATATCAAATACGGGCCTGTGTTAACGGCGAGATCTTGTCAAACCTTTTTTTAAAATTCTTTTCATCACTTTCCTGCTCTATCCTTGATGACGCGTCAACGGCTGCAGTTTGTAGGATGCACGTAAGGTACGATAGCGATCTCCGCCTAGCGAGAAATTTTATTGGCCCGAGAGAACAGCCAATCGCAGCTTCCAGTGTACCACTCTTGGATTCATTTGCCCCACACGGCTGCATTGTGTAAAGCCTAGGGAGGCTCTGTGTACATATGTACACAGTGTGCGTTTCGTATGTACATACGTATGTATAGGGCGTACACACCCCTCTGTCAATATGTATGTATGCAGGTCGTCGCGAATACGGCCACATAGCTTTGTCGGCAAATTCGCAAACGAGAGCTATATATACTTCGTATATAGCTTATATATTACGATATATACGCATATTGTTGCGATAGTATATACTACATATCCAAAGTATATACAAATTCTAATTTTTCAATATTTCCAAAAATATTTGAAACGTAGTAAAAAAATTCTAATAATATCAGCGAAACTATAAACGCTCGTGAATTCCGAGAGGAAATTTGCCAGAAGAAGTTCCAACGTTTATGGTGCGAGCTTCGACAACCAAGGGAGAATATTCGCGAAGCTTTATGTACTGTGTACACGCTGTACTTTGAAAGTCAAATAAGGCCAGAGAGGAGAGAGCTTAAAAGCCCGTGGACCCTCCGGAGCGACGATCGATAAAGGGTCGTCGCCCTGTACTGCGTTGTCGCGCTTTTCAATGCGCGCAGAATACACATACGTCGATTATATGTATATATATGTGTTGTGTAAAAAAAAAGAAACTGTTCTGTCTCTGAACTGGAAAATAATTAGTTGATGTCTGTTAAAAAAGAATTCTCGTATGCGCAACAGCTATGCACATGTTCCTATGGATACCCCTGTTGCTATAGACGCGTTTAGTTCTGCCCCACTCAATATTATCGAATTAACAAGGCCGATATAGCGACGCGAGCAAGAAGCCTTGTCGCCAGAATTCTTCGTTGTTTTCCTTTGTTACGTCTCGTGAACAATGCCAAATTATCATATGTCTCGCGTTGGCGAGCATCTCACGGAACCGGCGTCCACGCAAAAACGCGCGTACGAGCGTCATCGTCTGAGAGTAAGTGTTTGAAAGCATAATTCTATGTCACGGAACATTGCGAAGGAGTTTCTTTTAGAATCTCCGGGAATGTTTTTTTGGTTCCCCGAGACAAATCTACCATAATGTGGAAGCAAAAATATAAAAATTTGATCTCGTTGATAATAGTTCCAGTTCGCTAAAATACAGTTTAATTATCGTGCGATTCTCGCTTCGAAGGTAATGGAAGCTACCCCAACAGTCGACATGGTCGCGCCACCGTCGCGGCCTCACGTCCTTCACGACGCGAAGAGATTGCAAATCCAGCGTGAACGGCAGGCAGTGATAACGAGGGACAATTTCATTCTGTTGAAAAATCTTCGTGAAATAATGCATCGGCGCGTCAACAAGAAGGACGGGAATTTGCTCGCTAAACAAAAATCCAAGTGCATCAGAACGCGATGAATTCATTCCTGAGAGAGCCGCACGCGAAACGCCGCGACTGAGTACCTCTGCACAATGGAGCTCGCACGACTCGAATCTGTTCTACGCGAGCAACGGCGGAACAGAACAAACTCGCTGGAAAATAGTGATCCGCCAATGACAAACCCGCTGCGACTGTGCTCGTTATTTATAGTGTCCATAGAGTTGCGTAGGCCCCTCCTTATAATACGGCACATGGTAAATGCACATAAATGAAACCTGATCGCGCACACGCACGTGAGAACGCACATTCATGCAATTTCATTGGGTCGAGTCTCGTCGATTCGGCTCGAGGCATAAGAAAAGCATTCTCATTCTTCATTCGACCTTGAAAGAGTTGTAATCAACAACTTCAGACTGATAGAAAAAACCGTCCATCTATCCGCGAATATTTAGTTAATTAACCCATGTCGACTGATAACAATTAATAATATATTTTTATTTCAAATTGTGCAAAACTTGGATTTTCAATAAATTCGTAAATTAGAATAAAAATATAAGGCCACGTATCTGGAAGGTTATAGAAAAAAATAGTTACAATGACGGAAGAATCGTCGCTGCGATCTGAGGAAAGCGACGAGGAGGAGTCCGGGGAATCTTTACGTTTCAACCTCGTTCAAGAAAAAAATATAGCCGCTCGCGCGACGACACGTCTTTTGCCCGAAAAATTGGATGTGCCCCGCGTACTCACGCGAACCGAAGCATCGAAGTGTCTCTACGGTCTCGGGAAATGTGACGACGGAACGAAATACGCTTACTTGGCTATAGACGTTTCGAATAGAAATCTAACGGATATTAGCGTTATTTCGTCGTTTACGTACGTAGACGAAAACTCTACGTAACGTCCAAAAAAATTGCTGAATGTTTAATGTACTGGCACTGGAAGTTTTTATTTATAAACTGGACAGTCAAACGAAGTCAACTAATTTTTTTGTAATTCAACTCCAAACACACAGTAATTTTTTATCGCTATTGAAAATCATACATAATGAATCTGCGCTTATTATTTTGCCCAGACATAGCATATTAAAATATGATAATAATGTTTTTCTAAGGTTTCTTCTTCGCGTGAACGTTTCCGGAAATCTGTTGACTCGCGAGGCCCTTGCTGTATTGACCTCGATGCCTTATCTTCTGATGCTGGAAGCGAATGAGAACAATTTGCTCTCGGCGGACCTCGAACCAATGGCTTATCTTCAGGTTCTCTGTTTGAACAGAAATCGCCTGCAAGATACCTCGTCCATATCGCACCCTCTTGTCGAAACTTTGGAGCTCAGTTACAATCGGATAAACTCGATTGATCTCAATCCATATGCTTTGAAGAATTTGAAGAACTTGCAAATGCGAGGAAATATAATAACGAAAATCGACTCATTAAAGTTCTCTTCTCTGGAGCGTCTGTATTTGGCGGAAAATGAGATCGAGAAACTCGCTGGTGTGGACAATCTTCTCTCACTTCGCGTGTTGCATTTGCGCGACAATCGATTGAAGAGTCTCGATGGATTCACCCCGAATTGCGCGAGCCTAAAGTACTTGAACGTACGGAAGAATTCGATAACTTTGATGTCGGAAATAAAAAAACTATCGTGCCTTCCGGTCTTGGAGGTTCTCGTTATCTCGGAAAACCCCGTGATCTCAGGGGATGAGAACGAGGAAGAAGAAAATGAAGAGGAAAAAAACGACGATTATAGGGCTACAGTAATCGCGCTACTGCCGAGACTGAAGCGACTGAATAAAGACTTGATTACTGATGGGGAACGCAGAGAAGCCGGATATCTAAAACGGCAGTGGCGTGCAGAAGGCCGCGCTGTCTGAAGCTCCATCGATATTTCTTTAATTGGATCATTGGAGTTTCGTAACTTTCATTGTTGGAGAGTAAGATACGGTAAAAAAATAATATATGAGAGTTCGAATAAATAATAAAACACTCACTCGATTGAGTATCGAAACGGATTAGTAACAACATCTGGCGGCCGACACAACGAATTAACAAGCCGTAGATACGTATAGATATATCGATCGTTGGTAATACAAGCAGCAATTATAAATTGTGCAGTAAACTATACAGATGGTAGGGCCACCAATTGAGTTGAGGAGACAGAACTAACCTTTTGAATGCATGGTGACACCCGCTAGATGGAGCTGATAATTAATGAATATAAAAAAAAATGACATATCTTACGGAACGTGTTATGCATAATTGTGTTAATTATTTATTGATGAGTTCATTATCTAAAGATAATTTGAGGGGCACAATATTTTATCAATTTCTAAATAAATCCGGCGCCCAATATCGTTATAGATTGTCAAATTGTGTTGCCTACGCTCGCTGCCTGCTAGTGCAGTGAAACAATTTAAAGAATATTTATAATTCGGTTGTCAGTATTCTGATACTTGATACACGTATAATTCAGAGTTAGTCCGTTTACAGCTAAATAGATTCGTTCGCTGGGTGAATAGTGTCTTCACTGCGCTAGCTAGTGATCATTGCTGAAGCACAGAGAGGGCGCTTTGTATGTACAATTCATGTGCATTGACGTTACTTCAACGAATATCGCCAATCGAACAGCGCAATTATTCTTTCTCGTGCCACTATTGTATTACTGATCATACGACTACTACAACCAATACCACTAAATGGTATTCAATTTGAATTATGTGTCAAATAGTTAAAAAAAGGTTTGAGCGAATTTGAGTTGTAAAACGTTTGAAATATTTGTGGCCCTGAAAAGGGCCGTTTTTTTGATAGACCGTTGAAGGGTCCAGGCGATGGAATTTAGCCGCCGAATCCGTAGAGGGTGCGGCCTTGACGTTTCAATGCGTAGACTACGTCCATTGCAGTCACGGTCTTCCTCTTGGCGTGTTCCGTGTAGGTAACAGCATCACGAATAACGTTCTCAAGGAATACTTTGAGAACTCCGCGAGTTTCTTCGTAGATCAATCCGGAAATACGCTTGACTCCACCTCGGCGAGCCAGACGACGGATAGCGGGCTTGGTGATTCCTTGGATGTTATCACGAAGAACTTTCCTGTGACGCTTTGCTCCTCCCTTTCCCAATCCCTTTCCTCCCTTACCGCGACCAGTCATTTTTCAAAATGAGTAAAGTGGGTTAGCTTAATGGAAGAGTCGGAAGCTAACTGATAATTTTGAGTGTGACGCGACTTCTTTATATACTTTTTCGTGAACCACTTCCCCCACCACTGGCCCTCCGGCCAATGAAAATGGTCTCCATCACGGATACGGTAAAATTGTGTTTTTTTTACATATGCATCTATTATCGGGGTATATTATATATTTTTGAATTCAGTAAACGTTTTGACGCGATTAATAATTATGCTAGAAACTTGAACAGTAACCTAAATTGTTTCCAGACACATTGGAAACATTTGCGACTTACCTCATCCCCACTACTGCCCCGTCGGCCAATGAAAATCGTCTCCATCGCCGACACAATATAACTCATATTTTAACATACGCTCCTGTTATCTAGATATATTCCATTATTCCTGATCCAACAAACGTTTCTTCGCAATGAATATCTGTGCAAAAAACTTACCCAGTAGCCTAAATCGTTTCCAGACACAGTGGAAAAATTTGCGACTTACCTCATCCCCACTACAGCCCTTTCGACCAATGAAAATCGTCTCTATCGCCGACGCAATATAACTGTTTTTTTGACGTACGCATCTCTTATCTAGATATATTCCATTATTCCTGATTCAACAAAAGTGTCTTCGTAATGAATATCTGTGCAAAAAACTTACACGGTATACTAAATCGTCTCTAGACACATTGGAAAAATTTGCGCTGTACCTTATCCCCACTACTGCCCCTTCGACCAATGGAAATCGTCTTCATCGCTGGCACAATAAAACTATTTTTCTTTTAATACGCATCTGTTAATAGGATATATTATCCAATTCCTGATCGGAAAAAGTTAATTCATAATAAATATTATTGTGCACTTGCCTAAATTGTGTCGAGACATTTTGGAAAAATTGACGACCGACTTCGTCACCCCCACTACTGTCTCCCCGACCAATGAAGATCGTCTCTATCATTGATACAATATATAACTGATTTTTTGAGATACGCATCTGTTATCCTGACATATTACATTATTCTTGATTTGATAAACGTTTTTCGTAATGAATATCTGTGCAACAAACTTGCACTGTACCCTAAATCGTCTCGAGACTTTAGAAACATTGATCTACCTCATCCCCACCAAACTTCCACCAGCCAATCAGAATGGCCGCCGTCGCTGGTTAGGTTATAAAATGACGCCGACTGGTAAGCCCCCGCATAGTTCAGCGTCGACGCTTGTCCAGTCAACTTCGTGTGAATCTCCTACTTGTCGATTTGAATAAGCGATGGCTCGTACCAAGCAAACCGCTCGCAAATCCACCGGAGGCAAGGCCCCCAGAAAACAACTTGCAACTAAGGCAGCTCGTAAGAGTGCCCCTGCAACTGGAGGAGTCAAGAAGCCTCATCGCTACAGGCCCGGAACTGTTGCCCTCAGAGAAATCCGTCGTTATCAGAAGAGCACAGAGCTTCTGATCCGCAAGCTACCCTTCCAACGTCTCGTTCGTGAAATCGCTCAGGACTTCAAGACGGACCTTCGTTTCCAAAGTTCCGCTGTTATGGCGCTCCAGGAGGCCAGCGAAGCTTATCTGGTGGGTCTGTTCGAAGACACGAACTTGTGTGCAATCCACGCAAAGAGAGTCACCATCATGCCAAAGGACATCCAGCTGGCTCGTCGTATTCGAGGAGAAAGAGCTTGAACATCGTTATTCCACAAACCCAAAACGGCCCTTTTCAGGGCCAAAAATAATGAATGAGAATAATGATTTATCGCAATATTTTTTACTTTTTAGTTATTTTATTTCTCGGTTTCTCTTAAAAATCGATTGAAAATTAAACCAATACCTGTATTGGTGAGTTATGACGCCGAATCGGTAATTCGCTTCATGAAAAAAGACATTTCAGTTAGCCTCGAAGCATTACCGCATCCCTTGATACAATTCTCCGTTTCATAGTAGCTCCCATGTGGTAAGGCCGTGATATCAAGAAAAATGCATTTCAATTTACTTGTTTTTCCCCGTCGTTGCATAGTCATCCGGATGTGATTTTTTTTCAATGTAACATGAGGATTCGCAACAAGCGAATGACCTATTTTTCAGGCTATGTAAGGCTTCCGTCTACGATAACAACGAATTGATTCATTATCATCAAGAGACGCGGCAGCGTTCGACGAATTCTAAAGAAAAAACACCCGCGCGCCTCGAGCGCTCCCGCATTCTACGCCAATATCGAACGCCCCAAAGTTCGATAATTTTCAGTCTGAGCTCATGTGTTCTTTTATCTCATTGTCATTAACGGCGGCAGTATTTAAAAATATAGATCAGTTTAATCCCGAGGCCGCCGACGTTCATGTTACTCGGAATACCGATTTTCTGGTAGTTTATGTCGTACTGAATATTCAATACGGAACGAATGTTAGAATATTGTCATGTCAAAACTTTCTATGATTTAACGACCGTCCGGTTGCTGTGATTGTCGACGTTATCCTTTTAGTTCATTTATCGATTGAGCATTCAGTAATATTATTTTTGCATATTATTTTTTGTAACGTATCAGCAATTATACAGCCAAAGATTTTGAGACGAATTAAACGAATATTTTGTCTTCCAACCATTGCTAATCAAAGCCCGGTTTTATTTTATTTTTTCAATTCTTTCAACTTACGATTATCGCAAAACGATAAAAGCTGGAAATGCAATGAATATTAAATAATAGTAATTAATTGACAATTGTTGATTGTTGATCACACACATAATATCATCGTTAATGCGAAATGCTCAAAGCGTCGTCTTTGTTTTTCAATGGAACTCATTCGATTGATAGCAAAAACTTGGCAGACTATTGAAAGTATTAATACGTATTACGTATAGGGCATCCGAATGTAATCTTTCACTATGGAATATACATAATTCAAGCAAAAAAATAGGATATTCTACAATGTTATCAATGTTCACGGTGAAAATCTGTGTTAAACGATTGCCTTTTATTGGATTTAGTGACAAACAGCGCACATAATTTCTACAGAAATTC
Source organism: Ischnus inquisitorius (assembly GCA_963924025.1). NCBI lineage: Eukaryota > Metazoa > Arthropoda > Insecta > Hymenoptera > Ichneumonidae > Ischnus > Ischnus inquisitorius. The sequence goes on along the minus strand of OZ001245.1, from coordinate 6,574,024 downwards.
CATAGAATTGGCCGCATTATCTTAAACTCATTCGAATTCCAGCGTGTATGGTTGATAATTTTTCTTATAATCGGATCAATCGACGTTTACTTCAATCCAGTCAAGTCAACCTACAACCTGTATCTATATGTTCAAATTTATTTTTCGAACAAAGCCTCAACATTTGGCACACGCTGAAGTGAGAATAAGTCTTATCTTACCATATATCGCTTGTTTTCAACGTATTTTGCACTTAAATTGAATCTCTGAGGCCGGACTCGGCATTTATTTATAATAATGAAGATGAAATTTTGTAATCAAAGATGTAAACTCGTTGTTGAAATGGTCGTTTGCAATGAATTTTCGATCGTTGTTCCTAATGCTTCTGGGTAGGTTGGCGAACCGTTCTTCAGTGATCAAGCCGATACGGAAGGGTATAACGAGTACTTTTGCGATATCCTTTTGGTTTCTTTAGGTAGTGCTAATCACTGACTCTTTATCTTCCATGTGAACAATACCGATATTCGAATTTGTTTAAATAATTGACTATTTCTAAGAGAAGAGTGCGAATGAACGCTATGTACGCCGCCGTCGGCGTTATTGTTTCTTCGGCGTTCGCGCGCGGTTCGCGATGTCGCGAGGCTTCGATATTTACTTGGAATGTCAAGTTATTCGATTACGATATTTGCGCTCTAATTTGATGAACAGAAATGATTGAAAAAGTCGATTAAAGCTCGAATTAGGTACCACGGCGACGGTCTATCGTCGAACGATGAGCGCACAAGAGCACTAGGGTCTCTCTCCGTGGTCCGCGCTCCGTTATGCTGTTAAGCATCCGCAATCGTTCTCGTCATATACCGAGCCACACTCAGTGACACTCACAACTCGACGAGTTCAGCCAAGTATCGTTTTTTTGAAAGCCAAGATTAATTTCGATTAAATTTTTTCAAAAAAATGGGAGACAAAACGCCATCGACGCCGGTCGCACTTGCAACGACGGGAGCAAGTACAGCCGCCCCGGCTGGTACACCGAAGAAGGCTGCGGCAGCTAAATCCAAGAAACCACGTGCGAAGCCGACTCATCCGAAGACAGCGGAGATGGTGAACGCCGCGATCAAGGCTCTCAAGGAACGCGGTGGCTCGTCGGTTCAAGCGATCAAGAAGTACATGGCCGGCACGTACAAAATCGACGCTGAGAAACAAGCGACGTTCATCAAGAAATATCTCAAGGCTGCCGTTGCGTCTGGTGTTCTCGTTCAGACTAAGGGCAAAGGCGCCGCTGGGTCTTTCAAACTGTCGACGGTGAAGTCCGAAACAGCCAAGCCGAAAGCTAAAGCCGCCGTGAAAGCTGCCGGCCCGAAGAAAACTGCCGCAATCAAGAAACCTGCCGCAGCCAAGAAGCCAACCGCGGCCGCGGCTAAGAAAGCACCCGCGAAGAAGAAGGCAGTCGCTGCCGCTACCAGCGAGAAGAAGAAGGTTGCCAAGGGTCCGGCCGCCAAGCCACCGAAGGCAAAGACTACCAAAGCAAAGCTGGTAGCCAAATCACCGGTGAAGAAGACGAAGCCAGCAGCACCAAAGAAGGCGAAGACCGTTGCCGCTAAACCCAAGAAGACTGTACCGAAGAAGGCAACCGCCTCGAAGAAGTGAATACCATCATCGCTTCGAGACAACAATACTCGAACGGCCCTTTTCAGGGCCACCAAAAATTTCTAACGTTGGTACTGACTCTTATTCCAAAATTGCCCGAACAATGCAACACGTAACCCGTACAATCATCCAGTTCCTCCCATTTTGATGTTCTATTTATTTCGCCGCCTGATCACGATCCTTAATTATGTGATTTGAATTCATTTTTCGATATTTATTCGTTATTCATGTTTTATTCTATTTAATATTTACTGGCATTTCAAAGAGCTCTTTACACTCTATTGCGGTATTTACGCTGTTTCGAGTAGGCCTAATGAAAGCCATTGCAAATGCCAATTTCATTTTTATCCGTAATTTACGATTGCATGTTGATAAACGTCATTTATGAGGTTAATGTAAATAGCGTAAATACAAGTCAAAATACTCAGTAGAAGACAAGTTTTTGAAGTCAAGTTAGATTTTTTTCAAATAAAGAAGAATCTCTCGAAGAATATCTCGTTAAGATATAAAACCGCGATGAAGTGGGAGAAATGCTATAAAGTAAAAGTGCGCCAGGAAAAACTTTGCCTCGAACACAATAAGCAAATAATGTCTTAAATTGTAACTGTAACGTGTTCCATGCTATAACGTTTTTCGATCTTTCACTAGAATGATTTTATTCAGGAAATATGATACTTTTCATGGAATGTGTTCTCCATTAACGAGTTCATTGATTTATTTTAATTTTATGAGATATCTAATATTCCTTAGTATCAAGATAAGGTTTTTAGATATTTTTTTCATAATGCGAGCGAGTTAACTTTCGTTAAAATAATTGTTGGCCCTGAAAAGGGCCGATTTTATGTTGATCTGCGATTTAAGCTTTCTTCTCGGTCTTCTTGGGCAGAAGAACGGCTTGGATATTCGGCAGAACACCGCCTTGAGCAATGGTGACGCCAGAGAGAAGTTTATTCAATTCTTCGTCGTTGCGGATGGCCAGTTGAAGATGGCGAGGAATGATTCTCGTCTTCTTGTTGTCCCGAGCAGCGTTGCCAGCCAACTCAAGAACTTCAGCAGCGAGATATTCCATTACTGCAGCGAGGTAAACCGGAGCACCGGCACCAACTCGCTCGGCGTAGTTTCCCTTGCGAAGAAGACGGTGAATTCTTCCTACTGGAAATTGAAGTCCAGCGCGAGTCGAACGAGTCTTTGACTTTCCCTTGACTTTTCCGCCTTTGCCGCGTCCAGACATTGTCGATTAGAGTTGAGAGAGAAACGTGTGCAGAACAGAGCAGCAACGAATGGCTGCGAACGGTTTAATGACAGAAATCGTCGAGATCTCGTATTTATAGCCTCTGAGATTCATCCGGAGAGCCAATCATCAACGAAACGAGCCCCAGCTTGCATCTCATTGGCGCGCCGGTCGGACGGACTTTTTCACCCCCACTCTTTCCCACAATTTCATTGGCTCTCCGGTCGGTTCACGGCGCTAATAAAAGAGCGCCGCCAGCCGTGCACAGTCATTCGTTCTCGAACTCTCATCGATCGTTCGTCCAGTTTCGTGCTACTCAATCTTTCACCATGCCACCGAAGGCAAGCGGTAAAGCCGTTAAAAAGGCGGGCAAGGCCCAGAAGAATATCACGAAAACCGACAAGAAGAAGAAGCGCAAGAGGAAGGAAAGTTACGCTATCTACATCTACAAGGTGCTCAAGCAAGTCCATCCTGATACTGGCGTGTCGAGCAAAGCGATGAGCATCATGAACAGCTTCGTAAACGACATCTTCGAGCGTATCGCTGCCGAAGCTTCTCGATTGGCTCACTACAACAAGAGATCGACAATCACATCTCGGGAGATCCAGACTGCCGTCAGACTTTTGCTTCCCGGTGAACTCGCTAAGCACGCCGTAAGTGAGGGAACCAAAGCCGTCACCAAGTACACGAGCTCCAAATAAGGATCTCATCGTCATCATCATCATCAGAACCAACAAACGGCCCTTTTCAGGGCCAACAAAACTTATAACGTAAAATTACTTGCATTGCAATATGTTATGTTTTGTAAATCGTGATTATATATTTGAAATTTGAAAGCAAGTTCCATAGCCGGCACTGTTCAAGTGTTGCTCTAAAAGTATAAAATCTCTCAGAGTTACCGTATAATTAATTATTCATTCAAATCCTTTTGCATCATATTTTGTATCTCATACCAGAGTCTATTTTTGAAGCTTATACTTGAAAGAGCAAAAATTTGTTATATTCCATTTATGCATGTAGTCTCTTCAATGTGACAAAGTATTAGCGCTCGCCTTCTACACGGAGAGAAAAGAAAAAAATTAACTCGTAAATATGGCATTAAAGAAAGAAGAGCATAAAATTGTAGCCACGAGTATTTTTCAATATAAAAAGACTTTATTTTCAATGTCATCCGCTACGTTACATAGTCTCTGGAATGCAACCATTTATTTCTACACACTGAATATATTTTTACAATAAATTAACGAGAAACATCGATATTGACTGAACAACTTCTCCACGATGTTTTTTTCCCTTTATTAGAAGTTATACACAATGAGGAAAAGAAAAGTCTACCGTACACGGCATTTACGGTATTCGGACTTTGCTCGTTACAGCCGTTGATATTTCAAAAATTTACAGACTGAAACGTTGAGAAAGAAAGTGAACGGAAAAAAGTCGAGCTTTGTGCGTGAATTATTGGTTCAAGAAAATACGACAAAACAATATAGCATTTTTTTCGTCAATATGCATTCATTTTATACAGTTTTCAATTTCCTATTGAACCGAACGTCGCGAAGATTTAGCAGCGCCTTGGCTTAATCGTATGTAAGTTTAAAAAAAAATCAGGTGAGATATGCCGGAAGCACGATTATTTTCTACGATAGATTTATTCGTGGTTCTGGAATTCGTAAACAATTAGGCACTTTCGTCGCCGCAAGGCATACGATTAAAACATTATCAAGTAATAATAGAAATCTTCGTTATCGCCCGATATGTTACGCCATACAGCGCAAACGTGGCCGTGATGGCGATCGAGTTTTTCTCAAACAATTCGATGAGATACACGGCGGGCGTTGAGGTTCGCAATTTGCATTTCGATATTCGATTATCCACCGAAATCTTTTTTCTACCATAGAGGCCAACTTAATAGATATTTTTTGTCTGAAATTACAATAATCGCGATCCGTAACTCGATATCGATCCGTCCGATATTACAGTTATACTTCCAAGAACTCGACGATTTTTCATCGTAGGCATTACGTTGATAATTCGCAATCGCGTTGCAATTATCGTCCTATTTCAATTCATCCTCATCATCGTCGTCCGGTGGATAAACTTGAACGTATTCCTCGTGTTCCGTCGTTTCTCCGATCACCTCTTCCAAGTGTTCGACCAGATCGTCGATCGCCACTTCGGCATCTTCCACCACGCTGTGCATGTTATCGCCAGTTTCATTTATCTCGTCGATCGTAATCTCCGCATCCTCAATCGCGTTATCGATAACAGCGACCGATTCATTGATCTCGGCGATCGTGACCTCCGCATCGTCGATCGAGTTTTCCGTATGATCGCGCGTTTCGTTGACCCCGTCGGTCATAATCGGCAAATAATCCTCAACTTCGTCCGTGTCGTCTCCCTCGTCCTCGACGGCGTCGTCCGCGACGTTCATGAAATTGCACGTCGACGTTGTGCCGTCGTCCTCGGCGATCCATCGTTTCATCGTGTTTCTTCCCGGAAAATTGCATCCCGCTCTTCGCATTCGAAGAAAAGCCGTCGAGGAGTGTCGATACAACTGCGTCGCGAAGTCTTTCTCCTCCTTCGTGTAGGGGCAACGATTTTTGTGCAGTGCCAATTTGACCATCGCCCTTGCAACTGGATTGTTGCACTCCTGTATATTCAAGAATTCGTCAACGTCCTTGAGCAAATCGCGAACTTTGAGATAATTTGCCTCGCGTGCCTTCGAGCGTCGGAGATTTTGCTTCAAAAGCCGCATGTTTTTTCGCAACATTTTGTTCTCCTCGCGCAACGACAGCAGCATCTTTTCGTGACGTCCGTTGCGGCATTCGTCGTTCGCGACGCCGCGCGACATCGGCGAAGCCGATAATTCCGTCGCGTTAGTCTCGTCGTCGGTGAATCGTTCGAATTCTTCCGAATTTTCGTCGGGCTTCGTTCGCGGCGCCTCGTCGCCGGAAACGGTACGATGATTCTTCGAACGATAGTACGTTCGCACGTCCGAGTTCGAACGATTGACGCGAAGCCCGACGGTGCCCGTCGCGGGCTGAAAGGTTTCTTCCGTTAATTCCGTTTCCTCCGTCTCGTCCATGCTCATCGGCGATGCCTCGTACTCGTTTTCGTTCGTTTGCGCCTCGTCGTCGTCGCCGTTGTTCCCGTCCGCGAATATCGTCGTCTCGATCTGCAACTCCGTTTTTCCGCATATCAAACTCTCGTCGAGTTCCTCGACGATGAATTCGACGACGGGCGACGGCGAACGATTGTCCGTCGGGGTCGCTATCGGATCGACCCCGATCGCGTATTCGCCCGACTGCAGCGACGATTCGTCGTGAATCTCGCGAATACGATGATTGTCGTCGGACGTTGTCTCGACGTACGGCGACAAACGCTCGCAACTCATCGGATCGTCGTCGTCCTCCTCGCTGGCCGCGTTTTCTCTCGCGCTCGCGTTGCTCTCCGCGTTCTCGTGCGCCTTTCTGTACTTCAGATCCTCCGTGTAGTGACGCGGCACGACGTTTCTTCTCAAGGCCTTTCGCGTGGCGTTGGTGAAACATTTTTCGTCAAAGTGATCGCCGCAGAGACCAGCCTTGCGGAGCGACGTCGCAGCCCAAGTTCTCAGACGGAAATTCCCTGAAAAACAAATACAACGCATTCAATAAAAACTTCTGTTTATCGATGCCCATGATAATAATAATATATATTCTTTTTATTCACCGCTTCTCTCGATCCACATTTCCAGTCGTCTGTCTGTCTCAGCTGGAAAGTGAAAGAGTCGTCGACCGTTGATGAATTTTCCATTGTAACATCCGACGTAAGCGCAGCGATCGTAGACTGTTTCTCTCGGCGTCGATGTTTTGTTGCCTTTTGTCATTGCTGCAATGCGGAAAATCGTAACGATTTCAATCGATACATTTGAGTTTTTTTTTTGTCGCAAAATAAATTGGGCATTAATTGCGAAGCAAATACATTACAAATCAAGGATATTTGAGGGAGATTTGATCCGGTCGATATGCGATAGTTTCGTAGTGAAAAAAGTAAATAAAAAGAGATCAGTTGTTGATACTGCATAAACCTAAAAATCAGCTAATCATTGGAGAATAATAAAAAATCACCGATATTTAAACGCTACGTCCGATACTTAATATTTTAGTAAAAACAAATAAAGATTGAAATATAGTGCATAACCTCAAATTCAACGAGCTGATTATTGACCGATCATTGTTACGAAATACGTCGATAGACCGAAAGATTATCGTCTTACGTTTAGAAACACACTGATTCGCGTTCGAATGACTACAAACGAGTAATTGTAAGCTTGTCGATTTTTAACTGCGAATTTGTGGACGATAGAAAATCGTACGTACCGACTGGCGACAGCAGCACCCCAACGTTTGACGTATCAATAACTGGAATGGATATCGAATACTATTGAAATTAGTTTGAACATTGATCAACAAGGATTAAACAACTGGTCGACGTTGCGCCAAGAGTATCCAGCGAGCTCCATTTGTCTAGGCCTTCTTTTCTTTTTCAATGTCGCACGGGCAAAGTTGTCGCGACTATTTACCTTTTCGGGAACGAAGTTACTGTCGGCTGTTCTCCCGCGTGTGGCGAATCCGAGAAGCGCGTTCTCACGATCGCAGCACCAAAACTGCCCGATCATTTAACAAGGGAATACGATAACGTTTGGCTGTAAAGAAAGAATCTTCAAAAAGATTCGATCAGAGAACGATTCGAGATACGGATCAGGATTCGGAGTCGGTACGAGGAAGATATAGTATGGTAAAATCAAGGAACGGGTGTGACAAAAGCGTACGATAGAAAAGTAGCTCCTAATGCGAGCAAAAGAAAAAAGACAGCTACAGCTAGAGTGATTGCCGCTATGGGCAAAGGTAAAAAGAAATATAAGCGAAGCGAAGCTGGCAACTCGCCGCCAAAAAAGAAGATTGCTGCGACTGTGGGGGCATGCCCGCGACAGGAAGCATCGACGTCGCATAACAGGTACGAAGTGTTATCCGACATGGAAGAAGGTGAAAGTGACGACGAAGTGTCAAACGGCTCATCGAGCAGGAAAAACTGCACTCCTGAGGGGGCCATGAGCCAATCCGACGAGAAGCGACAGGGCTCGCAGAGCAAGAAAATTAAACCGCCGCCGCTGGTTGTAAAAGGTGAAGGAGTAACGACAGAAAATAAAAATCTCGCGACAAAGGAGCTGCGAAAACTAGTGCAAAATATTAAAATAACTTACTCGACGACAGCGCTAACATTATACGCTCCAAGCGAAGATGGGTTCAACCTAATCAAAAAAAATCTGCTGGAAAAGAAGCTCCCTTTCCACACATATACAGCGGAAAGTGATAAAGACAGGAAGTTTGTGACCAAAGGACTTCTAACCCTGGACGACGAGGAGATAATAGAAGACTTAGAAATACAAGGGATCACACCGGGGAAACTCGTCGTCATGAGGCAGGGAAAAATACCAACCCTCATCATCCTAATTATTTTCTCGCGGTGGCTCCTACTGTGAGTGTGAAACAGATTCGTGCAATTCAATATATATGCTCGGTTAAAATGCGAGTAGACAATTATCGCAACCCGAGGCAAACCACTCAGTGTTACAAGTGCCAAAAATTCGGGCACGGCGCGAGTAATTGTTTTAACAATCCAAAATGCGTCAAGTGAATTGGAGATCATTTGACGAAAGATTGAGTTAAGCGGATCGAAGACCTCCCGCAGTGCATTAACTGTGGCGAAATCTAGCCATCAGCGACGAACAAAAAGCAAATGCACTAGCACAAAACTTCGAGAGGGTCCACCATCTCACAGAAAATTTAGGCTGTGATAGGCAGGACAGACTGGTAAATTTTAAGTACAAAGAAACAAGTGATTGAGAAGTAGCCATACAAGATATAAAATATGTAACACCGAAAGAAATATTTAAGGCAATTAAAAAAACAAGACCAAAGAAAGCACCTGGGCCAGACGGGATTCAAAATATAGTCTTAAAGCACCTACCGCGAAAAGCGCTGGTGCAGTTAACATATACCTTTAACGCTAGCTTCAGGTACTCATATTTCCCGCGGCGCTGGAAGCACGCGAATGTCCTGGCATTTCAGAAACCAGACAAAGATAAACTATTTCCGCAAAACTACCGGCCAATAAGTCTCCTACCAACCTTAAGCAAAATCCTTGAAAATATAATTCTCAATAGACTCAAAATTCACGAAAACAATTTAAACAACTAATACCCCAACAATTTGGCTTTAGAGAAAAACGCAACACCGTACAACAGCTAGCAAGACTCACAAATCACATCAGTGTAAATTTTTATATCAACAAGTCTACTGCAGTCGCTTTACTCGATATAGAAAAAGCCTTTAACACGGTATGGCACAAAGGGCTAATCATTAAACTGAACAATTTAAATATACCACCCTATCTTATCAAAATTATAGAACATTATTTAAACAATAGAACATTTGTAGTGCTAGCCAATGGCGTGCCCTCCACCATACAACAAATCGCGGCCGGAGTTCCGCAAGGGTCAATTCTGGGGCCGGTCCTCTTCCTATACTACATAAATGATATTCCAACCACACAAAACACACAGATCGCACTCTTCGCAGATGATACAGCAATATACTCAAGCTCGTGGAGTAAGGCCCTAGCCCAAAAAAACGTACAAATACACACCAACAACAATCTGCAACACTTCACCCGATGGAAAATAAAAATTAATGAAGCTAAAACTGAACTAGTTTTCTTCAGCAGGAAAGCGAAGAAGGCAACCCTTCCTCCTTTCCAAATGAACAACGTAACCATTACACCAAACAGTTCAGCAAAATATCTAGGGGTGATCCTGGACTATAAACTCAGTTTTTCCAAACACATTAACAGTATTAAAAGTAAAGCCCAAAAAATTAAAAGCATGCTCCATTTCCTGCTATACAAAAAAAGCGTCCTCAGCTTCAAAAATAAAATCTTACTATATAATTCCATGATTAAACCAATTATTTTGTACGCCGCTCCCATCTGGAGCGGAACTAACAAAACCAATATAAAAACAATACAAACAATGCAAAATAAAATCCTAAGAGCGATAACAAAAGCAGAATGGTTCGTAACAAACAAAGAAATTCAGGAACAAACCGCCACTATAGATCTACTGGAAGAAACATCTCCGCCGTCAAAAAAACCGATAGGCAGCAATCCGAGGATAAGCCAGCCATCAGTCCCTACGCACAACCAATATCAAGTCCTTTCGGATATGGACGAAGACTCGAGCGACGAGAGTGATTTTAACGACGAGGCGAAGAATGCCACAAACACAAATGCAGTGACACAGTCAAGTGAAAAAAAAACAAAACCTCCACCGCTAGTGGTCAAAGGCGACTTAGTGACGCCAGAAATAAAAACGGACATCGCGAAGAAAATGAGATCGCTCGTCAAGGGTATAAAGATCACATACACAACAACAGCGCTAACTCTGTATCCACCAGACATCGGAAGCCACAGCACCATAAAAAATTACCTGATCGAGAAACAGATTCCGTTCCATAGTTACACAGCCGAGAATGAAAAAGACCGCAAATATGTAATAAAGGGGTTACTGGCACTGGATCCGCAAGAGCTAATCGACGATCTCACAGAACAAGGAATCACACCAAAGAAGCTAGTGGTCATGAAGCCGGGCCAGAAAACAAACCCAAACCATCCGAACTTCTTTATGTCAACGGAGGCAACAATCCGAAACAAGTCTTGGCCATACGCTATTTGTGCACAGTGAAAATACGCTGGGAAAAATACAGCAACCCTCGCCAAACAACGCAATGCTACAATTGCCAGCAGTTTGGTCATGGTGCAAGCAACTGCTTTAATTCGCCGAAGTGCGTCAAGTGCACGAAAAATCACGCGACAAAAGACTGCGACAAGAAAGTAGAAGATCCACCGAAGTGTGTAAACTGCGGAGAAAAACATCCAGCCAACTCATCAGAGTGTCAAAAATATAAAGATCATATAAAAGAAATCGAAGCCATCCGAGCAAAAAACAACAAGGTGACGGCCACCAAAGGACAACAGCCACCGCCGGAAGTGGGCAGCGCGGCGTTCCCGAAGCTACAACAGAAGTTAGATCATCAAAAATAGCTAGCAAAGTCCGATAAGGATAGGAATAGCGTTTAAGATAAAAACTTTTGTAACCGTTACTTTTTTGTATCAAATCTATAACGAAAAATAAAAAGAATTTTTAAAGGTCAAAGGTCCTATAAAAAGACATAAATGGCTATAAGTCTGTATATAGTGTAAATACTTCTTAGGTTAAGGTAGACTAAGCAAAAACGTAATTCTAATGGGTTTTTTTCAAATTTTTTACCCGATAAGAAAATTAAAAAATGAGAACCAAAAAATAAATGTATATTAAGATTAAAGTTATATTAGTATCTAACTTAGCTAAGTCGCAATAGTGACAGGGATAAATAGAATGAAGAAAAACTAATGTATACTACAAATCATAAGAAGGAATAAAGAACTTTTATAAACTAAAACGTTTGGCTGCATCGCACTTGAACACAGTTCGATTGTTTTTTCATATTCGCTTGCGTTTGCGAGCCGTTTCGTCGAGGTATCCGATAGAATTGCGTGAATTCAAATAAATGTGAGCAAATAATGAGAAAAACGGCGAGCGTCGAAATAAGTTTGAACTGCTAAAATTGAGGCACGCCACTTCCGGCTACTATATTCGGTTTATCGGGATAAAAGGTAATGGGAATCAATTTTTTCACGAGCGTTTTTTTATTGTAAATCACACGCTTACAAAACTCAACGAAACATATAGATTATGTTAAAAAAAAAATATTCGCGATTCAATCGAGACGATACATTTTTTTCTCTCCATGTGGCTCAAGTTGTAAGCAATGCTATCGTAGGAAAAATAAAATTTTGAAACGTAATTGACAAACGAATAGTGAGAACTCAAAGAGTATTGTCCAATCTGTTCTAATGCAATACGATCTCGCAGGGAACCGTCGTAGTTTTCTTTTCGTGACCCTCAGCCGCGGGCACCAAGTTGTGCTGTCTGCAGAGTTCCCGATACGCGACAGGATCGAAAACTTTTCTAACTCGTTTCGCCGGGGGCGCGACGTCCTTTTCGATTTCGTCTTTTCTCTTCGTTCTTGCTTCATTGACCAAATTTTGCGCGGCACTGTTGCCAACCAGTCGTACCTTTAATTTTCCTATTCTGTAGTTGCCCGGTGGTAATTGTATGAGACGCAGTCCCGACGGCAAAATTTCACCGGTCGGAGCGCAGCGAGAGTTTCCGCCGTTCGCGGGACCAATTATCTTCAAGCATTCGATATCGCCATCCGATTGAGAATTTCCATCGGAGAGTTCTTGGGTGTGGTTCGAATTTTTCGATTCAGGATTCTCGATCATAGAAATCTCGTCGCTCTGGCTCGTTTCGCGATCGACTCGCTCGATCGATCCTTTCAAGCACTGACCATTGACCTGATGCACCCTCAACAGACTCTTGTTCACGAAAATAATATCGCAGACCTTGCATCTGTAGTGTTCCACCTGCTTGTCGGGATTCGCGCTGGTATTAGATTTCAGCATACTCTTCGTGAAAGTCTCCCCAGCGAGCTTCTTCGGTAATTCGGCTGTTACCGATTTTTTCTCGATGCTTCGTTCCGACAATGAATCCGACGCCGACGACAAGCTCTCCTCGACTTTTCTCGTAACCTTGCCGTACGATCGTTTCGCCTGCTTGTCAGGATTCGCGCTGGTATTAGATTTCAGGATATTGTTCGTGAAAGTCTCCCCAGCGAGCTTCTTCGGTAACTCGGCTGTTGCCGATTTTTTCTCGATGCTTCGTTCCGACAATGAATCCGACGCCGACGACAAACTCTCCTCGACTCTTCTCGTAACCTTGCCGTATGACCGTTTCGCCGCGGTCCTTTTGACGGTGAGTTTCTCCGGTGATTCTTGCATTTCGAGGTATTCATTTTCTATCGGATCGATCGACGATACCCTGTGAACTTTTCCTTGATGAGCTTTCAACATTTCCTTGCTGGCGAGGCAAGTCCCGCAAATATCGCACTTGTGCGTGAAGCCGTACCGATAAATGCAATTCATGAGTCCGAGCCCTTTGCTGCATCGCTCGAAATTCTTCTCGATAACGTCCACGGCTTCCGGAAGTATCTCCATGCCGGCGAGGATGTAAAAACGGTTGCCACCTGGTCCGGATTCTTTTTTACTTCGTTTCGACGAGAGTGCAATCGATAACGAGGAATGAAAGTTATTTTTGTGAATTTCCAGTAACTTGTTGTTTGGAAAAACGGCTATGCAGATTTTACATTCTGCGAGTTCCTCGAGATGGTTTCGATCGTTATTGCGGCACCGGGGACTTCCGTTGTTCGACGATTCTTCAACGTCGATTATTTCCGGCTCCTGTCGAGACTCTGCATCCGCTGAGCTCTTAACTGCCGTGACTCTGTTTTCCGTGGAGCTTTCAACCGAAATTCGTCCACTTTTTTCGTCATCCTGAAGTACTTGATGAAAATGTGCCTTGTGCATGTTCACCGCCGTAACCGTTTCGAATCCCTCGTCGCACGTTGGACAGAAGTGACAGTGGGTGGGCTCGCGATGAAAATGTTTCATCTTGTGATTCTCGTAGCAAGTCTGCCAGGCGAATCTTCGTCCGCAGATCGGGCAGAGATACTGACCGTTATTCGAGTACAATGCAATGTGCGTCGCCAGTTGTGTGGGTCCCCAACAGACGAGGGCGCACGTATCGCACGTATTAATTCCAATCTTCGTCGCAGATACTACTTCGTTCGCCGAACGAGGCTTCGATGATTCCCCAAATTGATTCATTTCGTGGCTGCTGTTTTCAGAGTGATCTCCACCCGTAGCTTGACGATCGGTGGGATTCGTCGCGTTTCCAAAATTGACGTAACTCATGCCGCTCGATATCGAATCGTTCGTCGGTATAATCTCGACGTCGATGTCACCGAATTCCCTCGAGGACGACACGTTGTTCTCGAAACAGAATTCCGAAGGCTCGCTACCGTCGCTGTTGTGGAAATGTTTCACGTGCGAGACCCAGGCCGCGCGGGTCGGAAGATTCTCGTTGCATCGACTGCACTTGACGCCATCCGAAACGACGTCCACGGTGTGATTTATCGATATGTGATCGAGGAGCGTCGAAGCGGTACGACACTTTCTCGGACACTGATTGCACGCGAATTCGCCGTCGTTGGAAAATTTTAGTTCGTGATTCGCCAATACGGCGGCCGATTGAAATCTTATTTCGCAGATGTCGCAGAAGTACTTCGAGTATTTGGCAATATGCTGGGCTCCTGATCCCGCTTGAAAGTTATTCTTCAACTCGATTAGATTACTCGTGGTCGACAGATTATTGATTTCCATCGCGAACTCGTGAACGTGAGCCATGTGAGCCCTCAAGTGAGTCATGTACATGAAACCGACATGGCAAATGTGACAGTAATGGGTGTAAGACTGCTGCATATCCTTCGCGTAATGAAACTCCTTGTTGTGTTGATGCGCCATGTACTGACCCTCGAAACGTTTGCCGCAAATGTTGCAGCAGACTACCTCGTCTTTCTTGTAATAGATCGTGTGATCGATCAAGCGCTTGCGACTCACGAATACGATGTTGCAAATGTTGCATTTTTGGTCCGCTGGCACGGTCGCGTCGGTCGAGGCGAGTTCGTCCTTTCGAAAAACGAACTTCGGTATCTCCTCGAGATCGACGATTTCGGCCTCGTCCGCGTCTTCGACGGCGTGGCAATGCATTATGTGAATGCGCTTGTAGAGATTCTTCGTGAAGCCTTGATTGCATATTTCGCAGAAAACCGAGTAAAGCTTCTTGCGACTCGGCTCGTGAGTCGATTGCATGTGTCCCTTCAAGAGACGACGACCGCCGAATATCGTTTTGCATATCGGACACTCGTGGTTCTCGGTATTCGCGTATTTCTGCTTGTGCTGCGACAACGCCGTTGCGGTATTGAATCCCGAGTTGCACTCCGTGCAAACGTATTCGGCCGTGTTGCGCGGCTGACGACGATACTGACGATGTATCTTCAATGTCAATAAGCGTTTCTTGCCGTCGTCAATTTTCGCGAATCTGCATCGAATCTGGTGATTCCTCAGGCACGTTTCCAGCCAAAACTTCTCGCCGCAGCTCGGACACTCGCGTGTCTTCTCCAACGGACGACACGGCGTGAACGTTTCCGAAGGCCGACCGACACCCTCGTTCAAGGTGTACTTGCCGCAGTGCTGATAGAAATGCTTTTCCTTCTCCGTGCGACCGAACATCGACTTGCCGCAGACGCAGAACACCGCGTCTCCGAAAGCTATCATGTGACGCTGGCGAAAGTGTCGCTGCATCGCGCGCTTGTTCGTGAAATATTTGTCACAAATTTTCGACGCTATCAAGATATTGCCATCGTGATCAACCGCCTCGGTGGGATTCGGCATCACTTCGATACCGGTGGTCTCGAAGAGGGACGAAGATGAGGCGCTCGGTACTTCTGAAATTTTCGCCGCGATATCCCCGAATGCATTCGAATCGGATCCAATCAACCGTTGATCCAAGGGCATCTCGTCCGACAATTCGAATCGAAGATTGTCTTGGAGTCGAACTGTTGAATCGATTAGTTCCGATGATTCTACGTTTTCCGTGCCTCCATGCTGGATGTCCGTCGTCGATGTGATCGTTGGTACGTGGATTCCTAAGGATGACCAATCCTGCGCTACCGACGCCGCAACCGGTGCTTGATTTTCCAAAAATTGCGAATCCTCTACAGTCCTCGGTTCGTCCAATACTTGATTTTTCGGAAATTCTGAAGACTTCGTTGTCGTCGGTTGTTCTGGTGTTCCGATTTCTACAAATGGCGAATTCTCCGTTCTCGTAGGTTTATCCGCTATTTGATTTTGCGAATACGGCGAATTCTCCGTTGTCATCCCTCCGTACGGTATTTGGATTTCGACGCATGGCAGATTCTCCGTTGTCATCGGTTTCTCCGGTATTTGGATTTCTACGTATGGCAAATTCTCCGATGCCGTCGGTTCCGGAATTTCCAAATATTGCGAATTTCCCGTTGTCATCGAGTTATCCGGTATTCGGATTTCGTCGAATGGGAAATTTTCGTTTACCGCCGTCCTTTCCGGTGTGTGAATTCTCGAAAATGAAAGATTGTCCGTTGTGATCGTCTCCTCTGCGGCTTGTACTCTCGAAACGGGCAAATCATACGCTGGGTTCGTTTTCTCGACCTTTATTCTCGTCAACGGCACGTAACACTCTTTGCACGAATGCATGTTTCTCAGGATTTCGTCGATGTAACTTTCGTTAGCTATTTCCGAGTTGCTTTGACGCGAATATTCCAGATCATCGTCGCATGCTTCGGTCTTTGTATCGTACGAGAATGCTTCGAGCTTCACCGGATTTTCGTACATCTCGAGGAAACGCTGCGTATCGATATCGCCTTCCTCTTTTGATGAATGTGTGCTTTCGGGCGGGTTGATACTCGTTGAACCCAGCGCGATGTCTTCTTTGCGTTCCAACGTCGACGTTCGATCCGGTGTTCTCTGCGGCGTATTCTCCGCTTCATTCTCGTCTAGGCTGATATCGAACGAAGTCTCTTTCTTCTCAATGTTTGGCGAGGAGAAAAATGTAATATAATTTTTTATCGCCCATTCGTTGTGATAGTGATAGAGATGAGATCGGAGATATCTTCCCGTCTGGGCCATTTGTTTGCAAACGGGACACTTGCGCTTGTATCTTTCCATGACCGTTGGCTCACCGTGAGCGTGCGTAATGTGAAACCGCAACTGTCTCGCGTCGGTGAATTTCGTGCCGCATTCGGTGCACGGATACTTTGGATTTCCATAATATTGCCGGTGCTTTTGAAGGGACTGCTGCGACGAGTACGTTATATTACAAATTTCGCATTCCAATGATTCGTGTTTCTTGGTCGATGCTCTTGAGCGTCGACGGGTTTTCGCGCTTTCGCCGAATCGACCGTTGTAATATTTTGCATCGATACTGTCTCTCTCCGACACGGATATACTGCGGGTCTGTACTAATGTCGGACGTTGGATTGCGCGAAATTCGGTTGGCTTTGCCGTCATTTTTAGATCGGTTTTTACTGAGCAGTTATAGATCTTTGAAGCATTGTAATCTATCTCGATTGTTTTTATAGCTAAACTTTTATAGGAAGCCTAGAATCGCGAGAGCATTTTATTCATTTAAACTATCCATTATACTAAAATTGGCTTCTCGAAGATTTTGTTAGCAAGTTCTTCGATTGACTTTCCATTCGGATGTCTTTCTTCAGATTTCGTTTCGCTGAAACAGAAATACCTGCACTTTAGAATTTAAAGGTGTTACTTCTTATTTATCAGTGCTATCTTGAACGAACCATCGGCTACAAAAGATAATCACTCATAAAGTATTCTCAATTATTACTATTATTTATTTATTTTCATTAATTAGTTCAATATTACTGATATTGTTCAATGCTATTATTTATTATAGACATTTTTATTAGAACTATGTTAATTGTTATAAAAAATGTTCATAGCTTTATTCATAATAGATCTAATAAATTACCTATTTCGTAACTCGTGCATGGAAAACAGCATTTCATAGCCGTTTTGTGGGGCGTATTCCGAAACTTACTCGTGCTTACTCGGATATGGGAAATTACTAAAGCATTGTGCCTTCCGCATGCGTTGTATGCTTCAGTAATTTCACCGTATCCGAGTAAGAACGAGTAAGTTTCGGGATATACCCCGGGACGATTTCAGCATGCGCTTCACGCATGCGCATGTGTAAGGCGCAATGCTTCAGTAATCTCCCCGTATCCGAGTAAACGCGCATGCACAAGGCACGATGCTTTAGTAATTTTCCCGTATCCGAGTAAACATGAGTAAGTTTCGGAATACACCTCAGGATTGTATTGAAAAGATAGTTCGCGCATGTGCAGCTAGCGCATGCGCATTCCGCGATTGTTTCTCTGCTCTCCCATTAGGAGTTACATTTCGTCCCTTGGGACGAAAAAAACTAACCTCACTTTTTATCGTCCGTTCCGCAAAACTGCTATAGATTTCCGCCCATTCGTTACAAAAAGTATAATGTGCAACTCGGGCCGAATTAGCTACTGCAGCCCTCGCTTCGTTCGGGCGCAAACGTCACACACGTTGCAGTCGCCAATTTTTGGCCTTTGTTGCACAACAATACAATGTACTACATAATACAGATCAGTTGCCAATGAAATTCATCAAATTTTTTTATCGCGACAAAAATCTGTAGCAGGCCAATGTTGTCCGCGCATTTAGCTGCGAAATATCCTTCATATTTGTATAATTTTGTATAACTAAACTAAAATACACTACGTTATTACATGAAGTAAATAGAAAATACTCACGCAATATTGACAATACAGGCGAAAAGTCGATTGTCGAAACGGACGAATGGACGAGCCGAAGCGGTACGAGTTAAAATTTCGACGCATAGAAACGGGCGTCTTCCGGTTTCCACGTACAAAAAATAAATGAGGTTATGTTCGAACAATTGCAAAGTAAGATCGAATCAACGAATCGTTGGTTGAATAGTCAATTTGGTGGCACTTTGAAAAACGTCCGGTTACTTACGAATTGCATAATTTTTTGCGGTTCAATTAAAAATCCTTGATTTATAACAGCATGTCGTGAGTAGGTTCGCGATCGAATATCAAATCGAACACACCACCGACACAGTTCTTATAGTTGCCGCACCAACAAAGTTGGTGGCTCTCGGGTGTACACGCCAATAATGTAGGACAGCAACGAATAACGGATTTATTTAGTCTTGCACAACGTACAATCCCGAGACCTAACACTGACTCGGCACGCTCGCTCGAACGAGGGTCATTCTTGCAGACACTGGCTGGGTTCGGACACGCAGTTAGGCCGCGGCGTCGGATTCGCTGACAAATATAACCTATGCTCGTACTATTTTAACCCAATTATACCGGCCGCTAACCTTCTTACCTACTCTTTTCGAGACCCTAACCTCAACACTCGTGGCATATATTATCACTAGAGGGCGATAGCTAAGAAAAAAACCTCAGGGGTACGTTCCGAATCCCCGCCGAGTGACTTCTCTCTTTTTCTCGCTAAGTACGAAAGGAAGAAAGAGAGAAACGTAGGCCGAACGATCATTCGGAACGTACTCTAACATTCGAAGATATCATTTTTTCTTGAGGCAGTTGTTAATTGTTTCCTTCCCCGTTCGCTTTCCTATCCCTGGCATTTTATTACAGCTTTATCATTGCTTCGTAATTGTAAAGAAGCCCATGTATTGTAGGTTTGTGACTGTCCTCTACATCGCAGAGCTTTCTTTCTTTTCTGATTTCCCACGTAATCCGTAGTGAACAGTCAGAACTCTTAAGGTGATGCAAAATACCTGCTCATGCGTCCGGCGCACTGTTTGAAGGGAAAACGATATTCAATGCCATTTCAAAACTATAAATAATTAAGGAACAAAAAATTGCCCTTTGCGTCTATCTATTTTTCAAAGAATCATTATTCAGTCTTTTTTTCTAAAATATCCTCGTTATCGACTGAGTATTTGCACACGAGCTCAGAATTGATTTGATCGAGAGTTATCGAAACTTACCCACTGAACCCGGCAAAGAGTTCAATCAATCGAAGTATC
Organism: Ischnus inquisitorius; assembly: GCA_963924025.1. Lineage (NCBI taxonomy): Eukaryota > Metazoa > Arthropoda > Insecta > Hymenoptera > Ichneumonidae > Ischnus > Ischnus inquisitorius. Next base: position 6,554,456 of record OZ001245.1, on the reverse strand, counting down.
CCGGTGGAAATATTTGCCGTTCTCTCCGCGTCGCCATTGGCTGCTTCATATCGACGCAATTTTGAGGATGGCAATTTAATCAGGATTGACAAGAAAATCGTCAAAATTGTAACAAGTTGGCATCATTTATTATCATTTTAACGAGATACCAATAAAGTATAAAATTTCAGGCTTAATCTGTACGACTTTTTTTTTTTTTGCATTTTTTTTCACCCTTTCGCATACGTATTTCATTATGCTTCGAATCGTTATACCACCACCGGCTTTATCCTCAATATAAAAAAAATTGGAAGTATTAATACACCAGATCCCTAATATTGTACTGACATTGTGAAAAAAAAAGATTGCATTATTGCACGTGTCGATTTTTGGACGCTCAGAAAACAAGTATTTCTCTTTCGTGATTACAGCTTTGACCGCTTTGCTACCTGCTTCAGATCGATGTAAGCACCTGCAAATGATCAAAAAGGCAAATATGAAATAACTAACCGTGCTGCGTCGCATAACGAGTAAATAAAACGATAATCGATATGTATGCTTTCGATAAGACGGAAGAATGCGTTCAATCATTTTTCGCACATCGATTTTCTTCGATTCCGAGACTGGAATCTTGTTTCTTTACACGCAAATGAGGACCGACTTTCACCGAAATGTTTTATCGCGATTTTTTACTAACCCGTGATAACCGGTTCGTTACGTTCCACGGCCGTAGTTTCGAAATGAATTCTGGATCCTCTTTGCCACATCTCCGTGCGAAGAGTCTCACCGGGAATCACGTGCTTGGCGAATCGAGCCTGAAATTCGATACAGAGAAAAATATCGATATAGTCGAATTAAGAATACTTGCGACGATTACACGTGGAGTTCGAGACTTGAAGTACCTTAATTGCGACAAATAATTCTGGATTTCCATCGGCATAAGTCTTGAGTACGTGACGAGTCGCGTATCCAAGGGAGCACAGCCCGTGAAGAATAGGCTCTTTGAATCCACTCATTTGTGCAACGGCCGGGTCAATGTGCAGAGGGTTTGGATCGCCGCTCAATCTGTACAGAACCGGCTGCAACAAATTTTTCTTTATACAATCTTGTAAGGTAATTTGAATATAACTCGATATTGAGGGATTATCAAGAATTATTTTACCTGATCATGGCCGGTTTTCTCTTCGCACACCGCATCGCGTTTGCCAACCGGTTTGGGAGCGATCGGCACTTCATGCGCCGACGTACGGGGCCCCGAAAAACCACCGGCGCCTCTTATCACCAATGCCATTTGTCCCGTGCTCAGTTTCTCGTCGGTATCTTTGTCAAATGTTTCGTCTACACGAAATAATGATTTTTGTTATTATTCAAGATTTAAGAATGTGTTAGGAATCTCGAAGTTTTGCCCCTTCAAGAAACCTTCAATAAACCCCATTTCAATAAGATTTTAAGGAAATTATACTGGGCTTAACGTTCAATATTGTATCGAGAAAAAAATGCTGTCTTACGTTCAATCAGGACGACAGCATTCTTGCCCTTGTCGAGTGCGTCGAGTACTTTCAGACGAGTTTCCACTGTTGCTTCTGTGGGAATTGTCTTGTGGATCTTCAAATATTGCTCTCCGTGTAGAACCTGAAACAGATAATTGCAATTTCGGATGAGAAAATTGTAATTCGTTCGAGAATCGAAAGCATCGCTTCGAAAAGAGTCAATCAGCGCCGACAACACTGGTTCTTTTGTTCTACGCTGGAAAATAAAAGGGCGTACCGCTGTCATATCCGCCGAAGATCCAGGTACCGCGTTTTGGAGAATCGACGTTGCCATACAACTCATGGGGCCATATATCACGTAAAAACTCGGTAGAACAGCAAAGTTTTCGTGATTCTCGTATAGGTATCGAAAATCAGAACTATCGTCTCGTTTAGCTCCAACTGAAAGAATTTTCAACTTTCTTAGAGCTAAAGTTCCGATTTTGTAGGAGAAGAAGCCCGGTAAGTTATGAAGTTAACAAGTGTGTCGTCGATTACTTGTTCAGGAGTAAAAATATCAAAATCTTACCGCCAATAGCATAAAGAATAACGTCGCGATAGTTGTAGCTATGCTTCAACGTGTGTTTCTGTAAACGTAAACAATAAAGTTTATTATTTTTATTTAAGTATATCTACTTTTTTCAACATAACGTACATAAATATTAGAAAAAAACAAACCGTAAATTGCAAAACAACAGAGGAAATTTCTTACCGGTTCCGCGACTGCATTTTCGCTTTTCATACTTTCGAGCGTGTTCAGTAATTCTCCCGTAGCTTCCTAAAATTGTTTCATATCTTCCGATCAGTAATACACCTTTGAAATGCGTTAAAAAAATCTACATTGCTCTAGAGTCATATTCACCTGGATAGATTCGCAGTGTTTCGTTTCGCTCATATCGGTGACTTTGTCCCAATTGTCGCGCACAGCTTCCGGTGTAACCGGTGCGTTTATGTCGTTGCGCAAGTTTGCACCCACGGAACGAATCAGTTTGTCTGAAAGAAGCGTTTAAAAAATACTCGTCTGTTGATCGACAAAACACATCGCATCATTCTCACGCGAACGTATTTCGCGCTTAAAAGGCTGAATGATCGAGCTCTATGAATGATTTATGGAGAAACCCACATTTTGCTGCCCAGCCGAGAGCGGACTCGATAACGGCACCGTTCTCATCGCAGTCCTCGTGACACAGCCACATAACGACCGGAGCTATCAATTCGGGCTTCAACTGACTGAAAAAATCTGTGGATAAAAAAAAATTCATTTTACCGTGGAATATGAGGGAGGATATGAAATGGTTTGGAAAGTGTAATAATTGTTAACAAACCTGGTGGAACGATGTCCTCTGTTAGACGAGAACCCGCTGTGGGAACTATAACGTTCGTGTGAATGTTGCTCTTCGTTCCTTCGATCGCCAGAGTCTTGGCGAATCCGACCAGCGCGGATTTCGCGGTGGAGTAATTGGCTTGCCCGAAATTTCCGTACAAGCCGCTGTTGCTCGAGGTAACGATCACACGACCGTAGCCCTGTTTGCGGAAGTGGGGCCACGCGGCGTGCGTGGTTTTCATAGCTCCCTTGACGTGAACGTCTTGAATAATGTCTAGAAACGAAATTGAAAAATTCGCGTCGAAAACAATCCATAAAGCTCTCAATCGTTGCATTCACTCTTGCTCACGGGAGAACATTCGATTGAGCATGGTAATTCGTAAAAATACTTTTTTTGTGTTGTCAAGTTTCGCAAGCTTAGTTTTCATTGGGCAGGTGTATCTTTTTTTTCAGTGCAGAGAATAATAGATAATAAAATCGAGTCTACGTACCCCAGTCAGCTTCGGACATGCGTACGAAACTTCGGTCCCTCAGGATTCCAGCGTTGTTAACAACAATATCTATACGACCGTATGTATCGAGAGCCGTTTTGACAATGTTGGCCCCATCGAGGACTGAGTCGTAATTTGCGACAGCTTTACCGCCTACAAAGAAAATCATGGATACCTAACGTGGCTGAGATACTTAAAGTTCAATAAATACGCGTGAATTGCAATCGCGAAAATCTTAAACGCCTTACAATTAATTGAATATCCTGGTCGATTGCAGAAATATAAATCAAATAGACGAAATTTATAGCTCGATTGTGAGTGCACGCGCCTCTGCGCGCCGGCGTTCAATGCCGAAAAATCGCTATTCGGTATATCGAATTGAACAGAATCAACGTTGCGGAAATGATCTAGTGCGCTTACGATTCACATCGAATCTAAATTATTCCTGCCTTAATTTAATTAGCTCTTGGCACTGTTTGGCATGAATGACAAACAAATTACAACTGACAATAAACGGGAAGAACAATGTGAAAATTGTTACTTAAATTCTTTCCTACCCTTCACTAACTCAATGCATCAGGCTTTAAAAACAATGCAGCTTGCAGCTTTCCCTTTTCAGAACATGCATATTCCTGACAATCGTTTTTTAAAGCATTGATTAAGGTGATGCAATATAGCCTCTAGCCTACTCACTTCGCGCACAGTCGGTAAACACACTATAATGAGTGTTGTTTCGAAACAATAAAAAATTTACAAGACAATTGTTTATATATTCCGCGGAGGGCAATTTTCTTTTTTATCAAATGTTCATGCTTTTGAAATAGCATTCATTTCAGATTCTATTACTGGCTGAATTCTTCCACATCACCTTAATGATCTTTGCCTTGGTTTTATCACGCCGTATCGAGAGACAGATTTTTGCGTTAGGCGCAACGAGTCGAATAGAAACTGCATTAACCATAGATGTTTTTTACATCGATCAGTCGTCTTAAATATTTCAGTAACCGATCTTGAGGATCCGGATACTTGCATTATCGTCGAAGAAATAGAGAAAAACAATTTGCAATCGATATTACTTGTTAGAACGGAATAAAATCTCAGAAAAACTTATGTCTCTTTATCCTTATGACGTTATTGCCGCTGACCAATTTTTTTTCAGTCTCCCGAGAAAAGGAAAAGAATTATATATAATGCGACCGGCTTCTCGCACGCATAAATGTTAATTGTTTATGAAACTTTCTTTCATATCCATGGAAACGCACTGATCGTCATTATTGACGAGGGTCACCGATACTCATGGAAATAGGTGCGAACGATGCGATATATTGGAAATCAACAGAATTCGATTGGTATTGATGAGTAGAAAAGTCGCAAGTCTAACCGAGACGTTGAATTTCTTCCACGACGGCGTCGGCTACTCTAAAGTCGCTGCCATCTCCGTTTCGTCCTCCACCTAAATCATTGACGACTACGCTGGCTCCGCGAGAGGCGAACAGCATAGCATAAGCCTTTCCTAACCCTGTAAATACGTTTGCAATAAAATAAAACTAAAAAAAATTGAATATATTACAGCAAAAAACGATGACTCTGGCAAAAATAAATGTGTGAAATAACCTGCTCCGGCGCCCGTTACGATGACAACACGTCCGTCGAAACGCATTTCGTTCGACATTTTTATCAGTTTTTTGTTTTGTCGTCTACGCTTGCCACTTTTATCACGAAAATCGAGAAATACGCTCTTCGACAATTGAACAAGTACCGGTTTGTGAAACGTGCGCAATCAGACGAAATTTTTTTTGAAACTGACCAGTCTCGTCGTGACTGTTCGTCGTTTAAATGAAATTAATTAAGTTTCACTTGGACTTTAACACACTACTCGGCTCTCGGGGATCAATGTCCATATGGATGTGTTTTCAGCACTGTCATGCAAAGTTCAATCGGCGCGTAAATACAAAGTCGCCCTATCAAGCATGATAAGGAATCGTTTTTTTTTTTACTCCTCTGGGCGTATATCAATAAACATTTGATTCTCAATACGATAAGCGTGCAATCTCTACGAAAAGCAGCGAAAACAAAAACATCGGCAGAGTTTAGTACTCGTCTCTGCTATGAGGGGGCGGAACGATCGATCTCGGCAACGCGCCTCAGTTCGACGTCGTCCAATATGAAGAAATGAGCTTTACCGGCTTACCTCTCGTTTCGATCGCTGATAACTCGTCTCTTGACCATCTGAAAAATAACGTCGATACTCGTCGTTTTTTATTCAACAATGGATCGATACATTCGATAGAGCTTCGGAAATCGCGTATTTTTGGCATGAGAAATCGTCGGACGGGTTTATACGACGCAGAATGGATTGTAATGAATTACAATGTACACATTTCGACGAGCCCTTGAAGAAGTGTTTCGTAGATTATTATCGTATATAAGAATCATTACCATTGCTTTTTTTTGTAATTTGCCACGTTTCGGTAGAAATACTTAATTGCGCATCATTTTATAATGCGCATTCTGAAAATTCAGGAATCGGGAATTTGGGAGTCGCATTCGGGAATGTCATGTTTTTTTTTAACTTGAATCGGTTGTAGTCGGGAAAACTTTAACGGACGCTTACATTTGTTCGATTGTCAAGAAATTCGCTCAATTCGTTGTCAATTAACAATCTTCGTGTTAGAACAGAATGAAACCATTAATTTAAGTACAAATTTGATATCTTTGAAGTTAACTAACAATCATTGTTCGTTCAATAGTCGAGATTAAATTTTTATCGACATGCGTTGAGTCACAAATTATTTGGTTTTCGCAGCTTCGAGGGGTACATTTTTTTTTCTTCTACAAAAGGTTGAATCGTACAATAGTGTTTTTTTCGTCGATACAAATGGAAAATTGTAATTGAAAAATTGTTCCAATGGGAAATTTCGCGTCATTTTTGGCAGGAATGTTCGGTCTTTCCACAAAAATGTTGTTTCAAAGCTTAATGCTGCGTTAATTCGTTGATGATACATTATGAATATATTTGTTTCAATAGCCGATGTTTGGAGAAAATAAAGAATCGTGGCCGTCGCGTTCACGATTGTCGGACGCGATAAATTCATCCTGACAATCGAAGTATCCGTTTTTCCGCTTCTTGTCGAGACGGTGAAGTCCTCGAGCTGTTAGACATAGAAAAAAAAACATTTGGATTAGAAATAATGCCATGGCGTTCGTAAGATCATAGGAAGTACGCGGGGGGAAAAAGAATGTATCTAAAGAAAGGTCGATCGATGATGTTGTATCTCGCCCGTTGCGAGTTCGCGAAGGGGCTATGGGGGAGAATAAAAAATTAATTACCCGAAGGTTCGTCGATGGCGCGGAGTCGAAGCCAATTTGCGATCCTCGGTCAGCGATCGCGATTCTTTTCTTGCTAGAAGAATCCTGGAATCCTATTCGCGGTCTGAATCTTCGAAGAACACGTCCATTTTGCTGGCGTTGCGAAACCATGCCCGCGATTCGCTCGCATCGAAGGTGGAAAAGTATCTATGGGACAAAAATAACATAAATGTTTAATCGTAAGTACATCATCGCGAATTTTGGCGCTTGTAAGACGCGCAGTGAAAAGAATATATAATTATTTAATAGCGCGTTCAATTTTTCGCAAAAAAGTCGATCGCAATAAGGATATGAAATTACCCTTTTTTTTAGAAAGAAGATGCCCATCTTTATCGTCGAACTGACGGTGTTGAGGAAGCTCCCGCGTAGATCGCCGATGACGCAGTCGCCGGTGTCCATCGAGCTTCTCCGCGGCTCGGAGGCTCGAAGATCCATGGATACAGACGGCGGGAATTATCGACGATCCAATTCGCATTGAAACCGCTGACAATCGGCGAACCGAAGCCGAACTGCCGGAGTTGAACCTCATTCGATGTAGCTTGAATTGGCGGTTGCAAACAAACAAAAATTGCATTAGTACGAGTTCGAAAAGCTAAAAGGAAAACACAGTTTTAAGTTTCACTTAAAAAATAAGTTTTGTACTGGGATTGAACTACGCGAACAAAAAAAGCATTTATAGTGAATTTAATGTCGGATCTGCGTCTAAAAAAACAAATTTCGGAAAATATCAGTAAAGTGAATCATAAGATATGTTGATGAAAAAAAAAAAGAGTGCCAATGAGAGTTCGAGCGCAAACAATGGGCCCCTTGCCTACGCTCTTATCTCAAAAAATGATCAGCCTAATTAGCGGTACTTTGAAATGACGTTAACGACTAGCAAATAGCTGCGGATTCAAGGGGGATTATTTAGTTCGAGGCACATTCAAGGGGGTGAAAAGACTCCGAGGTTTGGGATGAGTTTACTTTTTTTTCGTATTTTCTGGTATTTCGAATTTAACGGTGTAGAAAGAAGTGATAGAGGCAAAAGGGGGGGAGGGGGCGAAGAATCTAAGCGCGTTTCGTGCAATATATGGATGTGCATTGGAAGATCGCGTTCGGGTTCACCGGATTTTCGTAGAATCTATCATGAATTGAAATATTGTCATTCCATTGCATTCCTATCGTCTTTCCCGATACTGCTTCGCAAATTATTATCTATTGATGCATTCTGTATATTATTTATTATGTATTCGACGGGGTAGTTACGCGGCTCGACTACTAGTTTTTTTGCTGCTTTATATTCTTGTATTTCATTCTCCTTCGCTTATAGCAAATATTCTCCTTAGCAAATATTTTCTTTTCTATCTTCTTCAAATTTTTTTTTAATTTGCATTTTTATTAAATTCCTCCGCAATCTTTCGTTATCTCGAGTGAGCAGCACAAAGATAAACGCTGTTTTTTCGCAAAGGTTCGTTGGAAGAAGCGGAAGCTTAACTTTTTTGAAGAAAAATTATGCTCGTTTCTATCGATGCGCGCTGACGTCGAACTTGAGTGCGATGACGGTGAGTATCGGTGAGGAGTAAACGCGAGTTTGCAGTCTTGGTGAAACTCAGCGATCTCGAATTTGTTGAGAGTTCCCACGGCGAGTCTTCGAGACGAATCCATTGTACGATCGTACGATTGTCGACGATGCTGTCGCTGTTCGATGATGTCGAACTTGAGTGCGATGACGGTGAGTATCGGCGCGGAGTAAACGCGACTTTGCAGTCTTGGTGAAACTCAGCGTTCTCGGATTTGTTGAGAGTTCCCACGGTGAGCCTTCGAGACGAATCCATTGTACGATCGTACGTTTGTCGAGGATGCTGGTGAACGGGGAGATCCGTGCGTTGTTCCTCGAATCGCAGCTCACATGAAACACAAGTTAATAAATATTAATGAAATTCATAAAATTTTATCGTTGAGTCTCTGAAGATTCAAATGATTTTGTTATTTATCAAGGGAAAAAAGAGAAATACGTGAACGCGTGATTTTAAAGTGCTAGGCAAGAAATAAAACGTAAAGAATAGATAATAGCGGGTAAAAAAAGTAAGGAGTATTTTTACGGACAATTGCAAAAAAGTAATTCAATTTTTTAAATGTTTTACCGAAAGAAAGAAATTCAAGCTTTTTTTTTTATTATAGACAAAAAGACCTCCTGTTTATCAATTAATAACGAATATTATGCCACGGGCAAACGAGGGTAAGATTGTAGACAATGTGCACCTTGCCTACACCCTTATCTCGTTTCATTGTCGCTTTCTGAACAACAACTAATCGAATTCTGTATACTGCGGTGTTATAAAAGCAGCAAAATTATCACAATAGAAAGATTGACGTGGAAAAATTGATTTTAAAGATATGGTAATGTTTAAGACAAAACAAATAATAATAGCCATTGTATGAGACTGTATTAAATTTCTCGGCTGTAACTAGATTTGTCGCGAAGGAATAGAAGGGAGAACATTTTCGCAAAAAGAAAGAAAAATAGACTAACGTTACGTGAATTCGTAGAAAAAAAATCGGCGTAGGATTGTATTAGAATTAAACCACCTTAATGAAGTAGGACGGTGATGTTTCGGCCGAGCCCGGTAGTGTGAAGTTCCCAGTAGAAAGTGTCAGCGATGATCGGACAGAGACGGTTGCGCGCCGGCGCAAATGATTCAGACGGAGGAACGTCGATCAGCCGACATCATTTTCTTTGATCGTGTGTATGTCCATATCCTTCACGATTGTCGCACGTGATAAATTCACGCTGATAATGGAAATATCCGCCTTTCCGCTTCGTGGTGAGATTGCGATGTTTCTGAGGCTGTTAGACATAGAAAAAAAACAGTTGGATTAGAAATTATGCAATCGTGTTTGTAAGATCGTCGAAAGTAGGCGGGAGAAAAAAGAATTTGTTTAAAGAATGGTTGTCCGGTGTAGTTGCATATTCAGGTTCGAGAAGGCGCTGTGGGGAGGAAAAAAAATTATTTACCGGAAGGTCCATCGGTGATCGTGAGCCGATGCCAATCCGTGATTGACCGGAGATCGGAATTGCCTCCTTAGTGATGAGATGCGACGATTCTTCGCCGAACCGCAATCACAGCCGATTTGTTCCGAGAAGAATTCTCGTGTTTTTGTAAAACGAGCCCCGCGGAGTTCCGAATCTGAATCCTCGATATCCATTTTCATGTAGCTTTGCGGAACAATCCCAACGCTTCCCTCGCCTCGTACGTGAAAGAGTATCTGGGAGACAAAAAGTAGATAACATTTGAATTACAAATGCATAATTGCGTGTATTAGCGATTGTTAGCGATCCAGTGGAAGACATGTATCACTTTGAATAAAGCGTTACATTTTTTACAACAAAACAATTTGTATTATCGAAAAATTACCTTTTTTTAGGAAAAAAGATGCTCATCTTTAACGTCGAACTGACGGTGATGACGAAGCTCTCCCTCGGATCCGTGATGTCGCAATCGGCGGTGTTCATCAGGCAATTCACGTTCCTCCGCGGATCCAAGACTCGAAGATCCATCGAATACAGACGGCGGCAAGGACGGAGACATCAAAATCGCTGGTAGTCGTCGAGATCGATCCTTCATCGATACCGAAGAAGGAGGGCAATTGCATCCAGCGTAGCTTGAAGTGCCGCTCGTGAAAAAAACAAACAAACAAAACAATTGCATTAGCACAATTCCAAAAAAGAAAACCGATTGAAGAACAATTTTAGCAATACGGTTTGTACTGGGATTCAACTACGAGGGCAATGGAAGGAAATCTGGAGAATTTGGGATCTGCCATTAACAAAACAAAGTTCGGATGATATTAGTCAATTGAATCGCGGAATGATGTTATGAAAAGGAAACGCGCGAACGAGGGAAAGAGCGTAAACAATGGGCCCCTTGCTTAAGCTCTTATCTCGCGTACTTGTCGACCGAATTTTCGGTGCATTAAGCTAAAATTAAATTAAATATACGGCGGCAGAATGGAGGAGGGAATAGATAGGAAGAGTAAAAGAATTATGAAGACGTAAGCTTCCGAAAGGGATGGAGAGTTTTTTGCAATCAACATTGGGTCATTTTCTAAGAGGAATTCATGCACTTTCATTCTCGTGATTTACGAACGATAATGCTCACCCTTATAGTCAGTTCGTTGCCGCAGCTGAAAAAGCCAAGATCGCGGTTTTCCATCGAAGTTTCTCCAAGGCGCTGATCCCCGCCAAAGTATTTCGGAAGTCTGAGGCGTTGGGATTGCTGAGACGATCCTTGTGTTCCTGTTTGCCGTTCTTCAGATGCGGCGACGATAGTTGTACCGGACAGTTTCTGAACACAACAAAAAACATTTATTAGAAATTCGAGACCGCGGGGCGCGTGAAAAACTGATTTATCGTATAAATACCTTTTTTTTAGGAAGAACGATGCCCATCTTTATCGTCGAACTGACGGATCGATGACTCCCAGTGGTGAAGATCCGCGATAGTCCGCCGGGAAGTAGTTCTGGCGCTCCTTTGTTGCTTCGAGTCATCTCCATTGTTCTCGAAGGCGATATCCTCGAATTCCAGCCAGACATGAAACAATAATGTCGCCAATAGGCACACAAATATTAGTTTTACGTTTCGTGAAGATAAAGTGCGGCAGGAAGAGAAAAATTCAATGATAATTGGGTAAGTACTGGATAGGGATATCGAGAAAAGTTGAATTATAAGTAAAGTTGCAACGAATTTGAAAAAATTGAATGTACTCGTGGAAGAAAGACTGAACGATTTTTCGAGTGTTACTAAGTTAAAGCTTTGTGGGCATCACAAAGAAAAAGAAACGCGGAAAAGAGTGTAGCCAATGAGCTCTTTTTGGCTCCACTCTTGTTTTGAACTAAATTTATATATTTATTTACGATTGTTGCTCGACTTTCCGGACAACCGAGAAACAACTTGCGTATTATCAGCAAAATTTATTATCTTCATTATACCGCAAAAGAATTTACTGTATTCCAAAAATGTGGAAAAAGAATGAAACAAAAACAAATGGAAATGAGGAATAATGGATTGTATGGAAGGAGTTGGGATTGTTGGAACGATTCGAGTGCCCGAGAATAGTGCCGCGCGTATTAGGTGTCATCTTGTCCGTTGGATTGCAAGTTTTTCTTCTCCGGGCATCGGAGAATCGGAGGCCTCGTCGTTCGCACTGGCATTGAATCTGGGAACAGAAAGCAAACCGATTATTTCCTGAGATCGGCGGCCTCGTCCCTCGGAAATCGTATCGGACCTGCGAACAAAAAGCAAACTGATTAATACTCCCGAGATCGGCTGCCTCGTCCCTCGGAAAACGTATCGGACCTGCGAACAAAAAACAAACTGATTAATACTCCCGACAGCGGCGGCCTCGTCCCACGAAAAACGCATCGGATCTGCGAACAGAAAGTAGACAAATTAGTATTCCCGAGGTCGGCGGCCTCGTCCCTCAAAAACCGCATCAGATCTGCAATCAAAAAGCAGACTGATTAATATTCCCGAGGTCGGCGGCCTCATCCCTCAAAAACCGCATCGGATCTGTAATCAAAAAACAAATTGATTAATTCCTGCGCGCGGCGGCCTCGACCTTCAAAAAGGCCATGGGATCTGCAATCAAAAAGCAAATGGATTAATTCCTGCGCGCGGCGGCCTCGACCCTCAAAAAGGGCATCAGATCTGCAAGCAAAAAGCAGACGGATTAGTAGTCCCGAGGTCGGCGACCTCGACCCTCAAAAAGGGCATCGGATCTGCAACAAAAAGCAGACTGATTAATATTCCCAAGGTAGGCGGCCTCGTCCCTCAAAAAGTGCATCGGATCTGTAATCAAAAAGCAGAGTGGTTAGTAGTCCCGAGATCGGCGGCCTCGACCCTCAAAAAGGGCATTGAATCTGCAATCAAAAAGCAGACTGATTAATAGTCCCGAGGCCGGCGGCCTCGACCCTCTAAAGGGCAAACAAAAATCTGCAAACAAAAAGCAAACAAATTATTTTCGGAGACGGAGGTTTTATGTTTCTCGTCGAGTCTGTGAACAGAAAGCAAAACGATTAAAAATTTCCTTAATTGATCTTCTGTACTTACCCAATCAAATCTTTTTTTCAATCACTCCGCGACGCGACTCTTTCCATATTTAAAATATGAGTATAAAAAACTCAAAACGCGAACTCCCGTGAATTTACATGACTTGAAGAGTCTTTGATTATCAAATTTGTGTGAGTGTCAGTGTGTGTGTTTTTTCTTGAATCATTTCGCGATTCTTACTTCTCTGTCGGTGATGCGAAACGATTTTTTCTTTCATTTGAAAACCGCGTGCGTTCAACCGTGAACGAAAAATATTCGATGTCGCTGAAGCCCGGGGAGGGGACAAACGGCGGACGTAAATGGGAATGGTGGGCCAGCGCCAAAAAAAAACGGAAATCATAAAATGCTCTTGAAGAGCTATTTTTTTTAAACAAAACGTACCGAAGTACAAGGCATAGAGCCAACAATTTTTTTTTTTTTTTTTTTTTTTTTTCGTTAGTTGCCTAACTTGCGTTAATTTGAAAAAACGTACCGAAGTACATGGCTTAAGGCCAACAAGGTTTGGGTTTGCTAAGACCTGAAATAACCCCCCGTAAAACTACGTGACTCCTGAGTCGTTAAAAATTACAACCGTGCTCCTTTACCTATCCGCGAATTGCGATAGGAGCAACGGAGGTTCCCGTTCGGGATGACTCACGATTCGTTGCTATTCAACGGAATAGATCGTTGACCCAATCCAATTCCTCGGCCATCCTTCGGTTGATAGGTCGACGGAACGATGCGGATAATGATTACAGATGCGATGAGGCTGTGGAACGCGAAAAAAAAAAACACTCCCGCACTTCTTATATGCTAAAACGACCATGGGAATTCACTACACAACACTGCACATCCTTTCACTGTAATCCGAAAAAATGCGACCCAGGAATATCCCTCGACGTTAATCCCTCGAAATCCCGACGAAAATCCCTCAAAATTGATCGAATTGATGTTGAAGAAGAATCCCTCGCAGGGAATTCGATGGGGGATGGAAAGTTCCTCGATATTATCTCGATAGAGGGTAATGGAAATGTCTCGATATAAACGCGGTTGAAGCCCCCGAGTAAAACGAAGTTGATAGTTTTTTTCCAAGATTTTACAGCCGAATTTTGCTGCATTTTAATCCGATTGTCCGCACTGACGAATGAACTTTTTTAATAACCCGAATCGAACCGACACGAACGCGAACCGAACGCAAACCGAACGCGAACCGAATGCAAACCGAACGCGAACCGAAAGCTAATAAAACCCAACCCAAGATTCGCGCGCCCGAACGGACCTGTGATCACTTTCACTATCAACGCTTTTCTTGCCGGTTTTTTGCCGCTTTTGGTTTGCAGCGTTGGGCTCTTTTCGTAGAGAGCCGCGTTAATGATTCCTCGCGAACGTGGACGCATCTATTTGAAAGAAAGAAAAAACAAGATTCTAGACTCTTGGAAAACTCTCGAAACTTTGAAATCTCCGAAAATCGGCCGCTCGAGTCTTTGTTTGTTAATAAAGAACAAAACAAAGTTTCGGAAACGAACGAAAAATCTGGCAAAGTATTCTAAAAATGTTCGAAACAAGAGATAAAAAATTCTATCGACCGAGAAAAACCGGCGATTCGGAAAATCTCGCGACGTTCGCGATCTCGTTCTCCGCCGATTCGCGAAGAAAATGCTAACGTCGGAGTTGTCGAGTTCTTCAAACTCGAGCGACAACCGCGTACCGAACCCCCGATAAAGGCCTCGGAGGAACGATTCTCGGAGAACCGCGACAGTGATTTAAAAAAATTATTTTTAAAGAACGTAATCAATGTCTATTATCATGATTATTCTCATGTAATGGTTGTTAATTCTGCCGGTCTGTTGGCTCGAGAATAATTTCCACTGTTTCCGTAAAAAAAAAGTTCCGAAGAATATCTTCAAATGCTTCGCGGTCTTGTAAAATTATCGAAAAATCTCTTACCTTTGTAGGGAGTCGTTCGCCAGCCTAATGCGTAATGGGCAGCATATGGGAATCACGAAATTAGTTATCGTCCTCGAAAGCTCGATTGAGTCGCGTAAATCACCCCTCGCGAACGCGGACGGATCTTTGGGTAAAAAGAAAAAGAAAGCCTGATTTATTGAAGAAAAAAGAAATAAAGACGGACAGACTGAATGCAAGATATTCTAATCCCTCGAGGTAAGAGGCAGATGCACGAAAAGCATTGATTATTAAAAAGAAAAAGTTCGAAACCGAAAAAAAATTAAAGTGTTAAAAATGTTCGAAGAAGAAAAAAGGCAGAATCCTGAATATTCTAATTATCTAGGTGAAAAGTAGATTCAAGAAACATTAAGTAACGTCAAAGTTTTTCTTATTGAGAAAAAACGAAAAAAAAAAAAATCGAAGTGTAAATCATGAATAAAAGTATGCTCGACGCTCGACGGCCGGCGCACGGCGCTCGGGGCTCGGCGAAGATGAATCCGCAGAAAGGAAAAAAAAATCATCTCTCCGCCTCGCTTTATTAAAGAAAAAAAAAAAAATAAAGACGGACAAACTGAATCCAAAATATTCTAATCCCTCGAGGTAAGAGGCAGACGAACGAAAAGCATTGATTATTAAGAAGAAAAAGTTCGAAACCGAAAAAAAATTAAAGTGTTAAAAATGTTCGAAGAAGAAAAAAGGCAGAATCCTGAATATTCTAATTATCTAGGTAAAAAGTAGATTCAAGAAACATTAAGTATCGTCAAAGTTTTTCTTTTTGAGAAAAAACGAAAAAAAAAAAAAAAAAAAATCGACGTGTAAATCATGAAGAAAAGTATGCTCGACGCTCGACGCCCGGCGCTCGACGCTCGACGGAGATGAATCCGCAGAAAGAAAAAAAAAATTATCTCTCCGCCTCGCTGCGTTCTTCGCCAACAAGATATATAGATATATAGGCGAGCCGCAATCGAGTTTTACCCCCTAGCAGAGAGCGGGCCCCTGATTCGCCGCAGCCAGCCAATTCCGAGAAGCTTTCAACGACCGCTCGGTTCGCGGAACGCGGTGGCGTGATGCTCGCAACGACCGCTCGGATTGGCCGAAGCCGGCCGATTCCGCGAAGCGGCAAACGAACGTTTGGATTCTCGGAACTCGGCCGTCTTCGGCCATTTCCGAGAATGCACTAAGCGAGATTTACACATATTTTCTATTTCATTTTTTTTACGACAAAAGAAGTGAATATTTTGGAAAGGACATCTTGAAAACTCGCTCAATACAACATTCATGAATAGTGAAAAGACAATCGCGAAAATAAAAACGAATCTAAGAAAAAATCGCGACTTCGAAAACAAGGGAAGCAACTCGCGAAGTCGCGCCGCGGCGCGGTGACGGGGAAGCCTGAGGGGGGGGGGGGGGGGGGGGGGGGGGGGCGCTTGGCGGTTGGCGGTTATTCTTTGACGGTTGAGATTCGTAGAGTGAAAAAATTATCGCAATTCTGAATCGTACAATTAATGATCGACTTTGAATTTGTAACGAACGCCAATTTCTTTGTTTTTTGCTGTCATTGCCGCGAATACAATTTTTTTCGATTCTTTTATGTGAATTTTTATCTAATTAATAAAGCCATTCGATCGGCTTCTATTATTTAATGAAGACCGACCATGGCGTGTGAATTGCCTTTGTCTGAACGCGATCGGCCCGACTCTCGACGTCGAAGCCACCGCGATCGTATGGCTTGTTAAAAAAAACATCGATGCATATTTTACCTTTTTTTTAATCGTTCGCCTGCTGAATGCATGTAACAAGCATGTGGGAGTGTTGGCGTTGATCTTCGTCCTAGACAGGCCCGCTGGAACCTACTCGCCGAGAAAAGCTATCCCTGACCGATGATCCAGTATCGCTGGCAGCACGTCCGTCGTCGTCGAGGCTGCCGAAGCGACTGACAAAAAACCGTTCCGCTTCGAACTTCCTTGAAGCGGGAGTTGGACCCCCGACCAATCAGGAGTCGCGGCCTCCCCCCTCCCCGCCCCGACTAGGCTTATCCGTTAAAAAATACGAAGCATAAGGCTAATAAATAAACTGAAAACATGGATTTTCATGGCTAAATGTCTATTATTTTTTATTGTTTATTTATTAGCATACTTGAAAATTATCCACCGTCAGAAAATTGTGCAGCATCACAAGCGAAATATTTTACTTTCGTCAACAATATTTATCACAGAACAATCGATATCGTCCAGCATTGCAACAACAAAGAACAAGAAATATCGTTCAAGATTGCAGCTTCATCATCATGGAATTGCAAGAAAATAAGAAACGCAAAGTTATCGAATCTCGATCTTTCGCAAACAACGGGGGTGCGCGTAGCAACAGCGCTGCATCGAGCTTCGTGCGAGAACTGGATTTTCAAGGTCACCAGTGATCCCATCGATTTCAAGAGAGAAAAAGCTTTTCTCTCGACTTTGCTGTCTATTCTTTCGATGATAAACTAAAAGAAAAGTTCATAACTCGACTAATTCTTGTGCGGGGCACAAGAAACCTCCCCATTGCGTAATTCGCCACGTTAATGAAGTACGACAATCGCCACTCGTTTTCCGCGGTGACGGAACGCGGTGGCCGGAGGTACCGACGCGACGTGCCGGCGTGCCGCGAGCATATTCCGGCACGGTGCCGTCACGGCTTCAAGCAGTCGTGATGGTTCATACGATTCCATAACACGCTTGAACCGCGACAGCACTGTGCAGGAATGATCACGCCGTACAGAAATATTGCCATCGAACGCGAACGCAGATTACTGAAATCTGTCGGTGCGCTCGGCGGCATATTTTTCTATCTGGAGTACGTAGTCCAGCATTGCACCAACAAAGAACAAGAAATATCGTTCAACATTGCAGCTTAATCATCATGGAATTGCGAGAAAATAAGAAACGCAAAGTTATCGAATCTCGATCCTTCGCGAACGACGGGGGTGCGCGTAGCAACAGCGCTGCATCGAGCTTTGTGCGAGAACTAGATTTTCAAGGTCACGAGTGATCCCATTGATTTCAAGAGAGAAAAAGCTTTTCCCTCGACTTTGCTGTCTATTCTTTCGATGATAAACTAAAAGAAAAGTTCATAACTCGACTAATTCTTGTGCGGGGCACAAGAAACCTCCCCATTGCGTAATTCGCCACGTTAATGAAGTACGACACTCGCCACTCGTTTTCCGCGGTGACGGAACGCGGTGGCCGGAGGTAAGTACCGACGCGACGTGCCGGCGTGCCGCGAGCATATTCCGCCACGGTGCCGTCACGGCTTCAAGCGGTCGTGATGGTTCATACGATTCCATAACACGCTTGAACCGCGACAGCACTGTGCAGGAATGATCACGCCGTACAGAAATATTGCCATCGAACGCGAACGCAGAAGACTGAAATCTGCCGGCGCGCTCGGCGGCATATTTTTCTATCTGGAGTACGTTCCGAATGATCGCTCGGCGTACGTTTCTCTCTTCCTTTCATTCGTACCGAGAAAAAGAGGGAAGTCACTCGGCGGGGATTCGGAACGTACTCCTGATCGGCCGCGTTATTCTCGGCCTTTCCGATATTCCAAAATATGTTTTGAATAAAGCTCGAATGCTTTATAACGCGAATCTCTATCCACAGCGAGGTCAGGGGAAACAAATAATCGAGTGCCATTAAATATGTCAATAATCCTTTCATCAACTATCGACCGGCCACTCTGTTTTCGCTGTTTCGAATTCTCTGTGACATTGAAAACGCACCGACTCGGTGACGCGCGAGAGATTCGCGCGGCGCAGCCGCCACCGGCCTGTGCGTGACGAACGATAAATGAATCTCGCATTTTGAACGTTTTCGCATCAAAGAGCGTGTTGTATAAACAGAGGAAAATGTCACAGTGGCTTTCCGGTCAGATAGTTCGTTTGAACGAGCTAAACGACGACGAAGCAAAGCGGGAATTACTCGCTGAAACGACAATCAAGTTACGCAGCCTGAGAAATCGCGAACTCGAAGAAATCATCTGCAGTGTCGATCTCGCCGGGCTCTTCGCGCTGTTAACCTCAAACGACCGGTTCGATGACAATGCTTAAATAGAACATATATCTAGTCTGTACCAAACGACACGGAAAAAACAGTTTATCGCATTAAACTTTTGACTTTGCAGACAATGTGTCGAGGAGATTTGCAACATTCTTACGATACTTCTCGGGGCATTGGAACCAGGCGAGGTCAATCGACGCTATCCAGCTGAAATATCCAAATTCATCGTCCACTCTGAGCCAGCCGTCAAGATTCTCGTATTGAACGAATTAAAGAGAGCGGCAACGAGTACAGAAAAATTGCCTCTTTTGCTCAATGACGTGAATCTCCTTACTCTCGTAATCGAGAGAATTGGCGATGACGACTTGGGCGTCGCAAATCTCGCTATGGAAGTCGTCAAAAAAATTGGCGCCTCGCCCGAAGGCGCAAGAATTTTGTATACCGGTACCCTGCTGAGAACGATCGCCAGACTGCTTGTGAAAAACGACATCGTCAGTTTTCGCGTTTACGAAGTCGTCGTCAACGTTGCCAGAGCCTCGAAGGAAGGTTTGGAGGCGTCCGCTACTTCGGGCTTTCTCAACAGTCTCATAAACGTTCTGGAGGACGACGACGTTTTGCTGCAGCTGAACGCCCTTCAGGTGTTGACGGATCTGGCGACGAGCGAGGAGGGCCTGAATTATCTCGAGCAACGGGACGTTTTGCGAAAATTGGGTGAAAAAATCGCTCGCGCGAACGAGGATCCGTTGTCGAATTTGTTGGTTCCGGGTTTGATGAAATTCTTCGGCGGCGTCGCGAGCGCGAGACCCAACGAGATATTCTCGAAATATCCGGCTGTCGTGTCGGCGCTTTTCGAGGTCATCGACGTGGGCGATCTCACGCTGTTGGGAAGCGCGCTCGACACTCTCGGACACGTTGCCTCGAGCGTCGAGGGAAAATACGCGCTTCAGCTGCTCGGCGATTCGATGCCCGGTGCGTTGAAGAAAATCGCCGAAATCGTGCAAAAACTACCGACCGAATATCGCGTCCGAGCTCTCGACAATCTCGCGCTGATACTCAACGTAGAGAAAAACTCGCAGGACAACAGAATAACGTCGTTGACGAGATCGTGGTTCGATTGCCTCGGCGAGGATCCTCTCGGCATGATCGTTTCGTTGTGCAAACAACCGTTTCCCGACATACGACAATCCAGCCTCGAGGTGCTCGAGGCGATATCGACGCAATCGTGGGGACAAGAGTACATCGCGAATTGCCCGGGTCTCGTCGAATTTCTGCTCGATCGCAACGCCGAGGCTTTCAAAAATTGCAAAGAGGTCAAGTATCGTTTGGTGAAGAATCTCTGCGATGCCGGAAACAGCGTGCTCGACAGCGGCACGCTCGACAATCTGAAGAAATTCATCCACGAAGGTCCGTTCCACGTTGACGCGGAGATGGAAGTGACGACGGAAGGCGCCAGTTGAACGAAGGTTTCTCATCGCATAAACTATCGGAGCTTCGAGTCGTGTCGCTCGGTAAGAAACGCCGGTATTGAACGATCGCGAGTGAAACGAATGTTCCTTCTGTAAATAAAAGTTTCGTAATTTTGAAAAAAAAAAATATTTCAACGGGAAGGATAAATGATTCTTTTTGTTTCTGGCGCAGAACGATTAACGAAGAGAGAAAATAATTTATTTTACATCTAAGAATTAAGTACAAAATAGAGATGACGAATTCGACGCGAGTCTCCGATTCATCGACGACCAAATAAATCTCGCGACAATTCTCTTTTTTCAGCGTCTCGAATTTCTTGTTATTTTTTTCTTTTTTTTTTTTTTTATAAATAATTCACTTAGTCTAGAAATGTGCGTGTTAGATCAGGTGTTTCGTTGTCGCACGTGTGGAATTTCACTGAATCCGCTTCCTCTTTTTGGGCGACAATATCTTGAGCATTGTTACGGCGGGAGCTTCGAACGCTACCGAAACGACGAAAGACAGAATGTACGAGAGAACGACTTGGCCGAAGAAAGCTATCGCCACGGTGTCCTTTCCTAAATGAAACGGCGAGTCGAGATTCATCGCCGTGAGTCTGATGACGATGGGATGAATGAGATAGGCGCAGTAGGTTACGCGACTGAAGGGATAGAGAATAGGCGCCGATAGAATATCGTTCACCCAACCTGAAAAACATGAAAAAAAGACATTGAAATACTCGTCCGTCCGTCTGACCCCCTTTCAGTCAATAATTTTAAAAAATTTGAAATAAGAAAATCGATACGACTTCGAAACAGGAAATTTGAGGAAATAGATAATTGTGTTTCCCTGCCAAATGATAGATCTGAAGGATAATTCTGTTTTTACTTGAAAGTTTGGGTGTTACGAAGTGGGATGGCTTATCATTTTTTTGATCACCTTAAAGAAAGAGAAATGAGTAAAAATCGCGAAACAATTAAAGTACCTCCGTAACCGGTGCTGCAAGCGATGACGATCCACGACAAACCTATCGCCCAAGCGCTGTGACTTAACGAGGAATAGGCGGCGGCTGTAATGGGAGAAAGTTCAGCCTCGTAAAGGCCATAGAGCAAGCTCAATAGACAAGCGGACGATAGGAGCCAACCGACGACGACGGTGGTCTGTGAACATTCAGAAAAAAACGCGTTCTCGTATTAATGAAAAATTAATGAAAATGAAACAAGTTCACGTCGATCTTTTGTACTTTTAACCGATTTCTCACAAATTTTTTTAAAGTAAAAAGAATTGATCAATGAATAAAAATAAAAAAACGATATTCGAGAAGCCAGCTAAAATATTTTAAAAAATCGACATGGAAAAGAAAAAAAAAGTTTTGAAGAGCAGTTCGATCGCAGTTGGAACATAATCGAAGGAAAAAGATCGTTAAATCATCGAAAGATCGGAAGTTAAATCATCGATCATTGCGACATAGTACGTATTCAACGTTACCTTCGACATTTTTATTTTACAATCAGTCTTGAATAAGTAGTAACCGACGGCCATGCCGATGAGATAAGGTCCGAGTCTCGTCCAAGGCTTGTCGTAGATCTTGTCGAACAGGGCGAGAGGATCGTCGGACGTGGGCATATGGTTGTTGATCAGAGCTATATAGCCCGTCGTCATCCACGAACTTATCAGCAAAGTTACCAGCGAAAACGCTGCGATTTTGAAATGATTCGTGGCGAGTATGAGTACGACGGCTCCGATCACGTAGAATTGGGTGTCGTCCGCGACGTACCAGCTCCAGAGCATGCACTGAAAAATATTTTTTTTAAATTACAAATTAAAGCACGATTCTTTAGTTTTGATTGCGTAGAAAAATAGATTTTTTTTTCTTTTCCGCAGATGATTCGCCTACCATTTGATCGACGGGGAACAGTGTGTTGATGTACAGCAAATTTCGCCACCAGTAATTCGGACAATTGTAATGATCGGCCGTTGGCGGTTCGAACACCGAATTGGCTTGAAACCACTTCATCGATACCTCGACTACACCGAGGATGAACAAGTACGGAGTTGTGAGCCTGCAGAAGCGATAAACAATGAATCCTATGAACTTGAGACATCCGGCGACGAATCCTCTCGTTCCCGCGGTGAGCTTGTTCAGATCACCCATCGCGTTCGTACGGAAGTAGAGGAAGCTGACGAGCAAACCGCTCATGAAGAAGAACGTGTCGACGCTGAAGGCACCGTTCGTTATCGTCTGAAACAAAAACTTCTTCTCCACGATTTTTCGATAGTCGGTGTTGTCCGCGTAGTTGAAGATGACGATGCACGTGTGTCCGAGAATGACCCAAGCCATCGAGATCGCTCGCAAACCGTGGATCGTGCTTATCGTGTCTCGCCCGACCGCTGGATCGCAGATCACTCTCATGTTCTCGCGTACCGAAAACGAGAGCAGCAGTTCCTCGATCACGTCTGAAACAACAAAACGACCTTCATTTCTACCCGTAACGAAAATTAGCAAAATTAAAAAAAAAAATTCTTCGAAAATTAATGACTTAAAGTAAATTAGCAGACTTATTTTGAGAATATTGTATCGTTTTTTCCGATCCGACAGTGCGATTTAGAGAGAGTTTTGAGAAAAGATATCAAGAAATCCGTAAACAAATGAAACTCACTGAGAGTCGGCGGATTCGGACTCGGCGCCGTCCTCGATAGGCTGTTCTCGTGATCGTTGTTGTTGTTAACAATCGGCGTCGCGATAATCCCATTGTCTGCTACTGGAACAGGGATGTAGACCTTACCTTCAAACTCTATGAAACACAATAAATAATATCGTGTCACTGACTCTGGTGCCGTCCGCGTAATCCGTCACAGTCAGTCAGTGACGGTCGAGTAGAAAAAGAAAAACAGGAGTTTCAGCGAAACAAACGAAATGACAAAAAAAATAAAATTGAAACGAAAGTCGAGAATACCGGTCGCAGAAGTAATACCGTTGTCGGCGAATGGATAAAATAATAATGGAGAAAGCGACGGGCCAGCGCGATAGAGTTATAGATACGCAGCGGCAGTGTTTCATTATCTCTCACCATTCGGTATTTTGTGAATTCCGTTCGAGCTCTGCTCGAGCTTCGCGTGTTTCTCCAGGTCGTAAGTCATTGCTCTCTTTTGTCGCAGTTTCATCGAGAGATAATAGTCGTATGCGGTAGCGAGCATCATGAGAAACGCCACGATCGCGCTAGAGCCGCTGAAAGTCCAATAGAATCGCGTTAAAATTCGCTTATTCGGTCTCTGCCCTTCGTGAAATAACCGGTCGCATTCGGGGAGCGCCGAAAAAATTGGGATGAAAGAAACTCTCGTTGAATATAAATATATTTACACCAAAATCCAGAAGACGGGATCGGTGTACATGTTGTAATAGTTATGCTGATCTCGAACTTTTTGTATTATCGAGTTTCTCGCTGCCGCTTCGCTGGCGGCGAGTTTGGCGATAATTGCCACATCGGCGGCGGTGCAGGAATACGGCAGGCAAACTCCGAGATGAATCAGTCTTGTCTACGATGAAATTAAAGAAACGTTTGAAAAAATACGAATTTTGGTAATACACAAAATAAAAAAAAATAAAAAATACTGACTATGGGTGACAAAGTTCCGTTTATCAATATTTTCATCATGAAAAATCCAAGCTTGTACGGAGGCTCGTCGGGTACCGTCGAAGTCGAGGCCTGGGCTCGCGGCACTCCGGAGTTCGTGGTTTTCTTCGGCTCGCTGTTGAATTCCTCGACCTCGCTGACCGCCGACGAACCGACGACCGACGGCTTCGTCGGATACTTGAGGTTTTTCTTGTTGAAATCGTAACCGATGTACGCGCACTCGCTCGCGGAACCGGTGAAGAATGAGTTGCCCCAGAAGAATCCATTTGTGTAACGTCCCGACGAGTCATCGGCTGTAGAGAAAAAAAATTGTAAAAAATAATTAGTTTGCTGCTTCAGGCGTGCTCGAATTTGGCGCCGATTGTTGCGGGCTTCGGGTCAAGCGAGTGACTGTTATTCGACGCTTCGATAGTTTTATTTTCACAAGACTCAATTGTTTTGGAATTACTGTTTATGTTTCAATATAAATAAATGAATTGTGTTACATGCAAATTTCTTGAATAAAGAAATTGACCTGCAGCGCTTGAAACCTAAAATGCATGATATATGACGGTGCGTTGACGAAACCTCATCCTCGACGCAAAAGTACGCCGCAGAGAATTCCGCGCCACTTTCTCCGTGGCCTGACCTTTTACGGTGCAAATATTGCGCTTAAATTCCAGTTCGAATACTAATCAATGAAAGAAAAACAAAATTCTATTCACCCTAATAATAATCGAAGCCGATGGAAATCACTGAATTTTCCAATTCTCCCAAAAATCCGTGCAAAACTGTGATAACCGATCGATTTTCGCAAGTCTGAGTATCACTAAATGAAAATAAAAAAAAACACCAACTTTCCAATTTAACGCCAGTAATAACCGAAAAAAATAATCGATTACAATAATCGGATTTTTATACCGTTAAATCGAAAAAAAAAAAAGCGATGCTGTCTATTTTTGCCGTCTATTATAATTTGCGTGTGTCCCTTCCACTATGAAGAAAAAGAAAAGAATCGGTCAAGCATCCCGAATAAATAAAGTAGGTAGGAGCAATCTCGAGTACGGTACGTGATGTCATCAGCCCCGGCACGGAGGAGTCACGAAAACGTTTGAGCAAACCCGTCCGTCGGGTTTCATGCCCTATCCTCGCAGGCCCGTGTATCGCGCGCTATGCGCTATCTCCGTCGTGCGCGCGTAGTTTATATCTCCGATGAAGTAAGACTTTCTATTCGGGAAGTAAAGTAACGACATTATCTAATCATCGGGGAGGCAAGGCAGGGTTGCGTTTTCCTCGAGGCCTTCCAACGTGGCCCGAGCGTACTTAATCGTCCTGTTACATCAGCCTCGCCATAAATTACGCGGTTAATGCAACGTCACGTTGTTGCGCCGCGACGCGGAGAAAGGTTTTGCACCGGCGTTCTCTACAACGTTTTGAATTAATTAATATATTTATCTCCATTTTCCTCGCCTCGATTCGCTTGCTCTATCCTTTTTCTCCGTATTTTCGCGAATACTCGAAAAATCCGGTGGTGAATTCGTTTGGTATTCGAAACAACGTCGGGAGCGCGTCGAACAATGGAATACCAATGAAGGCGAGCCTTCGCGGGAAAAAGAAGAAATAATATATGCGAGGAAGCAACTCGATCACGTTTCAATTTCGGGTTCAAAGTCAAGTTCGATTCGTCGCGCGCTAGAAAAAACAATACATCGCGCCTATCGCGTTGTTTCGTTATTTTTCTAATTACAAGGATCGTTGCCCGTGTTAATAAGCGCGTTATGATAGCATCGAAACGCATAAGCTTTGCTACGCTCGTTGAGCCTTCGCAGCTACACGGTGACTCATAAATGTTTTTCAACGAATCCGGCAATTCCAACGAAAGTGAAACGCTCATTTTTACATTTAACGTAATTGCATCATGATTTATCGTCGTTTTGCATTAATCTCCGTGAGATTGCCGAATCGCGCATCCGTTTGAATGAAATCAGATCGAAAGAGAAAAACGTGTACGATCGAATCGCTTCGCGCTCGGTTATTTTGGTCTCTTTACTCTGTATATTCGTAGCGCGCGCAGCCTAACCGGTTTATCTCAATAGATTGCGTCCTCTGGACATTGCGTTCACTGTCGAGGTTTCTATGTCGCCGGTCGTTGCTGTGTACCGGCGAACGCCGCTCGAGCCGTTGAAGTTCACGGGCCACTTCTTTCGCCGCATTATTGCAGAAACACTCGTTCGCCAACGGGCGCAATCGAGGTAAATGCTCGAACGGACATTACCGCCATATCTCTCAGGTTCAAGAGAACTTTCGTCCGTCTCTCTCTCGTTGTTATGGATCAATTTTTTTTTTCGTCTCGGCCGTTGCGGAAACGATATTTTTCGGAGGGTCGAACTCGCGATAGAATACAAGCCAGACGGCGAAAGAGAAAGTTTCATACATTACGCTAGCTCCCGTCGTCGTGCCGTGAGTGATCTGTAGTCGAATTAGGCAGACGCCGGTTAGACACATTAATAAGAAGCCTATTATGCAAAATATCGCCGAGATATTTGCAATTATCCATTTTTAGACGAGTTCAACGGAGATAAAAATAGACGTGAATCCGAAATTTTATTTCAATTATTTTTCGAAAAATACAAATTACATAGAATCGCACTCGGGTTATAAAATTTAATTCGTTCGCCGGAGAGAAGAAAGTGTGCGGCTCGTTTTTTACTTCCCCGATGCCCGTGTGACCTTGAAAGTCGAACAACGACGAAAATGAAAAATGTAACAAAGAGATACCGAGAAAGTTTGCGCGAACGAGGCGAGAGCAATATCCGCGAGATCAGCCTGCTCGCAGCATGACTCGCAAGAAAATTGGAGTGTTTACGTAACAGGTAGCGAATAAAGGAGAAACACGAGGTGCCCCATATAATCTCGACGGTATTTTGTGCGTACAATAAAATCGTCCGAGCGGCTCGCACCGCACCTGACGCTCATCGTCTTCGCTCTTGAGTTTCGCGAGTTTCTCAGGGACTCCGCATGGACGATCGGACGGTCGGGATCGTAAAATCTCACCCAGCGAATTCGAAGGCTTTCCACTTTTCGTTCCTCGCGGCGATTCCTTTTTTTTCAATGACTCAGCAACGGCATGCGAAGATGCGATTTTTACGGCGCAAAAAAATTGCTCGTTTTCCGGGTAAAATCGGGCAACAATCGCCGATTAATTTTATCGTCTCGGGATAAAAGCGAGGCCGAGATAGAAATTTCCATTATGCAAGAATGCCGATCTACTTTCGACTCAGCCGACGCAATCGGGTTTCGATATGTAATGGTACGTTTATGTGATCCGAGGCGCACGTAAGCTGGATCTCTCTGGATATTTGGAAAGTATTGTTTATCTAGACGATCTCGAGATATTCGTAAAAACGTGGCCTCGCGTTCTAAACACACGAAGATACACGTGCAAAATTTACGAAGCAATACGTTTCTTCTCTTATTTCCAGTGATCTACAGTTATATCCATTTCTTCGGAGGAATTTTCATCGCCCGTGCAACGAGATTGATTACGCAATACGCTTTCTATATCTCCGCTTCGCAAAAACCCAATGTATGCTGCACCGGCCAAACAGAATATACACGGCTCGAATCTTTCTTTTTTCCTCGTAACGTTCGTGCATATGCTCACTCAAGATAGACGGCAAATAAAATAAGCAAAT
Organism: Ischnus inquisitorius; assembly: GCA_963924025.1. Taxonomy (NCBI): domain Eukaryota; kingdom Metazoa; phylum Arthropoda; class Insecta; order Hymenoptera; family Ichneumonidae; genus Ischnus; species Ischnus inquisitorius. Next base: position 6,526,961 of record OZ001245.1, on the reverse strand, counting down.
AGCGCACAGTCCGTTCCTGTTTGGTCGGACAACGTTTCACGCATGCTTGAAGAAGGGTGTATCGTTACATTGCCAACCAAAAGTGAGATTCGGACAAAATGTCGAATACTTCCCGATGGAATAAAAATCAGCAAAATTCAAACTTTATAGGGTCACTGCTCGATTGATCTTTCTCAAATTTTTATTCCATTAAAGCGTTTTCAAAACTTTGTTCGGATTTCACTTTTGGCTGTGAATGTATCGTCACGCCTTCCTCGAAGTGAATGCAAACTGCAGCGAAAATACTCGCCATATTATTCCATGCAAATTTCATTGTTCTCGTCGTGTGTTACACGAGGGCAAACGTTGTTACGTATGCGAGCGACCCCGTGTTCAGCTTCCAGCACCTCGCCTAAAACATCTATCGACTGTGAGCAACTATTTATCTTGGCGCTGGTATCGCCCGAGCGGGGTAGCTCGTGTCTCTCGCCGTTGAGCGAAGTTCTCGCCGAGAGGCAGCGCGTGTCCGGATCAGCCGGTCGGCGCGAGCTCGCAGGGTGTGCAACGAAAGAGCTCACTTCGCGAAATGACAACTTTCTCGCTCGTTATAACGCCGGGGATTACCATCGCGTAAGCGTGACGAGAGTCTCGGTGCTCTCCGCGCTGTGTATCCACGTATACGTATAGATATTCTTTGCATTACGAACTTTTACTCGAGAGCTCGCGGGCAGCCCCGAAGAATAGCGAACGTCACGGCGACCCATTAGAACGAGCGACTGGACGGAAAATGCTTTAACAAACTTTTTCGCCAAATTCCATAAACTTTCGGTGCGAAAGAAAAATTTCTCCGGTCATCCAAATAAATTACAGTTCGAGTATAATCGGTGAAAGTATGACAAAGTTGCGACGCGAAGATTGTGGGAAAAAAAAAATGAAATCGTTCGGTGTTTTCAGCGAATTTTTCGATGTGCGACGATTCGTGCCGAGGGACAAAAGCCATTGGTCGTCGATAGGCGAAGTAACGCGAATCACGCCATGCCGAATGGGGAGTTTGCACACTTCCGCGAAAGTCTTCATAATCCCTGAGAACCGGCTTGAATACATACACACAAAAGTGCACAGGTGTGCAGAACCACATGCGTGTGTGTAAAAAATACGCATACGTGTACAACGATATATATGTATAATATGTAGTACAGCAGCACTGATCAGATCGCGCCTCTTTCTCCTCCATAGGACACACGTAACCGATTCGCGTTCCCTCTTCTTTCTTTTTCCTCTCCCCTTTTATAACGCGTCTGTGTTTCTTTCATGAGTTCGAGCACACAGACTCGACGATTGCGCAATTTCCGATAATTACCACTATGGCCGGTGCGATAATCGTCAGTTGTTTTGTAAATCGTTGTAATAAGGATACAAGCGATACATAGTTCACGACTACTACATAGCAATTGACCCACAGAGCCGTAGTTATTTGTTTCATTTCAATAATCCGAACCAACCACACGTGAATGATAAGGAAGAAAAGGCTGTTCGTATAAATGTTATTTTTCAACGAATTTAATTGGGTCATAAAATATGATTTCCCTTTGCGTACAGACACGGAAACATGGTCCAAAGGAGAGCATAAAGACGTGTCAATAACTTTGATTTAATTAAATATTTTTAACGTTCTACAATCCGGGCCACATTTATTTAAACAAACTGAACGTATCGAACAAAATAATAAGGAAGAAAAGGTTATTTCACATTGACAAATTTAATTGAGCAATAAAAAATCGTTCTTAATCGCGAATAGTTACGTTATATCTCCACGGTCCTTTGTCCGGCGGAATAAATGTATGCGAGAGTGCCGAGCGGTCTACGCGCGCTCGCACATGTGCTGTATTTATTGTCATAGAAATACGAGGTAGCCGGCGCTACCGCCGTTCGTCCATGTAACTTCCTTCGACTTTCTAACGCCGGAAGCACTAGCCACCGTCTAGAGGCTCCGTCCTTCTCCCGTCGAATCCGATAACTGGTCGTGCGTTTCGTGTTATGTGTTCGGTTACGGTGCCACAGTCGAATAATCCGTACGTTGAGAAAGATAAAAGTACCGCGACGATGGGAGAGACGGATAATTGCATGGAAATCGTCGAACGTCGAGTACATGTAATGAAATTAATGAAATACGAAGTTTCGTGTCGTAACGGACAACGTGCGATTAATCAAAGCGAATGAATACAGTCGAGGCTTTGTCCCAATTCCAGCAGCGAGAAAAATCATTATCCGCATTTACACTTCTTTGTCCTTGGGCCTTCGCATAGAATAGACGTAAATGAATTATTTTCACGATTCCGATGCGGCGACGACGAGTCGCGAACGCCCGATTCGCAAGCTTGAAAATGCATTTCGGTGAATCGATTTATTTACGACGAGAGTCTTTCTCTCAGTAGGTCAAAGACTCGAAAACGTGTCAGTTACCACCTACGTGAGGATCGCGCCTACGCTAATGGGACATCGGGGATACCGGGTTTCGAAGCTCAAGGACGGGCTTGTACGCAAAGTCTCGTCGAGCCTGGACCACCCCGGTCAACGCCGGGTCCCCGCGCGATGAAGACCCGGACAGAAGAACGAAAGAGACCGAGGCCGAACTTTCTAGGCAACAACGACCGGTATCTCCTCGTATCCCTGCTGGAATCTCTCTTCTTAATATTCTTCGTATTATAAAACTAGAAATCCCTACGTTCGGATTGCCGTTTATTTGAGCAGCAACGAATATTTCGGAAAATTTCAATATTCGAATTTTTTTTGTAAATTGTTAATTGCAAATTTAAAAAATATTCAAAAGCAAAAATGTAAACGATTTTAAACATGTCCCAAAACAAAACTTTTTCGATCATTTACATTTATGGTCGTATTAAAATGAAAGTGTGAGACTTTGCGGATGACGAAAAATAGTTTTGATTCGAATCGTCGCGTGTGAATCTCGAGGAAAAAGTGGCATTGACCGAGGCCACATCATGATGCCCAATTAGACTGTAGTCTCGTGTGTGAAAAAAAAAGGAAAAAAAAAAAAACGACGAATAATTTACCGTGCATTGTGCTACGGGTATGCTCGCGCGCGTTTGCTCAAGCCCGGTGCGTACGGTAATCGAGCAAATTTTTTCCCGTAAACGTACATTAAGCATAAGTGTATGTAAGTGAGCGGAACATAAGTATACATGTAGGCTGATGAGTCGTCGTACAATAGCGGGACAGTTAGGTTTTCGCTGTCGTCCGTGTACGGCTGGGTCGCGCGCGACGTTCACGCTAAAAGTGAAACCTTGTCTCGGATGAAAGTGGTGGCAAGTTTGCGCGCTATCTCGCAGCCATAGAGAGACCCCGCCTCGACCCTCATTTCCATTTCATGCTCAAGATATCTATTCGATCTTCGGCCGACTCCTTTAATTATTCGATTTTTCGATATTCGCCCATCGGGATGTATTAGAAACTTTTGAAATTTCTAATTACGGATTTAGACGTCGAGACTGGTCGAGGAGGCCACCCCGTCTCATTTTCGCTGACTGTTTATAAGTTTCATTTCTCGACCGCAAGATCCGGCAGTGTTTCACGGAACGACTTCGCGCGGAGAAAGCGCTGAGCGCGCGCGCGCGCGCATGCGGTCCGATCGATCGTTCGCTCCCGCAGCGGGTTTGTCGACTGCGATGATGAACGAAGCTCGATCGTTGTCTCTCTTTCACTTTTACCTTCATCGCCCGGATAATGACGGAACAGTTTTGCTCCCGACGACGAGAACAGGACTGTTACGGAGAGATCGGGCAATATAAATGGTCATCGCGAAGGTTTTCCGCAAATAACCCCCGATCGATGTATTCTTATATTTGCAATAAAGCTCCGCTTCGGAATAATTAAAATCGATCCAGATGCTTCGATGTATCAAAGAAATCGAATAAATCATAGACTCACACGATATCGAATTATTATTATTATCTAATATATATTTTACATAAATATGATTATAAGAAGAAAATCGATTGTGCGAACGATCTGTCGTATAACATTGGATTTTCCCAGAATTTAATGTCGATCTCGAACCTTCGAGCCTAACAATTCGCCGTGAATTGCTTAGCACTCGACTACGCGCGAACGTTAACTTTCTATTGGTATAATAAATATAACAAGCAATCGTTAACTTTTTTCTCTCATCTCGGGCGTACGAGACTCGTTCGATGAGTCGTAAAGTGCGAAAGATTTTAGGAGGTACGCGAGGTAAAGTTTGTACGATTTTTAGACGGGAAGAAAGTGAATGAGGCTCTCGAGATCTCGGACCCTCGAAATATTTGTCGAAGAAAATTGTTCTTTTGTTAAGAATTACCTTTGAGCGCCCACATCTCGTGATTTCTCAAGCCCTCGACGAATCTCGTGATGTCGCGTTCGCACTCGGCGCCCACAGGATACTTTCCCTCTTCCCAATTCATCGCGAGATTCTTCGAGCTGTAAACATCCAACATCTCCGCGATAGTCGTCCAGTTGCGACTGTTAGATTTCTCGTCATCGCGCTCGGGCAAGCTTCTCGTTCGGTGTATCGTACTCTCGGCCGCTTCCGGATCGAGCGAAAATAACGTCGGCGAAACCGGGCTCACCTCGTCGGCGAAAGTTACCACAACGAGGCACCCGACTATTGTCGTCAAACACTTCAAAACACACATCGTTGCGACTCTCATTATATCTTACTCTCGTTGAAAAAAAACCCGCGAAAATTCGCGACGATTGAGATTAAAAAAAAATGCTAACGATCTCTCGCTACGTCTTCATCTTCATAGCGTTCCGGACCGAGCCCTCGATAACTCAGTGTCGATTCATTGACTTTTCGTGCTCGGCTTTCGCGGCTAATCCAAACGAAGCACTGAATACTTCGGGAAAAATATTTGCCTTCAACTTATTGTTTTTCACTGATTTATTATTCGTCGATTAATGAGCATGTTTGTCTCGATGAGACTTACTTTTTGGATCTTTTTTTTCGTTGTAATTAATTATTGCTTCATATCTTGTTTTTTTTTCTTCACTTATATCACAGGCACGTCCGTTTAATAAGTCACTATAGCTTTCAGTACCTGTTGGGCTGATGCTCACCGACGAACTGTATCGTTCAACACAAAGTCAGGTGGAGAAATGGTGCTTTGGGTCTCGTGTCGAGACAGCGAAGCGACCAAGTCTCAAGGCTCCGGCTCGATGTCAGAAACGAGCCGTGAGTCTCCGCGGGGCCCGTTTACTCGATAGTGGGGATAGGCATTGGTAGGCTCGGTGAAAACTTAAAACCTTAGAGACCATTAAGCCGCTAGTCGCCTGTCCACTGTTGCTTTTACTCATTTTTTCCCCCCTTTCTTTCTCTTTCGTTTCGTATCTCTCGCAACCTCGGTCGCCGTTGTCTCGTCGAGCTCACGAATACTCGAATGCGTAAAAATCGAATCGTGCTCGGTAGCGAAATCTCGGCGCGTCTCTCGATCTTCGGATAAGAAGTCCACGACGATCGAGCAGAACAATCGATTCGCATTTCACTATGCTTTCTTCGACGGCGAGACGAAGATAAATACCAAATTTTTCTCTCTGTCTGAGATTTTCTAGAAAAATAAAATAGCTGGTTAATATTCGTTTCCGCGATGCTTTTGCGGGCACGGAAAACGATGAGAAATCTATTTTTTCCGGATGGAGAAAAAACTCGTTTAGTTAATTTATTCCGTGATGCGAGTGAAATTGATAAAGATCGACAAGATCGTTGACGGTTGCGTCTATCGCGACGCATAGTATTTTCGATAACGTCGAAGATGAAAAAATTGATGTCATTAGCCTTGCATAACTATAACCGTACGGGACACGCACACTTTCGATCGCCACGGACTACGCGCGACCTTTCCAAAATTCCTTCTAACCACGTTGCCGCGACAATGTTTCAACGTATAACCGAGTCACGATGAATGAGGCAAAAATCGATACTTTATGGGTTATTTAATCGATTATTTTAACTCGCCGTGATTTCTCAACCGCGCCCTTGAAAAATGCGAATTTTTCAACGCTCGAGGTGCGATTAAAATCCGCGATCCTGCCGAATTTGCAATTTAGAAAAATATTTAAAATTCAATGTATAAGGATTGTGCAAAAACGATGCGAGACGTTTCTTCTTCGCGAATCGATCTCGAAGACTCGAAGTATTCATGAATATTGTGTCTCTAATCCGCGCCCGTGGTTTCAATATTTTTCGGGACAGAACACGACCTCGATAATTGTTCCCGTTAGAAGACTCTCGCCAGGAATAATTTACTATTGAGCTGGGACGAAGACCTTGCGCTGTGACACACTCAATACGATATATGATTATTTTTTTGTATTCACTGCATCGTTATTTATAAACAAGCATCCAGAAAAAAAAAACAAAGTTCAACTATCGGTATCATCGATTTTTTTATCGTCCCAACTCGTCGTCCTCGATCCTTTACAGCGCTGCGCGTTACCTCATTTTTTTTGTCTTCTGTGAGCAAGAAATATAATCGTTAATGTATAGTAAGTGAATGAACAGATGAGAAATAAGTTACATCTATAATTGTAGTTCGAATAAAAAGGAATACAATCATTTATCAATTTAAAAAAAACCAGACGCAACGTTGCGTCTTAATCGCAGGGACTATCGCAATATCTTGTAATTGTTGTAATGTCCCCGTCGCGCGTTATGTGGACCGATGAGGTATGTACACACAAACGCGTGTGACGGTGCGTCGCACGTAACACAACGGCGCGCTCCATATCGAGCCTTCAGCACGCGAGATTTAATAATTATCGAGAGTCTCGTAGGTAATAATTTCGCCGATACGTTTAGAGCCGGTAAAACCCACGTTCGTCCCGACTACGCACACCCATTGCTTTCCCAATGGTACTTTTCTCTCGAGACAAAAAAGAACGAAAAATGAAAATTTTCGCGGAGCGAATTGCAACGTGGAAAATCCGCGAGTGCTGATTCATAGCCTTCAGGAAGTCGTTCGGTGCCTCCGCGTTGATTTAATTTCGTCGCGGAATGTTCTGTAATAAAACAAGCGTTCGCGAGAGAAAAGAAAGCCTGCCGAGAGAATATTCGCGACTCATCGTTCCTCGCACATCTCGCGCGCGAATTTCACAGTTGCGCAATGTCGAACGATAAACGCCGGGTCTTTCTCTCGCGACGATTCACGCTCTTTCCTCGTTGACCGGCGGTCCACACGCTTGTATCCGGTTTACAAGCTTCTCATTCGCTATTTGCGCTCGTGACATTTACATTCTATGTTTTTTTTTTCGTCCAGAGAAACCGGAAACTTTATTGAAACTCTTGTGTCGCCGCGTGACCTTCCGAAAAATAGTAAATTTTTCGGTGTCGCGAGCTCGACGGCTTTTTTCCTCATTGGTTACCTCGGCCGATTGCGGGAGCCAATAAAAAGGATGCACCGCGCGCGTGTTCCTCGGTCAAGATTCACCGGTCCGCCGAAAGGTCTCGCATGATATCTTCTTGCGTTACGACTCCCCCGGGGAAGACAAGCGCGACGGAGTTTCACGTTAGAATTTCACGACATTATAGCCCATTCTCCATTGACGCAAGTCACAGAAGAATTGCAACGAAAGTATCGTTCAACGCCCGACGATCGTTCGTGCGTAACTTGTGATTTTTTTCCGTTCCCAACCAACGACTCTACCCCGGGCCGTGTTTGTACGCAAAATTATCGAGGGATATCGCGACATCGCGTGCGGAGACATCAAAGTCCATCGTCGCGGCTTTCAACGCATTCTAGAAAAAAATATGAAAAAATGTGTAACGCACAATGCTCGTAACGCGGCCAACGGCGCGATTTCATTTTGTACAAAATCCGTCGAGATATGTGGAAATACGTGGGAATGAAAATAAAAGTTGTACCCGTGAAATTTTTCGTTATAGACGACTCGCATCGTTCCCCGGGCTACGGGAACTTTCATCTTGTATATGTTCACGTCAAAATCGCTTTAATTTCTGATTTCTCTTTTGCCTCGCCCTCTCCCGCCCTCGTCGCGGGTTCTCCCGTTTGCCATCGGAGTTTCTTTCGAACACGACCGTCCTCTCGGACAATCTCGGACGCGAAAAGCCGCGAATTTATTCGCATCGCCAGAAATTTGGCGAGCAATGATCGATTGTTTAATGTTTTTTTTTTCGCTGTTTTTATTTTCAAAACTCGAAATATATAAAGTATAAAAATCTATGATGATATTAAAGTTACATTAACATTACATAAGTCTTTTTTCGGAAGCTCGCATTAGCGCGTTGTACACGAAGAAAAAAAACGGGAATAATCGCTATAATGTTAATTCGCGTATATTCCGGAATTCTTGCGTTTCTTGATCGAACATTGCGACCGGTCTGGAAAAAAAATCTTCAAAAAGTTCATCTCAAATTTCGATAAAATCGCCACACGAATATAGCGATTATTAGGATTTTCTTTTCTCGGTGTCGAGAGAAGAGTTAATCGATACTTTTGTTCCGTGGTTATAAAAGAACCGAGAGATAAGCCAAGGATGGCGCGCGTCTTGAGTCTGCAAGGGCAACGAGAAAAAGCTTGTTTCAAGGTCGTCGCCTTTGATTGTAACATTCGAATCTTCGCATTTATTATCCATAATTCGCATTTATATTAAAAAAAAAAATATCTCGTGTTAATTTAATCGATTCGGTGTTCACGCTTCGATAATCCGCGGCAGCGCTAAAGCGAGGAGCGTTGAATTACAATAAGTTGCGCTCTCCGGGATCGAAGGAATTAAAATCATCGCCGGGAGGCCATTACGCGAGGAATCTTCAACGAACTTTCTTCGTTTCGAGTGAAATGACTCTTAATTGAACGATTCTCTAACGATGCACCGCGATAAAAATAGACCGCGCACAACTCGCCGTCGGGGAATCGTGTCGCGTGTGTTAACTACAATCGCGGAATCTACCGTTGATCAACTAAGATGAAGTAAAACCGTCGGCTCTCCTCGCGTCTTATCGCTTCCTGAATTTCTCATTTCTCCGATGTCGCCGATCTTATCTCTCTCTCTCTTTCTCTCTTCCCGCTTCCGCGATACAATCGCGCGGGGCTCACGCTCGAGATCTCATTCTTTCTTCCACCGGCGCAGCGGATGAACGATTCTCAGCAAGGACACCATCGGAGCCTCGAAGAGAAGGCTCAGCCACAGGGAAACCGCGAACGACGCTACTGTGATGCCGAAGAACAGAATCGCCTGAAAAACAAGTGGTATTGAGAAATGATAAAAATTATGCGAATTAAATTTTCGCATTGCTTCCTCATTTTTTATCGTGCTTTTCGAAAGATAAACGCAATAATGAAAAACGATGTCGAGTCGACGTGCAATTTTACTATCCATTATTTCTCATGATTCGATATAATCAGCAATATTACGTGGAAAAAAAATATAGTCTTATAGTCTTTTGACTCTACGAAACAATCACCAACCACATCAGTCTTATTCAAAATTTGGTCAGTTCCGAATGTTCGTAGCAATTTTTATCTAAAATTAGCAGAATTCAGAATTCCCGCAAAATTTTATAAGGTTCACCGTTCAATGGTGATGTGTGATAATCTTTTAAACTGAAAGGTCGTAGCGCTCTCAAGTTATAACGATTTCGATTTTTGAAAAATTTTGAACACGATTTCGTTAAAAGCTCAAAAAAAAAAATCATGGAAACGAAGTTTACTCCAGGAGAGAGCAGAAACAAAACGTTCGAATAAGCAGCGCTGCGGATTTATCGACGGTCGTAGAAATAGGTAGAACGTGGTAAGCGCGAAGACTTTCTCCACGATCACTTTGCAACGATGGAATCTAGCGATTTCGCTTCAGATAAGAAACGCGGGTTCTTCTATTTCTCTCGTCGATAACAAACCCAGCGCTTTCGCTATTTTCTACGGATTTTCGCAGAAAACAATTTATCTCACCACGAATCCTTGGGTCAAATGAAAGGTGCTTTCGCCTCGCAGAATCATAGCTCGCGTTAGCGCGGGATGCACCAAATACGCGCAGTAAGTCAATCTCGAAAAAGGATACAAGTATTTCCACGACAAGATTTTGTCGGCCATTCCTGCAAAAACAAATAATTGAAGAATAAAAATATTGGTTTGTTTTCATTGGAAAAAAAATTGAGGAAGGGAAAAATAAGCTCTTTTTTGTCCTACCGCCGTTTCCGGTGACGCAAGCCATGAGGACAAATCCAACGCTGACCGCCCATCCGGAGTGCGAAAGCGCCGTGTAAAGAGCCGACGAAACGGGGCTCAAATGATTGCCATAAAGTCCGTAAACTACACTCAGCAACGTGACGATCGAGACACTCCAGCCGATCGCGACGATTGTTTTATTCAACCTTAACTTGCACTGGACACGGCAAAGGTACCAACCCACTGCCATGCCTATCAAATACGGACCTATTCGCGTCCAGGGCTTGTCGTACAAACTCTCGTAATGAGCGAATGGTTCTTTGATGCTGTAAAACATTTTTTTTTAATTACAATTCACGAAAGACGGTTAAACTTATTTTCAGAGTAATTTGTCTTTTTAGTTCCTCACGTGGGTATGTGTTTGGTATTCAGCGTAATTATCGAAGTTGTGATCCAGGAAGTGATCAAGAAGGAAACACCCAAAACAGCTCCGGCGGAGGCGTAGCTGAAATGAAATAAAAATATTAATTAAATCTCGAATTAAAGTGACTTATTTGTATGGATAATTGAAATGTTCTTATTTACCTCGCAGCAACGATTAGTATTATTATACCAACGGTATAAAACTGCGTGTCGTTCGCCAAGTACCAACTCCAAGTCATGCACTGCCGATTGAATAAAAAATTCGATATTATTGAAATCTCAAAAAAAAAATTAATACCGAGAGGTCCCAAAATTTAATGTCTTTCCAACGATTATTACATCGTAATCGAAAAAAAAGAGCGATTGTGAGTCTAAAAAATATTATTTATATGAAGAATTAATCATTAAAAAAAATTCTACGTACATTTTTTTATTGATATTGAATTGTCTTTTTTTTAATCATAAACTCACTCTGTCATTCATATCGAAGTACGTGTTAACGTACAGAGCGTTTCTCCACCAAAACTTCTCGCAAGTCAGATGATCGACGGACGTGAATTCGACTATCGAATGATCGTGATACCACTTCATGGATACTTGGATAAACCCGATAACGAGCAGGTACGGCGGTGTCAATCTGAAGTATCTGTACGCCATCATGCCGATGAATTGCATGACTTTGCCGAAGAAACCTTGCGTTATCTTTTTCTCCTTCATTCTCTGCTTCGATATCGTACGAAAGTACAGAAAAGATACCAAACATCCGCTGGGAAAAAAAAATAATGAAAATTACCGTAAACAAAAAAATGATAACAATGATCATTTTAAAAAATGGCAATAATGGCAATTGAAAAAAAAATGGTAATAAATATGCTGCTGAAAACAAGCGTTAAACAACCCGACGAATATTTCTGTTCCATAAAGTCCCCGTAAATTTTGTAATCCTTATAGCATCGCACCTAATACAGAAAAACGTATCGACGGCGTAGGTGCCGTTGCTAATTGTCTGATAGAGAAAGTCCTCTTCCGCCTTCGAGCGAAACATCGTATTATCTGAAAAAAATATAATAACACGTTGCATTATGGCACTGGATAATTGCAGGATTGTGGAATAGGCTTCATTGCGAGACCCCACGTAATATTTAATTTTCAATGAGCGAGCATTACGAGTATTATTAACACCGACCGGATACTTCGTTAGCCAGCAGACAGGTGTGAACCAATATGATCCAGAGCATCGATATGAAACGCAGACCGTGGATAGGCGCGAGGGTATCATTTCCAACGTCGTGGCTGCACAGCTTCGAGATATTCAGAAGAAGACTGAAAGACAAGAGAGCCTCGGACAACGGTCTCGGAACCGCTTTATCGTTAAAGACGTCTAAACATACAAAAAAACGATTCTATGTTGATATCATAATAACAATTATTATTATTATTGATATTATATATTATAATAACATTGTAATTAATAATAATAATAATAATAATAATAATAATAATAATAATAATAATAATTATTATTATTATTATTATTATTATTATTATTATTATTATAGAAATGTTTATTTCATATGATACCAAGAGATCCATTGTGCTGATTGATTGACCAAAGTTTCGAGATCGTGATGTTCTCGCTAAAGTCGTCCTCCGTCTTCATTATCTTCGAAGGCGCAAGAATGCCTCCCACACCTGCGACGCCCACGGCCCTGTTAGTTCGCATCGTTTCGTCTCGGTTCGCTACTTGATAACGAAGCGCAATATCGTAGGAAGTTCCGAGGATAACGAGTAGAATGACGAGAACGACGGAGATCCTGGAAACAGGCAAGTCTAACTACGTTATTCCAAAACGATCCGGCCGTATCTCGAACTTCGGCATTAGGTTACGATAGCTCGGTACGAACGGCGCAATGAGTTATGTTTCTGCTATCGAGTTACTAATTAATCGGCTCATTAGGGAAATCATTAGACGCGAGTTTACGCATGTTCCCTACAGTATAACATAGAAAATCTTGTCGTCCCACAGGTTGTAGCCTTCCGACAAATTTCTCACTCGATTGATCGTCACCGTTCGCGGCAAATTGGGACGCAATCCGTTCGTGGAATAACGCACGAGCTCGGCGACGTCGTCGGTGCGACAACTCGCTGGCATGCACAGGCTCACAGTTATGTCGTGGGTCTGAAATGTTGAAACGAAAAATGCAAAAAGTACATTTAGTACATTTGCCGAGGCAATATGTGCGAATAAATCGATCGACGAAGAATAAATCGATGTCGAAAAAAATTGGAATTAAAAAAATTCAATTTTGAAAATATAGGAAACCACGCATGAAAAAAAATGGATAAAAATTGCAATTGGCTGCGATTGGGGTAAATGAAACAGTGAAAACAGTTTGGTTTTTCACAGACCCCATTTATCTCAGGCTTGAAAATATCCAATTGGAGTCGCACGGCGTTAACGCAAACTCGGAAGGGCGGCACATCCGGGCTCTCGTCGGTGCGATTGCGCTTCCTCGAATCGCTGAAAGCCTCTTCCATTTCTCGACACTGATCGGAAGCACCCATCCAGTATCTACTGCCGGAGAGTAAACCGCCCGTGTGTCTTCCATTAGCGTCCAACACTGGAAGATAAGAAACATGCCGAACGTCCATCGATTACTTAACCACGGATATTATTGCATCTCTTCGACGCCGCACAATCGCCCGAAAAACAGAATAATTATTTATCATTGCGAAAATTTGATGAAAAATAATATTTCTAATAAAACAAAATCGATCGATATAGATCAATTTTTTTTCTTGTTTAATTATTTTTTTTATTAAAAAAATTGATACGCCAGAATGGCGAGGCGAAAAAATTATGGAAGAATATTCGAATATTTCTTTCGTTAGTACGATTCTGAAGTGTTTTCCTGGCGACCCCGATCGACGATACGGTTTTTCCATCGTTACATCACGGCCATTGTTACATATCGTCGATACGGGCTGGTCGAAAGTTACGAGCGCGGCGTTTTTCAATTTCGCTCGGTGTAACTTTGAACCGCGTTTCCTTCTACTATTGCACATGAGATTCCAGTGAAAAGTGGTACGAAGAGCAGTAGTCGAACGCGGTGCAAGCTGATAACGTCTCGTGTGCTCGCTCAAGCTACTTTCTCACTTTCTACAGGAACTATTTCGAGCGCAAGCCATTTTTGTATCTCACCGCCTATCATCCCACATCGCGTTCGACAATTACACGCATGACCCCGCGCAAGCCCAACAGGCATGATCGCTCTCCGTGTTTGAGAAAACGCGAAATTTTACTGTACACATGCAATTATCTCGTTGCTCGAACGGTCGAGTTTGACGAGCGTTTAAATTGTCGAGATTTATTGGGGGGCTAATGGAAGTTCGAAGATTAACACGTATTCTCCGCGCGAATGGCTAAACAAGTGCTTCCGAGCGCGGGACACACGGAAAATAAAATAGATCAGATAATAAGGAAATCGGATAATTCGACGAGTCTCGACGGACGCGGATTTCCGTGATAACCCGTTACTTTCTCATCGATTAAAGAATAGAATGGTTTCACATCTTTTTTTTTTCTCCGCGTTTTCGTCTAATGACATGTCGACTTATTTTTAATTACGGAAAAAACAAGATTTGCATGACGGCGCGTGACCGTGTTACGAAGTTCTGCAAAACTTCTCGTAATTATAAACTCACCATTCGGATCATTTTATTGCGCAACGCGAAGAAATTCTGCGGATTATGTATTGGTTAGAAAATAGAAAATTGTGTGCGAATCTACGAGTGGGTTAGACATGAAAAAACAAAAACGGGGTCGTTAACCATGCGGAATTGCGTTACGCAATGCCGGCACACATTGTAAGCGCCGCCCGAGTTCAAGTTACGTTAGAAATGTAATCGAGACAGGTATTATAAAATCGGATCGAATCTTTTTTCTTTTTACTTTTCCGCCTACGAGACACGCGATGGCTTTCAGCGAGCTCGTATCGCCGAACGTACTTGCGTGACGATTCTTACGTTCGACGAAGTGCTGCGGATCGCACGAATGCATGGAAATTATCGAAAAACCGTGGATCCATTATATTTGCTTGTTGCTCTCCATTCTTTTACTGTTGTGTTTCTCTAATTTATTTTCCACGTAACTTCATGCGCAATATTTTTAATAATCAATTCTCGACTGAATTAATGTATGGCATAAAAATATTAATACAAAACTGCGAGTCAACGAAATTGTGTGGTCGTTGATCGATCTAAAGGATTTGTACGTAATGAGTAGTTGTGTCTCTCGAGTTATAATTTTCTTGCGGGTAGGTCGATGGCACCATAAAATTGAAAGATCGATTGAATTACCGGCGCGCCGACACGCCGTATTATATTCTTGAACTCGACAGTGATAGTATCCGAGGCCACCGCGCCTTGATCGCGAAGGAAAGTAAACACGACGCCAAGAAGTGCTCTGAAATGCGACGATACGATTCAAGACCGGTCTTTACATAGTCGGTAGGACAGTGCTCGTTTCGCGGGCCCCCCGAGTTTTCTACCGCGGTTATGTGTGTTTGCCGTTGTCTTCCGGGTTGCCAACAATGTATTCGCTAAGCGAGCGTGTCCAATTACAAAAATACCGCCTACATTCTACGGGTGAGCGAGTTATTAGAAAGTTGCGAATCGCAAAAAAGTAAAAACGCTTCACGATTTGGCGAAAACTAGAAAAAAACAACACATAACACAGCTGATGGTGTGATATATACTCTTGAGTGCCCAGCTCGTGTCGGAGGCGAGTTCGTTCAGGAATCGCGTAATGTCACCGTCGCATTTCATCGATATTTTGACATCCTCGAATCCTCTGTTTCCCCAAACGGGTATCAACAACGCCGGATTCCATAAGTCGACGAGTTCATCGAAATCCGTGGAATAGTTCAGTCGCGCCGGTTGCGGGGCACGTGGAATTGTCCTCGTGCTCGATGTCGTCGTCGAGCCCGCAGTCGCGTTGTCCAGCGACGTATTTTTGTAACATTCGACCGTGGCACTGCACAATATCAGACAACACAGAGACGCGAATATTTTCGCCATTTCCTTTGTTTTTTTCAGGATGTTCTCATCGTTTGTAACGAGTAATTTTTTTTTTTTTCAATTTCTTTCAACTACTGCGATAAGTGTTACTGATAAGCTGTAGAATCGTTGGATTGTTGTGCACTGTATGAAAATAAATCACCGACAGTCGTTCGTCTACTGTGCAAAGACGGCCAAATGCACGTGGGATATATTGTGATGATGTTTCTCCCACCACTCCCTCCCGCGGCCGCTCCGGCCAACAGGATTTTTCATTTGTGCGATATTGTCGCTCCCCGAACGCCCGGGCGCTTTCCAAGCGAACGGGCGCGATATCGTTACAAGCTCGAAGACTCGTTCACTCGCCAGCGGCAACCTCTTCATCCCCTCCCCCCGCCCTTCCCCACCCTCGCTGGTACCTAATGAGATTTTCTTGGCTTTTTGTTAGGTACTCTCGAGCGAGCTATTCGCACTCTTCTCACATCCGGTTCTATCGCCCCGGACCATTACGCAAACATTTTGCATTAGGCCCGCGAAAGTTGGACACACGCGCATACCGCAGTCTTTATGTAATGCACGCTCAAATCGTCTAACCGAAATTGAGGATATTGATCGGACTTTCATTGTTGATTACCGACATGCGGTGAAATACATCATCGCGGCGCATTGTTAAACGCGACGTACGATTTCCTGTATGCAAGGATTGCGGTACAACCCCGTTCATTCCAGTACTTGCATTTTTATTTATTATTTTTTACAATTTTTTTTTAAATACTCTATTCCTTTATTTTTGAGACGAATTTATAGTGCGTAATTTTTCCCTACTTTAGTCTCTGTCGGTGTAATAAATGAAATATAAGTTTTTTCTTTTTTAACGGATCAGATTCAAGATCGGAATTTTATATAAAATGCGAGTATTACGAATCGTAGAAATTGTTATCTAGGAACGAGCGGCTTGCTCCTGGCGAAAGGTGGACATTTCACCGAACTGCACTGTTATATCTTCTCGTCATACAAGTTAAAATTACGTTGCGCGCAAGAAAAACTTCTCTCGCTGAGAACATACAATTTATTAGAGTCGCGGTCGGCAATTTATTTCATCTTTCGCTACTTCCGCGTGGAAGAGTTACAGCCTCGTAAAATAAGCTCTGAACCTCTTACATTTGATGAGTTTAGACTCATCTACAACATTAACGAAGAACCGAGATGCGATATTATCGTGACGCAGGTGAATGCCGACTCGCACCTGCACCTCGCAGTTTTAACTAACCCGATAATCGCCTCAAATGCTCGTCAACTGGGACTACGTTTTGTCATACCTTTTTTTATTACTAAGACGGACACTTTCGAAATAGTAATAAAAAAGGGCCTCTTTTAAACGTAAACATTTAATTGCTCTCTTATATTGTTACTCATGAGTTATAATTGACTCCGTTACATACAGGTTTATTACGAAAAACATTCTTTTCGTTACCCGACGTACTTTCGTTCTCGTTTGAACAGAATCTCGCGTAACCGCGCGACGCGTTCGCGTGTCGCGGGTCGAGGAGAAGACATGTGTTCCTCAGTGTGCCCCACGCCAGCGCGGTAAACAGTCCACGATCCACGAAACATGGATATTATAATCGATACGACGGGCCAGGCGGATCTTGTTTCAAAGGATCGGCTACTGGAGAGTGACGACGATGACGTTGTACTCGAGGATATCGGTGAGTTTGAATTCCAGAATGATTAACACTTTCCCTCGAAAATAAAATGACGCGAAAATTGAGGTTATGTTCGTTAATACATCGAAGACTCGCGATTGATTCGCAGGTTTCGAACCGTCGAAATTGGCGAAGAAAAAATCGAGGAAACGCAGGCGTCGCGACGAGCAGAAGCAGAAGTGCGCGCCGTCGATCGACTCGAGCAAGGACGTCGATCTCGATGAGTTCGAAAGAGAAATGGGGTGGTCGAGCAAGCGTCGGCCGCAGCTTAAGAAAGTTCTCAACGTAACGAAAATAACGGAGACGATCGATCCGGTGAAAAAGATTTTGGAAAAAACGGCGATAAAGCCCGGTTTTGAGCAGCAGGAGACGGTGCCAAGCTACGCGGAGAGTCTCAGGAGACAGCGAAAGCTGCGTCTCAAGGAACGCGAGAAAACGAAGGGAAGAAAATGGTTCGACATGCCAGCGACCGAAATGACGGACGAGATCAAGCACGATTTGGAAATAATCCAAATGAGATCGGTACTCGATCCGAAGCACTTCTACAAGAAGAACGACATCAAGGCGCTGCCCAAATATTTCCAAATCGGCAAGGTCGTCGATTCGCCGCTGGACTATTACAACAGTCGTCTGACGAAGAAGGAACGCAAGCGCACTATCGTCGACGAACTCATGGCCGACGCTGAATTCTCTAAATACAACAAGAGAAAGTACAAAGAGATTGTCGACGAGAAAAGAAAACTGCACTACAAGGCGCACAAACACGCGAGAAAATTAAAGGGAAAGAAAAAGTAGATCGAACAATTAGTACTAAACGTGTATATATTTTATCATTTCTATACCTCATTTTTATTCCGTGTAAAAATAAAAAATACAGATAGATAAAAAAATATTGGCCTTGATGGATTTATCTGAAGGCTCCGGTTATTTTTGTTGCGAGAACGCGAAAAAAAAAACGCGTTGATAGAATCATCTGAAACCTCCGGTTATTTCGATCGAAGCGCCGTTGACGTAGGAACTCTTGTCGGAAGCTAGGAAGAGTATGAGCTCCGCGACTTCTGCGGGCTCGCCAATCCTTCCCAAGGGAATTTTGCTCAGAAACATCTTTCTCACGTTGTCGGGAATCGTTTTGATCATACCCGTTTCGATTATGCCCGGCAGTACGGCGTTTACTCGAACTCCGAATCTTGGCAATAAACATAAGAAAAAAAAGTTAAATATAATATTTTTGAACGCCATGAATTATTCTTACTTTTTATTGAAAATTTCTTTATGAGAAATACGTTATTGGATATTTTGTTTACAAAATCTTTGTATCTCAAGAATTTTACTTTTATTCCAATGTCGCGTGACCCGATTTCAATAATATTCTATAACGCTATATTTGAATGTCTTTTAAGGCCACAACGAATCTAATGCTAACTATTTGCGAGAAAGAAGATAAATCATACTTTCCAAATTCCATCGATGCGGTCTTCGTGAACGCTTCCACTCCGGCCTTGGACGCGCTGTAATTGCATTGACCGATGTTACCAATTTTTCCAATAATCGAAGCAATATTGACGACCGAGCCGCCGGTAAAAGATTCGGATTGGATCATCTTATTGACTCCAGTTTGGGTCACGAGAAACGTTCCCTTTAAGTTGACTTCCACGACCCTGTCGAAGTCGATCGCGCTCATTTTCAGTAAGAAGTTGTCTCTCGTTATGCCGGCCGAGTTGACGAGAATCGTCGGTGGCCTCGCGAAGTGTTTTACACTCGTCTCGAAAGCTTTTTCAACGCTATCGACTCGCGATACGTCGATATCGAGTGCAAGATGACCGACGCCTGGAGAAAAAAAAGACGGGATCTTACATTTTTCTCTTTTAATAAATCTGTCGATATCAAAGTTTGATAAGCAATAGTAACCATCCAAGAGCGAAACAGTGTCGTCCGCGGTTTTGACATTATCGCTAGCTACGATGACCTTTGCCCCTTCACTGGCGAGAGCCTTGCACGTCGCTCTGCCGATACCGCTACCGGCACCTGCGATATTCAACAATCGAATTATCCAACAACCGAGCGTCGCTCGCATTCCACCTACGTTGACTAAATTGTATTCAACGAAGTACGAAGTACGTTTGTAATTATATTACAGACCTGTAACGAACGCGATTTTCCCTGCGAACATATTCGACACCGTAATTCGAACTGATTTCTTATTATCCAAATTTT
This sequence comes from Ischnus inquisitorius, assembly GCA_963924025.1. Lineage (NCBI taxonomy): Eukaryota > Metazoa > Arthropoda > Insecta > Hymenoptera > Ichneumonidae > Ischnus > Ischnus inquisitorius. The sequence continues at coordinate 6,507,406 of OZ001245.1, read as the reverse complement.
GTTACGAAGAGTGACGAGAGCCAAATAGCGACAAACGAATACATTTACATCATATCAAGATATCGCGCAGTAAGCTTTCTCGTATATCCGTGAGCCGCACGAACTTATCGAGAAATACACGCGCATAAGAACTGAGATATTAATTAGCTGTATCGTCTCCGTTCGGAAAGTAAATGATCGCGAAAGACGGGGGCGGAGGGAATCTCCATCGGTCCAATTACGATCAGCGCTCGTTGCCCGGGCAACGGTATCACCCGTCCACTGACGTCAACGGCGTCCGCAGTGACGTCAGAGAATGCAACTTGTCGTGTTTACAGAATAATAATGACGACGCTGACCGCTGCTCCCGCTGCCGGAGCATCGATCGACGGAGAAAAAGATATCTAATGAAGACGGAAAGCCTCGCCGCTTTTCGTTCCTCAGAGATATCAAAACTGCGCTAGTAATAAGTGTAAACAATGTTGTTCATCGAAAGGTGGATCAACAGTGGATACCGAAATTCGTTATATAGTGCACACTCTCGAGACCGCATTGAACGCGACCACTCGCTGGAATAAACACGAAAGATCGTCGAACAATGCATCGAAGCATTATTGATTGAAAAGTTCTTCTCGTGCATAAATCATTCCTCAATAACAAATCCAAATTATGCGTAAAATTATAAACAAGAAACCTATGAAAAATAATTTGGTGCACGGGAACGCTACTATCGAATCCAGTATTTGGAGTGCCCTTGAAAAAAAACTTTAAGATTTTATTGAAGCATCGATGAAAAGAAGCTCGAGGTTTTCGACATTTAATCCGAATTTACGTGACTCTAAATGTACTGCGTATGCGTAGATCTCTGGGAGATATTATCGATCATTCGGCCGGCTTATGCTCGCACTCCTACACAACAGAACTTCTCGCTGAACGAGCGCAATACAAATCGGGAGGGATGAGAGATAAATCTCGCTAAAGCTCTCGGTCGAGTACAGGTAATGGTTAACAACACAAGTTTCTCGGGAAGCGTAAAATCACGATTTTATATCGTAACCCGGGGAGCCAATCACGAGTCGACAGTTCCGTTCTGTAACCCAATCGGAGATGAAAATTCGTAAGTACGTTGGCGCGCCGTGTTCGCGACGCGCGTGTCAACGCTTCGTGCGCGACAGACCGAACACCGTCGTTCGTAGGTAGTCGGGAGGTAACGAGAGAGAGCGAGCGTGCGTGAACGCAACCGCCGGGGCAACAGCATCGTCTCTCGCGAGTGAAGTCGAGTGGGGTACACCTTTTCGACAGCCCCGGTCGTAGAGTAGTGGTAGTGCGCGACTAAGGCGACGCAACTGTCCACGATGCTGTTCGACGCTGGAAAATGGCCGTGATCGGTGAGCCCAGGTTGAACTCGGTCCATGATAGCCAATTCGTGGGATTATCGGGTCCCAGGTGTTCGGTCGGGGGATTGCGGGAGTCGTGTCGTCGACGTGACAGAACATCAACGTCGTACGGGGTTGCCGGTGGGCTCGTACACAAACGGACAATGTCGTCGTGTCGTGTCGGCCTCGATCCGGGCGATCTCAGCGATCCGGAGGACGCGTACGTCGACGCTGATCCGAACAGGTACGAGCTCCACAACATACAGAGTGTCATCAAGGTGACGAGACAAAACATCGACGCGCTGAACAATCGTTTCGCCGGCTTTCAACACCCACCGTCGATATATCTCACCGAGTATCAAGAATTAACGAGCAAACTTCACGAACTCGAGTCGAAGGAACAGAAGCTCATAGAACTTTTGAATTCGAGCGGCGTTGGCAATCAGGAGGATTGCAACGCCTCCGTCGTGTACAGATGTCCGAGAACGCCGTCAAAGTCTTTGCTCAGGGCTCACCTGCCCAATCAGCAAAGAACCAGCGTCCAGGTATGTCGAGCGCAAACAAAAATGTCAAAAAAATAAATATATACAAAAATTCAAAAAAAAAAATCTAATTTCAGGTACGCGACGGATTGTCCCTACGAGACGCGCTCGCAAAAGCCATGAAGCTGCGAAATCTCACGACGGAGATGTGCGTTGTTTACATAGTCGGCTCGGATAATTCCAAATTCCCGATACCCTGGGACACGGACATATCGTCGCTGGAGTGCGACGAAATATCCGTCGAGATACTGGACAAGTTTCCCATAACGACGTCGATATCGCACAATTTCGTGCGCAAGACATTTTTCACTCTCGCATTCTGCGAGTGTTGCAGAAAATTGTTGTTCCAAGGATTTTACTGTAGAACGTGCAACTACAGATTTCACCAGAGATGCGCGGGCGGCGTGCCGGCGTTGTGTCATCAAGTGAGAATGCAGGACGCGTATTATCAGGCTTTGTTGGCGCACAATCTCGAGACGAGCGCGGGAATATTGCAACTGCCGTCGGGTTACGGTCTGAGTCGCAGCATGTCGCCGTCGCTGGCGCCGTCGAGGAATCAGCGGCATCCCCGAACCCTCGGACAGCAGGATCGTTCGAGTTCGGCGCCGAACGTTTGCATTAACATGGTGAAGCCGGGCAGCGGCGAGCCCGGAAGCGCGGACGATTACGCGAGGTCGCAGAGTCTCTCGCGTCCCGTTGGAACGACCCAGAGTCCCGTCTCGCCGGGCAGCAGCCCGACGAAGCACAGCCAATCGACTCAAGCCAGTCCGACGAGTACTCTGCGACCGAAGCGTCCGCGCGCGCGTTCCGCCGACGAATCTTCCAAGAATCTTTTGGCGCCCCGCGAGTCGATCGAGGATTGGGAAATACCCGCGGGCGAGATACTGATGGGACAGAGAATAGGCTCGGGCTCGTTCGGTACGGTTTACAAAGCGCACTGGCACGGCTACGTAGCCGTTAAGACGTTGAACGTGAAGATACCGACGCCCGCGCAGCTGCAAGCCTTCAAGAACGAAGTCGCGGTGTTGCGAAAAACTCGTCACGTCAATATACTGCTGTTCATGGGATGCGTGAGCAAGCCCGATCTCGCGATCGTCACGCAATGGTGCGAGGGCTCGTCGCTCTACAAGCACCTTCACGTTTTCGAATCGAAATTCGAGCTTCTGACGTTGATAGAGATCGGCCGACAGACCGCCCAGGGAATGGATTATCTTCACGCGAAGAATATCATACATCGCGATCTCAAGAGCAACAATATCTTCCTGCACGACGATCTGACGGTCAAGATCGGCGACTTCGGTTTGGCTACGGCGAAGACACGATGGTCCGGCTCGCAACAGTCGCATCAGCCGACCGGCTCGATCCTGTGGATGGCGCCGGAAGTCATCAGAATGGAGAAGAAGGAGAATCCTTACAGCTTTCAATCGGACGTCTACGCCTTCGGGATCGTTCTCTTCGAGCTTCTCGCCGGGCAACTGCCGTACTCGAACGTCAGCGAGAAGGATTTGATACTGTGGAAGGTCGGCAGCGGTTATCTTCAACCGGATCTCATGAAGCTACGGTCGGACACGCCGAAAGCACTGAAGCGACTCACCGAGGATTGCATCAAATTCTCCCGCGACGACAGACCGATATTCCGCCAGATACTCGCGAGTCTCGAGGCTCTCATACGCGGCTTGCCGAAGATAACGAGATCGGCCTCCGAGCCGAATCTCAACAGGACGCAACTGCAGTCGGACGATTTTCTTTACGCATGCGCGTCGCCCAAGACACCGGTCAACTTTCAATTCGGCGGCTTTCCGTTTTATCCAACAGGTGGAAACATTTAGGGACGCTATCGCCAGAGTGGCGGCACCGTGAGAAAATGCTTGCCGATCGCCGTCGTTCGGAGACACTCGGACGCGGAATGCTGGCGATGAATGACCGTGATTGAACGCGAGAAATAGAAGAAGAAAAAAAAGAGAGAGAAAAGAACCAACATCACGAGATTGATCGACAGTGTGCATGGGAGATCGAGGAGTGTTGGTCGAATATCGATGTTACGTTGAACGCGAATCGCGAACGTGTGAGACTCAAATTGGACCCTTCGAAGGCCGATTTTTTTTTTCTTTACACGATGAAAAAAGTTCACTGCTCCGAAAAAAATCGATGGACGAACTTGATTAATAATTCAATTTTTTCGTTCCGGCAGCGGCGATGTTAGTGGAATTTCAATTCGAGCATTGAAACATTCGCCTTCGGGGGGCTCAAACGCGCCATTCCGGAAGAAAGAAAAGCAAAAAAAATTCTCTACTTCTCTCCAATCACTCAGCAAACACACGGACACTCTACTACAGACGAACTTCAGAAAAAAATAATACACACGTCGACACACTCTCACGAATTGCAGTATCTATTATCTGTATATATAATATTAATAATAATAAGTAACAAAAGAAAAAAACAAAAAAAAGAAGTACGGACGCGTGTGTGGCAGCCGTTGATTGTGCGCGGAGATCCTTGAAAAGGATGTAAAAATAAACGTAATCGTATTAGGGGTAAACAGCATTTAACGTCGCGTGAATCGGCAGTTTTTTCTCGATCGTTCCGTGCTGGCGCGTCTCGTCGTCTTTTTTTTTTGTCTACCGCGAAAGTCTTTGTTGTCTCTTGGGATCGCTTTTAATCTTGTTGCCTCTCGAATAATGAACCTTTGGGCGTTTCTCTCGCAAAGCTGAATAATCCGTTGTAACCTTCGTTGATTCGTGAAAAAAAAAAAAACGATCCTCGACGAACGATGAGAATTTTTGCCGTAACGAAAAAATCGAAGAGACCCAGAAAAAAAGAGCCGCTGCACGGAAAACTCTTGTTCACGCGAACATGAATTGCAGTGTATATACTGCCTGTGAAAGAATTATATATATAAATATATATAATAGTTAGCCGGTTTGCCAATTCCAACAAACTTGTCGAGACTGAAAAAAAAAAAAAAAAGTCCTCGGCTCTATCAATCATCGTTTTCTCGAGTCCTCTGCTCCCCCCCCCCCAAAGTGTTCGATCTCATCGACTTTAATCAATTAAACCGAGAATCACGTCCTACGAAGCTCCGTATTAATTGTAAATCTCTCTCGTCAATGAAGTCGCGCGGCTGACGAAAATACGAGCGCGAGAATATTTGGGAGACGAGATCAAAACAATCCGATGTAACGCCGTATGATTCGCGATAACTATCGATAATGTTGCGTCGCGAGATTGTTTAATCGGTTAATCGGGACGAGCGATTAATGGGCCTAAAAATAAATTTTAAAAAACACAAACACACACACATACAGAAAAAAAAAAACAAACAGATAAACAGATCTCGCCGATGCAAGATTTGCAGGCATCGTATTATGAGATAAGTAAATAAAAATAATAAAAAAACAAAAAAAAAACGTAAGACAAAACAATCTTTCGAACTTTCGGCTTCCACAGGATTTATTTATTTATTTATGTGAGATCGGATGGTAATGATTGAGAGTGAAAAGCGAGGAAGGAGACGGAACGAAAACTTCTCGTTCCTCGTAATAGTGTGAATGTGAAAGTGACATCGTTAGTGATGATACTGCAAAGTGATCGGGGCATTCGAAGACAAAAAAAATATATATATATATACAAAAGAAGACCGACAAAACAAGACAGCGGAAAAAAATATATAAACGACAAGAATGAAAACGAACATATAAAGCAAAACAAAACAAAAAATGAACTCTACTAGAACTATTGATAAACGTCGCTTTCTCGCGATCGAGCGAAACTGCGAAACCGTGAAACATAATTAATGAATAATTGTAAAGGAGAGACGTCGAGCGAGATGAGAGGATGGATATCGGCGGGAAAGGACTGTGGGCGCATAAATAACGACCGAGTCTAAATGGCCGTGTGCGGACGTAAACGAAAATTATATTTCAATCTTCATCTCATCGAATAAAAATAAATCATGTACCGTCTTTTCTCTCTCTCTCTCTCTCTCTCTCTCTCTATCTCTCTATCTCTATCGATTGCTCGATCTTATCCATCTCTTTATTCCAAGTCGTCTTACCAGACAATATTTTCATCTTCGGATTTTCAATTTCGTTTTTTTTTTTTAAATCTCTGTCGATTATTATTGTCTTTGCTCTCGGTACGATGTAATTATACTGCTATCAACTAATCACCGAAGCGATTGTGCATTTAATTATTCTCGTCACGTGTGCCGTGACGAGATTTTCACGAGCGTGTAATTCGCTCGAATATTATGTTTTCTTTTTTTTTAATCCGGTATACGAAAGCGCGGCCGTAAGTCCTTTTTGTCTACCGCGCCTCTCGGCATGACATTCCTCCATTGTACATTTGCTTGGAAAAAAAAAATGAAAAATGAAAAAAAAAAAGCGATTTATTGTAAACGCATTACGTGTAAGAATGAAACGTGCGACGATCGGTCGTGAGAGCTGGAAGAGTTGCACGATTGATTTCGATGCTGCTCGCGCTCACTTCGGGGCTTTCCACTGCGGAGTCCACCGAGCGCATTGATCCGAAGACCTCGAAGCCAACGCAAGCGCTCGAACAACCTCGTATACTCTTCCATCCGTTTGCCAAAAAGAAAGAAAAAAAAAATACCGAACAACAGAGAATAAAAATCAATTAATAAGGATTGAACTATCAAACTTCAGAGTTACAAAATTTCGCAGAATATTCGCGCGCACGCGTCGAGATAATAGAATTAAAGAAATTTTAAACGTCAGAGATCTCATCGATCGAGAAGCATTAATTGTATCTAACAATGGAAAAAGAACTACAAAATGAGAATTACTAAAAAATAAATTGACTTGATCTTCGCAATGAAAGTGCCTAGTTTTTGTTTCTTAATCCTAGAAATCACGGTAAGGAAAACCAATCCGAACGATATTCGAACTGCGCTCCCAAAGTAGGAATCGACGTTATCGATTCGAAACCTTGGCGATAATTTAGTTCAACTTTCCGGCGATGTGTGTAGCCTTGTAACGAAAAGCCTCGCTCGCGCGGATCCCCCAACCGACGCATGCGCGAACTTAAGGCGATGTGAAACTTCTATAGGCGCGAGAGAGACACTCGTGAGATCAGTAAATTGCGATCAAGCTTGGTCTTGCGAATAAAAGACGAGAACGTTGCTCTTCATAGTTGTTTTGCGGAGAGCAACGTTCTCGTCTTTTATCCATGAAATCATCCTGGGTGGATAAATTTCGATTACAGTTTTCGTTACCGACCGAGTGTCACCTCACCTTAAACTCATTCTCTTACGCTATAGTAAATGACAATCTTGAGAAACAGTCAAATTGCCCATATCACGATCGTGATTCCAGCGAAGAAATAGATTTACAGTTTATATTTTCGAAGAAAATTCCTTTACTGTCCTTGTTTTTTAAATTATCGAAAGGAATTTGCTAGCTTTTCGATACGAAGCCTCAGTCGGTCGCCAAATGTTTCATTGGCCATGGTAAGGTTCAGGCGCATCGCAAAATAAAGGGAGAGTCTTTTTGGCACTAAAATCCTTGACTGCGTGTTGCTTGTCGGGCATCGCTCGCATAGAAAAAACCAGCTATGGCGAGGGTGGTGCTCTTCTTGACCGATCGACAAAGTCCTGCAAAGTTTTGCCTCAAAATTCTTCGTCATAAAATCTTCGTTTTTAATAAACCGAAAACTTGCACGGTTTGCATCGTTTTATGAGTCACGTTGCATTAGCAGGTCCGTTTATGTTCGAGTCTGCACCCGGCAATGGCAATGATTTTTCAATATTGTAAAGAATAATGTTGAACAAATCAAGTCGGTAGAAGTTTTTTTTCTCTCCATGCGCGAGGCTTAAGCACGCAAGCTCGTCAATTGAGAATTGAACAATCAATATGAAATATGAAAAGCACAATATTTTGTTGTAGGCAAAATTAAAATCAAACGTGGTGGGTTTGTGAGCTTTACGGGTTGTGCACGCAGTGTTTTATTCTGTAACGTCGTACCGTCTGGAAACACTGCGACGGTACGTACGGGCGCTCACAGTACAGTTGCTAATTAATATTAAATGATCGACGCGTTTTCGGATATTTCAATTCCAGTCGCGTGTCGTCGACCGGCAGACTTATAAATATATCGTCGCGACGCTTCGCTTATATAAAATATATATAACGCTGCCTCTTTACTGTCTCGACTACATAACGCTTTTACATAAAACTCAACGTGAACCATTGAAACTTTTCGCAAAATGCTGCATTTCGCAATATAATTCTGCCCAATTATTTCGCAAAAATGAATCGATTATTTATATTAATTATTTGCTATTGTTACTACTTATTATTATTATTGTTTTTACATTATTTTATACTTACAATATTTTTCATTTTTAATCAGTATCAATGAAAATATTCGATCTGCACTTTTGTCTAAAAACCAACTATCGTAGGCGATATCTGTGTCACACGCTTTTGGCTTTTTTTTCGATCCCGAGCCTGGAAACGTGTCAGAGACGGATAAAGAGAGAGGAGGGAAGAATAAAGCCTTTGGTATCGAGATATTAACAACAAGTGTCGGAGAAAGGGGCGCGAGTCGGGGGAGGGGTGACATGGAAAAACGCGTTCTCCAGCATACGCAGTTGAGCATTGTGGCAGCCGGTGGCAGTAAAGCCGAGAATCCCCGTCGGAAGGTCGTGACTTTGCGCTCGCCTGGCTAGTAATCCCGTAGCGAGGCCTTTGCGTTCGAGCCTCTCATCCTCTCGTGCCCTCACACTACTCGCCTATCCCCCTTGCTGCCCCCGACGACCCCTCCCGGCCGCGTCATCCTTGGAAATTTTCACACACGCGTACATTGCGAATTACGTTCGTTGCAACACGTGTACCTGACGAATGTGCAATAAAGCCAACGCGCGTGTATAAGCCCATGGGAAACAGAAGGTCACATTCTTCGCGATTTAACATGCGAAACGATGCGCGATACGCCCGTCCCTTTCGTAGCAATCGATAGATAGACGTTGCGAACTATCTGAAAAAAACAAACGCCGGGAGCTTTGGCGAATCCATCGAACGCGCAGAATAGCTCATGGTTTGAGCACGTGCGGATGCACCAAAAGGTGAACAATTGAACAGACAAAGGGGACGTACGGAGGAATATTCTGTCCGGCAAATAAATTATAAATTCAGTAAATGAATGTAACACGTTTGAAAAAAAATTTCCTTTAAAAAAAAAATTCCGCGAAAGATTTATTTTCCCTCTTCTTTTCCGCGAAGTCGTACCTAACTCTATCGCCCTTTTCGCGACGTAATCGTACTCTCGGCAACGGCGAAACATCGAAATGGGAGATTTTCCATTCCCCGAGTGGAGTGGTTTGGAGCTCTTCGTGCATCCGAACTAAGGATACAAAGGGAGGAGAGGATGGAAACGCGTGTAGCGTTATAAAGGGCGTTTAACGCGCGTTCGCGAATTCGTCCACGTGTAAAATAAGCTACCCTTTCAAAGGAGTGTTGGTGTGCGCGCGCGGCCACACACACGGCGAGTATGCAATCCAATATACATATATGTGTATAAATTGTAAATATATATGTATATACATATATTCTTCGAACACGTCCTCTTGTATACCTGGTTATATATTTCGCGAGAGGAGCGATACCACCCGCTATCATCACGAGATCTCGTCGGTGTGGGCGGTGGAGCGTTGTGCCAGAGATTTAGTGTTATATACAGAGCCATCCAAAACTTACTTTTTATATACCTCTTAACGCTTCGCATAAAAATAATTCGGCGGCTTTTATTGAACATTTTCTTTTTCAAATTTCATCCGTTTGTCTATAAAATATTAGAATTGTATCAGCCGATATGAAATATAATCTAAATACAATTGGCTTTTTTTAATCAAAATTCGCAACGGTTAATTATTGAGAATTTTCGGCAAATAGCGAGAGAAACTTATCGAAGCATAAAGTTCGGAATATTGCAACATTCAATTCGATGATTCGAAAATTCAGTTGATGGCAAAAATTGGGTCAAAATTAGGTCATTGTACAGAATGTTGTTTCTTCCGGTACCGATTAAAAACCAATATAAACGAAAAAACATTATGCTGTGTAGATTTATTTGTGGAAACTCATTGTCTATCGTCAATGTGTTGTGAATTCTGATTGGCTCTGTACAGTACATTTCGCTGGTAGCCGTGGTGCTCGTCTGTACATTAGCTCGGTGGGATTCGTTTATATACACAGGTAAGAGTAACCATCTGTGTGAGCGCATGCGCCCCGCGTTCTGGCGCCTCCGCCAGTCGATGCTGGAACATCGTCGCGGCAGGACGGTATACCCCCGCACTCTGTCATCGTATCATCGTGTGTTAATCGCACACACACACACATATACATACATACGTTTATTATAACATAGTAGCATAAATAAAGGAGAAAAAAAACTCGTGTATAAAGTTCATCGCTCCATACATCGCCATTATCGTAACGGTTGCGCTTGGAAAAATAAACAAGACGCAACGCAGAGGAACAACGGAAACATATTCATCGTCATTGAAAGAAAAGCCTCCTCTTCGTTTACAATATATTTTTTGACGAAAGATTAATATACAAAATAAAGTTACACCTATCGACAATATCGCGAGAACATTGGCGAAAGAATAAATGCAAGCATGTACCCGCGATGGAATTCGAAGCGACAGCGTTAAAGAGGGAGGTTGAAGGAGAAAAAAAATCGGGAAAAGAATAAAAGCGGGACTCGAGGGTGATAAGGATATGTAAGAGAGATAAGAGAAAAGAAACGAAGGAGGGAGGGACGGAAGTCAGAAGCAGCGGCACGAGATACGAGTTCGATCGAGGGACGATCGGCGGGAGGAGTGTACGACGTTGTACAATAGTGAAGGCGAACGAAGCGGAGAAGGAGGCGAAGGAGGAGGGCGCGAGAGAGCGTTGCCCGCCGCGGCCCCGGACAATCCTAGATTCCAGAGCGAATAACCCTTCCAGCACTTTGACACACTACTCTCTTACATATATGTATATCTATACGACAATGTATAAGCGAACGTATACAATCTAACGTGTAGGATATATAATTACATTGCGGGAATACAAACACGAGGATACACAGTGTGGACAGCGCAAAACCACCTCGAACTCCGCTCGATCCGCACGGGGAGTCCACGAGAGACGCGTATTATGTTATTGTCGAGGATTCACAGTGCAAACTAGCGGTGAACGACGTAGCACTCAAAGACCACGAAACTCGCGTAATCGCGGTCACGTTTGGTGTCGTTGTAACCGTAGAATAAAAAGAAAAAACCGCGCGAAATAGCACTCGTGTCAGTTACGCGCCGCGAGGACTCGACTGTCAACTGTGTGAATTCTTTTCTGTTTTCGACATTCCAAGAGTAAGAGATCCACGAGCAAATTCACGTAGGTATATTCGATGTTGAGTAGAAAATACTTTTGGATCGTTGTCCGTGAGAATTCTTCGCGTTCGTGCCGTTATTCGAGTTTGGCTATAAATAGCATCTTTTTATCTCGTGCTTACAAGATTTGGATTCGCGCCGCTGTTTTTTTTTTCCCCGACGCTAAATTCCAATTCGTTGAATTGGAAAATTCAATACGAAGGTTATTCGCGATCGATTTCGTCGCGCTTAACGAGTGATTTATTGGTGGTTACAATTAAAATTTATTGTGCTAATAAGCTTTGCTTTCGCGCGCGCCCGTGTTGTTCCTTCGACGCGGCCTTCGGCGTCGCAGCCAATAACGCTCTGTGTATCGGTCGATCGCTTTTGTGAATTAACACAAAGAGTCGCGGGTAACGCGATATATATGCAGGTCAAGCCACGATCGGTTTACACGAGTGTGTGTATTGCAAGGATTAAAGGGGGTTGTTCGCACGCAGTGGATCAGAACTCGCATAGCGCTAATTGGTCACGACCGTCGGCGGGGGAAGAAAAAAAACAGTCCTGTGTAAACCGACTCATTGAAATTGAACGCGGGTTCAATGGATCTCGTTTTTCGGTGACTTCTCGAACCGCGCAAGAACATTTGTCATTCTTAAGAAGTTTGCACGGTCGTGAAGAAATATTTTATTACCCGTTGTATTTGTTATCCCCGGGGATTTTGCTGATGGTGAGAAGCTCCGTTGGCTAATGCGCTCGACATGCAAGGCGACGCGCGTCATTTGCCCGGCACGCAGATAAACGGAGAAAAAAGTGGCGTTAGATTAAAAAGGATTATACGACGTATTACGGTGGTAGAGATAAAGCGATACGGGTAGGGAGACGCGAGCTTCGCGGGTTACCAAGAATTTCTCAGACAAAAAAAATCATGAAAAAAAAACCCAGAATACACAGTTTAATATTTGACTTTTTTTTCGGGAATGATACGATCTTTATGCGCTGGCGAAGGTTTCTCGGGAAAAAAATGTTAACCGAATACCCGGTTATTATTTGACTTTTTTGGGAGAAAGGAGACACGATCTTTACTCGATACCAAGGATTTTTCGTTTAAAAATTGTATGCCGAAAAAAAAGGAATACACTGCTTGATATTTAAATATCTTCCGGGACAAACGGATCTTCGGGCGATGCTAAAGACATAAAAAAAATTACGAAATAATACTTCGGAATCTACAGCTTAATATTTGACTTTCTCGTTTTGTGAAATGTCGATTCTATTGAGATAACAGAATTGCGATTAGCAAATAACAAAAATCGATGATCCCAAAGTACAGGAGAAAGAGACATAATTGCGCGAGCTCGCATCCCGAGAGAATCCGTCGTACAATTTTCGCTCTTTCCCGCTCGCCATCCGTGCCATTTATATTCCCCGGGGTAATTAGAAGACTCGAAGCGAAATGGAAGGGGTGAGAGAAAAAAGTTCGGCGCGTGACTCCAATATATTTATTGCTTCTCGCATTGCCGACGAACCTCGAAGGCCACTTTTGCGAGCGGTAATCTCCTCGAGCCGTCCCCTCCCCCCAATCTTCGAACTCGATTTCTGTATGTATCTCCATCTAGTTTTTTTCTCATTCTCTCTCATTGCAGACTTCAAATCTGGATTCTCGGTAAGCGGAGATTCGACGGCGTGCGAGATTATTCATTTTCTTTCGTTCACTCTTTTTCGCGAAGAGTAAAGCGTCAACGAGTTTCTGCATTCTTTCTTTCGCGGCCTCTCGAGAAGAGTTCCTCTCACTCGCCGGCGAGTCACGCGTTTCGCCGAACGGAGAATGTCTCGAGCGGGATGACCTTCGACACCGTCGCGGAACGATAAGTCGAAAGTGTTCTCGACGAAGAGCAGCGAAGCGGAGACGATCGCGCGGCGCGCGTGTTGCTCTCTTCGCGGACGTAACGGCAACTAATTCCGATAGATATTAACGTAACTCTTTCGCATCTCGTTTCGCCACACGCGTCTTCCACCGCCGTCTCCCCGTTTTTTCTTTGATCTGCTTTTTTTTTTTCTTTTCTTTATCTCGCTCCCCCGCAACTATTTCGAGAATCTGGAACAACCCGACGGACTCCCGACGAACTTTGGATTCTTCGCGGCAACGTCGACACGGCAGAAACTTCTGCTCTTTTCTTTTTTATCACGGTCAAATTTCGTCTGTTCACACAATTATCCAGACCATGAGATCCGAAGACTCGTCGTGAATTGGAAGGTACGCGGGAACGAGAACACCGAAAGCCTTTCCTAATTTCCGGCAGCGGAATCGTTCCGGAAGTGCACCGAGTTCGGTCTCGCCGTCGTCGCGTGTGGATTTCCATCTATCGCAACAGGCCCTCCGACAATGTTCGTCGCCTCGATAACGGGATGCAGGCGACTGCACGCTCGTGATCGCGACATGGGGTAGACGATGTGCGCGTTCGGAATTCCGAGAGGTCGAGACTGACGCGAGGCGAGAGCAAACAAGACAGAGAAGAGAGAGACGAAAATCACAAAAAATAAAACAGCCGAAAACCGGTGGGCGGGAGTGAAGAAACGATGGATTGGCCGCCAACGATACTAAGGTAGCTGAAGAGAACAAAAAAAAAAAGAAATTCAAAAAGGAATTGAACGAATTAGAATCGCATATCCGGTGAACAATGGAACAAAATATATCGTAGTCAACGTTGGAAGAAGTCACGAGAAAAAAAAAGTATATAGAAAAATTCGAATGAAAACAAGATAATAATTAAAGAAGCTATTAAAATCCAAAGACTGATCGAGATCTCGAGGTAGAGAAATCGATCGTGAATGAAAATATATACAATAGATTTATTATCGAACAAGACGCCAAGCGTCGGTTCTTATACATGTATAATATACTATCGAAAATATACATATATATACATAATATACATATCCACGTACAATCGAACGTTTGCATGAACGTTGTTCGATAAACCTGACTACAAGCTCGTGGACTCGTCTGACTCACACCGGTACAACATTATTCGATTCTCAAGCCGAAATCTACGAAATTGTATATTTGCCTACGTAATATATAAACACACAAATTGTATAAATACATGAATATATATATATGTGTGATTTAAATATATATAAACGTATAATGAGCGCCGAGGAATAACGAGAGAATAAGGAGGAAGAGCAGTGATCGACAAGCTTGCACGTCGATCTAATCGTAGATTAGAAATCGTCGCGATCGATACGTTGTGCAATCGAAGCGAGCGAATCGAAGGTGAAGCTTGGATCCAGTGCCAAGGCAATTGGTACACCGAACCAACGTAATGCGAATGGCCGTAGAGCGGCGAGGAGAACTGACCCCGGGACATAATAGCGCATTGTCGAGTCTGATAATTCGTCTGAAGCGAAGAAAAAATTTGAAAATGTGAGACACGAGAGCGTGAAGGTGCTTGTGTTCGTGCGCGCGCGCTCAGCGAGTTCGAGGTTTTCGTCCGCGGCGATTAATCGGTAGTGCTCATTTGTGAAAGAAGAAAAAAGGTCATTACTTCTCCATCGAAAACAATAGTCTGTGCGCGCCTGTGGGCGATATATCGTAGCGGAAGAGCTGTCGCCCAAGGCTCTCGCGCACCAGGATGGGTTGTGGACAGAGCAAAATCGGTAACATCTATTCGAAGAATAAGAAAAATAAGAACAACTCGACCAAGAAGAACGGAGACTCGATACGTGAGTACAACAATTTTCTTCGAACATCCATGAAGTTATTTGGAAAATTTGTTTGTAATTTGACATCGGGGATCGAAACAATTTATATTCACGCGAAATTGAAAAAAACAATTCTCATCATGTCGAATCGAATTTTATTCTCTTGATATGTTACTTAGTTTTGTCTATACTTGCAAGAAACCAATGTGAAAGAAACTTATTGCAGGAAAATATATAAAGACACGAGCCTTTGAATCCTAGGCAGTTTGTTTATTTTACGATTGTATTCCATTTTTCATTCACTTCTTTTTATAAAAGTATCATTTGCATTGTGTAAGAGAGCCGAGTAATGACGAGAGAGTCATGAACAATTCGTAATAATAAATTGGCTTATCACGCCGAATCTCTCGTTGACGCAGCACGACCCAGATTGTCTCTAATGGGAGCTAGAGCTGCCGCGTATGCTGGCCTCGTTTCTATTTATCCGCACCTCTCTCGCTATATACCAATGTCGATTCTCGATTCCCCACCGTTCCCTCCTATCGGACTTAAGGATTAACGAGCGATGTACAATCGCGCTCACGAAAACATATCTGTTTTTATCATCAACGAATTTATGCTCGTCTCTCGTCGCAGTATCTCGCAGAGTCAACTACAAAAACAAATTGTGTTTGCGAGTGCACTGTTCACTGTCCTTTCTATGGTGGATGTCTCTTTGCAGATCCGCAATTTCACTGCGAAACAAAATAGTGAATTTAATGCTACATACTGGTGTTCAATTGTACTGAAAGTTTTGTGCACACACCGGTGCACAGGATTCAATGTACGATAGCGATAAATAATTCATATACTCTTATAGTGAAAGTACAATGAGAATTTTTTTTTTACTAATACTAGGTTTTTAGAAAAATTTTCGAATCAATTTTTCGCGAAAAAAAAGTCACGTCGCCGCATTATTCGTTGATCAATTTGTTTCAAACAAATCACTATTTGGCACTTTTATTGTGCAAAATTAATCTTCCTAGGATCTCGCACGTAGGTGATTTTTCTTCAGATTTTTATCGCGTTGGGAAGTGTTCGAAATTCGTTCGAAATCCCACGCCCAGTTCGTACCGCATCGATACATCTCCTTTATTTTCCACAATTCTTGTGCGTTCAAAACTTTTCGCGGAAAATCATTTTCTATTCGACGAAAGTTCGCACGTCGAACGAATAAATCGATAAAAATACTCGCGATTATTTCGATACACTTTCGGCGATGAATGTATATACATATTTTTTTATCGATAGAAAAGAATGCGCGTGCCATTATACACGTAGAATGCTGCTTCGCCACTTTTACTCGATGATATACTATCGTATTTATATCCATCGGCGTGGCCGTACAATAATCACGCGAGACGTTTAATCTACCGAAAGATAAACTGCCAAAGATACAGGTATGTATATCTATATACATAGCCGAGTATCTGTAAACCGTGTTTGTTATCTCGCCAATGTTCCCCCTCGGACTCTCGCACGCATACGTGTGAGAAACTTCGCCGAAACTCGCCCGACGGCGCTCGCCGAAGTGCTCGAAATTCGTCAGAAAGTCAATCTTATCGTTACATTATTTTATGACAAATTCCGAATCGAAATCGAATCGTATCGTGACAATCGTCACGCGCGCACGAGACTTTGAACGCCCGGATTCGTCAATTCCTAATTGAGAAACTTCACGAACGAAGAAAACTCTCGTCGATGAGTCACGTCTTTCGTTTATGCAGCCCGAACAATTGTCATAACGAGATGATCGAAAACATTTATCGAGAACGGCTTCAAAGTCTAGCGTGTCTTTCTATACCACCTCCGGGTTTTTTTGTTTACAATGAAAATCTTCATCTGCAAAAAGTATGTCAACGAGTCGTTATCGCAGCACTCCGCGGGCTTTTGTTTATGAAATGCACGCGCAACAATATTGATGCTTTCGCAGCATCCGAGCCTGCCTCGGTCTCGATAGAGTTCCTTTTTTTTGCCCCCAACCCACAGCTGCCCGAAGCAGCGAAGTAGATTGCAAGGATTCGAATGAAGCTAAAGAAATTACTAAAGCTTCTTGTGCGAACGCGAGTTTAATGCCAAGCGTAGATCTGTAGTTATTATTATTATTATTATTATTATTATTATTATTATTATTGTTATAAATGAATAAATAAATAAATATTATTATGCTTATTTTAGTCAATAGAGAGAAGTGAAGTCGAGCACGAAATTCCTTCGACTCTTCGTTTCACTGGTTAGTATTCATTCTCGTTCGGTTTTTGCTCCCCTTTCGTTTTCTCTGTCTCATTTCTTACGAGATTTCTTCCTTGCATTTCGCTCTTCGCGTGCGTCACAATGTTTATGCGTACCAGAGGCGCATTCATGTGAAATCGAGTGACTTCGACGACGACGAGGGTGGAGGGGAGTTGAGGTCTATGTATTTGTCCTGTGCGTTATAGTACTCGTGCGCGATGCCACCCCGACACGAGACTTAATGCCTCTCCATCAAACGCTTTGCGTCACCGCCGAGTGCTCGAGAGGCCGTGATACCCGACGACCTCGCACCATTGGCGAATATTTCTTCGTCTATACTGTGAATTCTCTACACACGATACGCGCGCGGCGCGCATCTGTGTGTATGCATCTAATGCGGCACACGAGAAGAGTCATTGAGAAGCTGCTCGATTCACCGTGCAGTAAATCTTCGTTCGTGAATTAAGGAAGTACGCGCGCGTGGATACGCGCGAAGTAAATTGACGGGCTGAAAAATTCATTGTGGCATTGAGAATGACGAAAAAAAAATTCGGATGAAAAAGAATGTTGAAGTGGATAAGGAGGAAGGTCGATAATGTGGGTTCGAGAATTCGTGAATGTCGTTACTTTTTAATCGCTTCCACGGTTTTGGTCTAGGTTTCTCCGGGCTATCGGCACTTCGAGAGTTTCTCTTTTTTATCCACTGCACCACGACGCCGTCACGTGAACGGCGAGTCGTATCGGTGGTATTGATGCATATCTACGTATATACATGTATACTATTTGTGTATGTGGATAGTATGGCACATTACCGTACGCGATACGGCGCATAAAACAGGGAATGTCGCGTAGTCTTTTAAGGACATTATATTTGTTGCGGATCTAACTGGTTCGCTTATACCAAACATGATTCTTTCCTATGTCCATCTCGGGAGCTTAGTCGGGGCTTCGCATGACAAAGTGCGTTAAGGGGTTTCAGACGACGCGCTTCAACGAGTCTCGCTTTGCTCTCACTGAATTCCTCTGGTTTCGCGGATAACATTTTCGAATTCATATACATATCATTTTTTTGTTTAATGTTAAAAAGTTCATATTCGTGAAGGCATGTTAAAAAAATATTGTATTTCAGTCACTAAGCGACGATTGAACGATAGAATCGAAAATCCGTTTTTTTAATGCAATTTTAGTTTTCAAAAAAGGGAGCAGCTTCATTTATGGGGTTAAAGAAGTGCGAAATCGCCTCTGGTCTTCCAGGGTTAAACGACATAATGTAAATGCGTTTCGTTCGATTTGATTCGCATTATAATTGATCCGCAAGCTTGTCGCCGAAAAAAAATGCAAAACATCGTGTTTACTGTCTTCGATGTTTACAGTTGCTAATTATAAGCTTCGCGATAGATACCGATAATGCGAAGATAATGATTTGTTGAAGTCCGGTCTCGGCGCAGAGGGAGATAAATGTGCGAATTACGTATAATTAATGGGTGGCTCAACGAAACTGACCGATAGAGCAATGGAACGAATATTGCGTCGATAAATTGTCGAGCCTTATGCGCATGTGGAATCGACGATTCGTTCTCGATAAATGCATTTGATCGTTCGATCGAATTCGGCAGAGCGACATTTTCGCGGCACTCGCTTATCCTGTGCAATAATAATCGACAGCGGGGAGTGGCCATTGTCGCCGTACACAGCCGCGGTCGACCACTTCCGGTCCAATTACCCGCCGGCCCAGGGAGGAATCTCTCTCTCTCTCTCGCTCGGTTTTCATTCCGCGGCTCTCTCCCGCGACGCCAATGTCGTTATAACCGCAGCGATATATCCAGCAAGCTCGGCAAGGGTTTCAACGTCCAAGCAACAGGTCTCATTCATCTCTGCGCTTCCATTATCCTTCGCTGCACGATCAAAACTGAGCTTCCGAAGCTCCTTGCCTCTATTAGCGAGTTTTTCATAACGTGTCAGCCAATTCGCGTACAGGATCGGTCTAAACGGTTTCGGCGAGATTGACGCACGTGAGCATATTTGGGAAGAGGCGAATAAAGAAATTCCGTACCGAACGCAAATGCTAATTTTATGAGACTTTTTATGTATCAGACTTTTATCAAAGTGTCGAATAATTATTGGAGTTCGCTTTTTTTCTTTTTCCCGGTTTCGATATATTTCGGCTATAATCTAGTTTACTGCTGTGAACAGTAAACGAAATTGTTATTATCGCGCATTTGAACGAATTCACGATAAGAACACGCGAAGAATAGAAGATAATGAACAGAGCGAGAAAAATCCGGAAAGTCCTGCGATTGACGTATGTGAGAAAATCCGGGCTCAGCAGGATATTAGCGAGAACGCGAATAACAATTTCCTCGCCGTCCCCTCATCCCCGCCGAGTGTCTATAATCTGCTCTTTTACGATTCTATCTTGCATTCGATTCTCGTGCGATTCGCGCGGACTTTGGGCTGCGCGCGCAACTTGTTGACTGGACGCGCCGGCAGCCGTCGGTGGCGGAGCTGTCGTTGATGCCGCTAAAAACGCTTCGCGATAAGCCCCGCGATAAGCCGAGGGGGGCGCGATAGCATTAACGTTAAATAACGAAAATAAATTATGAAACGAAGCTCAAAATCAACGACTGCGTTGAACTTAATACAAATTCGCTTCGAGAAGCTTCGTTCGAAGTGATGGATCAAAGTTTATCGATACATTTTTGCCAAACTCTTATCCGAAATACAAATCAGCGAGCGGCTACATTTAATCAATCGATCCAGACGCTACTTCAGTGCCTCGAAAGAGCTTCAAAGAAATTGGACCCGATGTTTTATCTGTTATCGAAAAAGTAAAAAATTATAAATCGTATTCTGTTTACAAAAAGTTTTTATCGCCTGCATTCGCTCGAGTGTTGAGCCTGGAAAAAAAAATAGTTGCGAGCAGATTCAAGGTTTTTTTCTTTTCCGTACCCGAATGTTCCCCTCCATAAGCGCGCGTGCACTGCAAACTATGAGTTCGCGCGAACTCGTGGGCCTGGCGAATTCGCCGGTATTTGTCTGGCGAGTCGCACATCTGCGGTGGGGATATACGCCGTACGTGGCTTATTGTACACAGTGATGCTGCGAGTTTGAATGCGTCGTATGCTCCGGAGCGCTCGAGTGTTAACCGGCGTTTCTCGATTCGTACACATCGTCGACGGCGGCGAACGTTTGCGCGACGCCACCAGACCTTGTTCCAAGGACCGTCACGGGGTCGACATTATCGTTCTCGATAGTAGTATAGCAGCGGCGAGCAAACACCGGGCAAGCCCCGCTGGCTTGCCTGCCGCCTGCACGTTCGGCTTGCCCTGCCGCGCACTCGGGGTCTGCCTACGTGATCGACGCCCCGTATAAAGCCCCGCGCTCGTCCCACTTGTTTCGCGTAGTAATTTTCAACAGTAGAGCCTCCACGCCGTTCTCGCCGCTCGTGCGTTCGTTCAGTCTTCAACGGACCCTCGTATAGTCGAGATCCGCCCAGAGGAGAGCTTTTCTTATCGCAAACCGAGTTTCTCTTGGCTGCGTGCGCGAGAGTCAATTTACCATTCGTCGTTTTCGTTACGAACGACGAATCGAGTGCGTGCTTTTTCTTCATGAAATAAACAAAGAAAATAAAACCGCTAATAAGTGTCGAACAAAATAAAGATCCATCGGATAAATAGTTAAATGTTCGCCATTTAACTTCGGGATTTTAATTGTTCAAATAAAAGACCTTGAAGATTTGGAGCGAATATTGAGAACCCGCAAAGGGTCTCAATATTGAGCTGGATTTAAAAAGAGACGAATAACAATAACTGACGTTCCGAGCCAATCGGACAAAAATACAGAGACTTATGAAATAATATTTAAGCGACGATAGACATTCTATTTAATAATAAATGAGACATTGACGAAAAGGAAAGGACAATTGTGAAGATAATCGTGACGAGTGACTAAACCGTGTTTGCCGTTTGCGGGAAAAAAAAAAAACGAAATTCAGAAAAGAGCCACGTATCGAGTTCTCTCACTCCCCTCAAACACGTTTTCTTCGGCTTTGCGCCGCGACTCAGCTCGAACCCCGCCACCATCGCCGTCACGCTGGTCGGAATAACTTCAGAACCGCCGAGTAGAAAGCGACAGCGCGCCGCTATGTGGCTCAAGATTTTAAGGCAGAACATAAGCCACCTGGCTCGCAGAGCCAAGGGTAAGTCGTTTTTGCGTTTATGGAAAATTAAAAATGATAAAAAAAAAAACGAAAAGAAAAATGTTTCAACTCCCAAGATTCGAGAATTTTTTGGCATATGCTGTTGTCGGCGGTACAAACGCATGCAATTATTATTGCGAAATCATTGGAGCCTGGATTTACGTAAATTAACAGAAAATACCCACGGAACGGACAGGAAACGGATTCCAGGGTCAGAGAATTATATTCGCGACAGAATTTCGAAGCTATTTATAATACCGGTATGGCTCCCCCCGCCCCTTCCGTTCCCCTCCCTTTTTCGGCAACTCCCCTCGTCACTCGGGAATAATATATCTCTGTGTCCACGAGAGGCATTAAGAGCCAGACTCTGAAGCGGCGCCGACGTAGGCATCGGCGTAAGGTACCTAATATGTATCTAGTCGAAAAGTCGTTGACAAACACACATCTTTGGCCATCGATCGAAATAGAAAACGTGCGAGTGCCGCGCGGCGTTCCGTGCACTTGTGTGACAATCTTTCCCTCGCGTTGGCGACTTTTCGCGAACGGCCCTGAAAGGTTTCGTCTCGTTGCACGATGTTCTATTTATAATATCAATTTGCAACTCGCTCGATGGTTTCGCTAAAAGGATTAAGAAACTACGGACAGATGATTTTATCTTTATGCCGTTCTCAATGAGCGGGATTTTTTCTTCTATCGAGAGTACTTGACGTCGAGACGAATTTATCGATTTCACGCAAGAGTTGGTAGCTCGTATGAAATTATTTCCAAGGGCCGTTCGTTACAACGGCTTCATTCGACGTGACATAATCTCCGATTATTCGATCGCGCGGAGAGAACCGAGAGATCTTATCGATCGATTAACGCGTAGGTTTTACTTTTGTACTTGTTTATTTGTGTTTTCTCAATACGCGCGGTATGCATAGCGAAATCCTATTTCCATCAAAGCAACAACGAACTCGTATTTAAATCCCGTGATTTACGACGGTTCCGCTTAGAATCGAGTAATGCAAAGAAAATAGATTGAACATTAATGCAAACGGTATTGAAGTCGAATCGCACCTGGAGGCGAGTCCCGACTTGTCATCGGCTTCTCCTCGATTGTTGGTGCGTTCTTAAAATTCGATGCGTTCTCAAAAGCTTCCACTGTCGCGAGCCAAGCGCGCTGCGTCGCGAAGCTGCGCGTACCGCGCACCGGGTGCATTCACGCATCGTGCGACTCATCGATAGTTTATTTCGTCGTAGGCGAGCCGCGTTCCATTGATTGGTAATCCCCCAGAGAGGTCGACGGATTTCCCGAGGGTGGCTAAACGCGAATGTAAGGACGAGCCAGAGACAGAGCAAATAGTGCTTCGACGGAGCGTCGTCGTTTGTTGTTGTTCCATTTAAAGCAAGACAGGCGCGAAATTTTTTGAACGCGCTTCACGGTCTGCCGGTGCTGGCTCGACTCGGAGGCGTGTCCGCTAACTCGCATTGTTTCAAGATTGTTAACCCACCGCGCGCGCGCGCTCTCTCTCTCTCTCTCTCTTTCTCTCTCGTGAGCTCGTTCTGCGTATCCCATGCCGGTGAAACCGAAGCTCCAAGATGCGCGTCGGCTGCTGCGTCATCAGCGAGCTCTCGGAATATATGGCGCCAAAACTCGTCCTCGTTGCGACAAACGACTATGACTCGAATTCCAAACGGACAATATGACTCACTCTCGTTTCTACCTGTGTCCCTAATACGATTGCGGTACATCGCGTATGCGAATGCAATTTTAAAGACTTTGCCGATTGACAAATTAACTTCGTAAAAAAGAACATTTATCGTATATATTCTGCGCTTGGTATGTAACGTTGATAAATTACAAAAGCCGATGCAGCCTTTGTGTCTGTACTTTCGCGAACCTTTACGACCTTTAACGTTCAGTAAACGCGATGTCATGGAGCATTATTTTTTAATTAGGAAACTCACGTATAGCGCACCGTGAGCGTTCGATAAATTCGCTTTTACTTCTGTGTTGCAACAACGATTTTTTTATCCACGAAGATTTCGATTATAGATTTTTTAAAAAGTATCGACATTGTCGAAAAAATGAGCTCGTAATTTCCCTTGCAATTGTGAATACTTTTAGCGCAGCTTCGTACAAGCGCCTTGGGTCGAAAAAAAAAAAAAAAACTCACGAGTCGACAATACACGCGAGGTTTCGTTTGAGCCATACTCGACGTTCCAAGGCCTCCGAGCGGCTGTGTTGTTGCAGCGTGAAGTATGACGACACGTTGCCGAGCTGAGTTCCGATCTAAAATACCATAGCCCACACGATCGGCCAGTAAAACGCGTCCTCTTCGCGTAAGATAAATTCTATCGATAGAAAGTCATCGTGGCGAAGTCCCTGGAGAATTGTACGACGGGTATAGCGAGTACCGCTCCGGGCGCTAAAGTCCCTAACGAGCTTAAGGTCAATCGGATGCAAATCGAATGTATACACGGTGAGTTCGGTGACGAGTTTGTGTCTCAAACAAGGCCCGCGGACCTCTCTCCGCGCTTGTTTACTTTTCCTAGTGCCACTGGGAAATCTCGCGTGTCCTCGAATTTGATTCGCTCTCGTGTGTATACACGCGCAACATTCGTCATCAAACATTTGCACGTTTCATCCGTCTTCCAGTGTTCAAGCGTCGAAAAATATTTGCACTCGGCTTATTTATAGCGTGTCGCGCGAGATTTCATTTCCGTTTTTCCCTTCGCGCTGCGTAAGTGTGACAAAAAATTATTGTTCTCGTGGAACTTTGTTTCTTCTCGTTCTCAAATTTTTCAATTTTTTTATCCGCTCCGTAAGAATTATCTTGTTTTCGTGTCGAACAAGGCAAAAGTGCGTCGAGGAAAGACACTCGAGAAAACGCGGAGGATTAAACGCAAAGATCGTTATCGTTTATGTTCCTCGATTCGCACGAGCATTTCTCTCGCGTTCTTTTATCGTTTTGACGATCGTCGCGAGTTTCTGCGTCTCTCGCGTCACAACAATTGAGAAATCGTTTCGTGCAACCTCGGAGGTTTCAATCTCTCGAATGTCATATCAGACTTACACGCGTACGGGCGCATGCGCGTACGTTCGCCTTGTTCATCTCTAACATCTCTCGACACCTTATCAGATAAGTATTAGTCACATCTCGCGATAATTCTTCGAAACGATTGCGCCCGATAGGCTCGACGATAAAAATCGTTTTCGAGGGAAACATATGTCGTCGAGTCTCGATTACGACGCACAACGTGGCAGCCGGAATATTTGACTTCGTTCCAGTGTACACCGGTTACGTCGGTTGCGCAGCTGAATGCAATTGAAATATTTCTTTATCACATTTTTTCCGACGCTTTTACTTTATCTCAGCGCCGAATCTATTCAGCATAGCGTTGCGCAACGCCGCGCCGACAAGATTTCGCGCGATTATCGGATTCGCGAAATACACGGCACGTCGATGCGTCAGCACGCTCGCGAAACACATGTCGCCGAATGTCGACGAATCGAGGATTCGCTCGCACGCCAATAACGCAAGTTCGCCCTCCGCTCGATCGTTCGCTCGCTCGTGGATACGTCTTATACGCCGCTAACGCGCGGGTTAACGAATCGAGATAAGATACAAGTACAGTGGAGCCTCGATTGATTTATAATCTCATAACTCACGAATCCGCTCGTGAATTATAGAGCGTAGGTCCACAAGACTTATGACTTTCTCTGCAAAGTTTATTCCTACCGTCGAAGCGCGCATGCGCGTTGGTTCGCTGTCCCCACCGAGCAGTGCGCCGTCCCGCGGGCCTCGCGCTCGACCGCGCGCTTCAGGGGCAATATTATTCGGCAGAAAGGTCGCTCGTCTTCGTGCGCTCGCGAGTTACGGGAGATTCAACTGTACCGAGAATTACGGACGGGTTTGAACCTGCGAGCTACCGGTCGAACGAACCCGCGAGCGCGCGGTCTTCGGGGGCGTTGCTATCTTTGCCTTTCGAATAACGTTTATGACGCTCATTGTTTGTTCCCTTCGCGCTCGTCTCGCGTCGTACGTCGCTCTTGACCGTTCGCCGTCGGTCTCCTCGTATGCATATCGCATATGCTAACCGCTTATCGAAACTCGAGACCGATTATCGGGTTTAACGCGACTCGAGCACCGTGGCAATAAAAATAGCGACGTCGACGTCTTCGCCGTTTCTCCAACGCGATGAGGTTATAATACATCACACAACGCGCGCGCGCGCTCTGCGCGTGTGTGCGTGAATAAGCGCGGGCTCTATCTCGAAGCAATGAAAGCACCGAAATAGAAAGGAGTCTTGAATGTCCGACGTTTTAAATAGAATATTCACTCCGCCCGACTGTCTTATAAACGTTCTATGGCTCTACGCGAGATTCGCGAGCGCGCGCGCTCGATGAAATTTTCATTATCGGAGAGACCGAAAACGTACGCGAGATCGTCCGATCGTAATTGAATCGAAGATTGCTGAACGGACTGCAATACGACGAATCAAATTATCAATTGAATACTGAATTTTGCGAACTTGTATTAGATATCCGATATATATTTGCTTGGAGATTTGAGTTCTCGATTGATTGAAATTGATATACCACTCTTTATATTTACATTGATGTGCAATAAAATCGAGGTTTTATTTTTTGTTCAACTTGTCTCGTGTTCGCATACGGGAATTCCCGACGCTTGAAATACATGCTAAACACTGTCTGTGACTGCGATTCGGTTGGATCCGGCGCTACAACGCGATTGGCGCGTTCTAAGAAATTTTTCGTTCATAAGACCAATCGGGGCCAAGAGGATCGGATATCGTCATTGAGCGGTGTAATACACACTATATTAGGTAATCAGGTCAATCTTTTCTGCGACGTTTGTAATAAAACATGAGATGCGATAAAATCGTCGGAGTGCCGAATGAGGGCGGAGAGAGAAGGAGAGATCGCGAAAATACGTGCGAAGAATGAAAAGAAGAAATAGATTGTTTACTTTCGCAGTTACACGTGCGCGCGAACGAGCGGGTATTTAACGCCGTGTATGCGCACGACCGGGGTGTAAACAGCTGCCGGCATTTCCACGCCGGGCATATACCTGTGTATGCTCGTTCGCTTTAGCCTCGGCCAACAACAGCGAGCCTGTGGTTCGCACTTACATATGCATGCATATACATGTAGTCATGGGTGTACGATATTCGCGAGGGAACGAGCGAACGAGAAGGGAAGTCGGGGAACTGTCGAGGCCTTGATGGCTCGCGATGCGGCGCGGAGTCGCAGACGAGAATTACTTGCCTCGGTCGTTTCTTAATAAAAGCCACCAATTCTTCGACGCGTCGAAATATCATCCGAAAATTTCCTCCAATTCACTATTTTATCAAGCCAGTAATGAATTATCTTTTTTTTTTGTGAAAAATGTCGAAATTTTCTATAGTCCACAAGAAAAAAAAAATTCTAACGAACAAAGAATCGAATAACTAATTTTTTCATTCGAAAGATAATTCCGAAGAGCCGCAGTTGTTTCCAGTCGATCGAGAAAATTGGGAGAAAACGATTATCGCTCGGTAACCATTTTAAAAATAACTAATCAAGAGCTGTCTTCCGCAGTAGCGATAAGCTCAATCGACGAGAGTACGAGCCGAGTAATCGACACCGCCATGGGCCAGAATAGCGAGTTTAGTTGTAACGAGATTATGCACACGTCAGAAGCGGTAGATTCGCTGAGAGCGAAGCTCGGTTTCGCCCACGTTGTGTGCACGTAACTTCTACGCTTATAATTGCGCCATTCAAAACGTCGCGTCTACGCGATCATTCCGTCAACTACATCGCGGACTTCACAAAATACATAAAAGAGCATTCGTACGTCAGAAATTCATGTTGACTCTACAGTTCGTTGTTGCCGACGATAAGTTTATCTATACATCATAACCGACGACGCGAGCTCGAAGCTCTATAGAGACTCCACGTCACGCATAGAAGACGGTTTAGTTACACAGTTCTGTTCGACGATTTTTTTTTGGCGCCGGTTCGTCGCGCCTAGCTCGACACGTCCCCTCCACCGTCATCGACGAACCTTCCTTTTTTTTCTCTCTAATTATTCTCAAGATCGATGGCGCGTCGAACAAATAGAGTAAGATGACACGGTGGCGTTCCGTTACAAAAAAAATGTATATATATATATATATATATATATATATCTCGATATCGACAAAGCGATAACAATACTCGGCTCGCTCATCTTTCGACCTTTCGATATTTCTTTTTTTTTTTCTTCCTATTTCGTTTCTTTGCTTTTCACCCGGAAATTATAGTAGAGAGTAGTTTATGCGTATCGAAGGCGGGACCGGCAAATTTTTGCGTCAGAGATCCTATCGAGTTACGAGAGACGAGAATGAGGCTTACGCACGAGCGAGCGCGCCATAGTTCATGAATAAAGCGTATCGCCTCGTGTCATCGCGACACGACCGGATACCCTTTCTGTTGCTCGTTCGCTGCTGTGTAGCGCGCACACACGCGCGCAGAAGAGAACACACGGGAACACAATTCGTCGCGCAAAACCTAATAGACTGTGCTAATATCCGTAACGGATATGGTCTGCGCGGGTGTCTTTAGTTCTTACTCGTTAAATAACACTTATAAATACTCCCCCTTTAGTCCCGTGTGGCTTTCAATAATAAACTCGCATATCGATCCTCGAGCGCAAAATCAAGGGTACACAGGACGCGAAAAATTCGCTCGTATAGCTGCTATTACGATACTCAAGGTGAGCTAGTTTTTCACTTGGGTCTCGCCGACTTCGGTTACTCTGTCCTCGACGCCCTACCGTGGCAGCTGCCGCTGATCCTCGATCGGGCGATCAACGAGAGCGTTAGAAGCCCTGCGCCTGGCGCCCGTCCGTCGTCGGCGAGCTTTTGCAACGGCAGCTGCAACTCACTTCCGGTTTGGCTTTCATACCCTCACAGACTCTCGCTACAACTTTGGGGCGATTAAATTTTTTATACAAACATTTCTCACGTTTGTGCAATAATCTTTTTTTTCCACGTGATCGTATAACAGCTTCTCTTAGCTCCCTCGTGATATCCGTTAAATTTTTTCATACAAATTTTTCTCTTGAGTATACGATAATAATATTGCTCTTATATATTTTTTTTAGTGATCGTTTAATGACTTTCCTCAGCGCTCTCGCGCCATCCGGTTGACGCGATATGGAAATTTTTCTTCGATCTATTATCTCTCCGAGTGCTCGAAGATTGTGTTACAGTAACTCGAGATATCGTATCGTGATTTGTCCTCTTCGATACCTCGCGCGAACTTTTTCTTTCAATTTTTTTTTTCGCAAATATCGATATATTGTTAGCTAGATAATTGATATCGTATTGATATCCGTTACTAATCCGCGTTACCGGAAACCGCCGGCATTGAAGACCATCAGACTTGATTCCGTAAAGAAAACGGCAGGGTTATTTTATGCCTGAGGATAGAAGCATTCGAAGCTACTGAGACGACTCGAATTGCTTGATCCTCCACGCCGGAGTCTTCGGCATCTTCATCTTATTAATCTCACCGAGCAGCGGGAGTGAGCGGGGCGACGGGAAGACCGAAGAGAGGAGAGAACGGTTTCTGGTATCGGCTGCTCAACCGAGGTTAACCAATTTCCTCCGGAGCTAGGCGAGGCCCGATGTACCACAGTGAATACCGCACTTCGGAGTAACCCGATCGATATCCGGGCCAGGAGCACTGCCCGATCCTCTTCTCTCTTCTCCCGTCCACTTATACGGGGTGACTCGCTCGAAAAACGTCGAGTCATCCACTTCCGGTATCTCAATCTTTTTTTTTTAATCCTCAAACCAACATCAATGACTCAATTAAAACGAAGAAGGATTCACAAGAGCTGCGAGAATATAAAATACAACTCGACAAAGTTACTATTTTATTTCGCAGTCGCGGGCCTCGAGAAACATACAGTTTTTTCGTAACTTTTTCCCCCTGCCTTTAATGCAGAAACTTAATTAATTGAGTTAAATTAATTCACTAATTAATAACGCGTGGCGCGCCCCTGCAGAATTTTTCTCGCTGTTCGCGATAAAACAGCGAATAATTAGCGCATTTGCAAATTGCACATTGTACTTTTTTTCAGGCTGTGCACACGAAATTAAAGGCTCTCCGAGCAAAGTTTGGGAGGCTGAACTAACGTTTGTGTTCCATTCTACAATTTCCACCTTGTTCTCTATTCGCTTCGTTCTTTCTCTGAGGGGTTCTTTCGGAAAATTCTTTATCGTTTTTTCTTTTTATTCCTCTTGAGAATTCTATATTCACCGCGAGGCAGACGCCCGACGCCAAGCAAGACTCGTGACGACCTCTCGGACGGCATAATTATACTTTTGCACGGTGCGTGTGTCGCACGTGCTTACGTGTCGCTCGAGACTCGCGAGCTTCTCCTCTCTATTCTGTTCGTCTCTTCTCATTTGCCTGTAGACCGTCGGCGTCGCGCTTCTCTTGTCCTACCGGTGCTCTAGCACTCGCTCGGTACAAATTCTGACGTAAAAGCCCGCGAGCCGACGCCAGGTTCGTGGCACGGTTCTCT
This sequence comes from Ischnus inquisitorius, assembly GCA_963924025.1. Classification (NCBI taxonomy): domain Eukaryota; kingdom Metazoa; phylum Arthropoda; class Insecta; order Hymenoptera; family Ichneumonidae; genus Ischnus; species Ischnus inquisitorius. The sequence continues at coordinate 6,477,392 of OZ001245.1, read as the reverse complement.
TTATCTAAATATAGATAGAAGAGAGCGTATAGTTATAAAATGAACGAGAGCTGGTAGCGTCGCTAAAGCGCAACAGATTCCCGAAGAGCCTTTTTATTACGCGAACGAAATGCACACAAAACACACATTTCGTTGAATTATTCAGTTTTTCCAGATTTCGCTTTTCTTTGCAAATCAGCAGGACAATATTATTCAAACGAATTAATAGAATGATAAAAGATAATATTGTTCATACAAATGAATGAAAATTTGTAATACGAGTGAAGAAAAACTGGCGATACGAATGTCGTGATGATCGTCGAACTGGAATGAAGTTTTGTTTTTTGTTTTGATCAAATTTTCGTCCTCATTGATAAACAAAAAACATTGCTTCATAAAACGCAACGAGAAACAATTCGCGAATAACGCGGAGAGAGTTAGCTTGCGGCCGACAACGAGTCGGACGGATTTCGGCTCGATTGCAAAATCGAGCCGTAGCAACGGTAACCGGAAATTCCTAACGCTACGGGAATTCATATTGAAATTCCGGTGCGCTCGGCCATCGTGTCCTCCGCGGCTTCTCGGCAACGAGCGAAGCGCGCGAACGGGGCGACAGATGTGCCTGTGTTTCGCTGCTCGCTCGTGTATAAACTCGTCGAGAGCTATCGAACTCTCTATTCCACTCGCGCGAGGCTCGAGCCGATGGCAAACGGGGAATCATGTACGCGAGAGGAACGAAAAAAATCGAAGATTCGATGCCGAATGAAATTACTTTTAAATTGCCCCGACTAGCGTGGAGCTCGCTTTCAAACTCCCCCTACGCTGCACGGAGGAATTCGAGAAGTCTTGCGTACGAAATTTCCGTCTCGTTCCTCCAGCACTCTTCGACTCGCGCGTCCAAAACGCAAAGGTCATATTTCCCGCGCACAAGCGCGTAAGATGTGCCCCTCTGATTTCAGCCGCGCGACACATCTTTCCCCGCGTACGAGCGAAAAGGAACGTCGCCAGTAAGTTTCGATGAATCACCGAGGGCAATGGCGCGAACAGCGTTACGTAAATTCAACGCTACGACTTCGTCCGCCCCTCTTCGATTTATACCGCTCGGTCCCCTCGAGATTCTCGGTAATTCGTGTTTGCATCGTCGAAATGAAAAAAAAAAGTCTCTGACTCGCGCAACAGTGAGTGGCAAAGAGAAAAAATAATGATGGATTGTCTCCGGTCTTAATAATCCACCGCTCTCGCTTTGATATCTGATTTTTTTTCCCTTTGAATTCACGGATCGTTTAATCTACGTTCCAGTTTTAATATCAGAGAGAATATTCTATTTTCTTCGATTAAAATTCCTTGGAACTATAGTTTATGATACATCTATATTATATATACATAGAATATCTATACGAAAGGAAAGAAGCTCGAGAGGCCGTTGATAATTCCGCGAGAATTCCGTCGTTATTGTCCCTCCCTTTTCCGCCCACAGTACCCTTTGAATAATCGCTGGAAGAGGCGAGGAATTCGAACCCGTCTAAAATCGTCCGAGGGATCGTCTCGACGAAGAGCGAAGATTTCGATAATCGCGTGTTATATTCTTTCCCGCGTCGGAGCCCCCGTCCACGGAGGAATCTCTGTGACGCGTTCGCCTACGATATGCGCGATGCCGATGAGCTTAATAATAACCGCAAACGCAATAACGAATTTCCTCGTGACGGAAGCTCCTCGCACGTGGTCTATTCCCCGCCCCGTGTCGTTATAATCTACGCCGGTCGATTATCGGCAATACACGTATATAGGAGTATAAACGATTTAGCCAACGCGGGGATTACGTCGGACTATGATTTAACGAGGGACGCGCCTTCGCGCCCGGATGCCTCGGTCCGTGACGTGAGAAACCACTGAATCGCCATGTAATTCGCGTAGCGCAATATTGAAAAACGTAACGCGCCTCGCATTCGTTATTCTCGAAACCCGCATAGCGGAATAGCGGACAACGCTAGACCAACCTCTTAACGTTCGACGTCAGTGTCTTTTCCAACAATACGATTATTGACTCATCGCTGAATATCGTTACGAGAGAAATAGATACGCACGGCCGAGCCTTGACGGAAAATATATTCAATCGCAGAACCGCTCGTCCGAAAATAGTTTCAATTCGAGGCTTATCCGTAAGAGGAAGAAGATTGTGTTATTGGATTCTTGGTTCTCGAACAATGTGCGCGGTGACCTTGAAAATGGTTCTTTCCCGCGCAAAGTTTTTCGCGCATTGTTTTGACCGATGCTTTGCGAACGTTTCTTCCTGCACTTTAGTTTACCTTCACAGTGTCTTATCGAAAATAATTGAACGGCCTGACTAATTTGGGAAAACTAAATAATTTGCGAACAATCTTCGAACTGTGAAATTTCATCGTGTCCCCGGGTAACGACGAAACGTGCGAACGACACGGAGAGGCGAATAGATTTCGCTAGCGGAGAAACGGTAGAATAACCTCAAAGAGTGTGGTCGTTTGATCGCACGTGAGACACGCACAGGTCTGTCGCCAACAGACGTTACTCTATAGTGCAGCACGTTTACTAGAGTCTTGTGCATCTGGCGACCGTATCGCACGTTTATTTGCGTTCCCATTGTAATACGACGAGTTCGTTCTCCTTTGCCGCGTACGAGCCAACAGCAGCCAATTAATGGACCGCGTTCTACAGCGCTCTCTCTCACGCTCTCGTGTATAAAGAGATTCTACGGTGGCACATATAGAACACCGGCGTTACTATTCCGATCTACGTTGTAGCTATCGGTTGTTATACGAGCTGCTTCAATGACCGTCCCAGACTCGGCGCATCGAGATTATTATTCCCCGCGTCTAAAAACAGCGCTAACCTTTGCAGCTACAAAATTAATATAAGAAGCGATAAGATTAGCTCTTGTTTACCGTAGTTGTTTCCCCAGCGCATTAATTACCGACCTTTGACTCGGCGTGGCGACGCTTTATTACGCGACGTTTCCACACGAGAGGCCGATGCAATTTTCATGAAAAAATTATAAATAGACGGATGCCTCACTCGTTGCATGCTTGGCGCGTTTTTCGGGTAAACAACCGCGAGTGTTATTCCGCATAGACGGAGTTGACAAAAAAATTACCTACGACGCGCACGTGACTCGTGTTGTTTTTCTTCCTCGTTCGCGTCGTATTTCGTATGAAAACCCGATGGAAACACGAGCTTCGAGGTCTGGGTCTCGACCTCGGTAAGGCCTTGCATAAAGTTCGTTCTGTCTCTATTTTACCGTGGCGCTGTATTTTCTTCTATTTACGGAAACGCGTTAGCGCAATGTCGAAAAATTATGCACTCTCCGGGAAAACAGTTCTGATTCTAAAATTAAACCGCGGTCGACACACTGGGAACTCGGCGACATGATCGGCATTGACATTTTTACAAACCGCCGACCAATTGAAATTTTTATCGATAACTATTTTAAATATTTGAGTCAATTATTGAATTATGCATGGAAATCCTTCAAGAGTGTTAAAAACGATAATCATCATTTTATAAATAAGAGAAAAATTATTGTACACAATCGAAATAGAATTAACATTGAGACGAATTTGTTAATTATAAAATTCTTTCCTTTTTCAATGTTTTCAGGCTCCGCGTCACTCGAGCACAAGAACGGAAGTACCAAGAGCAACAAAACAAACAACAATGGGGCTGAGGTGAACAGGAACGAGGATAATCAGAACGGCTCTGTCGACGTTAAGTCGCAGACGAAGAAGAAGTCCGGCGGACCAGGAAGCGGACCTCTCTTACAGCAGGCGTAAGTTTCTAATTAAAAACGCGCGTTAATGCTTCGCTGAACCCTCATTGTTGTGTCGTGGGCACGGCTGTTTCATTCACGAGATAATTGTCGTGCAAACACGTTTGACCATTAATTTTTCCTTTTTCTTTTTCACAGTGAGGTGTCATCCAGTCAGCTAGACTTCTTCAAGATGTTGGATGAAAAAATTGAAAACGTAAGTTTTTTCGCAAAAAAAAAATGGTTGATCTCAAAGTTTGTTGAATCCATTTTGCTCTACCAACAAATTTGCCTTAATGCTCCGGGCATAATTCAAAGAGAAATAACCTTGACTAAGATGCAACGATTGCGAAATTTTAGAAAATCGAAAACAGTAGCTTCGGTCGAATAATAAATTTCGCAATGTCCGTCTGTAGACACATAAACAAAAGACATTCCATCGAATTCTTATGGTCTAGCACGAACAGTCAACAGAAAAACAAATTTCGATAGCATATTAAATTTTGTTTTCTTGTTGATGATTAAAGGGACCGGACTACGACGAGAGTCTGGACGCGACGATGAAAGCCGAGAGAATATCCGATCTGATGCGTCGTTGGGAATTGGCGAGCATGAGCTGGTCGAGCGTCGCGGATTTGAACAATTCGACGAGTTTCATCGGGCCCGCGACGGGACTGAGCAACTCGCGTCAGAGCTTGAGCGCCAAAGACCGCGAGGGCATGAGGAACATAATCGGCGGACGCCCGGAGAGCGCGCCGGTATTCGTGAGGAACGCGAATCGCGTCGACGGTCTGCAGGAGGTTCACTGCCCGTCGCCGAACATGCCGAGGCACGTACTGGAATCGATAACTCAGAGTCCGACACAGAGTTTGAAGAATACCGGAACACCGCCGTGCAACGATTCGCCGACGAGCATGCGTTATCAGGATTACAACGTTAAGGAGTACAATGCCAACGGTCCGGCGAGCGTCGGCGGGGTTGGCGGGGGCGGCGGCGGTGGTGGCGGAGGAGGCGGGGCAAGGATAACCCGCTCGCACTATCAGTCGCAGAGCGGTGCGGTAAACGGTGAATACGTGACGCAACAAGCCCTCTATCGTGAACAGTATCTACAGCAGACCGGCATAATATCCGTACAACCGCAGTATGTTGGCGCTGGTTCGCCGGTTGTCGGCAATGTGCTGAGGAACAATCCTTACGTTCAACAGTTCCAAATTGCGCCGAGCCCGCAACACTTCGGTGCCCCGCGGAAGCGCGGCTTCAACGCCGCCCAAATGACGTGACCGGGACCCGGATGGACAACGAGATAAGACTGAACTCTGCGAAGTTGAGAGGAGATCGCATCGGATTCCCGCTTCGAGACGCTCGCTTCGCGTGCGGCATCGAAGCGGAATCTTGCGGGAAACAGAAGAAGAAAAATCGGAAAACGCAAAAAAGACGAATTGGGAATCGAGACTATTCGCATGACGGACGAGAGGTTTCAACTCGGATGGGATCTTCATTGTCGCAATCGCAAAGAAGAAAATAACATCAGCAACGTGCGGATTATCGCGGTAAACGGAACACATTGCTGTGCCGTTTCCTCAACGACAATTTGGGGCACATAGGATCGAAATTCAACAGCGACTCGGACATTTTAGCGGGAGCCAATTGTTTTTTTTTAAACCTTCTTTCTTGAATCTCTTAACAGTGCGATTGTTGCAACGAACCTGGCTCTATGAAGATCTTGCGGTGCGACGTGTTTCCGGCGCGGCGTACAAAACTCGGGATTTCTCGACGTGGGCCTAATGCTGATATTCGAGCTGAAGAAACATCCAGCTTTATCGCGATTCCCTTCCCCGTGCGCCCTGCCCCGATGGATGATCGAAAAAAAAATAGAGGCGAAGTAACTCTAATTTTAGACTCTACGAATTCTTCGTTTTTTTTTAAGTGCCAAAGGATGAAAAAAATTGATATGTCGCCTTTTCCATCGAGCGACGATGATTCTTTCAACTCGGCTTAACGACAAACCAATCATCATAACTGATAAAGTTGCTGACGCGACGCTATTCGATGTATAAATGGAGTAAAAAAAAAAAACATGAAAAAACAAAAAAAAAACGGAAAATAATAGTTAACATGAGCAGCACGTGAGTCTGACGATAGAATTTTGTATAAATGTATTAGCGGCGATTGGACGGGGCAGACATCGATGATATACATATATAAATATTATATATATATATACACACAAAACCACACACACACTATAAATACATGTTTATGTGTAAGTGAACAGAGGAAAATCCGATTTAGAAATCCGCTAACTGTATGCCGTGTATAGAAAAAAAAAAGAAAAAAAAAACCGTTATCGCTGTATCTACTCGTGAAATACTCGGTTATACATACAACACTTCTCAAACATTGACGTGATGACTGTACTATATTTATATGTTGACAATGTTTTAAATGAAAAAAAGTAAAGAAAACTAAAGTAAAAAGTAAAACGAAATACCAAGGAAATGGAAAATGCTATCGATATAATAGTTGATGATTGAGAGAGTTTTATATTTCATGTTAACGATTTGTCGCTATTATATTATACGCATTGTGGAACGAAAAAACAAAGAATGAAGAGGATCGAGAGAAAAGAAGAAGAGAAAGAAAAGGGAAGATGCAAGTAATTGAAAAATAATTGTCTCCCTTTACAACCGCGTCTGCGTGCGCCCCGACTACCAAAACTTTAGTTCCTTAAATAAATAAAAACAAAAACATGTTTTTTCTTTTTGATAAATAAACAAAACGAAAAAAGGTCGTAATTGCCCCCTGCAAATGTGTTGTTGTTTACATTTATTTTGCGCGACGAAATGTCGAAGCGGAGGGAGCTGTGATCCCGGGAAAGGTAGCAAAAGATGGATTAACAACTTACCTATTGCCGGACGGCGACGGTACTCGTAATCCGATTTGACACTTTGCTAACAAGATATATCGTGAGGTTGGACCGAAACCTTTACGATACGCGTGTAATCGCATCAACGGCCTCGTACAAACGTCGCTTCACTTGCGGCGTACTTGCATCAACCTCGCGTAATTCCGTGTCAGGGACTTGCAAATGCAATTGAAATTCACGAGAATTGCAACGTCGAACTCGATACGATACACTTTATAGACTGACACGAGACGCGAACCGATAAACGAGACCCGGCGAACTTCGCGCAGGGAATTCCTCCTTTGAAACGTCGGAAGCGTTGTTTTCGTTTTGAATTATGATCACTAACTACGAAAGAACAAGTATGAAAAAAACGTCTCGACAAACAGGTGCATGGTCACTCCACGTGGGAATTGAAAAGTCGACTGGTGCTGCCGCCGGGCGGCACGTCAGTGCAAAATGGCCGCTTCTGTCAAACACAAGTTGGTGTGACAGAACGACCAGGCCGAAATTAGAATTACGGTTATCGACGCTCTTTCGCCCAGAAGAATATTTCCATTATCGGTGAGACAATTAACATTATTCTCGTGCATTCGTGGTGTTGCGAGTTCGAAAACAATCGTTGTTCGCGTTACTCGGGGCGTGGCACGACGCATCCATCGTAATTTTGACACAAAAATCCTGTTTATGTTTGTCAATCCTCGCGATAATGCATCTTTTCGCACGAATTGATCGCGATAATGCTGATAAACATCTTGCCGAACTAATTGAATCGGAAACGCCTTTGATATGGACTCTTCTGTTGTGTATTTCGATGTTGAAAATAATCGTTGCGAGAATACAGGTTATACACGTTACTTCGGCGATTCGCTGACGGCTGCCTTTTATTTTGCTTTACCGACTCATTCCCCGCGTTCTCAACCCATTCCCGAAATTCCTCCTCGACTTCGCGACGACGTGTAGTGCGCAACTTCAGTAACGATGAAAGCTTCGTCGAACGACGCCGTGAGAGACGAAAATAGAAATTCGGCGGACGACAAATTTTCCAAAAAGACGAAACGCGTAGACGATGAAAAATCCTTGGCGACTAATGAATTGGCTCTCAGAGATCCTACGAAAGACAAATCGGCATCCTTCTATCCCGCTACGTCGTTAACCAAAGAAATAGCCTTGTTCGGACTCGGCAATTTGAGTTTTCCTCTTCATGTACGATTCTTGGAATTTCCCGTCAGCGAAGAACGAATAAGATATGTTTGAAAAATTGCAGCTTTTCAAGATAATCGGCAGGGGCGGATTAGGGCGAAGGCAAAAGACGGACGATGCGGGGGCAACGGGAGTAGAGATAACGAAAGCCATTCTCTCGTCGAGTATGGAGAAGAGAGGAAGCGCGGAACTTTTGGGCGCTGAGCACAATTCCAAAAATGCCAGCTCCGATTCGCTCAATTCGGACAGCAAGAGCAGCTCGCTTAATTCCAAAATGGGCCACGAATCGGTATTGTTCTTTGCAAGATTTTTACCATTTTACTTTGTCTCTTTTTTGTCTTTCTCTTTTTATGGAGACTAATAAATAATCAAACCCTTGAATTTCATTCTCCCAATTCGCTAATCTTGGACGCAACAGGAGTGTTGGGAGAAAGCGTCGCATTCTAAGAGCTTTTCGACGAGCTCCACTTCCACAGATAACAATATCGTTTCTGCTCTAGAAGCTAAAAAAGAAATCGATGGAAAAGTGAGTCCGGTAATGAAACTCAACCGAAATAACACGTTCAAATTTTTCTTTTTTCTTCAGAATTTGTTTTTTTTCGAATTTTTTATTATATTCACACGACGCACGTTTTGTAGATGAAAATACATTTTTTTCTATAATAGCACAATTTTTATTCGCTGCACAGAATTTGCATTTTTGCAATGATTTTTTATTTTCAGAGTTAAATAATAAAAGAATTCTATGGAAAAGCGAGAGTTTTTTATTTGGAAGCTGCGAACGTTCGAAATTCGTTTATTTTTCGTTTTTAACGAATCGTAAAGAATTGTTCGGCAGCGAATTTACTATAACGTGACAATGTATTTATCGAACAGAATTTATCGGGCGGCGATACCGGACCGCCGTTGTTGCACGGCGAAAGAAAGCAGGGCGTAGCGCGAGAAGTGACCTACCTGTGTCCTTACTCCGGACCGGCGCGAGGAGTTCTCAGCGTGACGAACTACAAGCTTCACTTCCGCAGCATCGATCGGGAAACGCCTCACGTCGTCGAAGTTCCTCTCGGAGTCGTAAGCAGAATCGAGAAGGTCGGAGGCGCCTCGAGCCGCGGCGAGAATTCTTACGGTATCGAAGTTTTCTGCAAGGACATGAGAAACCTTCGATTCGCTCACAAACAGGAGAAACACTCGCGACGCGACGTGTTCGAGAAGCTACAACAGTATTCGTTTCCACTTTCGCACAAACTTCCGCTATTCGCGTTCGAGTATTCGGAGAATTTTCCGGAAAACGGTTGGAACGTTTACGAGCCGATCGCCGAACTTAAGCGAATGGTGAGTAAAAAAAATGGGTTCAAACTCGAAGTTTCATTCGACATCGATGTGTCATTAATTGTTTTCTAATCCTTTCTCGCACAGGGTGTAAACAACGATATGTGGAAAATATCGAAGATCAACGATACGTACAGTCTGTGCGACAGTTATCCAGCCATTTGGGCCGTTCCCGCAGCGGCAACCGACGAGGATCTTCAAGCTTCGGCGGCTTTTCGCAGTCGCGGTCGACTTCCGGTTCTCTCGTGGATACATCCGGAGAGCCAAGCGACGATAACCCGTTGCGCTCAGCCTCTCGTCGGCGTTAGTGGCAAACGCAGCCGGGAAGACGAGCGATACGTTCAATTAATAATGGACGCCAACGCACAGAGTCACAAACTCTTCATAATGGATGCGCGACCGATGACAAACGCCGTAGCCAACAAAGCCAAAGGCGGCGGTTACGAGAGCGAGGATTCTTATCAAAATGCCGAAGTCGTTTTTCTCGATATACACAATATTCATGTTATGCGAGAGAGTCTGAGAAAGCTCAAAGGTAAATCGAACAATAAATTGAAAGTATCACTCCGATTTTAATCGAAAAAGTTTGATGTTGTTTACAAAAAAAACAAAAAAAAAATTATTTTGTTTTTTTTGTAGGAAAAGCATATTTTTATCAAAAAGCATATTGTTTATTTATAATCTTACAGAATTGTGCTTCCCGACTATTGACGAAGCTCGGTGGCTCTCGGGCATTGAATCTACCGTTTGGCTCAAGCACATCAAGTGCATACTAGCTGGAGCTGTTAGAATCGTCGACAAAGTCGAGAATCACAAGACTTCGGTCCTCGTGCACTGTTCCGACGGTTGGGATCGAACGGCGCAGGTAAAATGCGATAAATAACTATCTCCGATAATTCTCGCCTCTCGCAAAAGCGATAATTATAATTAACGTCCCGCGAAATGCGTCAGTCGGTAACAAATACTGTAATGCACGCTGTTTGGAAACCGTGGACGTTCGAGCAAACAGGAATTTGTGTTTTCCTGTCGAATTAATAGACGCCAGAAAACACGGTTTTTTTCTCGATTCTTTCTAGTTTCGCAATAGCATTCGTTACAGCTTTCCTTACCTACTGAGTTGTTTCACATCACCTCAATACATTACCTAAGTATCGGCATATTTCTAAGTTTCCGGCTTGACTTATTTTTTTTTTCACCGAATACATTATTTCAGCTAACAGCACTAGCGATGTTGATGCTCGACCCTCACTACAGAACGATCAAAGGTTTTCAAGTCCTCATTGAGAAAGAGTGGCTGAGCTTCGGTCACAAGTTTCAACAGGTATGAAAAAAAAAAGAGGTATTTCGCGGCACGCGGCCACCGGTGATCGATGCAAGTAGCGAAAGTTTCTCATTCGACGCCGCTCGATGCCGGTTTCGTTTTTTGCAGAGGATCGGTCACGGCGACGAGCATCACAGCGACGCGGATCGTTCGCCGGTGTTTCTTCAGTTCATCGACTGCGTTTGGCAGATAAGCCAGCAGTTTCCCAACGATTTTCAATTCAACGAACATTTTCTCATCACGATACTCGATCACCTTTATTCCTGCAGATTCGGCACGTTTCTATTCAGCAGGTTCGTCGGTTTCGTAAACTCTACTATCGCTTGCTATAAAAAAAATTAAACTCCGAGTGACAAAGTTATTCAAATGCTCCTCATTTCATTCGTAGCGAACGCGAGCGCGTCCAGGAACAGGTGAAACAACGAACGGTCTCACTGTGGTCTTACACGAATAGCCAATTGTCGCTTTATCAAAATCCACTCTACCGAGCGGGACCGCACTATCAACTCGTATTGATACCGATCGCGAGTATGAGGTACATAAAGCCGTGGAAGAGTTTGTACTGCCGATGGAATCCTAGTATGCGACAACAGGTTAGTCAAATGTTGTACAATAGATTGCCACGAAGTTCTACAGGGACTTTGCACTTATTGATCGCATACAATTTCTTCTTCATATGCAGGATCCGGTTTACCAACGCAATAGGGAACTTCTAGTCTTGAAAGAGCAGCTCGAGAAGCAAGTGGAGGAGGGCAGAAGAGAGCAAGCATCGCGAGCCAATAGATCACTGACTTCGCCAGCGCCGCCAAGGATACATTCCCCGGTTCACTCATAGCCCAACCAATTGCCGGTCGAGAAACTCCTCGATCCGTTGTCGACCTCGTTTTCTCGGCCTATCTCTAGTTATGTAAATGATGAAAATTCACGCTTACCTGATCCCTCGTGAAAAAAAACAATATATATATAAACATATATATATATATATATATATCACGAGCCTTTTCCACGGGAGAATCTCTAATATACGTCCTTTTCTTTTTTATTCTTCTTTTCTCGACCGAAGTTAGCTTCCACCGTGTACAAAGATCCCGTTAATAAAAACGATTTGTAACTCGTCAAGTCGATTGCGTTCTGGTATGATAATTTATCTCGACGGCATCTTCCTCGACGGCTGCAGTATTCGCAATTATTCGTTCCACGATTGCTTCGATCAGTGTCGAGAAACGTAGCTTCATTAAATTGCGTTCGCTGAATCTAAAGGGTCTTTTTTTGTTACATGACTGAACTTTGCTCGGTGCATAAAAACGTGACTACGAGAAAAAAAAACTAGATTCAATTGAGAAATTCATGTATTCAAATAAAGCCTCGGCTCCCGTCTATAAAGGCCGCGCATAAAGTTTTCCTACATTAAATCGAGAGATAACTTAGAGTTTTTACGATAATATTTTAATTGTGGAGAGGCGAGCATGTAGTTTGACGCGGTGAGAAAAATATAAGAAAAATCGTGTCTTGGGATATCGTCGATTTTTCACGATACTTGGCGAACTATGAGATTAATTTAAAGCATGTGCTCACGAGTATCGGAAAAATTGTTGAAATGCCGAAAGATATTTCAGTTTTCAGAATAGGAAAGGAAGTATTCTTATATCATTCTCTCCGTGTGGGCACCGCAACAGATTGAAATGAATTCTTTTTTTGTTCGTTCTTCAGGTCAACTCGGTCACCCGCACTGAGGAAAATTATTAGCCGAGAGAACCGAGATTCCAGGCGAACGTTTTTAGAAAAAGAAATTAAAGTAATGGTTCTATCTTGCAATTGCATTATCCATACGATTGGCATTATCGGTTCTTCGCTCGAGAAGTCGAGATCAATTTCGTTAGTCGAACATAAGGACTCTCGAACATCACCGCATACACGTAGCTGAGAACGTACGTTATGCAGAGAACTCCGACGAACGTCACTACATTCGGCACGACCTCGATGTGCGCTGAAAATTCGCTTGACTGATGAACCGCACTGATGATTAGGGGATTGAGCAGGTAGGCGCTGTAAGTCATTTTGCTCAATGGTATCCATCCTTTGAACGAGAGGATCGTATTCGCGACACCTGAAACATGAACGATGCGTGAGTGACGAATCGCAGTGATTACACTTCGATCTGACGACCGGTTCGAAGCTTACCACCGTTGCCGGTGATACAGGCGACTAATACCGAAGCGATGCCAACGCCCCAGACCGTATGGGCGAGTGCTGCGTAAATAGCCAAGACAACCGCGGGCAATTGCGTATGCCATACAATCAACAGTACCAATGCGATGCAAGCACAGCCGAACAACCAGAGAGCAGCGATGTATATCTGAAGAAAAACGAAAAAAAATTTATCCATTTGATCTGTTGATTTTGTCGCATTGCAAAGAGAATGATAAATTTACCCGTCGCAGCTTCAGTTTGTTGTCCAATCTAACGAGAATATAAGCAGTTACTATACCGACGAGGTAGGGGCCGATTCTCGTCCACGGAGGAAGGTACATTGTATCCAATGTTAATATCTGGTCATCAAGCCTGAAAATAATGATACTGTTTACTTGGCTTGGTAATTCAGGGACCAACAGACACGAATGCGCTGGACTCGAGTTGTTGACAGAAAGTCTCGAATTTTATAAGCTGGCGTTTCAATTTCCATTTAATAACGTGTGAATTCCAGCGTTTTTATTGCACTGATGTTCAGTCTCGCGAAACATATCCCGTATTCAGGAAAATTTACAAATTATGTTCATTTGGAAAAACAATCTTAGTATTCCGGGTTATCTGTTGAACAGTTGTCTTTCTTTTCTTAATTTGTTGAAAACATTTTGGTATTATTATTATTATGCAAAATCAATATTTTCAGCATCTGCCGATTTTTTAAAGATTTTTATTTCATTCAGTTCGAAATTCTCTTTGAATCTCACGTTTTGGTGGATGGTATCGCTAGCACTGCCTCAAAGAGCTACAAAAATGCAGATGTGCGATCTTCTGAAGGCAACGATATTAATTGGAATTAAATTTTTATTTTTTTTTATTATGTAATTACTTGATCTATCTCGTTGATCATTGCGCAAACTTACGTTGGCTCGTATCGGATACCATAGGCTGCGAAGCCGGTGATGATAGTCGAGCTGACAAAAACAACACCGAGGATCGTCGCAGCTGTGTAGAAGTAACTGAAAAAAATCATAAATTCACAGATCATTGTGCTGCGAGATAAATGAAAAATCATCGAGAATCTTTGCATGCGATTGACTCACACGGAAGATAATATGATCAGAAATAGTCCGAGAACGAAGAACTGCATGTCGGCCGAGAGGTACCAGCTCCAGGACAAGCACTGCAATAACATTACAATGAATTATCACAAATCTATCACATATTTATCAACTCAAGCAGAAATTGGCCTATAGGTCAACAATTTTATAAATTTGATAAATAATAATAATAAATTAATTAAAATGAATAAATAATAAAGGTAAATTCAAAAATAAATAATAATACATTTTGTATCATTTTATATAAATAAATTTTCAAAAATCGCACCAACTCTTTACGTGGGAATAGAGTGCTTATGAACAGCAAATTTCGCCACCAATATTTGGGACAAACATCCTGGGGTCTCTCCCAGGTCATGTAAGATACGGAAGTATTGCCGTTCCAGGCGTAAACCATTTCGGCTATACCAATCATCATCATATAGGCCGGAACGATTCTGCAAGGATTGAGCCGATCATAAAAAAATCAGTTTAATCAATACACAAATAACGGAAAGTGAGAACGTAAATCGAAGCATCTTGACCTGCCAATGAGCGAGGTCGGTGAATGATACTTCGATGTTTTCTTTTGCGCAATATTGATAATTATGCATCTCACCTCAGGAGTCTTCTCCATAGCGGATCGAAGAACTCGCCCACTTTTTTCATGTAACTCACAGGCTTGTTATCGGCGTTACACTTCGAATAATACTTGAATGAGAAATAAGCGAAGAGAAATCCGCTTATGAGGAAGAACGTATCGACCTCGTATGCAGTATTGCTGACTATGTGTCCGCTCAAATCTCTGGCCGTCCTCCAAAGTTGTACGCGATTGTCTGCGTCGCACGAATTAATAGTTGAATATCGATGAATTAACGCGTCGATCAATTTATTCAAAATACGTATTCGATATTCGAGTTCCAAGCCAAGAGTGGGATATGAAGAGAATTTCGGAGACTTCCCGATGAGAAAGAAAATCTTCAAAAAATCGATCGTACAGAAGTTGTTTAGAAAAATAATTTTGTATAATAATAATAATAATAATAATAAAAATGCTGCTAAGAATGATCAAATTACTTTAACATTATTACAACTTACAACTTTTTAACATTATTATTATGCCAAATTGATCTTCCAAGTACATTTCGTACGGTTGATTTTTTTCAGATTTTTATTCTATTGGCAAACATTTCAAATCGGCGCAATTTTACTCTTTGCTTGGACTATCGCGATACTTGTCGAAGCATTCTTGAATCATTGAAAAAACTGTTGGAGACTCTTATTCATTATTGTAATCGCAGCGAGACTCGGCACTTACTGCGCATCAAGTTTTTCTACATCTACATTTTTTATTTTTTCAATTTTCTTTTTTTTCATCATCACTGAATTTATCATAATTATCACAGCGACAAGCGAATACATAATGGAAATGTTACGTAAAAATGGATATGAGTCGTCTTACCCATGTAGTCGTGCGTGTAAAATACCATATGGCCCACTATAATCCATGTCATCGAGAGAAATCGTATTCCATCAAGCGAACCGATATTGTCGGGTCCTACTGCCGTCGTAAATATGTACTTCGTGTTCGCGTGGACTGAGAAACACTTCAGTACGAGCCAAAGGACGTGCGGTTCTTCCGTCTTCGCGCCTGGAACAGCTTTAGCGAGGAGGGTCATATCGATTTTTTTTGTCCATCTTTTGTTAAACTGAATTAATGCTCTAGCAGCACACTGGAAATTTGAAGGTGCAGTCTGCATCGAGTATAAAAAAGTTGTCTACGAAATTAAGTTGTATTAATAAAAAATAAATAAATAAACAAGTTTCTATTTACTAATTAATAATTACCCTTCAATTTGTATTATTTGACCTTGGAAAATATACCCAAAAAAATGGTCTCTGAAAACTTTTTTTTCATTTTTATTAGTTTTTTTGACACTCCGAAAAACCTAATTGATGCTTCAAATTTCCAGTGTGGAGACAAATTTCACTGAGATCATGAAATAAAATTACCGTTTGGAGTATTTCTTTGATTGTTATACTTGAGATCGCTCCCTGCCGTGGCGGCGATAGATTTCTGATATACGAGAACGTCGTAAGCGGTTCCAGCTATCATCAAGAGAATTGTGACTACGATAACCAGGACAACTATTATCATTCTTGGATTCATGAACCATGCGCCGTGGTCGTGCAAGTCCTTGACGTATTCCAGCCGAAAGTCCGCTTTGTATAATTCGCCAAACATGAGGGTTCGTTCCCGGAACATCATTTCCAACACTAAGCTTATCTGATCTGTAGTACAAGAGGCTGGAAAGCAGATTCCCAAACTGATCAGATCCTGAAAAAAAAAAATAATAATAATCATAATAACAAGAATAATGATATTATTTGTATTAAACTTGAGAGAGGCGAGTTATTAGAAAAAAAGAAACTAATTTCTCACCATGTCCGGGACTCTGAGATAATGTTGTGTCGTAGAGTTGTGCCGAAAATAAGCCATAAAGTAGTTGGTCTTGTACGGCGGATATGCATCCTCGCCTTTCCGGAGTATCGAAACATTTCGCAAGAATTCTCGATTCATGGGAAACGGATCCCTATTCTCGAGATCTAAACACTGCGATCGACCACCGAGCCAAGCGTTGTTACCGTAAGTGAATCCCGGTTTCGGTTGTCCGCTCGCGTCGAGCACTGCGGCGTCGATCCAGTATGGGAAAAATAAAATATGATCCGAATCGGATTTGCACACCGTTTTCTCATTACATTTTCAAGGTCGTTTGCGGAGCTTCATGTGGAAGCAAACTTAACGCTGATACCGACGTTTTTGCTGAATTGATATCATTATTTATTATAGAAATATGCTTTTTTATCATTATTTTATGATAATAATTATATTGTTATACAGTAATTATTAATCTGTAAGACATCATTTTTTTCTTTTCTAAATTTTATTCCTTTTGCGCTTCCTTATCGTATTGAAATTTATTCTTTGGGTCAGGCGGTCCCCGAAGTGGTTTCAACCGCACTCGAGTTGGAACAATAAGAGTCTGATGCAAACCAACGCTGGGAATTACTGGTTTTATAATTTCGGCCAAATAAATCCGATTTCGTATTCGTGTTCTACGAATTATTCGTTATTAGTCTGACAATAGAACAAAAGTTCATACGTACTTTTGAGGGCCCACCATTTCTGGACATCAACGCCTTCCCTGAAGATCGCGAGTTCTTGGCCGCACGCGCTCGAGTTTAACGCTCTTTCGGCATTGAGAGCCAGCGCGTAAGCCGGCAAGGTTCGCTGCACGGTGTTCATCGTGCCCGCGCCCGATGCCATACTCATGATCGACGAAACAACGAGAAGACCAAACGACAACGAAGTCGTTGCTTTGGTTTCCATCGAATTCCGATAGTCGATCATCGTCGCAAATTTTGTTAATCCCAATGAATATCAATAACGAAGCACATCAGAGCAACTTAACTTCGTTTTATTCCGACGATCGAGCAATTGATTAATACTTTGCGCGGGTTGTAGGAATAATTGCAATTTCGTTATTTAAACTCCATTATTGATCGGATCGCAGAAAAGCGATGCTTTGATCGAATGACGCGTCGAGTTCCGAGATGCTGCGAGCGGAAACTGCCACCGATATTGAGTGAAATCAAGCTCGCTCCCCCACCGATTTCTTCGATACAAAGGATCTTTAGCGAACGGAATTGTCTCCCGTTCGCTGCAACTTTGATCAACGAGGAAAAAGGCTTCTAAGGCTCATAGTCTCTGATACCTCGAGAATTCGTTTTTTCTGTTGTTGTACTGGTCGAATGGTCAAGAGATCGATTATATTATCGGCAGACAAGAATCGCCGTTTTATTTTACATAAATTACTCATAAATCTAAAACTGGATTGCCGTCGACTGCACAACGCGTTTGCATTAAAGAGAAAGAGGCGCGATGTTAACACGTGTGTTGACTGGAGCACGTTTAGACATTATTGAATATAATTGAATTGATATTTTTGAATTGTATTTATGCCGTAAAAGCTTAACAACTGCATAGATTTTTCCAATAATTGTACGAAAGACATTTTGAACACTTCTACATGAGAATTTTAAAAAAATCATCATTTCACCACAACAAAGCTTGTCGCACAAACAAAAATAGTAATACGAACAAGAAACAACAAAGAGAAATAAAAAAAATAATAAAAATGTCAATAAAAAAAATTACTATTCCTCTCGCCTAGAATCCTGACGAAAATATTTAAAAATCGGAAGAAATCACGGCACCGAAAGCTTTCATGCTTCGAGCCTTCCAGCGTTTATCTCATGATTTCCAAAACTGTGATAATCGCAAACGAGAATGGCCTACTGTGTCTTTCCGCCTAATTAGTCTATTCGCAATTTGGCATATCGTATCATAGCTTCGTTCGGGGTTTGGAGAATAATCTCACTAGTTTTGTGTACGGAGTTTCCATCGTCATGTTATACGCGTAGCTGAGGGCAAAAGTCACGACAGTCAATCCAACGGTCATCAGCAAGATCGAGGGGTGATCAACGTGCGGCGCGATCTCCCTTTGGTGATAGAAGGACGTGATGATCAGCGGATTAAGCAGATAAGCGCAGTACGAGAGTCTGCTGAACGGTATCCATCCTCCCCACGAGAAGATTGTGTTCGCGATACCTGAAACACAAACGAAGGATTAGTATGGAGTAATTGTAATTCAGTTGCAATAATCGGATGATCGATATCGAAGCTTACCGCCGTTATCGGTGCAACAGGCGATTATTATCCATGCCATACCGATGCCCCAGGCCGTATGACTGAGAGCTGTGTAAAACGCGGAAGTAAGCACGGATATCTGCGTATTCCAGAGGCCAAAGACCACCAGTAAGTTGCAGGCAGTGGTGAGCACCCAGAGAGCGACGACGTATATCTGGAAAAAAGTTGGAAATTTTTTTCGTCAGTTCCGGTCGAAGCATTTCGTTGAATCGCCGATTCTGAACAATTTACTCGTCGCAGTCGCAATTTGTTGTTCAGCCTGACGAGAATATAAGCGGCTATCATTCCAACGATGTAGGGACCGATTCTCGCCCATGGAGCCCCGTACAGTACATCGAACGTGCGCAGAATATCTTCCACACTAGAGGAAAAAATATATTACTGTGCCGCCCTCTTGAAATTACTTTTCTAGCGCTAGCACAACTTGAATCTTCTTCCATGCCCATTGCAGAAACTTACGACGGCTCGTATCCGACGATGTAGGAGATATAGCCGGTGAGAACGATCGAGCTGAGCAAAATCGCACCGAGGATCGTCGCAGCGGTGTAGAAGTATCTGGAAGAAATGATACATCGCGACTCTTAAGGCGATGTGGTAGAGTCTCGGTCGGTAACAAAATTGTCTTCGGTATTTTCTCCGAAATGTTTGCTCTGGCGATTAAAAGCGAATTAGTTTTTTGTATAGAAAACAAATGTGCCTATGGACGTCGGTGCAACCATTGCGGAGAAAACAGGGAAAGCGAGTTGTTACCATCGCAGCTTTTCTATGGCTGTACCACATGGCCTTAATGAATAGGGCTCACATCGGTCAAGGAGATGAACAGAAAAAAATAATTCGTATCGTTCTTGTTCTTCCCAAAGTGGACTTGGAGTTTCGATTGACTTACACGGTAGACAACGCGATTAGAAAATTTCCGAGAACGAAGAACTGCATGTCGTTCGCGAGATACCAGCTCCAGGATAAGCACTGCAATTACATCACAACGACAATGTAGAAAGTTTTTATGCACATAACACGTAGTGTACAATATTGAAAAGAAAGCCGACGTACTTTTGCAGCGAAATCAAAGTTAATGGTTAGAATGGCCGTATCTCAACGATCTACTTATAACAAAGGCTTCGTTTAATTTTTTTTCTTTTTCAAAAATTCGCACATCAACTTTTCACAATGTCTCAAAATTGTACATTACATTTTCGATCATTTTTTTTTCCAAGGTGTATTCAATGCGAGGCGAAAATTACCATCTCATTAAGCGGGAAGAGATTGTTTATGTACAGCAAATTTCGCCACCAGTATTTGGCGCAAGTTTCCTGCGGCCTCTCGTGGGTCAGCTCGATCGCCGAAGTTTTGTCGTGCCAGGCGTAAGTTATTTCGGCTATGCCGATCAGCATGATGTAAGCCGGTGTGAGTCTGCGTCATGCAACGACCATCGGAGAAAAAGGAAATGAAAAATACATTGTACCGTTCGAACGACGCATAAACGAAGGAAAATGGCGATCCGAGTCGAGGAATCTTGAACTTTAGATGGCCGAGGTCGATGCGCATTATTGATGAATACATTCTCACCTCAAGAATCTCTTCCATATCGCATTGGCGAACTCGCTCATTTTTGCCTTGTAGTCGACAGGCTTTTTTCTCGTTTTATCCTTCAAGTTGTATTTAAAGTTCGTATAAGCCATGAGAAATCCGCTCATGAAAAAGAACGTGTCGGTCGCGCACGATGGGTTGATGAGGGGCTGCGTCCAGAACTCCGCCAGTATTCTCCAAAGCCGCGTCATATTCTCTGCGTCGAATGATTTAATTTATACTCGAGCATGCGCCTCGTTTGATGCAAACAAGTTTTTTCTTCCGCAGCTCGAAACATGTATTTTCAGTGTCATCGAATTCATCGTATTTACTGCAAAGTCATGCAGATAGTCCCGATGAAACTTTCGCGCGAATGCATCGGATACTTACCCAAGGAATCGAGCGTGAAAAAAGTCACGTGAATTCCTATAACCCATAATATTGAAAGGGCTCTCAATCCATCGATCGGCTTGATGCTTTCGGATCTCTCGCCCGTGGAAAATACATACTTCGTGTTCGCGCGGATCGAGAAACACTTCAGTACTCGAGAGAACAAGCCGAATCGTTCGGTTTCCGGGCGCGCTTGAGCTTCCGGTATCGCTGCGGTGGCTCTTTCGTCTGTCAATTGTTTCCAAATTCTTTTTTTCATTCAATTGTATCAAAAAAATGTAAATAAAATAGTGAATCTTTAATCTTTTCGCTTATTTAATGTTTGATATTAATTTTATACCGTGTTTTCTATAATTATAAAATTAAATAGCATGAAAGCATCATAAGCCGATTTTCACCGTCATCATGAAACAAAATTACCGTCCAATGAGTTCTCGTTTCCATCCCCGCGAGTATCGCTGCTCGTTTTCTTGACATTGGAATGTTTGCGACAGACGAGAACGTCGCAGGCGGTTCCAGCCATCACCAAAAGAAGCACTAGCACGACGATCGATAGAACGATTATCATCCGTACGTCTTTCAACCACGCGCGATCGTCTTGTAGATCCGTCACGTTAACGAGCCGAAAATCCGCCTCGTACTGTTCACCGAATGCGAGAGTTCGTTCGCGAAACATCGTTTCTAAAATCGAGCCCAACTGATCAGTGGTGCAGGTTCTCGGAAGGCAAAGTCCGAGACTCATCAGATTCTGCAACTGCGGGTAGTAAATAAAGTTATTGTAATAGACCTCAAGGTAGACGGATTATCGTGCAAATGAAAATACAATCACTCGCCTCGAACGGCAAATTGAAGCTATTCTGCATCGTGGAGTTGTGCTGAAAACGAGCCACGAAATAGATTACATCGTATGGTGGATATTCATCCTCGGCTTTTCGGAATCTCGACAGGTTCCGCAGAAATTCTTGATTGAGGAAAAAGGGATCATTATTGGCGATGTCACGACACTGGAATCGATCGCCGAGCCACGCGTTGTTGCCGTCGATGAAACCTGATTTCGGTTGTCCGCTCGCGTCGAGCACTGCAGCGCCGAGCCGGAATAGAGAAGAAAATTAGCAATGTCAATGTCAGTGTCGGTGCGGAAAAACTTTTTCCACACTCGTATGGCAATACACTATTTTTTATTATGCGAAAGCGTGCGAGAAGTGAAATAGGGTCAATGTGCGCATGGGCCACGATTTGAAAAGGTCATTAATATTTGTATCCAATAAATTGTTCGTTAATTATCGTCTGACGATAAAACGTGAGTACTGACTTTTGAGGGCCCACCGTTTCCGGATATCGACGGCATTTCTGAAGAGGCCGAGCTCTCGGCCGCACGCGCTCGAGTTCACGCTTGTTTCGGCACGCAGAGCTATAGCGTAAGCCGGCAAAGTTCGCTGCAGAATGTTCACCGACGTTGTGCCGGATGCGACGCTCAGGATCGTTGAAACAATTATAAGAAGACTCGACATCGAATCCATTGCGTTCTTTTTTTCTCACCAAAATCCGATCGTCGATAATCCGCAAACTTTCGCTAATCCCGATGCCTGTCGACAGTGAAAGGAGCACATCGACGCAACTGAATCATCAATTTTATATCAATATCTTAACACCCGGGCCTCCGCGGGCGCGCGCGTGCTCACGGCCATCGAACAAAATTGAGTGAGCATCTCTCTCCATATGTATATAAAAATTTCGCCGCTGCCCCTTCTCCAAACGGCCTTCAAATATTACGGACTAGAAACAGAAAATTTTCCATCGAATCTAACTTCATGAAATCCAACATTATTAAAATAGAGACTCTCTTGCTCGCGCGCTTTAAAGGAGAACTTAATATTCAAGTTCAAGGTCGATTTAGGGACTTGGAATATTTCGGGCGAAGGTCTCTTTAGGGACTTTAAGTCTCTCGATTCTTGTGCACGACGGCGGCGAGATATTTATATAGATATTGATATATTTTATATTAACAATATATATGGACTATTCAGTACCTGACACTGCAGACGATTTTAACGAGAAACTGTATAAATTCGTTGCTCAAATAGTATTATCGATCGACCGCGGAAA